>CM056194.1:49827355-51179855 GCA_029692085.1 Gymnothorax javanicus
TTCTTGAACATTTTATAATTGTATTTGCACAGTTTTCCATTTTTTTGTGGATTGAGTGATTCAAATGAAAGATTTCTTTCAATATTATGAGATTGACTAAAACACCAGTCAGAGTAAATGGACTACCTGTTCCATGTACTGCATTTGAGAAAATGTGAGCTACATTCAGCTGTTTTGTTCAAAAATATATTTAAATGTACCAGGCAGCATTTCAGTGACACTAAAATAAATGCCACTGCAGTATTGGCTGAATCCCTTGGAATCAATGCCTGAAGAAATAGGTGACAGATCGCGTATTCTCCCAGCAGTGGTCCCTGTTTATTACACGGCTGCTCACCACAGGGACCAACACGCAACATGAAAAAAGTGCATTTAATAATTTAAAAGGCCAACCTGCTGTCTGCAAGTGTCAGCTGTCAATATCCGCGTAAAAATCATCACCTCAGATTACTTCCACAGATTATATGTTTAGCACAGGGCACCAGTAGATACCTTCGCATTGATTTCCCTCTTTCTTTGCTGTGTGCCTTCATTGATTTCTCCTCTGCCCCTCCGTGTTGTTTTAATGATTGATATGACAATGCTGAGGGCCACATTTCAAGCCATCCGTTTACACAAGGCAAGCCGCATATTGATTGTTGCACCATGGAGTATTTATGTTCTCATAATATCTAGAAATGTGCTATATGGTCAACAATCCTCATGTCTGAGAATAGCTAATGTTGGGTAGTATAGGTACATAAAGGACAAAACAGTCCCATGGCTTTCTTGAACTCTTGTTCCCATTGTTCAGTCTCAAATGCCTCATCATGAACCAGATTTTCAGTCTAAAAGAGGTGGAACTCAAATTCATGGAACTGTAATTAACCTACATCTCATTCGGCAATGAACTCTTCTGTATAGTTCAAAATGACAGATATTCATTTTCTGAACCCCTTTTCTCCTGTGCATGTATGCTTGATGGTTGGCGATATGTTTTCAACCTCAAACATAAAGAAAATAAAAATTCTCTGGTATCAATAGCCTAATAGTAGCCATATTCATTTGTTTTAAATAATTCTCTGTGGATATATCAGCAATCAGTTACCACAAAAAATAATGTGAGGCCAATTTACAAGCCAAGAATAGAAAAGGTGCTATAGTCAATTTCCTCAAATTTGGCCCTCTCTCCATCTTTCAGAGTCATTGTGTTTTGATTCTTCCTTGGGGCTGGAAGGTGAGTTAGATGCATTGTGGGTAACATCCTTGCACAGCTGCTTTCCCCAGACAGAGGGTTCTGGCTGTGGCCTTTTGAACAGTGAGATGTTCAGCCACCTGAACAGGTGTGCAGTTCCCCAGAGCTGGTGACCGTGAAGCGTGAGAGCTGCTGAAAGATTAAGGCAGTATGTAAAAACAGACACTGGGGAGATGCGTGGTACTGCTGTATCAGAGCGCACATGGTTCGCATTGTCCCTAATCCTGCCAGGCTGTCTCAAAGACACACCCAGGGATGGGAAAGGCCTCAGACGGTCGGCCCAAGCACGGAAATCCTGATTTAGATGCAACAGGGAGATGAACCTGGACCGTATCTGAGTTTGCAGGGTAATCTGTATCAAATCGGGCCTTCTTGCTCTTATTAAAGATTATAGGCGCATGTTGCCTTTGGAATTTTTCAAAGGCCTCTCTGGGAAGTTGTTATGTTGGAAAATGAAAAAAACTAACCCAGACGAAGGGGACACAATGCCATCTGTCTAAACAGCAGAGGGCTTAGTGTGGATGTCTCCAGGCGAAATGCTAACTAGCTCATACTTCTTCTTCTGATTGTTTCTTCGTGCCTTGTTATTGTAAGCTGCTGAATAAATACAATATAATTTGATGTTGCATTCAGTTTAAACATTCATTCCTCTCTCTCCCTTCCCGGCCTCTCTCGCTCTCTCTCTCTCCCTTCCTTCCTGCACCTCCTCTCTCTGCTCTCTGTTCTATCTTGGTAAAGTCAGATGGATTTTTGAATGTCTTCGGTTCCTGAAGAAGTTCCAAGACTCAATCCCCAAAAATGCAAAGGAGTAAACCCTCTCTCAGAAGGGGTTTTGGGATTGTGTTTATATGACCACATTTTTGGCAAACTTGCTACTCTTTGAAACCTCTGATGAACTGAAAAAATATTTCTCTAGACAGTGGTTGATTGAAATCATCAATATGAGAGAGAGAGAGAGAGAGAGAGAGAGAGAGAGAGAGAGATCAGTTGCATCAGACAATTTCAAGCTACTATATGAATGGATTCCTGTGTTCTGTACATCAAGCCAACTTTTTATTGTCGTTTACAAAACCACTGAATTGTGAAATTCAGGAGAGGATTTTGATGCGTCCAAGTATGCAGCTGAAATTATCATCCTATGGAGGAATGGCCCACTAGCAGATGTTCGAAAGGCTTTCAGTAACCTCACCCTTTATTGAATGATTTCTCTCAAACTGTTCCTGTTTAAGTTCGTCTAATTATTAATAAAACATTTTATTGACTGAACAATCACTGTAACAGTTTCAGAGGGTGCCGCCATTTTTCTGTATCATGTGACTCGTCTGCGCATCATATGACGGGTCTGCACGTTGTGACTGGTCAAGCACGCGTAACATTGCAGCAGGTAGCCCCCACCAGGGGAGTGACTTCCTCGCCTGACGCGAAAATTTCCAGCATGCTAGATACGCTGTTATACTGTCACGCAAGGAAGTTACACAGCAAAATCCATCCCCACACGGTGCAACATTGCCTGATGCAGGATACACGCGTGTCACTTGCCTCAGGCAAAGTTGCACCGTCTGGGGCAGGCTTTACTCCCTTTTCTCTTGGATTTTTTTTTTTTTTGCATTTATCTAGACTATCACCATCCTGACAATGCCCCTCCGCAGTGCTTTGTGCTTAACAATGCACTTTAGCCGTGACAATATTCAAAATTCAGAATACAGAACCAATTCTGGTACCTTATTGCTTAAGGAGCCTTCCAAATTAATGTCATTCAAGATTTACATAAGCTCAGAATTTATTAAGACAGATTGAGAATTTACAATGTCATTAATGCACAGAAGAAAATGCCTCATAACTCATTGATGCAATGTACAGCAATGCTATCGAAAGTAAATTTGACAGTCGTTCTACCAATTAGTCTTAGCCACTGCTGTTAATCAGGCAAAGTAAACTGCGATTAGGTACACTACCAGTCAAAAGTTTTTGCACACCCCAATATTTTCTGTAATTGTTACAATTATTTACATATTTTGTTCTTGTGTAATAGTTATATTGGTTGTATAAACCATGTATATAACAAAACAAATTAAGAAAAACCAAGGTCAGTCATTTTGTCAATATTTAAGCACATCAGTAACGATGGTCTATTCCAGTGCTTCTCAGACCTCTCCTGGAGTACCACTTGTCCTGCATGTTTTAGATCTCTCCCTGCTCCAGCACAGGTGATTCAAATGATCTACTCATTATCAAGCAGCTTCAGGGGTTGATAGCGAGCTGATCATTTTAAACACCTGTGCTGGATACCTTCTGGATTTTTTTTTGTAAATTTCTTATTTGTAATAAACAAGTATTGGGTTCCAGTGATTTCTTTGTTGTAAACATACACGTAAGATAAAGACTTGACAAGATCTTAGGGTGTGCAAAAACTTTTGACTGGTAGTGTAAGTAAGAATTAAGAGGTGAGGTTACCAAAAGATTTTTTTTGATCACTACTGCTATGGGCAGGTATGGCAACCTGCAATCTAACCACATACCAGGTGCAGCTTGTCACAGGGATATTAACCATTGTCCGTCTTTATCACAATACGTTAGGATAGGGATGCGAGACCGAACCTCATGCAATGGATTAATTGCAGCTCGGCTGAGACGAGCAACACCACCAGCCTAATTCTGTGACGGTGCGTTCAGGAACTACACGCGAGAGCAGGGAATCCAAAAATTGTACGCCTTTATTGAAAGCAGGGTCAGGACCAGAAGACACAAGAATTGCCAAGCCAAAAACGAAATCCAAAAAACAAAGTCGACTAGACAGGCCGGGGTCAAAACCAGTAAAGCAGAAGTGCGACGGTACATAGACAGCAGGCCAAAATCGTAGTCGAAATACAAAGCAGAGGGTCATACACAGGGCATCCAAAAACAGTAGACGTGGTCAGACAGAAATAGGTCAAAAATCCAAAAAGACAAAAACAAGAACAGAAGGGCTATGGCAAAATTGAGGTCGGACGAAACAGTCGTGAAGAAACAATAATCAAATGGCATACAAGAGGCTCTGCACAAAGGAATATTGATCAACGTTCTGACAAAGTCAGAACAGCAGTGAGGACTCTAAATAGACAGAAGGGAAGTCACATGCTAGGCAGGGAACAGGTGAATTGGATGAGAACTAATTACAAAGGAAGGTACACATGGGGAAGTCCTAAACCACAACAATTGGCAAAAGCCAAGACACGGACGGGATTCACGCAGACATCCTATGACAAATAAACAGCTCCGGTCAAGGAGTTCTAAGTGCACAGACAATGAGTGCAGGAAAGCAATTAAGCACGTGCGAGAGATCTCGCAGAAACGTAGGGAGAGACAGGGAAAGCCAAGCAAGGGGCGGAGACTAGAAGAGGGCAATTGCTGAGATTGAATTAGTAACAATTAGTAGAGGTGCAGCTTTACAAGTTAACCAAAGTGCTCGTCAGTGAGTTAGTAATATATACATGGATTAGTTGGGTTAGTAGACTATGATACAAAATATAAATGTTAGTCTTGTTAGTAATCTAGAAAAGCAAGGCGAAGGAAGTAAACGAGAATTGAAGTAATAATATGAAACACCAGAAACCATTGAAATCACCCGAAGCAGGTAAGCACACAGACTGGGGAGACGGACTGAACCCACTAGATCACAAGACAGGGGAGACAAGTGCAATGACACTTAAAATGGCACGAACTGAAAACCGGGGAATACAAAAACCAAAAAGAATAAAGAAAAGACATGACCATGAACATAGAGCATGAACATAAACACAGAACCATGACAAATTCAAACACTTGCCGTTTCACAAAGATCACTGATTTATGCCTGCACTGTGCTGCCACTCATTTGTATCTCACGCTATAAATTCCCATCCTCACCCAACTGGTTTCCTGGTCCTTCCCGTACACCGACCCCCACAAGGCAGAACAGCTGTGATTTATGTCAGTCAAAGAAGCTCATCTTGAAGCTGTTCATAACTGCCTGACTTCGGAGATTGAGTGCTTATATTTGTATCACTCAGGATATTAATCAAACAGTATCCAGATATTATCTGACAAAAATGTAGAAATAATTTTTTTTCTCATTGCATTGTCATAACATTCTCAAAACCGTGTGATATGCTGCAAGGATTTGGATATGTGATCATTATACTTCTTTGTCATCTTCAGTATATTGATATGTGATGGACTTTGAGTTTACTGTTAGACTTAACATTGTTAAATGGGGATGAAACACAATGCTTGAGCATAATCTCACTTGTTATATATTCTTGAGTATTCAGAAGAGTTTTATTGTTTGTTCCATTATGTTTTGCAAGAAATTTCTACGTATTACATTTTATAAAAATAGACAATTGTTTTTCCCCTCATTTAGAAGTAACTAGCTCTACTTTACATTAATAAAATGTAAGAACCCAGCTGAAGTTACCCCTGGTGAAACTGAGCCACCTCATGGTAACCTGGTGAGAGATGCTTAAAGTAGACATGTAATGATTTGAAACTTTATAAAAAAATTGAAGTACTTGGTATCATTCAAAAGGGCATGCAATACCCTCTCAAGCTATCAACACTTTACACCCGGAGACGATAGTGGAATAGAGTAATCACGGATGTAAAACGTCTTTCAGCAACCCCCAATATCGCTCTTGAATAGCACTGTGAATTGGGCCAAGAGCTGTGACGTCACTCGTGGAATCAATTGTGATACATAGGCTATCGTATGTGTATTTTACATTGCAAGCAAGACGATAAAATCCACTAAAAATGTCAGAAATTTTGCTTGACATAGACATTGAAGTTGAAAAGGATGATTCAAGAGCAAGTTCAACAACTAGCTACTGTGATGATGATGATGATGATGATGATGATGGAGAGATGGAAAATGAGGAGGAAATCAGCAACGATAAGGATGTACCTGAACGCAAACAGCTTCCGCAAGCATACTAGCACGAATTGGAGCCTCGGGCATGGGCGAGTGAGGGGGAAGCAAGCTCTGGGGTGCACTCCCTGAAAGCATAATTGCTAACCTACTTTGTTGGAATCATTGAGTGTATACTGTCGAACTAGCTATGTAAGTTGCTAACATAGTTAGCAACTATGCTTTTGGGAAACCTACCCCCAAGCAAGGGTGGAGGGAACCCAAACATGTACAAGCTTAGAATTTTAGTGACGAGTGCCTGAGGCCAGTAAGCAATGAACAACATTATAATCCAATAATCCGAAACCATCAGTCCCTCCCAATTATTTCCCTGCTGTGTGAAGCCAATTGTGCGCTGCTCTAAAAAGGCTACTGGGCGCTGGCGCCACCTGAGCTCCAATCCGGGCCATGGTGCTGAGGACTACTCCGCAAAAAGGTGCCTTAACCGGGTGAGCTGACCCGGTAGCCAAACAGTGACATACTTTTTGATGATCATAAATCTAATTGGCTAGAAATATAAAATGAAACGAGACCGAGAAATTAAAAAATTACAGCAGGCAGACAATGGTCGATGCACTCGACTTCCTTACCTCGTGTTCCTGTTTCCCAGGAATTATGCCATCAGAGAGGGGCTATTGACAAATCCCAAGTTAGCCATCTTCGCGCGTATCCGGTTTCAAAACGAGGCTCTGAGTGTTGACCTCCGCAGAAGTAACCGGGTGTTCATTGTTTTGACTGGAAAAATCTCTCACATTTTTCACAAAACTGCATTTTTTTGGCGAAACAGTTTACGAAATCAATCGCATTTGGAGTTGACATTGAAGTGCAATCCCGATTTCATATCCGAGTGGTGTTATTTATAAACGTGTCAGTTGGTCATGTTTCTATCTAACTTTGACCGAGTGAAAATTCAGCAGTTTACACACGCCATCATGCATGCACATTCCTACACACAATTAGCTACACACCACACTTGTCGCCTGTCTGTTCGTTTGGTGGGTTTTTCTGGCCTCTCCTGGACTTTATGTCCATATTTTCTGTAGCTGGTGGACAATAGCTTGGGCTGATAGCCAGTTAGGCGTGCAGGAAGCAGTTTTTTTTATTTATAAATCCGCCTGTGATATGGAGACAGTCCAGTCGGTCAGTCAGCAGCTCTGCTGTGCAAAGGCAAAACACCGTAACATCACATTTCGTTGAAAATGAGTTATTGTCATTTTGGGGGTGCTGAAGACCTCCTTTATCATGTGGATGAATATTTTGAGTCAATTTGATTGTTTTTATGAAAAAAACTGTACGTCCGAAAATCCCACCAGAAACCATGACAGAACGCCGTTAAGGGTAGGAGAAACCCAAAAATCACTTCAATCTGCTCAAGAACAGGACAATCAATCAGAGGGAGCAGGAGGGAGAAGTTTATGCTTCAGGGGCATTTTAATGTTCTAAGTTGACTGTTACAATGATTTGTAGGTGTACTTTGACTTTAACCTGGATTTTCTCAAAACCTGATTTTTGCCCCGATTGCTATCATTTAAGGCGCTATATCTCACTTATTTGTGGAGATTTTCTCATGAAATTTTGACAGAAGTCTGTGTACATATCAGGAAGTCTACTGAACTAAAAGTTTTGGTTTAGCACTTCGGTTCTGTGCGTTATGGTGATTTATATTTCATATTGAGGGGCCGAAAAATGGCAAAATCCTCTTTTACCCCACTAAATCTCTAGCATTATGTGTAAATGCTTTATTCTAGGCCAGAAGAAGGTGTAAACATAACTAAATCTGATAAAAAAAAAAAACCTGATTCAAATATCTTGCTTCAGTCCTGAGATATAAGGCAAAGAAATAATGGTGAAATCGCGGGTGGCGGCCATCTTGAATCACATGACCTAATTATGCAAATTAGGTCAAATTCATATTTTGTGTATTTCAGGTCATGTACTGTCAATACACCAAGTATGAATGATTTCTATCCAAAAATGACAATTTTTTTCCAAAAGGTTTCTCCTCCCCTTAACTGCAGTTACTGTGTTTAGCCTTTGTTTCGGCACGCTTACGTTGAGTTAAGGTACTCTGGCTTTGTATAGCCACGCATCAAAGCTTTGTTACTGTACCGCCCTGAAGTTAGGTCAGTGATAGTTGGTGCAGGCTCGTCTACGTCTCACTCACATACCTCCCTGTTAGCTAGCCTGCCTGTCATCAGGCCTATAAAAAATTTAATGCACATCCTACCTTTTCTTGTAAACCGATAAAGTCCGTGCCAGCCACGTAATCTGCAATGTTTCCACGATAATCCACAAATTAGAGTAATTATTCCTTTGATGCTGCAGGCGAGCAGACAAATTCTTTATGATCGATGAGTCCGCAAGCTAGGCTACCCAATGTCCACTGTTGGTTGCAAAACAAACCGTTAAAAAACATTCCTGCTATGAAACTTTTTTGGTCGATAGTGTAATGTCGGAGATGACTTCGGCCGAGCAGGAAAATCCGATTCCATCATTATACATGTCTGCTATGTCAGGCACATCATCAGCGATGTTTCAATAATCCACTGTTAGAGCAGTTCCTAGGATGCAGGCGAGCAGAACACTTCTTTATGATCAACTAGTCCGCATGCTAGTCCTACCTATCGTCCATAGTTTGTTGTAAAGCAAATCGAACGCACATTCCGCCTGTAAAACCCTTTCTTTGGTTGATCGTGTCTGAGTTAAGCTGCTTTCACACCGGACGCGAAACGAATTTTTCGCACGACAGATTACATTCAAAGTCAATGCAAAGACGCGAATACAGGCGCAACGCGTGTATTCGCGTCTTTGCATTGACTTTCAATTAAAAATCATTTGCTGTATTTATTCATAGTGTATGATGCAGAGTAACTTATCTGCTGGCATTCTGTTTCTGGTGCCTCACACCAAACTGGAGCTATTCTCTATCATGAAGATATGATGTAATGTCACCACAGCTCTGTATAGCAACAAGTAAATGTATCTGATTCATTCTTAATCATTCAAAACAAATGTCATGATACGCAATCAATTATTAAAAAAAAAAAAACTAACGGCACTTGTAACAGTATTCGTCTAACTGGGACGCGTCTAAAGCTGGAAGTGGGTCAAAAATAGCCACGCGTCTATCTGGGATGACACCGTACACACAGGCCAGAATGATGCATCAATTCACCCTCAAAATGATCGTTTTGAAACTCATAATTTCACTTCGAATGACACGTTCGCAATCTATGGGGATTCAGCTTACTTTTGCTTAGATGTTTGATGCAATATTCCACCAAACATCGGGAATTTACGGCAATTTGAAAGCCATATCAATGAAATTCCGCTTGGATCATCGCTGTTTAACACTCAGAGCCTCGTTTCAAAACCGGAAGATGCGCAGATCGTTTCAAATTCTGCAACTTGGGATTTGTCTATTTTTGCTCAGTTTTTTGGGGCTGTGTGCTTGTTGAAAGGGTGTTCAAAATGCCTCTTTCATTGTCTTGTTTGAGTGAATGTCCAGAAAGTGTTTTATTCATCATCTTCATGACATTAGCTGTCCGTAGAGGTATAATTTACCCACTTTTTGATTTCTCAACACATGCCTACTTCAACAGCACAGCTTACCTTTAGTTAGACTGTGGTCTAGCCCTTGACAATAGGGTCTATACTACAGTCGACATACGGTAAGCACCTCAGACAACTGAACCACTTTGGAACCCAGTCTATGACAGCTTCTATTGACTTTCATACCAAACTTTTAGTGTAATTTACGTAGTGTCACAAAATGCATTTTTACCTGTTAAGCATTTTCTTTGGCAGCAGCTTGTAGATGTTATGCCTACAGTAGTCTTCCATTCTTATGTCAAATTCCTCAGTTCCTTCTCATTGCAGAAATGGTCATAATCTGATCTAAGGTTGGAGTCTGTCACCTTAGTCCATCCACCTTAGTGCACAAACTGTAATTCAATTTTTTTGTATGACCCCAGTCTGCATTGCAACCACGAGATTATCCCACCTTTCAACAGTTTGAACAAGGGAAAAGTAAGAGAAGCCATTTCTAGTCATTCTCTGCAAACAAATTATCATTCAAGATGGCTAATCATGTCCGCAAAGACGTTATTGTGTATGCGATGAGACCCAACAAAAAGTTAGTTTGTTTCTTAAATAATGCACAACATTTCTCACATTACATGGGTAATGGGTAGCTCTCATGAAACATTACCTCTGTGTAAGGCTTATTTTTTAGCATTCCCATCCACCTAAGTCATTGGTCTCCCTTGCCCTCTGTAAATTATCTTTGATACATCAAAGAGGTTGAGGCTCCAAATGTCTCACCCAGCTCGAAGACATTGCTCCAAATCAATGGGCTCCTACTAATTTATTTGGCACACTGGTGCCCTTTCTGTTTATGTGCTCTGGTGACCAGCTACAGGTCAAACGCAAGGGGCATTTGGACCTGCGTTTCCATGGAGCTGCTGAGTGCTGGTCCTGGTAGGCAGAGCCTGCGGGCTTTAATTTGACCCACCTGACCACCAGAACCAGGAGGGGTTCACACCGCTTATGACTCGCATTACTATCAGTGCACGTAGCCTTAACTTTGACCTGCAGCCCGGCTGCGACCCCCAGCTAATTGAATTACATTCTTAATCGCATCGACGGCCAGTAAATATTTTTGTAAACTTTTCCACTGCAGCATTGCCACTAGAATTCATCCAGAATTCACTGAAGCAGCTTATTAAACTTTTTCACTTTTCACAAACAGTCTACAGCTTGGACTTACAGTAAGTACGTATATACTCATGATGCTTTTCTGGTTATGGATGGAACAAGCTAATTAAAACAAAGCATGTATTTTCTGAAATAAAATTAGGATACTAGTTTAATAATTGTCTCTAAAAATATTGATGGGGGAGACTGTAGGCTGATTGAATATTACACATTATGTCCTGCCGTGCTCTATGATTCTCTTGTTTTTGTGATTCTGGAATCCTGTTTTTCTTGCAATAGTGTCCACAGCAGCCCTTCACTGAGGCAGATTTAGTCATACTCACTTTGTATTCCAGAGCCTCCAAGATGCAGGCCCCAGCTGTGTTAAATTATTCATTGTGCGTAGTGTCAGGCTAAACGGAGGAATGGCGGAATTTCAACCAGCCAGCCAATCCACCAATGTGCTTTCCTGCGGCAATGTCGCTGCCATACGCACACAGTCACACACGCTAACACACACACGCGCGCGCGCGCAAACTCACACACTCACACACGCACACACATACAAAATGCAGAGGCATGCACACACAAGCATGCACATACAAATACGTGTTTCATATACTGCATCGTCTTAGGATTTACGTGTATACATGCAGACATGTTCATGCAGATTCAGACACACAAATTGCACATCTACGCAAACATGAAAGAACAAATAAATTCAGACTCACAAAAATGGCTGAGCATACAATTACAGTTTTCACATATCGCATTTATTTCATTGGGTTTCTTCAGTTAACCCTATTTTCCCACGTGACACTACACACAGACACATTAATTGTTCAATATTGCTATTGCTGCATTCACCAGTAATGTTGAGGGAGCAAGCACTGCAGAACCCTCTGCATTCACATGCGATTTTCAGAGAGAATCCTCTGCAGTCTCTGGGGCTCTACATGCTCCTGGGATTGCAGTGGTTTCTCACAAGAACTGAAAACTGGTGCTGATGCGCACACTACTTTGCAGTGGCTACACACATATGGACAGAAATATGTGGAGATATCCGAATAAAGTAGGGTGATTGTTTGCCAAGTCATATAGCATATTTTTGAGACTCTTTTTGACTTTTTGAAGACTTTTTTTTACAATTGTATTACAGTAGAATGTGGCCATTAGCCAGACAGAATGAGTACTGTCAACATCAAAGAACATAGGTCCAAAGGCCAAATAAAAATTTCAAATACTTCAAAATTGTGCGGGGAGATCACCACACTTCCGCAGTTCAGCCAGTCCTCCCTCCATATTGAGAGATTGCAGGATGTGGGAGATAGATTTATGTTCATTTGTTTGATCCAGGTTGCCTGGATAAGAGTGCAGTCGGTCATGTTTACGACTCTCTCTGATCTTGACAGCATCTGACAAAGCCTGGTTGCGCCTCAGAAAACCATAAGCTTCGGTGTACATATCAGACAACATAAAACCATGAGCAGTTAAAATACACATAAATAGATTAAAACAAAGTTTTAGAACGAAAAGAACCTAAGCTTGAGCGCACACATCTTCTGACATAAAACAATGAGAAGAATGAGAATGAGAAGAATATGCACAATTAAAGTAAAATGAAGCATTAGAATATAAAAAAAAAACATAAGCTTGATCCTGATGACCATAAGAGGTTAGAATACACACAAACTGTCACCAATTCAGAACACAGGACCCAAACACAGATCATACCTGAGCCGTTAGGGGGTCATTAATAAATAAAAGGTAATGCATAGACTGTATAAAAAGATTGATGCAGCACACGGCTCTAAAAAGTGAGGCCGATGCGGAAATCTCTAAAACTTGCATTCTATTTAATGGCCACCAGATGGCGACGTCGGTGGTTGCAGAAAGAAGTTCCATGCTATTGAAGTCTATGAGAAGATGACCCTACTTTCCCATCTGATTTATTATTTAAATAATGATTTTCCACATCACTTTATTGTATCTATTGCAAGTTTCAAGTCTCCTTCGATATATCATGATGTTCATTTTTGTAAATTATGGTCTCAAATAGACTAGAATAAAGGATAAAGCCAGAATATGCTTTAGGGGCGTGGCTATCCTCTGATCCTTGTCCGATACGGTCAGATCCAGAGCCACGCTCCTCCCTGGATCTTCAATTCACGCTGTTGTCCAATAGGAATCACATCTGGTCTCAAAATAACAAAATGGCGCAGTTCAAATAGCCAAAACAGAGGCTTCCTAAATGGTATGCTGAAACCAATGGGTGATGTCACAGTTGCTTCGTCCATCTTTTTATACAGTCTATGAGGTAATGGAATAACAAGAAGCAGTTGACAAAACATAACTGAAACCAACAAAGACGGTTCGACTGCAGGAAAAAGCCTTTAGTATGTGACAGTACCCCCCCCCCCCCCCCCCAAGGGGCGCCATCAGGTGGCCCTGTGGCTGACTCTGAAAGCCAACGCAGGAAGTCTTGGATCACAATTGGGTCTAAGATGTTTTGCTCTGGTATGAGGATCACTCCTCAGGATTGTACTCCTCCCAGTTGAGAAACTGGCAACCTCATCCCCCATGCTGATGTGGTGCACTGTGTTGTGCAGGGCTACCATTGATGAACCAGAGGGGAGGTGAGAAAGGGGAGCTGAAATGAGCGGAATAGGCAGGTTTAATATGGGAGAGATGCAGCAAACAGGAGGTGGAAGGATGAGTCTGACCACTAAGGCCAATTAAGACCCATGAAATAGAGAAGGGGCTAATGAACCAGGGGAAAATTTCTTGGATTGTGCCTTCAGGGGGGATGTCTTTAGTCACCAGCCAGATTCTCCGCCCTACTCGGTACATTGGGGCTGGTCAGTGTTGATGGTTGCTCTGGCTCTGAAAGGCTAAGATGTGTTTTAGCAACAGGGCGCAAGCTCTTCTCTACCCCTGGTAAATGTGGTGGGCCAGGAACTGAGCCAAAAGTCCCTCTACTTCCCTCTCTTCACCTTGGAATGGATGGGTTGGTATCCCAGGCAGCACTCGAAAAGGGACATCCCCAGACCCACCACAAGAATAAAGTTGTAAGTGAGTTCCACCCTTGACAGGAGAAGAGACCTCTTAGTTGATGTTCCTGTACGTGCGCACCTGTGGGAGACTAGCTCTTCGACCTTTTGTAATTAGTGTTCCTGTACTGTGAGTATCTCGATTGCCTTCTGTGTTGGACCGGTTTGTTTTGACCTACGATTCTTGCCTTGCCCTACTTTTGGTTTGTTTGGATTCCTGTGGTTGACCCTTGGCTTGTCGCATTGTGACTTTGATTTTTGCCTTTGCCCTTCTATCTGGTTGTTTAGTAATAGATGCCCGGTTTTTGACTTGATTCGCTTGTTTGACTACCTCGCTCGTCTCGCCCTTTCTGTACGCTGTTCAGTTACTCTGGTTAGTTAGGGTATTCCCAGCTGGATTTTACTATCCTTTCATTGGGGTACCTCTTTCTTGTTTTGCTTTGTTATTTTCCCTTTGTTATTTTTGGAGGTGACTCTGGGTGGAAACTTGTTTCCGAAGGGGGTACACGATTCGTTTGCTCAGTCCACGCTTTTGGACTGAGTGTTCTGGAGTTACGTGTTTAAAAGCCGCCCCATGCCTGGTAAGTCTTAGTTAGCTCTGGTTAGGCAGTATAGGGACCAGAGTTCTGTTCAGCGTTCAGGTTCTTTTGGGTTTGCCACAGTTTTCCCTTCCCGTGCTTCCCTCATTTATCTACCAGTGGCCGCACTACCTAGATCGGTTCGTAACAAGTGGGGGCTCGTCCGAATTCATTATGGCCGAATTCAACTTGGAGGAATTTACTATTTTTCCTACTAAGGAGAAATTCGACCAATGTAGGAAAAACGATTTGTTGACGATTGCCGACTTCTATAATATTTCGGTGCCGCAGAGTAAAACGAAGCAGGAAATAAAGGCAATTCTAAATAATGAGTTAGTGGATCAGGGATATTTACCTGAGGATGATGTACTTCCGAGTGTTATACCGGAATTGGCAGCAGTGGAGAATCCAGCTGTGGCGGATAAATCTGCGGTGGATAAAGCTGGGGACGGCACTCTGTGTTTTATAGATCACGGTAAATCATATTCTTCTGTAGAAAACCCTATGCTCCAGCTACATTTGAAAGAACTAGAGCTGGAGCTTAGCAAACAGGAGTATCAGAATCGGTTGCTCCAACTCCGAGCTTTTAGATGGAAACTGACCGTCAGGTAAAGCTAAAAGAGCTTGAATTATGGGCTCGGGAATTGCAACCAGCTCCAATGTCTCTAAAATCTCGAGTCGATTCTCCTGCTGTCGCCTCTCCATTGCCTGCCAGTGTATCTCCCTCTCTTGGTCAGGGAACGGTTTCGCAAAATACTTCGGCAGTAGCTTTAGTAGATTTCGATCTGAGTTGGCAAATTCGTTTGGTACCCCCGTTTAGGGAGAGTGAAGTTGATAAGTACTTCCCTATTTTTGAAAGAATTGCAACCACTATAGGGTGGCTGGAAAGAACTTGGACACTATTGTTACAATGTAAGTTTGTCGGGAAAGCTCAGGAAGTTTGTTCATCGTTATCCCTAGAGGATAGCATGAACTATGAAAGAGTGAAAACTGCTGTGTTGCGAGCGTATGAACTAGTCCCTGAAGCGTACCGACAAAGATTCCAGAGGCATGTCAAGTCCAGCAATCAGATGTTCGTTGAGTTTGCTCGGGAAAAATCCATGCTTTTCAACAAGTGGTGTTCGGCGAGTGATGTAGTTTCAGTGGAGCAACTGAAAGACTTGATTCTGCTCGAGGAATTTAAAAATTGTATTCCCCAGAAAATCGCTGTTTATTTAAATGAGCGGAAAGTATCTACCATTGAGGAAGCGGCCGTTTGTGCTGACGAATTTGTTCTCACACATAAAGCTGTATTTTCGTTCTCAAAGAGTGTTGATGAGAATCGCAGTTCACAGAATGAAAGTTCAGCGAAAGCGTCTAAACCCGCAAGCAATTCCAGTGAACAACCGGAGTGTTTTTATTGTCATGAAACCTGACACTTTATTGCCCTCTGTCCAGCGCTGAAACGTAAAAATCAGAATTCATCACAATCGGTGCCTAAAAGTGTTGGGCTTATTAAATCATCGTCTTGCCCAGATGACAAGAAACACTCCGAGACGTCTGTTGATTGTTCTTTCCAACCATTTATTATCGATGGAAAGGTGTCTTTGTCAGATTGTGAGTCTGGTGACATGCCGGTAAGGATACTGCGCGATACTGGGGCTGCTCAGTCTTTTATATTGGAGGGTGTGTTACCATTTTCCGAACGTTCCAGTTGTGGTGCTGACTTATTAATTCAGGGCATTGAGCTGGGTGTAATGAGAGCGCCTTTGCACAATGTTGTATTGCAATCTGATATCGTTTCTGGCGTGGTGAAAGTTGCTATCTGCTCCCAATTACCGGTTAAAGGTATTTCGTTCATTTTGGGCAATGATTTAGCGGGGGGAAATGTGTTCTCCCTCCCTGAGGTTACTCACGAACCCAACATGTACAGCAGTGAGGATTATGCGGCTTTGGAGTTCCCTTCAGTTTTCCCTGCATGTGTGGTCACACAGGCACAGACTCGAAAGTATGGGAATACAATTGATTTGTCCGAAACGTTGCTAGAGGCTGACTTGTCCCAGAATGCGGGTAGTAAAGGGGATTCTGACTTGACTGGTTTGGCTGAGGTCTGCTCAGAGACGACGCCCACTCAGAATAACTCTGAATTGTCGCAGACATTCGGGAGATTGAAATTGGCTGATGCTCAGCGGGCAGATGGTTCGTTGAATAAATATTTTGCTGCAGCTGAGGATGATTCTGTGTTGCCATCCAACTCAGTTTCCTATTTCATTGAAAATGATGCACTCATGCGCAAATGGACCCCTTTAGACTCTGATGAAGAGTGGAACTCAGTTGTTCAAGTAGTGGTTCCTACTCCCTATAGACAGCAAGTGCTGAAGGTTGCTCATGACCATGAACTCTCTGGTCATCTTGGGGTCAGGAAAACCTATTAACGCATTTTGAAACATTTGTTTTGGCCTGCCATGAAGTCTGACGTATCTCAGTACTGTCATTCCTGTCATATCTGTCAATGTGTGGGAAAGCCTAATCAGGTAATTCCACCTGCACCGCTTAAGCCAATTCCAATTATGGATGAACCATTTGAAAGGATCTTGATTGATTGTGTTGGACCGCTCCCGAGAACCAGATCTGGAAATAGCTATTTAGTTACGCTCATGTGCACTGCAACTAGATTTCCCGAAGCCATTCCCCTCCGCACCCTTAAAGCTCAGGCTATTGTAAAAGCTCTTTTTAAGTTCTGCACTACATTTGGTCTACCAAAGTATGTACAGACAGATCAAGGGTCAAACTTCACATCTAGATTATTTGCAAAGGTGATGAAATAGTTTAATATTTGCCATCAAACATCTAGTGCATATCATCCAGAGTCTCAAGGAGCTTTGGAAAGGTTCCACCAAACTCTAAAAACGATGCTCCGGACATACTGCCTTGACCAAGGGAAAGACTGGGATGAGGCAGTTCCCTTTTTATTATTTACCATCCGTAACACAGTGCAGGAATCCCTTGATTTTAGCCCCTCTGAGTTAGTTTTCGGGCACATGGTACGGGGGCCGCTAAAGGTCCTGCAGGAACAGTGGTCGGGGACTAATCAAAGCCCATCTCCTTCCTGCAGCGTTTTGGATTACGTCAGAACTTTCAGAGAACGATTACATGCGGCTTGGGAATTGGCTAAGCATTCCTTGGGTTCTTCACAGGCCCAAATGAAGTCCCGCTTTGACCAAAAATCGGTTCAACGCTCGTTTAAGGTTGGGGATTCAGTCTTGGTGCTTCTTCCAAGTCCTGGGTCCACCCTCCAGGCAAGGTTCTCCGGGCCCTATATAATACAAAAAAAAATTAAGTGACACCGACTACATTGTCAAAACTCACGACAGGAAACGCAAATCCCGGGTCTACCACATCAACACATTGAAGGCCGATGTATCGCGCTTGGAAGATGCAAAGCCTTCCGCACCCTCACCAGTCGTCCTTATTTCAACTCCTCATGTTGATGTACCGATGTCAGATTACTCTCCTGAAGTGGATGGATTAGGCCAGTCTTGTGCCTGTCTGTCCCCTGCTCGGTTACTCAACTCAGAAGCTCCTCAAGCGCTCGCATTGAAGCTGTCTCATTTACCAGAGAATGCACAGGCTGATGTAACACGGCTTATTGAAAAACATTTGTCATTGTTTTCAGATATCCCCTCGAGAACCACAATACTGGAACATGACATTGATGTGAGTGGTCATGAACCTATCAAACAGAATGCATATCATGTTAACCCTACAAAGCGGTCTATTATGAAAAAGGAAGTTGAGTATCTTCTAGAAAATGGTCTTGCTGTTCCCAGTTCGAGTCCTTGGTGTTCTCCTTGTGTGTTGGTGCCCAAGTCCGATGGCACCTCTCGCTTTTGTACTGACTATCGCAAACTTAACGGTGTGACAAAATTTGATTCCTTCCCTCTTCCACAAGTGGAGGATTGCATTGATAGAATAGGAACAGCTAAGTTTGTCACAAAACTTGATTTATTAAAAGGCTACTGGCAGGTTCCTTTGACTGAATGTGCTTCAGAGTTGTCAGCATTTGCCACTCCAGATGCCTTTCTGCAGTACACGGTAATGCCATTTGGAATGAAGAACGCGCCAGCCACATTTCAAAGGCTAATGAGCAAAGTTCTGGCTGGTATTGATAAATGTGAAGCTTATCTCGATGATGTCGTAGTTTATTCTGCTACCTGGGAACATCATCTCAGCACCTTAGAGTCTGTCTTTTTACACCTCCAAGAAGCTTCTTTAACTCTGAACCTTGAGGAATGTGAGTTCGGCCATGGAACCATTACATATTTAGGGAAAAAGGTGGGTCAAGGGTTTGTTTGTCCGGTGGACGCTAAGGTTGAAGCTATTAATGACTTCCCTATTCCCAAGACCAGAAGGGAACTCAGGCGTTTTCTGGGAATGGCTGGGTATTACCGAAGTTTCTGTAGAAATTTTTCGTCTGTCGTTTCACCACTCACCAACCTCCTACGCGCCTCTCAAAAATTTACATGGTCCCCTGACTGTCAGCGTGCTTTTGATTCTGTCAAAAGTCTGCTATGTAATGCCCCAGTGTTGTCTGCTCCTGATTACACCAGGCCATTTATGTTGGAGGTGGATGCCAGTGGCACTGGAGCTGGAGCAGTACTATTTCAGGAGGACAAGCTTGGAATCGCTCACCCAATTTGTTTCTTCTCAAAGGAATTTAACCGATATCAGTTCAACTACAGCACCATTGAAAAGGAAGCCCTGGCACTCTTATTAGCTTTTTAGCATTTTGAAGTGTATCTAGGGTCTAGTCCAGAACCCATCCTAGTCTATACTGACCATAACCCAATTGTTTTCCTCCAACGCATGTGCAATGCTAATCA
The DNA here is from genome assembly GCA_029692085.1 of Gymnothorax javanicus. Taxonomy (NCBI): domain Eukaryota; kingdom Metazoa; phylum Chordata; class Actinopteri; order Anguilliformes; family Muraenidae; genus Gymnothorax; species Gymnothorax javanicus. The sequence goes on from CM056194.1 coordinate 49,846,699, forward strand.
GCGCCTCATGCGTTGTTTTTTAATCATTCAAGGATTTAACCTGAGAGTTGTCCACAAAAGAGGGTCTGAAAACATTGTAGCTGATGCACTATCACGCTGCTACACTTAGTAGAAAACCTGGAAGCACAGGTTTTCTCTTAAGGATAGGGGTGTTATGACCTCTGCCCTAGTATTAGTTCTGCTTGGGCCTGAATTGAATGTTCCACTTCCGGGGGTGGGGCGGTGCTTTTATAAGGGCGCCACGTGCGCTCCTGTGGGAGACTAGCTCTTCGACCTTTTGTAATTAGCGTTCCTGTACTGTGAGTATCTCGATTGCCTTCTGTGTTGGACCGGTTTGTTTTGACTTACGATTCTTGCCTTGCCTTACTTTTGGTTTGTTTGGATTCCTGTGATTGACCCTTGGCTTGTCGCACTGTGACTTTGATTTTTGCCTTTGCCCTTCTATCTGGTTGTTCGCTAATAGATGCCCGGTTTTTTGACTTTGATTCGCTTGTCTGACTACCTCGCTCGTCTCGACCTTTCTGTACGCTGTTCAGTTACTCTGGTTAGTTAGGGTATTCCCAGCTGGATTTTACTATCCTTTCATCGGGGTACCTCTTTCTTGTTTTGCTTTGTTATTTTCCCTTTGTTATTTTTGGAGGTGACTCTGGGTGGAAACTTGTTTCCAAAGGGGGTACACGATTCGTTCGCTCATTCCACGCTTTTGGACTGAGTGTTCTGGAGTTACGTGTTTAAAAGCTGCCCCGTGCCTGGTAAGCCTTCGAAGACTAGCGGTAGGTCTTAGTTAGCTCTAGTTAGGCAGTATAGGGACCGGAGTTCTGTTCAGCGTTCAGGTTCTTTTGGGTTTGCCACAGTTTTCCCTTCCCGTGCTTCCCTCATTTATCTACCAGTGGCCGCACTACCTAGATCGGGTCGTAACACAAGTAGCAATAGTCTTGCCCAGCTCCTGGTTCAATCTCTCCATTTAGTCATTGGTGTCAAGGTGAAAGCCTGATGAGAGATGAGGGGTGGTGCCCACCAATGTGCAGAAGGCCTTCCAGAACCGACTGGAGAATTCCAGGCTGCAGAAATAGACAACAGGATCCTAATAGACAATAGGATTCCTGAGGAATCCTGCGGAGGTTAATACATTCTGAAGCTGTTCTTAGCCATGGGCAGCAGTGCCAGAGGGACAAATTAGGCTGCCTTTAAAAAACAGTCCGCAATGGTAAGAGCCACCACGAGCCCATCTGACTCAGGCAGCCTAGTGATGAAGCTCATGGCAATGCATGCTCAAAGCTGATGGGACACTTCTAGGGGCTGGAGGAGGGTGCTGCGAGGCTGGTTGTTGGACTTCACCAAGATGCAGGTGTCACAGGCAGTGGGGACATACTCCCAGATGTCCTGTCAGATAGTTAGCCACCAGAACCACCGACAAACAAAGGACAGGATGCGGGAAACGTTAGCATGACATGTCAGGGGGTAGGCATGGGTGTAGGCGAGGACTCTGGCTTGAACCCCATCTGGGATGTAGAACCTGCTATAAGGGCGCATTGAGGAATAGAGCTGGACCAGAGAGCCTCCACTATAATCTGTTCCGCCTCCAGCTTGGTAATTTTTAGCAGGCATCCGTCAAGGACTACAATCCCCGGTCTTTCGTCAGGGGTGTGGGAGTGTAGGCAGGAGAGGGCTTTGGAGCGCAGGTTCTTGGATCCTGAGCAATATGTGAGGGTGAAATTAAAGCGAGCAAAGAACAGGGACCACTGGGCCTGTCTGGGATTAGGCCTCTTGGCGGAACTGAGGTATTAAAGGTTGCAGTGGTGCGTCCAGATGAGGAAGGGGATGCTGGCCCCCTCAAGCCAGTGTCTCCATCCTTCAATTACCAGCTTGATTACCAAGAGCTCACAATCCTCGATGGCACAGTTTCTCTTTGCTGGGGTTAGTCAGCGGGAGAAGATAGACTTTGCCATCAGCTGCCAGCTAGGAGATGATGGCTCCAGCACCAATATAAGAGGAGTTCACGTCAATGATGGACTGGCATTGAAAGTCAGAAGGACCTGGTACAGATGCACTGATAAACTTGTCCTTAAGCTGGTGGAAGGCGGAAGCGGCTTGAGGAGACCAGCAATAGGGGACCTTGGAGAAGGTGTGGACAGTGAGTAGAGTGGTAACTGTGAAGTAGCCCTTGATAAAAGTTGTAAAGGTTAGCGAGGCTAAGGAATCACTGGAACTGGTTGCAGTCTGTGTGTTCCAGCCGATACAGGACAATCTGTGCTTTTTACCAATCCCTGCTGATCCTCTGTCCAGGAGACCATGAAGCCCAGGAACTGCACTAATGTTTGAAGAAATTCACACTTCTCAAGCTTCAGTAAGAGCAAGTACTCAAGAATTTGCTGAATCCTTTGCCTAATATACAGATTAAGTTCTTCCTGAGTGCGTGAGGAGGTCATTCAGGTATACATATTCCAAGTAGTATGTCATGAAGGATGTTGTTCTTCAGGTTCTGGAGCACTGTGGGAGTCTCCGTGAGCCCAAAAGGCATCACCAAATGATGATACTGGCTGGATGGGGTATTGAACGCAGACGTCTACTCATGACCCTCCCTGATGTGAGCTGGATGCTCAGAATTGCACAGGTCCAGCTTAGTGAAGTAGTGGCACCCCTGGAGATCAGAGAAGGTGAAATCTATTAGAGGTAGCATCAATGGTTCTTGACAGTGATGGCATTGAGACCTTTGTAGTCGATGCTTTGGCGCAAAGAAGAACCCAGCACCGGGCAATGGAAAGATGATTCCGAGAGCCAGGGCTTTATTCATCTATTGCTCTGGATTCAGAGACAGAGAGAGAGTAAAGCCTGCCCTTAGATGGTGATGTTACTGAAATGAAATCAATGGCACCATTCTATAGACGGTGTGGCAGAAATGATGTGGCTTGGGACTTGCAGAAAGCCTGGCGGAGATTGTTGTTGAGTGGAGGGATCCCCATAAGGTCAGGCAACTCCTTGTGGCCAGGAGGAAGAGGTGTAATGAGGCTGGGGCAGACTAAAGACAAGACTTCAGACAGGATGGGCTACATTTGATAATGCCCAACTGATGTACAGGTTATGTCTTTCTAGCCAAGGCCTTCCCAGCACCACAGGAGCAAGAGGAGACTCCATTAGGTAGAAGACAATTGTCTCAAAATCATTGCCACAGACTCACATCTGGACCAGACTAGTGATTTCCAAGATGTCTCGTAGCACTATACCCATAAGGGCTTGGGAATGGGATGTGCAAAGCAGCTGAAGGCACCTTAAACCGTTTGGGGAAGGTTGGGGGGAGAAAATTGATATCTGCCACAGAATTGCTGAGTGCCTCAGCAGATGACTGTCGGCCCTGCCAGAGGAGTTGAACAATATAAGGCCCAGGAGGAAGAGATGAAGGCCCTGATGAGCACCTCTCACCCCTGGAGTGGTCGAGGCCAGTGAACAGGGCAGTTGGCAATGAGGTGTTTGGCACTGGTGCGACAGAAACAGAGGCCCAAATTGATACGCTGTTGTCATTCTGCAGGGTTGAGGTGCAACAGCCTGGCATGATTCATTTGTATGGGCTCCGGAGTTGGTGACTTGAGAGCTGGTCAGGTGGGTTAACTGGCTGGTCTTGATGGAGGGGGGCCCAAAAGCAACCTCGCCAACCCAACCGTCTCTCCTGGAGGCGTGCATCAACCCTGAAATCAAGATCTATCAGTCTGTCAAGGTCAGGTGGTAGGAGACAAATGGTCAGCTCATCTTGTATTTTGTCAGCGACACCATAGAGGAAGGTGTTGTAGAGGACCCGCGGATCCCAGTGGGAGGAGGCTGCCGGAATGCGAAACTCATTGGAGTAATTGAAACCAACAGGTTGCCCTGGTGGAGCCGGAGGAGGCACTGAGCAGCAGCATGTCCAGAGCAGAAAATGTTGAAGAGCTTCTGCATTTTGTTTGGCAGGAAAGGTGTGCACAGCGGGATCCCCAGCTTCACAACATGCAGCAGCCTAGTCGTAGGCATACCCTGTCAGGCCAGTTATCGTAAATGCAACGCACGAATGCTCAGTGGGAAACGAGGATGACTGGAGGTCAAACCACATGGAACACCACCAGAGGAAACTGCGGCTGGAGGATGGGTTGCCATCAAACTGTTCCAACAAAATCAGGCTGGCTCAGCCAGGAAGACTGTACTTGAGCTTAGAGTAAAAGAGAACTGGCAACCAAGGCAGCAGTGGTGGAATTAAGGGAAGTGTTGGTGATGGAGGCCAGCTGAGTGGAGATGGCCTGATTGGACTGATGCAGCTGGCATAGTTCCATCTCTTGTTGCCCCAAGTGAATTCCACAGAAGTAAATGTCTTCAGTAGGATAAGGAAGATGGCTCCATTAGAGGCTAGACAAATTCAGATCACAGGAGCTGTACACAGACCACAGTCAAGTCGCTAAGGTGTCTTTAACCCCTTTCCGCTGAAGTCAAATCTGGCTATTTATGTGTTACCCTATTTAAGGCTTTATACTGTAATTCAAGATTTGAGCTTCATAAAGAGTGGGAAAATGGCTGAACTGAGACAAAACGCTGGTAGCATTTAGAATTCTATTGTATTAAAGTTTATTTCCATGATTTTGGTAGAGAAAAGGGCCTGCAAACATGAAAAAAGTACTTGAAAATTCAAGATTCAAATTGTAAAAAAAAAAAAAATACTGGGAATTGAAAAACAGCTGTAAGTTAAAACAATACATTTCTGGGATCATAAACGTCTTGATCACAAGTGCACCTCATCTGAGTCTGAAATTCAAAATGATCCGCTATTTACGAGCCAAATAAGACAGCTCTCCAAGTGGCTCGCCAAACTGTCAAAGCCCTCAGAACGGTGCACTGTTAAATCATAAAATAATCATATTTTTAACATAAATCAACTTTTGATGCATGAAATTCAATATGAATTAATGATTTTCTGGTGGAATTCAGCATGGGTTTACTAATATAGGCGCAGCTAGACATCAATGGTCACCAGTAACCTCTCCAAACCCAAAACATACCTTTTCTCCATGATAAAGTTTCGATTTTTGTCAATTTTTCTTCAGCGTCCCACAAGCCAGCACACATATTCATTAAAGGAACTACCTATTTAATGGTCAGAGCATTCACCCTGCAATTTAAAGCTAGCAGTTCCCACATCCGAGCTTGAAAGCTTGTATAAATGCTTTCCAGACCTTATGAGACAGAAGTATAACTTAGAAACACAGCAATATCTGAAATATACCTCATTTTAACAAAACAGACATTCTACTGTCAGGAAAATCAGGCAACATGCTACCTTAAATTGAACAGAATAGGTGCCAATGAACGTAGCAGGGGGTCTACTAAAGTGCTAGAGCTGTTCGCATTTTAAACGAGCCAAAACCTTGGCATTCTATTTTCAATCAAATCAATCAATAACCTTTATTGCAGGGAAGTCCCACTGAGACAGAGGTCTCTTTTGCAGGGGAGCCCTGATTACAATAAAACAATTACAATGGAAGGTTAAAGATAAACAGCACACATAAAAATACACAAAAGTCACAAACAACAATTTCAGATTAAAGGAGTAACAAGTTTTAAACTAGAATAAAACATAATAAAAATTAATTTTAAAAATATATATATATATATATATACATATACATATACATATATATATATATATATCACAAAAAACAATATGTACTGTATTAAAATTGAGTAATAACAAGAGCTTTAAACTTTTTCTTTTTGAATAAAAACAAAAAAATAAAAATGCTAAAAAATATATATATGATATATATAATCTAAGAGCCTATGTTACGGGCAGGTCTAAGCATATTCATTTGCAATAACAACATTGAGCTGTTATCCGATGTGTGGAACATGACACTTCACTTGTTCTTTTTGGCAGTTGTGACAATGGCAGCTCAAGAGCACCACATAAAGCCTGTGTGTGACAAAAAAAAACTGATCATGAGATGATGGGTCAGACATTGAGGGTGAGCATCAGAAAAATACCGCTTGACGACACAGGAGAGCAAAACATGCGCCTTTGGCCCTTACAGAAAACCCATTTTTGCCCATCAACAGGAGTAGGAACTCTTCATTTGACTGTGGGCACTGTTACTCTGTGTCATTTTTTTTTTTGCACTTTATTTCCTGTTTCTGTCTGAGAATGGAAAATAGGGACTGTCGCTGACTGACCATGGTAAGGGCAGCCATGCGTAAATGGGCAAAAAACTGGCAGCTCAAGAGGGCCTGTGTGCACACATGTGTTGTTACATAGACTGGGTGTGATGATATTCGCCACCCTCAATCATCTCGACCCTCATCTCATGATCATTTGGGGGTCCGAATCTGTCACGAGGGCTGTAACCAGATGTGGCGCTTGAGCCGCCATCGCCACATGGCTGCCCTAAGCGGGTCGGTCAGTGACAGTGCCTGTGTTCCTTTCTCGATAGACAGCTGACTGATTGTTGAATTGTGACAGTGCAAATGACGACCAATTTTTGCCCATCAACAGGACCTCTTCACTTCGGCTGAGACCTGCCCATAACATGCCAAAGGCTCTATTTTTCCCTGTCACAAGCCGTGTTTCTTGATGCAGTAGCATTTTTCATTTTTTTGTTGGCTTCTGTAGGCTATTGACCACACCAAAAAGAACAAGTCAAGTGTCACTGTACACATCACTTAACAGCTCAATGTTTGTTACTACTGAAGTGCTTGGTGCGTGCACGGGTACCCGGCCAGATTACAATACCACCATGCTTTTTTTTTATTTCCTCTCGTGCCTCACTGGAAAAGCAATAAAAATCAATCGATTCTTCAATTTGCCGCAAATACAGTGCATACCTCAACCGTGCGTTTTTAATGGAGCTAAGTATATATATATATATAAAAACACATAAGAACATAGGACAGAGAAAAATAAATGAGCAAATCCTACCATAAACTAAAAGCAAATACATCTGGCCTCCAGAAGCAATATATCCAACACTAATTTCTTGAAAGACATGAAGGGGATAAGGCGGTCTAGCATCAAGGTATCCTGGAAATTATTCCACATACAAGGAGCGAATGCACTAAAAGAGGTACCTCCCAAATTTGTTCTAGTCCTGGGAGCCTCTAACAAAAACTATTCTTGTGATCTGGTATGCTGACTTCTGATTTTGATGGATAAGAGCTTCGTAAAATATGAGGGAAGTTTGCCTAGCAAAGCTTTATACATAAATAAAATACAATGTAGCTTCCTTCTAAAATGAAGGGAAAACCACCCCACAGAATTATATAAAGCACAGTGATGGGTTCAGAAACCATCACCTGTGATGAAGCGCAATGCGCAATGATAGATTGCATCCAAGGATCTTAACATACTAATAGAGGCATGCCTGTAAAGGACATCTCCGTAATCAAATATGGGTAATATTGTTGCCTCGACAATCCTCCTCCTATTGTCCAAAGAAAAACAGGACCTGTTTCTGTAAAGAAACCCGATTTTCATTCTAAGTTTCTTGGACAGGTTGGACACATGCGTCTTAAAAGAGAAGTCATGATCCAACCAGATACCCAGATATTTGTAAGACTGAACCTGCTCAATTTTAGCACCAGTCACTGAGAAAATGGAGTCACCTGGCACAATTGCATTCTGTGCAGAAAAGATCATGTACTTTGTTTTATCAGTATTTAAAACCAATAATTTTGTAGAATACGGTATAAATTCTTAAGCAAAAAGCCACATTGAGCAAAATGCCAACACATGCAGCATTATTAGCAAAGACTAACAGTTACTCATACTAACCAATGTGGCAAACAAGCTCTGTTATCATTATGGCTATGGGAAACCGAGAATAAAAAATAACTAGCCAGCTAGCCATAAGTGGAAAAAAAATACAATACTCACTCATAAAATGAACAAAAACTTTTCCTCATTGAATTTCTTCTCAAGATACACAGATCTATCCTGCAGAGGGAGCCTTCCAGTCATGTTTCATTCAGAATAATTCCCATTGACTATGTCCGTACCTCATTTCAATCTCGTAAATGTAACCTGAGTACTTCAGGCTGGTTTTGGAAGTCTTTTTTTTCTTCTATGGAATGGCGTCATTTTTGGCTGCGCAAAGTTGAGAGAATATGACCTAACTGATGCTGTGCAAGGGTTTACAGACTTTTCTGATGGTCCAATCAATGTCTTTCAATTACTGTGGAAAGTTTATACTCTCTGGAATTGGATAAGAAACATGTCAATCAATGGATAATTACCAGGGAAGTTTCGCGTGGGCGTTAACTATGTGTTCTTTACGCAGATGAGCCTGAGCAAGCATTAGAGCGACTGGATATCAGTGAGAGTTGTTATGAGGATATAATTGAGTACTGATTTTGTCGATGGAGGAATCTACATGTAAATCCGTGGTAGGGAATTTGCGTTTTTTAATGTGAGATGACTGTAATTGAGATGACCATGTTGAATTTTTGCTTCAGAAAAGTGATGTTTTAACTACTTAATTAGGATACCTTATCTCCTTATAGCTGAAGTGGCTACTACAAAGGACAAAAATTTTTCCTGTTGCAAGAGATCTTTTTTTAACTGCTGGATAGACACTATGGTCAAGTATATTGAGCAGTTTGCACATCAGGCTTGGCTGAGGAGTTTAATTCCTGGGAAACAGGGATGGGACTTAACTTGTCCATATTTTAAATAGTGTTCCAGTATGGCTTCCTCGTGAATATTCAATAACTGTTCCGGGTGTGCCACCTATCAATAGAATAGTGTAACTGTGTGCATAAATAGACCAGCTCCATGTCTGCTGGCATCTACACCTGCGCAGCGGGGTTAATAAATAGAGGATAGAGGAGTTTCAATGTATACAAATAAAGAGAATAGTCAGAAGCTGGTACAAGGTCAGGTGGGAGCGAACAGCAACACTGAAGATCAGGCTAGGCATAGTAAGAGGGGCTGGTCCGAGGTTAATGGCCCGTCTGTCAAGCCGAATGGATCAGGACATGTAGGGCAGATGCATCTAGTCTGACTTGGGTAATGAAGAAACAGGGAGGAGTGCCACTCGCCAGAACTACAGGTACAGGGAAGGATATCTCCAATAAATAGATACTTTGCCGCTACAGTTTAAACACTGCAGATGGAGGACTACATTCTAGCAAATGGGAGAAAAAATAAGGAACTTAAATACACAAAGATGGCAATTAACAAAGAGAGAACACGTGTGCAGAGCACAAGGTGAAAACACAAGGTGAACAGTGATGAACGAGTCAGTAACTGAATAAAGAGAAACCACAAAACCAGACTGAAACCGACAAAGAGGACTAGACTGCGGAAAAAAACAATAAGGGAAACATTCAGGAGGTGATACAAATAAAGTAAAATTTGCCACCCATCTTTGTTCTGTATTTTGGTTGCCAGACACCTGTTCCATTTTGGCCTGCTTGAAGCACGCTTCAGAAATATCTAAGGCCGATCTTGACATTGGCAGGAGAAGAATGCACTGGGCAGGTTGTATGTATGTGAGTGGGGAGGCGGCAGTGGGAGGGGATGGGGAGCTGGACATTTGGAGGGAGAGAGAAACCTGCCTGTAAGCATTACCCTTGTTCCCAGGTTAAAGTCACAGTAATATCACTTATGGCAAAGATCTGGAACGAGGTGTGAAAGAAAATGTCTGTCAACTCCAAACCCCCCCTTGTTTTGCTGATCAGTTTAAACTCATGGAGGCAGGCATTTCTGAACTTGAGTATCTCTTGACATGCCAAGTTAATTTGACTGTAGCACTGTGGTTAATATTCCAATGCACTATTGTTGGCAGATGACTTCACATCACTGCGGCAATCGCAGATGGGGATCGGGAAGTGATTTCTCCATATAGAAGCATTTTCAAAATGGCAAAGTTTTTTGCTGTTTACGGCTATGCCCACTGATCAAATCAACAAAAAAAACTAGCTATTTTTGAGTCCAGAAAGCAGTGAGGTATACAGTAAAGGCGAACAATTTAAAAAGCTCACAGAGAAATGACGGCAGACATGGATTAAAAATCTCTGTTTAACGTCACAGGAGTGAAGTCAGACAACGCTCTTCTATGCAGTGACCACTTTGTGAAAGGTAAGGCTACAATCATTTAGCTACTTATCATATTTGGCTAAAATCTTTAGCGTATTCACTTTCCTCCATTCCCAACGATTCCCAACCAGCGCTCTTCACTTCTTGCCTCAAGCATCATCAGGATCTTGTGATTGCAAACAAGCTATTCCAATGAGTTATCTGAGGACTCCACAATGCCATATTCAGTTAAGTCAGATTTTTTTTTTTTTTTTTGGCTGGTTAGCTATGGCCAAGAAATTTTAGCGACGTGAGATAATTTCCAGCTTTTCATGTTCATACCAGAGACAACTTTTTGGAACTAATTAAATGGCGACTCTACATGCACACTTATTGCACCGGACTGGCTACTAAACACTTATAAAGCTTCAAAGACATCTTGTGGGAGGTACATCTAGTGGACTCAGCCTCAGAATGGCACTTTGATCAAAAAAACTAAATTCGTCCTTTCTGACACATTTGCTGCAGAAAAGAAACATTCTTGTCACCCACCCTAATGTATCAGATATAAAATCCCATGATGTAATGGAACGGCTTTAAGCCACGCCTCACGATCTCAACCTCCCCACACACCACCCTATGAATTCAAGCCCCCATGCAGCCATTATTCCAGCATGGTGTGTTATACTAGAGCAGATGCTGTTTGTATTCCTTGAGTGTGTCCATGAATAATTCCAGTCTTGAGAATTTTGAAATTTACAGCTGCTTTTGACCCCTGTTGCTCTGCGGCCTTCCTCTGGAGTACCTGCCAAGGGCTGCGTACCAAACGCTTTAAAATTTAAAGAGGTGATGAAGAAACTATCCAGAAGAGACAAGGAACACATCAGTTAAAGCGCGATGAGATTTCCCTTTTTTCATCTTCCTCAGGCCTCTCTCCTTTTCCTTCTCATTTGTTGGTCCCTCTCTCTTCTGAGAGACCCCCGGCTGGCGCAGCTGGACCCGGGTGCAGGGTGGGAGAATTCATCAGTCATTGGCTACTTTACCAGCAGTGGGGACTGAGTGTATGGACAGGAAAATGAAAAGAGTGGTTAACTTGTTAAGCGACAGGAAGAAGGAGAGGACCCCAGGTAAAATTCTTTCCAGGCAGCAGTTTATTAAAGGAAATCGAGAATTTGTCCAGGCAAGGAGCAGATAATTAGAAGAAATGGAAAAGATGCCAGTCAATGGCCCGCTGGGCAATGCTAAGAGGTGTCAACAACCAGCTGCCTTGCTTTGGCAAAGTCTTGAGCCAACTATATCAGGCTTGGAAGACTATTCGAACCATTTCCTTTCTGGATTTGACCGTAGCTGTATCTTCTGTTTAAGTCAGGACTTCTGTATTTGGCATAACAATTGTGCAGTGCCATTAAATAGCTTTTTTTAATCCCTGTACTTGATCTTGTTGTAATGTTGGGAAAGTATTAATCCCTGAGCAATTTCATGGTCTGAATTTAAATTGCTGTCAGGTCAATTAATGACTGCTTCTGAGATTGGCATTCAAATGATTCCTTGCTTAGACATCAGAACCAGGCCTTCTGCCCCCCTGAAGTGGAAATAACAGGGCTTCCCAGGTTCTCTGCAAATGAAGAAAGGTCACCCTTAAACCCTTCTTCATCTGCTGTGGCCTGTACTGGCAGGGGTGACTGAGGCCACTGAGCAACTACCATTTGGTTTCTTAGGCTTCTGCACATGTGCAACAGAGCACCAGCCGCCCCCCACAGGTCTTCATCTCGCCATGGACCATGCCCAGAATGGCCCAGATCCAGGCATGACATCTCCTAGTGCAGCAGGCACACTTTCAGGGGGTGGAGTTGGCCATTGGCTGCGGGAAGAGTGGTAGGTTGGGGGGCCAATCAAAAACCAAGGCTCTATTGATACATCAAAGGTGTGGCAATACTTTGGATCTGGTTCTACAGATGGAGATTGCCCAGCCCTTGTTTTGATAACGTAGAGATTTCTTGGAAGTCTTTAAAATAGCAAGAAGTTGTTCACAGGCAGCAGCTGACAAGATTTGAATCATTCAAGGTATCACGGGGTGCTCTGCATTTCCCAAATTCAAAAATTTCATACAATTGCTGCCCTAGCCTTTTTGTTGTGCTTGCTGTCCTCTTGCTGTGTTCTGAATCACCTTTAAACCGCCTAGGGATAGCTCTGTTCAATTAAAAATAAGTAATTATACTTACACCTCCAACATAAAAGCCAAATGACATTTATCCTTGTGAGGCAGGCCCAGTTCTTAGTGCTGGGTGGTCAGGAAATATTGTCTGCAGCTGCACTGGGAGGACAGGAGGCCTCAGGTGGGCATGCTTGCACAGCAATAAATCAATACACTGGTTTTGCCTTGAGCATGAAAATATCTAAAACAAAAAATGTTTTAAAATATTTTTAAAATAGAGCACCTGTGGGTTGCATGACTTTTGCTGTGACTTCTTCTGCATAAGGTGAGCCTCCACACGAGCGAGGCAAGTGGCCCACAAACAAGAGGGCTGAACGACTGAGGTCTGTAATACATGGTAGCATCCACAGTGACCGTTTCTGCACAATACATTTTACAAACTGCCACAGGGAACCATGAACAGCAGGCTTTTAAAGAAAATCCCCGAGCTGCTTTAGTCTCTTTGCATTTGTTTGTTTTCCTGTTCCTGTTTGTTTTTGCTGTCGTGGGTTTGGCTGTGTTCCCATTTGCTTGAATCAGAACAAGAGAGCCTGAGCAGCAGTTTGAGCTTGGAGCTGTGGCTCTGAGCATAGTGCTGTATAACTGCAGTCAGGGGACCAACACATAGCCTTGCACTCATTCTCAGTGTGTGTGTGAAGCCTGATCCAGTAATTCATTGGCTGTGCAGAGGGCCAGACAGCTGGAATCCTCTTGCAGAAAGATGCGTGATTTTGGCTTCGGTAGTGATTCCTCAAAGCAGTGCTAATTAGAGAGGTTTTTTTTTTTCCCTGCTCATGGTGAAAGGCAGCGTAATCCCACATCACCACACATGCTGTGACTTTTTTCTACCTTATTTTCTCTCTGTCGCTCGCTCTCTCTTTCTCTCATATACTTTCACCCCCTCTCTTCCACTTGTGCTTTTTCCCTGACTTTTCCCCAGGTCATTGTTAGGGTAGACAGATGATCTGTTCTCCAGGCTTTTATTTCTACATGGTCTCATGGAAACCTCTAGACTTGTGAGCGAGAGGGTGCTGCCATCATCAGCCAGGCCCCCACCAATCATCCATCACACAGTCCCTCCCCCACCAATCCACCAGCCCGACACCATAGTAACTGCACCTCAGCAGAGGGTCAGGTGTTACTGCAGTAACAGACAGCGGAGGAGCTCTCCCCGTCCGCCAGAGGGCCAGTTCCAGAGACTGACCGTGAGCCACAGATGCTGCTCGTTTATTTTAATTATTCATTCTATGTCTCCTGAGCAGAAAGAGATTATCGATGCATTGGCATTATTGGTTAATTAGTATTTTTTTCTAATAGATGGGTCTAAAAATGTTATACCTACTGACACTCCATTTCACTTTGTAAGTCTCCAAGGCCAGATGAGGATACTTACTGAGTCCCAAAGGAGCCAAATAGCTGGCCCTGAATTGCAGGCATGCAGGTGTGGGAAAGAACTGGGTTCAATACAACACATTCTGTATCTTGGAGCAAGATTGTGATACATATGCATATGCATACAGCACATAGATGTTAATCTTTCAGCCAAAAATATTGCCACAACATCAACCCCTTTTTTACTTACTGCCAAAAATGAGTTTTTGAACCTGCTGAGTAAAAATCTACTAGCGGAGGTATTTTTCAATAATGATTTTTTGCTTGTCTTGTAAGATTCCAATTTTTTCTTGATTCAGTTTTACATTCAGTATTTAAGTGAACCTTTTTGTGAAATTTAGCATGTTTACTTAGTGAAGATGATAGAGTGGCTGAAATGGCTAAAGTCAGTGCTGGGGTAAAAGTCACAAAAGTGCGCAAAGAATTGCGTTTTCATAAATGTGCTTATGCTGTACTGCACTTGCTGAAAAATGCCAAGAATTAGAGTGAGTACAATGCATAAAGTGCTGGTCACACCTCAGATATATGAACAGTGGCTCGTTAACTGCATCACAACTCCATAGCCACATAACAAACATCTTTCAATGTTGACATAGTTTATTTTGATTAGCAAAAAATTGTATGATTTAAAATGACATGATATAAAAATGAACACTGTATGAGAATATGCTTTCTCCACATGAGTTATATTTGCCCCACTGTAATGGCCGGTAGTATACGGAGGCCAAGCGCAACAACCAGAGAGAAAGAGAGTAGCTCGGACACAGTACAAACACAGAGAATAATATAGACCAAACGAAAGTACTTGCGCTCCCAAAGGACGTATAATAGTCCGAACCACGGAAGCAAAGCGAGATAGAAAAGGGAGAAGAAACTCCAACAATCAGAAGATAGAAAGTCATACAAAACCTGACTACAGATATCTTCGGCTATAGTGCGAAGCTAAAAACTGACACTCTAGCGAAGTAGGTGTGCTGGACTTCCTGCTTATATACATTCTGGGAAAGCGCCGCCCCAGCTCAATTAACCAGCTGGGTAAAGAATTCGATAGCCCAGGAATTTCGATATAGTCCCGGGACAAGATCCGCAAAGAAAAGTCCAAACAACACGCACATCTCACAAACCATGACACCCACACTAATTCTACTTTTGACCCAGTGGGCGGAGTTGAAAGTAATGTCGCGCAAGTTCTGGTCTTGATTCAGTTGTATACAACTCATTTGACATAGGTCTGTAAACATGATTGTATTTGATATGAGACATATTCAGGGTGTATGTCACCAAACTTTGCATTACTAATTATTTCCATCTGTTTGTAAATTATTTTAGAGTGTAACTTTTCTTCCTACTTGGCTCTCCCAGACAGAATTTTTTAAAAAAGTACCTAGCGAAACTGGATGAAAAATTCTGACAACATACAAACATCAAAAAAAAAAAAAAAAGTTACAGCAAAAAAATAACAGTGGCCACAAGTGAAAGCTTTCCAACCTGGTCAGACAAACTCTTTGTAGGGTAGGTAGTTAATAATAACCACAGAATTACAGCTCTGAAAATCAACGCACGATTGAATCAATTTATATCTGAACCAGTCTAAAAAACATTAATAGTAATACCTACATTGTGAGCCTCACAAAGCTTGTATTTATAGCATGGATTTTAGTGATTTGACTATCTCCTTTATGTCATAGGGAGTGAACTGTGTCGGAAGTGCAGTGCTTACTGTACAGTGTTTGTCACTCTGAAAATACTTACACAACTCAAGGTATACGGTTTTACCTGTGTTTGTATGCACAAAGAGGAGGCCTGTGGTAAGAGGAGGGCTAGCTTAGTATTTGTGAACTAACAGTGGAGGCCCCACCATTCCCGCCACTGACCCTCCATAGCTGTGGTATTACAGACCACAGCTCCCCGGCGGTAATCCCTAACCCCCACCCACTCCAGGCTGGATTAGGTTGCGCACACGGTGCCCTCTCCTGCATGGCCCCGCTCCGCATACAGGGGGCTTTCATGGGAGATCGCAGGTGCTTATTTACGAAATGACAGTTTTCTTTTTTCCATAATTCCATGTTACTGCGTTACAGATCCTATCATGGGGCCCCATATCTTATTCCTGGGGTTTTATGCTTTAATGAAAGATACTTTACCGGACCCCCTCCAGCCTCCAGAGGCTGGAACAACATGCCCTGGATTCTTGTTGTCTTGGTCAGGCAAATAACAGACACAGACAAAAAGGCAACGGGAAAGTTCTGGATTTTAGATAAAAGCTTTGAATTGTATGAGGTAGTCCAGGCATGAAACTTTAATCATAAAATACTGTCTTTCTTTTTTCACACCTAGATTAATGTTTCAATCACGCAATGCTGTTTTTATAAATCGTTGATCTAGTGCTTTAATCTCGTCTTTTTATATCTCTGGTCCTGCTCTCATATGCGTCTCCCCACTTTTTTCACTGTACATTTGGTCTGGTGTCCCAAACATCAGGAGCTTTTTACTTTGCATATTGTTTTTAAACTGAAACCATCAGGTTGGTTGGCTGGAAATAGATTTGTTTCTCTTTTGTAGAATATTGTTTATTTGCTCGTTTGAGTGGATGCATGATTATCTTCTGGACCTGGGCAAAGCAGTGAGCGAGCATTTATCGTAGTTGGCGGGTGAAGTTAGACAGCCATCTGAGCACAAGCACTGCCAGTGCCGTCGGCGTGGAGGCACACGTTCCAAGTACTATGCTGAACAGGAAGGTTTTCGCTCGCAGGTGGCTGAGAAACCAAGCGGCCTGACTTCCTGCTGCCTCGGCCAGGGAGCAGAGATCTAAATCCCACACTCAGACTCTGTCTGGAAACATTTCCCTCGAGCTTTGGTGCAGAGAGATATGTTTATTGGATTAGCCACAATCCTTGAGCACTCTCAATGTACCGAATGTCTTTTATCATTTTATTAGGAAAATCATCATTGATTACCCATTGTTGATATGAAACGGTGGTAAAATACACCTTCAACTTTCACTTTATGAGACGTTCAGAAAAAATCAGAAGAAGTTTTGTGAAAGCTGGTCCTGATGTTGGCCTGATTGACCCACTGCTCCTCCAGTGCACGCTGCTACAGAATGTTCCCTGGACTTCTCTAATTTACCCTTCCAAAGGGCCCTAATTTTCATTTACGTTGTATGTTGTAGTTCCTTGAGTAAATCATGAGATTTTAAGAGTCATAATTCAACTTTAAACTCCCTCAAAAATCTGGGAATGCCATACCATCCAAGGAGTGACAACTATGATCCGACCCTTATTATTTTTTGTAACGATTTGTCTTCTGTTTTTGGATTTAGCCATTCAATTTTCAGTTATATTCATTATCTCTTATCTCCTTATTTCAACTTTACTTTCTTTTTCTTCTTCTTCTTTTCCTGTCTCAAAAATTGGCTGGCCTGAGCACTTGGAGGGCGTCAGCATGTGCCTGGTCTGTTGTTTTGCCCCTGTTGGCATTGCAGTCAGGGTGAATATTTGGACCAGTCTGCAAGCTAAAAACTGCAATACACTGCTGGATTATAATTTAGTGTGTGTTGTTACATATTTCTTATGTAAATACTACTGAAATTCTCAGCAACTTCTGTCACTGTCGCCCCTCTGTCAGTTCGAACCAGAAAGGATAGCCTTCATAGCCCGTGTGCATCAATGAACCTTGGAAACTCTGTCACCGGTTCATGGTTTGTCCCTCCTTGGACCACAATCAGCAGGTCCTCATATCTGCTGACAGAAAGCACCCCAGAAGTCTTGCCACTTAATAGATGCTCTAACTCAGTCATCGGGCCATAATTATTTGGCCCTTGTCAAAGTTTTCAGTCCCTATTTCTCCTGCATCCAACAAGTTAAGCACGAGAATCAGCTGTTCGCTTACCGTCTTAAGAATTGTCGGCAGACCTTGACATGTGCCATTGTTATGGCATGGGGAGCTTACTCATCTGGAAACGCATTGTCACTGCTAAAAAGTACGTTGTATACAGAGGTTTTACAACAACATATGCTTCCATCCAAACAACGTCTCCTTCACGGAGGGCCTTGCGTATTTCAGCGGTATTTCAGCAAAACGATGCCAAACCACATACTGCATCCATCACAACAGCATGGCTTCACAGTAAAAGAGTCTGAGTGCTGAACTGGCCTACCTGCAATCCAGACCTTTCACTAATAGAAAACATTTGGTGCATCATAAAACGAAAAATCCGGCAAGGAAGACCAAGGAGTGTTGAGCTGCTAGAATCCTACATCTGACAAGAGTGGGAGAACATTCCTCTCCCAAAACTTCAGCAATTGGTCTCCTCACTTCCCAGATGTTTACAGACTGTTGTTAAAACAACGGTAAACATGGCCCTATCCCAACTTTTTTGAGATGTGTTGCTGCCATCAAATTCAAAATGAATTAATATTTTTCATGAAATGGTAAAATGTCTCACTTTCAACATCTGATGTGTTGTTTATGTTCTATTGTGAATCAAATGTCAGTTTATGAGATATGCAAATCATTGCATTCTTTTTTTATTTACATTTTACACAGCATCACAGCTTTTTTGGAATTGGGGTTGTAGTTCATGGCCGATTTTATCTTTGTCTCTTGTTTTCAGGTATGTCAGGAATGTATTCGATCCATTAGGTGCTAAAATAGTCAGCTTCTTCCCAATCACTTCAATTTCTTTACTGACGTGAGTTTCAAAGATTTGTAAATGGTTGGCATATTACCGGCTGCCAAATGACTCCATTGTATAATACTCTCCTCAAATGTTTCCCCTGTATTTCTCCAATAGGACATGGATAAATGCAGGAATGCAAAAAATATAAATGAATATGATAAACTAGAAGGGTACTCAATAGAGTGCATACCTTTGCCATGTCATATGTCAGGATTATTGGTTCTGGATCCACAAGAATATTATCAGATCATCAACAACTAAAACCAGTTATACATTAATGTAGATTCTATTGAATGCTGACATTTTATTACAATCTGTTCATAACACAATGGACAATCATTGTATTCAGGTATATTTTAACTTCTTCCGGATCTAGAATCTCATCCTTGGTCTACCATCTACTATCCTACCTAATTTTGTGCCAATCCGTTCATAACTGTTTGAGTTATCCTGTTAACAGACAGACATGGGTGAAAACATAATCTCCTTGGCAAAGGTAATAATCATGCAGTCATTGTGCTCTCAAATAAGGTTAGTACATTGCAGTTATCCAGCTGTATAAATGGCATAAACATTTTCGAAGCAAGAGAACATATGTATGTCTGCGCTAATGTGTATGCAAAGTCTTGTTAGCACAGCTGAAGCAAGTTGTTGTTCATAAACTGATGGTTAGCTTAACCCTGATCACAACCAGCCATGCTCACAGCTGCAGCTGATAACATCAGCCTGGACCAGCTGAAGGATGGCTTGGCCCTGCATGCCCGCATTAATCAGAATGCCATTTTCTGCAGTCATTTTATTTCTGTAAAATTAAGGCAGACCTGGAAGAATGGGCTGTCTGATGTACCTCGAACCCCCCAAGAGGGGAGACACTGTCTCTCATCATGCTGATGTTCAGCCCATCTATGAGAGCTTGTAATTCTTGAGACCCCCTACTTAAATATTTAGCAAATAAACTCATTAATTCTGACCAACAGCTATAAAACCTGTGGATGCTTAGCATGACTGGGAAAGTAATTTTGCCAAAAGAGCTTAAAAAACCTTTTTAAAGTGCTACATAATTTTTCTCAGTAGTGAGGACTGTAATGAGGCTAATGACACCGTGCTAATTAACAGTGTTTTGTAATTGGTTATGTTCATTATACATCATAGCTAACCAGGCATTCTGAAAATATATGATATATTCCCTGTTGTAAAATTGCACTGCATTCGCGGTTGTGGAGGGTTTGCTAATTAACCAGTCGTGAATTTCTTATGATTCACTTAGGATTGTCTACTCTGTTTTGTATTTCAGGATGTGAATTCAGAAAGTTTAGCTTTCAATGTTAAGAGTAAAAGTATGGAAATTTCACCTTCTTGTGTGTGTGTGTTTTTTTTTTTTTATTTTATTTAAGGCAGTGAATTCAAATGGGGTAAGAAACCAGCTTATTTCTGAGTTCTTCAGTTCATCTAGTATGGAGAAAACATAAATCCCATGAGCAGGTGTTTTATTTTTTTTAATCATAGTGCATAATAGTGTTAGTATTACACATGGGTCATTAGTGGCCATTTGTGATCTGTGTTTGTGTACCAAAGCATAATGATACAGTATAATATCGATCTTCTTTAAATGAATCCACATTTTATTTATATTTCATATGATTAAATTAATTTTGCATTTACAAAAACAATTCAGTTCTGTCTCAGTGACCATGAATAAAATAAATCTGAAACACATCATATTACATACCCTCTTTAATGCCCCAACCGTACACGTTTTTGCAGGAGATGTAATTTCAGTCACTTAAGGATCATTAAAAAGAGATCATATTAAATATCACTTCTTGAGAGCAAAGAAAGTGAGGGGGGAAGAAAGGAGAGATTTGTTTGTCAGTCAGTTCTGACCGGCCCAATCCCCTCAGCTATCTGAAGGAGCGATGCTGAGACAAAGAGAGGGAGAGATGGCTGGGGGGTCGGTTTTCTGTAAATCTGCTGATGAAATGTTGACAAAACAGCCAATTTTCTGTAATTTCGCCAAAGCCATCTTTCAGCAACCCGGTCACTCAGAACCCCTTCATTTCAGATAACACCATTCAGTGACCTTTGACCCTTATCTCATCCCCTGGCTTCTTAGGCCGCCTGCAACAGTCATTTCTTTCAGGTCAGGTGGATGCAGTCCTAGATTTTTGAGCCCTGGCCCCCCATGAAAGAGCCCGTTGTTACCCAACTGGCTTTACAGGGCACTGGCAAAAAAAATAAAAAAAGGGAATAAGAAATGTAGTTAATAGCTGAGAGTGGCCTAATCATCGGCTGCCATTACCGCTCCAATATCTGCGGGGATGACAGACTCATCAATAACAAAGGCCCAGGTGAAGCCTCTGCTGGCCCCATATTTTGATCTCTGCTCCGTTAAGCAGGATTTTCATTTTGGCTAAGCACTACGCAGCACACCTCTCGTCTCTTCATGGCGTGCCAAAAATCACTCATCCCCCCGCCAACCCTCCCTGTGTTCCCAACCATTGGCTATCATTTCGCCAGTTTGGCTTAATTTCTCCGGCAAATGTCATGAGATCTTCTGAAATTATGTTCACTTATCAATTTGTGCATTTTTTGTCTTTTATTACTAATTATACGGTATTGAGGTCATACTTTGATGACGTGGTCCAAGTATGTCACACAAATCATTTTGCAGTCATTTTGTTTTTTATCCTGCATTGTGTTTCTTGAATAACTTGCATGATCTGAGAAGAAAATCGTTCATCACTGATGGACATTTCAAGTGCTAACTATTTGAAGAGATGGCAATTTAGTTCGAGTGTTTAGTTTCATTTCCATTTGGCTATTTATAAGTTGTTTGGAAGACACTAAGGAATAAAAATGTGAAAAAAAAGAGAGAAATTATTATCACTTACAAAATATAGCAACACTTAATGTGGTTACATGAATTGACATGAATTAATTTAGTTATTGATGAGACTAAAAAATGCACAAATAGCGTGAAAATGACTCATCATCAATCACTGGAAAATAAATGCTTCAATTTGTGGGTTAAATAATTATTAGACAGATATGATAAATTCACAATTACTAATCCAATCACACAAAGATTAAGTATTTGTGTTTTCATATATTAATTAGCATTAACTATTACAATGGTTCACTTTATTTAAATTATGTGTAGGCTAACTTTTCAGAAGTTAGTAACCAAGAACTCCACTAAATAAATACCAGCTTGTGTGAACTTTACAGTAAAGTGTTGCCCAAAATATTGTATTATTGCAATTTTCTACATTTCCAGCCTCAGTATTGAGAACACCAAGTAATCTAACTGAAAAATGACTACTATTCTCCATTACTGTGAAAGGCCAGAGATATGTCTGCATACTGGCCAACAGATGCCAGCCAAAGGTCACCGCCGTTCTGTTTTTGTCTCCATTTTCTCGATCATGCTAAGTGAGGACAGTCTACGGCAATCAATGCTTTTCGGATCTCACCATCAATTATTTATGAAACAGTGTTCACCTGACAGGCTCACATAGAGTAAGCTCCATATTTCTAATGCACTCGATAACTCCCCTGTGCAATAACCGCGGTATCAGTATGATTGGGGAGCAGATCGTCTGATTAGCCATTTCATTTCCTTCAATGAATGAAAGGAGTGGGGGATTCAGATAATAGGATCTGTGTGTGTGTGTGTGTGTGTGTGTGTGTGTGTGTGTGTGTGTAAGAGACAGAAAGAGGTTGGGGTGATCTATTATCACATCCTGGCTCCATATCAGCTGCAAAGAGGGTTTGAATTTATTTATAAATGTATATAGCTGCAGATGAGCTCCCAGTTGGCTTGAATAAAGGCTGAGGTTGAACAGCTGACAGTTCCTTTTGTTAAACTCTGCATAAACAAGCAATCATGTGGCAAATGAGGATGTGTGTATCAAGGGGCCCAATATTGAGACCAGTTGTGACATACACCCATTAGTGGAATTTGGTCTAATGCTTGGATGTTCAGTTAAAAATGTGATTTTCAGAACAAATAATCATAAAGCTTTGTAAGTTAAAATGGCTCTTTGACAACCATTACCACCTTCATCTCAAGCTATTACCCCATTACCTTGATCTTATTTTATGTTGTACAGCATGCAATATGCACGCAGATTAGCAATGTAACACTCTGGGTCAGCTAAGCACTCCCTGATTTTATATATATATATATATATATATATATATCTTCAAAAAATAAACATATTTAAAAACTGGAACCCTTTCCTGCTGGGCCCAGTCAAGTCAATTTCTCACTTATGCATGATTAGGAGATGGTACCAAGGTCTTTGTTCATGAATATTGCCATTTCAGATTCTGTGTGTGTCTTCCTGGATTTAGAAAATGTTTATCATCAATTTAAAATACATGAAAATAATCAGGATAATTACCACACTTACGGATGCATTCTTTGAGTTTACGTGCATACGTATGTCTTCGTAAAAAATAATGATGATATTTGTGCTACTGCAGTATTATTTTACCGATAATTTGATGGTATCTTTGTTTATCAATCTTTCTTTTGCCATTTCAGTAATTATGTCTCGGTGTGCGCATGCGCACAGCGAGCATACGGTACTCAGTCTGTGTATTTGTTTGTTTGTCTGTCTGTTACCATCATAACTGCGACAGCGCAGTATCCAAGCTAAAGTAACAATGCCAACGAAGTGACAAACACTGTTCTCTTTGATTTTAAATGTGCCAGAATTTTGAAAAAGGATTCAGTTCAAGAGCTACGGTTATTTGCTTACCATGTTTGTTCTTGGTACTTTCTGGTTGAAGTATATGCAGCACAGGAGAGTTAGTAGCACTACTTATAGTACATGTACTACAATTACTACTCTATGGAAGAGATACCAACACAAACCTAGTATCAGTTTAGCTTCTTGGCTTTCTTTTCACAATCACATGATGCACACTTTCGATTTTTTGTAGCACTTCATGTTTCAGTATACACGTTTTGTGTACATAATGTTAAGCCACACCCACATGATTTTGGCACAAGGACCGAACTCTATTGACTGTTTATGTATTCAAGCTTGCTTTTATGTTACTGTACAACTATTGTACATCAGTAGTGGCTAAGCAATACACACCGAGGCATCAGCACCTCTGGTGCTTTTATTTTTAAATGGCAGTTTGCAAAGATTTCTAAAAAAAACAGACATGGCCATTGAATATAGAGTCAGGAGACAGAAGAAAGGTTACTAATCTCTTTGCTCGCTAAGTCCACAGGAGGCCTCCCGCAGCTCTCGTAGAACGAGTGTCTTGTGAAGAGTAACCCTGTAAGGCTAAGACGGGAGCTCAAAGACATACACACACACTCAGGCATGCACACACACACCTGGCAAACACGCACACACCTGGCTGACCCAGACCTTTCATTGCTGCCGCGCTGTGGATCAGCTACTGACAGACTCAAACACCTGCTATTGGAAAATGTGTTCCCTATCAGTGAGCCTGTTTTCTCCGAAGACTGGGGCACTATTGTTCCCCCAAACACTGGCCAGCCAAAGTATTTCAGGACTCCAAGGCCTTTCGGTGAAACAATGTCCAATTCATGTGCCTTAATGGGGAGAAAAAATATGGTCTCGTAACATGCACATCAAACAGCTTGCAACCTAGACTATGCATACTAGTATGCATTATAAAAAAGCTACTAAAATCTTGTGTCAGAAATCCACAACTCATTTACTTCTCTGCAAACTTATGTTATTTTAATTTAATGAGTGAAGTTTTTCCAAAAAAATTAACGTTTCACTATTCTGAGAGAGGTCCTAATACTGCTGGCTCTAAAAATAACTCTCATGGTACTGTACTGTTTAGGCATTTAAGGATGTCCCTGAATCAAGCATCCTCTATATAGTAAGTGTATATGACCCTCTGGTTTTCACGTGAAAGGAACACTTAAGGGCAGGTGGTCATTTTACTCATGCAAGGGGGGATGGGGGCAGACTTGCCCGTGACCTGAGAAGGTGAAGTCAAAAACTCACAGCGTCTTGAGGTAAACTGACACAGCCATCAGGAGGACATTACACATGACACATTATTCATCACTCATGGTGCATCATAAAACTCTTGGTACTGTAAGCATGTTGGTGGTGCTGTATTTCTCCAGAGGTGGAGGCCGCATTTGTGGAGAGGCGTGATCAAAGAAAACCAGAACATACGCAATTACCTGCTGAATGCTGGCTATATTGGAGGACTGATTGTTAAACAACACTGGAGAGCCATTCTGCAATGCTGCTTCACTGTCACCACCCTGAGGACTGCTGGAAATGGGTATTTGAATAATCTCTGGGATATTCCTTATAGGGGTGGCGACAGAAGCTCTCTGTCATCAAGTGGTTCACATCACGAACGTCTCACTCATCAGATTTAGGTGAAACATCCAGGACTTTTGCATTTCTCTCTTCAACAGTGCCTCTGAATAAGAGATAATAATAATAATAATGCGTTTCACTCCTAATTCAAAAGAGGTTTGTGCTGCCTGCATATTTGAGGTTTGTGGTCACAATCTGCTCTGATCAAATATCTCATCAATGGCTGAGTTTGCTGGATGAATGAGCAAAGAAAATGGTATTTTACTGTATAAGGAGAGCATTTATGGATGGTTTCTATGCTCTTTGTTGTGGTTTACACTGCCCTGTTATGTTTGCTGAAGGCCTTGAGTATCTTGGGTTGGTGTGGCATGAATAATGGAGTAACTTGCATGCACCTGTTTCTCACTCCCGCTGTAAGGCAGCATGTTAGGCTCCAGGGCAGGGGCCACACCATGCCTGGGCTCCTACTAGCCTCACTAACTCTCTTTACCTCCAAGCATGCTAGAGCCTCAGCCCCACCTGCCCCTGGCAGCAGATGACAACCCTAAGAGGTGTACTTTATTTTAAGAATGCCAGAACAAAACATGCAGAGATAAATTAATCAACCCCCTCTTGTGCAGAAACTAATCTCTCTTCAACCAGGTGCTTTATCATTCAGTAATGTAGTGCAAGGGCTCTTTGTCTCTGATGTCAGCATAGGAACCTATCTTCACAGTAACTGTATCTTATATTTGCACATCTTTAAAAAAAAAAACTATGAAACCATATAAGGGTGTAGATTTAATGTAAGAGTTGGTAGGGACACATACTGTATGTAATGTGAATCTGTATAGTGCGCAAGCTGGAAAATTTCTGGCAATAATCTCAGTGCAGATAGTACTGCCTTTTCTGTATACAGAAAAATGAGTGTTTCTTTGTTTTTTATGATGCTCCACAAAGTGCTTCCATAATCTCCAAAGACAGATGCCGTATTCATAAACTTCTTTTTCTATTTTGTATTCAAATACTTTTTATTTGATTTTTGAATACAAGTTTACAAATGTTCATAACATAAATAACAGTTATTGTGAAGCTTAACAAAATGTAACTTTTGAAATACCCTTCCCAATTCAAAAGCTATTTAATTACGAAATGGTATATCATTATACAGTAATGTATTAGCTAGCTATAGCTCGCAAGATAGCCAGCCAGTGATCTAAAGTCAATTACATTCTAAGGCCAGCCACGCAATAAAGTACTGCACAAACCAGACTTAGAAATACTTAGTTTGGTTTCTGTGTAACCCAAGATCCCACATCGTTGCACATAAGTTGGACAACAGTTTTAACACTAGAAATCTTTTTGAAAAACCATTATTTGGCATTCTCAGACCAACCCTACTTCATTGCTGTAGCATAGAACTCAAATATTTCTTTATTAAACGCACTCTTGGAGCCTAGCTCTTAAATCTCCAATTCAGTGTCCATTTGAACTTCTTCAAAACCTGAATGCTTGCTTGGTACTCACTTCCAGTTGCCGAGTCTTGCGTAGGCAAAATGGTCATGCTTAAAATTATGCTCCAGCAGCATTTAAAATAATATCCCATGCAAAAGGACAGGAGTAGGTTAATTAGCGAGCTATCCAGCCAGATAGCATCGTGGCTAGCGAACGTAACGCCGTTTGATTTTCCTCAGGCGTTGTATCGCTGAACACTGCTCAAAGAGACAAAAATAGGAATATACTTTAGGCAGTATTACCCTCACCTCATCTTCCTCTCTACTCTCTTTTTTTCACCCATTTTTG
Organism: Gymnothorax javanicus; assembly: GCA_029692085.1. Taxonomy (NCBI): domain Eukaryota; kingdom Metazoa; phylum Chordata; class Actinopteri; order Anguilliformes; family Muraenidae; genus Gymnothorax; species Gymnothorax javanicus. The sequence goes on from CM056194.1 coordinate 49,873,110, forward strand.
TGTTTGTTCTTTGATGACCACAATTTCAGTGAAGTCAATTCCACTGGTTGTTACATTTTCCACAAGTCTCCATGAATTGAAGAATATTTTCCATAATATAAGCAGAAAATAGGCAGCCAATTCACTATCAATTTCAATTTAAAAAATTCAATTATCCAATGTAGGCCCTTTAATATTTACATAATTATTAAACATACATTAAAATATTGAAATCTTAAGAATGTTACTTCCCATGGCTGAGATTTATTTGTCTTTGCTCACGTTTATTGTTTTAAAGCAGCATTATAATTAATAAGCAAGCATGGTGATGAAGTTCTTGTACTTGTATATATCCTGGATGGTTATTTATTGCACGTGCGTACTATCCTTTTACATTGCCACAGCGACCACATCACCATAGAGTTTGGATGGAGCCCCATCGCACGTATGTTAGCACAGGTGCAGTTGTACATTCCGGTGTTTCCACCACTGGTCGTCACGGGTTTGAATGTCAACTATTATGTATATTTCTTTCACTTGCCACAATTTCCATTAACCACTGCATACAATCTCAGCGCACTCACGAAACCCGCTCAGATTTAAACCATGTGAGTGGATATATAGCTATGTTAGCAAGCCAGTTCACAATCCTGTCTATCAACCATCTTAATGTGCGGTAACGCGACTGCAGCTGAGATACATTCCAAGATGGACGACTTTGAATCTATGAATTTGACAATCAGACTGGATCTTGTTAAAGTTAAGATAACGCATTTCTTTCATTTTACCCACTGAGCCAAAGTTGGTTGGGACATTTTTGCTTCGTCTGAAAGTTGGTTGGGACATATCCCAACCATCTCCACCTACACATGTGCCTTTGAAACCACATACTGTTTAAACAATAATGGAGAAGTTCAGAGATGGAAAATCCAGTTTCAGAAAGTAAAAAATCCAATCCCGAGAATATGATAACCCCGACCAAAATCGACCTATCGATTTTGGTGAAACTAGACCAAAGTTTGAGTTCAAGGTCACCAATAACATCCAAAACACATATTGGTTCAAAACTCCGATTCTAGTTGAAACAGGGACTTCAAACAGACGCAGATGAAAGTCCAGTTCATGTTTTAAGAGTGAACACAAGCATACTGTGCTCAGGCACGGTATGTGAGCCTGCTTGGCAGAGATGGTCTCGGGCACGGTTCATCCGTACTCGTACCAAATGTGAAAGCAACTGTACTTGAACACGGAAGTGGACTGCTACATGACGTCTTAACTGTTCGACTCTTTTGTTCCAACAAACGAAGAAATTAAATGTTTGCTTAAAATTAGGGCAGATGAAAACGCACAATCGCAACTGGATTGAAAACGCGGAAATTTATGGAATAATTTGTGAGTATTTACATTTGTGTGCTTATCAAAGAACAATAGAACAGCGCCGTAACAAACTACAGAAAATGCGGCTGCAGTATCTGAAACTGCGGGATGCGGTGGGAAAGTCTGGCAGCTGAAGTGATAAGAAAGATAAATTTCCAAGGTATGAGGCAGTGGACAGCATAATCGGCCAAAAACCAACGGGTGAGCTGAATGTTATTGAATTGCAACCCATCACACCACCTACAGCACCATCAAGCAAGCGTTTTCTTCTTCTTCTTTGTTTATGTTTCCTTATTTAAAACCACCTAGGTGCATACTGCCACCGCCTTTGTTAGAGGGTTGACATACTCAAGTGTACTCGTGTATGGAACGACATTGCTAGTGTGAAAGTTGACCAGCGGGGGAAGAGGAGAGGGGGGGCAATTGTACTGTGGCACAGTCTGGAACAATTGTACCTAGTGTGAAAGTGCCCTAATTTTCCAACATCTCCTACCTCCTTTGGTTTCGCAAGCGGTTGAATGGGGTTATATATTCTCATAAAAGAGAAAAATATTGATCTTTCTCCAAATTTTCCAACCTGAAAGGTCGAGGTCAACGTCAAGGTCACACAAATGGTCAAAAGCACATTTTGGCTATTAATTTTGGTTTTATTTAGTCTGAAGACGTCAAACCAATGCCATTCTGTTTGTGAAGGCAACACAGTCCAAGCAATTTGTCTGAAGTTTGGCAACTCATTGTCCTCTGTATTATCTTTCATTTATTTGTTCTTTGGCAAGATTATGAGGAACTCACTGGCTCAATTTGTAACAAATTTGGTCAAAAGTTGGGCAATGACCCAGAATAGATCCCATTAAATTTTGGAATGAATTGGGTCAAAGTCAGGGTCATTGATCAGCTAAAATATGTGCGAGGGGTTTGTTGTGCCTGGCACTGCTTCTTTCTTACATATATTTATATTTATACCAGTCGCTGCCGGTCACTCAAAAACTGGGGAGGACACGGCAGAAATTACAGAATGTAATTTTTGCGTTTGACTGAAACCAAGTTCAGAGGTCTGAATCGCGCCATTTCTGACCAACTAGCAAGAAGGCAACCATGAGGGAAAACATTCAAAATTCCAGGACCCCAGCCAGATTGGAATGCTCAATCATCTTGCTGCAAGCTGGCAGTGCTTTATTTATTTATTTATTTATTTATTTATTATTGTATATATCTTGGCGAGGGCTGTTTGAATGTCTGGAATGAGTGCAGCAGCTATTATGGTTCTGTTTCAAAAGTTTTGAAAGTGCTAATGCTAAAGAAGGACCACACTGTTTCTGCACAACTTACGCTTACTTATTTTTCCAAACATGAATCTTTTTGAATCCCAAATTTTTGGGCACAGTAAAGTAAAGTGCATCATTCTTTTTTTGAATTTATTCAGATTATGTATGCCTTACCTCATTTGAGGTTGTTACACAGGTTTAACAACTTAAATTTCACCAAAGCCAAAGTAAGAAACCAAAAGTGAAACTGGTCTAAACTTTTTACTGTTGCTGGAGATAGTAATAAATTGACCTGAAAATGCATTAAGACTTATTTGTTGCCACAATAGCCGAACAATGGTACTTTTGAATATGGTCATTTGAATTAATATGAAACCAAAGCCAGGACCAAGAGTGCTCAATCATAAGGGTGTTTTCAAAATAAGCTGGGAATGGGAAACTTACATGAAACTCACAGGTGAGGACCCCCTTCCATACATTTCGATAACATTTATGTGATAATCATGTGAGTAATGATAACATTTACGTGATAATCATGTAAGTAATGAAATTCAGAAACGGTGCTAATTTTCCTTTATGTTTGTAATTTGCCATCTGATTAACAGTTGTTTCTATTTTCATTCTTCAAAGTTGCATTTAAACAATATAAATGCTCTGTGAAATTGTTTAGACAAAGCAATACTTTGCTCATCTCATTTGGAACATGAACAGAGGGTACTGAGTAATTTTTACTGGCCAACTCAAGCAGTTTGCTAAATTCATTGTTTTTCTAAAACATGCTTCCACTTTCTTTGGCTTATTACGTCTGTATAAAACCATACTTTTTCCTGCTGCTGAGCATTGTATTGGGGACCATAGTTGCTCTTAGCTGTATCATTTTAAGGCATCACATCAAGAAATCCTTGGGTGCATCTATTTTTATGTCATCAAAAAGGTGTCCTATGAAATATTTTTCATGGTTTTTTCAAATTTTGATTTCCTTCACAGATGCTCTTCAACTATCATCCTTCTTTTTGAGATATTTACTGATTGATTGATTTAAGTTGAGTCAATCAGATAAATTCAGTTTCTGCCTTACAGAGTCAGGAAAAAAACCTCAGAAGTTGCAAAGAGAAGACTGTGATGAAATATTGATGGTATGTGTGAGTCTACATTGTATCTTTTTCCACCAACATTTATCCATAATACAGAGACTATGAGGCTCCCTCTATTACTCCATGACATCTGAGAATAAGACCTTGAGCAGATCACCCACTAACCTTGGCTCTATTAAGCCAGTGTAGGGGCAATGAGAGAATGTGCCAAGTCACCTGGGATAAAGGCTGCGAGGAGGCACTTCTTAGGCACTCAGTTCCCCCACACCCCTTTCATTTCTCATCCCTGTGGAGAGCCCCCTCCTGATCCCTGCTCCTGCCCCACTCACAAACAGCTCCATTAGCTTACCTGGAAGGAATTCTCGGTCAAGTGAATGGTGCAGCTGCTAACAAAGCCTTACTTCAGGGAAGATTACAACTTCAACAGGAAACCCTTTCATTAAAGAACTGTTTGAAATTTTATCAATACCTTGATCACCCCTTGAGGTCAGCAAAACCATTTCTAATCACCCGCCTTGGCTTCTTACTTGGTTGTGTCTTTTTTGAAAATAGCAAATTACTGTTCAGGGATAGAGGAGCAACTTGTTTAACATGGGGGCGCTGTCAGGAGCACGTGCAATGACAAAGCGATTTTGCTCCTTTCACCGATCATCCACCTGCGCCTCGAATCAGTTCAGATATTCAGGCAGGCTGCCAAGCTGTCACTCATCAAATAAATGAAAAAAAAGAAGAGGAGTCTAGATGGAATCATCCCTTGCATGAAGGGAAGGCACCCAAAGAGATGAAGCAAAATTTTCAACAAAATGTTTTAAAGACCAACAGTGCATGCCTCTGCAGTATTAGAGACACAGAAGGGGGAAAAAACAGAAAAATGGGGAAAGAAAATTAAATTGTGTCATAATAACTATCCTTCACATAATTTAAAGGACTGGTAGAATTTGATTTGATAGATGCTGAGTTTTACTGGGCTGAATAACTGGCTGAGTCTTATTATAGCACACAGCATGCGTTAAAAAAAAGGTTCTTTGAAATTAAGAAAGAGTACCAGCTTTAAAAACTGCTCTTTGAATGTAGTTCTTATATTTGTATTTTTCCTGTCAGTGCAATGATTAAAACCAATGTCTGTGTGAAAAGCTTGCAGTATCTTGAGGCCAGTTTCAGTGGGCACACTATGTTTTCCCTGGAAATATTTGCTTTCAGCTAATAAACACATAGACAGGCAATGTACCACCAAACGCTCAAAGTATTTCAGGGTCACGGCATTCTCTGCATATATTGGTCCACATCAAAAATGGCACTTAAGGCTAAGGTAAAACCCTTTGCTGCTATTTTATGAATTAGGTTATTCTTTATGAATTTTGTCCACAAATACCCGCTGATTCATTTAAACCTGAACTTATTAGTATAACATGGTTCTGCTGCATCACAACAATAATTTTTTTTCCAACTGGCCAGTAAAATGCTTTCACCACTGGCGCATGTGACACAGTGACAAAGGAAGCTTTTGTAAAAACACAAATAACAATAATAAATCAATAAACAAAGCTCATTTGCATTGTTATTGCAAGGGAGGCTGGAAATGAGATCATTTAAACTCTGAAATGCAATATTGTTTGTTTTTCTGTCCTCTATTTTGAAAGCAGCAACTTGAATATGATGTAATTAGTCTTAGAGTAGTGCAGCACTACGCACCCCATGCTAATTCATTGCCCCGATTATGCATATGAATATGGGAAGAAATCGCATTAGCAGACACGTATTATTACAAGTCAGATCACCACCAATGTACTTCATCTGCCTTTACTGATGTCTGAAGCCATCCTGCGTACAAGTGCAAATGACAGGAGAATAAACTCATAGAACACACTGTGGTGTAATTTTGGTCCTTTGTGCTGGCAATAAGTCGCCCTTGTATCACTCTTTTTCTTATGAAATTAGGATGGCTTTGTTTTGCTAAATAGCTCTTTTAATATTCCATTTTAACAGTGTGTTAGCACAATTTAATTCTGCTCTTAATATCAAATAAAAAAAATAATTTCATCAATATTTTTTAAAAAGTTGGTTTAAATACTGTATGTAGATGATGATAAGGTATCAGTCTGAATTGTTCTTACTTGTTACCGCGATCGCCAGGCACTGTTTCCTTTGTTCATGATCAGTTAAATTAATTATAAACCAAACCCACCACAAAAACTGACCTCAAACATGAGAAAGTTTTAAAAAATGCCTTTGAATGGGAATGTTGAACTCACAAGTGAATATCCCTTCCACATCATAATTATAATGCTGTGCATTCCTTTTACTTTTTCACTGTATCAAAGGCATAATTCATGGTAATATCCAAGAAAAGAATTGACTCCATTTGTCTTGAATCAAGAAAAACAAACAAAGAAACAAAATAAGAATACACAGCTGGAAATGCCATGATTTATTTGCATTCGTATAAAAATTTGCCCATTTTCCATATTTCAAAACCCTTAAAATGTAAGAAAACTTTGCTAACAAGATAAGATTCACTTTATCAAATCCCATGGGGTCATTTGTCCACTGTATTTGACCCATCCTAGTTACTTAGGGGCAGTGGACAGTGTCATCAGCTCCACTTGTTCAAGATTAGAAATGGCACGGGGAATGTGTCTTTCTACAACTAAAGAAGTGAAAAAAAAATAAACGAAGTAACTTTAAACTTAAAAGTGAGCGACTTAAAACTAAGAATTTTGTGGAGATCCACAGCACCAGATAGGGCAGTCATTTTGGCATTGCCACTGTTGGCCCACTGCTACGACAGCATAATATCTTTCACATCTCTAAGCTTTAAGTGTATTTTTCCTCAGAAATGAGAATAGCCCATGTTAGGAGCACTTTGATTTGTACTAGTCACATAGCATTTTGATAATATGGGGAAACAGCTGGCACAGATAAAACCTTTGAACCAATAAGTATATCAATATATATATTCTATATTTTGTTTAAAGTTCAAGTTAATATTGTTTGTTGCCCAACATTAATTGTACAGCAATTTTTATGACTCCTGAGGGGTGTACTATGAAGTGAGGTTAGTGGGTTAGTGAGGTATGTTGAGCCTAGAACTGGGTTTTCAATGTCACAGAAGTCGCTTTCTTTTTACTGGGGTAACTTATTTTTTCTCTGATTGCGAGTTAAGGGTTTGTGGATCCAGCTCATGCAAAGAAAGCCTGGCTAATGTTGAACTTGCTTTGTAGTATACCTCCCAGATATGCTTTTGAGCAACACTTTTTAAAATCCAATTTTAAGTAAATTCTAATTAACATTATTTTCCTTAAAGTAATGCCCTGGTCCTTTAATATTTTAACTCACTGTATTTTGTGGTTATTTTCAAACTGTTCCATAGAATTAAAAATTGAATTTTGGGGAACATTGTTTTTGACTACATCAACATATTTTCAGCTGATATTTATATATTCTAGCCAAGTTTATTTTACTTCAGCTTTAGTCTGCGTTGTCACTTGGCTCGCAAGTAGGCTGGTTGATTGGCTAGCTATACTGCTACCGTCATTTCTGAACACTAAATTCAGGAAACAACACATTTGAAGAACACAAAAAATACCCTGTTAATTACTGAGCTTATTACTTAAAGCTGAGAGAAATATTCACAAGACATCAAAATTTCCTTGTGCTGGAAAGATGGCAGTTAAAGTTTTACATTGACTTTGTGTTTATGTCATTAAAATATTTCTGGAGATTTACCTATAAAGTGGTTAATAACAAGGTTTTTTGATCAACCTCCACCATCTGCACAGATCTCCTGAGTGTTGACTATGACCAAAATGAATATGGCCAAAATACCAACCGTCCCATACCATTTAAAAGCTGGTAATTTTAAAATAATTTTGGATTTCAACTTAAAGCAGAGCCATTGAGCCATTGTTGATTACAGAAGAAGTGTTTAACCAACTAACCTTTGTTGAAAACTGTTGACTGAGAAAGGAAACTTGATATGAGCACTTCATGTACAGGAGATTAAAAGCAAGTCAGTGTGTCTGTGCCAGTGGACAAGGAGAAATCTGTGTTCAGCCAGCTTTCCCACATGATATGTTAGCCTGTAGCACCCTCTGTTGGCTCTCTTTTTGTAGACCATGCATGCAGTGTTAAAACCAAAACAACTCCCCCAAAGCGATGTCCAAATCAATGCCAGACCAAAGGTTTCCAACAGAACATTTCTCTTAGCATTAGACTCCCTCCACCTGCTTGTCTTCCTCCCTCAATTCACAGTCCATGCCGAGATAATCAATTAAATTTGTTTAATCTAAAATAATGCCATAATGTTTTGGTTACATAGCAATTGTTACAACTGGAGCTTAATTTGATTTCTTTGGAACATTCAGATTTTATTTGGAATATTTTGTATAGTCTTACTTTTAAACAAATATCCTTGACTCTTTTAGCTTTTAGAATAGATTTTAAAGTCCTTCTGCTTGTTTACAAAGCGCTTAATGGTCTAGCACCCTCTTATATATCAGATTCCCTGTTGTTTTACGTCCCTCCACGACCCTTGAGATCCTCTGAGACTGGGCTTCTAAAAGCTCCCAGGGCCTCACAGAAGAAAATTGGGGATTCTGCCTTTTTCCGGTATGCACCGAAATTATGGAATTGCCTCCCAAACAATATCAGAGAGGCTGGGTCAGTGGACATTTTTAAACGGCAACTGAAAACCTATCTTTTTAATCTGGCTTATAAATAGTGGTGCTGTTTTAGTGATGCTTTTATTTTCTCCCCGTTTTATCATTATATTATTGTTTGATTATTTTTACTGTTTTATTTGTTTTTACCTCTCCATCTTATCCCTGTCTTGATTTTAAATCTGTATAATTTTACTCAGCTGGTCTTTGTATTATTTTGTATTATTTGGGTTTTAAAGTGTCCTGTCTTTTTACTTTGTAATTGTCTTGATTTTATTCTCTTTGTAAAGCACTTTGAGCTGCATGTTTTGCATGAAAGGTGCTATATAAATGAAGTTTATTACTATTATTATTATTATTGACACGTGTTTGCACTTCAATGCTCTTTAGAAACAGTCATTTTTATTTTAGAAATAAAAAATGTATTTGTTATAATTTGTCATTCTTTCCTTGACAGGAGAAGAGAGATGCATACAAGAAAAGAAAGCTCATTCACAGGGGGAAATATGATGGTGGTTCATTAATGTTTTGTGGCTATTTTCATTCAAGAGATTCAGGGGCACCGTGTATCACACTATCTTCCCTTACAACTGGGTTGCCTGTGCCTGAAAGCTAAGACTTGACCTTAGGTGAACTTACCAGCAAGACAATTACCCAAAGTACTCCTCAAAATCAGCACAGAATAGGTTCTGTGAAAGCAAAAGCTGTTTTGCGATAGACATACCAGTCATCATGTACTTGCACCATGTTCTAAACCAGGGGTGCCATTCATTTTGAAACCTGGATTTTTAATCAACTGAATACATAATTTTGGTTTGTTAAAGACTCGCTGGTGCTGGTTATGTAGGCTGGGATTCTAGCAATCCTTCTCCAGCAGTGGTGGAGAATCCTGGGGTCAGAAATGAAAACTTCTGCCATGTTTTTGCTGTTCCCATGAGCTGATTCAGCTGATTTCTCTAATTATTTCCACCTCCAGGAAGAGCATTATGTTAATTCGCAAATCCAAAAGACTGAAAAATATTAAAGTGAAATAAAATAAATGACATCATAAAATTTGTTTTATTTGTCCAATATGCCTACACCCACAAATGCCCTTCCCAAATTATACCTTCTGACAATTTAACAAAATATCCTGTTCTGGCTGTAATTACCCTGTAAAATATCTTGGTATACCTGTGGACAATATAGAATAATGCACAGCATGAATAGCATTTCCTCATTCTTTTCAGAAATGTCCTGAGGCAGGATTTTACTGTATGTTATTAAAAAACCAAATGGGACGGCTGGTCATAATATTCCATCAATGGATTGAAATCTACCGAAGTGAATGAACATTCAGCTCTGGCAACTAGTTTTTGTTTATAGTGCGCACGAGACATGTAATGCGAGTTGAGTTGAAACTGTTGAAGAAAATGGTTGTTCAGCTGCCTAAAACAATACGCCCGATGTTCTTGATTTTAAATAAAGTTGATGGGTATTCCTTATTTCTAACACACATCTTCTCCAAGCTAAGTGGTTACTAAATGTTACCAGCTATGAGCCACGGAAGTTTCATTCGCAAAGGTGAGAGAGCGCAACGGGGGAGACAATACTAAAATCTGGTAGTGTCACTTCCAGAGTCTTTTCCTAATTGTTAGTTGTCAGTTTTTCTTTCATTTTTGGTAATTAGTTCTCATTATTTAATCATTGTCTCGTTAATATTTACTGTATTACTTGTCTGCCTCTGACACACCAAAGGAATTAATTCAAAACACTCACACCAAAATGTAATTTTATTTATCTATTCAGTAATTTGAGAATCTGCATTATTTTAAACTCTGTAACATCACTTTACTGACATACAGGAAGACATCATCAAGAGACATTTAAAACTCTATACTACATCTTTGCAATGTCGCCCTCATCAATTAGTGGATGAAGAGAGCAGAAATTTTCCATATGGAATAAACAGTGATACACAGAGTAGGTAGAGAGCAATTTTGAATATGCCCTGGTGCAACCACTGTCCAAAATTATGGAATCACCACTCATAGAGGATGTTTATTCAGCTTTTCTTACTTCGTAACAAATTTTAAAAAATCAAATATATGAAGCAAGTCCAGTTTTGTTTATTAGTATAACATTCAGACTTCATGAAAAAAAAACCTCAAACAAATTAAATTACATTATTAATTAAATATTTTTTCACAATGAGATAGCAGAAAAAAATGTCATCACTGAATGTTGAGGAGAAAAGATTATGGATTCATAAACAAAATATCTAAATTAGCACTTTGTTGCTCCTCGTCGGGCTTCTATGACGTCCTGAATTCTTTGAGGAATGGACTTCACTAATGAAAAACAATACTCTCCAACAAGCTGGTTCCAACTTTCTCAAATAGTGGTTGACAGATCGACTTTGCAGGGTGGGGTCTTATTATGGCCATTTAAAAAAAATCTCCATCATAAATTTTCACGTAGGTAGAGATCCAGACTGTTTGCTGGCCCTGTCATTGAGTTGATATGCCTTTCCTAAAGAAAAGCTTTTACATTCTTTGCTCTGAGGCAAGATGCATCGTCATCCTGAAAAATGACTGGATCATCACCAAACCTATTTTCCATTGATGGCATCAGAAAATGGCCCAAAATTTCAATGTATACCCGTACAATGACTGTTGCGGTAATGATTGCCATTTGCCCTTTTTGTTTAGCTGATGTGCAACCCCATATCATAAATAAATGGGGTAACTTGCTTGTTTTCTTCAAGCAGTCATCTCTATGGGCTCTAATTTCTTGGCGCAGCACAGGGTGGCGCAGCGTGGCGTAGCCCACGCAGTGGTAATTTTGTCCGGTGCAGCCCATGCAGTGGTAATTTTGTGCAGTGCAACACCGTGCACAGCAAGTTTGGCAATTTGGTAGACGGACTTGCGCCGAGATGGGTGTGGCGGCGTAGTAGGGAGAGGTGTCACATATTCATCATGACGCAGTGACAATTTCGTGGATAAAGGCTCCGCCGCAAGCGCAGAGTGCTTGCCAGCTCCAACCTGGTTTACTTTCTGTGCAGTGGTAATTTGGCTGACCGGCGCACAGTGCGCGCACGTCACCGAAACCTCACGGGCAGGTTTCCAGAATGTCAGGCACATTTCAATGCAATAAATAATTACAGCAACCACTATTTAATGTAACTATCTGAATCAGCACATAAATTATAGTATCTATATCAATTGTCCTGATGTCAGATCAAAGACAGAGAGAGAGAGATGTGTGTATGTGGGCGCGTGAGTGCGTGTGTAGGCTATGTAGGTATGTGTCCTTCAGCTGCTTTCACACCGGTCGCGAAACGAATTTTTTGCACGACTGAATACATTCAAAGTCAATGCAAAGACTTCTTTGCATTGACTTTGAATGTAATCTGCCCTGCAAAAAATTTGTTTCGCGTCCAGTGTGCAAGCGGCTTAATACAATTATTGTTACTTAGGTTTTATTGTTTTTAGTGGGGGAAAGGAATACAGCTTGATTGCTATGATCTCATACTGAGTTAAGATCACATATTGAAAATAAATGTGTAACGTTTACCTCCAGTGGTTGAGGTGTCCAACCGATTCCGGCCCTTGCAGGAACTCGAAATGGCCCCTGACCCTGAGAGTGAGGGGACTGATGAGCACCAGGGCACCCTGTTGGCCTCTACCCCTCAGAAAAGAGAGTTATTGATAGTGGGGGACTCAATACTTAGAGGAATAGACAGTTTAGTCTGTTCACGACAAGGAGTCTCGTACGGTGTGTTGCCTGCCTGGTGCCCAGGTAGGAGACCTCCTGGAGCGTGCAGACAAGCTCCTGGCCAGAGCGGGGAGGGATCCAGTTGTCATGGTCCATGTTGGGACTAATGACATAGGTAAGGGTAGGTTTGAGGTTCTGCAAAGCAAATTTGTTGAATTAGCTGAAAAGCTTAGGAGCAGATCCTCCACGGTAGTGTTCTCCGGGATTCTACCGTACCACCACGCAAGCAGAGGGAAGCAGAATTTTATCTGGAGGTTTAACACGTGGCTACGAACCTGGTGTAGGAAAGAGGGGTATAGGTTTATGGGGCACTGGAACTACTTCTGGGACAGGGGTGACCTGTTCAAGCCGGATGGGCTACACCTGAACCGGAGGGGTACCTTTGCACTGGGTCAGCGATATGTTGGTAGGTAGCAGAGAGTTATTTAAACTAGGGACTTGGGGGGGCAGGGAGGTTAGAGAGTGTTACACAGAGGGAAATGCAGACTGCCCTGATGGAAGCTGACAGCGTTACATGCACTATTGATGATATATTTTTAAAGCAAAAAAGCATGGTGAGGGGCTTTGAGCAGCAGGCGATGGGAAATCGAAGGGAAGAGCGTTCATGATAACCTGAAATGTTTTTATCTAAATGCAAGAAGCATTAAAAATAAATTTCAAGAACTTGAGGCCGTTATGATTAGTGAAGGCTATGACATAGTTGGGATTACAGAGACATGGCTTAGTGAAGAGGATGGAGATGAATATAATGTAGAAGGTTATAAGCTCTTTAGGAAGGATAGATGTAATAGGCGAGGAGGGGGTGTAGCACTCTATGTGAACAAAAACATAAATGTGCAGGAAATTCCTGAAATTGAATATTCCGTGCCTTGTGAAGATATCTGGGTCAGGCTCACTGGCAAACACGAGACTGGTTTAAACATAGGTGTATGTTATCGACCACCAGCTTTGGACAGTACAGTCAATGAAATGCTCCTTAAGAGGATTACGCAAGCTTGTAGAGGAGGAGGGACTATTATTATGGGAGACTTAAATTATCCTGGTATTGATTGGGAAATGGTGAAAGGACAGGGTAGGGGGGAGGAAGAATTTCTAGATGTCATAAATGATAATTTTTTTTTTTTTTTTGTTAATAAACCTACAAGAGAGAAGGCAATTTTAGATTTGCTGCTCTGTAATGACCCAGATAGAATTAGCAATGTTGAGGTACTGGAGCCACTTGGGACAAGTGATCACTCTACTATTAATTTTGAGGTTTCATGGGAAGTTAAAAAGGTGTCTCCAAAAACAAAAATTTTTAATTTTAGGCGAGCAAACTTTGACAGGATGCGGTCATATCTAAGTGAAACAAAATGGGAGACACTCCTGGACTGTGAGTCTGTAAATGAGATGTGGGAAAGATTTAAGGGGGTTTTACTTGATTCACAATGTAAATTCATTCCAAAGGTGTCCAAAAGTAAGCTGAAAAAGCAGAATCCTCAGTGGATGACAGCAGCTATTCGTAGGAGTTTGAGGGGAAAGAGGAATCTTTATAAGATGTACATAGAGGATAACAATGAGATTACTAAGGCCGAATTCTGTAAAATGCGGGCTGTGGTCAAAAAAGAGCTGAGGAATGCTAGAAGACTGTATGAAAGACAAATTGCAGAGGGGGCAAAAACTAACCCTAAGCGCTTCTTTCAGTACTGTAGCAGAAAAAGGAAAGTCAAAGAGCAGGTTAAGTGCATAAAGAATAAAAATGGATCGCTGCTATATGATAATAAGGATATTGCGGACACCTTAAACGGTTACTTTGTTGAGAATTTTACCTTAGAGCGGTCTTTATTCGCCAGAGGGCTTGTCCAATGCTCAAGATTATTTAGCGGAAATTGAGGTTAGGGATAACGTCAGATTAGACAAGTTGCATCAACTAAAGGCAGATAAGGCGGCGGGTCCTGATGGCTTATATCCTAGAGTGCTCAGGGAAGTTAGTGAGATCATCTTTAAGCCGCTATCTGCCATCTTTAGACGGTCTTTAGAAACTGGAGAAATACCAAATGATTGGAAACAGGGCAATATAATACCAATATATAAAAAAGGGGACCGTACTGAGCCAGGTAATTACAGGCCAGTCAGTTTAACTTGCATTGCATGCAAAATATTGGAATCTATCATAAAAGATGAGCTGGACTTATTTCTTGAACATAACAATATCTTGAGGGATAGCCAACATGGTTTTCGTAAAGGAAGGTCATGCCTGACAAACCTTCTGGAATTTTTTGAAGAGGCCACCAAGACTTATGACCAGAGCAGGGCTTATGACATCATATATTTGGATTTTCAGAAAGCATTTGACACAGTACCGCATAAGAGATTAATTTTTAAAATGAGCTCCATTGGAGTTACAGGTGGTATTCTGAAGTGGATTCATAACTGGTTGCAGGACAGAACACAAAGAGTGGTGGTCAGTGGTATATCATCTGAGCTAGGTAGGGTGGGGAGTGGCGTCCCCCAGGGATCGGTGTTGGGACCCCTGCTGTTCCTCATCTACATTAATGACCTTGATAGGAATATTGAGAGCAGATTAGTGAAATTTGCAGATGATACTAAATTGGGGGGCTTGGCAAATAGTTTAGAGTCCACTAAAGTGATTCAGGATGATTTGGATAGAATTCAGAATTGGGCAGAAATGTGGCAAATGAAATTTAATGTAGCGAAATGTAAAGTAGTACATGTAGATAATAAAAACATTAGACGGGATTACTTCATGGGAGGTTTTAAACTGGAATGTGCTCCACAAGAGAAAAAGATCTGGGAGTGATTGTTGACCAAACCCTCACAGGCTCTAGCCATTGTGCCGTAGCTGTTAAAAAAAGCCAATCGGATGCTGGGATACATTGCCAAAAGTATTGAGTTCAAATCCAAGGAGGTGATGCTTCTTTTGTACAACACATTGTCAGACCACATCTAGAGTATTGTGTACAGTTCTGGGGACCATACTTTAAGAAAGACATAGAGGCTTTAGAGAAAGTTCAGAGAAGAGCCACGGGTTAATTCCGGTATTAAAGATGAAAGCTATGAGAAAAGGCTGAAGATCCTTAATCTCTTTAGTCTTAGGAAAAGGAGACTAAGGGGTGATTTGATTGAGGTCTTTAAATATGTTAAAGGGATTAACAAAGTGAATTATGTAGGATTCCTTCAACCAAGTGTTGTTAGCAGAACTCGGGGTCACAAATGGAAGCTGACTAAAGGTAAATTTAGCACTGATATTCGGAAATATTTCTTCACCCAAAGAGTAATTTCGGTGTGGAACAGCTTGCCTGACCATATTGTTGAGGCAGAGACCTTGGGAGTTTTCAAGAGCAGACTTGACTTAAAGCTAGATACCATTGAGTCATTGAGTACCTGAAGTGATATATTCACGATGGTACAAAGAAACTGGCGAGCCTAGTTGGGCTGAACGGCCTGTTCTCGCCATTCATGTTCATGTTATGTTAACGTATCTTGCATTGTTGTCCACGCATATTAATCCCAAAATTGTAAGAAGCAACAGGGTGTAATAATAGGAACACGCTATCCATCGTTTCTCTTCCCAATGATGCAGGCAGAAGAAATAAATGAGCAACCGTCATATTTCATTCCAACTTCATAAGTTTGAATGATCTGACGTAGTTTCGTTTTGAAATTTCATTCACGTTCGCTAATGGTAATAATTCGCGAATGCCCTAGCTAGCCAGCTAACTCATATTCATAATCCTTAATATAGACGTAAACGGAGCAGAAAACATGCCTGAAGCAGCAAAGTAAAATGCAACATTCATGCATCATGCAGATATAGGACAGAGGCTTCTTTGTTCCAATTTTAAAGGTGAGGAGAGGAGCTCATTTGATTGGTGAAGACTCGGCTGTGTTAAACCCACTCAGGCCTTCTCTCCTCCCTCTTTGCCACTTGCGCCGGCAGGAGGGACAGAGGCGGGACAGAGGAGTACTTGCGTCGGGCTGCACCGGGCACGAAATTGCAAAATACGCCTGGATACACCCCGTTGGCACGGCGCTCCCCCCATTCGCCACGCCTGCGCCTTGCCTGCGAATTTAGAACCCTATATGTCTCATTGGAACGAATCCAGACAAAAGTTCCAGTAAAATTGCCTTGGCCAATGCAGGTTTGTGGTTCATCACTGATTATCACTCTCATCCAATCATCCACTCTCCATTTCTTCTCTTTAGCCCACTGTAACCTTGGTTTCTTCTGTTCAGGAGTTTGTGCTAGTTTTTGCTTGGCTTTTTTGTATGTAAATCCTAGTTCATTCAGCCGATCTCTTACAGTTCTGTCATCAATATTGACTCCTGTTTCTGCCTATTTGTTTCTCATTTGTTTTGTTGTACACTTTCTATTTTCGAGAAATTATTTTGAATACCTGAAACTGATATCTTTTGTGGTCTACCTGCATGTTTTCCTTTTATAACCTTCCCATTTTGTATCAAATTTTAGACACTGCTGACTGGGAACAACCAACGTTGTTTGCCACTTGAATTTCCTTCTTGGAGCAGTTTCATAATCCTTTCCATTGTTTCAATTGCCAGCTCTCTTGTTGGTGCCATGCTTCCTCTTGATTAGCCAAGTTCAACACCTCGCTAAGGTCAGTAAGCACTCTCTTTTGACCATCGACTAATTTGCTTATACGGATTTGAGCTGGTATTTCTTTTGGGAATGCCAATCATAACGTGATTCCACATTTTATTCCTCTACTTGAAAAATGAAAAAATATTCCATTAGCAAAAAAAATTTGATCTAATTTTTTCAAGGTGCGTTTCATGAAGCCTGAATGTTAAGCTAATAAACAAAAATGGTTTTGTGTCATGTCTACAATTTTTTTTAATTTGCTATGAAGTGAAAAAGCTGGAGGAACATCCTCTATGAATGGTGATTCCATAATTTTTACCAGGGGTTGTATGTCTGGTGCAGCTTTGGATGGTTTCTGTGGACATTAAGGCCACAGCCCGACATGCCTCCTCCATTAAAATCAACAGGTTTTCCCATTTTGAAGGGGTTTCTGTCTTAAATCGTCTCCGAGCATGTTGAGAAAAATTCCTCTGTTGCATTAAACAATGGGAATATGCAGTTAAATCAGATTTGTGAATGTGGGGCGGTCACTGAACCAGGCGCAAACCTGAGCATCGTGATTGAAACTAATGTAATTCCAGATGACTAAGTACCAGGACTGCTCTGTTTGTCCTGATTACCCTCTCATTGAAGTCCTTGGTAAAGTTGACCCAGGAATCCCAGCAGACGTGAGGCCTTACATGGTTCTAAAGTGGCATGGCGGTGGAGGACCCCTTGATTTCTGATCACAGCACATAGTCACATTGCCTTTTATCTGGCCAGGAATCTCCACAACGGCTTGGTGACAAATGATGGTCCATCTCCCTCTGCGCCTTGTTGTGAGACTAAACCGTGTCTCATCAACAAAGGTTTCATGGGGCTCAGGCGTTGCATCAAGTTCAATGATTCTCCACAAATGTCAAACAAACATGTACAGTAAATAAGAAATAAGAAATGGAAGTCAATGTAGTTGAATATGCTATATATGGTTTTCTCCATATCTTTTCACCAGTGGCAAGGAAAGCAAATGCCAGCTTGTTGCATGGAGTTTCCGAACTCCTCGTGCTCTCCCCAACAGAAACTGGGCCGGTTGCATGACATCAAGGTTCTGCTCCAGGGCCATCATTTCCAAGCCCATCGCTCAGCGCTTGTATTCAGCTCACCATACCTCTGTGACCAGGTCCTGCTGAAGAACAGCATGCAAGTGGTCCAGCCCGATGCCTTGCTGCCCAGTGTGTTTGGTACCCTCCTAAAGTCTTGCCACGCAGGTCCCCTCTGGTTGGTGCCTGGGGAGATTGTGGTCCTCCTGAAATCTGCCCAATGTGGCATGAGTTAGACAAGTGCACTGAGCTGCTGCTGGTGAACTTAGCGGCTGTGCTGTGCCCAGATATCTGTTCCTGGTTTTCACACCAATTTCTAGCCTCTAATTATAGAATCATCATAATTAGCCAAAGCATTCATGAAATCTGCTGTTCCTGTGGCAATTCTTTAAATTCTCATGAATGACCACTGTTCTTGTCTCCCTAAATGAAACATTTTTCATTGATCAATTGTATGAGCAAATACATGTTTCTGTATAGCTCAATTAGTCAGGGTAAGTTAAGCGGATGAAATAAAACCCTGCATACACACCAGGCCTCCAGGACCGGAATGGCCCAACCCTGTCTGTGCCACACATCTTACTCAGGAAGCTTGTAACCACCGCCAGGTAACAGCAGAGTCTGAAAACTGCTTCTCTTCATGTACCCTTGGAGAGAGGGTTCTGCCAAGCCTCCCCTCCACCTCGGAGGACAACGGGACGGGCCTCCACTGACTGAGAGGATTCTACCAAGCTGAGGTACTTCAGACCACTGTACATCCAGCCCAGCGCCATGGGTCACAAGCACTGGATCCAGGTGAAGATTGAGAAAACTCTCTTCCGCTTGAGAGCTCTCTTCCGCTCGTTCACGCTACTCGTGCCGGAGTGTGGCTGGTCGTTCGTTGTTACCTCTCTATCGGTGAAAACCAAGTCAGTTCTGAGGACCGGTCACTGTGGTTGCCTTCGTAAGCCTCGGGCTTGACTGGCCGGTCGCCCTCCATGGCTGGCAAATTCGGGGAAATTTGCACTTACCAGCTGTGCTGCTGAGTCCGGGGGCTGTCCGTGCTATTCAATCCAGCGACTCCTCACCAGGCGGTTGCCTGCGCTCGGTAAGTAAGTCTCCACTTATTCCTGTGAGGTCGATTTAGCTGTGGTGGCTGGCTGCTTGCTGTGTCTCCGCAAAACCGGTATCCCATTGCTGACGGGTTTAGCCTGGAAGGTACGGCGTTCCACGGCAACTCTTGGCCTAATGTGTGTGTAGTGAGTATGCTTCGGTGTCTTGCATGGGAGTGAGTGACGTGACAACTGTTCGCGTTAAAGCTTCTTGTGGTTCTTAATAAACTTTTGGAAGTAAGTAACTTCATAGTAGTGGCTATTCTTGCCTTTCCCATTGCACTAAACTTCCGCATCTTAGAGTTGCTTTTTCCGCTTGACGCTGTGATTGGTCTTGGTCTTGGTCGGGCTCTTATGGAGGTTGTGTAGAAGATCCGGAACGGAATTAGTTTTTTTTAAATTTCCGTCTTGTAGCGGGAACCGGATTCCTCTCTTGCTTAATAGTCAGAGCGGCAGCTCGGAAAATCCGGGGTGGAGTATTTTCTACAGCCGGAACGAGATTACCCTTTTTTTTTTTTTTTTGAGACAAGATGGGCACAAAGGAAATCAAGAAAGACATAGAGGAGTTAAAGGCTGCAATGAACTTGATGCATGATGAAATGGCAACCATGGCCAACCAGCAACGTACTATAATGAACTTGGTGCAGGAAATTAGGGAACTTAAAAAACTGAATGAGGAACAGGAGAAGAAGATTGACTACTTGGAAAACCAGGTATCAGACCTGGAACAGTACACAAGAATAAATGATGTCATAATCACTGGATTAGCCATCAAACCACGGACGTACTCCCAAGCCCTGACAGGGGACAGGGGGACAGACAGTGCTGACCATGAGGACTCAACAGAAGATCAGGTGGCTGCATTCCTCTCTAGCAAGAACATAACCATAGACAAAAATAACATTGAGGCCTGCCACACGCTTCCAATGACGAACCAGAAGGATAAACTTGCTGTAATTATCCGCTTTACAACTAGGAAATGCAAGGTTGACCTACTTAGGCAGGGGAGGAAACTAAAGGGCTCAAATGT
The DNA here is from genome assembly GCA_029692085.1 of Gymnothorax javanicus. Lineage (NCBI taxonomy): Eukaryota > Metazoa > Chordata > Actinopteri > Anguilliformes > Muraenidae > Gymnothorax > Gymnothorax javanicus. The sequence goes on from CM056194.1 coordinate 49,893,042, forward strand.
GTACATAAATGAGCACCTCACTAAGAAAAATGCAGAAATTGCTCGAAAGCACGCTTCTTCACGGAAACAGGGCAAGATCCAATCTACTTGGTCTGCCAACTGCAAGGTCTATATTAAAAAACAAAAAAGGCACACCAGAACAAGCTAAAGTCCTGTGCATCAGAAACATTGCACAGCTAGATAAGTTCTGAGAGATCTTAAAGCCCAATATACCAGGTCAAGTCTGCAAACTGCATTGAACATGGTTTCTGTATACTGCTATGGTATGGGAAATATATTCTAAATCATATCTGCATATTGTATATTCATACTACATGATGGAACTGGAACGTGATATAGATCCAGAATATAACCTCTACAATATCATAGATACTAACTGCTGCTATTACACAGAGCAACAATGTAACAAAAATATCAAATATGAGCATGGAATATCGATCATTCACTTTAATAGCAGAAGTCTATATGCAAACTTCCAGAGTATAAAAGAATTTTTAGGACAATTCAAAAAATCTTTTAATATTATAGCAGTTTCTGAAACATGGCTAAATGCAGACAAGGGAGCAGATTTCAATCTACAGGGTTATGAATTTAATTATATTAATAGAGGGAGCAAAAGTGGAGGTGGCGTGGCTCTCTTTGTGGACAAAGGACTTAACTACAAAGTTGTCAGCTGCATGTCTGTAATCATTGATGATGTGATGGAATGCATTACGATTGAGATATGTATGGAAAGAATGAAAAATGTCATTGTTAGCTGTGTGTACAGAAAACCAGGATCTAGCATTGAAATATTTACTGAAAATATGGAAAAGTTGTTTTCCAAAACAAAGCAAAAGGTCAGCTTTTATCTATGGGGATTTTAACATAGATTTATTAAATCCCAACAAACACCAAAAGATAGATGAATTCACAGAATCAATGTATAGCATGAGTCTATATCCTGCAATCACAAAACCTACCAGAATAACATCTCACGGTGCCACTCTGATAGACAATATTTACACTAACAATATGGATAACAACATTGTGAGTGGATTATTAATGAAGGACATTAGCGACCACCTGCCTGTCTTTATAATATATGACTGTAATTATCAAAAGAAGGAGTCTAATGAAATCATATACAGGAGAGTGAGAACTGAAGAATCGATATCTGCATTTAGAAATGATTTGCTGAATTATAATTGGAGTGAAATATTTAAAAGAAACCAATGTAAACAAAGCATATGATTTATTTTTAGATATATACATAACTTTATATGACAGGAATTGCCCATCAAAACAATATAGTAACAAGAGTAACTTTCCAGAAAACCCATGGATGTCCAAAGGACTGCAAAATGCTTGTAAAAAAAAGAACTCTCTATACAGGAAATTTATTAAACACAGAACGAAAGAGGCAGAGCTAAAATATAAGAAATATAAAAACAAACTAATTAGTATAATTAGGACATGTAAAAGGGATTATTATACAAAAATATTAGAGAATAACAGAAACAACATTAAAGGAATATGGAATACATTAAATGGAATTATTAGGAACAAACAAACCAAACCAAACTATCCAGAACTTTTTACTGATAACGACACAACGATTACCAACATGACTGAGGCGGTTGAAGGATTTAATAACTTTTTTGTGAATGTGGGTCCAAAACTGGCCAGTGAAATAAATAATACTGGACAGAAATACATTATTGAGGATTACGGAGAAAGAAATCCAAACTCAATCCTGTTGGGAACAATAGAAAAAAATGAAATTATGAAAATAGTTAATGGATGTAAAAATAAAACGTCCACAGATTGGAATGACATTGACATGAGTTTGATAAAGAAAACAATTGAAGAAATTATAGATCCACTAACTCATATATGCAATTTATCATTCCAAACCGGTACATTCCCAGATAAAATGAAAATTGCCAAGGTTATCCCAGTATACAAAGCAAATGATAAACATCTTTATACTAATTATCGGCCGATATCTCTCCTTTCCCAATTCTCAAAAGTACTTGAAAAACTTTTTGCTGCAAGGTTGGACAATTTTATTGAACAAAACAATTTATTAATGGACAGTCAGTACGGGTTCAGATCAGCCAGATCAACCTCAATGGCTTTAATGGAGTTAGTTGAGGAATTAACGAGTTGTATCGAAAATAAAAAATATGCTGTGGGAATATTTATTGATCTTAAAAAAGCATTTGATACAATAGACCATGAAATTTTACTTGAAAAAATGGAGCGGTATGGTATCAGAGGTTTAGCTTTTGACTGGTTGAAAAGTTATATTGTAAATAGGCAACAATTTGTGCAGATGGGCCAACACAAATCAAAGTGCCTCAATATTACTTGTGGGGTCCCACAGGGCTCAGTACTGGGTCCCAAATTGTTCATTTTATATATAAATGACATTTGCAAAGTATCAGACTTGCTAAAATTTGTTGTTTTTGCTGATGATACAAATATATTTTGTTCTGGAATGGATTTACATCAGTTATTAGAAGTGGTCACAAAAGAAATGGGTAAAATTAAATGTTGGTTCGATAAAAAAACAAATTGTCCTTAAACTTGAACAAAACAAAATACATGTTGTTTGGTAAGCGTAAAATAAATACAGAGGTACAAGTCAAAATTAATAAGGAAATGATAGAAAGGGTTTATGAATGTAAGTTTCTGGGTGTTGTATTAGACCATAAGCTCTGTTGGAAATCTCATGTTAAATATCTGTGCTCCAAGATCTGCAAAAGTGTTGGGATACTGTGGAAAACTAGACATATGCTGAACCAAAAAACACTGTACATGCTGTATAATACGCTAATTCTACCATATCTCAGCTACTGTGTGGAAGTTTGGGGTAATACTTACAGGAGCAACTTACAAAAAATAAAAAAAAAAAAAAAAAGAGCAGTAAGGTTAATGCATCATGTGGGTTACCGAGCACACAAAATGTACTGTTTTTAAAATCAAACATTCTGAAATTCATGGATCTAGTAAAATTTAAAACTCTACAAATCATATTTAAAGCAAGACACAATCTACTACCAAGAAACATTCAAAAATTATTCAGTGACAGAGGGGCAAGATATGAGTTAAGAGGGAAATTAAATCTGAAACAAGCTTGTGTCCGCACGACACAGAAAAGCATGTGCATATCAGTTTGTGGGGTGATCCTGTGGAATAGCCTTGATGATGACTTTAAGCAAAGCAATAATATTACAGAGTTTAAAAGCAAATATAAGAAATTAATCATGGACAAATACAGAGATGAGGTGGAGCTCAAAAAAGAGAAAAAAAAATCATGATTTAATGTTGTGGGGAACGTTGCAATTGAAATGTTAAAGATATCTTGGTGAGTATTACTTTCGGGTCTAAAATAACGATCTTTATGTATACTGTTACTGTAATGATGGGGTAGGACTTGATAAGCATTCTTGCATTCTCCTGCTTCTTCCTGCAAATTACAAATTTTCTCTTCTGATGAATACCAAGTGATGTATTTTATTATATTTTGTCTTATTTATATTAATTTTTATCTTTTTATGTACTATAGTGTATTTTTTTTGTTTTGTTTTTTTTTGTTGTTGATGTTCGAGACAAATAAACTTAAAAAAAAAAAAAAAAACAAAGTGGGAGGACTACAAGAACTCACTGGTGGAAGTGGAGACGAAAGCCACAGACCTAGAACAGGTAAGCCTTACCACAGACATGTTCTAGCTTGCCCCTATTGTGGAGAAGAAGCCCAAGACTGACAAGGAATAGGCAACAAACATAAGATAAACTGGTATACTTCAATGCTCCCTCGATGGGGGAAATCTCAGGCGACAGGACCAGAAATCCCCCCTCGTACCCCGAAAAGGACATCGGTGGGGCAACGAACACCTTTGAGCCAGCCAAGCATTTCCAGCAGAAGAATTCCCACACAGGCTTAACAATGGTTGTCTACAAGCTTTACCCTAGCCAAACTGCAAGATCCAACAGGATCAGTACAAGAACAAACATAAATCTGGGGCACCTATGGTTGCATTTTCTGTAGCAAGTGGTTCAATAAGAAGCACCACCTCATGGGCCAAATGAAGATCCTAACAGGCATCAATTTGAGTGCAGCATCTGTGACAAAAAATTCTTGTGGAGGGACGGCATCAACCACCACGTCCTACTGCATCAGAGCTTAACAGACCAAGTTTACCTTCGCTGATCAGACCACCTCCATGTGCTGATCCATGGGACTGACTGTCAAGCTATATCTGTAAAGTTCAAGACAATCATTTTGGTGTCAGGGATTTTGTTCATACCCTGATCCATATAAAGACCCTGGACCTTAGATATGCTGTTCCATTAATTCCCAGCTGGACCTGGATTTTAAAAGTTTACCCCAGATGTCACCAATTTGCAATATGTTCCAAATTTTGGGGATGATCAGTTGACGTCTCACTCGTAAAATTGAGTCAGATTCAAAAACACTAAAATTTGTGTGAGTGGCCAGCGTGCTTTTTTTCCCTAACCAAGATGTGGTGCGGCTTCCCCTTTGAGCCACACTCCAGCCAATCAGATTGTACCTAACTGGAATTGTAAGCCAATCAGATTGTATGTAAGTGGAATTTTCTCCTAATTTGGTAATGAAAAAAAATCTGGCTGGTGGGCAAGGTTTGTTTTGCCTGGCAACACTTGTTAGCTGGTTTACTGCCATTTTGACTTTATTAAAAGTGAAGGGTAATGTCTCTGATAGACAGTGCTTAGAAGCTTCTGATATGAGTTGTCTAAAATTCATTCTCTCTCTCTCTCTCTCTCTCTCTATGAAGACCACAAAGGAATTCAATTTTCAATTTTATCCACAAAATGAGCTCATTTCAAATTTGATGGCTGCTACAGGTCTCAAAAAAGTTCAGATAGGGGCCTATTTACCATGGTGTAGCATCCCCTCTTCTTTTTAACACAGAGTGGAGGCGTCTGGGCATTGAGGAGACAAGTTTCTTGAGTTTAGCCATTGGAATTTGATCCCACTCTTGTTTAATGCAGGCTTCCTGCTGCAGGAGAGTTTTGGGTCTCCTTTGACTGACTTTTCGTTTAATTATGTGCCAAATGTTCTCAATTGGTGAAAGATCAGGACTGCAGGCAGGCCAGTTCAGCACACAAACTCTTCTACTATGAAGCCATGCTGTTGTAATAGCTGCAGTATGTGATTTTGCATTGTCCTGCTGAAATACACAAGGCCTTCCCTGAAATAGATGTCACCTGGAGGGGAGCATATGTTGCTGTAAAACCTTTATATATCTTTCAGCGTTCATGGTGCTTTTTAAAACATGCAAGTGTCCCACACCATATGTATTAATGCATCCCCATACCATCAGAGATGCTGGCTTTTGAACTAAATGCTGATAACAGGAGGGGCGGTCTTTCTCCTCTCTAGCCCGGAGGACATGACGCCCATGATTTCCAACAAGAATGTCAAATTTGGACTCGTCTAACCACAGGACACTTTGCCACTTTGCTACAGTCCATTTTAAATGAGCCTTGGCCCACAGAACACGGCGCCGCTTCTGGATCATGCTCAACAATGGCTTCCTTTTTGCATGATAGAGTTTTAGGTGGCATCTGTGGATGGCACGGCAGACTGTGTTTACAGACAGTGGTTTCTTGAAGTATTCCTGGGCCCATTTAGTAATGTCAATGACAGGATCATGCCAGTGAGTGGCAGTGGCGTCTGAGGGCTCGAACATCACGGGCATCCAGAAAAGGTCTGCGGCCTTGTCCCCAACGCACATAAATTTTTCCAGTTTCTCTGAATCTTTTGATGTTGTTATGCACTGTCGATGATGAGACCTTCAAAGCCTTTGCAATTTTACGTTGAGGAACACTGTTTTTAAAGTATTCCACAATTTTTTATGCAAGCCTTCACAGGTTGGAGAGCCTCTGGCCATCTTTATTTCTGAGAGACTCAGCCTCTCTAAGACATCCCTTTTATGGCCAATCATGTTACACACCTGATGCCAGTTAACTTAATTACTTGCTAAATGTTCTTTCAGCTGATTCTCTTCTATATTAATTGCTTTTTCAGCCCTTTTTTGCCTGTGTCCCAACTTTTTTGAGACCTGTTGCAGCCAGAAAATTTGAAATAAGCTCATTTTGTGGATAAAAATGTTGTGTCTCAGTTTCAACATTTGAAATGTTATCTATGTTTTATTGTAAATAACATATTGGCTCATGTGATCTGAAAGTCATTGCATCTTGATTTTATTCACAATTAACACTTTGTCTGAACTATTTCAGATTTGGGGTTGTATAATATTTATAATAATATATAATACTATTATATATTATTATAATATTTTACATATTTTATATTTTTTGTATATTTTTTCAGTGCTTTGTTTCTAAGATCGTTTTGAATTTTTAATGTATCATTTCTTCACAATGTTAAAATGTGACTGATTTTTCCATTGTGGTCTTCATATATGTAAATAGACATACAAAATATAGTTTTTTTTGGTTTTTATGTGTGAACAAGGACTATTTAGTTATTTCAGTTCGTTATTTGCCAAAGAAATAACAATATGATTTTTAGTTTTAAACAAGTTTTTGACAAATTTCTTAAATATTTTTGTTTTCTCATTTTTTATGACAGGCGGTCTAATGAATTTGTAAAGTATATATATATATATATATATATATATATATATATATATGACTGGCAATGCACAAACAATACTTTAAAAATTAAAAAAAAAAATTCATTTACATACAAACTCCAAATACTAACATGTGAGAAATACTGTTCAATATTAATGTTCCAATGGAACCAACTAAAATCATTTACTGATTTAATTAAAAATCAAATTCCTCCAAATCAAGGTTTCAGAATTAATGGCACCCTTAAAGATCATTGTAAACAGTATTTACCAAGATTAAACCAGGTATTAAATTCCACTAATTACAGTTTTATCTAAGTATTAAGGAACAATACTGAGCCATTACATCACTTCCTGCTTCAATAGGGTACAAAAATGAGGTAACACACATGAAATATCCCTTTGTTATCCAACACCATGAAGAAAAGAAAACAACCGTCAGTTCAAAAGAGGAAGATGGTAATAGAACTTCTTAAATCTTAAATGCAAGAAGATTCACAAATGAATGAATATGCCACTGAGCACTGTCAGGGCAATTATTAAAAAATTCCAAAGATATGGATCTGTAGGAAAACGCAATGGTGGAGGACACAACTGCATTTGGTGCCCCAGGATACTGAGGAGAATGGTTGTGAGAAGCAACAAAATCCCCAAGAATCACTGTAAAGGAATTGCAGGCCTTGGCGGCATCTTGGGGTCACCAGGTCTCAAAAAATCACCATCAGGCGCCACCTCCACAACTACAAGCTCTTTGGATAGGTTGCCAGAAGACAGCTCTTTCTGACCAGAAGACACAGAAGCAAGCGCTTGGAGTTTGCCAAGCGTCATATAAATTATGACTGGAACAAGATGCTTTAGTCAGATGAGACCAAAATTGCATGTTTTGGTCATGAGCAGCATTGGCATGTTTGGCGTCAAAACAGAGATTAATTCAAGGAGAAGCACCTCATACCCACAGTATAGGACTTCCCTTTTTAAGTCACCACTCCATACTCAGTCTTTGCCTGGCTTTTGTCACTGTGGCATCCTGTTAAGTTGAGCTTGCTTCTCTTTGTGTTTCCTGAATCCTGATTTCTGTATGGTGATTATTTCTGTTTGTTTCCTTGAAATTCCAGCCCTGGTTCCCAGTCGGTATTTTCTTGTTCAATTCTGTCAATAAACTTGTTTAGATTTCCCCCTTCAGTTCGGTTACTCTGTTCCTCGAGCCCACTGTGACAGTATATTCATTTTCTCTAAAATTAAATTGTTTTTATATTTTTTGTATTGTTTGAACATTGCCAGTCAGGGGTGCCAGTAATTTTGGAGCCCACCATGTGTGTGTGTAGTTTTTTTCTTCCCCTCTTTGAATATCAATAAGAGACATATTGCAGGTGAGTATATTTTATTAAAGCCCTTTTACAATTGTTTCACTGCAACTGATATCTTAGTATCTGGTGTGATTTTCAGTTCTGCCCAAGGCCTTAGCTTGGTTTGATAGAAAATTCATCATAATTGCTTCAACGAGCAGATATTTGTAATATTTTGCTTTTAAGGCGTTGTGTGCAGTGGTGGGGCTGTGGTGGAGTGATTTTTCAAAGATGTGGTTATGGAATTTTTATGCCTCATGCCATGCATACTCATTTCTGACAGAACGTAGCTTAAAAGCTTAAAGAAATGCTGTATCTGTGTGTACTTAAGAATATTGTAATTTAGTAAAAATAACTACAAGTTAAAATCCTGGGATTGTAATTGTGTTTAGAAAAAAAAACAACCACATGTTAGAGATATAGGGCTCTATCTTTCACACTGCCCTAACCGTTGCCACTACCCGCTACCCGTGAATTACGCATTCAGCAGCTTCCACTATCCCTAAATGGTATCTTGCGGCCACACTACCCGCTATACATTATGCCGACTCCCTTATTTGCGCCTGGAGGTGTGCCCGTGGGCATGTTTATGCGCTTTCCCTACAATTGCCATCTTGACCATACACGTTAGGGAAAGCGTATAGCGGGTCCTCAAACCACCCGCTACCCATTTGGGCTTTTACAAGAGCGCGCCCAAGCGGCTTCAATGCGCGTCCACTTGGACACATGTGGATGTGCACATGCGGCTCCACTTCCCGAATTAACTCGCCTATAAAAAGCCACCTTGCTTTTGTAAGGGTTCTGCCTTGCAGCCCCTCCCCCTCCAGCTGTCTTCGCCTCCACCTCAACGAGCCACACCTGTTGCTCGTTGAAGTGGAGGTGAAGTTAGGATATTTAAGAGCTGCATTGCCAGTTGGCAATTGCAGCTGCATTCTGGTTTTTAGAGCCCTGTTGTTTTGTGCTGCTGCTCCCCTGTTTTGTGATTTTTAAAAGTATGTTTATTAAATGTTTGTCTATTTTTTGTATCAGCCTGTGCGAGTGGGTCCTTTCCATGCTTTTGGGTACATGGTCCCAGTGCCCGCCGGATTGCAGGTTGCATCCGGCAGGACCAAACCATGACAGCTTTAGCCTCAGTTGAACCCCTGAGAAAATGGCAGAGATAGTACTAAATCGCCTTGATCGCCAGTTAAATAATAGAAGACGCCCAGAACGCGTGTACCGCCAGCGCACCAGCTACCTGGGCCTTTCAGGTAAGTCTACATTGTTTGTATTTTGTATCAATCATATTTTTCCGCTTTTATAATAATATATAATTATTATATATAATATATTAATGATATATATTATATATAATATTCTAAAATTATAATAATACAATACAAGTATTTCCCACAGAACGAGCATGCGTGACAAAACTGCGCCACTCCCATCAGGCAGTAATGGAATTATGTCACCTGGTTGCAGATGATGTAGACACCGCTGCCAGCTGTCTGTATGCCTTGCCCACTGCTGTTAGGGTTACTGTGGCACTATTTTTCTATGCTAGTGGGTCATTCCAACACCAACTCAGCTCAATTGGAGGCATGACCCAATCTGCCGTAAGCTCGGCTATAACTGCAGTCACTGCCAGCATAGTCCGACATGCCTGTAGGTACATCACTGGCATCTCTATGACACCCGAGAGACAACGCAGGGTAAAGCAAGATTTTTTGGCAAGAAATGGGTTCCCTAGGGTTCTGGGTGCCGTCAACTGCACGCACGTTCTGATTCGGGCTCCGGCTCTGAACAGGGGCGCCTATGTGAATCGTAAGGGAACCCATTCCATCAACGTCCAGGTGATTTGCGATGCATGGGGTTACATCTTGAATGTATACGCAAATCATCCTGGAGGTAGCCACGACACTTTTATAATGGAACAGTCGGTCATTCCTACAGTCTTCCAGAGGGACCTCCCTCTGGATGGGTGGCTGTTGGGTGACAATGGCTATCCATTTAAGACTTGGTGCATGGTGCCATACATTAAGCCAACAAGTGTGCGTGAGCTCGCTTTTTACCAATTTTGTTATGTATAAAATGGTAATATAAACCAAACATAGTCAATAAAACCTGTAAAATAACAATATAAAAAGTCGAATTTGGGCTTTGAAATGAACATTTTTAACCCGTTTTGTAAATATCAAAGAATTTTCCTTTGGAATACTGTGACAGGATCTTGTAATTATCGTAAAACCTGTCATCAGCCAACCATCATAGGACTTCATCCTGTAACGGTCTAGATCTTGTACCATGTTCGCTCCACCTTTGTCAGCAGGATTAACCATAATTGTATCATTGAACAATTCGCTCAGAGCTTTACTATGCTGTACTATTTCATACTCTAAGATCTGTGATTTTCTCTGCCACTGAGCTGAATTAATTATGAATTGAATTGTAATAATCGTCAAATTGCTCATAACCGATGTCGTTTTATACGCCACACAATTCATATGGAACTTGTGCGGGCTCACTCTATAGGGTCTTCAGTATGTCTGTTAAATATAGCATCTTCTGTATGTCTGTTTCGTAACTTTGATGAACATTGTTTGACCAAAACGTCAGTTCTGATTCTGAATAGTTGGTGCACTTTTGTAAAGTTAGCAGTGTATAGCGTTTTCTTTTTTTTCCATTTGAACTTCACTCTTCTTTGAATAGCAGCACCTGCAAAGAACTACACAAGGTGTGCAGATACCCTTTCTTTTTAAAAATGAATACTTTACCACTAATGGAATAGAAATATCCACCGCGCTTCTAATGGGCAATTAGATCTCCAAAGTTTATAGTTCATAGGTATGTTCGTGAACGTTATGCAAGGTTGTCTGTATTCTATGTATGACCCATACTGTCCCTTTGTACTGCATCTTGTTCTTAAACTCGGACAAATTTTTATCATCCTAATCCTAAACATGTTGATTGCACTTTCAATTAAAATGTATCTTGCCTAATGAGCCTGCTATGTTTGCCACACAAAGATGGGGAATGGGACTTTTTTTATATCAAGGATTAAAAAGTCACATAAATTTTGGTGTCAACACGATGACTGCTACTGCATCTCTTTAAATCTGTGCTACTTCCGTAAATGATCAGTTCTTTATCAACTTGAAAACAAAATTGGGTTTGATGGATGCTGTTTTAAGTTAGCAGATTCATTCATAATAGAAAAGACTTTTAAAAGTCACATCAGTGCTATTTTATGGGGAAGGGTAACCTGCGTCGCGGTGTCCACTCTCTCAATGTCCATGTCCCTTGACAAGATGACAGTTACCAGGATTTTATTGTGCAGCATATTTTTGTGTTTAGTAAGGCCATTATCCATCCAAGAAAATATATCAGAAATATTGCCAGTTATGAAGATACAGGGCTCAAGTGGACACCAAGGTGATGACTGTTACTTCACACACATATTGTTTTCGGATGCCATTTTCTCATACTTGCTGTGGACAGACTATGTTCTTGCTATTATATGCCTGTCTTATACCAGTGAAGAATCAAATAAAGTTGGTTTTCTGTTCCTTGAATGATTTTGAAATTTGCATGTTTGTGTCACACTTTTGTTACCCGGTATTGTGAAAAGACACACACACACACACACACACAACACACACACACACACACAAATACATAATATAACAAATCATTTTATGTTTACTTTGTGAGCAAAATTAACTCTGAGAAATCGCACACATCAATACTGAAATACTTTTTTGTACACTCCTGGGCAAAAAAGGACAATCCAAAAATGTCAAAATATGAAGCGTTTTTAATGATCTTCACAATAAATCATTGGTCAGGATATTATCAAGAATATGAGATACAATATAATAGATGAAGTAACATAGAACAGGATAGCTCTTCTCCATTTCTTTTAATGTTTAAGCTTTGTGGGTAAACTTGCTGACAGCTTTTCACAGAACGAAGAGTCAGAATGGTGGTCTAATCAGTGTTAAAGGCAGGTAATGAGTAGTTAACAAATAAATTTCCTGGTGAGGTTGTGTTCAATGTGAGACCAAATATTCCCCATAGGATTCAAATCTGGACTCTGAAACCTTTTCTTTCATGCTACACAAAAGCAGAGATGACCATATAGCTCATTTTTTTGCGTAGGAGTGCAACAGTAATGAAAAAAAAACGATACAAATAATGGAAAGTCTGCCAAGAAACCAAGGGTTCTAACTGGGGGAAAAAATAGATAAAGAGGGCGGTTGGCCTGAATGAACATGCACGTTTAACTGTTTAACCGTTTCAGTACTCATGGGACACATATGTCCAACAATATTTCCAAATATCTGGTTGGGACATTTGAGTCCCAGAAATCCACACATTTGAGCCAAATCTGTGTAATAGGAACACCTCTTTTGCGCTGGGTAGAAAATTTGGATAGCGGAGCCTTATCGGTAATTGTAAAAGGCCGCTGAATGTTGACAACTCTCTCTGATTACTGATAAATCATTGCAATCCTCGGAAAGTAGGCATCAGTTCTCTAATTGATTGATTGGATTTGTGATATTAGATATTATAGATTGTTTTACAACTGTTTAAATGGTCATTTCAACTTTTATTCTTGTGTCTTGCTCAGCAGCAAAGGACTGGCACCCATTTGTCCTACCATAAAATGGTACTGGGCCTGTATTCAGAATTGAAAGGGTTAAAGTGGCCTTGAAAAGACTGTCTATTTAGAGTGATTTTTAAAATATTTTGGCACAACCACAGTTTTTGCCAGACTTTTATTTTCCTGATTAGCTCTTGCTGATATTTAAATGTGGGACCCTTGGATAACTACTTTATTTTTAGAGATATATATTGTGCATGAAGACAGTTACACCATGTATATTTTAAACTTCTCTTCTCATGGAAAAACATTGATTTTATTTTTAAAAATGTGCTCTGTAATACATGCAATTGGTTCCTATTGCAATTTTTTCAGTTGTTTTCATGGATACCTGAATTTTTGAAAATGGTCCAAAAGGGGGCAGTGTCCAGCTATGAGCTCATAACTGATGTCAACTTTGAATGCAAACCCCTCAAGCCTCAGATCCTTAGGGCCAATACAGTTTTTCTTGCACCCCCAAACCTTTCACCTCCAAGAGTGTTCACACTAGTCCAGTAGAATTTGACTTGCAGTCCGTTCACTGTTTGCTCATACTAGATATCATTTGATAATTCAAAATATCACTTACCACATGCTTGCTTCAGCTTCAGAGAAACGGCACACTATCCATGGTTCCATGCTTCTTTATTTTTGTACATCATGACTACTTTTGCTGAAATTGTGCCTCCTCACCACATTTCCTCTGTTAAACCTATCAACGCCGTTCAAACTTTAAAGTGTTAGCCATTCTCTGGATTAAGTTGCTTGTGAACAGATTTTTGATATAATTTGTGCTTTTCACTTTTTATTTTTAAAGTAATTTTTGACCCCATTATATCCATTCGCTTTCACTGATCTTCACCTGATTCAGCAGATTCTTCAACTCTTACTACTCTTTCATTAAGAAAGTGCATTCAAATTTTAAACTGTTCGGTTTACTTAGTTATCAAATTTCTTGATATGTTATAAATTATTTTTTAAATAACTTTTTTGCACAGTCAAATAAACTCCTTAGCGAGTTTGACATACCTTTATATGAAATACTGAATTTCCACTTCTTCATTTGGTAGTCATCAGTTTGAAAACTATTAAATAAATACTTGGATAATGATCCTCAAAAATCAATTAACTGCCACGGCCATAAATCCCCATAATTTTACAGAGCTCCAGGCATATGAGGTAGTAAAATTCTACTACTATTTTTACACCCAAGGCACAGTTACCTGGCAATTTGTAAGATGAATTACCCTAAATTAATCTACTCGGGCCTCGGGCACAGCCTACCTCATGGAGGACATGCAGTGCATGATTTATTCTCTGCCCTTGCCGCGCATTTCATATTTCAATTGTATACAACTCTCATGCCAAGTCTCAAAACAGCAGACACACGTGTTTTAACATATCCACACTTAAGGAGAGGCACAGTAGGAATGATATGTTGACATGCCATGCATGCTTCGCCCCCCTTTTTTAATAGAGGTCGGACATTGCAAAATTATTATTATTATTAATATTATTCAGCAAGATCAAAAGCAACAAAAAATGGTAGGACAATATGTATTAGTCGTCATTATCAATCGCCGTAGATCTCATGACGTATTGAAGATAAAGACAACTGTTTTTTTCGCAAACTGTCCAAAGGTACCTCCCTCCAACGTTCCCTTGGCACGTGTGACGTTTTCCATCGAGATTAAAAAAAGAGTTGAGAGGCAAGGGAAAAAAAAAACTCGCCTGCGAAAGAGAACTCGGATGCACCCCCGAAAATGCTCCAAGTAATTAAAGGTTTTTGGATCAGTCGTGCGACCTCGACCCGGAAGTTTGCCCTCCCAAAATTGATACATTCACTTCCGGTGAGGAATATTTGGCAAACGGCAGTCCCTGATACATAGCCGGAGTAGGAGGAGGCCTGGAGCAAAGCGAGCCGCAGTCGGGGGAATGGGTGACATTTGATCGGGGAAAAGGTGAGGCTGTCAATAGATCGTTTGAAAAAAAAAAACATTCATTTGAACGCCATAATCTGTCGGCGGCTCCCTTCGTTGAAGTTCTGAAAGGATGTAACGTTAGCTGGCTATATCGTTGCCTTTTGGACTCAGTGCAAAATTGCGGATTTTGTACCCAGCTTGCTAGCTAAGCTAAAATCGCACTACAGCAACGTAACGTAAGTGTTGCTCGGATCTTGTTAGCTATTTAATTAGTCGGCTGACTGCAACGGTCAAGTTTTATTAGATCCAAAAATAAACGACTCGTACTGATGTCGCATTGCGAGTCTAAAATTGCAAGTTTTCTTTGTATTTGTTCGATGTGTTCAGTACATGTTAGTGATCAGTCTTGTCATAACTTCAACTTGCAGTCGAGATGGCACATTGGCTAATGTTAGTGCATAGTTAGCTTTCTGCAATGGCTAATCGTACCGTTACCAAATGAAAGGAAGGATTTTGTAGGAGTTAGAGCCAATGTTTGGTCTTTTTCGATGTAGTTGGAATAGCGAGGTAATTAACTAGTTTGGCCGAATACTTTTAATGTCGTAGAGTGTAATGTGCATTTGTCGGTGTGTTGTCGCAGCTCATCTGGGATTTCAGCATCGGAGGGAAGTTTACTGGGCAGATTTGTGAACTTGCCTGAGTGCGGCGTGGCTCCGTGAACTTCACATTCTTCAGGGCGCGGGGAACCTCTCAGACGATGTATTACCCAGATCAGCTAACCTTAGCTGTTATAACCACAGATATCTATGGTTATAGCACTGATGTGCTGAGTTGCGCATGTTTAACGGATACTATGCCGGTGTTCTGACAATTTGTGCTGCCTTGTCAAAAAATGCTACCGTAATGCAAAGCGATCGTAAAGTCTTTGTTTTCGCCTAAATGTTGCAATATGAATCAGTTTACAGTAGTAACTTTGTTATTTGCTAGCTTATTATAACATAAACAGATGTTATAATGAGTTGGATAAGTTTGTTTAAAGATATATGCCGCATGCCATTATCATCCAGTCTGCGTTTTCAGGAAAACCCACCGTGTACGCAAATATATATGCTAACAGGTCGAAAGGCGCACCGAAAAAGTACGTGTATTTATAATATTTGAAGATACTTGAGATGTGAGCGAAGAAATGGAGCCCAAGATTTTAGGTTTGCGCAAGCGCAGAACCGCGAGGTAGCATATTTTGATATGTAGCAAAATTTGACAGAACACCGGCTTTTTGTAAAGGTATCCTGTTTTCTAGTATAACGTTAACGTTACAAATTTGGCTGGTTGTGAGGAACTGGCTAGCTACAAGAGTCCATTAACAACAACTGAGTTTTGCGTTGGGCTAGTTGCTAGCTACTAATTGGCGAACGGCAGTGCTATTACTTGCTAGAATCTTGACTAGTTTTCCCGCGAGCTGTAAACTGGACTTGCTTGTAGTGTAACTTATGATATTCGTCATCATACTTCGAAGTTCTTTAGTTCTTTTAATTTGGAGTAACAAGTTATAACTTAGCTACATGGTGTACGTTACTACTCACGTCTCTATAATCGCAAAGATGAGTTGGCTAATTACTAACGTCAGCTAGCTGGTTGTATGTTTACAACTGGAAATGTTTGATGCTAGTGTAATTTTCTTTCCGGCAGTCTAACTACTACGTTTTTGTGTGGAAAATAGGGGGTCGGACGACATAAGAAACGCTAGCAAAAACTAAATGGTAACTAAGCGTGTTGAAGTCTTTCTCGAATAGATCTGCCATAGTGTCTGCATTGTATGTCATGGGACATTCAGATTCGTTGGGAAGGACTGTCTCCAGTGGTTTCAGGGATGAAGGAGATTAAAAACATGTTTATACTCTGTGTTCAAGAAAATTCAACATTTCTGGAATTATGTTTACCGATGATGATTGTGCAGAGAATGGAAGGCATTTGACCTCATCCTTGTGATCTTAGTACCATGCCTTTGAAGTATGTATGGGGGCTTTATCATGTTGGAAAATTGGGCTGTCATGAGGAAACCGTTGGGTGCACCTGGTCTTTGAAAGTTTTTTCACATTGTTTACCAGTTGTAAAGTCCCATGTGAGTCCCATGAAATGGATGCTTATACAATGACTGAACCACCACTGTATTTAACAGTTGCCGTTAGATTATGTGGTTGGAGTGTTGTCTTTGAAATTCTTTGAATGCAAATCCATCAAGATGTATTCAAAAAAACTAATAAATGAGTTATTACACCATCCTGCTTTTCTACATTTCTCAGACAGGGGTCTAGGTGTTGTATCATGACTCCGCTTTGCATTATTGTGCATTAGCCATAGATAAAAATGGTTTCTGAATGGCAGTTGTGTCATGTGTACCAGCTTTGTGACGATTGGAGAGTACCATTTTTGTTGTTCAGGTTTAGATTGATTGAATTGTTCTGTGATTTTAGAGGTATAATTCTGTGGTTATTAGCAGCTATCTTACCATGTGTTCATATGTTTTAGTTGGACATTAACTTGTGGCCACAGTTTTTTCTACTGTGTTTTGGTGTCGGGACGCCCTTGCGAAACAGACACCAACTATTTAACTCTGATCAAGCTGTCAGTATTGTCATCTTGGTTTTGAGACTTGCCTAGCAAAGTACTGCTGGTTTGACTCGTTTTAAGCAGGCACATACCTAATTAGTATTCAGATTTATAGAAATCACCCAGTTAGATGTTTTTGTAATTGTGGAGTAGATTTTTCAAACTTGTCTTTTTTTAGGGGAGTTTCTGAGATTTTGTCTACTTCTATACGACGTCTTCATTTGCTATAGCTACTCAAGCGTTATGATGCAGAACAGCACTAACATTTTGGGGTGACAACTGTCTAAGAATTCTGCAAACTGTAAAATCCTCGGCAGGCAGTATGACAACATAATATAGTGGGCCTAGCAGAACAAAAACAATGGCAATCTTCAAATTATTTACATTTTTTGAGGGAAATGCAGCTCGTTATATATGACACCAGTGCATCATCACCATTTATTTTTTATTTTTTTTAGCTCCATCAATGTATTGGCCTTGTATACACATTTTTTTCCCCAGTGCTAATTAGCATTTTATCAGTAGTTCATTCAACCCAGTGCTTTGCATGTATGTGGATTTAGCCTACCTCGCTGCTTATTGGATTCTAGCTGGTCGGATATTCTTGGCAGCTGATCAGGAGGTTTTTTTTTTTTTTTTTTCAGAACATGGCTCTCACAAGCCACTGGTTAGATGCGTTTTGTAAAATTAATAAATTGACTTGTCATCAGCCTCAGCCTATTAACTTCAACTGAAGCTAGTTGCATTTAGATTCTTTTTTTTTTTTGATTAATTTTTTTTTTTTTTTTTAAAATAAATTTGGCATCTCCAATCCCACCCGAATCTGGAATGTCCAATTGGGGAACTATGTACAAGGCTTTTCGCATATGCGGCCCCCTATTCCAACTCAAGAGAGTGAAACGGCTCGTGGCTCTCCTCCGAAGCACGCGCCCGTCGCCACTGCTTCTTATACACCCATTGGTTGAAACTTCACCAGCCCAGAACGAGGGCGGAGGATACCTGAACATGAACAAGCTCAGAATCTTCCTAACGAGCGCCCGTCTGGCCAACAGGAGGCGCCTGAGAACTTATTATTTACAATACCCTATCCCGGCAGACCCTTCCCAATTTGCATCCCTGTAGCGCATTGGCCAATTGTGCGCTACTCTGAAAAGAGCTGCCGACCTGGTACAAGGCAGGCATCGAACCCGCGCCGTGATAGTCACTTCTGCTTCGCAACGCGATGCTTGACCGAGTGAGCTATCCGGCAGCTCCTGCATTTAGATTCTTAATAAGTGAAAGGATTACATTTACCTTGTTAGCAATGCATACTGTCAGATACCCTGACATAATTCATGTAAGACCTGTATTTTTAACATTTTACTACAGTTGTACAAATGTGGGTACCTATCGCCTATTTTAACCCCTTTGGGCAGAAGCCAAATATGGCTGTTTATGCTTCCTCATTGTCCATCAAAGACTTACAGTTGGCTCAGGAGAGAACTGTTTGGTCCCTCTTGTCCATATCCTGATGATCATTCATGCCCCACTCACACCAACTGGCAGGCAGTTCACACTTTCTACAAATCTGAAAAAGTACATTGATGCATTGTTCAAACTCTTAAAGCTTTGAATGTCCTGACATTGCCAAAGTGAAATTGTATAACTTTTTTTCCCAGAATGTATGCCGTCATTAAAACATTGTGCATTTGGTACCTTAATAAATAGATTTTGTTTCTAGGTACCAACTTTATATATTGTGCATTTACTTGTTAAACCATGCTTTTTTCAGTTATATTACAGTTCTTAGGATAAACTTTGTCATACATGGGCATTATGCTCTTGCAATATGGGTGTGAAATTGTTAATTATTTTCATTACTAATGCCTCATTAATCAGATATTTTGACTTCTCTCAGATATTTACGTTGTCACTAAGAAAGTACTATAACATGAGTATCATATGCAAAATGTAGAATTTCAGATGTGGTTCAGTGCAAAGATATAGTGGGCTCCCAAGCATGAAAGTTTTTTTTTTTTTTAATACAGTTGTCTGCGAGCTATAACTTGGTAAATATGTAACTGCAGGCCAACCATTTCAGAGGTTAGATACCTAATAGTGTGGGACAATCCCTCAAAATTTAGAGCATGGGGTATGTATAGTTTTGGAATTTTGAGGTTCTTTTTTAGAAACAATTGTTTACCAGGGCCACAACCCATATTTTAAAGCCCCATATCTCAGATACTAAAGAAGATGCACGCCAGAAGTTTTACATGCTAGATGTTGGGTACAATAACATTATTTACATTAAGTATGAAGAAAATCTATTATGATCAGCCAGGAGACCTGTATTGATTTGGCATGGAATGACCCATTTATCATGTGTATACTGTCTTTTGCCTCAAATTTTCCATATTTTGCCATGTGCTTTAAGTTGTTCAGTATATTATCCTTATACATGGGAGGATAGGAGCAAGGTTAAACATTTTATACAGTTACCAATTAAAACCTGACAAGGTTGTACAAAGGGCACAAGACTGGCTCTGTGCCATCGGAGTCATTCAGTTCAACACAGTTCCACGGAACACGAGGTGCAGAGTCCCTAAAGCACCTTCTTTGTAATGAGTTTCGATGAAGGTGTTTGCGGTTTTTCTGGAGACACCAGGAGCCCGCGGAGCAAACTGTGGGAAGTTTGGTAGAAGCCTTCTTATTGTGCAGAGAAAGCCCCAAGCGTCAAATGCTTGTTTATTTATTTTTCAAAAATGTTGACACAGATTCAAGGTCCACCATTCGGACTTATTGCTATTTATTTATTTATTCATTCATTCATTTTATTTTTTCGAATTGAACCTATGTATACATACACACAGGTGGATGACAAATTTTCCTGATTCCATGATTTGGGTCCACTTGACCCCTTAAAGGTGGAAGGACCACTGCAAATCAATGCAGTCATTCTATCTGATCAGCTTTATCCTAATTATGATCCATTCCTCCATTCCTGCCATGATGGGAGTGGTCTCTTCCAGGATGACAGTGACTCAAGCCTCAGAGGGTACAAGGGGACACTAAATGGTTTTATGAGCATGAATAAGCATATGCCACTGTCTTAAGTAATCAGATGTGAAGCTAATTGATCTGATATGGGAGATTTTGGAACAATGCGTTTGACAGCGCTGTCTGTAACAATCATCTAAACACCAAATGAGGCAATATCTCTTGGAAGAAAGGTTCTCCATCCCTCCAAAAAAAATTTAACACTTGGAGACTGTGTGTACACCGAAGTATGTCGAAGCTGATGGCTGTTCTGGCAGTTTGTGGGGGCCCAACATCTTAATACGACAATTTGTGTTGATTTTGCCATTAATTTGTCACCCTTTGTGTATGTGCGTGTTTTGCATTTTCTAATTGATACTCATTGAATTTTCATGATTTCGTATGGTTACTAATTTGACATCCTCATATTCAGTTATACACCCAGACTTTGGCCCATTCTATACCATTGAACAGGGACATCTGGGCAATGTGTGGTGGCCTAGATTGCCCTTATATGGATGGGGTAATGTGGAGCTGCATAGAGGAGGAGGGCAGTCATGATGTTAAAGCCAGTTTATTATGTATCTCCTAACCCGAGGAGTTGCAAAACTATCTGTGTCTGACTGCTGCTTATAGCTAATAGTTGAAGTGTTCTTTGTTTTGTGAATTAATGCCACGTTTTCCATGATCACTGTTGGTGCAGTGAACTTGGTGCAGAGGAGCCAGCGATGCTAATTCACACAACAGTGCACACTCAATAAAACATGATTGCAATGAAGGTCTGTGTTTGCAATGGCAGCAAATGCACAGTTATCACGAACAGCAGGGAAACATTAGGGGCATCAGGTGGACTATTTGATTTACCTGCCACAGTGGCAGGTGGAAAAGACTGTTAATTTTAGTCCCTGCCTGGATCCAGCGTGCCAGTGACACAACAGCAAAGCCAAAGCTGCAAAGCCTGTAATGTTTAATGGTGTCATGCTGCTTTAATTGTCCTTTGCTCTTCTCTCCTTCTCACACAGCTATGAAAGTGCTATTTTGTGGCTTTTCTGTCGGCCAGCACATCCCGTCCAACTGCACCATAGATATTTTCACTGTGAGTTTTGTTAGGGCTGATTTTGCCAAACCAATCACGCCCTTTGCATGAGTAGGCATTATTGCTTTGAACCTATTTAACCCTCATTTTTCATAGATATGGTTCCTTTAAGGGAAAGCTGTGAAACAGCCTGGTTGGAAAGCTCAGAGGCTGCATTAGCAGTGCTGACACTGCTCCAGAGACCTCGGCCAGAGGGGGAGTTCACCTCCTTATCTTGTCTACCATCGGTTCAGAGGGTTACCCACGGCTACAGATGATTTTTGGTGCCGTTTTTAGTGTGGCTGCTGCAGAAGAAAGGGAATTCTTTTTACACTAACCTCTCAGCAAAAGAAGGATGGTAACAAAGTTCTATTTTTATCCTCACTGATTGTTATGCATATGTGTGGAGCAGTGGTTTCCAGGCCAGTTTAATGATGGCTGCTTTTAATTATCTTTTTCTTTTTTTTTCTCCCACATTTTATAATTGTGCCACGAAGCAGCGGTTTAATTATCACCTTGCACTGTGATGCAGAGCTGTGGTGTGTTGAATCTAGCTTCATTGATACCAATTGTAGCTGGTATCCCACGTAATTCCTGTCAAGATGAGAGGAATGCTCTTTTAGGTCTGGCCCTTGAGAAAGAGACACCCCTTCATTTACGTCTGTGAAGAGAAGACTATCCTTTTCATTTCAGTCATGGAAAAAAAGGATGTGCTCTTTCAGTCCTGTCCATAAGACAGCGTGCCTTTTTGGCTATTTGTTTTTGGAACGTCTTCTCTGTCTGGGCTGTTGAACACAGTCAGTCCACGTATCTCCAGCTGGTGAACTCTGTGGGTCATTTCAGTTCTTACAGTGCGCAGCTGTCACTGGGTCAGTGTTTGGTGTGCAGTGGCAGTACTTCAGAGAATAGTTATCTGACAGTCTGGCGAGGCACTGCAGTGGATTTATTTTTGTTTACTTTGAGCATTTATTCATGGAAAGCATTTTTCTCATCTTTTTTTTCCCTGTATTTTCTGAACTATTTGACATTTGTTTACCAAAGGTAACCTCAGAATGTGACTGAGCCAGTCGTACTGATTAATTCAGCCCTGTGGCTCTCGCTGTTGTTCATGCACTCACATATACTGCAGTAACAGTATTTCTGCTGTGTAGCTGTAAAAAGCGTCATGGCAGACTGCAGTTAAAATGGTGCCTTTGCCTAATTTTCCTCTTGTGAATCGCAGTTCGCTGTCTGCTGAGGCTGCTTCATGCACCGTACCATGATCACGCGAAGATGTTTGCGTTTTGTAGATTTCATGGTTTCATTTTAGTGTTCACTTCAGTCAGCCCTGTCTATTCCAAGTATTTGTGCTTGATTACATGGAAAACCAAATTAATTCTATCCTCATGTGAACTCGGACAAATTCAGTTCAATGACCTACCCAATTTAGATTTATGACTTCAAAAAAAAAAAAAAAAAATCGCTGGCGAGAAAGTGTCAGTTTTCCCTTCACTACCAGTTATCAAGAAGTTCAAGGCTAACTGTATTGATATCTGCCTAGTCATTAAAGGGCAAGCAATGGCTTATGAACAGATTAAAAAAGAAAAAAATAGCATCTGAAATGCCTTAATTTGGACTGCACGCTAAGGCTGTCGTTCTGAAAGAAAAAGTGCTTATTCCAGACTGGATCGCAGTAACTTGGGAACCCTTGTTCAGTGGTCAGTTGACAGCTGGCTTTTTGCAAGGTGTCAGGTGAGGATAATATGTGAAATGTGCATTGCGGAGGTGGAGCTTTGTTTTGTTGTGAGACTAGTTTTGCCTCTTCTGCTCCGGGAAGAACCCCCTGGAGCATTCTCTGTGAAACGAGCACTAAAAACCAGCTTCCCTGTGCTAAAGGCGACACCCAGGATGCCCTTGTATATTAGTGACACAGCGTGTCAAAGTCTACTGTTAATGCCTCTCTGTCCCTCTCAGCTTGAGTCCGAGAGTTGCGCTGGTTTAGGGATGATTACCATTGTGCATTATTTGTATATCGCCGTAAACTGTTGTAAAACGTGAATATGTTCCAGAAGTGGTAACTTTTAAATAGCCCCCCGGGGCGATAGGGAAGTGTGCTAAATTAGAATGTTTACATCCAAATCAGGTTCACTTTGTAGGAATTACAGCTCCCCCTTTTTTTTAAATGACCAAAAGTAAAGGGACTATATATGTATGTGTGTGCAATGTATATTATACACGCACTGCATGAGGATGATGCATCATCATTTTATTGTTCAATGTTTATGATTTGCAAAGCTTAACTTGCCAGATACAACTTTAGCTATATGCTAGTTTGTACATGTCTTTCTGCATAGTGCCCTCACAGTTTGTGTGTCAGCCGTGCCGTGTGCACGGACACACCCCCATACCATGACAAATGCTGGCTTCTGAACTTGACTCTGAACCGCTTAAGTCAGGGGTGTCCAATCTAATCCACAAAGGGCTAGTGTGGGTGCCGGATTTTGTTACAGCCCAATACTAACAATCCTGATTCTACTCATCAAGGTCCTGATTGAGCTCCCTGATCAGTTAATTAGTGGAATCGGGTGTTGTAGCACTGGGATGAAACAAATACCCGCACCCACATCGGCCCTTCATGGATAAGACTGGACACCCCTTGCTTATGTTGTTCTTGTTGTCTTTGAGCCAGAGAACATGGTGAATTTTTTGTTTTTGTTTTTTTTTTCTCAAAAGAACCCTTGAGATACTGGCTCATTGGACCACAAAACATCCTTCCACTCTGCTACTGTCTATCTCTGACACTGAGCCCAGTGAAGTCAGCGGCGCTTCTGCACATGGTAGATATATGGCTTCAGCTTTGCATAGTAAAGCTTTCACTTGCATCTGTGGGTGCAGAGATGAATGGTGCTAACTGAAAAAGGTTTACCAAAGTATTTCCAAGTCCAAGAAAAGTCACGATGTACAGTGTGACTGTACGTAAGACTGCAAGGGATCTGAGATCATGCATTCAGAAGTGGTGTTTGGCCTTGCCCTTTCCGCACTGTCAGTCAGCTGGTTTACTTCCATTTTAATTATATAATGCATTGTTGAGAGTGAAATGCCCAAAATCCTGCCAGTTTGTCTTTGGGGAACGCCGTTCTCAATGTGAATGATTAGAAGCTTATGCATCTATCGACAAATTTATGAGCCGCGATTCATCTTTGCTATTGAGGGACTAGGTCTTTTTCGGAGGCTATTTTAATTCTAAAACACAATTGACTCATCTGTTTAACATCACTTGTTTTGCGTCGCCTTACGACTTGTCACAGCATTATTAGTCCTATATTGCCCCTGCGTCAACTTTATGGGGTCTGTTGCAGTCATCAGATTTGAAAAAGGTGCATATTTCCTGAAAACAATTAAATTGACAAAAGCATAAAATAATGTATTGTATGTTGTCATTGGGTGAACAGACTTTTAAAATCATGTGTTTTTGATTTTATTTGCATTTTCCATTTTGTGCCAACATTTTCAGAATTGGGGTTTCACTAATTGACCTTGCTGTATTATGCAGGCTAACTTGAGTACACTCATAACTGGGTCTGCCAGCCTCAGTGAAGAGAGAAACTCGGTGTAATATTGTCTCTCTCTTATCTTGTAAGGTCCTTTAACATCCTGTGCAGGTTTATTTGACTTTATGGGTTGTTGCTCTGACAGTGCAGTCAGTTTTTTAATCAGTGTGAAAAGGAATTTGATATTGCAGAGGGAAATGGTAAAATGGAAAAACTGCAGGGCCGGTTTGGCAGAAAACTTCCCTTTTTTTGTCGTGGGGCTTTTCTGGGAAGAGTGGACCCTCTGTTTATAGAAATGCCAGAGTCCTTGAGATAGTTGCACAACTGTCTGGACCCAGAATGGCCATGTTGGGGTTCATTCTGAGAATTGCAGGCTGTTCAACTCTGATGCCTGGGCTCAGGCCAGGGCCATATGGGCGGGGGCCACATTGATCTGCACATGCGAAAACCATGCACTTCAGAATCTATTCCAGTCCAGCTATCTACTGGCCTTTAATGGTTTGTTGTTAAGGGAAATGTTTCATTTAGAAGTGGCATTCCTGCCAAGCTGGCTCACTCCCGCGCTGTACAAACACTATGGGATGGTGACCTGAGACATGTGCCTTTGTGCTGCTAAAGAATGGTTGAGTTGCAGTTGGTTATTGCTTTTTCTGAGTAAAGGCAATCTGGTTGTCACGTTCTGATGATGTTGATGTTTGTGATTGTGTGTTTGTATGCGTGTGTGTGTTTCTGTGTGTGAGTATGTTTGTAGGTTTGTATCCGTGCATGTGTGTCTGCGTGCACGTGCGTGCGTGCGTGCATGCTTGCAGGTGGTAGTGGTGGTGTAGGGGTCGTAGGAGTGTGCCTCCCTACCATTCATCTTTGTTTTAGGGCTGTAAATGGTTGTAGTTCTTGGCTCAATATTACAAATTTTACGGGATTCTCTTTATCGGCTCCTTTTGAGGGACCTACTACGTCAGTTTATAAACTTCTTGCCAAAAAACGTAAAAATCTGATTACGTTAGATTTCTGGGAAAATTGATTCCTGTCACACCAAACCTTCTAAAAAACGGGCTGTCCTGAGTGAAATGCTGAAGTGCGCTCTGTTCTGATTGGCTATCTAAAAGAGCCACCGGCCCTGTGGGTCTATGGAGATTGGCGATGACAAAATCCCACAGCGACTGGCAAGTCTCTAAATTCTGATGACTAAATAAGTAGCTGGCTAGCTAGCTGTTACACTGTGCAACGAGTGTGGAAAGGTAACATCTGCTGGCTAATAAAGGATGTCTGTTATCCATGAAGTGCTACATGCCGTCACCATAAAATTCTATCTGCACTTGGAATTCAGTTTCTAACATGCAGAATGATCCATGGCTAGCTAGCATCTGTATAGCAGCAATCATTAGCTAACTTTTCATGAATTGTAAATGACTGCACAACTTTTCTGCAATGCTCCTGTGATCTTGGAAAAACCTTTTCATCGGAGCAAGTTTCTAGCTATTGAAGAAAGATTTTTTGAATTTGAACTTTTCTGAACTAATAAAATTAGAAGTTTAAATTCAACATTTCCAGATCACGGGAGAACTGAATTCCATTAAAACTCTCTCCTATTCCATCTTTTTATATCATCTTGTCTTGTAAATTGCCTGTGGCGAAACTAGCAACGGTATTTGAATTTCAGTCGGTGTAGTCGCTAGTGTGCTAATATGCAGGGTTCTGCCCAGGATGCTCGGAGCGCTGGTTGGAGAATTGTTTGTATGCGAGGAAAATTTTTGCGTCAATTTGGAAGCAGATATTGCCTCTAAGTTGCCAGATTACTGTGTTTCTTTGATGTGCTCCTCGGTGCGTAGCGAGATGCCTCTATTTTTCATAGATAGATGCCATATTCATAAACTTGTTTTTCTATTTTGTATCCAAATACTTTTGATTAAATTTCTGAATACTACTTAACAACTGTTATTTATGATTCAAACATTTCTTCAGTGGCGCCCGTTGGACAGAGAACAAGGAGGGCGATAAACGTCTTTAAACTGCTTATTAGTCTTGATCTGTTTCAGTCATTTTCCTTGATAAAAGATACTTTAACTCTCCCTTCTCAGGTGTAGCTAATTGTCTTTGTTCAGACAAGAAATAAAATGCGTCAACTGAAGGCAAAAAAGTGCGCATTTCTTGCTTTGTAAGATTTGGCGAAAGTTAACGTGGAAAATCCACAGTAGGTTTTTTTCCGTGAAGGGTTACCTATTAAGGCACATGAATTAAACATTTTTATTGAATTTATTATTCACTCGCCTTGTCATTTCACTAAAAGAGAAACTGTGTACTTAACTGCAAATGGATTTTTCAAATTGTTGGAAAACGTGTTAACCAAGAACAATGATTAAAATTGGGTCAATAATCTCATCCGTTTCAAGGTATGTTTTCCGCCCCCTCGGTTTTCCGTCCACCGACCGCCACTGTTATTAAACTCTGATAGATTAACATGTAAAGAATGTCACTGTCCTCGACAGAGATTTATTTAGTTTTGCTGTCGTTTATAGAACAAACTTCTCTCGACATGCAAAGTACAGCGCTACAGAAATCAATCACCCAGCCCGATTATAATTGTCTGTCTGTCATTAATTTGAGACAACCGCATCGATCATTTCCCCACAGCCTCAGATGCAATTCGCCATGAATACCCACCTAGCACACGCGGGCTCGGATGGCACTCTGTGTTTCCATCACTGTTGGGCAGGTTTTTCAGTATCGATGAAGACCAGCGCAGACGGGGCGTGGGTCGAAAATGAAAGTTCGCTATTCTGACAATAACAAGATGGGGGGAGCATATTTAGGGTAATTTTTTTTGTTTCTAGCAATTTTATTGGACACTGGATGCATTCATTTTAACTGATCTTTGAAAAAATGGTGCCGGTCGGGAAAAGCACTAGCTATCTGAACTGAGTGGTGGTCGGTGCATTCCGAGTGCTGGTCGGCACCGGCCACCGCCGTGAGTATAACGGTGTTAAGCTCGAATCCACCCCATATAGACACATTTGTAGAACGGGTCGACATACCCAAGTGTAGACCGGAGGCCATAGAAATCCGGTGGGTCTGAGTTCAGAGGGAAACATGGACAGTGAGGAGCAGGAAAAAGTGGACCAACAACTTATGGACTGCTTAGGTGTGTATTATAAGGACCTGCTGGTCCGTGTGCAGAACTGTGGTGTGTCGTTAGTGTGGAGTAACGAACAGCTTCTGCGTTGGTATATGACGGGGGGCGAAAGCTCCAGGCTAAACGGTCTTTTCGGAAATTGCCAGTGGTAATGGTTTACTTATTGCGTCGGGATGACCACCATTTGCTCGCGGAAAATGGGCGCGTTATGGATAGTACGCGACAGCTAGAGAGAGCTCCGGTTATGTTATGAATATAATTCAGGTTTTACAGACCCTAAGTTCCGTTAGCGTGAACAGTTGCTTATGTGGAGCTAGCGAATCGATAACATGGGCATACGTCATATGGAAGTGTCGGCTGTATTGTTCTAATAACGCAAAATTCCTCTAGGGGGCGACAGAAGTTACACACTCTAGCTTTAAGAGTAGCCACAGTGTGGTTTGTAGATTTTCCAGTATTTCAGCTTTACTCTCTTTCTGCCTACCTGTCCTGAGCTTGTACAGTGCAATGACTTAAAGGTATAGTTCATCCAAAAATGAAAATTCACTCATCTACTCACCCATATGCTGGTGGAAGGGTAGGTGAAGTTTTTTAGTCTGCAAAACAATCCCGATGTTTCAGGAAAATGGTGGCGCAGACAAATTCAGTGCAATTGAAGTTAATGGTGACCATTCTTTCAAACGTAGGAAAACAGAAAAAAAACTATAGACTGCCTCCATGCTGCTGGTGTTACCATAAGCAAAGAGTCCATATGCCCTGACGTTCAAATTTGACTTGAAGAGATGCCACTTAGTTGGGAACATTGCTCTTCAATGCGGGCGAATGCCTAAAGCAGCGCGAGAGTCATGGAGAGCTCCATAAACTAAGAAGACGACAACAAGGAGAGCTTGCGGTAGCTGCGCACCTGTGCTCATGTGCTTGCAGGAACTGCCGCCTTGCGCAGCTGAGATGGATGTACACGCATCCTGACATCTCACGCTTACAGTTTACTTTCCAAACTTTCAGACAAAGAGGAAAATGTCCGTGGACTTCGATATAGAAGAGGAACATAATTTCTTTGCACCGCCTTTTTTTCTGCCAGAATATGCAGACAAGGAACTCCAACAGATGGATGAAGCAGCTGCAGTTAAACCAGACCCACAGGCAGCCGCGATTTACACAGAGCAATGGAACCAATTAAACCAATTCTAACAGAAGATGATAGCCGTTGCTGCATTGACTGGGATTTTAAAATGCCGCCACTGGTGAATCTTAAGGTCTTCACTGACAAGAGTGCTGCTGCTCAGACACCATGCATTATTGATATTCCAGAGTTTCCGCCATCACTAACCGGTGGTGGTCCGGAGATGGTGTTCCATATGCCAAAAATCAACTGGAAGAAACAACCAAGACCCGAGAACTAGGCGGCACGCTACTAGTGGTGCAAATACCTGTTTCTAGCATGTCTAATGTAATGTAATTTGTCTGGTGGCTGCTTGCCTTTGTGTTATATGCTGTGCCCCAGTGCAAAATCTTTTCATTTATGGAGTTCTCCTTGAGCTCGTCTCACACCACTTTCGGCATTTGCCTGAGAAGAAGACTGCTCCCAGCTAAGCGGCTACAGTGGATGTTTAGGCTAAAACCATGGTGCAAGTTGACGTCTTTTCAACTTAAATTTGAATGTCGGGGCTTAAGGACACTGGGATTACCGCTCTCAAGCCATATAGAGCCATTATATGCTTTTTTACGTTTGAAAGATGGTCACCATTAACTTCAATGCACTGGATTTGTCTGCACCGCTTTATTCCTCTAAAACTCCAAGGAGTGTTTTGTGGACTAAAATCCTTCACTCAGTCCTCCGTCAGCATAGGATGAGTGAATTTTCATTTTGGGGTGACCTATTCCTTTATCTAAATGAATGAAAATCTTTTGGAGTTTTGAATGATACTGATATTCACTATCTGCTGATGTGCCATTTTATATTGTGTATTGTAAGTGGCAATCCTACCTCAGTGAGACCATGTATTTTGAGTTTGTTTGTTGGAACAATTGGTTAGTTTTGTTTGAGCTTGGTACGGAATAGAACTGCTCATATTGTACACCTACTGCCTAATGTCTATTTACAAGTAATTAGAACAATGTTGTCGATGTACTCTGGTGTTACATTACACTCTCATGGACCATAAAGCTGAGGCCAATAATTGATTTGAGGAGTGCTGCAGGAAAACATTATACTTATTGTGCCTGATTATATTTGAATGCAGATGTTACTTGTCAGTGTTCAAATTCTTACCAGTTTCAGGAGGCTACATTTGAGCTCCCTGTCATGCCAGTGATCTTGGCCTTACTGTCTAACCTCTGCTCCATTGCCTTCATGACAACAAGCAGCAGTGTGCTGGAGCTCAGCCAGGCTCCCTTGCCCATCTGCTCCCAAGAGGCCACTGAGCATGCTCACAAAGCTGACTGAATTTGGCAGCTACCAGAAGGCAGCGCATGGAACCTGGAGTTAATTTCTGTATATACGTAATGATTCTGGCACAGGGAGCTGTCCCGTCCTTTAATGGATTGGGGGCTTTCGACATGCTGTGGTGGGGTGAAGTGGGCGTAAACCAAGTAGAGCAGCAGTAATCTCTTTCACCCTGACCCTCGCCTTGTGTCGCTTTTAAAACCAGTAAAAAAACTCTTCTGCCTAAAAGCCTACCCTGCTTCCCCAGGCGAATATTCATTTTGCCCATCTTCCACTCTCCGTCTCAGGGTCTGTTAGGCGCTCTTACCCGCCCCGTCACCTTCTTTTTCCCTGTCCATTTCGTACTTTCTCTCCCTCCCTGCTTGTACCTCTCTTTAACCCTGCCAATATCTTTTTCACTCTTTAACCCTCTCTTGAAATTTCCCCAATATTCCCTAAAATCTCTCACACTTTGTTGCCCTCTTTCTTGCTCCTCTCACCATTTCTCCTCCTCCTATCCATCGCTCTCTCCCTAGCAGCCCCTCACCCTTGCCAGGACGTGGGTATACTGTATGGGTTGGGGACAGGTGCCTTGGCAGCGTCTGGCAATTGGAGAAAGTGTTTATGTTCCCAAACTGCTGACTGAGTTCCAGTGCAGAGGATCCTGCTGAATCGCCAGAGAGTGGGCGCGACGGAGGGAGTAGAGAGATGAAGGGAAAGTAAAGCAGGGAAAGGAAAACCTTTCTCTTGTCTCATTCCTGTTTGAGCTGTGCTCCTTTGTTTCAGTACTTTGCGCATTTTGCCTTTATTGTCCCAGTGTGCTCGGATTGCTTGAGGTATTTTATTGACTTTGTCGAAAGCCCTTTCAAAATCATGAGGTTAAGCTAGCTTGCATACAGCCAGATAGAGTACTGAGAGGCTTCATTTTTTTTTCTTAGAAATGTTGCTGTGTTTGCACCAAACCGCATTTATGCATACTTCAGCTTTTACCAGTTCAAGGCTCTCTTCTCCAGCTTAATGGATAATGTGCTAGCTCTACAAGCAAACACAGGTCAGAGAAGGATATCTGACTGTGCCGTGCCATAGCGTGCCATGTCCTTCCATATAAATTAGACTTGGCGCACTGCGGCATGGGCAAGCAGCCTTGGCACAGTGTGGGGCTGCTGGCAGCTGTGTGCGCATATATGCAGAGATGCATTTATTTATGCGTGTTTGTTTATTCCGCTAAGGACGTAACTCTGAATGCTGCTACATTTACATTATATTGTAAATGAAGTGTATTCCTAAATTATGCGCACCTTTGATAAAGATGAGCACTGAGGCTGCATAACAAACACAATACAGGTAATGAGCTATGTTCCATGCTGGAAAAAAATATTATTTTTTGCTAATTAGTATTTTATTTGTATTTTTTTTTTTTTTTATAAGATGTGCCCCAAATATTCATACTGCTTGTAATTATTTTCAGCAAAGTTGAACCACAACATATTTGCATGATCATTCTGCTTCATCTGCATAAATCTGCATTGACATGCTAAATTAATCTGTATTTGAAGACTGTATTGTTTTCTCCAATGGTTTCCCATAACATTAAGGTGTAAAAGTAAAGTGAACTGCACATAAACTCATTTTTCCATCCATTGCCATGTTAATAGGCAGCAGGTCTTTGACCTTCACAGCTCTAGATAAACTAAGGATGCTATTTTTCATCCTTTGATCCCAGGGAATTCTGATCCAGGTGGATAAGAGGTTGTCCTCTCTCACTGGGGACACAAGTGCATTCCTCCCCATGGTGAGGCAGATGGTGTGAGTGGCAAAATAGAAATTCAAGGGCTATATTTTGAGATCGGTCAACTTGTGTCTTGCTGCAAGATTGCAACATGGGAACACATTTGGTTTCCAAATCGCCTAGACCCTTTACAGCACTGCCTGGAAAAAGCCTTTGTGTTAGCAAAATAATTATCTTGAGTTTAAAAAAAAGAAGTCAATTTTCATCTCACTCTTATTACTTGGGAAGTGTCTTGATTCCTTTCCACTTTTTCTCCTGTGTACACCTGCAACCAACTATCACAGCTGTGCAATACGGAGTCTGTCAGTATGATTCGAGGCCTGTGGTGGGCACCTAAAAACATAAAATTATATTATCGTATTAAGAAATGGGACATATGTATACACTCCAAAGTGAAAAAAGGCCAGAGGTAAACTGCTTATAATGAAATATTCTGAAAGCATGGGTCAAATTCTGTTTAGCAGCCAAATTTTGTGAGGCTACCTTGATTATTTAGTGAGAAATGAAGCTTTAAAGTTGAACAAAAATGAAAAAATTCCTTTCCAAGTCAAAAAAGGGGATGATAGGCCCCCACTCATAGGGCTTATACCTCAAAACTATAAAGACTTTGGAAGTGAAACTTGGGGTGGCTTCATGATAGGTCCCAAGGTATTTTATTTTTAAAAAATCATGAAAATCTGAGATGGTCACCTTGGGAACTTTCCTAAAACTGGGTGATTTGACATGGAATGACCCAAATGGTTTGTCTCGGTGTCAGGAATTTAGCTAGCCTGCGAGCAGGCTCTCTTGTTTGCGATGGGAGGTGCGAGTTGCGAGAGGATTGGGGAGAGGGAGGGAAAAGAGGGCCTGCACGAAAGCCAGGGTTTTGTGAGTGCCCCGCGTTCGTCCACGAACGCAGCATTCTGATTGGTCGAATTTGACAGCTCCCAAATTCAAATTTGACAGTTGAACACTCGCAGGGCTGGCGCTAGACCTGAAAATTCGGGGGCAATTATTGCAAAAATTAGTCCTGGCAAATTCCTTTTTCAACACGTTTTCCAATTCAAGAATAATCAAGTGGCAGTGGAAGACACGGCTTCTCTCCCCCATGCGATCTAACAGCGACAAAATAATGGGCTACATTCAGTACAGAAAAATAATTTAATTATAATTAGGTCTTTGTACTGGCACTCACTTCAGAACTCTTCAGCGAATGAAGGTAATTTTGGTGACTAGTATGTGGTTTCGTCCGTTTATATTTTCCAATCGGACAGCTGTTTTTTTTTTTTTTTTTTTTTTTACAGCAAGTTGCGTGACCGAGCTGCAAAAACAGGTGTGCGTACTTGTCGCTGAAATTACCTTCATTCGCAAAAGAGTTCTGAAATGCCGCTCTCGCTTGGAAAAAAAAAAAAAAAAAATTCCGGTTTCTGAGTGCCAATGCATAGACCTAATTAGTCTAACCACGCTGACAGCTTGTTAGGGGCGGAATTCAAAAACCCCTGGCTTTCGTGCAGGCTCTCTTTTCACTCCCTCTCCCCAATCCTCTCGCAACTCGCGCCTTCCAACGCAAACATGAGAGCCTGCTGGCAGGCTAGAATTTAGCTTGAATCTTGCAGATCTCATGGCGTCAAAAAAGACAAAAAGTTTATTTTTTTTTTATTATTATTTTGGGCCTGGAATTCTAGATATGGGGCATTTGATATGTAGTCTTTTGGGGCAGTCTTCGGCTTTAAAAGGAGCCTTAAAAGGACAGAAAATTTCTCAAATTTGGCCCTAAGTTATCCAAGTCTTGATGTCTTTAGACTCCAAGGTGTGTGAACCAATAGCCATCTTGTGTTAAATGTAGAATGAAAAATTAATAGATGGATTGCTAGATCACCATTTGAGTCACCAACTCTTTCTATGATAATTGTCTCTATAATTTCTTTAGGCCCATACTAAGGCATTTTCTTACCTTTTCACATTTTCTCACCTCTTAGGTCTGCAATTTGCCCCTAATCTCTTGCTACACATTCATTCAGTGGGGATTGGCACTTCTGAAAAAGCAGCTATCAGTGGCTCGTCCTCTCGTGCCACTTTGCAGTCTATTTAAGTCCCTTTATATTTGAAGTCCTGTCTTGCAGTGCAGAACACGGATGGCCTATTTTCGGGTGTCTGTGACTGTCTTCTTAAATGATGGAAATGTTGGCCAGCCTTTGTAGAGAATTAATCTCTCTTAAAAAATATGCTTTGCTGACCCAAATTTCTGATGTATTCCAAAATATTTGGTGTTGAGGCAGCTGGCATTCACTTTCAGAATTAAGTATTAATGATGGTCTGATATTTGTCCTGTGTGTTGAACTGCTTGCTTGTGAAAATGGATGTTGGCCAAGGGAATTTTGCAGTAATGTTGTGGGTAATCACAAATCTCTTAGTTGGTGAAAATATTTGGCTGTGTTTAACCCCAGGTAGGGTGCTGCCTGGATTTTAAAAATGTATTATTCAATATCCATTTATATTCAATATATGTTTTGTCCCAATTTTGAATATTTTGGTAAAATTTTTGCTCATTGCTGCAAAACCCTGCATGTCCTATCAGTTACTCTTTTTTTCTTTGTACTGTACATCAGCTGAGTACAGCTTTTGGACCACGAGATTGCACTTACCATGCGGATGACTGGGGTTGACCACAAGCTCGCAGTCCCCAGTACATTAAATGTTTAGACTTCATGATGTGCTGAATAGCCGGCTTGGTTACACTCTCTCCAGGGTGGGGATTTGGCCAGCCCTGTCACCTAATGTGACCTCTCTAGCAACTGTCTGCTCTGGCACAGCTTGTGTTTCCACTCTGGCTCTAGTTTCTTGGCCTTAAAGGTAGGGTTGGAAACTGCCGATAAACCAGAAAGCACAAAGCATATTTTGAAAGTGCCGAACAGACAAAAAGTGCCCCTCGTTTGAGTCATCCCTCCAAACCCAACTGCAAAGATGTGAACGCGCATAGCCTAACTACACTGGCTGCTTAGCCATGCCTGGCAGCAATGCATGACTACCATAGCTAAAATAGGAATACCTCACAGCACAAGTATATTTTAGCTAAATCTTTGTTTTGCATTTGGAACACATTTCACCCATAATGTTTCCCATGAATCAAATGGAAGCTGCTACCTACCTTGCTAGCTAGCTTGCTACCTGACAATTTTAATAAAGTTCTTCAGTGATATTGACAGGCTGGAATTTTGCATAGAATTCATAGTGTGTTCTGCAATGTTTCATATTTTAGAGCTTCAAAGATGAGAACAATTGGCTCCGATTCTGAATCTTCTCTAAAACCCAGCATATGTGATCAATAAGGACAGGCCTAGGGTTTAGGGCGTGCAACAGGCAGGACTATTTTCCCAAATTAATCTTGGTCTTCATCTTTTCCTCTTTTGGGCTTTCTGTCTTTGCTTTGTTTAGTAGTGCAAGCTGTTGTAGGTATAAGTTAAACTGTTAATTTTGGCTGTGCTTTCTCTGCCTTTCTTGTACGAGTAGCTTGGTAGGTTTACCAATGTTGGCCACATAGCCTCTCTCTGGGCTTGCGGAATGAGTGCACAGGCAGGGTGCACCAGTATACAGGTTAGATGGATTGGCGGGTCTGCTATCCAGTCATTTCATTCAGGCCAGATGAAATGATTGGACAGGCTTATTGCAGCCTACCGACAGCTCCAGGTACCAGATATATTTAGTTTTATTTTCAAAACATTTGATTCATTGATTAGGCTGTTCAACGTTATGGGTCCAAGATTTTTGTGGTAATGAAAATTAAAAAAATAAATAAAGAAATCAATGGGGCTTCCTGAAAGCTGTAGAATAATAATGTTTATTTTCCTGCAGAAATGTAATTTTTTCGGGTTTTAACAATTTTCTCTTTTTTGTTGGGCCCGAAAGAAGCGTGCTTATTTTGATCTGCTAAAGCAGTGGCACCACTGAGCAAGTTGTGTCGCAGCATTGAAACCGTGTGTTATCATTATGTTGTAAGTGAGGAATGGCGGATCACAGGCATCTAGGCACCCGGTGTCTCGGCCTCCATGGGCTGAGAGTTGAGACAGATATTTCAACCAGTAAGCTAAGTAGTGTTGGGAATCGGTTTTAATTTCTGAAATCAATTCTTGGATATAAATCCAATTCAATTCACGAGTTAAGAATCGAATTCATGGTATGTGGAACATGAATGCATAACTTTGAATTTATAGCTCTGGGATAATACGACAAATCAATCAATTGTAAAGCGAAACATTTTTGTTTCAAGCCAATGAACTCTAAACCAACCCCACTCTTTTGTGACTCAGCAATAGCTCAGTTCATTTGCGTTTTTCATCATTTCTAAGTCTGCTTGTTTGTCACAGTTTCACTCAATTTCTTTCCTTCAGATGACTTTTTATTTCTCTTTATTGTCGGACATCACATTGACTAGCTATAGACCAGACTGGCACATCTGGGTACTTCGCAAAGCGTCAATGCTGCGCCCCATTTTGGGGGATAGAAAGTCACAGAATCCACTGATCTTAATGTAATTTGATGTGTGTTTAGCTGTGAAATTTAACAAATTTGTGTAACTTGATTTCCTGTGTTGACATTCATTTCATGTTCAAGCATTTTCATGTTTTCAAGTTCTCCAAGGCCGATTGGTGCTCTTAAGGCTGAAACGGTGGTAAAGACCTTGCATGAATCATGTCTCCCATAAAACTTGATCTGCTCGCAGCCTGGCATATCTGGTTACAGAACCAACTAGGGAATATTGCATAATATACATAGATTATGAAAAAATTTCTAACCTCCAAGCAACAACATAGTCATACAAACTCAAATTAGCATGAATGTAGTAGTGAAACTCTGTTTAGAGAATAAGTAAAGATCTGCAAATGCTTGTGTTGTCAGTCAACTGTCAAAGTTTTGTAATAATGTAATTACAGAATGTTGCCATTGCTAATGGTTGCCGTTGCCAATGCAGGGTTCTGCCGATGCTGGTTGGCGGTGGTTGGCGCCGACCAGCACTCGGAATGCTCCGACCAGCACTCGGAATCCACCGACCACCACTCAGCCCAGAAAGTGCTTTTTCCGCACGGCACTATTTTTTCAAAGATCAGTTGAAACGAATGCATCCAGTGTCCAATAAAACCGCAAGAAACAAAACATAAATGACCCTAAATATGCCCCCCCCACCCCCACCCCTTATGTTACTGTCAGAATAGCGAACTTTCGTTTTCGACCCGCTCCCTGACATAGCCAATTCGCGGGAATCGTCTGCGGTGGTCGTCATAGCAAACCGCCTATTGTGCATGTATTATGCTTTGACACTAGTGTAGCTGACGTGCAGACGGCTAGCGGAGAGATGGCCAAACGGAAGAATCGGGGCCCAATTGACAGATTAATGTGAGATTCAGTGTTGCACTTAGAAGATTATAACAGGGTTCGACATTCGCGGTAGTCCGCTAGTGCTCACAAAAGTAAAAATTAAGGCGGACTCGTAAACTTGTCTTCAAACTAGTCCGAGTGTCTAATAAAATATTGTCAGCATGGAAGGAATTCCATGGCCAACCTCTTTATCTGCTTTTTATTTCCCAGAACGATTTTAAAAGGAGGCGCCAATAGTGTTCACTGACCTGGGGCATATCGCAAGATATGTCCTCCCA
Organism: Gymnothorax javanicus; assembly: GCA_029692085.1. Classification (NCBI taxonomy): domain Eukaryota; kingdom Metazoa; phylum Chordata; class Actinopteri; order Anguilliformes; family Muraenidae; genus Gymnothorax; species Gymnothorax javanicus. Next base: position 49,930,767 of record CM056194.1, read on the forward strand.
CCCATTCGCGAACGCATTGTAGTCGGAAAAATGAAATTAAATGCCCATTTTAAATTTAAATGGTCCGTTTTGAAGCTCCTGGACTTCAAAAAGGTACATCGCCAACGTAACTGTTTATATTTGTTCGAGATGAATGAATGTCTTTAACCTTATGAATTGAATAGACTACCTGTTCTGTGAAATTATGCATAATAAACAGCTCAATTGAAAAAGGAAGCTTCCTACGTGTAATGATATGTCAAATGATATCGTATCAATGTTGGCTATATGTCCCGCACTTCGGTAGGCTATACGTGAACGGTATTCTTTAAGCGCGATGTTTCATGAATTAGAATGAACAAAATGATCAAGTTTCATGTTATCCAGTCTGACCTTAATGACGGCAGCGTTCTTCCTAACCTAAGAAAGAGTAGTACACTTGGCTATGTCTTAATAACCAAAGCATATTTTGACTTTGATAAATAGATGTGTATTCAATGCGATTAAAAAAAATACAAACCATTTTCCTCTGCGTAACGTCAATGAAGAAATTATTTTCCTCATGGCTTTTGAAGACCATTATCTCGATATACGTGAAAGCAAGCGAAGTCTTTGCATGTTTACTTTGTACCCGAGATGTATAGTAAGTATATCATACTGTAAACCCGAGATAATTAAACCACCGCGCTCTCCAGCCATAGGTTTGACTGGTGCGTCAACTTTTTATTATTTTTTTTATCCGTAACAATTCCGTAAAATAATTTGTGGCTTCTCTCACTTAACTTCAGAAAGCTGTGCCGCCCGGTCAAAAAAAAAAAAAAAAAAAAACTGAGAAATTCGGAAGTAGTGGAAGACGCGCGATTGAGTGCGCATGCCCCCTGCTGAACAAAAGAAAACGCATCTCAGCCCCCCCCCCGCTCAACAATATGGAACCTGCACGGCAGAAATTTGCAGTGGGTTCCTTTCAAAATGCAGCTTTCACATTTTCCATTATTTGTGAGCCCTTAAGAAAGAATATAAAGCTTCACAGTCTAGAGCAAGCGATTTTAAAGTTAATTTTCCCATTTTTAATGAGTATTAACACTTTAGCCCAACGCCCATTGGCGGCGACGCGAAGAGTCACGTCAAACGCCGAACGTTTTTAAGCGCCCATTGGAAGCGTCAATAGCATCAATATTGATGTATGACAACAGGACCGAGAAGCGAGCCATGCGTGTCACACTCAAAATATTCAACAAGACAACCTTTAGTTTTGAAAACGCCTACTGATAAAGCTTATTTTAAGTGATGGCAAAGTGCGACGCTCAGCATAGTGTGCATTATACGGTGTATATAGGCATAGTTTTCCTCCTAAGTTTAGCCGTCTGGTAAATTAAGGTTATGATTTACTTTACTTCACCCAGCAGCGAGTTGGCTTGCTAGCTAACTTAGAAGTGTTCTTATCAGTGTACCTTGAGTTAGGTACTGTCTAACTGTAGATCACTTGATAACTTAAAGGCCCGCAAAATAACTGATTTCCGTTCAAAACTGCGACTTGATTAAAAAGCGGTTATATATCAGTTTCGACAACTGCATGTGGGTTCAGCTAAATGTCTGCCACCAACCATGATGAGGCGAAATTGTTAAATAACCTACAAGACAAATGCGTTTTTATTGTGTTTGACACTCAAGAAATAGAACAGGGGCAAAAAATGAAAAACCGACGTGCGTCACACGCCGCCAGTGGGCGTTGCTCCATTGAAATGATTGGAACCTATTTTTTTGATGCGTGTCACATGCCTCCAGTGGGCGTTGGGCTTTAATTTACAACCAATTATAAAGCCTTGATAAGATGCAGGCTTGGATCTTTGATTTCAAGAGGCCCATAGTAACTGTATTGCTCACCTCATTTGATGTCATAAGTATCTTTCCTCATTTTTTTTCATTGCATAATAGAAAATAAACATCAGTGTACTGTACGAAATGCTGACCAGTGGAAAAAATACATGGGAGCGATGAGCGATTTGCTCTTCAACCTTATGGAATTGCCACTGTGGACAAAATAATGGGAGAGGGGAAAATAGAAATGAAAAAAAGGAAAAATCACTTAAATGGATTTTTAAAAAATACATTTCATTTGACACATTGACAGGTTAAAATTTAGACAATTCCAATGAACCATTTAACAGCGAACTTTGGAATCATTTTTGGCATTTTTACAGTCTTTGACAAATTTAGCAAACAGTCAACACAGAAGATGCTCACAAGCAATCTGTGCATATTGAACAGGTTGAGCATTGCAGACATTAGAGAGGCAGCGCATGGCACAGTGCTAGCTAGTATATTCACCTATGCAGCTGCCCACCCACGATGCAACAATGTGCGAATCTGGTGGTTTATGTTGCATGAGACTGCTGAAAATTCTGTTGTGGCGTGTAGCGCAGCCCTGACGTTGTTCGGTTGTGGAGTATAGCCATTTGTTAAAACTGTATCTTTGGATAGTTTAGGACTTTTGAAAACTGATAATGAGTGGGCAGAAAAACGATAGAGTGCAAAGAACTTAGGCAAAACTACCTTGTTATAGCTACAGTAACTGTGTTCTTTATTTTAAAAAATAAATAAATAAAACCGGAACTGTGTTCTTTATAATGAGGTTCCACACCGCTTCCGGAGCTTAGAAACAAAAAGGGGGCACAATTGGGGCTGTTCCCGACAAAAACAAATATTTTTTGACCACTAGTTGGCTGTTTTTTTTTTCTTTGTTTGTTTTTTTTCTTTTTGTTTTTTTTTTTTCGATTGATTGATTGGGTGACATTTTTTAACTCTGTTCAGAGCCTCCTCTTTATGCTGCTTTTGCAGATTATGCTTTTGCACATCTGAAGTATGGCCACACAATAGGCTGATGCTTTTTTTGATCAAATCATAACGCATTCTAATCCATTGGCTGCTTAATTCAATAGACCTGGGTGGTCTCATTGAGATAACAATATATTTCTGCAAAAGAGATTTTATCATAGGCTGTAACAAATCTAGAAGTCTAAAAGTCTTGTGTACACTGATAGTGTCTCTTTCATAGATGCAAAGTGGACATAAAATTAAATAAAGAATAGGTATTGTTCTAAAAGTTTTATTTTTATTTAGGCTATTAATTGTTTATGGTTTAATTCATTGTGTTTTTAATTTGTGCTTAAAACTACTGTTACAGATCATTCCGACAGACTACTGAAACAGATGCCTTGTTTTTCCTCAGTATTTGAAACCGCTGTACCAATCAAACCAGTGGAAGTATGCTTTGAGTCAAACAATATTAAGTAGATATTTTTAATAACAGAATAACTAATCAAAGAAGTCACAAACTAAATAAGTGAGATAGAACTAATGTTATGACTCAAATCACAATTTATAAATTGTATTTCTGAGTGAGCAAATGGCTCTCTGTTGAAAAAACATTCCCTACTCTGAGACCAAATGTGCTATTTATGCTGTACATATGCCTGGCTAATGTTCTGCGAATTGAAGTTTTATATGATAAAATCGCTTTCTGCTAATAAATTAAACATGCAAAAAATACAAATTTTATTTGGTTACTTGACTCTGAATTTCTCTTATGAATTAGGTTAGTCTGGCTGACTGCAATGACAACAGCCTCATTTATCTCTTTGTCTTTTGTTCTGAGATGGCAGCGGGCTTCAGCTCCAGGTTAAATCTGATGCTGTGGGACTGCTCGAGATGTAATATGGATCCAGTTATTGTAGTGGGAATGCTGTGAATTTACTTATGCTAGGTTCCTACTATCACGCTTCGCGGCACGATTGAAATCGTGGTCTTAATCGTGGAGTAATCGTGATGATCCTATCAGATCTTGAGGCCTGTCGTAGCAATTATGTTGATCGTAGAAAAGTTTTGGACGGTTCAAAAATTTCCTACAAGCAACACGATTAATTGGCAATCGTGATCATCGCATCACCTCGTATCCAAACCTGAAATTTCAGAGAAGTTCCATGATGAGCTATGAATGGCCAATCAAGGCGTTTGTAACGGAGTGCACGGCAGTGGGAACTAAGCATTATAAAAAAACTGAAGCCTTCCTTGATCCTCTTTCGGTTACGATCTATTCTGTACCTTTTATGTCCTAACTCCTTCTGCCTTCAATTTTTTTTTTACTTCAGTTCCTGTTTTCCCTCCTCTTCCTCTTTTCTTTCCCTGGGAAAAAAACTGCTCATATTGGTCCAGAGCTGGTCTGCCAAACTTCAATTGGCTTTCTTATCTTAAGACAAACTTCATGTGCAGAAACAATGGCAAAAGCATACAGTTAATTCTTCTCTTATTTGGTAATTACCAGCAATCTGTAAACCCAATATTAAAAGAAAATAATAAAATAATTCAACTTAGTTTTGGTCTTCACATCAAATCTTAAGAGTTCAAGGACTCTACAAAAAGTTTTTGCAAATACAGAGTTTTGTCTTGAATAAATACATTATCCTAAGATGCCGCATATGAAAGAAAGCCTCTTTGACCTGAAAGATGCCTGCATATAATTTTTTGCTAATTTGTTTAAAAATTTTGCCTGACCACAGAATGAGAATTATAAAACCTGGCACAGTGGTAAAAAATACCGGTCTATGCACCCGCTGAGTGATTATGGCCCTGATTGGCCACTTATTATATTTTTTGTGTGTGCTTGGAGCCTGTGCATAGTTGCAGCTGTATTTTTCCTTTGCTATTGAAGTATAGTAAAGTGGGCATTGGCACTGGGCATTGGCTGAATAGACGACTGTTGACCTCAGGTTCAGCGCTAATGGTTCCTTTTGCTGTTCCACAGGCTGTCAGCAAAAAGGAGAGACGCACTGGAGACATGGATGACAGCAGCTACATAGAGTTCGACGTGCCGGAGTTCAGCAGCAGCGTCCTGAGCCAGCTGAACGAACTGCGTCTGCAGGGCAAGCTCTGTGACATCATCGTGCACATCCAGGGCCAGCCCTTTCGGGCTCACAAGGCTGTGCTGGCGGCCAGCTCACCGTACTTCCGCGACCATTCCGCGCTCAGCACCATGAGCGGCCTCTCCATCTCAGTCATCAAGAGCCCCGAGGTGTTCGAGCAGTTGCTGGCCTTCTGCTACACAGGCCGCATGTCGCTACAGCTCAAGGACGTCATCGGCTTCCTGACGGCCGCCAGCTTCCTGCAGATGCAGGCAGTCATCGACAAGTGCACCCAGATCCTGGAGGGCCTCCACTCCAAGATCAGCCTGCCCCCCAGTGACAGCCCAGAGAAGGACGACCCCCAGGTGAGCCGCAATGGAGTGAAGGACAGAAGCCTCTTTGTCAACCCCATGCAGATCTCGCCGCCCTACTTCTCCCGGCAGGCGGTAGTGACTGTGGCAGGGAGCCTGGATGCGGGGAGAGGCCTGGGTTCCCGTGGGGTACGCTCCGCAGAAGAGGGGCAGTCTGACCGCGGCAGCAGTGACGGCGTGTCCGAGCAGGAGGCCACGGCTGAGGGCGAGCAGGAGCAGGTGGAGCTGATTGGCCAGGACGGGCAGGTGACGGACGTGCGTGTGAAGCTGGAGAAGGCGGACCGGCCCAGCTGCTCCGACAGCTCATCGGCAGGAGACGACGGCTACCACACAGAGCTGGTGGACGGAGAGCAGGTGCTGGCGGTGAGCGTGGGCTCCTACGGGCCTGTCATCCAGCCGGCCAGCTACACCTACCCCACCCTGACCTCGCCCTGCTTCGTCAGCCTCAGCAGCTCCAGCCCCTCCCGCTCCATGCTCAGCGGCTTCCGCGGCGGGCGGGGCCGCCTCAAACGCCCCATTGCCATCACCGCCGACACTCTGAGCCACGGCGCCAAGACGAGCAAGGACGACGGGGAACTGACAGCGAGCAGCCCTCGCATGTTTGAGAACGACGTGCGGGAACGGAACCTGCGCGGGCAGTGGTACCCTTACAACGAGCGCCTCATCTGCATCTACTGCGGCAAGTCCTTCAACCAGAAGGGCAGCCTGGACCGCCACATGCGCCTGCACATGGGCATCACGCCCTTCGTCTGCAAGTTCTGCGGGAAGAAGTACACGCGCAAGGACCAGCTGGAGTACCACATCCGCGGCCACACGGACAACAAGCCCTTCCACTGCCAGATCTGCGGCAAGTGCTTCCCCTTCCAGGGCACGCTCAACCAGCACCTGCGCAAAAAGCACATGGGCGTCGCCGACGGCAGCAGCAATCACGCCGATTCTCCTGAAAGGGCGGAGGGGGCGGGGGGTCCCCGGGACCACGAGGACAGCCTGGCCTCGGACGGAGGCGTGGCTTTCGGGGCCCCCTATGCAGAGGAGGCGCCCGGTCAGGACAACGGCGAGGAGAGCGCCAGGTGTAGTCCAGAAGAGGCGCACGCGTCCAGATGTGATTTTTAGGTCCCTGCCCCTGTTTTCCTGTTTGTCGTCCATCGATGAAAAAGCTTTACCGTGTGTCCTCCTTGGTTCATGCGTCCTCCTTTATTCTTGTTTTCTGTTTTTCATGTTTGTGGTTTCGTTCAGGGCTCTTTGCCCCTTTGTCACCCTCAGTGTAGCGTTTCGCGTTTTCTCCATAAATGTTTTCTTAAAGACAAAACAAACAAGAAAAGGGTGCTTTCAAAAAGTAGATTCTCTCAAAGGGAAGGTGTTGGAGTATTATGTCCAGGTGGTCGCAATAATCAAGGCCTCCTATTTTTGTTTTTGTGTGTTCCTGCTCTTTTTAATCTTTGTTTTAAACGTATTTACCAGAGTAATATAGGCATGTTGCAATAAGAGTATTAATAATGTGAAACTTTATACAGTGGATCCTTGTCATATCACACCCTTATCTGACCTGTTATTTGCACATACAGCAGTTGTGTAAAGATAATACGTTTGCTTTCTCACAAGGAATGGTTCTCTGCCACTACGGGTTTGTGTAACATATCTTTACAATACCTCATGACCTCAAGATTCAAACACTTTCTCATAACAAAACAGTATTTAGCTTTTTTATTAACTGAGAAGCTACCTGGGTTCTACCTCATAAACAGGAACCCATTGGGTTTTATTTTTTTAAATCTTCTTGTCAATTTGGGGTTTTTGCGTTTCCGTCGTATACCCTAGACAAAAGCATCCACACAACACCAAGCCTCGAAACGTCAGTGAAATATTCCTTGCTGTTTGCGTGGACTAACCTAGAGTTCCATACTAAATATGGATTCAGTGTAAAAATCTGCTAACAAGGCTGCTTTGAATTATGAGTGAGTTTATGGGCAGTCTTTGCTGGCCCCAAGGCTGAGAAAAGATTTGACTCGTCGTTCAGCGACGAGAAGAATTGGCAGTTAGTATGTGTATTGCACGACTATTCATTCAACTCAGCATTACGGGCTCTTGAAAATCATAAAATACTTTTTTTTTTTTTTTTTTTTTTTTTTTTTTTAAACTTAAAGATTGTGACAGATTTTTTTTTTTTTTTTTTTTTTTTTTGGGGTGTTATTTTCCTTTCAGTAATGTAAATATGGAATGCAGCTAGATCAAGTTGATGAGTTTTGTTACAGAATCTCTCACCACGTTTCAGCTGAGTCCTTCAATGAGAAATTGGGTTAAAATATTTAATTTGTGTAATTAATGTAACTAATGCAGATGACCACACGTGCAACTTATATTTTTTATGAAAACAATAGACATTGAATTATATATGTGTATCGTACGTACAGTATTCAAAAGAGGGTTGTAAATTTTAAGCTCTGTCTTTTTTGCCAAGAATCCCCCTCCACTTTCAGTGTCACAGGTTAGGATTCATGGCTGACTGGGAATCCAGCAGCCGTCCTCATGAGTTACTTGTACAGAAATATCATTTAAAAGTGCAATGTTGATTGATGCCAAAGTGGATATTGAAGGTTCTGCACTTAATTTAATTGTGTAAGTGATGAGTCGGTTGCATGTGGGGGGCAAATAACAGAGCAGAAGGAGAGAACAGATACTAAACAAAAATGTGTTGATTCTTTATATTGGGGCTGATCTTTTCTGCTTTTGTCCTGTTATTGGTGCCCAGGCAAGTGGAAAAACCAAGGCTTCGGTCAAATCGAGGCACCACTTCCTTCAGGCCGTCGATTTATGGAAATTTGTAAATGAAACAAAGTAGTCGAAGTAGTAGAATGCCTGAAGCCCACCTAAGAAATCCTGCCTGTATGGAAGTAACATTTTCTTCTGTCCTGAAGGTAAATGTCCCATTCACTATGGCGGGATAGTCTTCTGTCCTGAAGGTAAATGTCCCATTCACTATGGCGGGATAGTCTTCTGTCCTGAAGGTAAATGTCCCATTCACTATGGCGGGATAGTCTTCTGTCCTGAAGGTAAATGTCCCATTCACTGTGGCGGGATAGTCTTCTGTCCTGAAGGTAAATGTCCCATTCACTATGGCGGGATAGTCTTCTGTCCTGAAGGTAAATGTCCCATTCACTATGGCGGGATAGTCTTCTGTCCTGAAGGTAAATGTCCCATTCACTATGGCGGGATAGGGCACAAAAGAGTGAAAGAAGGTGGGCACTTCAAGTTCAGTGGCTGCATTAGTGCAAAATTTCCCCCTTTATTAAAGATCAAAGCAGAATAGGATGAGGCTTAAGATATGTGGTTATTCGTGCGGTTTATCAATAGTCATATAAAAATTTCAATTGTGAATCAGATCTAAGCGAGTAGCTGGCATGTATTTGTTCTATACATGAATTAGAGTATAACTTTTGGCCATTCTCCTCCTTTGAGTTTTGTTTGTAACGCAGCCAGTTTGGTACAGCTAGCTATGATCAATTGATGTGAATAATCCACATGAACTATGCAAACAGAAGCTACTAACTAGAAATACTGGAATTTGACAATTTTGTTTTCTGTTTGTGTTCAGAGTGGTTTTAAAGTGTAGTAATTTTGGTGTGGTTCATCAAGTGACTTGCATTACTCATATTTTAATTGCACACAACATTAGCAGCGTGCTGATGTCCTTTTAATATATTGACTTCGGTGGAATTGACTAATTGCAGTTGTTAGGTGGAGAAAGGATTGGCTGTTCTGAACAGGGCCTGTGATCCAAAGTTTTAGTGCACTTTGTAAATGGGAATGTCAGCGAGTCGAAAACTAGACAGACCCTCGCATACTTCCATCTATGGAGAATGGTGGTATATGTTGCGTTTATTTTTTGAGCCCCCCCCACACACACACATCTTTACTCATTTTCTTGAGAGTGAAGATGAATCCCACATCTTTGTTTTTCTGTGCATATAGAGTGCACAGTCGGCTTTTTCTATGTGATTGGTGACGTTCAGCTTGCTGATCCCACGTCTCAGATGGACAATCTAGCTGGCCTTTTTTTATTGGATGCTGCATCTGTTATTTGACTATTCAGCGCTTGCATCGCAGTCGCTGTTGGCATCCATTGTTCTGAACTTCAGAGGGAACATTTCTCCCACATTTTCTTGGTGCCATACAGTGAGTACACATGAGAGCCCACCTGACTCTGGAAGGAGTCTTGTGTGCATTTGGAAACCAGGGATATGTTTCCCAAAAGCATAGTTGCTAACTGTGTTAGCAGCTTGCATAGATTGATCCAGAGCCCTATGCAGAGAGACCTATTAGCAACTAAGGTTTTGGGAATTGTTTCCCAGGAATGGTGACACTTATCGTGGTGCACTATGGGAAATGTAGGACTGTGATTTACAGCTGGCGAGTCCTTGTGCTCAAAGTGCCTGCCCGGGAGGGAGGCCACCCTGCTGTCTGACTCTGTATGCCAGTCATATGAAACCCACCCCAATGTTTTTTTTTTTGTTTATATGCTGCTGCCAGCACATAGCAACTTTCCATTAATGAGCCATCTGGAGCAAAGAATCTGTTCAAGGACCCTGCAGCCCATGAGATTAATGCTGGGTCCCCCCTTCACACATCCAAAAAACTGAGAATGCCCCCTGTGACATTGAAGATGCAGACATTGGGTCTGTGGAGTCAGGAGATAACCACTGCATACAGATTTCAAGTCTGTAAACACAAAGCACTTGAACATGTTTGCTTCCAGGAGTGGACGGTGGTACCCCACACTCGAATATGGTGCCGCTTAAACCTTTTTTAGATCTGTCCAAACGATGACCAGCTGTCTCGAGTAAAGCAGGTTGTTTTTTTTTTTTTTTTTTTTTGCCTCAATTTTTTAATGTTTTCTTCAAAATGGTGCTTTTAATTTAATGTTTTCTTCCATCGTTAGTGCGTCATCATTTTGTAAAACGTAGGTGACTGCGGAAGTGTATGTGAACTCCCTCCACAGCAGTACATTTCTTTTGTTTTTGATTTTTTTTGTTTTTTTGTTTTTCCATTCTAGTGGAATGCCATGAAAGTGGTTCTGTTTACAATCGACAGGGATACTGTAATTAGCTTGTGAATTATGAAATTGTCTATAGTTCTAGTTGGACATTATAATGATATGGATTTCTGTGCGATCCATCGTAATTTGCCTATTCTTCATGTGTCAATGCAGCATGCGCTTAACCATGAGGCTCTTGCCTAAAGCGTAGATGCCATCTTATATTTGGACTTGTTGTCATTTTTTTTTTTTTATGTTCGCATAGCTGTTTTCTTTCTCATTGCTTGCTGCAGCGAGCGTGTTGGTGGAAGATTGTATAGAAACTGCTATTTCCAAAGTTTTGGCGGGGATGTTGTTTGTTACGCAGTGCAAGTTTGGGAGTGGTTTACACAATTTGCTTTAAGTAGATGCGCCTGACAAAACTGATGCCTCTTAGGTACGCCGGCTATTGGGCTGGAGATGAGGGGGGGAGGAGATGCATGGGATGGTCCCTATGTAGCATCCTGCTCCTGGTGTCACCTCTTGTTACCTGTGACTTAATGAGCTGCAGGTTGAGCAGAGCTGTGTTGTGCTGCAGGTACCGGAGCCTTGGATCGGTCTGCTCTCCTGAAGCAGCACATCTCATTCTCTCCACGTGATGTGAGACAGGGCTGGGAACTTTTTCACAACCTAACCCCAGGACTTTCCACCTCCGCTAATAAACTTACAGTCTTGTGCAAATTAATTGGATAAAGCAGGCTGGAGTGGGAAAAATCAAACAACGAAGGTTTTCAGGCTTTTTATTGCTTAAATAACATCTACATTCAGCACTCGGTAAGAGATGTGTCCTCCACGGTCCTTGATAAGCTGTTCCACCAGTTTTGGCGTGTAGCTGACCAGGTTTTTGCAGGGGGCCTTGATTTCTTCGTCGAGATGCCACACCTGGACAAGTGCATCAATGACTTTGGCTTTTGTGGTGCAGTCATTTTGCTGCAGCCTTGACTTGATGATGGACCAGAGATTCTCAATGGGATTGAGGTCAGGTGAATTACTAGGCCAATCCAACACATTACAATACTGTGTTGATGATGCAATCACATTAGTTGCCTCATACAAGTCAAGGAAATTAATGAAAACGGGGCTAAAAGGTACTATGCAGTGATCATTGAGGTGGTTATGTAAAACGTCCATCACGTGGCACGGCTATTTGCACTCCATTCAGCTCATTCAATTGACAAACACCTTTATCCAATTAATTTGCACAAGACTGTAAATTATCGGGAGTTTTTTAGCATGGACCTGCTCCTTTGATCCCCTAGTTATGGAAAGCGTTCGAGCAGTCATTGCTGGCCATTGCTGGCCAAGCCTAGTTCAGTCTTTGAACCAGAGTAAAGCCTACCAATCATATGTATTGTATTTTGCTTCTTACAAATTATTTTAGGGAGGAAGTGAGACCAGTGAGTTTACCTTGGTAGTATTTAACCAAAGGAAAAAAAAAACAAGACAAACAACATTAGCAGCGAACATTTGGTGAATTTGACATCTTTGAAACATGATGATGGGTTAAATTGTTTGACATAATTTGAGCAATTTGGAGTTGGACAGTATAAGAAAGTGTTTTGGCCTTTGCCATCTTCCTCCTCCAGCTCCCTGCAGGCCCTTGTAACGGTGTTCTCCTTTTATCCATTCTGTAAAATGTGCTGTCGAGTCTTCGTTTTTATTTTGGAGTGTCTTCAGGGGATGCTTAGCGCTGAGGACAGCTGGTACACCAGTGTCTTGCAGTCATTTTGGCGGCGTGAGACCTGACTGAGATGCACACCAGAGTCTCCGTTTCAACAGCAAAATAAGCCATAATGATGGTGTCGGTAGTGTGCCGTTGCAACTTGGACATCCTGAGCATTTGCGTGTAATGATCTTCTACCCCCACCTTTTTAAATGGGGAAAACGGCATTAAAATCGAGCTTTTTTTTTTAACACAAAGAAGCCAGAGCTCACGTCTCGACCTTGTCTGTGCCTTGCCATGTGAAAACGACTATTGCAAGGGTAGTCCCATGAACTTCTACGGTATTACTGCTTGCGAGCTTGTTTTGAAAATGCGAAGTGTTAAGGGAATCAAGGAGAGCTTTGTGAATATAGAGGAAGCTGCCACTCTTTGCGGAAATGGTAATCAGTTTTCTTATATGTGTATATACTACAATGGTATAATACTGTTGTGTCCTTTTTTTAAATTTCGATGCTAGCAAAAATCTATAAAACATGCTGTGATGACAAAAAAAAAATGAAAATATATATATATAATATGCATTATTGAAATACTGATCTTGGAGGCAGGCACATAATTGAACCCTGTTTGTGCAGTCTGGTAATTCTGCATGTCTCTCCTCCTGAACAAAAATGCAAGCCGATCATATTTAACTCTCATAAGCTTTTTTGTGTGTATAGTTGGTTTATTGTTTTTTTTTTTTTTTTTTTTTTTTTTCAGTTGAGAGCGGTTGGGGACCTTGCGCTTGTAAGATGTTTTCAGTTAGACCTCTGGTCCCCTTACCTGCACCCTTACTTAATGATTCAATTTCCCAGTTACTGAGGTCATATGCATGATAATGCATTGGCTCCTCCATTTGACACCTTAACCCTGTCAGGAATATTTTTTTCTAAATTCCTGTAGCAAGTGTTTCGGAACTCACAACTGAGTTGGGATCTTAAATGAACTATTCAAAAAATGAAAAGCAGTGCTGACCCTGTAGATGTACATTGGGACGCTGGGTCAGAGATAGACCTGGTCTCTGCTGCTTTTTCTGTTAAACACCTTTCTCAAGACCAGCCTTCCAGTTTACAGATGGCCTACTTGCAATTGTATCCCTTGTCAGGGTGTAAATGGAAAATCACTTGGGTTAGTTTTTTGAGTTCAGTTGTGTTTTACAGAGGAATGTTGCAGGTACAAACTGTTGCAGGTACAAAATTTTACACAAAAATCCTTGGATCTTCTATTTTGATTGGGGGGGCAATATTCATTGGAAATCTTAACCGTTTATTCCGTATGGGCCACAGTCAGAAAATGTACTTGCTTTTTCCTTAAGGTGAACTCTGTTAAAAGATCAAACACATTTAAGGGACTCTGCTTAAAAAGAAGAAAAAAAGGCCTCCGCTATTTTTATTTTATTTTATTTTATTTTATAGGGAATTTTTACCCTAGAATGGTGCTTTTAGACTGGTCAGGTTTATTTATTAATTTTATATATGAATGAATACATTACTATATATACACACATGCATTACGGTGGGGGCGAAATTTGTGAATGCTTTTTATGAATTATAAATACTAATGCCACCATGTTCACCAGCCAACTGAATTTTCCATGCAGTTGGATTCACTCTCTTTGTTCAAAACTTCACAGAAAAAAAGGGGAGGGTGGGAGGGCAGGTAATGGGTTGCAATTGTTTATGGACCTGATGCAAATATGAATTAAAAAAAGGAAATGTTTACAGGGAAGGCTGTCAGGACTACTCATTTGAATCACAGCTTGCCCTTTTTTCTTTTTTTAAAGTAACTTCAGGTAGTATATGAACACTGATCCAGACCTAAATAAAAAAAAAAAAATCTAAAAGTCTTCCATTTCATTTGTACTTAACCTCTCCTCCACTGTGTGTTTGACACAAGAGCAATAATAACATTTTTTTTTTTTTTGAAGCCAGGCGCCCACTCCAGCCTTGCTCTGTCGGTGGGGAGGTTGCATCGCTAAAATATAGAAGTAAAAATAAAAACAACATATGGAAGCGGGTTGTCAGGGAGCTCTCTGACTTCTTAGTTGGAGGACTAGAGGGGACTTTAATATATTGTTTATAGTTTTTTATATTATATATATTCAATTTTTGTGAATGTTTGGACAGTTTGAGTGAACATGCTTTATTAAAGGTGCAACTTTTGAATGGCTAACCTGTGCTGAGGGCACATTATGCTTGCAGCTCTGTGGTACACTGATGCAGGCATCCCACTCACTGCCTGGCCTGGAGCACTATTGTCCAGATTGGTGCTCAGCCTGGGACAGCTGTTAATGGTTGCACTTCCGTCTGTGTCATACAAAAGGGACAGTGGGCTAAATGCCCACTATTTTTATTTTTTTTTTTTTTTTTGAAAGAGGCAGGTGGTTTGATACTGAACTCTCTCCTCTTTGTCTTCACATACTGGGACTGTAGATATGTTCGTCTGTTCTCACTGCACCCCCATCCCCAAGTGAAACCAGCTAATATCCGGAAGTTATCGGTTGTTCTAGTCTGAATGCATATTGGTGGTGGTGTTAAAAGATTAAACAGTGGAACTCAGGGTTATAGTCTATCATTACAGTAATGCTGGACACTTCACACGTTCAGGAAAAAAATGCACTTATCTTCTGGTGGAACAAAAAAAGTCAGGCTGTCATTCTCAACGTCCTGCCTCAAGGGTCTCCATGCGCCCTCGATTCATATTCAGGCCTCGTGCTGCTTGCACACAGCTCAGATTCTGTGAGGAGGAAAGGGGAGAGTTAAATGGTTCGGTGTCATAAACCAGTATCTGCTTATTTTAGTCCACTGTATCTACAACCTCACAACTCAACAGTCAACCTCAGAACTCTACTGTTTTTTATAAGATTATGAAGTAAATGAAGCTAGATAGAGCTGATGCTGTATTAACTTGCAATTTATGAATTTATTTTATAGCATGAAATATATATTTATTCAAATTATATTTTACCCATAATCATTATGTGCTGCTTTTTTGTTCTTAAGCTTGTAAATTGCTTTTTTATGATACGAAGAAATGTCAATGGGGGGGAAATTGCATTTGTTTGTAAAATAAAGATGCTGATTTGGCAAAAAAAAAAAAAAACAGTGTCTGTGATTATTTAAAAAAAAATGTGCTAATTTGTTCTGTGTACGCAAAATCTGTTAGTCTTTTTGATACAGTAGTCCTGCAGTTTACCTAGGAGAATTGTGTGTTGTGGAAGTTGTTAATTTACCTGTGGCTTCCACCAGAGGGTGTTGTAGTACGAAGAAATAAAATTGGTGCTGATTCACAAATTACTATTGGCATTGTTCACACGAGTTGAGGCTTATGCTACTTCTGATCACGACACTTAAGGTTAGATTTTAGCCTTATGTTTTTTACTGGAGCTGAATTTGCCGTGCAGTTGATAATCTCCTGTGGGTGGAGGGTGGTGGGAGGGGGAAAGCCCTACCACCACATTTTTTTCTCATTGAAGATGGTTCACAAGCATGTTGAATTTGTCCACTTCATGTCCTTGGATTGTAGAACATGAAACTATGGCAGACAATGACTTTTTATTGCTGATGATCATTGCCCCATGAAGATTGTGCTATTGGCAAGGTCACAAGGTCATCTTTTTTGAGTCCTTTCTTGAGTGTGAAATTCTGTTTATTGGAATGGTGAATTTTAAATGGGCAATTCATTGCATTTTCAGTCAGCAGAAATTATTGCCAAAATTGCTGAATGTTTTTGTCTCCTGTGTGTGTGTGTGTGTGTGTGTACACACACACACACACAGTGCTGTGAAAAAGTATTTGCCCCCTTCCTGATTTCTTATTTTTTGCATATTTGTCACCCTTAAATGTTTCAGATCATCAAACAAATTTTATATTAGACAAAGATAACCCGAGTAAAAACAAAATGCAGTTTTTAAGTGATGATTTCATTTATTAAGGGAAAAAAGCTGTCCAAACCTACCTGGCCATATGTGAAAAAGTAATCCCCCCTCCCCCCCCTTTGTTAAATCATGAATTGACTGTGATTAACCATATTTTTTTTAGTTCAATTTCACTTGCCACACCCAGGCCTGATTACTGCCAGACCTGTTGAGTCAAGAAATCACTTAAATAGAACCCGTCTGACAAAGTGAAGTAGGCTAAAAGATCTCAAAAACCAACTCATCATGCCACGATCTAAAGAAATTCAAGAACTGATGAGAAACAAAGTCATTGAAATCTATCAGTCTGGAAAGGATTATAAAGCCATTTCTAAGGCTTTAGGACTCCAGCGAACCACGGTGAGAGCCATTATCCTCCAATGGAGAAAACTTGGAACAGTGGTAAACCTTCCTAGGGGTGGCTGGCCTACCAAAATTACTCCGAGCGCATTGACGACTCATCCAGGAGGTCACAAAAGAACCCAGAACAACATCTAAGGAACTGCAAGCCTCACTTGCCCCAGTTAAAGTCAGTGTTCATGATTCAACAATAAGAAAGAGACTGGGCAAAAATGGCATCCATGGGAGAGTTCCAAGGCGAAAACCACTGCTGACCAAAAAACACAAAGGCTCCTCTCACATTTGTCAAAAAACATCTTGATCCTCAAGACTTCTGAGAAAATATTCTGTGGACTGACGAGACAAAAGTTGAACTTTTTGGAAGGTGTGCGTCCCGTCACATCTGGCGTAAAACTGACAGCATTGCATAAAAAGAACATCATACCAACAGTCAAACGTGGTGGTGGTGGTGGTGTGATGGTCTTGGGCTGCTTTGCTGCTTCAGGACCTGGAGAGCTTGCCATAATTGATGGAACCATGAATTCAGCTCTCTACCAGAAAATTCTGAAGGAGAATTACCGACCACCAGTTAGTGACCTCAAGCGCACTTGGGTTATGCAGCAGGACAATGATCCGAAACACACCAGCAGGTCAACCTCTGAATGGCAAAAAAAAAAAAAAAAAAAAAAACAAAATGAAGGTTTTGGAGTGACCTACTCAAAGTCCGGACTTAAATCCAATTGAGATGCTGTGGCATGACAGGCCATTCATTCTCGAAAACCCTCCAATGTGACTGAATTCAAACAATTCTGCAAAGAAGAGTTGCCAGTTATCGCAAACACTTGATTGCAGTTGTTGCCGAGGGTGGCACAACTAGTTATTCGGTTTAGGGGGCCATTACTTTTTAACACAGGGCCAGGTAGGTTTGGATAGCTTTTTTCCCCTCAATAAATGAAATCATCATTTAAAAACTGCATTTTGAATGGGGCTTTTGTATTTTTGTATTTACTTGGATTATCTTTATCTAATACTAAAATTTGTTTGACGATCTGAAACTCTTAAGTGCGACAAATATGCAGAAAAATAAGAAATCAGGAAGGGTGCAAATACTTCTTCACAGCACTGTGTGTGTGTGCGTGTGTGTGTGTGTGTGTGTGTGTGTGTATATATATATATATATATATATATAATGGTCCACATTTCACTCAGAAGAATAAAGCTTGCCAGACAAATAAAAACAGATAGGATATGTATATTTCTAGATATCGCGTATATCTTGCGTGTCAGTCGCTCTTACTGTTCTTAGTAATTTTATGACTCGATTCTATGAACAATCATTCTGGGATTTGTTGACCGTAGTTATACAGACTGAAGATGAATATTCTAATGGTGAATGTATGGTGGTTGCGATGTGTACTGTTTGTGTGGCTGGTTCCGGTTCTATTGAGTTTATTAATGACGTATCGAAAATGAGGGCAACATCCCATTAGAGTCCGTCCGAATGTGTTCATAAAATCCCTGTTCGCGGGACTGAAAGAGAAAGCACCTGCGCTTATTAGACAGATTTGCATAGATTCTACAGACAGATCTAATGGTTGGTTGCGTTTTTTGGTGGGCGGGGATTCTATGCAAGTCTTTACTGGCCATTTGTTGTCGCATCTTTCTATCATGTTAAGTGTACGTACCTGACACTTCCTGATGTCACGACCCAGCTGTTGTCTATGGACTATTTTTTTTCGGGTCGTAGAATGCACTTACAGTTCACTGCCATGTTTTTTTCTGTATGCAGTTATATGTATGTTTGACGAGAAAATCGCACGTCATTGATGAAAAATAATGCACCATTGGATAAAATCTACTCGAAAATATTTAGCTTATACTGCATCAAGGTAGTACGGAATACGTTTTGATTTTTGAATGAATGCAAGGTTGTGATAGAAAACGTTCTCGCAGCCGCCTTGGAAGGACTGAAGCGCTCAGCAGCCAGACGCAACAGCGAGGGACTGACTGTTCTTGCCGTTTGGTAGGTAATAACTATTCCCTGTTGAATTCCAGTTTCTGCAAATTTCCTTTGATTGCAAACATAGAAAATAGGAGGATTTGTTTAGCACTGTGAGCATTGTGTTTGCGTCACAGCATGGGTTTCGGTGTGGGTAAGGTGGGTGTTTCGGTTGCTGCATTCTATCCGGGTGCGCATGCATACAGTTTTATCTATTAATTAGCCAGCTAACTACCCGCCTAATGGTTCAGCCAAGTACGTCATTTAAAAAATATAGAAGGCTATATAGATGGATATATTTCAAATGCTTGGACACTTGAAAGGTTCGCGTTTTCTTACACAAAATTACCCACCAACGTAGCCTGCTAAGTGGATAACTGATCGTCACCATGAGTCAGTGCTAAGCCACATTTCTAGTTACATGGCTGGCTCTAAAAATAAGCAGGCAAAATTTACACTTTAATTTCCCCAAGCTCACTCTTCTGTTGGCTATTTTATTTTATATAGATAGATTTGATGGCTGTTCATTCAGCATATTGCTAGCCACGAGAAATGCAGCATCAAGTGTAGATTTAGGCAGGTTTTCCCCACTAGTTACGCCGAGTCGTTGCATTTATAAGCTGTCAGACAGTATTGGGATTTTTTTTTTTTTGCTGATCCATTCATTGGGGAGAACGTGGTTACATAAATCAGTGCTCGAAGCCTAGCCTTTTTAAAGCCCCGTATGTATCATAACAATTGAAACAAGATGGTGATATTTGCTACTTACTTTTGATGCAACAAACTATCATTAAATTTGCTTCAATCTTGAAGCTCCAGAATTTGGTATGGGGCCAAACGCAAGAAGTATTATAGGATATATGACTAAACAACCGCTGTGTTTCAAGGGGCTTTGGGTTGTAAATGAGAATATCTGATGATGAAACTGACCTGAAGAACTTGAAATTCAATGTAAAATGGACTAATTTGGTAGCAAGCTTGACCACTTTCCTTTGATGGCAGTGTTCATGAGCAAAATCTGGAACCAGATCTGGGACTGGAACCCAAATATAGTTTTGAATCAGCTCTGTTGCTCCATTACCTTCATCCTGTGAAGATACTCAATCTTATCTATCCTACATAGCTAACTGTACTGGCTTAAATTAAATGATTATTAGTCAGTCCGTCTCAATTTATAAAATTAAGGAAACTTTCCCCGCCTGACCCCCTCAGATTTGCCTGAAAAAAATTCTTTGTGGTGGTTAATATTACCAATAGACCAAATCCAAAATTTCAGATCTCTACTCTTTTTATTTTTCTCTCAAAAAAAAAAAAAAAAAATCCTAAGTGGAGCAAAATGGACCTGTTTTTTTTTACCCGTTTTCAGACTTGTTTGTCTGAGTGACCATTTTCAAACTGGAATATCTCCAGAATTATTTCTTGCAGAGCCATGAAATTTTGTGGGCTAAGAGTCCTGGTCCAATACGTCATGGAAATAGACTTATAGCATTGTTACTCAATTCATATCCGAATGCTGGCCCTGTGGATTTCCTAAAAAAAATTTACTGTACGAAATCTGGATGGGTCTTTAAATGTCCATAGAAACCTCAGTTTTCAATGTAAGAGCTTCCAATTTTGCTGAGAGACTGACATGAACCATGTCTGACATTCTATGATATCAGGTCATGGAGTCTGATGGTTGCTGAGATATTGAAGTCCAAAAATTAGAAAAAAAAACTTTCTTGTCAGTATTTGGGACAATATTCCCCATGAATGACACCAGGTATAAACATTAAACTTTATTTTTTTGAAAGAGCATATTTTTGACAAAATATACAAAAATTGGGATGGGGTATTGCCTCATCTTCCTGTAATATTAAAAAAAAAAATCATCGTTTCGCTACTCATTCCAATGTAAATTTTGCTAATATTCAATGAGCCAGTTACTAATATAGCCATTTTAACAGATGATTCATTGATATTTTTCCATCTGCACAAACTTTCAAATCCAATACAAACCAAAAAGTATCTCCATGATTAATCTGCAGGATTAAGGGGGGCACAAAGCCATTGAAAAACTACTCTCAATGAGCTGAAACAAATAGGGTAGTATAAACTCAAAGATATAATCAAGAGCATGAAACATGCGGCATGGAAACAACAGACCAACTGCCAACTGGAAAGCCTCCACAGAATAAGAAGGTACAGGGCAGATGAGAGAACGAGGAACACCTGAGCAGAACAGGGAGGGAACAAAGCAAGAACATGAGACATTGGACAAGACTTAATGACATAACAAGCCCATTAAGAAAATGGGCGTGCTCAGCTAAGTACCAATGAAGTATGCAGATTGAAGGAAAAGTGAAAAAGTTATGCAGCAAAGTAAAGCAAGATATGAAATAATATCAAAGCGGGAAATCATGACAATTAACGCCCTACCTAAATTAGCAATATTAGTAAAGTGCCTGTCTAAGAAAAAAAGACCTCCCATGAATGTTAGTAGATGTTAGTAACTAAAAACAGTTCATTGACACTAAGCTTAGAAAGACCCGAAGCCAGAAAAGTGCTGAAGGAAAGTGGAAATACCGCAGCCAGCCAATAGCAAAGAAGCAGTGCTTATAGTTGAGAAAACAAAACGTGGACAGGAACGCAGACATGGAGAGAATTCCATTTAGCCGTGCGGTGCAGGAACAAGAACAGACACATGGCAAAACGAGGCAAACGGAACGAGAACATAACATTCTGAAATTGTCCAGTATGATTACCCTAACATTTTTATGAATATTCACATATGTACCTTCGTCTATATCATCATGGCAAGCAAAATTTCAGGTGTCTCACATTAATAGTTAAAAAGTTGTGGCCAGTTATAAAAAGGGGACTTTTAACTAATGTTGTGCTCGTAGATGGCTTACGTGATGAACCAGGGTTTTCGAACAGTCATAACACTTGCAGAGAATGAGGTATCATGCTCAAATATTTTCTTGTGTTAAACTGCACCGCATAATTTGTATTCCTCATCTCAAAAGCAGTATGCATCAATTGGAGATTGAGAATAAAAATTTACCAAAGTTGGTTTTCCATACAGTAAAGTTTTTTTCAGCCAAGTTTGCCGACTTGCAATATCATTACTATCTTTTGGAACTTCTAATGGGTGGTGTATTCTGATTATTTGGATAGAAGTTAATCATCTGAATACATACATGTAGATTGCATAAACTAGATTCTTTCAGGCTTTTGACAAGTGAAATTGTTGAACACCAGGTATTACTGCACTTGGGAATGTCGCAAAAACATTAATATTTCACAAATGTATTTCATGAAAATAGGGCACAACCCCATCCCAATTTTTTTTAATATTTTGTCAATAAGAAAGTACTCTTTCAAAAAAATAAAGTTTTATGTTGATACCTGGTGTCATTCATGGGGAAAATTGTCCCGAATACTGACGAAAAAGTGTTTTTTCTCATTTTTGACCTTCAATATCTTAGCAACCATCAGACTCTATGACATGATATCATAAGGTGTCATAGACATGGTTCATGTCAGACTCTCTGCAAAATTGGAAGTTCTTGCATTGAAAACTGAGGTTTCTATGGACATTTAAAGACCCATCCAGATTTCGTACAGTAAATTTTTTCAAGAAATCCAGAGGGCCAGCATTCAGGTATGAATAGCGTAACAATGCTATAAGTCTACTTCTATGACATGCTGGACCAGGACTCTTAGCCCACAAAATTTCATGGCTCTGCAACAAATAGTTCCAGGGATATTTCAGTTTGAAAATGGTCACTCAGACAACAACATCTAAAAACGGGTCCATTTTGCTCCATTTAGGAATTTTTTCGTGAGAAAACTAAAAAGAGTAGAGATCTGAAATTTTGGATTTGGTCTACTGAGAATATTACCCACCACGTAGAATGTTTTCAGGCAAATCTGAGGGGGTCAAGTAGGGACCATTTGATGATCTGAGATGGAGAGACTCTTATGCTAGTTTATTTAGGATGGAAAAACTCATTTTTGAGGGGGTTCTAAAATAAAAATAATAATGAATCATTTCACAAATCTGGTTTATTATGGGTAATGAAATCGGACTGGTCTTGTCCATCATGAAAATGAATTACTGACTGCAATCTTGATATAC
This sequence comes from Gymnothorax javanicus, assembly GCA_029692085.1. NCBI lineage: Eukaryota > Metazoa > Chordata > Actinopteri > Anguilliformes > Muraenidae > Gymnothorax > Gymnothorax javanicus. The sequence continues at coordinate 49,953,165 of CM056194.1, forward strand.
CACATTGTTGAGCAACAGAGTATTGCTTTTCATTGTGTTTCTCCCCCCCTTTTTTGGGGGGAGGGGGATGGATTTTTTCATGTTTTACTTTTACTTTATTTTCTTTTTTTTTTTTTTTTTTAAAGCTGGGTGCTTTAACAGGGAAATGCTTTGGGAATACCCTCATGTGCCACAGAATTGATAAGAATTCCCACTTTGTCCGCTTCTAACTGGGTAAATGGGATGACCCATTATGACTGTTTATTGCCCACTTATGAAGAAATGATCATATTGCATAATGGACACCCTCATCCAAGTTAGTTTGCATTTCCCCGTTTTGTATTTGAACATGTGCAGCTTAATGAAGTAAATCAAGTATAGTATGTTGCGTAAGTGTGTCACACCTGGTGCATCGCCTGATCTGATCCTTCAGCACTGTCTTAAAGAAACTAGGCCTCACTGAAGTTATATGGGCTTGTGTGAAACTTGCATGGAGTTGGATTATCCACCAAGTTGTGAAACATGATTTGCTGGGCCCACATTGCTGCCGTCTAACTGGTTGAGTGATTCCCTGCTTGCAAATATAAAGAAAAAAAGTGTATTTGCCAACTGCATTTGACGTTATTCTATTTCTTATTTGTAAATGATTTTTAGAATTGCTTTTTGGCCTTGAATTTATCCTCATCTGAAAGGTTGAAATTTAAGAGACCATGACGATGATAATAATAATAATAATAATAATAATAAATGAGTGAATGAATTAAAAATGCTTATCTCCTGAAACAGACCCTCTGTGCCGTGGCAATATATTAACAATGTCTTGGTAGTTGCAACAGTGGGCACTTATCAGTACTGAGTCAAGGTGGTATTTGTAGAAACACCAGAGCATTTCAAGCTTCTTCTCACTGCCAGTGTGCAACAGTATTGATCTGAAAACTCATGGTGAAAGTTTTAGACACTGTTATAAGACAAATTGTGGAAGAAATTCATTGTATCGTTGACCTGATGTTCACAGTATTTCAATAGGACTAAGCAAATGGTAAAAATTTATGAGGTGATGCTCGTCTTGAGTTGAATATTTTGTGACGCGCAATTATGATTAACATTGAAAACTTCGAGTTGAACACCTCTACGCGGGGCTCCAGAATTCTCATCTCTCATCAGTGACACCCCGTGCACCACTGGAGAATTCAAAGCACTAGACGTCTCATGCTTCTCTTAGTTGTTTTTCGCAATCAAGGCTCTGTCCTGGAAATATTCCAGAAATTTTGCATATGACGCATCTTTCATCTCCTCACTTGGCTAGAGGCTTCATGTGAAATAACTGCACTTTGTGAATGTCTCATGTGCCATTAAAACTCATGTTTTCTGCGGCTAAAAACCTTTATTTACCTTTGAATTGAAATATTCAAGAATATGCTCTGTATAATTGGGACAAGATTTGGCCCTCCACTTGGCTGACATTTGCTTTGTCTGTTTAGCATGCAGTAGGTGGTGTAGCTGAACTCCCCATCTCTCTTTTTCTCCAGCTAGGCCGATATTGCTTTGTACCGAATACAAAAACATTTGAGCAAGGATGAGCAGGGCTCTCTCATACTACTCTATCACTAGGCGTACTTTTGGAATGGTCATCCTTGCAGTCTCTTTACAACATGGGACATTTCTTCAAGGTGTATAATAAGGTGTGCATGCGGAGCAATACCTGCAGTTCATATTTGAGTCTTTTTTTAGTCTTTTTGAGTTTTGCTCTTATTTGTGGTTGTCATTTTATTTTGGTTATTTATTTAATTGAAGTAATTTATCAAAAGTAGGATGTTGCTGGAACTCAGGCGGAGACGGTGCTGGGGGAAAAAAAAAATTAAATTAACTTTAGTTTATTAAGAAAAAGGGGAAGTCCAGGAAAAAAAAAAACGGTTTGGGTCAAAAACTAGAGAGACCCATATATGTAGCAAAACACAATCCAGAGGCGGGAGAGAAAAGGCAAGCAAATGGTCCACAAACCAGGCAGAACTGAAGACAGTTCAAGTGAAGACCATGAAGGCCAGGCAGAGTATCACCAGGGAAGAAACCCAGTGTCTAGTGATGTTTATGGGTTCCAGACTTTAGACAGTCATTTACTGCACCGGGTTTGCGAGCAAGTATTAAAAATTTAATGATTGATAATGTCACTTTATCCTATTTCTTTGGAGCCCCTAAAACTAAGGGGGGTTGTGCTTAAAATGGGTGTAATTCGTACATGTTTTAGGTACATGTAAAATTACTCTTACATTGAAGTTGAAATTCTGCACCTCAGGAACTTCTTGATGGCTTATTTTCAAATCCATCATGGTGAGGTACAAAACTAAAACGATGAAAATTGCCCCTCTGTCCAAATATTTAGGCCCTAACAGAACTATCACAGTCATAAAGGTACTATACTGTAGGAGTTGTAAATCCCAGTCCTAATCTTCAGTTAATGTAGATGTCCCAGGTCTCACTAGAGGTAAGTTTGAGTTGGAATTCCACCATCCTGCCTTTGCTTCAGTTTTGTATGGTTAAGCCTACTAGCCTCTGCAAGGCCTAATTCAATGAGCTTGTGCCCATCCAGCAGGATGGCTGCACAGTAGTGAGTTTTGAGAAGTGCAGATGCTGGAACAGTAGGACGGTTTTGATTTATGGCATGCTGTTGTGGCATCTTTGTAAATTGATCTCGCATGAAATTTAAGCCATGATGCAAGTTAAGCTTGAGGAGAGCCTCAGCTCAGTAAATGAGTGGTGTTATTTGCTATAATATAGTGAGCCCTCGGTGGCTTCCTGTTGGCTGAATCCTGACGAGGGCTGACTTTCATTTGTGAAATGGACAGAAAGTGCAGACTAATCAATCGAAGACCTGCTGGACAGGAAAATCAGAATAAAACACAATCATGCTCTGTGTTCTGCCAGCTGGGTCTTTCAAGAGAGTAGAACAGTCATTTATCTATAAACTGCTTCAGTATTATTCTTTTTTAATGCATCAATGCACCCAGCCATTTTTTTAGGTGCACCTTTCTAATATTGGGAAGGAACTGCATTTGCCCCTACAACTGTCCTGAGGCATGGATTCAACAAAGTGCTGGAAACATTCATTGGAGGTTCTGGTCAATATTGACATGTCAGAATTACACAGTTGCTGCAGATTTTGTCATTTGCACCTTCATGCTGCAAATCTCGCATTCCAACACATCCCAGAGGTGCTTGAGACCCGATGGCTGTGGAGGCTATTTGAGTACACTGAACTCATTGTAATGTCAACTCAAGCTGGTTCCACAAATGTGCTTTGCGACATAGCACAATGCCCTCCTAGACGTGGCCATTAAAAGATGGGCGGACTGTGGCCATGAAAGAATTCACATGGTCAGCAATAATACTCGGGTTGGCAGTTGCATTTAAATGATGCTCAATTGGTGTTAAGGAGCCTGATGTGTGCCAAGAAAATACACCGCATCAGTTCATCACCACCAGCCTAAACCATTGACACAAGGCTGGATGCATCTATGGATTATTGTTGCTTACGCTAAAATCTGTTACATCTGCTTGTTGCTGGAAAAATCAAGATTTGTTCAACTAGCAATTCGCCAATCTTCCATTGTCCCGTTTTGGGAAGCTTTTGCCTTCTGTAGCTCCGATTTCCAAGCCTTGGCTAACAGTAGTGGAACCCTGCAGTCCTATGCTGCAGCTTATTCACGTCAAGAGCCAGAATGTTGCAGGCTCAGAGATGCTCCTCTGCAAAGCACTGCTATAACATGTTATTTCAGGTACTGTCACTTTGTTGTCAGCCATTCTCCTGACCTCCCTCAAAAGGCATTTTTTGCCCACAGAGTTGCCACTCACTGGATGGTTATTTTAACCTGAGGAGGCCGGCCTATAAGAGCATTTGTGCTCCTCTGACAGACTGACTGACTTGCTTTGTTAAAACACACATGCACGATGGAATGCCTGTTTGTGTACAGCTGTGCCAAGTTTGTGTACCGCCATTCTGCCTAAGCTGACTGAGACTCGTCATGGCATTTCTGAAGTGTAAATGACAGTGCATATGTGCAAGTGCTCATGGAGTCCTATGATTACAATAGAGGTGCAACGGACCACAAAACTCATGGCTTACGGTCACAAATCGGATGATTATTTGGATTTGCCAAAAAGAGACAGATATAACTTAACTTTCAATTTATTCTGCAAAACACAGGAAGCAAGGAACTGTCATGATTTCGAATGTTGAAATAAATTTCTAATATTGAATATTTTATATAGCTTAATTGTTAAGTGCAATATGAAGTATGGTACCATTCTCCTTTGAAAATGGTCATAAAAAAAAAAAAAAGTAAAACAAATGAAGAAAATAAAGGAAGCAAACAAACCGATGTAATACCTTCAAAATATTTTTCAAAAAGATGAGGATGGCTACATTGTCTGGAGAGAGGGTAGGCCTCTTTGCAGTCACTAGAAGCCGATAACAATGAACAGTAACATCAGAAAACAAACCTATTTTTAGTTAAAGGAGCTGTGTCACAATTACTGCGCCTGCTCCCAACTTTGAACGAAGTGAATCCGCTTGACTGCTAGTCAAAATCTACTACCATCCTTGCTAATTCGTCATCCTTATGCATTTATTTAATATATTTTAGTTACTCTGGCATTATGCTTTTTATATTAAGGAGTTTTCTATGGAAATTGGAGGATTCAAAGTGCTATTTTAGCACTTAAGCTGAAGGATATGAAGACTGTAAGCTGGTTTGCCAACTGCGAATAATCATAAAAGAAGAATGTATTCAACATGGACTGAATTACAGAATTTGAGAATGAAATTGAAATAAATGTGGAATGTTGCTGAATTTGCCAAAAAGCGGATGCAATGAATGACAGTGTTTTTCCTGCAATGCCTACAGGCCAGTTTAAAGTCCATCAACAGAGTGTCACCCAACTTAAATTACAGAATGTTCATGACCATTTTAGTGTCACTGGACACTGACTGTGGTCATTGTGCTAATGAAAAATATAAATTCACAATCAATGTTCTAATGGCTTGGTTCCGCAGACAATGGAGCAGGAAATAATTTTGCTAAATTTTCTTTTTTATCTTTTGAGAAGTAAAGGACAAACGGACAAGGATAAAAGTCAGGTACGTGAACATAACATGGCCCTCGTTTGAGAAATGCAGTTCTCTTGTTTGAGGATTGAGGTTCAAAAATATAGGCTAGAGTATTTGTCTAATGTTATTCTCAATACAAAAGAATGCCGCCTTTCATTTTTGCTCAAGTTTCTGTTGTTGCAACAATTGCAACACTGACTAATTGTCGACCAATATCACCTGGTCTAAGACTGACCTTCACTCCTAAAGTAGCTAATGAACTGTCAGAAGGGATACATCTAGCAACTATTGACCACAAAGAATACATTTATTTGCAGTGATAACCTAAGCATTAGCTATTTACTAATATGATATTGAATCTATTTACGGTACAGACTGCTATTCTGACTCGAATTGCTAACTTGAGACAGTCATGCTGCCCCATTCCACTCGAACAGCTTTTAATAAAAGGTACAAACAATGATAGCTTGAGGTAGAAATAGAAGCCTTATAATAAAAACGTCTAACCTATGACCGCAGGTATGAATCTCTACACAAAAAATGTCAATGTCCATTGCAATCTAGTATATAATTATTGTTGTTGTTGTTGTTGTTGTTGTTGTTGTTGTTGTTATTATTAGATGTAGTAGTGCAGTTTACAACTTGAGCAGTGAACCACTTTCTTTGATTTAAAAAAAAAATGTGCAAAGTTATGTTACAACCCTGTTTCCAGAAAGGTTGGGACACCATGTAAATTACAAATAAAAACAAAATACAATGCTTGGCAAATTATTTAAACTCTATTTAAATGGAAATAACATGAAGACAACATATCAAATGTTGAAACTGAATAATTCTATTGTTTTTTTGAAAAATATTGGTTCATTTTAAATTTGATGCCAGCAACACGTTTCAAAAAGTTAGGACAGGGGCATGTTTACGACTGTGTTGCTACATCTCTTTTAAGAACACTCTGTAAACATTTGGGAACTGAGGAGACCGACTTCTAAAAGCAAAATGTTTTCCCATTCTTGCTTGATGTTGGATTTCAGCAGCTCAACACGTTGTGGCTTCCCTTGTCATATTTTTTCTTTCATAATGCACCAAATATTTTCAATGGGTGATGGATATGGACAGCAGGCAGGCCAGTTTAGCACTTGGGCTTTTTTAACTAGCAACCATGTTGTAATATTTACAGAATTTGGTTTGGCACTGGTTTGCTGAAATGAGCAAGGCCTTCTCAGATAAAAGAAATTGTGTGAATGGCTGTATAATTGCTCCAAAGTCCATGTATATCATTGTGGACCAGTGGTGTCTTCACAGTGATCCATGCCATATGCACTATTGCACCACCAAACCATCAAGGACGCAGGCTTTTGAACTGTGTGCTGATAAGAAGCTGGGTTCTCTCTCTGCTCTTTAGCCAAGAGGATGCAGTATCCATGGTTTTCAAATAGGATTTAAAATTTTTATTGGTCAGACCATAGGGCAGTTTTCATCGTTGCCTCTGTCCTTCTTAAATGAGCTCAAGCGAAGTGAAGCCAGCAGTGTTCGTGGATCTTGTTAATATATGGTTTTATCTTTAAATGGTAGAGTTTTAATTTGCATTTGCATATGCAGCGACAGACTATGCTCACTAACAATGAGTTTTCAGAAGTGTTCCTGAGCACATGCCTTGATTTCCACCCCAGAATCCTGTCTGTTTCTAATGTACTGCCGCCTGGGGGCCTGAACATCACAGCCATTCAATATTGGTTTTTGGCCTTGTCCCTAGCATGCAGAGATTTCTCCAGATTCCATCTGGTGTACTTTTTTAGCATCATACAACTTTTGCAGTCTTCTTTCCCAGCTTCTTTGAAATGTGTTGCTGGTATTAAACTCAAACTGAGCAGATATTTTTCAGAAAACAATAAGATTTCTCAGTTTCAACATCTGATATGTTGTCTTTGTATTATTTACAACTAAATATAGGGTTCAAATGATTTGCAAATTATTGCACTCTTCCATTTTATGTGATGTTCCAACTTTTCTGGAAATGAGGTTGTACATCAAATTTATTAATATTCAAAATTTAATGACTATCTTATCGAATTGTTCAAATTAATTGATCCAACACTTGATTATACTGTCGCTGATGACAAAATGTGCGTAAATTGTAGTGTTGAGGATCATATTCATCAATAAATCAATCATAATCAGTTAACATATAAGCAGCAGTAACACACACACACACACACACACACACACACACACACACAAGCAGTTCAGACATACATAAGCGGTTGATTTTGCAGCTTAGATTCATCTGTTCAGTTGATTCAATTTCAGCTGATTTCTGCTCAATTCATTTAATTAGTACCTGTTCAGTTGAATAATTGGTTAGTAATATATATATATATATATATTTTACTATCTCTCACTGGAAACATAATCAGTTGGGGCATTTACATGTCTATTTGTATCCTATTTTGAATTGTATTTGTCTTTTCTTTTTTTATTGGGACAATACCTCCATTTACCACCAATATTTTCCAGAAAATCCCATTGAGAACATGCTAACCGATAGGGGAAGGGAAAGGGATAAGAGAAGGTTCTAATAAAAAAAGGCAGTTTTGAATGTTCGTATTTAGTATTCTTCACATGCAGAGACTACTCCTGGCTTTAGTCATGAGCTGAATAAAGTCTGAATTTTCTGAAGAATCTGCCTCTCTCCAATTATTTGAAGATACGAGGACCTTGAAAATATGAAAACTTGTCTGAATGGGAACCACCGCAGTAAAATGTAAAAAAAAAAAAAAAAAAATACCCTCTGTTAACCAAGTACCTTTCCAACTGTGTAAAAATCATTTCCCTAGGCAAATATGTTGATTATGGGCCAATATTTGGAAAAATAGTTAAAAAAAAAAATTCGACCCTTTGGCCCACCTTTCCAAAATGTAGCAGATCTGCTTCATTGGGTAATAATGCGAATGGAAAAATTAAAATGACGGACCATTCAAGTTATTCTCAAATGTTTATTTGGCAATAAGAAACAAAACCAGCAGGGTGTCCAGGCTGTTAACCCTTTCACTTTATGTAGCAGATATGCTACGGTGGTTAATAGAGGGTTAAAACTGGAAATGAGGAATTAAGGAAAAACAGAATGCAATCTGGAAAAAGATTGAAACTTCATTGGGCTTTGACATACTGATTTTTCACAGAAGCCTGCATGAGAAAATTAAAAAGGTATACAAAGTCCTAAATACAGCAATGCTTTATATAAAATACATCAAGGTGTCATTGCAGCATTGAAAGAGTAATTCACATGGCACATTTGTTTACACCGTGTCCTAAAAGTTCATGCACCCCAATGGGCAACATGTCTGTCTCCAAAATGGATTGCACCTGGTCAGCCAGGTGTTGTGAGGTTGTTTAATTAGTTCATCTGTTTGCGAGAGGCCTATACATTTCTTGGTTGACCAAGGAACCAAGAGAGAACTGTCACTGAGAGAACCTTTTTGGTAGTGCTGCCACGATGGCCAAACAAAAATCTGGAAAGGCTGCTCTTCCAGAGCCTCAGGTCTGTGCTCAAGCCATTGCCTTGCGCAGGGCTGGGAAAACTTGCAGTGAGGTAGCTCGGGACCTTGGCAGAAGCATACGATGGGTGAAGAAGTGGTGGCAGAGACACCAGAGTTGTGAATCCCTTGAAGACGAGCCCCGTGCAGGTCGCCCCTCAGTCCTGAGTTCCATGGCCAAGGACCTCATCCGAAAGGCCAAGGGAAAGAGACACCAATCCTGCCGCAGACTCAGTCGAAGACTGAAGAATCTTGGGGAAGCAGTCTCTAAGAGTACCATCCATTGTTTTCTGACTGAGAAACTGGGTCTGAGATCATACAGAAGACAGTGGATTCCTCGCCTTACCAAACTGCAAAAGGAGAAGCGGCTGGTTTTTACAAAGAAGTATCCCACAATGACCCCAAGACACTGGGAAAACTGGGTTTTCTCTGATGAGTGCCCACTCTACTTATTTCCGACTCCCAACAGCCAAAACGACCGCATGTACACCGACGGTCGAAAGAAAGTGTCACCTTCTGAACAAGTGAAGTTGCATGGTCTGGGGGGTGATGTCATCTTCACGGCTGTTGGAGTTGCATGATGTACCCCAGGGCACCACCATCAATGCTGAGTATTATGTCAAAAACATTCTCCAGCCAGTGCTACTTTCCAAACTCGCCAGAAAAAAGAAATCGGGCCCCGTCACTGCTAGGAAGATGTTCAACAGGCGTGCGGAAATGGTCTTCGTGCAAGATGGTGCCCCCGGGACATACTGCTCGCTCAACTCAGCAGTGGTGTTCTGAGCAGCTTCCTGGCTTTCTAAAAAAGAGGAATGGCCACCCAACTCCCCGGACCTCAACCCGATTGAGAACTCCTGGGGTATCCTGAACAGTTGGGTCTTCCACAGCCCACCCCCTACCACCATGAAGCAGCTCAGTGCGAGGGCTGTGCAGGAATGGGGCAACTTTGAGCCTTCTGTTCTAAAAAAAACTTAGTGCATTCTATGCCCCACAGGCTGACGACAGTAATTAAGATGCGGGGGGACACACTGGCTTTTGAATAAACACATTCTGTTGAATATTCACAATCTGAGTTGACTTTTTCTGTGGTGCATGAACTTTTGGGACACGGTGTAGTGTAACATTGTGTAACAAATGCAAAAAACGGTTGCTAGGTTTTGATTGCAGAGTTTAATCTTTACTTTGAAGTGAGATGTTTATCTCCAAGTGATGTGTCATTTTTGCCTTTTGTGCAGACCTTTGACAAACTGAACCAGATGCTGTAACAAGGGTGTAAGCTATTGCGAAAAACTGTAGACGTTCCCTAATTGTTGGCATCAATAACAGAAATAAGTTTACAGTAAGATTGTCACGGTATGACTAAGCACCTGATTCATGCTCTGTCTGGTGATTTTATATCTGCAAACAGCCATGGGATGAAAAATATAAATACTGTGCAATTCCAAACAAATTGCTGCTACTAAATTGTGTCACTACACCAGTAGATATTTTCATCGCAGAACTATATTTTTCAGTTGATGGGGTGGCACAAGCACTGGCACTGGAAAAATACCCTCTTTCCTGATTTAGCTGACCCACAGGGTCTGACAAAATCGGGTATCACCTGCTTCTTTTTATTGCTTTTATGCACCATTTTCTGTGAACTCTATGGACTATTTTGCATGAAAATCCCCGGTGATCAGCAGTTTGAGATACTCAAACTGCTCTGTCTGGCACCAACAGTCATTCCACTGTCAAAGTCACTTGGATCGCATTTCTTCCCCATTCTGATGTTCGGCCTGAATAGCAACTGGTCCTCTTGACCATGGGTACAATTTTACCTTATTAAAGGTCTTCTTTGTTAATTTATAGTTGATATTGTTGTGCAGTCATTTTACATGTAGAGAATGTCATTTTCATGACAGACTCATTAGCCTGAGAGTTGACACTGAGGCCTGCATAGTCTGCCTGTTCGCTTGTTTTGTTTTCATAAATAAGAGGGCAGAAAATAAACAATGTATTTGGCTGCCTGTGATATACCCTGAAGTTTATGATCTGCTTGGTCCTGCTCCACTGTTTTTAAATCTTGAGGCTGGGGCAGATGATTTGACTGGAGCTTATAGGTCTTTCTTTCAGTCTGAGTTTTATTACATTAAACATTGCATTCTAGCACAGCTGAATGTTGAGTACTTTTTAAATACATACTTGTGGGTTGGATCAAGTCAATGTTCCTGCGTGGAGAGTATTTATAAAGGACCAAAGTACAGGAATATATGATCCGAGAAGTTTTTAACTAAGTCTAATTTATTGTGGACTCTGTGCTAGATTTTTTTCAAGACAAACATGTTGTTTGAGTTGTGTATACTTCCTTGCTCTTTCATATCCATTGAGGTTATTTTAATTTTACACTACACATAAAGGGTAGCCTGTAATGTTGCATGTTTTGTTTTCATTATAAGTTGTATTTTATTTTTATCCTTTGAGTGATCACTCTTTCTCAGGGGACATGTCTAGTGTCTGATTAAAGTCAGATCAGTTCAAGAGAGACGTGCTCTAAAGGCAAAGCTGTTTTTAAAGGCAAAGCTGTCACCTTCATTTTCTGTCCCTGTCTTTCTGGCTGTTGTCCTCTCTCTCATACACACACACACACACAAACACAGACTGACTAACTTTCATTCCCTATTGGTATTAATTAGCCAAACCCAGATGTTATGAAATATGCCGAATGGCTCACTAGACACCAGTATTTGTACCATTTGGAGCAGATATCATGAAGAGAGCGTGATGGTGTGTGAGACACTCTGCTGAATATCCCCACACACACCATCTGCAACTTGGAATGTGCTGCTGCCTAGTAACGGCAGCATAATACCCCATCCAATAAAAAATGGCAGAAAAGATGATGGAGCTGTGGAAGAGCCACTTCGATTCTTTCTCCGTTTTTTCCACACTCGTGACATTTTTGTGTGCGAGCAGTGCAATTGCTCCACCGTGCAGGTGCAGGGGGAGCGTTTTTTTGTGGCCTCTCATGCTATGTTGCATACTGCTCGTGTGTAGTGGTATTCAGTAAACAGTGAGTCATCATATGCGTACCTTAGGAATTTTTGCATCAGTGATGCATCTTCCAACGATCTCAAGCTTTCATCTCGCCTTTGGTGCCCACTCGTACTGACAGGGAAGTGAAAAGTAAATTTAATAAGTAAAAGGTTTATTGTAGCGACATTGGACCAATGATGTCACTATATCTGACCCTCCATCCAAATTTGACGTGCTTTTGAGCCCACCCTCGGGGAAAAAAAAAAAAAACATGCAGTCCGATGTTGGCAGGGGTTTTGTGAGAATACCGAGACCTAAAAATAGTTGAAAATGCGAAAGATGCAGCACGATTCGTGGCTTAGTACCCAGCACTCGCTGAGGAAACGGATTCATGCAGAGGGCCCTGGTGGCAGAGGTGAGGAGCACTGGGGGGACTCTGATCAGGGAAAGGGTTACAAATGTTAAAGCGATGGAGCTGCCAACTTGCAACCCCAGCTGAGTGAAGCACAGCTCTGAAACCAAATCAGGGCCGGCTTTCTTTTCTCTCCTCTTTTAAAAAAAAAAAAAAAAAAAAAAAAATGCCTCACAGGAACGCGAGTCGCTCGGAAGCTTTCCATGAATACGGCATTGTTCTGTCCTAGTACACCCCGCCCTCCCCATCACTCCTTCGATGTTTCCCTTTGGGACAGGAAATGAAAAACCCTCCTGACATGTGTCTGTATAGTGGGGGGCAGTGAATGGGGGGGGTTTGATGGAGGACAGGCCGGGCATGGGGAGGAGGGGGGAGGGGGGGGAGGGGGTTGCAGCATCTGGATTCCTCAATAGTTTCACCCGCACCCTCTCACCATAGTCTCACCACCTCCCTTCCCCCAGTTTCTCTTGGCCACGCCTGCGGATGCTCTCTGGAAGGTGACATTCCGCCTCCATAGCAGACGCATTGGTGACATTCCAGCACCATGACAGTTACACTGCCAGTCAAGTTTTAGAACACCCCAATTTTTCCTGTTTTTAATTGAAAATTTTGCAGTTCCAGTCCAATTAATAGCTTGAAATGGTACAAGGGTAAGTGGTGACCTGCCAGAAGTTTTAAACAAACGGTAAGGATACCCAGGTTTTTTTGTACGCCGTCGAGTAGGTGAAAGGATGGTTCCTCAGTGTGTGACATCAACTGTCAAACATGGAGGAGGAAGCATGATGGTCTGGGGCTGTTTTGCTGGATCCAGGGTTAGTGACTTATAGAGTGAAAGGCACCCTGAACCGAAACGGCTACCAGAGCATTCTGCAGCGCCATGCAGTACCCTCTGGTATGCGCCTAGTTGTTCAGGGGTTCATCCTACAGCAAGATAATAACCCAAAACAAAAGTCCAAGCTCTGCCAGAACTACCTGAGGAAAAAAGAACAAGATGGTAAGCTTGAAAACATGGAGTGGCCAGCACAGTCTCCAGGCTTAAACCCCATCGGGATGGTTTGGGATGAACTGGACAGAAGAGTAAAAGCAAAGCATCCTACAAGTGCCACACATTTACGGGAACTTCTGCAACAGAGTTGGGAAGAACTTTCTGAAGAATATTTGATTTCCATTGTAGAAAGAATGCCACGGGTGTGTTCAACTGTTATATCTGCCAAAGGTGGCTACTTTGAGTCAAAAGTTCATAAGACATTTTGGTTTATAAATTAATTCTTTTTCTTTTTTAACTTCAATTGTTTATTTGTTCTATCATGTCTATGCTTTTATTCCAGAGTACAATAAGAAAAATAATTAAAAAAATATAAAAAACTGGAAAAATTGGGGTGTTCTTAAACTTTTGACCGGTAGTGTACATGGGCTATGGATTGATGCAACTGTCAGTCAAAACCAGTGGCGTGCCATCAGATGTTCAGAGAGCCTTCAGTAAACCTCACCCTTTACCGCATGATTGCTCCCAAGCCGCTTCCGTTTAAGTTCACCTGATTAACAGTCAAACAATTTATTGACTAAACAACAAAGACCAATACATGACTTGTAATGATAAAGAAATGACTGAGTGTTTGCCTATTGGCTACATTTATGTAACTACAGTGTCACTCCACTGTGCGTCCTGCCTGACAGCGATCATTGGCCATGACTGTATGCAGAATATAGAACGGATTCTTGTGCTTTATTGCTTAATGAGCTTTGCTGACTAATTTAAGCAAATCTTTGCTGTTTCATAAGGTATATGAGTTCAGAATTTATAGTGACACGCTACTGACATCATACATCACCATTTATATGCAGAGAAGAATGCCTCATAACTTTATGATGCAATGTCCAACCATGCTATCAAAAATAAATTTGACTGTCCTGCTACCAATTAGGCTTAGCAACTGTGGCTAATCAGGTGACGTGAACTGCGAGAGTATTAGGTAATTCAGCATTGAAAGATGAGGTTACTGAGGGCATTTGTTACAGCCAACATACTGCTACTGGTCATAACCATGATGCAAAGACAGAGGCTATCTGGCTCTGTTCTGTCTGTTAACTTGAGTGTTCCCAGTGTAGGTCTTCCATATTTGCGCTCAAGGCCGGCTAAGTGGAATGATGACGAGACAGATTTCACAGAATGAGAAATCGCCTGCAGTGTGCATGTGAGCATCAGAACTGGTCCTCTGAGCAATGGAAGAGGGTGGCCTGGAATGATGAACCACGTTCTCTTTTACATCATGTGGGTGGCTGAGTGCGTGTACGTCACTTACCGGGGAAGATATGGCACTAGGATGCAGCGTATGCGTCACTTACCTGGTGAAGATATGGCACTAGGATGATGCACCTGGGGAAGATATGGCACTAGGATGCAGTGTATCGCCACTTACCTGGGGAAGATATGGCACTGGGATGCAGCGTATGCGTCACTTACCTGGGGAAGATATGGCACTAGGATGCAGCATATACGTCACTTACCTGGGGAAGATATGGCACTAGGATGCAGTGTATACGTCACTTACCTGGGGAAGATATGGCACTGGGATGCAGTGTATACGTCACTTACCTGGGGAATATATGGCACTAGGATGCAGTGTATACGTCACTTACCTGGGGAAGATATGGCACTAGGATGCAGCGTATACGTCACTTACCTGGGGAAGATATGGCACTAGGATGTTTTGGCAGCAAAAAGGTGACCTGCCAGTAACATAGAGAAAAAACTAGACAGTGCAAAGCCCCCTTTATCATGGTAAGTTTGCTTTAACATCCGGTCATGGCAAAACGAAGCATGTAGTGCTTTAACCAGTTTGGATTTATGTGCCAAAATAGTTAGTTCCTTTCGTGCTGTTGGCTGTGAAAACCGCACAAAAATGTTTTTTTAGTCACTCTAAAACCGTAGTTTTACTGATATTTACGGATAAATATTGAGTTTAACTAATTTTCATCGTATTAGTTATAGCCCGAAAGCTTTCACTTAAAAGTATGTCCTTATTTGAAAAAGTGCCTTATAGCAACCTATTATTATTATTATTATTATTATTATCATTACTATTATTTTTAGTATTGTTTTTGTTATTTTTTTTAGTATTATCATTTTAGATTATTTATTTCCGAATAGAGGTGTTTACAATGCATTTCGCCCATTGGTTTTGCCATGACCGGAAGCTGGCGCCTATATGACCAAGGCAGAATGCACCAAAAATAGAGAGTGCGCAGTTTGAAAACCAATTTGAAAAAAGAAAGCTCTTTAGTAGTCCGTGCCTCAAAGAATTCTGGCTGTTATAAAAGCCCAGGAGGAGTAGCAAAATACCACTTCTGATTTTTTTTTTTTTTCTCCTTGATGAGTCCATAATTTTTCCCTCAACATTGAGAGATTCCATGTTTTTTCCCGTTACTTGATTATGAAAAAATATGCCATAAATTATAATTTAATCAAATTTGTTTGAGATGTTTCATCAAGCCTGAGTGTTAAGCTAATGAACAAAAATTGTTTTGTGTCATATCTGCGATTTGTTTATCTGCTATGAAGTAAAAAATCTGGATGAACATCCCCAAGTGAGATGATTACATAATTTTTGCTAGGGGTTGTACTAGTGTGCAAGGGCCTCAGGTTTTAGCCACTCTTGTCATTTGTCATTTAGAGCAAGGGCTCAAATCTGCGGTTGATCCTGCCATGTATGAGAGGCTCAATAAACTGTACTGAGTATTTATTTTCCAATGCCGCATAAAACCTGCTGTGTAATTACAGAGGATACAAGCATGTGTTCACTCTGTCATTTGGAACAACTGGTGCAGTACTTACAAAATACAGGTTCCTATTAAACCTTTTATGGGGTTAGCGTAAATCCCTGAGTAGTCATAAATGACCTGTTTAAAACAGCCTCAGATCCCCACTGTGGTGGTGGTGTTGCTGTCCGATCAGAGGGAACTCCTTCCGGACTGGGCTTCCCTTGTAGGTGTTGGTAGACGGGGAACCGCAATCTCTGTCTTGGTAAATATGCCCTTGCATTTGTGATGCTTTCTGCTGCGCTTGCATGACTCATGCTGTCGCATCATTCAGGCTTTGATGTCTCAAGCACGGCCGTTCCTGTACCTGATTGTGCATGTGCTCTTTTATAGCAGTGGGACCCTTGCACTGTGATTTCTGCAGTCAAATTTCAAGCTGTAGTGGATGTTTGAGTTAATGAGAACTGAGGCTTATATTTAGCTTTCCTGCCAACATTTTGTTTGCTGGAAATGCTGTCCAATTAATCTAGAAGTAGAGGCAGAGTGTCTTTCACATTTGCCCCTCTGTCCACCTCATTTTTCTAGCATACAACATGTTTGCAACATCGACAAATCTCAGGCATTGCCCTGAAATGGTACTTCTCTACACCTCCCACAAAAATGGGATATGATAAATTCTCTGTGAATCTTTCAACCGATTCAGTCTTGAGATATAGTGTCAGAATTGTTGAAATGTGTTAAGTATTTTTTTTTTTTTTGCGCAAAACTCTTAATGCCATAACAAATATAAAATATAGGGCTTTCATCTTTGATGACTGAAGAGTAATAACAATAAGAAATATACCTTGAAAATTTATTTGACCTAGCCTCAGATTTTCTGACATAATGAATGGCACTTTCTTGGTTAGCGCACATTACTGGTGTTAAAATGGGGCCCAGCCCAGGCACCATATCTCCAGTGACAGAATTTCAAAAAGTATTAAAGATGGAGGTCTAAAATTTTGTATCCTCATCATGGGGCACAATGACCTTATATTCTGAAAGTTTATTGCAAATCCGAGATGCTTTACAGAATAACAGAGGGGGTCATTCCATGTCAACTCATCCAAGGACTCCCATCTCACTATCATGACATTGGTATGGTATGTAGCCAACAGTATCCCCTCCTAGGCCGTACACAGTTTTCTTTGAGTTACAGTTTATGCAAAAAATTCCTTTTTCAATGAAAGCGGTGAAGGGAATTTGTTTTTCTTCTCAGGGGCTGTAAATCAAACCTATTGATCTCATCATAGAACTCAATTGTTTTAAGTTCTGATCTCAACCACTATGACTGTAAAAGTCTCTGAATGCAATGTGTCGGAGAAATCTACGAGGTCTCTTTTTTTATCCTTCTCTCTGAAAGCAGCATAGTACAAATTCTACAGACAGTTTGTGTGGGCACAGCTAGTGGTAGCTCTTGAAGAGCAATTGAACTAGCGAAATTCATTCTGTTGAGGGTGAGAGAATGAGAGTTGTCTATGTGCCAAGTTCTTAATGTAGTCTGGAGATGGAGCGGTTCAGGTTGAAGCTTGTAGTATCCATTATTTAGGCTAAATAGTTGCTGTTCTATTATAGTGACTCATTCACTGCTTGTGTGCATTGGCCCAATCCAGCCTGCGCCTTTGGCAGCGGCAGTGTTAGCATTGCAACGTTAGCATTGGCACTGTTGGCATGCATGATCCTGTTCATATTCTTGCTTTGGGCTTTGCAAGAGGGTGACGTTAAGCTTGTTTCAGCAGGAGATTACAGATGGCGGTCAGGGGTTGGGGAGGCAGATTTGTCGGGTTGGGGTGAAACATAACAGGGAGTAACAAACTGCTTTTGTGTCCCACACTTATTCCACATGCTGTCATTTAAAATTCATTGTATAACCCCAATTCCGAAATAGTTGGGAGGAAGTGTAAATTGTGAATATAATCAAAATGCAATGACTTTCAGATCACATGAGCCAATATGTTATTTAGAATAGAACATAGATAACATTTCAAATGTTGAAACTGAGACATTTTACATTTTTATCCACAAAATGAGCTTATTTCAAATTTTCTGGCTGCAAAAGGTCTCAAAAAAGTTGGGACATAGGCAGAAAAGGGCAGAAAAAGCAATTAATAAATAAGAGAATCAGCTGAAAGAACATTTAGCAAGTAATTAAGTTAACTGGCATCAGGTGTGTAACTTGATTGGCTATAAAAGGGATGTCTTAGAGAGGCTGAGTCTCTCAGAAATGAAGATGGCCAGAGGCTCTCCAACCTGTGAAGGCTTGCGGAAAAAAAATTGTGGAATACTTTGAAAACGATGTTCCTCAATGTCAAATTGCAAAGGCTTTGAAGGTCTCATCATTGACAGTGCATAACATCATCAAAAGATTCAGAGAAACTGGAAAAATCTGTGCGCTTAAGGGACAAGGTCGAAGACCTTTACTGGATGCCTGTGATCTTCGGGCGCTCAGACGCCACTGCATCACTCACCGGCATGATTCTGTCATTCACATTATTAAATGGGCCCAGGAATACTTCAAGAAACCACTGCCTGTAAACACAGTATGCCGTGCCAACCACAGATGCCACCTAAAACTCTATCATGCAAAAAGGAAGCCATTGCTGAGCATGATCCAGAAGCGCTGCCGTGTTCTGTGGGCCAAGGCTCATTTAAAATGGATGTAGCAAAGTGTCCTGTGGTCAGACGAGTCCAAATTTGACATTCTTGTTGGAAATTATGGGCGTCCTGTCCTCCGGGCTAAAGAGGAGAAAGACCATCCCTCCTGTTATCAGCGGTCAGTTCAAAAGCCAGCATCTCTGATGGTATGGGGATGCATTAGTGCATATGGTGTGGGACACTTGCATGTTTTAAAAAGCACCATGAATGGTGAAAGGTATATAAAAGTTTTAGAGCAACATATGTTCCTCTCCAGATAACATCTATTCCAGGGAAGGCCTTGTGTATTTCAGCAGGACAATGCAAAACCACATACTGCAGCTATTACAACAACATGGCTTCATAGTAGAAGAGTCCGTGTGCGGAACTGGCCTGCCTGCAGTCCTGATCTTTCACCGATTGAGAACATTTGGTGCATAATTAAACGAAAAGTCTGTCAAAGGAGACCCAAAACTCCCCAGCAGCTGGAAGCTTGTATTAAACAAGAGTGGGATCAATGGCTAAACTCAAGAAACTTGTCTCCTCAATGCCCAGACCCCTCCACTCTGTGTTAAAAAGAAGAGGGGATGCTACACCGTGGTAAACAGGCCCCTGTCCCAACTTTTTTGAGACCTGTAGCAGCCATCAAATTTGAAATGAGCTCATTTTGTTGATAAAATCGTAAAATTTCTCAGTTTCAACATTTTCTATGTTATCACTGTTCTATTGTGAATAAAATACTGGCTGGTGATTTGAAAGTCATTGTGTTTTTATTTTATTCACAATTTACACTTTGTCCCAACTATTTCTGAATTGGGGTTGTTGATGAAAAAACCAATTTTGGAAGCTAAATGTCAAAGTAGATAAAATATGACTCACTCCATACGGTATCATGCCTCCTAAAACAAATCCTGAGTGAATTCAATTCCGGAAACCAACTTTTTTTTCTTTTTTCTTTTTTTGAATGCATACTTTCACTTTTGCTGTAAAGATTGAAATTGTCTGACTGTATGGACATGTCATATTCACTTGGTCGCAGGCCATATTTAGTACAGAGAATGTGAGGAACTTGGTAAACCCGCAAAAAGAAAAAGTAAAATAAAATGTTGCAGATGCAGTCAAGCAACACCCTGAGAAGGAACAGAGATAAGACCTGGGTTATTGGCAGAAGGACAGCTGGCACACATGGATATAATATTAAAAATTCAATATAACAGTTTTTTCTGAGACTTTCTGCTACAGGGGCTTTCTACTTGAAGTGTACAGCCTTCACTGGCTCTTCGAACAGAGCAGAATCAGTACCTGAGCAGATTGCTGATTCGGCAGTCTTTCAGAGTTTGCTTTCAGTTCACTTGTTCTTTGACCTTTGTCGGGGCATGGCTTTGCAAGTCTCGCTTTGAAGTTCAGCGGGTGTGTTCCGTGGAGTTTAAAGCCATCAACGCCCAATCACACCTGAACCTGTGTGTGACTACATTTGTGACATCCTCTAGTGCTGATAGTTTGTATTTATGCCTTTTACCTGTGTCCTTAAAGTTAATACACGTAATGGCAAGCCAGCCAAGATTCCTGGAAGATCAAAAAAAGTAGGAAATGGCCTGTGTAAACTGAAGTATGTGTAAATAATCTGCCTTGCAGGAATGCTGCCATTCAGGATGAAATATTTGGAGCTAGTTTTGATGCCTGCTGCCCCAGTTACCGTTTTGTTCATTAATATGATGGAAATAATTTGTTTCTGGAAAGATTTTGATTGTGCTGAGGTTTTGTCTCAATGAGTATGGCCGGTTCTGTTGCAATCGTTTAAGGTTTAAGGTTTGTTCGTCTACCAGTTGTTATTCATGAGGCGCATTACACATTATTTCAGTATCAGTCTTTCTGGATTCACTTATAGCCTGAAATCAGGTGCAAAAGTTTTTGTGAAATAGCCTATGTGTTTGCTCACTAGAACTTGTGATCATAAAACCTAGGACCCCCATTATTTGCTGTCAATGTATCCACCTCATCAAATACTGTATTTGTAGAATCAAAGGGCTACTTCTGGTCTGAGAACAGTTTTATCATGCATCATGGAAAAGATTCAGTTCTTTTTGAGTTGGTGGAAAAATTCTTCGTTTTGTGTGTCTTTGCAATATCTTGTTTTTCCCAGTTCTCATTGCCAGTTTAGCCAAGAATGCAAAGGCTCTGGTTGCAACTCCTGGTGCATGTTTGCTTATGGGTGTTGTAAGGTCAGGCTCCCCCATCAAACCACTCTGTAGGTCAGAGGTCAAGGTTCAGTTAACAAGGCAAAGCTCACAAACAGAGGAACACAAGCAGCTTATACATTTGAAAGGTGTGAATACAGCTCCTCTGGCATGAAATGGCACAATACAATGTAGGTAGGTTCTCCAAATCTGGGGATCTACAAGCAATGAGCATTAATATTTGGTGTCTGTTGAGGAAGATATCACAGATCTTTGTCCTCTAACCTCCACTATACGTTAAGTGCATGGGAACAAATCTGTGAAGGTGGCTTTAGTGTGGCAGATGGATAGTGCTGGAGAAAGTGCCCTGTTGGGCACTTGGAAGTGGTAGGAGGGTTGAGATTCAGACATTTAAACAGAAAGACCTGCAAAGCTCAGCTTTCCTTACCTCGCATCTGTAGAGTGGAGGACCTCACCCTAACATCCCGAGACGTAATCGTGACCTGTGAGCCACTGAGATGGGGAGCGAGAGTGACAGGGGGAGAGACTAAACTCTGGTTTATACCTTCACCCTGGGCCTTGGCGGACGATGCGTGCACTCCAGAACATAGCAAAAACCATTTATGCTTGTCACATTCTCTTCTGTAGTATTTTCCATGACAGCTGCCAGCCTCCCCTCCAATATTGTGAAGAACACGGCACTCAAGCCATTTGTAGCATGAATGACTAGTGAGAGAATTTCTGAAGTGTGCAACCATATGAAGTGACATCACACTGGTCTCTCCCCAGCATCGCGATTGCATCATCATGTGGCGTGTGCCATCTCGCGACCAACCAACTTGTCGGGCGTAAAACAGGCTGTCGGGCATAAAACGGGCTTGGGAGCCAAGGAGAAAGGGAAGGAGAACTTGGAACTTGGCCTACTCTAGGACACGTGACCTGGCCTGCACCAGCAACACCGCAGCTCCTCCGCCTCCGTCAGCGAAAAGCTATCACACGATACCCACCCTCGTCTGTTCAACTGGCGTACTCTGCATCTCTCACATTATTATTGTTTTTATTTATTTATTTTTTTAATGCATGCAGACACCCTTATTCAGATACTTACATTTCTTATTTACATTCGCTAATATCCATTTAAATGGATTTTCACTGAAATAGTTTGCTGCGCTCCAAACTTCTGACAAGAATTTTATGTTTGTACACATATACTTGTGTGTGTAGTATTTCATTTTATTTGGAGCTGCAAGAATTTTTGTGCACTGTAAAATGCATTTTAGTTCATTTACAATTGGTCAACATCAACATTAACACCAGTTGCATGAAAACCATAAGATAAATGCACATCGTGAAAAATCATAATCCTCGTAAACCACCATAATCTAAATTCCGAACGTACTAGGTGATGGATCGGACTCAAAAGCCTGCTTTCCCTTATTTGCAAAGCGGTCAAGCAACTCTACTATAACGGCACCTGGTTGCCACCTGACACTCGGCGACCACGCCCTCCTACGACCTTATATTCTGTTGTAGATTGAGGAGAAGCAGCTGGAGTTTTCTTTGCCCTGCAGGGTCGCACCTCCTTTGGTTTATTTGGCCTGACGTTGACTGGGCCGACATGGAGACAGGCAATCTGAGTGCACCCACCCACTCACCCCTCCCTTCCCATTTCAGGCAGCTGTGAAACAGATATCAAACGCTGCAGGCTAAGCGGAGGAGCTGCTGCTAAAGCTGGTTTAGACAATCGCCCACCACATGTTCAGTGTTGGTACCCTTACGGCTAGATACCAGAAAATGTTTCCAAAACTTGCAGAATGATTAAAAAATGTTCAGATGACTTGGCTTGTAAGTTATTGTACTGTATGTACTGTAAGTGTATTTTAAAGGGGCACTGAACAGACGCGCGCATGCGTGAACTTTAATAATATGCAACGATTTGCAAAGGTCTCAAACTCAAAGACTGAGCAGGAGAATCATGGATATTTTGATCTTTGGGTTTGAATGGATTTTGAAAGTGTTATGCTTTCCAATTTTTGCTGACTGTAGTAATAATATTATTATTATTAAGACCATACAGATTTGCTTCAAACTAATGGTGACGAATGAGATTATTCCATTGGAGACAACTTAGATAAAGTTCTTTTCATTGCTGAAAAATTCAAGGTTTCAGCATATGTCCTTGGAAAACTAAAACTAGCAGATATTATCACCTTAGGGAACTCGTATCTCTAGCAAGTGTTAGAACAAATACTTTGTAAAGAGAACGGGATAAGGTAATCGAGGATGCCCGATTCAAAGGGGGGAAAAAAAACTGAGTATTGCTTTCTTTGCCAAATTGGTACTGTGTCACATCCATACAAAAAACTCAAATCAGATGAGTCTTGTTTGAAATGGCTTTCCTCTGGATGAATGAACTTTAAAGAGCGCAAAATTATAAACAAAAAAAATCGAGTTCATGAACACGTTAGGACAAACAAAAACAAGTGGTGCCAGGCGCAACAAACCCCGCCCCTCGCACATACTTTCACCTACTTGTACGAAATTCAATAGGGATCTATTGTGGGTCAGTGGCAATCCCTAAACCGAATTTTTGGTGAATGTGCCCATTAGTTTTGCCGCTAGAGTGTTAACAAACAAACAAAGAAACACAGAAACAAACACACAAACGAACGCACAGAAACAAACGCACAAACAAACGCACAGAAACAAACGCACAAACGAACGCACAAACACAGAAACAAACTAAACCAAAAACAATACCCCTTGCCCTCACCCTTCAGGTGGGGCGGGGTAATAACTACTCAAAAATATGAAACGATAAACAATCTCAGTGACAAAACAGCTGAAATATCCTAAAGTGCAAGCATTGTAATGATAACACTTGATACTTGAAGATGCATCTCGTGAAAATGTAAGGTGAGCAATGTCAAGGTTTGAGCAAAAACTTTGTGCGTGTACTTGTGATAGGTTACCAGCATATTTAAGGGGGCATTATGGTTACAGTGTCCTCTATAAATATATAAATAATTGCAGGTCATCATAAAGGGTATATTCTTATTGCCGCCAATAAGACGCTGTTGCCATAGCTTTTTGCACCGTAAGATGTAGCTGCATGTGCAAAAAAATGTTGCTGAGCCCCTGTTTTCTGTCCTTGTATAATGGCAATTTACTCTTCACTTTTAATAATAAATGTAGACCTGTAGAAAAGGTATATTTATAGTAGTTGTGCCCACCAGATCAAGGCCCAAGGGGTCAAAAATGGCATCATAAGTACAGAGGTTTACAACAATAAAGGCCTCCTTGCTTCAAAGGCTAGCTCAGAAGGTATGACGCGGACAGCCATGACCCAGTTAGCGGATGCCCCACCCACTGTGTCTCGGGGTGTGTGCTTTGCGGCATTTGCTGCGGGATGCGGTTCCCCACGAAGGGCAGCATCCCCAACACGTCTGTTTCATGTCAGGAGGAAGTTTTCTTCTGTTGAATAAGTGGGCCAACTCTCATGGTGTTTTGGGGAGGGTGGAGTCTGGCGTGGGTTTGTCACTGTGGCCAGTCTGCTGCTATATAAGACAATGTGTTCTACAGCCATCCCTGCCCAACCTACCCCTGCCCAGCCTACCCACTCAGGAAAGCTGTTTCCCAGGGCAACTGTGAAAGCCGCTCTGCGATTTGGCAGGAAGATTTCTGCTTAGAGCCAACTGAACGGAGGCACCATGCGAGTCACGTGGATGCCATTTTGGACCTGCAAGGTTCTTTGAGCCCTTATGTCTCACTTTGGGGAGCATTACTGTTTTTAACCTCATACCTGCAACCCTTATACTTCATTCTCTGCACATCTCACTCAACTCTGCCACTAGTGTCTGTTTTTTTTTTTTTTTTTTTTTTTTTTTTTTAGAACTAGTGCTGCAGGGGTTTCTGCACTGCACACTGCACACCAAAATATTTTAAGTGTATACAATTTTTGTTCACCAGAAACATTTTGTGACGTGCAAGATTAAATTGAAAACTTACCCAAAGGTCCTTGCTATTCTAACTTTGATTCATGTAGAAAAGCTACAGCAACACATGCTGAAAAATTTTAGGAGCTCAGAATCATCGTTTCTATACGTTTAAGGTACTTTTCCACCCATGGCATTTTTCTAGTTTGCACATCCCTTGTTCCCTGACAATATCTGAAGCAGGCCTGAAGCAGTGTTGTATACTCTGTAGTTTTAATACAAAAGAAAGCACCAACTGTAAGTTTTTCTCATGTGCTTTTAATCCAGGCAAAGTATCTCTGAAAAGAATCTGATCCTGATGCAGGAGGGTGTTTCTCACATAACTGTCAGAATGTCTGTGGTATTGACAGTGAAACTGTGCAGAAGGCTCAAGACCATCAGGACATGGTTACTTTAGGTAGAGGTTAAAGGACTGGGTAATTCCACTTTAAGATCACAGGTATTATCCTTAGTGGAACTCTGCCCTTGCTATCTTGACCATCTTACCTGGCATGGTTCTAAATAATGTATTGCTGTTAGTGGGTTTTAAACACTGACATTGTGTAATTGGATCTTGTAAAATTCCATCTGTTCAACAATGGTGTTAACAAAATCACATCGACTGTTTTTCATTCACTTTATGGTGTGCCTGCTTGCGCAAACAACTTGAAGGCAAGCCACAAAAATGGCATCTTCCATCACACTGTTGTTTTTTGTGATACACCTGGTGATACAGGAGTCGAGTTGGGCTTAGGCTCTCATTTTCACTGTGTTTAAGGCTTCTAAAATCCTCATAAAAAATTCCTCAAAGCAGGCCTTTTCTTGAAAAATCTTTATGTGAGTAAATATTGGCTCCTGTAAATTTCATTTCTCAGCCTTAGGTGAGCTTTTTTTTTTTTTTTTTTTTTTTTTTTTTTTTTTTTGAAGGTTGCAGTATGCATTGTGGCCGTTCCTGCAAGTTCCTGCTTTTTTCCTCCCTGCTTTGTTTCTTTTTGTTATTTCTAAACACTTCACTGTTGTTATAGCTTACAATATAAAGACATTGGGACTTACTGTTGATTCTCTTTTTCAAAATTGAGATGAACCAGATAAATAAAACGTAACCTACAAAGTAGAGTGTGTAATGGTAAGGTCAAATAGAGCATCAGCCTCTTAGTCATGTAGTCATGCATCAACCTCAAGTGCAACGGCAGAATCTGCCAGGGTAGCATGAATAGGAGGCTCTGAAGAGACCAATCGAACAATAAGAAAAAAAAAAATGTCTGATTGTTGGTTGACCAAGATTTGTTTTAGTAGGGGACAGCCCTAGCCTAGTAGTAAGGGGCAGAATTAGAATACAAAATACACAACATACATGGGAAGCTATCCCTGTCTTTGAAATTAGGC
This sequence comes from Gymnothorax javanicus, assembly GCA_029692085.1. Lineage (NCBI taxonomy): Eukaryota > Metazoa > Chordata > Actinopteri > Anguilliformes > Muraenidae > Gymnothorax > Gymnothorax javanicus. Next base: position 49,979,177 of record CM056194.1, read on the forward strand.
TTTTTACAGTCCTTCAAATATGCTACCACAGAGTGCAGAGTAAAATTTTCGAGCAACTTTCAGCACCCAGAAATATATGATAAATTGAAGAGACACTTTTATAAGTCCATTTTCCTCAGGTTTTAGTAGCAGATTTTCACCCCTGAAAATTTGAAGGACTTGGCTGAAATACTTTTCTGGATACAGCCATGTGAAAGTGGCTCCTCAGAAATCGCAGTTCAAAAAGGGCCGGAACTTAGTTGCAAAAATATTTTTTTCTGACAAAACTGTTTGGAGGTGAGAGGTGAGAGCTCAAATGTTGGATTTATCCTATTAGGAGGTGAATGCGCCTGCTGGAATTGTTTCAGCCAAATCTGAGATGGTCAAGTGGGAAGTTTCTCTGAAATTCTGACATTTGACATGGAATGACTCTGCTGCGGAGATGTGAATCGAACCAATCTGGCTGCATAAATTAGCAGCAATGACTGATTGATCCCGCCAGGTTTCACCATCAATACAACCTACAGTGCCATGAAAAAGTATTTGCCCTCTTCCCGATTTCTTTTTTTTTTTTTTTTTTTTATTTGTCACACTTAAATGTTTCAGATCATCAAACAAATTTTAGCATGAAACAAAGATAACCCGAGTAAATACAAAATGCAGTTTTTAAATGATGATTTCATTTATTAAGGGAAAAAAGCTATCCAAACCTACTTGGTCCTCTGTGAAAAAGTAATTCCCCCCCCCCTGTTAAATCATGAATTAACTTGATTAACCACATTTTTTAGTTCAATTTCACTAGCCACACCCAGGCCTGATTACTGCCAGACCTGTCGAATCAAGACATCACTTAAATAGAGCCTGTCTGACAAAGTGAAGTAGGCTAAAAGATCTCAAAAAGCAACTCATCATGCCGCAATCTAAAGAAATTCAAGAACAGATGAGAAACAAATTCATTGACATGTATCAGTCTGGAAAGGGTTACAAAGCCATTTCTAAGGCTGTGGGACTCTAGCGAACCACGGTGAGAGCCATTATCCATAAATTGCAAAAACTTGGAACGTTGGTGAACCTTCCCAGGAGTGGCCGGCCGACCAAATTTGCTCCAAGAGCCCATCAACGACTCATCCAGGAGGTCACAATAGAACCCAGAACAACATCTAAAGAACTGCAGGCCTCACTTGCCTCAGTTTAAGTCAGTGTTCATGATTCAACAATAAGAAAGAGACTGGGCAAAAATGGCATCCATGGGAGAGTTCCAAGGTGAAAACCACTGCTGACCAAAAAGAATACGGCTCGTCTCACATTTGCCAAAAAAACATCTTGATGATCCCCAAGACTTTGGGAAAATATTCTGTGGACCGACGAGACAAAAGTTGAACTTTTTGGAAGGTGTGCGTCCCGTTACATCTGCTCAAAACTGGCACAGCATTTTATAAAAATAGTGGTTATGTGATGATCTGAGGCTGCTTTGCTGCTTTAGGACCTGGACGACTTGCCGTAATTGATGGAACCATGAATTCTGCTCTCTACCAGAAAATCCTGAAGGAGAATGTCCGACCATCAGTTTGTGACCTCAAGCTCAAGCTTACTTGGGTTATGCAAGCAGGACAATGATCCGAAACACATCAGCAAGTCCACCTCTGAATGGCTTACAAATACCAAAATAAAGGTTTTGGAGTGGCCTAGTCAAAGTCAGGGCTTAAATCCAATTGAGATGCTGTGGCATGACCTTAAACAGGCCGTTCATGTTCGAAATGCTCAATGTGGCTGAATTAAAACAATTCTGCAAAGAAGAGTGGGCCAAAATTCCTCCACAGCAATATGAAAGACTCATTGCCAGTTATTGCAAACGCTTGATTGCAGTTGCTGTCGTAGGGGTGGCACTACCAGTTATGACGTTTAGGGGGGCAATTACTTTTTCACATAGGACCATGTAGGTTTGGATAGCGTTTTTCCCTCAATAAATGAAATCATTTAAAAACTGCATTTTCTATTTTCTCGGCTCATCTTTGTTTAATATTAAAGCTTGTTTGATCTTAAACATTTAAGTGTGACATATACAAAAAAGTAAAATCAGGCAGGGGGCAAATACTTTTTCACAGCGCTGTAAATTCGGCAATGACAACTTTCGTACATTAGATTAAAGGATGCTTACTTCGATCACCCACGCCTTCCCATCCTTTTGACTGTTTTTGTGGCTTTTATGCCCTCAGTTTCCATCGCCCATTTCTGGAAGGTGGAAAGCTCTGCAACATGCCCAGCCTGCTGTCTTTGCTGGTTGATGCAACGCGCAGTTCTAGTGATGGCAGTTTCAACAATCAAGTTTGATCCGTTTCGAACACATTCGATACTTCCAGTATTGACACAGGTTTGTCACACCGTTTTGGAACTCAAGTCACATGACCGAGCTGTGTCATCTGCTCTGCAGGAAGGCTTGAATACTTGTGGAGATGTTTTTGGCAATGAAATTTGAGAGTCGTACTGTTAAACTAGAAAGTTAAATGGATATTATGATTAGATATGCTGGTAGATATAAATTGATAGCCTATAATACATTGGCACAGACCAGGCTATGCATATTACTTGTTAGCTCTATTAAATAAATTCTGTCCATTGTTGCACTGGTTCAAAAGTTTTCCTTCAATTGTTTAGACATTTTGAAAATGATCTTCTCTTGGATCTCTTTTCCCAGTGTAATGAAAACAACTTCATCATGGAGACTTTTGAAACTTGTGGAAGTTCAGTATGTCATGTTCTCCCTCCAAGCAGAGCAGCGGTTTAAAAACGTGATTTATCATCCGATCCCTCCAATAAAATAATGGTGAAATTAAACCAACACAATGTGTAAAACATTGAGTGATTTCTTCAATAAATGATTCCTGACCTGATGGGAAAATCACAGAAACCAAAATAAGTCAGTTCTATGGGATTCAAAGGTGCACGATGTGAATGTCAGCGCAATTAAATACAGAGACAAATTAGCCTACATAGTTTGTATTTGTAAATGCTCCTGCCAGAAATTATGGTATTAATGTAATCAGTAATTAATGTAATCAGTAATTAAAGCTCATCTACGATTATCCGTGCTCTTTCCGTTAGAAATATAAGTGCAGCATTAAACGCTTCTGTGTGAATGCTGTTCTGTAGAAAAGTTTCAGAACATTTTGAAATGTTTCGAAACAACATTTCATAAGTTCGAAGCTGTTTCAAAGGTTTGAAATTGCAATCTCCATGCAGTTCTATTGGTTGAAGAAGTCTTGCGTGGACTGGAAATCACCAATGAGAATCACTCATGTCTACTGTGTAAGCCATTAGCCTTTGCACGCTATGTGGAAGAGTTTGTGTTATAGAAATGTCTGATGGCGCTGCGGTCCCGCTAGCCAGGTATGTAAAAATGGGAAGTTTTTGATGGATATGAGCGCATTTATTTACGCAGCTCAAATTCAACTTTGGGTGCTCAAAGGCGCGTATGCACCTTTCATAAAAAGGCCTAAAGCCGGAGAGGGTTCCAAGGACACTGTCTTTTCATATTTTTTTTTTTTCCACATCCTGTCCCCTGAAAGAGAGGCCCATTGATTAGGATAGCATTCGAAGGCTTTCAGGGCACACACTCAGTTTTTATGTGCAGAATCTTGATTGCTTGGTGCTTTCTTAAAAGTGTTGGTTGCTTAGCAGTGCTTTTCATACTATTCACTATAAAGTACAGGTTACTTTGTCTCATAGGCTTTCTAATAAAATGCTTTAGTATATGTGGCTTTTTCTGCTGTAGTGACTAATTTGTCTCCTGAAAGTTAGAGGGCAGCAGGGTAGGGGACTGGTCATAATGCGCCATCCCATAATTACCATAGCTGCCATAATTGAGCGGAGGTACCCAAAAGGAGCATTATTTCAACATCACAGGGGCTTAATTACAGCACAGAGACAAGTGAGTCATTAGCCTGTCCTGCTGTGTTGTGTTTAATGTGCCAGTGCTTGCTCTAAAAGGGATATTCCTTATGCTTTGTTTCTGCTCTGTGTACATGCAGTATCAGCCATGCCCACATAAATCAAGAGCTCAGTGTTCCTTCTCATAAATGCTATATGCTATATACACAGCGGGTAGCCTGTAAATTTAGCATCTGTTATGTCAAGATGCTGTTTTTGATAGATTAAGAACAATTGCCTTGTTAAACCTGTCCAATCGCTGTAGTGTCCAGCCAGTCTTGAAGAGTGCAGATTATCATGCACTACCAGCTACTAGTATTGGCATCTATTTTATCGGTAAGGTATTAATATATAACCACACCCCCTGGTAAGCACCTTGGTTTTTATGAAGTCTCTATATTTCTCACTCTTTTAGTTTTTCTTTATCAGAGCAGTGAAAAGATGGTCATAATTCTTTTTCAAATTCGTGACAAATTAAATCCTGTTTGACTGCAGGCTTTTCCCTTGATATGTCCAGATAGTGTTTACAAGACTATTTTTGCACTATGTGTCTGATTTCACCCTCACTGTCAGCTGCAGAAGGAATTTGAACAAAGAGAGCGAAACCGAATTCGTTTGCCATGTAATTAACTCCACAAATTAGCCATGCTTAAGTGGGATCTAAAAATGGAGTTTTCTGTGGGGTTGCATTGTGTGCCTCATATTACAGTGCTGATGACGTACCATAGTCTTTGAACAGTTTTCCAAAGGCTTTGTTTTGTGAGGTTTCTCATATGGTCAAATGAAGTTCATACTCTGCATATGTATGTATACTATCACTTTGCACAATTGTTTGGTGTAATCATGGATACATAGGCCTCGCAGGTACTATGACTTCTTAAAACACTTTATATGACTTTGGTAATTTGATAGTCATCATTTCCTTCAGTTTTCTGGATGCAGAAACATTATTGACTTGTGGCATTGCTACACTACATGGCAGATGGGCCACACAATCTTTCCAAAATCCGAAACGCGACCTGAGCCAACTGCATGGATCTGCGAATCAAAAAGAATGACACAGATTCTGTAGTGTGTATCGAATGGTTGGCATGAATTGTGCATTCAGCTGGTGATTGTTATTCATTTCTAGATCTAGTTGGAGATCATGTAGCTTAGGATTTGATTAGTATTTCTTTGAATGAAGATTGCAGAAAGCCTGCTACCTACAGGCTCGGTAGTGACCCTTGCATGTCAGTGCACACTTTTTTGCTTGAAATGCTTCATAAGCCTGGAATGTATTTGTCTCAATGTGTCACATTTAATTCACCCTGAATTTCCACTCGTGTTTAGCCTGAAACTTTGGAAATGGGGCAATTTGTGGAGCCCATTCTCGTCGCAGTTTGAGGGATGTCAGTATGTTTTTAATTTACGATAATCCTCTACCTCTTTTATGCTACTTTGAAACTCAAATGATAAGTTATGCATCATGTTGGTCTTTATTAAATATATAAGTCCTAATCACTCCTTTTTTGTAGCTTAGCTACTAGTTTCATCTCCTATCTTTAAGTGACTTGATTCATATGTACTGTCAGATTTACGTTCTGCTGCTCAGAATTGAGTTGACCGGTGCTTTACATGATTCGCTCCTTATCTAATCCTCATTCTGTAGCTGTCGCACTGAAGTGTGTGTGCTCTTGCTATGTGTCACCAGCCAAATGAATGTAATGTGAAGTAATGATTATCAATTTGGGGTAGGCTTGAGTTTCCTGGACATTTCAATCAGAAGGGCCTTGAAACGTCATAAAAGTGGTCCTTTCAACTTCAGCTTTGTCACATTGTTGAATGTGTGTACCTGCACCATTTTTACCATGCATGTACTTCTCTGCTATTATTCCTTTGACCCCCCCCACACACACACCCACCCACCCACCATCTTTTATGAGACTGTCCTGTCCTGACTGTTATGGGTTCAGAAAGGGAAGAGTGTGCTCTGGGTCCATATAGACTCTGTAGCCTTTATTTTGAAGTGTTTCACTTCACTGTGTTCGGAGGAGGTAGGAGTTGGCGGCCTTTGAAGATGATGTGCAGCATGAAAGAGCTGGGAGAGGAGAGGGAAGAACAGAGAACAGAGGAGGGATATGAAATCCTCTGTTGTCTCCTGCTGGAGTTCCTCAGTGCTGGCAATGAAATGATAAACAGATTGCAGCCCATACCGTTGCCAGGGTAACCACAAGCCTGGTACTGCCAGCCTTGAAAATGGTGCACAGCTCACCCAGGCAGCTAATAATATGATGGGGACTGATAAATTTCTGTGTTGATCACATGGTTTTATTTCATCCATATTTGTGGGAAGGCAAATTAATCTTTCAAAAAAAAAAACCCTAATTATTTTTAATGAGCTAATAAGTGATTTGGGTTATTGCTTATATGGATAGTTTTCTTTTTAAATCACTTCTTTTTATTATTTTTTTTGTTTTTTTTATCCAAGGAACATTGGTGTTTAATTAAAAATGAGCAACATCAGTACGTTGGATAGTGTACTCCTGCTTCTGAATGTATTAATATTTATGCCTGGAGTACAGTTAATGGATATTCAAGTTTTGAATAATCCCCCATTTTTGTGTTTATTTATTCATAATTCTTGCAGTATTGATGGCGGAGAAGCTGAGTCTTAAGAATTTAAAAGAAAATGAAGTTGATTCTTTCATACTCGAGTCCTTAGATTTTTTTTTTTTAACCCAGAATTCCATTTCATTTCTGACCTGAAAATTGAAATATGCATTTCTGTTTCGATGTAAACATTTTAGTTGCATTAACGCGTTGCCTGGTTTGACCAAAAAAGGTGCCAGCTTGTGTGAAAAAGAAACACTAAGCTGTTTAATCCATAATGATAATTATTAATGACAATAATAATAACAACTGAGGTGTCTTTTAACTCTTGAGTGTGGAGGTCTGCAGCTGTTTGTTTTAGAGCTCAACCAGGCACCCATACACCTCTCTTTGGATTACCTTATTTAACATTAATGGCACAGCTCTCAACATTGCTTCATTTAATTATGTATGACTTTCATGTAGCATTTGTGTTTTTTATCTTGATCTTCAAAGACTTTCATATAGCACAGTGTCTTGATCTTGACGTAGTTCTTTTATAATGCCTCTTGGGCTCAGTCAAGGGCTAATGGATGCACAGAGCCACTACTTGTTTGGTCGTAACTTAAGAAATAATTACAGCAAAATTATAAACTATGCATCAAAAGATATGTATTAGTCCTCTTTTAAAACATATTTTAAAATGAATGCTTGCAAAAAAATATTTGACACATTATTATCAAAAACTCCTAGGTAAGGGGTGCACTCAAAATGAACACTCCCATGATGGAACCCTCTTTAAATCGTGGCCTTTTTCTTGCTCAATTCATAACTTGATTGATGTAGCTTCAGACTTGATAGTAGTTCCACAGTGCAAAATCACTTTGATGTTCATGGATATGCATAGCTGCTGGTTTATGACTGAGCTGTACTTTATCTGAACTGTGTTTTTTATCTGATATGTATTTGCATTTGTCCCAGTGACCTTCGGTATGCACGTATCATATATTGCTGTGGACAAAACATCTGCCAAATAAAATATATTGGAATGCCTCCCATTCCTGGAACAGAGATTATTGTGATGTCATCTGTGAGGGGAGGGATTGTGGTATCTGGCAATGAGTCAGGCTGGCCTGTGCTGGAGGTCCAGCTCAGCTGCCAAACCTTCCATCCTCTCCAGCTCCCGGCTGATGTCCAGCACATTCACACCCATGGTCAGGAGAGCAGTGTGGGCCCGAGGAGAGTTGCTATAGTCCTTCCTCACCTTTAGAGTGCAGGTGCCCGGTAGCCTATACTCCAGCTGCCTGGATACAGTCCAGCTGCTGTAGTTCTGGATGCCGTACAGCTCCACAAAGCGATCAACACTCATGGTTTCTCCCCCTCCTCCTCCGTTAAGGCGACATGTAGACATTGGGCCAGGTGCTCCACTATGGTGCTTGCAGCAGTCAGCTCATAGTACTGGGGGGGTAAGGGAGAGGGGGACTGCAGTGTGATTTCCTCTTCTTTCACACACTCTGCACCGTCTGTGAGTGCAGGAAATGGGTCATCTCCGAAGCTCTCTGGCACCATCACCGATTCCCCTCCTCCCGCTATACCTTCTGTGCCTGTGTACATCTCTGCCTGGGAAGCCCCATTTCCAGTCTCCGCCCGGGGCCCTGTATGATTGTCCTGGCCCCTGGTGAGGTCAGAAAAGTGAGGTCTCTGGTCGATGATCAGTTTCCACTGGTCCCCCTGCTTGCTCAGCCAGGTCTGCCGAGCGGCCAGCTGGAAGCTCTCGGTGTCGTAGTAGAGGTCAGTGAGGGTCGACTCCTCCACACACCTGGCCCCAATCTTCTGGAGGTGTGTCTCTGTCCTTTCCCCCAGTTGGTACTGCAGTTGCACTGATACTCTGATTGGCCCATGAGGGCCCCGGGGCCCGGTATCATCCCACTCCTCACCTTCCCCCATCTCCTTTTGACCATCCTCCACCAGCATCTGCAAACACGGAGATGCAGCCAGTTTGTAAGGTCAGCAGGGTAAGAAATAATTTTGACTCCAATGGCCTGACTGTTGACACAAAGCAGTGCCCTTTGCCCCATGCTACAGGATACTGACAAGCATCTTTATTTGTGCTTCATCCGTCAAGCGTCATGCGGCCATGACAGTCAGCAGCTTTGATTACTTTCATCAAGTAAAGAATTATTTCCTCATTTACTGTAATCGTAGCCTCTGGTTTCCCTGGTGACACAGTGGAGATCTGAACTTTCTTACGTTCCTTAGATATATATGCCTTTGGCTACCAGCTGCTTTAGTATTAGTGCATGGGTGTCTAGTGCAACTACGCATGCATGTGTTCTTTGTGCACACTATACTTTTATCAACTTATTAATCTTGTGTAGACCAACATCCTGACTTGTGTTTGTAACTTTCTCACCGTAAGTTGCCCCAGAAGTAGAGGTTGTCAAATTAATCCATATGAATGAATTAGTCAGGACTGTTATTTGTGGGAAAGCTCTCTGACACAACTTGAGAGGGTGGCAGCAACACAGGTCAGCACTGCTGCTAATATTGTTTGTATTTTAAAAAGACTTATTTTCATTTTGCTATCTCTCAGTCTAACAGCTTGTGACAAGTGGGTGGTGAATTATAAGAATTATCATTGTAATTGTTGCAACATGTGCGCCAGGCAGAAAACTTGTTTAAGTATCAAGTGAGTATAATTCAGTGTTGATTGCTAATGTTTTTTTCCATGTAAAAATCTTTTCAAAACGTGTCAGACTAAAAGCTTAATGTGATTCGAAGTCCACCTGTTTCTGTGCTCTCCTGATAAGGAAAAAGTACCTCACCTTTCTCTTCAGTCTCCTGAAATCCCCTGGCTCTCAGTCCCTTGTGTCTTGGTATTGGGAGTGTGCCTTGCAATGGCCGTATTTCTGCTGACTAAGTCCTGCCTGTCGTCAGCACTAACCGAAAAGAGTCTCTCTTTTTTTTTTCCCCAGAGTCTGCAATTTTATATCCAGTACTGAAACCCCGCATTAAACCAATAACTTCCTCTTTATCAAAAAGAAGAAATACTCTGCTGCTGGAAATCATGTAGAGAATTTACAATTGGACGCACTGGCAGAAACCTGGTTACCGCAGTGCCGGTGACGTGTGGAGGTCATGGATACTCGCATTGTTGTTGGTGCGACAGTTTCTGTTTACAGTGTAATCTTTGCTCTCTATCTGAGTCTTATCTTTCTCTGAGGCTTCAAGAATTGCGTTGTATGCAAATTCAGAAACTGCACGGTATGTTTATAAGAAATCATGTAAAAAAAAAGGGAGGAAAAAATATGCTTTCATTTGCTCCAAGGAGCTGTGCAAACTGCATAAGAATGTTTGGGCAGAGTTGATGTTTCCAAGTGTAACTACAACATTGCTGGCACAATGGAAAAAATTTATTGCGTTGTCAGTTGCACCCATGAGGAAAGGGGAAAGACCTAGTTCTGTTTGCTGTCTGGCTAAGCGTGTGTGTATACAGTTAGGTCCATAATATATTTGGACAGACACACAATTTTCATTGTTTTAGTTTTGTACCCCACCTCTATGGATTTGAAAGGAAACATTCAATACGTGGTTGAAGTGCAGACTTTTGGCTTCAATTTAAGGGTTGTGTCAAAAATGTTGTCATCACCAGACGCTGGGTCTCTACCCCGGTGATGCTCTGCCCGGCCTTCACTGCAGCTGTATTCAGTTCCTGCTTTGTTGTTGGGGTGCTTTGCCTTCAGCAAGTGACATAGACACTCGATTGGTTTCACGTCATATGATTGACTTGTCTATGGTACAACATTGTGCTTTTTTGCCTTAAAAATCTTTTGATGTTTTTGCAGCATGCTCCCAAGTCACTAACCATCTGCACTGTAAAGCATTTTCCAATTAGTTTGAATGCATTTGGCTGAATCTAAGCATATTATATAGCCCTATACAATTCAGGTTTCATCCTCCAGCTGTTGTCAACAGTCTCATCATCAGTAGATAAAAGGGAACCAGCTGAATTAGCAGCCATACATGCCCATATATGACCACTCCTCACAGATGAGCCGATACGCCTCAAATCATGAGCAGTTACTTCTCTTCTCCGTATCCTTCTTTTCCTATCTGTCTGGTGTAAGTTTATCTTGGTCTTGTTTGTCTATAGATCTTTTGCAGTCACGTGCTCCCACTCCATGGGGGCGGGGTTGTTGGCATGGCAATAGTAGTTATGCGGCCATATTGGGGTGAAAGCTGTTCAACCCAAACGTGGCAGAGTCAAAATTGTGGGGGAGCCAGTGGTATTTTACCACATTGACCGAAAAATGGCTCATAAAATGAAATCTAATCCGATGACAGTGCTGTCAGACATCATAAATGATTTAGACGACTCACATAAGCGCAGATAAGTGGACAAATTGTGCCATGCAGGTCTGGATCACAACCTGTATCTACTGGCAGCTAGCATGTTTGAACTGTGCACGGATGACGGTCAGTAATTCCCTGACTTGGAGTATCCTGACGTCTATATCGAATAAACTGTATAAACAGTGTTTTCATGTTGATAAGACTCGCTGTACGTCTGTATCCAGGTGCATTTGTACATTTCCTATGCCGGGGTGCATTTCCCAAAATCACATGCTAACTAACATAGTAGGGCCCATTGACTGTGAATGGACGAACTATGTAAGTTGCTAACTTGGTTAGCAAATACGCTTTTGGGAAATCTGCCTCTAGATGAGAACTGCCCTGTCAAGCCAGACAGCAGTATCTGCAAAATAGTGAAACTGAGAAAATTGGCCTTAAAGCTTTACTCTTGGTACTGGAAGGCAATTGCATGGACCACAATGCTATCAATGACATTGATTTCCTATTAGACCCTGAATTTTTTGTGAATCAAAATATTTTTGAGAAGTTGACCCAGATAGGAGATACTGCAGATACTGCCCTTTGACTTGACCTCCTGCCCTACTTTTGTAGATACTGCTCACTTGCACATGCAATAACTCTGTACATGTGTATTGATCAGGCTAATCTCTACAAAAAATAGATGGAGCTGGTGCTGTGGAGGGTCAATGGTGGGTTTTTCCCAATTTTAAGAAATTTGCAGATACTGCCATCTGGCTTGACAGGGCAGTGAACTCCTCACCAAACGTAAGGCATAATGCCACCTCCATTTGGAGGTCGTGGCCAGGCTGTCTACATTGCTACTGATGCTATAGAAAAACGCCCTATTAACGCTCACTCCGTCTGTCAGTTCATGCAAAGATTACTGTACAAAAACAAGGTTTTTTTTTATATCAAAGATCTAGACGCTGAAAATAGTCAGTTGAACAGTGATCTCAAACAAAAACACTTACCTCCAACAAAGTGTTCATTGCATATATGGGTACTACCTGATGGGGTCCACTGTTTCTTGGTGTGCTGGTCACTAGTGTGTCGGACAGCTGCTTTTCATATTTCTCTCCGTGCTACATTGGCTTGAAACCTGTGAAATGACAATATTGGCTTCTTGTAGTTTGTGCAGCCAACTGCAACTCAGTTCTTAACCATGTTTCTGACTGCAACAGTAACCAGTTCTGGCATAACCATTTGTTTCAGTTCTTAACCATGTTTCTGATCGGTTGGATTGACAAGTTTCAGTAACCACTACGTACGATTAACACGCACCTGGCATATCTACAAGCGGCATTTGTTTTCTCCCCAACATGATGGCTGCGCTGAGTTTAATCCCAGGGTTCATTGAGCCAGCTGTTGTATGACGTCAGTTGCAAAACCTTAATTGCATACTTTTCCAGAACCACACAGGCATTTTTAGACCTTTTTTTTTTTTTTTTTTTTTTTGGTCAAGTTTCCTGTTATTGAGCCCTATTAATAGTTTGCATGTTAAAATAAACGGTTTGTATTTATTCAGGTGAAGTCTTTAGATTGCAGGCATTTTTTTATTTTTTAGTTTTTTTTTTTGCAGGTCTCCTTTTTTTGAGCCTAATCAATAGTTAACATGTTAAAATAACCCTTTGTATTTACTCTGGTGAAGTCTTCTTTTGATTTCTGACTTGGGCACTGATAAGCCTGTTTAGAAGGGGTTTTTTTTTTTTTTTCCCCAAACCAGGAAAATATTTTTTTTCTGTCACCGTTGTTCTCTGTGGTCTTCCTATGGCCTTCTTGTATTTCTGCGCTCACCAGTGATTTTTTTTTTTTTTTTTTTCCAGGTAAGAATAATACCAAAAAGTTCAGTCGGCCACACTAATGGTTTTTTTCTTTGATGGGTTTATTTCATTTTTCAGCCTAATGATGGCTTTCTTTACTGGCACTGACAGCTGTTTAGATTTCATACTGACAGCTAACAGCAACAGATTCAAAATGAAAATGTAACTCTTGAAATCAACTGTAGACCTTTTTTTGTGTTCATTTTAAATGGAATTATTTGGGAATAAACCACTGGCCAGGGGACAGCTGAGCAACAAATTGTCTAAATAATTTTGGTCCCTATAAAAGGGAGGACCCTCTTAGAAAGAAAAATGCTGTTATTTTTATGCCATCTACTCGATTTCTGGTGTTAACCCTCAAACTGAAGCAAAATGTCCTCACTTCGAACTCGTATTTGTTATATTCCAGTTCCAATATTCAATGTTCGATGGCTTAAAAAAAAAAAAAAAGTCAGTGCACAAATATTTTTGTACCAAACCGTATGTATGCATTTATTCTGTATTTTCTACTGTTTGGATGGACATGGCCTACCTGAAGCCCCTTAATTTCACCCCTTAAAGTTGACATGTTATGCTATTTTTTTTTTTTTTTCCAAGGTAAAATATTCTTGGATGTCTAAAAGGGAAGTTTTTAAACTTTATAGTTAAAAAAAAAGAAAAATCAACAAAATTCCATGATTTCTGGGCTATTTGATTTCCTTTATTCCTACCCTCTGAGAATGGGCTATTCTGAGTCGGCGTCCACTTTATGGAATGAACTTTGTTTTAATTGGCCAGCGAATGGAGCACCATGTTAAAGGAGAGCAACAGTGTCATAATCCCCGGCAACTAGCAAGTCTGCAGATGACTGAATAAGTAGCTGGCCAGCTACTTTTTAAACAACACAGTTTGGAAAGGTAACATCTGCAGGCTAAACAAGCATGGATTTTACATTCATAGAAATTCGACATGCAGTTACCATAAAACCATATAGTTTTACTACACTTGTTAATCAGTCTCGAATGTTGAGAATGATCCATAGCTACTACCTGTGCAGTAGCAACCCTTAGCTTACATTCCATTTACTGCATTAGCTATTCCGAGTAAAAACGGACTGAATTTGGTTAACAAAGGCACCCATTCTATCCGTTCCCATGGGTGTGTCTTGTACACTGCTTCTGGCTGAACTGGCAGTAGTCTCTAAACTCAGTCAATTTAATGGAATAATTAAATAACACAATAATTATGGAAAGGTAATGCAAGCATGCTAACAGAGTATGTTAATTTTGAGAATAGCACTTAGCTAGCATTCTAGCTACCTAGTAACATTAGCAACCAAGCTGTACATGCTTAAATAAGGTTACGATTGAAATTCAGTTTGCATATCAGCAGAAATTTCAAAAACTTACCTTGCAAGCTACAGATCCTCCTTGAAAATAAATCAAAACCACCACTTCATTGTATCTTTCTAAAAGCATAGTGGGTCCCCTTTAATATTAATTTCATAGCCAGTCCTGCTTTGTACTGATCCGGGTTAGTAGTATAAGGTGGTTAGACAAAAAAAGGATAGCATACATATTGCTAGTTATGGGCTTTTACCCACTAAAGCTGAGATGTTGCCTTAAAAAGAATCAATGGGTGGAGATATTCAGATGAGGGGCGGAACAGTTTTCTCGAGTCCGCTTGTGATGTTGAAAGGGGAGCCAAATCCGAATGTCATGCTGAATGCCATATTTTATGAAAAAGCAGCCCACAAAAAATGTTTTTTTCTTACTGCACAGTTAGTGGGTTGGTAGGCTTTCCAGATACCAAAATGTGTCTGTATACAAAATGAAAAAGTGAGTTTTTCAAATTATGTCCCATTTAAAAACTTTGCTCAGGAGTACATAATTAGTCCACTCATGTCACCTGGTAACCAGACCAGTGTGCTTTGAGCCGCAACTCCAGTTTCCTAGTAGTTGTGCCGCCTGAGTGTTTGACTCTGCAGCTGAGCTGTACTGAAACATGGCTCATTAATCCTTAGCTGATGGGTCTGCAGGGTCTACACAGTGAGGGGAAATCTGAGACTGCAGTATACTGCAGCTTTACTTGTCTCTGTCTGTTGCTTTTAAAGCCAAACGTTCATCTCTTGTTCTACATCAGCAATTCACAAAGGCTGGTGCTGAGGGACCTGCGGTGTCTAATGGTTCTTGTTCCAGACGACCTCTTAATTAATCAGTCTTGATTGAATTGCTGTCTGAATTCTGAATGAGATTGTCTGCTGCATGCCCTCTTTAAATGGCTGTTTTTATGGTTTCTGATGAAGTTATTTGCTACTTGTTTAGAGAAAAGGGTAACCAGCACATTTTAGCCATCTGCCTTTGGTTCTTACACTCAGTAGGAGGAAGAACAATGAACTTCAAGAAAAGTTATTATTTTTATTGTTGTGTGACTTATTTATTATAGGTATTAGCTATAGTTGCATAGATCTCATGGTGTACTCCACTCATTCTACCCCATGGTCAGAGTTCCCATTCCATAGTTTTCTCTTTAAAAAATGGTGCTTCAAGGTTTTGGTGACCTATATTGGTTTTATTTCCAAAACACAATCTCTGATATTTATGAAAAATAGGCTTGTGTCATCTACAACAATAGGCTAATTTAATAGGAAAAGGATAAAATGTTTGAAACTTTCTTGCAGAAGCATTTTGTAGTATTGATTCAGTACATTTGTGTTTGTAGATTTCCCTTCATGACACTGTAAACTGATTGTTAGGTATGATACTCTCGCTGCTCATTTAAATTGGGTTCTGAGTATTGAGCTTGAGAGCCTGTGGTTTGCTGAGGTCTGGTGCACGCGCAAAACATTTTATCACAAATACAGAAAAATTCAAAATCCTAAAATCTTATTTCAAATGCGTCAATATTACTATGTCAGATAACAAAGATGTACATCGCTCAGCAGTTTTCTTTCTCCCAGAAGCTGCTGCTGGAATATCTTATAAGAAACATAAAGCAGTAAATGTGTTCCTATTAAATACCTTTGTTTAATATGAAATTCTGGGAACTTAAGAGCAAAAAACAATGAAAATAAGTTTTTTGACCGAAGGGTGTAGAGGAACTGTCAATCTACTCTGTAATTATAAATTTTATTCAGACAGTTTAATTCAAGCTCAAATTTTTGTACATAACCATAGTCTTTTCTTGAACAGTTGCCTACATTTTACAACAATGACGATGGTCACAGGTAATTCCAAAATGAGAGGTCTTTAATTTAGAAATGAAAGGACAGTGTTACCGGTATTAATCTGGTAAAATTAAAATAGATTTATGTATATAGTGAGCACCATAATTCATTGGACAGTGACTCCTTTTTTGTTGTTTTGCTTCAGCTGGCGGAGTTAATCTCTGGATCAAAAAGATCATTTAATTCCACATTATAGTTAACTGTCCAATATTGTTGATGGGACTGAAAATGGGGATGGGGTTGAAGACTATGTACAAAAGCTGCTGTCATTTCTAAACAATGTGATAAGAATGAAAACACCCAAATGAAAGCTGACTTTCTTCACTTTTACCTAATTGACATTGTATCAGTTCTAACTTAGAGCTAGGGTATAGAGCCAAAATAATTTTGGGGGGTGGAAAAAAAAAGCAACTCTGTCCAATTGAATGGTGTTTGCGTCAATCTATTATATGTGAATATATACCGTGGGTTCTAGAGGCATTGGTATCGCTGACTGGAAATGCTGGGAAATACACAAATAAAAAGATAATAATAATTATAACATCATAAAGAAACTCAATATGCCAGGAGGTGCAAAAAGCTGTACTGCATTGATGTTTTAGTGTAATCAGCCAAAATTATTTATTCGTTTAAGTAAAAATCATTTTCAACCAGAACAAGGTTTCACAATTGGATACCTTGCAGCCAGACTGAACCAATCCACACAGAATACATTTTGAGATATCCGCCAATTTAACTTTCTAACTTTAGGATCTGAATGAACTAGTGTGAAAGACGTCAGGTAAAATCACAAACCACACGTTGATGCAGCTCAATAATCTGTATCAAAACCTTGGGGCAGTATTATTCTTAAAGAATTGTGTGCAGTTCATCATCATCCCTGTCTGTGGAACTGGAACGGTTCTGTCTCTCTTTCAGGTGTTCTTCTGGGACATTGCGCTCGGCAGGGGAATGGCCCAACAGCCCACACCACTGTGAATGGGTCAGGGGTTCAAGACCAAGGAGGAGTCCAATATGGGTCAGTACTGACTGCAGTGTTCACCATACAATAGCTTAGCCATCATCTTGAGACTGAACTATCAGTATCAAGCCAGTATGTGGTTCATTGGGAAATATGATGAAGATCTGGCAAAAATGTACACAAGACTTGTGCACATTGATGCTGTACTGCTTGATGATTATTAAGAATCTTTCACTTAGTAGTTACAGTATATTGCATGTTATTTGTCCTGGCCCCTCTGTGAGTAATGAGCATCTTGGATGTATCACTGAGACCGAGGGTATGAAAGTTGTAATGGTTTTTTTATTTCTTGGTATAAGTACTGTTTGAAAGTGCAGACCATATTTCTATACATGTTAAGGGACAGGAGGCGTTAAACAGTTCACAGATTCTGAGGTAATTTCCCCAGTTCGTAGCTCAGCCATCTGTGTTTTGTGTTGTATGTGCAGGTCGAGTGGAAAACGTTACTTGTAAAACCCCATTTCCAGAGAAGTTGGGATGCTGTGTAAAATGCAAATAAATAAAAACAGAATGCAATGATTTGCGAACCATTTAAACCATATATTTAATTGAAAGTAGTGCAAAGACAACATATAAAATGTTGAAACTGAGAAATTTTATTGTTTTTTGGAAAATTTTTGCTCATTTTGAATTTTATGACAGCAACATGTTTCAAGAAAGTTGGGACAGGGGCAGTGTTTACCACTGCGTTGCATCACCTTTTCTTTTAACAATACTCTGAAAGCATTTGGGAACTGAGGTGACCGACTGACATAGTTTTGGAAGCAAAATGTTTTCCTATTCTTGCCTGATATAGGCTTTCAGCTGAGCAACACTTTGCAGACTACTTTGTCATATTTTTTCATAATGTGGCAAATATTTTCTGTGGGTGACAGGTCTGGCCTGCAGGCAGGCCAGTTTAGCACCCATCCTCTTTTACTACAGAGACATGTTGTTGCAATACGTGCAGAATGTTGTGTTTGTTATTGTTTTGCTGAAATTAGCAAGGCCTTCCCTGTCAGAGATGTCTGGATGGCAGTATATGAAACTCCAAAACGTACATATATTGTTTAGCATTAGTGTTGTCTTCACAGATGTGCAAGTGACCCATGCCATGTGCAATAGTGCCCCCCGTACTATAATGCATGCTAGCTTTTGAACTTTGCACTGATAACAAGCTGGATGGTCCCTCTCTACTTTAACCCAAACATAATTTCCCAAAATAATTTCACTTTTTTTATCGGTCAGACCACTGGAAAGTTTCCCGACTTCACCTCAGTCCATCTTAAATGAGCTCCGGCCCAGCAGAGACCGTAGCATTTCAAGATCTTGGTTTAATATTTGCATGGCCGAGTTTTAACATGCATTTGTGGATACAGCGACAAATGATGTTCACTAACAATAGTTTACAGAAGTGTTACTGAGTCAATTAAATGATTTCCACTTCAGAATCTCGTTAAGATCATGGCTATTCAATATTGATTTTCGGTCTTATCCCTTGTGTACAGAGATTTCTCGGGATGCTCTTGACCCTTTGAGAGTATTATGTACTGTAAAGGATGAAGTCCCCAAATTCTTTTCAATTTTACTTTGAGAAACTTTATTTTAAATTGTTGAACTATTTGCCCATGCAGTCTTTCCCTGAGTGGTGAGGCCATTGCCATTTAGTCCGGAAGACTTTTTATACCCAATCCTGTTACTGACCTGTTGCCAATTAACTTTCTTTGCAGTGATATGTTCCACCAAGTGCATTTTTTTTTTTTTTTTTGCATCATTCAACTTTTCCAGTCTTTTGTGGCCCCTGTCCCAACTTCTTTGAAATGTGTTGCTGGCATCAAATTCAAAATGAGCAGGAGTCTTTCAAAAAAACATTAAAATTTCTTAGTTTCAACATTTGACATGTTGTCTTTGCACTATTTTCAATTAAATATAGGGTTTAAATGATTTGCAAATCCTTGCGTTCTGTTTTTATTGACATTTTACACACCGTCCCAGCTTTTCTGGAAATGGGGTTGTACTTATCCTACCTGCACAAAGCCATCCATTGGGAGAGCTGGCTCTGGTCTATCAGGCATAACCCGTACCACCTGCCCTGAGAAGCGGGTGTTGCGTAGAGTGCATATGGTTCATTGCAAACACACCCTTCCTCTCCCCACACCAGCCCCCTCAGCACAGCTCATGGAGAGAATGAGGCCTGTGTTCTTTGGCTGATTGTTCCCCTTCAGCTGGGGCCAGGGAGAGTCTCTCCTGGTCATTTTACCCCCGGCCCCTTGCCTTTTTTATTTCTCAAATGCTACCTTCGATATAAGCTTCTATCCTGTTGATCGCTCAAGCCTTTGCCTATTCGGTTATTTAAGGGCGTCTACTAAATGCCTAAATGTAAATGCAAATATCTGCAAATCTTTAGTTATTTATTTCAGGCTGGGTGCACAGCACCTGAACAGCGTTTCTGTTATTTCGTTTAATATAACGGCCGTGTTGAGCAAGATGATGTTTTCACTGAAATATGAGGTACATGTCAGAGATGAAGATGAATGGTAATGCATTGTGATTTTATTTATTGACTGAAAGTAAGACGGTGAATGTGTCATTGTGCTACTTTATTGTCATGTTTCATTATGCTTTTATGCTCTTATTCCTGCCTCGGGGGCTCGTCCTTTTTTGTGACAGTGTTTTTGACAGCCCTAAAGGTAAATGCTTGTATTTACATCACCTGAGTGTGTGTTATCTGTAGCACTCCAACAATAGGGGAGAGCGTCAGTCGCCACATGGTTGGCTGTTGATGGCTACACCGTACCTTAACGTATGAGGTGATTCATCTCTTACAACGAATTTATGACCGCACCGGTGCCCTCAGGGGAACAACTGTCAGACTCGTCAGCCGGGTTGTTAATATTTTGAGAGGGAATCTTTGTAAAACTGTGGCCTTTTGGAGGCAAATTGGGCTATTTTTACTGGAGGCAGTCTGGAGAGCAGCGGCTCTCAGCTCCATGCCTGCGATTGGTTGAGGAAAACATAGCGTGGGAGGTGAACATACTCCATTCCTCATGCACTTGTCCTCACAGTCCAAACTATTAATTGAGATGAGGAACAGAGTGTTATTGTAGGAATGTATTGTGCTTTGAGGGCTCTGTGAATGTTGTTTGGTGTAGGGAAGAGTGCTCCATCTCCTGTTTAAGCCCTGTGAATTCTTTCTCCTTACACGCTCGGGACATTTTGTCCAGTCTTGGGCGAGGGCTCTTAAATCTAATGAGCAGAGCTCCAGCTTGTATTGTCACTGTGTGCTGTTGAATATGCCACTGATGGTTTCCAGTCCTTACTCTTACTGCGCTTACATGTGTATCTGTATCCACACGCACATGTGCATTAGTGTGTGTTTGTGTGTGTGTGCGTATGTGTGTGTGTATGCACACCAACATGTACTGGAGATTCTGGTTTGTGTGCCATCTTGTTCAAATGCCAGTCATTTGTGTGTTGTGTGTGTGAAGCATGAATGTGAGCGTGTGAGTGTCTGCATGGCTGGTGTACTCACTCGCTCTCTGAATCTACGGCACTGTTGTCCCCACCCCAGTGATTCTACCTTTTGTGGCATTTCAGTTTATGATAGTTTATTTGTGGTTTTACAACTTCTTCTTTGTACAGATAAGTCCTTTCCGTCAGTTTCTTCACAATTTATATTTGGCCCATGCTATTGCACATCATTTGCATCAGTAATGACGTTATATACAAATACTTGTGTGGGAATATTGTTAGCCTTGCACTATTATTCATTTAAATGATGTTTATGCACCTATGTTGGCATTTGCTGCATATAAGTGAAAATCCATGTGAATATATTATCATGTAATGTAATATGTGACCCAGGATGTCCTGTGATCCTGACAGTGACAGCCTCCAGTCAGTCCTGACAGCCTGTGTTCACTGTTCACACTCCCCTCCCCCACCGTCAGGACAGACATGAGGGACAGCAGGTCTGTTACCCACGGCTGCTGTGTTTTTTCCTTCAGTGTGCCTGTACTGTGGGGTTGCATGCTGTTTTTTTGACCATGATCTTTTTTTATACCAGACACTTGATCCTTAATAAACAGCCTTCATTTATGTTTCATAATTCAAACATTCGCAGCCAAAAATCTGAGGTTGGTGCTCACATAGAACAATGATTAAATTTATACAGTGCATCAATGCATTCTTTATGGCTTTGCCCTGCACTCCTTTACTATGTTGTTTTTTTCTGACAGACTTTTAATTCACAGAATATGATCATGGCCTTTTCACAGTCATGGGTTTGGAAAAAAAGAAAGAAACGCAAATTTTTTTTTTTGGTTACTGTAGATTGTGGCAGTCGGTCTTTCATTGTGCTTTATATGATACCCAACAGGAAAGGTTCTTTGGGGAAGGCCCAGAACGTTCCGAGATTTTGTCAGGTCTGCAAGCATGATTTCAGCTTAAGCCGTTAATCACATTTTCATCGGAGGAAAAATAGCTCAATTCCTCTTCTTCTTTTACCGATGAATTAATGTTTGAGTTTGTTTTTTGATTTAATTGGGACTGAGAGAATCGTGTTTGGGAACTGGACTGCCCAACAGGCTCGAGTGTCTCACACTTCCACAATGGGACTTTCTGTTCCCCTCTGTTCTGGAAAATCCTGCAGACAGTAGATTCAGATTTGAGACATCAATATTTTATCTTCCTCTAATGAGCTCTCTTTCTTTCTCTCTCACTGGCTCTCACTGTCTCTGCGGTCCTTAGGTGCCCGGCTATGGCAGAGGGAATTCAAACATTGCATTTCATCCTGTCACTTCTCTTTCCCTGACTGCCCTCCATAATCTGGAAGGACTGATTGGACTCTGTTGGGACTGTGCAGCAGTGAGCAGAACCTGCAAAATAGAAGATTGACTGCGACAGTCCCATTTATGCCCCAGTGGCTGCAACTGCTGTGTTGAACATCTACACTAGAATTACAAGGGCTGGAGTCCTGCAGTGAGCCTGTGTTTGTTGTGCCTTGAATACAAAATGGATTTTCTCCTTGGAGTGGAAACCAAATGCGACCCAATGGAGACCAGTAGTGATATAAATGCATGGGCGAGTCAGTGGTGCAGTAATAAGGGGAAGCAGGACGGAAACATGGTTTATTGTACAGTAAAGTGTGTACAAACTGCTACTTTGCTCGGAAGACTTCACAGCATTGGCTTCTTCTGTTGCTGTGGCAACGTGACAAATCCCTGCCTTTTCTGAAGCAGAAGCATCCGTTTGCCGCGCACCTGTGAGGTCCTACGCTGCGAACCGTTGGTCATGTGAGGTCATCAGTCTTCTATAATGTTCAAGCACGCTCTCGATAGAGACATGGCAAACTAGTGTTTACTTCAGTGCTGAGCGGCAGGTTTCGCTTCTGAGCGGGGAAAAAAAAATGTTTGACATTGCTGTTGTTTTTTTTGTGTAGCCCTGTGGATATGTGGCGTCACAGTTGTGTTTCGTCGCACAAGTGCAGGGAGGCTGAGCTGGTAAACATCATCAGGGGAAATCCTTCTGAGGAAGGAGATTTCTCTGAACTTTCCGAGCATAGTGCATCGGTGAGTCAGCCAGCATGGAATGAACGATGGCCGCGTTTCACAGAGCATGGAATTCCTCCTCTGAGCAGGTTCCTCACGGGTGTTTTGCTAAAGCATCTCTCTGAAACCATGTTAGAGGTCTTCACTCGCAGTGCATTTATTAATCATACCTGCCATAGTCTTCACAGTGCTTATGCTACATGGAGAGTCCTGGTATCATTGCATCTCTGCTTTAGTAAGGACCAGTAATTGTGCGTGTAAATGGAAGAAAACACCATCTGTCCTTCACTACGTCACAGGCTCGGCAGTGAGGAAAGGGCTCTGTTGTTGTTTAAAGGGTTTTTTTTTTGTACTGCAGATAGACAGAAACTGTTTCCATAGAAACCCATCAGTTGGTTTTTATACTTCACCTCAAATGTTTCCCAGCACTGGTGATGTCATTTCTTAGTTTTCATGTGAAGATTTTGTATAATCCAAGAGGAATTAAGGAATAACAAGGGTGTTTTACAACACTGCTTTTGATTTAAAGGTGAGACGATACGAGAAGCAATCATTTGGGGACCGCCCACCTCACACAAACATGTAAACACACACAAACCTGCAGATGCATACCAGTATTTGAGCCCATACTGGCATGTGAAATCAGCTGCTTACAACAAACACTAGTAGATGTTTAGGTCTTCCTGTACAGAGAATGGTGTAGGACACGACCTCATAGACTATTGCACTCTTGGCACATTAACAATACTCTGTGTAAAATGAATTCTCTCAACTGTAAATGAAACTGGAGGAACTCTCTGAAGAGAGAGTTTGACGAAAATCTGAGCAGAAACAGCTGTCAAAGTTAATTTCTCCTCTCATAATTGATTTTTCCTTTAGTGTTGATCATTGTACCCCAACCCACCCATGACCGGCAGAGTATCTTACATTCCCATTTTAAAGGCGAGGATGTGCTATTAATTGATACATATTAATCTGCAGAAATAAAGTCATTTGCGCACAGACCTGAATGCTGCTTGTGTAACCGGCCCCCACCCCCTCCGCGTGTTTTCTTTCACGCGCTTCACTGAGACAGATTGCACCTTGAGGTGCCTGTAAACGCTTATTAGTGCCGAAACACGACTCTCAGCTCTCAAGTGCTCACGATTCAAATTTGTCCTGCAGTCTCTGTGAAGAAAGAGTGCAATCAAAAATAAAGGCATGAAAACACAAGGTTCTTTTTTTGGATGACCCACAATTACAATGTAGGCCAAGGGAACATTATGGAACAGAAACAGAAACTGAGCAGAATGCTAATTTCCGCATAGTAGACAGCACCGCCCTCTGCTGGCTGATATTTAATCGTGCAAGTGTTGTGTTTATGCGCAAAAGGGGCCGCGCATATATTAACGGTAATCTAAATCTGTTCCTCTCACCTACATACGCCGTGTTTGAGTTCTGTATTTTTTTTTTTTTTTAAGCCAGACTTTGTTTTTATTTTATGAAGGACTTGTTTTGATAAAATTGCCTGCCTCCTCTAAAATTTGGCTAACACCGGTGGAGTACCCTGGATATCTCGCGCAACCGTGGGAACTGTGGAAACTGCGCATTCATAGTTCGTCCTCGTCCTTCGTGCCTTTAAGGAATTTCGCGCTTAACCAATTGGCAAATGGTCTTCTTCATTGATTTATGGATATTTACTTCATTCATATTTTCTGTACAGGAAAACATAAATGCCAATCAATACCGGTAATGAATTGGAACCATTAGTTCAACAGTATGTGCCTGTGGACTGAAGTATCGATCCCTGTAGTGCTACAGGATTAATATCTGTGGTTTGATGGGGGCTCCCGTGGACTATTCATTTTAGGATGGCTGAGTTATAGCCTGAGGCTGGGGCACTTGGAAAATACTGTAATTGGCTGATGGATGCTGTTGTTGTCAAAGTGTTGCCATTTCGGCTCTGGTTTTATTTCCCTTAAAAACACTATTGTATATGGTATTACTGACCTATGGTTGTACAGTGAGAATGAGACGGACCTCCATTTAAACACCCAGAATGTAATAATTCCCTAATTTTGTCTTGGTCTGCAATTAAAATATTTGACTTCTAAAATGTATGGTTGTGCATTGAGAGGAGTTAACACTGACAGCAGGTCACTCTTAGCAGATAATAAATTTTCCTTTAATTGAAAAAAAGAAGTTGTGCTTAGTCGCTTTAGTGTTGCAACATAAATGTAACATAAACCAATGAAAACAATATACAACACAGTTGAAGTCCATTTATGATGTTGCAAAATTAGGGGCAACAATCAATCTAGTTGTCGACAATTCTGTCAGACTATGTGCAAGACCTAAAGAAAACTTCTCTGCCAAGTGGAGGGTTTTCTTGAGTGATCCAAACACGAGTACTGTCATTCATTTTAATACTGTCATTGATAATTAATAAAAACATGTAGGCATACTGTAATGTGCTTAATCATAGCATGTATGTATTTGTGTGTTTGTGTATGTGTGTGTGTATATATATATATATATATATATATATATATATACACACACACACACACACACACACACATTGGGAGAAATAATTATTTGATCCCCTGCTGAATCTATAAGTTTGCTCACTTACAAAGAAATGAACAGTCTCTAATTTTTATAGTAGATTCATTTTAATGGCGAGAGACAGAATATCAACCAAAAATCCAGATAAAAAAAAACACACTACATAAAAGTTATAAATTGATTTGCATGTCATTGAATGAAACAAGTATTTGATCCCCAAGCAAAACATGACTTAGTACTTGGTGGAGAAACCCTTGTTGGCAAGCACGGCAGTAAGACATTTCTTGTAGTTGGTCACCAGGATTGCACACATCTCAGGAGGGATTTTGGCCCATTCCTCTTACAGAAACTCTCTAAACCCTTTAAGTTTCTTGGCTGTCACTTGGCGACTTGAAGCTTCAGCTCCCTCCACAGATTTTCTATAGGATTGAGGTCTGGAGACTGGCTCGGCCACTCCATGACCTTACTGTGCTTCTTCTTTAGCCCCTACTTTGTTGCCTTGGCCGTATGTTTTGAGTCATTGTCATGCTGGAGAACCCATCCACGACCCATCTTCAGTGTTCTGCCTGAGGGAAGGAGGTTCTCATCCAAGAGTTTACGGTACATGGCCCCGTCCATTGGCCCCTCAATGTGGTGAAGTCATCCTGTACCCTTAGCAGAAAAACAGCCCCAAAGCATAATGTTTCCGCTGCCGTGCTTGACTGGGGGGGATGGTATTCTTTGGGTCATACTCAGCATTTTTCTTCCTCCAAACACGGCGGGTCGAGTTGATGCCAATGAGCTCGATTTTGGTTTCATCTGACCACAGCACTTTCTCCCAAGCCTTCTCTGAATCATTTAGATGTTCACTGGCAAATTTAAGATGGGCCTGTACATCTGCCTTCTTGAGCAGGGGGACCTTGCGGGCGCTGCAAGATTTCAGTCCATTACGGCGTAGTGTGTTACCAGTTGTGTTCTTGGTGACTGTGGTCCCAACCGCTTTCAGATCATTAACAAGCTCGTCCCGTGTAGTTTTAGGCTGACCCACTGCCTTTCTCATGATCATCCTCACCCCATGAGGCCTGATCTTGCATGGAGCTCCAGATCGAGGGCGATTGATGGTCATTTTATATTTCTCCCATTTCCGAATAATCACACCAACTGTTGCCACCCTCTCACCAAGCTTCTTGCTGATGGTCTTGTAGCCCATTCCAGCCTTGTGCAGGTCTACAATCTGTTCCCTGACGTCCTTTGGCAGCTCTCTGGTCTTGACCATGGTGGTGGAGAGGTTGGAATGGAAGAAATGGTTTCTGTGGACAGGTGTGCTTTATACACATAATGAGTTGAGATCAGGAGTATCAGTAGTAATTGATTGATTGCCACATGGACACACAGCCAACCTGTGGGAGCCTGAATTCTGGCTGGGTTATAGGAGATCAATTACTTATTTCACTCAATGACATGCAGATCAATTTATAACTTTTATGTAATGTGTTCTTTTTCTGGATTTTTGGTTGATATTCTGCCTCTCTCCATTAAAATGAAACCACCAGAAAAATCAGAGACAGTTCATTTCTTTGTAAGTTAGCAAACTTACAGATTCAGCAGGGGATCAAATAATTATTTCCTCCGCTGTGTGTGTGTGTGTGTGTGTGTGTATATATATATATATATATATATATATATATATATATATATACACACACACACACACACACACACACACACGTTTACGTGTATGAATGTATTATTTGCACGTATTGCATTGTGCAGCTCTGTCAGTGACTCCTTAGTGTTCCACATCCTTACTCCAGGGGGCATTTCAGTACCGCATATGCAGAACTCAGAGAACCAATTTCCACTTCAGTCTATAATTTGCACTGCTCAACGGCGACAACAGGACACGTGCACTCATTTTTTGCTGAACTGTTATTTCAGACTTTTATTGCGGTTGTGCTTGTTCTTTGGTGCATCTGCCAACAAAGAAAACTCATCCTGCGATTATATTGTCTTCTGAAAACAAAAGTTTACAAGCATTGTAAGGTTCACTGAAGTCTCTGAAACAGCCTTGGGTAAACGAAGATTAGCTTTGCTTGTGATTAAGGCTTGTGTGTGTGTGTGTGTGTGTATATACAGTAAGGCGCTGAGACTGTAAGTAATTCTGCAGGCGTTTGGAGAGGCTTCTTCATTTTCTGCCCATTATCTATAGAGCAGCGTCTGTTTTCCCTTCGCTGCTGAACCTGTTTTACATATCCCAGCTTGGCACTCGGGTGTTCCATTAAATGTGTATGATTAATAGCTGTATGTGTGTGGATTTCCATCGTGAAAATAACGCATGCTTTCCAAAGTGTTTTATTGGTGTGTTTGCATGCATACTGCGGCCTTCAGGAAGAAGTTCCCGTTGAAATGGTTCCCTCACTCTGGGGAATGGAGATGATGGCTTTTCTAAGGAATCACTGAGAGATTTAAATCAGTGCTCTGCATCGGAATACATTTTGCTCTGTGTTTCCCCCATGGTGAGGCACAGGTACCTTTAAGCTCTCTATGCGGAAAATGGATGTGCCTCTATGAAACGTTAACAAGTTAATACCATCCTTCGCTGAGTCGTGACTCAATATCCAGTTCTTTTCTCTTGATCCATAATAAGTGTGACAGCGTGAGTTACAGCCCGTGTCCGTGGATATTATGGCCCTCATAAATCCAGCTGAAGCAAGTCACTGCTTTCTACTGCAGAACGGAAAGGAGATACTGTAATGAATGATTTGCATTGAGCAAATGAGTCCTGATCGATGGGATTTCTCAGTTGTATGGACATTCAGCACTGGAGCAGCAGAATGCGTTATCTTCATATATCGGTAGTGTCATTGAAGTGACTGATACATTTTATCAGATGGTGCCATCATTGAGATGATGGTGCCATCAGTGAGACGTCTGATTTATTTTCTCATATCTGTGGCGATGTGTGCTGTGTATAATAACATCCTCAATGCTTGTGTCTCTCCTCTCTCTGCAGGGATGGATGAGAGGTCATGCGTGTCGCTCCGCTGAGGCCCGCGGTTCGCCCTCCCTGCTCACCTGGCCGTCGGCATGTACAAGCGGAATGGACTAATGGGAAGTGTGACTGTCACCTCCGCCACTCCAGAGGTGAGTGACACTCTGACCTCACGGTCAATTAATTTTACAATGTTGCATCTTCATGAAATGAATTTAACAGCTTGCTCCACAATTGAATTTGGTTTTAGGGGCAGAAATGGCCGAGTTTCTTTGATTCAGTTTACAGACATGGGGAAGAGGTGTTATCAAAGACCTGAGTCAACTAGGCCAAGATTGTTCTTCCATCGATAAAGACTCTAAAACTAAAGAAAGATTTTTGAGTGTGAAACCTGAACATTTCTATTTGAAGCTGAAACTGTTTTAATAAATATCTAGGCTAGGGCTTCCCAAATCACCGTCCTTGAGGGCTGAGAACTACTTGTTTTCTACTCTTTTACCTGGGAGTCAGGTGTAAAGGCAGACTGGCCAATCAGTGGCAATCACTGTTCACTTAATTACGTAGAACGAGAGAAAACCAGGGCTGTATTTAGATCTGAGGGCTGGATTTGTGGAGCCTTGATGTAGACCTTTTCCTAATCATGATAAAAATATTAGCAGGCCTAAGTTTCATATCAGCTGTGAGAATTTGCTTGGCTTGACTTCATATACTCAGAGGCAATGAAAATGCAACACTAGTTTGGATTCAAATAATTTTGTGACTCAAATTTATTTTCTTATTTTAACAATTCAAATATGTTGGGTGGGTTGACTTTGATGAATTAAATGTGTTAATGGGCCGATTTGGACAATAATAAACAGATGCATTAAACATAACGAGCACAAGTTGAAAATGAAAAATCACAACAAGACTGAACGGAACACACATTTAAAAATAAACTCAAAAGAACAGTCAGTATTGGGTGCGACCCCCACGAACATCCACACATGCAGTACAACGTCTCCTCATGGACCTGACTAAGCGTCTTAGGTTGTCTTGGGGAAGTTGTCGCCACTCTGCCTGTAGTGCATTCTGGAGTTGCTGCCTGGTTTGAGGTCTGGGTACTCTTGATGAAAGAGCTCGTCCCAGTTGGACGTACTACACCCAAAACGTACTGATCCACTTGCCGGGCACTTACTCCTGCCTCTAGCATACCCAGGGCCCTGTTCCGTTGTTCAGCCGACAGACGTGGCATTATGACACTTAAAAATGTTTTTTGTGTGGCTTTTATCTTGCCTTTATATAGGGAAGACAACCCCTCCTTCATTTCAACCACTGTACTTGCACAACTCCTAATCCCATATGTTGAACTCAATATGGATTGATGAGAGTCCAACTCACACTGTTGAGTTACATGATGATCATTCATGTGTAACGAGGTACACATTGTGACCCCAATGGTCACTTAAGAACTCAAGTTGGACTACTCAGGTCCTGAGCAAAAATAAACCAAAATTTAGAGTGTTGCGTTTTCATTGCCTTTGAGTATAGATGCTCAGGATAACCTGCCATTGATTATAGTCATATTTTAAAGTATAGGAAAAGTGTAGATTGAGGTGATTCAGGCTAAATACAAGAACTATCACTATTGCTTTGTTTATCCCTCCTACTACGTAATATCTGTTTTTTGTGAAGTGTGGTCAGTTTAATAGAGCATGTAAAGAGATACAGCATTTTCTTTGGCTGTAGTGAAGGGCATTGGGCCATTCCAGCCTCAACTGCTAGTCACGACAAAAGACGTTTTGGGGAGGGTGGGGGGTGGGTGGGTAGGTGTGTTTCAACATACCAGTCAGATTTTAGTATTTACGCAGCCCCGTTGGGGATTGGTTGCTAGGGTCCCTGGAGTGCGCATTTTAACAATTTCTTTGAACTGCCTAGTCATCCTATGAATAAATCATTACAATATTCTTGTTTTGTGGATTTTGACCAAGCATTGTGTCAAAATGCTGGTGTTCAAGAATTTGTCAAGTGATGGCAGTGAGTATAACGATTAAACTACTTAATATCTAGATACATTGTTTGTTGAGAGTGCTAGTAGCAAAAATGAAGCTGACTTTCTTGGCTTTGAGGAGCGAGAAATTCTGATCTGGGGTGCATTTCCTAAAAGCAAAGTTGCTAACTATGTTAGCAACTTACAAAGTTTGTCCATTCACAGTCAATGTCTCCAATCACTGTATGTAAGTTATCATCTGCGCTTTTGGGAAACGCACCCCTGATCGATTCAGCGCTGAAGTGTCCAATGTGGGGAGTATTTTGCGTGGTGTGTTGGCATTTTATAAATAATAATTTAGCACTTAAATGGTTAATGTTGTACCACACTGCTTGCAGTGACTTCCAATATGTCAGAGTTGTACTTTCTAGAATGATAGATAAGAAATAACATGTTGGGTTATGTCATATAAATGTGCAAATATAAGAAAAATTACAATTTGTGCTTTTGTTTCATCAGCATTTATCACTGGGATCCTTAAATCTAGTGCTTGAATCCAAATCCAGCCCTGGTTTTCTTTACTTTTAGGCAATAAAATGAGCAACTCGAAGGGCACTCAGTAGAGTGCATACCTCTGCCACGCCATATGTCAGTATTATTGGTTCTGGATCCACAAGTTTGTTATCCAGATTGCCAGCAACTATAATCAATTCTACATTCAGAGTAAATTCCATGTAACACTGAAATTTTATGAAAATCTGTTCATTACGCAAGGGACAATCATTCTATTCGGGTATATTTTAACTTCTTCTGGATCTAGAATCCAGAATATGTTCCGGATCACGCCCAAAAATTGAAGATTGCATGATATAAACTGGTCATAGGAATTTGCCGGACTTGTGACACTCCACCCAAAATTTTCAGATTCAAAACAAATGTTTTATATGAAAAAATAGGCCTATGCTACTGACTGAGGTGTCATTTTTTTATTTTGATGTCCTCTTTCTATTAGAATAGATTATTTTTCAATAAGTTAACCTTTAGAGGCAGTTAGAGGTAGGATAAGTGAATTTGTCAGGGCTGGACACCTTTGAGGAGGAGTGAGGAGGAGGTGGAGGACAATAAAATAAAAATGTGACTGCATTACAATCTTGGTTTATTTCTCTTTGATTAGCCCAGCTAGGTCCCTAATTGAGTGATAGATGTCTCTCCTGTTCCAATTAGATATGCAAATTAAGCTCAAGGTCATGAACAACAACAACAAAAGGAAGCCATACTGTCCATGAAAAGTTTAGGAGGAGGGAAATTTGGTGTAGAACACCTTAAAAGTCCAAGTTCTAAATCAGCACTCCATGCTCGGAAGTATTTCTTCCTTCCCTCATCAGATATTGATGTCACAAGGGAGAGAGCAGCATTTACCACTATAAAAGGAACACAGAAGTTCCACAGTGTGAGTTCTGCAGATGCTGAAGGCTTGATTAAAACAAGAGTTTTGTCTTGGTACTGTCCAGAATGCACTGTTGCTAAATATGGAAGTTGTGAAAACAGGGACTACGTTGAACCATTCAGTGTTGTGAAGTTTTCAGATGTGATCCCTGAACCTGAGGTAGAATCAGATGAAGGCTCTAATGAGCAATCTCTTTCACAATCACAGTCTAATCCTGTGTATGAAATGATCACAAATGAAAGTGTAGTAGCTATCAGGCCTGATGCAGGGTCTATTGAGAACTATTTCTTATTCAATGTCCTATCCAACGGTGTGGAAAGTCTCACTTTTGGTGTTACTCATTCTGGTCATTGCTTTGCATCAGGAACACAAATAGTGAAAGGTCACTACTACAATTTAGTGAAAACTATGAGGAAGGGGACAATTTACAAGAAAGATCCTGAAACTGATGATGTCATTCCGGCAGCTTGTGCGTTATATATCGGCATTGTGTTGCTCACTGACGAAAGTCTCCCTGCTGATTCATTCCTTTTACAAACCCAGGATCATGAAGATATCTTGCATTTTTGTTGAGTTGAAGCAACTACTGTCCTGGTACTTCATTGTACTTAGCCTGCAAAAGGAGTGAGACTACCAAGATACACCACACAAGTCAATATTCTGTTTATGGTGAAATAATGTGAACCCCAGACATTTTTTGTGCATGCACTCGGCAAGTTCTGACAAAAAAAATAGGCCCTAGGTTTGGTCCAGGTTTGAGGACCTTTCTACTTTTGCCATATATGTTTGATGGTATTCCCTAAGAAAGCCATTTCTTCTGGTCATTTTGCAAAAAAAAAAAAAAGATGTATTGAGATATATGAAGGGAGAGCCAAGCAATTGCATTTTGAAAATTTCAAGTCCGAACTGAGAAAACGGCAAAAATGTTTGTTTGGCGTAATACATTTTCTATTTAAGTTCCAATGTATGAAGTTGTTTTTTACTAAAAATAAAAGAGTTTTCAAAAAATCAACTGCAGAGTTTGTTTCCTCCTTTGACCTAGAATACATCCACAAGTTATCAAAAAAATGGTAATTTTGACCCTGTCGCACACTTTCCTACCAGTTTGTGACATGCGATCTGAATCAACTCATCCTTGGGCTACCACCTAACATCCTACCAAATTTCATGCCAATTTGTTCGTAACTTTTTGAGTTACCCTGTTAACAGACAGACGGACAAACATGAGTGAAAACATATCCTCCTTGATGGAGGAAATTATTGGTACTGATGGGCCAGACTCATCACATTTGACTCCCAGGCTGAAGGAGGGTGGAAAATAGCAATTCTTGGCCCTCAATGACCATAATTTAGGGAACAGGGATTTATCAGGTACTGGTTTGCAGATTTACAGTAACCTAAAGGGCCAAAACTGCTTGCATGCAAAAAGAGAAGAGACAGCATGGGCTTGGGTGCAGGATAGGAAAAAAAGTGACAAAGCTGTGTATTTACTGTTTGTTCATATAGCTTGTAGACTATTTATTTTCCTCTTTACTGTGATCAACTATTTCACCAGCCAGCAGTCAAATACCTTTTTGAATGAAGAGCCATGTGCTGCCACCTTGTGGTATCTGAAGAACATTTGTGAGCTGTGTTTGTGTTCCTAAACTGGGATGAGAAAAGGCTGCTGATTAAGGAAAGCTGAACTCCAGCATGACCTCAGATTTACCTGTGCTGCTCACAAACCACAGACTCTCCCACAGATAAAACTTACTTTTGCCCTCTGTCTCCTGGACATCTGTGCCCAAAACCCTGCACCCCTGTCTTGGTGACTGGCACATGTACTTCCCTTAAACCCCCTTCTGTCAGTTTGACAGTGTGTCTGGCTGTTATTCTGTTTTATTGCCTCTGTCTGTCTCACTGTCTGTCTGTGCTGTCCATCTGACTGTCTGTCCATTCTGTCCTTCTCATTGGCTGTCTGTTCTGTCTGTCTCACTGTCTGTCCTGTCCGTCTCACTGTCTGTCTGTTCTGTCCGTCTCATCGTCTGTCTCACTGTCTGTCTATTCTGTGCGCAGGGCAGCAGCAGCAGCTCGGAGTCTCTGAATGGGCGGAGCGTGGACTATGCCAAAAGCTACGATGCTGTGGTGTTTGATGTGCTGAAAGTGACTCCAGAGGAATTTGCTGTGAGTATCAGGGAGAGGAAGGGAATACGGCTTGGAAGTGAGTTCATATAAGTAAGGTAGTATAAGCCTGGTCCGAAAGTGAAAGGCAATGAGAAATTAGCACGGGTATTGGCCTTTATTTAAAGTAATGCAACATCAAATGTGTTATATGTGCCAAAATGATTGGATTGGCCATTGTGGAAGAGGAATGTGGCAAAAAATTTCAACAACAAAAAAATGTGATTGATGTAAAATATTGCCCAAAGTGGTTTGGAAACTTCATTGTTCGAATGTTGAGTTCATATCATACAATCACTGAGTAGATGGAAAGCTATTAAAGGCCAGAAATTGTTTAAATGTGAGTTTTTTCTAAAAAAACAAATGGGCAAAATGAATGGAAAATTTGCTTCTGGACCCAACATGAGGTACCCACTTACATTTCCTTTGGAAATTTAATAAAAGGCTCCTTTTGATATCATTGATTGTATCATGCAACGGAAACTGGCACCAATGAACCCCAGCAGCCTTAGTAAAATGATCATCGCACATAACCAATGGTGGGCAAACAATTGAGCACTTGCTAAATGTTTCATATGCGGAGCAATGTAAATGCTTGCACTGTGACATTGTTATTTGCCACATCCACCAAAGCCTTTTAAGACCTCCAGGCAAAACATTACAGAATGTCCATGGGCACTGAGCTTAAGAAAATAATTAACGCATTAATAAAGAGCCATTAAAAAAAAAGTTTGGTCAGTGGTCATAAATGGAAAAAAATGTGCATGTCTGCAATAGCGCTTGAATTTATTTGGAAGCTGAAGGTTTGTTGATTTTATTTATTTTTTGTTCATTTTGCTTTTGGCAGAGCCAGATCACCCTCATGGATGTCCCAGTATTCAAAGCGATACAGCCTGAGGTGAGACACTCAGCCAGCCGGACCATGTCTGGTTCTCTGTTTTTGGTGCTTATGAGTAGTCCTCTGTGACTGTTTGTGTTGGGTTATTAATATTGGGTAATGCAGTATTTATATGGTTGGCAGTGCTTGGTGTGGTGAGACATTATGACTCAGCTTTTACTCTGTGGGCCTGCATGGCCCTTATATTTCCAGAGTCACTGGTAAACTTGTTTTAGCTTGTCTTGCATTATCTGCATTAAGAAGCTTTCAGCTGAGGAATGGTCATTTTCTCAAAGTTTCGAGAAGGGCCCTTCATGGCAATATTCAGGTGATTGATATAATTTCTAGTCTAATTTTTGGCATTGCTGTCAACAATCACAGATGATGCAGATCAGTGCTTCTCAAACCTCTCCTGGAGTACCACCTCTCCTGCGTGTTTTAGATCTCTCCCCGCTAGCATGGATGATTCGAATGATTCGCTCATTATCAAGCATCTTCACGGGTAACGAGCTGATCATTTGACTCACCTGTGCTGGAGCTGGGAGAGCTCTAAAACATGCAGAAGTGGTACTCTAGGAGAGGCTTGAAAAGCACTGATGTAG
Source organism: Gymnothorax javanicus (assembly GCA_029692085.1). NCBI lineage: Eukaryota > Metazoa > Chordata > Actinopteri > Anguilliformes > Muraenidae > Gymnothorax > Gymnothorax javanicus. The sequence continues at coordinate 50,014,175 of CM056194.1, forward strand.
ATGATAAGATTGTTATTGTTCAATGTTATTATGCGCAGGCAATAGACCTAAGCACTAGCAAGCTGTGCACCAGAAGTGTGGTAGTCTCGGAAGTGTAAGAAATTTCGGCAAAAAAGCTAGATCCGGCAATTTTTTTTTTTTTGTATTGACGGTTGCTCGAATGACACCATTTCTATGGTGAATTGCTTCTAGCTCACTATGCAGGATAAGTTCTTATTCTTATTCTAAAACATGGCAATTTTTCCAGCATTCTCTATTCAATGAAAATGGAAATGCGATAACAATTGGGTATGCTTCAGATCAACGCCGCAGTGCGCATATCAACTAGCCTGAAGATAATGACTGAGGCAGCGATTCAGCTCACGCCCCTCCTGACAGAGCGGAGTTAGCGTACAGGGTGTGCAAATCGATTGAACTGTGCTGCAATCTGTGTGTTTGGTGACATTAACATTTTAGACCACATCTGTAGTGTCAGTTTGAGAGCCCTTTAATGGGACAGTTTGACTGAACTAGAATCTTCATCTTGGTTCAGCAAAGAGCAATTACAGCTGGAGGAATTAACAAAGACTGTAGTCCTGGCAGTGTAATTAGGTGGCCAGGGGCGTCATTTGTAAACTGTGTGCATGCATGAAAAAGATGCATATGCTGCTTTCCTTGCAGATTTCAGATTAATGGAAATAAACTTGACCTTGAAAATATGCAAATATCAACATAATCGTGATCTAATAATTAAAATTACAGTTGAGCTTACCCACGATATTATAATGTAGCATATTTTTTATCATATGCTTTTATTTGTGCATGCATTAATTTGGAATGAAATTTTCGCAATTTTTTTTTAATGAGGCCCCTGGGCTCATATTCACTAGCTGTTGTAATGCTAATGCTGAAGTACTGACTTAGGATAAGTTTAGCATTTCAGCTTAACATAGAGAATGTTTGGATCTGGACGAATGAAGTCTGATCTTACATCACAGGGGCTGATCCAGGAATTTTGGAAAGGGTTTTGAGGGGTCTGGGGACTCTCCGCCAGAAAAATTTGAAAATTAAAGTTCCAAATACACATTTTCCTGGCATCTGGGAACAAAATTCAAGGTCTTATAGTTAGCTTGAAAAAGCATTTGTTTCATTAACAGTTATCTCTATTTAAGGTATAAGTTTGCACTTGACTCTGCAAAGACAATCAAAACAAAGAGACTTAGGTCCTATTCTGATAGAAACGGACGAACTGTGAAAATGATCAAAGCATCCATCAGGATACATCATGGATTAAACATTTAAAACACAACACTAAAGTTGTTTTCTTTTATGGAGAATGGTATTTCATTCACTTTGAAGTGAATTTCCTACTTGCACGTGTTAAAATATAACATTTAAACTGTAGTGCAATAAATACTCAGAGGATTAACTTAACTGAAAAGTGTCAATATCACAATGTAAATGGTTTAATAAAAGTAAAAATCCTGCATTTAAATCAGGAGTGAACTCGTCCAAAAACCATGTTTCACCTTGGCTTGCTCGTGAATATTCAATAACTGATCCTGGTGTGCCATCTAGTGATAGAATATTGTAACTGCATGCATAAATTTGCTGCTTCATATCCGCTGGCATCTACATCTGTACAAAGATACTCTGCTGAGCACCGTTGTTCTCGAACGCGCCAAATCTAGATAATCCTCATGATGAATTACATTCATATTTTAATTTGTAACGAGTAACGAAGTGGCCAGTGTCAACGTAACGAAGTGAAAGTATACTTTTTATCCTTTAAATATAGTAGAGAAAAGGTTAAAGTCAAAACTCAAGTTAAGTACAAATCCTCAAAATGAAAAAGAAATATTTAAGTAGGCTACTGTAACGAAGTACATGTACTTCGTTACTATACACCTCTGACCATCACAGAGTGCGTTAGGACGCAACTCATTTTTTTTTGGACGACCCCCCCGGCATGGCAATTTTTCAAGCTTTAAGCCCTGTGTGTAATGTGCGAAAAAGGCTGCCTTCGAAAAGTCAGTCTGCAGAAATAAGGGGGGGCGCTCGCCGCGTGCGCCCCCCCTAAATCCGCCTCTGCATCAGCATTCTCGTCTACAGGCGCTTTGTTAGCACTTGAGGGCCCCAGGGCTTTTCTGGTGTTCTGTCTGCCCCCTACTGGTGCCAGAATATATTGCTGTACTTAGAGTTCGTAGTGCATTTTTCATTAATTTGTGTTTCAGAGAATTCCATAGGTAAGTATATGCGTGCAGGACTAGGAAAAGGGGTCACTTGGGGCATTTTATGAAAATTGTGATTTTCCAACAAAATCAAAGAGTGATCCAAGTTTTTCATAGCAAAGTGTTGTACATTGTCAGTACAGTAGTTTGAAGTTCTAGCTTTGCACATGCATTTTCGGTTTAATAGAGCAGGTTGAACTTTGACCCCGTTCATCTCAGAATGGAAAAAAATCCCAAGTGACCCCTTTTCCTAGTCCTGTACACACACTGTGAGTTCATTGGAGTTTCTTTTATTAGCTTGAATATACTTTTTTGGGAACACCTCTACTCCTGCTTATTCGTGCAGTTATCCAACTGGCCAGTCATGTGGCACAGGTTAATCTGTAGAGTTTACAAAGACTGGTGTGAAGAACAAATACATCCAGTCACTTGCAGTTCTGCTGACAGCCTTGTTGATAAGAGACGTCAGAAGAAAATATCCGGTCTGGTTTGAGGGTCTGTTCAAGCGGTTACGTCACGACAATTTTGATGTTCATTGGGCTATAACTTTTTAACCAGATAACTTATATAAACTTGAAATACACGTTTCTCAAGGTTTTTACAAGTACTTTAACATGGTATACTCAATGGATTGTTAGAATAATTTTTAAATGTGAAATTAGCAAAAATGTTCTCTGTTACGGTACTACCAAAAGAGGACATCAGATTTGACAAGGTGTACGCAAAGATGCATAACATGCTGTTCTCATTACAAATTGGAGTCAACCTGGTTTCAATATTGCAATAAACCTAATAAACTATGTTCTCAGCAAAAATTGTTGCAAAATATGGAATTTCTTAAATTTAATAGGGAAAAGAATATGGTTATGTCATTACAAGCTGTATTGGTTATGTCACTACAGAACTAGATATTCATGAGAAAAAGTATGGTTTACTTCAAGAAAAGAACTAAAATAGGTAACATAACATACTTTTATTATAAAAGAAGCATTCTGTATCACAGATGTACATTATTATTACTTAAGTCAGTTTTGACAGCAATCTCATTTCATCACACAATCTCATCACTAAAAAACTCATTTTTAATTTGAATTTGGCAAAAATAGTTACAGATGCTGAAAAATATGAATAGTAAAAGGTATTAAATGTAGAAACAAGTAAATTTTATGTAGTTTTAGATTATTGTTGAGATGAAAATTATATGAAAAATAGATTTCCGAGTGTGTTTGTAGTTTTCAAACTTCATGCACATTAAATGGCTGTAATTTTTTTTCACATCTTGTATTGAAAAAACAAAGTTAGCTCCATAAACTAGACAGATTAAGCTACAAGATCAGCACTATGTGTTACAAAGACATATAATTTTCATTACACATGTTCTCTTTTGCTTGGCCAGACCCTTGAGCGGGCAGAAAGGCGACATAAAGTCTGACTACCTCTCTTTTCGACTATGGTGACCAGAAAAGCATCTTAGACTGTGCAACATTTTAAACCTTGAGGTGGCTTGGCCACGACAGCAGAAGACCCGATCAGGCATGTGTCAATAGTTTAGGCTGTTGGTAGTGCTGTAATGATTTGGGAAATGCTTTCCTGGCACACTGAAGGCCCGTTAAATCTGTGACTCTTACCTCTGTCCTGGTGGCCTCTTGTGCTGTTTACTGTTCCAGCTGCAATGGTAATGGCAGAATTTTAATATTTATATATAAATGCATATATGCAGTATGAAGAAAAATTAAATTTTGTGTGTGTCTGTGTTTGTGTGGTCAATATGCATATATTATTGTATAGAAAGAGATGAATTCTCTGTAACTAATCAATGACTGAGGTCAAACAAAATGCTCCTAATTGATGTGGACACCTGGCTACCAAACCTGACCATCTGGATGATGAAGAACTCAATGACAAAGCAAATGATAATGAGGCACACCTGCATCGTGTTGAATTGAAAGGGGAAAAAATTCATGTATTCATCATTTTGTTTACCTAGTTACCTGGTAACTCATTAAGTTGGCCAATTAACCTCAGTCTTCTATTTGTTGCCTCTTTTATATGATTGTTCTGTTATAGTGGAATAAGCACAATGCAAAATTGGGAATCTGTGTGGAATTGCGAAGCCATGTCTGACGACATGTGGATTAAGAAGGTAAATAAATCGTCATAAACACCTGAATCATTAAAATTATCAGCTTGTTAAACCTCTGAAATTGCAGTTGTGATTGGAATGAAAATCAGCATATACAGGGGTCCTGCAGGACTGAGTTTGATAACCACTGCTTTAAAGGGCCTATATTATGTTTTTTTGGCAAGTGATTATGTTTTTAAATGTTCAAAAGGGGGGGTTGTAGGCTTTTTAGCTGAAAAACTTCCAAAAAAAAAAAAAATCCCTAATGTCCCTGCCATTCCCTGAGTAAAATTTTCTGTTTTTAGCGGGCATCCCTCTGATGACAGTGGCTGTGCTCTGAAAGGCCTGCAAACAGAGCTACCAGCCCCTTGTCAACAGATGACAAGTAATACATCAATATCCCCACGCTAATCTAGCCGCACTCTCTGAATATGCATGCACTTATTTTGTTGTAACTTTGAGGATGGCACTAACATACAGCACAACCAAGCACAACATGTAGTTGCCATGCAAGTTTAAGCACAATTGAAATTCAAGTTATATATTAACAGACATTGGAAATGCTTCACTACACATTCCAGGTTTACAGTTTATTTAACAAATCTGACATTGTAACTGTCATTGTTCAAAAACCAGTTCGATGTACAATGACAAGCATGCGCAGATTAACTTCTGCCAGAACTTTTCGACAAATGTAAAAAAGGGAAAAAAAGAAAATAATGTTTGTGCGTGGGGTGGGGAGGTCGAGCAAGGCTGTGGGAAGGAGCGGCACATGGACAGCTGGTTGGAGTGAACTGTGCAGAGCTGTTCTGCTTGTGACATAGAAAACAGCAGGTATTTCTAACTGCCTGTTTAAAAACCTGGAGAAGGGGGGGGGGTCTAATGGCTGAATCGGGGGGAGGGGTTCTTCAAAGTCAACCTCTGGTCTGCTAGATGCAGTGGAGACTACTATACAGGTGGACTGAACTGGGAACAGTTACTTTTCATAATACGTGTCCTTCAATCAATCATCATTTGAATGCCACTGCTTATCTTGAGTGTTATTTCTGACTACGTGCATCCCTTCATTATCACAATTTAAAACTATGCGTAGCATCATATTAGATTTATTTTTTGTCTGTGTATGATTCGAGGTGGTTCATCCATTTTGTCCCACGCGTTGCCTTCCCTCTGGCCCGTCTGCTGGCCTGAGATGAGCTCAGCCCTTCCCATCCGGACAGCCCAGTCTGGGCGAACCCGTCGGGAATTCTGTGATGGGAACCTCTGGCCATATGACCGTTGCTGTGGTCCCTCTGTTACGCATATCCTGTCCTAGGCAGCGCCCGTCAGCGCATGTCCGCCTCTCCACCCCCACCCCCCAGCATGTGTCCCGCCGGCTGCTTTCCCTGGTGGCCAGAGCAGGTGCCTGTAGGTCAGGGTGTTTCAGGGTGGTGCTGTTGATTTTAACAGCTTATTTCCTGTGCCATAGACACTGGTTTCTGCTTGTGGGCTGTGACTCAACTTGGTTGGTGTGTCAAATGATATAACTGATGATGAGGTTATAATTTATTTTGAAAAAAAAACTGGATGAGGAGAGATATGGTTGCATCTACACTGGATGCACAATAATCCGCCTGTGCAGTGTCCATAGCATGAGCACTCATGGCTGGCTTAGGCCCTGCTTTGCTCCAATCACCCAAGATACAAGAATAGAGATTGGCTCTGACACCATTCCTGGATAGCATTCGCTCCTGCAGTTCCTGTGCTTCTTAGAACAACTGACTATTCCGTCATGACGAATTGAAGGCTGCTGTTTACTTGGCAGGGATAGTGAGAGAACAGTATTTGAATTGTCATCGTATATATCAGTCTTTGATGAAGAAATTGACTCTAAATGCCCACTCACAAGCACTGAACTGTCTTAACAGGAAACCCCTTGGAAAACTTTGGAGTTGCATTTACTCATTAGCCATTGAAATGCTTGGCTATAGTTCATACAGCCACATCAGTGCTGGTTTCATGTATATGTAGATGTATAAAGTTACTAGACACAGGATCTCTCAAGAGTGGAAAATGTGTCCAAACATGATCTGCTACTGAGATTGGGTGGGCCAAAGACCTGTCTGGATCTAAACATGTTTGAGATTATAGAACCCTTAAGCAATGATACAGTCCCTTTCTATTTTCCTCTGGTTATTTTTTGCATGATATATCATCAAAATTATTCCTGCATTCCTTCATAAATTAATTATAATTGGTTGAGAAAAGTTTCTTCTCTTTTTTTGAGAAAGCTTATTTTTTTAATTTCCAAAATTGCAGCCATGATTAGCTGATGAAATGCTCCCATTTTCCCAGTGATACAACTAAAACAAACATACAACACAAATATTTCAACACTCTTAGCAATGCCAAGATACCATTTTGTCTGTGTTCTGGCAAGATGTAGTCAGAGACGTGGCCAATATGTGAGCTACTCTTGTAAATGTCAGTGTGGGAAAAATTTGATGGTATCAATTTGAACCCTGTGGAGATACGATCGGTGAGCTGGACTGTTGTTTGTTATCATATTTTGCTCTGACGTTCATTCCCACATTAGCAGATTGTTAACATGTGGTGGATCTAGCACTTTTGAAAAAACAAATTAAGGAATTGATTATGTAATTACCTTAAGAGCTGTGAAGTAAACCCCAGCTCAATGCGGCTGCTTATGTCCTGCCTATAGTCTATCAATGGTTCAGCAAAGGCCCCAGAGCCTATGAGCCATCTGCAAATTGTGTTGCAGGATTTAAAGAATAATGCCATCATTACTTTATTACAAATGAATGTAATTGTCTGCTAGACAGAGCTACGACTGTATCAGAGTGTAAAGGGTCAAAATTCACGTTACTCTGGCCTTTTCTTCACTACCTTTGTTCATTCTTTGAGCTGCAATTAATTGTTGTTCCCCTAGGGAGATTTTATGGCAAACCCCAAGGAAAGGCTTTTTATTGATGGAAGGCTTACTTTCCATAAGGATTATATTTTCCTGCTGCAACCAGTAAACAGTAATTCAGGAGAACAAATGAGCGAATAGAGCTATTCAGGTTTTTTGTTTTTACATCTATGAACAAGAAATGCCGCAGATCGAATTGCTGAATTGATTTGCAGATTATTTCTTATCAAGGCTTTGTGAGAAAAATGACTAAAACATCAACAGTAATTCTCGGTAAATGAGTCCATTCGGCATGCTGAAGAATTTTGTCCGTAAACCTGGAAGGGGAAGGTCGATCTTTAGATTCTTACTGCATTCCTCAGAAATCCATTGGTTGCCTGACTGCTGACTGCAACGTATTTTCATCTGTTTTCAAGTGGACAGTCTGAGACTGGATTTGAGTACAGGAAAGTGCAGTACTGACTTCTACCTCCCTCCCTGTCTACCTCTCTCCCTACTGACCTCTACCTCCCTCCCTGTCTCCCTCTCTCCCAGTAATTTCCATCCATTTCACCACTCATCCAAATCACACTTTCCATCTCATTCAGAGTGACCACAAGAAAAACATCATGCTCTCAAGCTCTCCTGCTGTTATGTAATAAATTTCAAATACCTGATTGCTCTGAAAATGTTGGTTTCACCAGGGAAAAGAGCTGTACCTCTGGGGGGAAATAAAGGCTCATTCATTGGTCAAATATTTGTTTTTCTCATTGGGGGTTGAAATGGATGGAGCTAGGTGTTTAGAGGAAAATTGTCAAATTTGCTGATGCTCAGGAATTCCTCTGTTTTTGGGTGTGTGTTATTAAGTGTGTTTGCATTGCTTCAAATCTTGTTTTAGCTCTCTGAATTTGCGGCCAAGCTTTTGGGAGTGGAAATGGCAGCAGAGGTGAAACTACATCTGCCTGTGGTATTTTTCGAGGGTTACGTGGAGGCAGGGGATAATCCAATGAATCTTTGAGTTGACAAGCCCCCATGGTGTTCGGTCGGATGGGGAAATGCTGACTTTCACTCTGAATCTTTTTGAATTCATATTATTGTTGCACCATATGATGGCATTACATCCCTTGCACAACAAAAGCAATGGATGTGTGGGCTTTTTTTCTGTGCCAAGTAGTTACTCAATTGGATGGAAAATAGATGTAACAGTAGCTGGATGCAAGAAACATTCTGCTTGGTGCAATGTGGTGTGGCAATTGCGTGGCAATGCTTCAGAGGAGAAATCTGTCAGTATTTGGCATGTAAGTATGGTTGTGTTTAGTGCCATCACCTAATTTGATGGTTGCATAACGGATTGAGTGCCCAAGCAACAAAAAACTGAAGCTGCCAATGCTCTGATGCTGAAAACTGAGCAGAAACTCAAAGCAGAGAAAACTTCAGTTGTGTTTGATTTTTGGCTGATGTCCACGCTTCGCAAAGTTATTGTTATTGTTGAATTGTTAACGCTCTATATAAGTGGGGGAAAAGCTGTATTTTCTCTGGAAATTGCTGTTTCCTTGCTGTTATACATGTATTTCATACTAAGAAATGGTCCAGGACGTGAACTATAATGCATAAATCGCATTCATATTTGCTTTAATGTTGTTTTTCAGCATTAAATCTGGGGTGCAAGGCCAGCTGCTGAGGTGAGCGTGTTTACTGTCTGCCCTCGTGGCTGCTTACGGAATAATACGGGAGAAAAAGTTTAACAAATAAATTTTACGGGCCCTGTGGGGAGAATTGTGGAATCACAATCATGTCATAAAACATCTGTAAAAAGGATATTGTTATGATCGAGACTAAAAGCAGGAGCTGAAATTGAGGTTCTATAAATATTTCAGGTATAGTTTTATCTTGCCAATATAAAGAAGCGACATCCTGAAATGCCATTAAAGATTTTTGGCTTCTCTGCTAGGAAAAGAGCTTTTTGGTCCTGATTAAAGGTCGTGCTTCTTGAGGAATGGTCCAATTAGATAATTGCAGGATTTCATGTTGATTATGTTAATTATCCAAAGAGATGGAAAATCAAGCAGGTCATATGTTTTCATCACTTTAGAAAAGAATGAAAAATACCTAATGCTAAAGGTCCGGTTGAACAAAGAATAGTATGTGACAGTCTGTTGAGTGAATGAAGGGTGAGACTTGAGTCAAAGCTTTAAAAATTCTTTTAAACCATGCATTTAAAGGTATAAGGAGGAAGCCTCTGAGCTGAGCAGGACGGTGCTGACCATTTCCATAGGCAAGGTGTAATATGTGTATGCAGTAGGCTCATCGTATGTGTGTGTTTGTGCTGGAGTCTGAGGACATTAGCTTGTTTCAGAAAGGTTTCACAAGGGCGCTCCTTGACAAGAAGCCCTGGCACACAAAACCAGTGGATCAGGATGCATTGATAATTTTGTGGTTAGACTGTAAAATGGTGGCTGTCTGAACTCTCTCTGGTTTCTAACACAAATAAACAAAGAGCTAAGCAACAATTACCTTGAAAATAAACAGTTTCAAAGCCGTGAATTATGGGCTTAATTTTTTCCAGGATGTGGTAATAGCATAGTAATGAAGCATTATGAAATACTTCTGTGTTTGAAGTAAAATTTTGCATGTGCATCACAGCATGTAAACTTAAATTACGAAGTTAGTTATGATTAAAGTATTAATGTTCATTCAGTATGAGCATTCAAGCCATTTCTAGCATCTCACAGACCTATTCTATTCAGACTTAAGATACATGTGGAATATGATCATCTGTTTGATTATAGGATTATTATGTTTTTCTTCTGTACGCTTGTACACTCCATATACCTTTTATTTTTTGGTACTACCTGACCTCAGAAAGAGTTGGGACAGTATGGAAAATTCAAATGGAAACCGAAAGCAGTGATTTCTAAATTTACTTTTATGTCATTGTACACTGTATGAAGGCAAGATATTTAATGTTTTGCCTGGTCAACTTCAATTTATTTGTAAATATACTGTACATCCATTCGTGCCATTCAGGTATGCAACGTATTCCAAAAAAATTTTGGGAAAGGAGCCAATTTATGATTAGTAATGAGGTAAAAACGCACACTGATGTGATTTGAAATGGCTGGTGTCAGCAGGTGGTCGTAAACATGAGTTGGTACAGAAGCCACATTCAGAAAAAGTCTTGTCCTTCAGGGGTAAAGATGGGCTGACGATCACCAATTTGCTCACAAATGCAACAAAAATCACTGAAAGGTTAAAAAACAATGTTGCTGAAAGAAAGATAGGAAGTGATTTGGATATTTTACCTTCTACAATGCATGACATAGTGAAAAGATTCAAGAGATCTAGGGTAATTTCTGTGTGTAAAGGGCAAGAGTGCTAGCCTAAGCTGTGAGTATCCATGAACTCCAGTCACTCAGACAGCAGCACAGCTTCAAAACTGTAATTTATCAATAAGTCATATAACCATATGGGCTCATGGTTACTTTGGTAAACTTTTGTTACGTACTACATTACAGTGTTACATCCACAAATGCTAGTTAAAACTAGTGTGCAAAAAGGAAGCCTTATGTTAACAGTCTCCTGAAATGCTGTCAGCTTCTCATCTGTAAGGCATCTACAATGGATAATCATTTACCATCCAGGCTGTTGTCACCAACAGGTTCAAAAACCATGCTCTGTTACAGAATAAGATTGTGTCAGTGACCTTGGCAAGGGTAGCTTGTACTTCTTTGAAGGTGCCGTTAATGCTTAAATGTACGCTGAGATTTTGGAGCAATATATGCTGCCTCCAAGATAACATTTTTCCAGGGATGCCTTTGCATAATTCAGCAGAACAATGCAAACCATATTCTGCATTCATTACAAACCCATGGCTAAGAATAGGGTTTGGGACCTGGACAGGCCTGTGTACAGGGCTGACTTGTGCCCAATTGAGAAAGTGTGGTGCATTTTTAAAAGCAAAATGCGACAGCGAAGACCCTGTTTTGTTGCACACCTTAACCCCATTGCGCAGAATACAAATATTGCCAATTTTTTCCTGTTATGCATGAGCCTATTAATGCTTTATAACTCAGTATTAGTGTCACAGAGACTGTGGAAAATTATTTTAGTGAAGCAAAACATTTGGAAATTCAATTACAGAATTATTTGGGAATTAAATTTCGGAATTTACAGACGCCGGGGTTAAGAGTTGTTTGCAGGAAAGATGGGACAAAATTACACCTAAAACACTTAATCACTTGGTGTGTTCAGCCCATAAACATTCATTAAGTGTTGTGAAATAACTGGCCACATTACAGATGGCAAATGCATAACTGTCCCAACTTTTTTTTTTAAATCTGTCGCAAGAATCAGAAGTGAAATAAGTTCATTTTGAAAAATCAATAAAATTCATGTGGTGACGCATCAAATAATGTTCTTGTTTTGTTTTCTGTGAAATACTGGTTAAAGATGATTTACCAAATTCTGTTTTCAGGTTCAATTTTAATTTAGCATACTGTCCCAAATTTCTCTGACATGGGGTTATATTATATTTGGTATTATTTTGAGAACTGCTGATCAGCGCATTCAGAAAGAGAGACAGAAGCTATCCTTTGGATTTTTTAACAATGTTTGGCCATATTTTTCTTTATCACTGAACCACTGTAATATGCAGGCGAAGTGGTAAATACCTTTTATTTCTGCCAATTCAAATGAGAATGAATAGGAAAAAGGCAATCATGTACTCCGAGGATTTTTCAGCAAATGAATTAGGTTTTATTGTATTTTTTGAATTGAATGACTCGATAATGCGTGGTTTTCTCAAATAGGATCTCCAAGCTCGTGAATCCTATTGATGTCTCAATGAGATCCAGTGCATGCATTTATTTTTTCCATTTCCCAATGCTCATTTAAATTGTGCCTCCTGCTTGGCTTTGAGATGTAGGAACAGGAAACCTTTCTGTAGGCGGCATTTGCTCAGTGGGATGAATCTTGAGCTGATGTGAATATTGCCAGAACATCTCTCATCTGCATGGAACTTTATCCCCTCAGAAATATCTGTACTCCAGGCTTGTGAGCATTGCTTAGTGCCTTCAGTCTTGTATATTTTACACTTATCGGTAAGTTTTGTAACAACAACAACAACAACAACAACAACAACAACAACAACAACAACAACAACGAAAGTCAAAAGCCATGAAAGTGCAGTGTGACTTGAACTATAGCAGATTCATAAGGTGAACGCTATCCTTGCACGATAAACATAATAATTCAACACTTCATATCCAATGATCCATCATTTCTGACGTTACTGATTGTTACCCCAGAATCACACTCGATTGTCTTGCAAGGCAGTATTTATTGGATATTACCACAGTAGGAATCAGCAGTAGTGTGACAGAAGCATAATATGTTGTGTACAATGTATACACAGGTTTTCTAGACTCATTAAGGAATCTGTTGTGATGCGCAATGGATAAAACCATATGATGCTTTGTCACATGGTCTATGCTCCATTATGACTGGAGACTAAGTGGATAGGCTTTCCTCTGTTGCACAGGGGGGCTGGTCTCTCCCTGAGAATCTAACTGAGCCTCTGCAGTCTCCTCAGAAGATAAAATTTCCATATCCCTGACCGGTCGCACAAAGAGGTTTCCTACTTAACTATTACAACCACATGGTGTCCTCGAGGACACTCCCACTCTCTGGCAAGAAGCTTAGCAGCACATCCTGTCCTCGTCTCCTGGGAGAGTCTTTCTCTGTGCTCCTGCGTTCTGCTGGAAGAAGGCAGAGCAAAAAAAAAAATCTTGCATTCCACAGTATTTGGAATTCACGACGCTTCAACAAATACTCTTAATGATGGAAGTCTCAGGCTGATACCAGGCCAGTCCCTAAACCTTCTGGATATTATTTCTGCCAGAATGATTGGTTTCAACCCAGAAAGACCATCTGCAATTATCGCAAAATAGGAAGGGTTCCCTGGATTTTCTGCAGATAGATTTGAAGTGATACTATTGTTTTACATTTAAAAACCGGAATCCAAACTCGTGTGTTTGGTGCTTTCTTAAATGTACGACCCCAATTCTAAAAAAGTTGGCTCATCATGGAAAATGCAAATAAAATCTATAAAAGGCTTTTCAAAATCCTTTCACGCTCTATTATATGGAAAACATAATTTGATGTTGGTTACTTCATGTTCCAACATGGGAATTCAATTTCTCATTGAAAATATACAATGTGCTGACAGTCTGAAAAAATTTGCACAGTTGACTGTTTACTGCTGTGTCACATCACTGTCTTCTAATCACTCTCAATAATCAACTGGGTTTGAAGAAACTATTTGTTAAAGTGAGCAGAACTGTCCCCCTTTTCTCCAGTCTCAAGCAGAGACTGATAAGGATGGCAGCCAGGCCAATTTAGCTCCGCTCTCTTTACTTATTGACCCATGGACTTTAAATCCATGCAAAATGTGATTTGTTGTAGTCTTTCTGAAAAATGCAAGGATGTCCCAGAGAGAGAAAACCGCTAGATGCCCATCATGTGTTGCTCCAAAATTTTAGCATATCTTTCTGAATTAATAGTGCCTTCAGTACATGCAGTTGCCCTTCCACTGACACACCCCATGCCATGATATATGCAGGCTTTTGAACCTGACGCTCATAGCAGCTTGTGTAGTCCTTGTCATCTTTCGCCTGGAGAACAACGTGGCAACTGTTTTTTTTTTTTTTTTTTTTCCCCCCTGCAAAAACCACTGGAAATGTTGACTCAGTGGACCACAAAACATGCTTCCAAGGTGCTACTATCCATCTCAGACGACATTGAGCCTAGAGCCCAGAGAAGTTGGCAATGCTTTTAGACAGTGGTGATATATGGCTTCCTTTTCACTGAGCAAAGCTTTAACTTGCATCTATGGATGCAGTGGTGAATGGTGTGCATATTGTGATACTATCACATGGCTGTTCTTGAGTCAATGATGTCAGAGGGATCAGATATCTTGTGAATTCAGAGGTGGTTTTCAGGCTTGCCTTTTACACACTAAGGTGCAAAAATGGATTCCTTCCATCGTTTGATTGTTACATACTGTGGACAGGGGTAGGGAACGTTCTTCAGAAAGAGCCACTGTGGGTGCAGCCTTTCATACTGACCAAGCTGCTACACACCTGATTCTACTAATCAACCTCTGGAATGTTTGTTAAGGGTCTTGATTAGTAGAATCAGGTGTGTAGCAGCTTGGTTGGTATAAAGCCTGCACCCACAGTGGCTCTTTCTGGAGAACATTCCCTACCCCTGCTGTAGAGGGTGAAATGCCCTGGATCTACCTAGTTAATCTTTTTGGAAAGTGATGGATTATAAGCTTATGCATATATTGGCAAATTGGTGGGCCTCAACTTCTTTGTTTTGAGGGACTAGGCCTTTTGCAGAAGTTTCTTTTAAACCGTCACACAATTAGCTCACCTGTTTCACATCAACTTTTTAATACAACTTGTCAAATCATTATTAGTCCTCAATGTCTTCTGCGCCAACTGTTTTGGACTCTGTTGCCATCATCAGATTTGAAGTATGCGTATATTTTTAATAAACAATTGAATTCACAAGTTAAAATGTTGCATAATATGTTTCTGTAGTGTTTTTGAAAACAGTGTAGGCCAGGGCTATTCAACCGTGTCCAGAAAGGGCCGGTGTGGGTGCAGGCTTTCATTCCAACCCAGCACTTACACACCTGACACCACTAATCAACCCCAAGAGTCTTTGCTAAAGAGCTTGATTAATAGTATCAGGTGTGCAAGTGCTTAGTTGGAGTGAAAGCCTGTACGCACCCTGGCCCTTGCGGGATAATGTTGAATAGCCCTGGTGTAGGATGACTGAGCTTTTCAAATCGCTCCTGTCTCATTTTATATGCATTTTCATAATGTGCAGAATTTTTTTACACTCAGGATTGTCTGCTAGGTTGTCTGCAATTACTGTTCTTCAAGGGAAGGACCAGCATGTCATTGTAATTTTATGTTCTGTGGAAAGTATAAATGAACATGAATGAATGAATGAATGAACATTTGATATTTAAGGTGCTTTACAGTCATATGGAGTAATCTCACTTTACCATCACTAATGTGTGGCTCCCATTTGGTCGATGCACAGTTGCGGATAAGTGCCAGAATGCTCACTGCAAATCAGCTGAAGTGGAGAGGGAGAGGAAAATGTGCATAACTAAATAAGTTGGGGATGATTAGTTGACGGGTTGAAAGTGCTAGGTTGGGAATTTAGCCGGGACATTGAGGAACCCCTCACCCCTCTTGTCAAAGAGGGTCATGGGATTTTTAATGGCCACAGTGAGTCAGGGCTTTCATTTAACAGCTCCTGTTACAGCACAGCGTCCCCCTCACTGCACTGGGGCATTGGGAATTCTTCATCCAGAGAGAAGACCAACACCACTCCCTGCAGAATCTTAGGAAACCACCTGGGAAAAACAAAGTGCTGTCCAAGCCCATACCGGCTTCGCTTCAGCTGGTAGGCTGGAGCAGATCAAATGGGGGTGTGGCTGCCGGCAGATAAACTATCAATGTGCTTGTTGCTAAAGAAGAGGGTTATATTGTTTGAATTACATAGTTTTGGTATCTGATTATGATTTGTTTTTATTAGCTTACTTAATTGTTCATTTTGAGGAAGCACATTCCGTCACTGTCTTGCACTGATGAACAATACTCAAGCTCCTATGGTGAACTTCATGTGTCAGTAGCTGCACTACTCACTACATTCATCATATAATGGACTATTATTCTTGGAAGAAGGACGTAGCTTGAATGTTTTCCCTTAAAATACGAACTTAATAGTTTGTACTGAGTGAATATATGCCTCTTAAATTTTGACTTTTTGTTTACCTGGAGACACAAGGTCGCCAACCTGGGCTTTAGCAAGGAATTTTATAAGCACAGGGAGTTGGGACCCTCATATTAATCTCTCATCTGATCGAGTGAATGAAGGGCTCCGTTTTCAAACTGTCTTTCACTGCCTCTGACGCCCTGTTTTCTAAAGGCTGACAAACTCCTGCACAGTATTATAGCCTCATCTTATTATGTTGTCCAGGCACTCAATATGCTCCTGTGGTCCTTTTATTAAATTGCCCAGGTTAGACAAAACTGAAGGTTGATTTGTTTATTTCAGTTTAGCATAATTTGATTATCTGCACCTGAGGAAATCTGGGATATTGGATTAAAAAAATGAGCTTACGCTCACCAGACCTCTTAAGCAATGATAATTATACAGTATTGCACAATATTGGCCATGATATTAAAAATATACTTCAATAATTGTGTATTGAGTTTCAGAAATCTTTAGTTTTTTGATCAGTTGTAAATACTGATGGTCAGATTCCCAAAGACCATTCTCACGTGTAAAATCTTTTTGCACTAGTGAAACCAAGAACATGGACTGAGATTGGCCATGGTATTGCTTTTGCACCAATCATTGGCAATATTACTGGTTTTTCTATGAAAAAAAGATCTTGGTGACTGTGGTCCTGAGTGTCTTAAGCTCATCTTCAAAATAATGAACACAGAGGATTGAAGGGTTTCTTTTTTTTGATTGATAGAGCCCCTTTGCTGCATCAAGTAATATTCCATGTCAATATTTTGTGTCACCCACCCATTGATTTTAAGTGATGAATTTTACAAAAACTTGGGATGGAACTTTCAAATTTAATTTGTCCATTTTCTCTGTTTGAGGAAAGCATCATGATTAATTTGGACCAGCTCCTTCCGACAGGTTCCGAGTGTCCTGTATTATTTGATGTTAATATTGATTCAATACTTCTGCATAACAGATGAACAGCTGGTGTTGTCAGTCTCTTCTGCACCTTGTTCTGAGGAACACCTCGATGCCTCCATTTCCTGGTTCAAACCCTGACATTATGTGTCATGGCCTCCAGTAACAGTGGAGACAGTGGTGGGGAACGGTCCTTGGGGTCACAGAGGTCATGTATTGTGTGTGTTTGGCTCATATTGCAGGAGCTGGCCAGCTGCGGGTGGAGCAAGAAGGAAAAGCACAGCCTGGCACCCAACGTGGTGGCATTCACCCGGAGGTTCAACCAGGTGAGTCCTGAAATTATGTTTAATTATGTGTTATTGGTACCATCAAGAAAGGAGAAAATGGCTGGTTTTATAATTGAGACCCGAGTTCACACCTATCGCTTGTTGTAGGTTCTGAACAGAAAGAGCTCATTTAGAATGCAGTTTGTTCTCTGTCTACAAAACACACTGAAAGCAGTATTACACCTCATTGCATGGACAGCAATGTTTGTCAATCTGTGTTATGGACAGACTAACCCATGATTTGTCGTTGAGTTTGTCCATGAAACAATCTAAACAGCAAATCTCTGTCTGTCTCATAAGATGTAAAACAGTGTTTAGGAGGTTTAAAGTGTAATTTATTGAATTATGCACCTGGATACTTAAAGAGCTGTTTCTGAGTCACTAAAGCCGCTGGGATTACTCTACGCTCATTGTAGCAGTGTTTACTGTCTCGCTGTGCATGGATAATTCACTGTCTTTTTTTTTTTTTTTTTTAAAAAGGAATGATAAATTTTGTGAGGCATGTTCCGTCATAAAATCTACTAACTGGCTGAAATCCTCCTGGCTCATAATTTACCTCATAATTCCAATTGCCTTGATTTCATTTTCAGGTTATCAGTAGTTTTTTTTTTTTTTTTTTTAGTTTTTATTTTGCCAACTGCTGTTTGGCCATGTGCAAGTGCTGGGCACAGACTGGTCCCAAGTGTCTTCATATTCCTTTTAACATCATCAACATTGCCCACAGTGCCTCCGAACTGGAAACCTTTGTCGTAAATAGCATTAGCAGATTTTACTGCGCATTGGACCCCTCACTTTTCCGCTCACTGCTTTTCTCTGCTGTGCTTTTTCCCCACTTATTGAGTAACATCTGAGAAACAGCCAAGAGGTGGGTTAGCGAGGGAGGTGAAGTAAGGAGAGTGATAAAGACACCAGCAGAGAGCGCACAACTCTTGTCAGTCCATCCGTCCATCTATCCATTATCTATACCCGCTTCTTCCTTGCTAAGGTCGCAGGGGAGCTGGAGCCTATCCCAGCTGACTATGGGCGAAAGGGGAGGACACACCATGGACAGTTCTCCAATTCATTGCAAAGAGCACACATCATTCACACATCGATCACTCTCACACACACATACCGACGGACTCCAACTAGCCCAATATGCATGTCTTTGGACTGTGGGATTGGACTGTGGGAGGAAACCCAAGCAAACACGGGGACAAGAAGCAAATCCCACACAAAAAGGCCTCAGGCCTGATTCGAACCCACGGCCTTCTTGCTGTGAGGCAACAGTGCTGCCCACTGCACCTCCATGCCACCCGACTCTTGTCCTTGGCTGAATTCATTAAGCTCTGTGTCTGACTGTAGTCTTGCCACCACTGCCCACCTTTTCTGTCTGTTAAATTAAATCAAATTTCATAATTGGCAGGCAATTAACTGTCCCCTTGGAGCTTTCGGGTAAAGCACTGAGGACAGGCTTTGATCTGTGTGGAGCCTTCAATGCCTTTCAAGAACAATGAATGTCTACTACTACACAACTGCGCAATATGCTTTCTTTTAGTTTAGATTTGTATTTAGTTTACTGTTTTTAGTTTTGTCTTTCTTTGGGACAAGGTTGATTCTCATATAAAATATTTGTTTTGGTGGCTGCATTTCATCTTGGTGCTGCAGCCTGCATTTTTGTTCTGTTTGACTGCAATTGATCTTTTCATGATCTTCTTTTTGACATTTTTTGATGTTTACGAACTTCCATTTTTTAAGGTCTTGTTCCATTGGCTGGGATTCATCAACCTTTTTAAACTAAATGAATATGCATTATTATTTTTTTTGTTCCTCTCTCTTGCTTTTTCTTTTAGTATTTTGTGGAACAGTATCCATTAAATGACGCGACGTTGTCGGGATTACCGTATTTATGAAAAGGAAGGATTTTTTTCATAATTTCTTGGTGAAAAAGAACACACGTCCTGCAGTGAAATACTTCTGCTTCCTTGGCAGGATTACTTGAAAAATGAATGTGAGCTGTGATGTAAAAGCTTATTTTTGTCTGCCTCCAGTGTACTTCTAAAGCTGTTTTATCTCTTTAGTAACAAGCTTGCTGGTGTCCTTTTTATGGAAGAATGAATTCAAACAAATGCATTATTTATCGAAATGCTCAATTAATTACTAGCTATCAATTATTTTTTTTTCATGCTTCACGTGAAAAAGATTTAGGAGTGATTGTTGACTAAACCCTTACAGGTTCTAGCCATTGTACCGTAGCTGTTAAAAAGGCCAACAGGATGCTTGGATATATGGCCAAAAGTATTGAGTATAAATCCAAGGAGGTCATACTTCTCTTATACAACTCATTCATCAAACTGCATCTGGAGTATTGTGTACAGTTCTGGGACAATACTTTAAGAAAGATATAGAGGCTCTAGAAAAAGTTCAGAGAAGAGCCACAAAGTTAAATCCAGGAATTAAAAATGAAAGCTATGAGAAGAGGCTGAAGATCCTTAACCTCTGTAGTCTTAGGAAAAGGAGATTTAGGGGTGATCTGATTGAGGTCTCTAAATATGTTAAAGGGATTAACAAAGTGAATTATGTGGGATTACTTAGGCCACATTTTGTTAGTAGAACTCGGGGTCACAAATGGAAGTTCACAAAGAGTTAATTTAGCTCTGATATTGGGAAATTTTTTCAACCAGAGAGGAATCTCAGTGTGAAATATCTTGCCTGACCATATTGCTGAGGCAGAAACCTTGGGAATTTTCAAGAGCTGGCCTGATTTAGCAATGGATACCATTGGGTCATTGAATATCACAAGTGATAGATTCACTATAGTAATAAGAAACTGGCGAGCCTAGTTGGGCTGAATGGCCTGTTCTCGCCACTCATGTCATGTCATGCTATGTTATGCTATGTTATGTTATGTTAAGTTAAAACAAGCCTTCCAGCATTCCTGAACTTGTTGTAATTTAAGAATAAGTAATAATAAATTTGTAAAAGACACTTCCCTATGATGATCCCACCAAAGACAAGCATAGCTGAAATTTTAATTTTTTTTTTGTAGCTAATGCTGTCATTTTTTGTGTTTTCTACCTTATCTTTTTTCTGCCTTATTTAATGAAATGCCACATTTTCATAGAGCAGCATAAGAAATATGCTGGAAGTATGTTTGCAACTTAACTCAAAACAAATAATGTTTTACTTCACATTAAATTAGTCACAAAATGGTGGAAACTTTATATGAAAGTTGCTGCTAGATCTCCCTAGAACCTTCCCAACAACTCCAACAGTGTCTACTTTTCCAGTCTATTTTTATCGCAGATTTTCTGAAAACAAAGAGGATTTTATCGTTCAATGTGATGCAATCACTTGAATCACTCACTTTACTTTAGGTTCCTCAGGATCTTAAAGGTATACCCAAATGGCCAAGGATAAAAATGATTTATCAAAAGTGAATCACTTTGAGGTCTGAATAATATGGGCTTCTCTAGTATGTAAGGACTATTTTTTTTTTTTTGAGAAATATGCTTTTTAAACTCTGTTAGAGCGCCTCAGTTAGTATTGCCTGTGACATCACGAGATGCAGACAGCTTGCAGTTGCTGTATAAATTCAATATGAATCAGTTGTAATCATGCAAGAAATGCAGCAGTGAAGGTCAAGAATGTGTCGGCGTTGTGCGGGAGGCGGCTGCTCCAGCTCAAATGCTGATTGAGTGAGTGTCTGTAGTTGGCCTTAGGATCAGAAATTTGCAAGAATATCGACTAATTTCGTTCAGGGGTACGTTTCCCACAGGCATAGTCGCTAACTACGGTAGCAACTTACATATTTTAACCATATGCAGTCTGTGGTTCCAACTAGGTTAGCATCTATGCTTTTGGGAAACGTACCCCACAATACTAAAATGGTGAAAGGTCCCACTGAACGCTCTGTGCTCGGCTCATCACATTTTCTCAAAGTGCGTTTGAACGGTTGAGTACTGCCGCGGTTTACTGTGGTTACAAACCGAAGCTACTAACGCCAAGTGTGGTTCCTTAATCAAAAAAACTGTTTAAGAACCCATAGTGAAGGACACAGGGAACTCTGATGGAGAGTTTTAGAAGGTTTTAGAAGTTTTAAGTTGCGAGTGATGCAAGATTTCTAATTATTCCTTAACTGATTGGATCAATTCTTAGTACCCCATACATATGTAAGTAAGTAAATAAATAAATCAAATGAATGGTAGAGAAGCACTTTGCCTGCATAAAAATATCCGTCTCATGTCCACAATCTTGGATTTGACAATCGTTAACATTTACAGCAGTCTGGGTAAGTCTGCTTCGAACACGACAATCCATATTGTATTTGTGATCCGTTCTCATAAAATTTGCAAGAAATATTGGCCTATGTACATTCTGAGGGGGTTAAAGACTAAGCCATTCTGTACTGGTGGTTGGACTCTCTGTACCTGTACACTCGCTTTCGCTCGTCTCGAAATGAACGTAGCTCTCAGCATTGGGTTCAAATTGGTATGGCCTACTGCCTTATTTTTTGGCGAAAATTCATCTCCACTACTTTTCTGCGTTACTTTGCCTGTAAGCAGCATATTATTGCTGGAGGAGTCGTCAGAGTTGGAAGTGGAGCTTGAATTTCCCACTGTTTTGGGGAAATTTTTTTTTTTTTTTTTTAGATTATTTTTTTGGGAATTTTTCCTTTATTTGACATTTATACAGTGTAGAGAGACAGGAAAGTTGGGGAGAAGAATGGGGGAAGACATGCAGCAAATGACCTGAGCTGGAATCGAACCCAGGTCGCTGCGGGAAGGACACAGCCCCCATGGTACGCGCGCCCAGACCGAAGAGCCACCGGGCCGCCCCGGAAATTTTTTTTTTAAATTTAATTTGCAGTGTTTTCGACATCTAATCAAGCACCTTTCTGACGGCTTCAAGTTTCAATTTTCGTTCCTAGCATATATTATAAGGTAGAAATAACACTTTTGGCTAGTAATATCGAACAAGAAAAAACGGCTTGGGAATATCTTCAATTACAGCTGATCTATTGGTAAAATTTCCTGTACTTAAGCGAGGTACAACTAGGGACTAGACAGAACTCTGTCAGGAAATAATTAGATTGGCAAGGACCTGAAATAACTGATTGGTCTGAGCAAGCTACAGCTGAGTGATGAAAATAAAGACCTTAATCTTTCTTGATGGTTTCAGCAGATGGCATTTTAATTGTGATTAGTCTCGGGAGATGATCATGCCAGAGAGTCTGAAATTCATTTATCAGAAAAGGAAAAGTTGTAGGATAGCTGATGAAACTAATTCTTTGACACTTGATCATTGCGAAGGGAGAATACTTGAAGGAGGAAGGAGGAAGGGAAGGGGTTGGGGGGGGTGATTGTGGGGACGCCAAGGGTTCTTTTTAAGAGTTTACCATGATGTAAACTTGGCCCTCCAGCAGTCATGTTGTGCGCTAATGAGGGACTGATTATCTTGCTCTCTGCGCCAGGGACAGTGCTCCCTTTCAGAGTGGATGCTGGTCTGAATCTCACTGCCAAGCCTTCCACCAGCAGCAGGCACTTTTCGGCTTAACACTCCCCTCCCTCTGAGTCCCACAGTCACTCAGCCACTCCCTCATCGAGACTGAGCCTCATACGTAATTTGGAGTTGTGGGGGTGAGGTTTGGCTGTCTGTGGCTGCCTGTGGAAAAAGTGATGCTGTAATCTGGTTTGCTGACTGTTCTAACATAACCATTTCCTTCTTTACCTTTGTTGCTGTTTAGTTGCTATGGCAAACCAAGGCCTATGCCCTTTAACCGCAACATGATAAGGGGTATGGGTCTCTAAGAGTTTTAATCATGTAATGAGGATTAACAAAGATAGCATCAGCACTGCATCTTTTCCACTGATACTGATCTTAGGAGCATTCCCTTTCATTAACGAATGATTATGTGCAAAAGAATTGTTTGAAGTTCAGCTGTGCACTGAAAAATCTAATGCTTGTACTTGAGGTCCAGACTTTAGGCTTCATGATATCTCAGTGCAGCTCTTGCATTTTAATGTAATTTCTTTAACTGGCTTTGATGCTTGTTCACGGCTCCGTTTAGAAATGGCAGTGTGCTGTGGATTATTAGAGTATAAAGTGACTGGGCTTGCTTTAGAACACAGTTTGTATGTTTTGCTCATGCTTATTTTTGGAAGACCTGCCGTCTCGTGCTTCAGATGGGTGAAAACTCATCTATTTGCCAGATTGTAATAATACAATATTATAATAATACAGAGGTTGGAAAAAATGCTTTTCGTTACTATGCTCCGTATAAATGAAATAATCTGCTGACAGAGCTTAAACTGAATGCGTTGATTCCTTTGAATCATTTTAAGCATATCATTAATGATTTTATGCAGTCTGAATGTGCATGTACTCTGAGTTACACCTTTTGTATTTTATTATGTTATATTACTGTTGTGTATATTACTTTCATGTGTTTATTTATTGATTTGCATTGCATTGACTGTTGCAATCAGGGTGTCATTAGAAAAGAGAGCTTGCTCTCAATTGGTCTTCCCTGAATAAATAAAGGTGAAATGAATACTCATGATGAAAATGAGTGAGTGTAATAATACTCACACTAGAGCACGGATGCATTGCAGGGTTTGGCTTCCAGGCTGTTGGCTTGTCTGTGCCCTTGCTCCTCGTAAAGGAAGTTCCGTTTTCTCACTTGGCGAGTAACTGACGTGAGTTTATCATAGTGGCACAACAGCGTCTTTCTGTTCTCTGCCCTTTTATTTGTGGCATATGCACAATCAACGAGTCAGAGATCCAGTGTAACAAAAGCTGACTGAATCCAAGCTCTGTTCCCCTGCCTTCCCTTTGCTAAATTGTAAGGGCTGAGTATCTGTCCAGGAATATTAATGACAAGGACTCATTGGTCTTTGAAAATACAGTTGGCTGTTTTCCTCAAAGCTTCGAGCCCCAGTACATTATAGCTTGTGCCGGTGCAGTCATACAAAATCACCTGATGAATAAAGTATTATGACCAGGTGGGGGGGGGGGGATTGGGGGGTTTGTGGCTACTTCCAATGATGTTGCTAATGTTTGCCATGTTTCTTGCATATTTGAATTTCTAAAAGGATTACTTAGTGTTGAATTCCTTGGATTTTGCATTTTGAGATCTTATTTTACACAAACTTTACTTGACAGTTTGAAGAGGCTGACTTTGCATACGAAACACAAAAAGAGAACCTGTACTGTTAATGATGTGTTTAATATGATGTGGGAATATGTTGAAATTGCTGATGCACTCTGTGTTTGAGTCTGGTCTCTGTAAATCACCAAAAGTCTACCGCATTGGTTCTGAACCGTTTATTCTGTTTCAGTGTATAAATAATCTCCTTGAGGAAAGTTTATTCATGGTGGAAGAGTGATTTTACTAGAGAAATCACAACAGAAGTGCTCTGATGCACCTAAGAACATCATTAAATGGGCAAGTGATTGATTCTGGAATTCACTTATCATTAATATCGTATCCCTTATACATTGACTTTAGTTAGTGTAGTCAGGACTTAATTTATTTCTTATTGGGAAATTGTGTGTGAGTGCTTTACGTCCTGTCAGCTTACTGTACTCTAACCTTGTGGTCAGGATCATTAAACTATGCAGAAAACAGATTTTACTGGTTTGTGGCTGAAACATGTCAGAGCCTGCTTGGATTTGCTTGTTTTAAATGAGCTGGAGTGGCACGTGCTTCTCCTCATTGTTTATATTTGTATGGGCTCATGGCACACGTCTCAGCATCTGTTTCAGTGAGTAAAGAAGACAGTACATCAGTCTTGTGTTAGGCTGCCCAAAGAAATTACTTCATATTTTACTGAACCTGTGCAAGTTTATTTTAACACTGCAACGTGATCCATCGTTTGAACAAGGCTTGTGTTTTATCTTCCGGTTTTTGGCCCTGGCCTGTCCTTAGCGATTTGTGCTTAAATGCTGAATTTGGAAGGACTTTGGAACTGTATGACAGTGCCAGCTCTGTGCTGTGATTTCATGCCAAATTTCCAGCAGACCCTTCTGAATGGATATTTCATGCACTGTTGCCTTGGCTTGTCAGAGATTCAATGTCAAATATCTTCAGTTCATCTAACAGTGATAGGCGAGGGCTCTCCCCTGTTACCAAAAAACTGAAGGTTAAGCTATGTTTTAGAGTCAAATTAATGGCAAAATGGAAATTCACATATCCTTTTCCATCAATGCTGGAAGATTTACGCAAAACTGAAAATCCTTGAGTTTCTTTCTTCACGTAGCGAGTTTATTTTTCTATAATCATGAGCTTCATTGTTGGCTTCCAAATGCAGTGGCTTGCTGCTATTATGCAGGCATTCTTTTTATGATTTGGCTAAATGTTTGCAGCCAAATTCTCAGGACGTGTAGGGGCTCTCCTGGCAATAGCACTGGTCAGGTGGTGTTGTGACATGGCCCACTGCCCTATCAAATCTTGACCACATCCGTCTTGATGGCTGCTGATAGCTCTGCTGCTTGGTATGTAGCCAGCTGTGGTGGTTCCCAAGGAGAGGTGGAGGGATGAGATGAATCTGCATGGCTTTTGCTCATAGCAAAGTCTTCTGATCGGAGGCAGAATGCATACAGGCCATTAAGTAGTGGGACAGTCCCCCCTAAGGTGCTTCGAAGGATGAGAAGGTTTGTCATACCCCTACAAACTCTCTATAACTTCTATGGAAGTTCATGGGCAAGTGCTCATGAACTTGATGACTGGCTACATCAGAGGAAGGTACATCCAGGCTGGATTCACCAGGATTATAAAGCAATGCTGTGAGTGGTGAGAATGCAGAAATCCATCATTGGACTGGGCCTCTCATTATGTGGGGCTCTTGCAGGCCTGTGAAATCACACCAAACGCTACACCCTTGTCAGGAACTGTTTACTGTAATACTGCACTTGCTTTGACTGTTATCTCTTGATAAAATAGGAATAATTTGTCAGCTCAATAGCTATGGCATAGTAAGGATAGTCTATCCACGAGTTGGCTGAGTGGATCATTATCATTGATTGATAGTGCTGATTAGTTGGATGGAATCTTCTTTTTTGCCGCAAAGTTAAGGTAAGACGATTGAAAATGTGAAATTGAAATTACTTTGCAGTGTTAAGTATTACAATAATAATAATATTAATCACAACTTTGTTATTAAATGTGATGCCACCACTGATCAATGCTATCAATGGATGATAATGGCCCAATGATCGCACAAGGACCCTAATCCCATACCTATTACACTGATACTAATGCCTTTTCAGTCGAATAATAACATTCTAAGTCTAATAATCTTTAATCTCAAAGTCACTTTCCACCAAAAAAAATTATTATACTACTGGATAGATGATCTATTGACTGCATCACTTTTACACATCTTAAGCTTGCTCTCATGACTTGTTCACAATTCAAACACATGAGGATTTGTGTTGTTCAGAGTGAATAGAGAGCAAGTCTTCATGGACTGATGACTGATCTCAGCCCTGCTCTTTGAAATTCGGACAGGGCTATGATTTGCCCCTCGTCCGCGGCAGCCTCCGTGCCCCTGTGCTCAGTGAAAGAGCCACATCAGCCAGGCCTCAGCGTGTGAGCCGATGAAGCTTCTTCTCTGTGTGCCGCTTCCTTGTCCTTTCCATCCAATCATCCACTGTACTGGAACATTCTGTAGACCCACAGAAGAGGGGTAATTTATGTGCGGTGGACAGGGGCTTTGTACTTTTCACATGACTTCATTCACTGATTTGACATTGGCAGCCATTATACTCCCTCATCTCACATTAAATATTTACATGGTGGCTTTCTGCTGTACCGTAAATCTGTAGCCCGCTGTAATGACACCATCTCCAGTCTGAGGTATTAAGCTGTGGTGTAAATTACAATGCAGAATATTAGCCCTTCGCAAAAGGTGAGGAACAATGTGGAAAGGTGAAAAAAATGGCTGTTTTGCCGTTTGCAAAGAACATCCTGCATCCTGCATGTGGCAGGGGAAGTCTAATGCATAAGCCAAAGCGCCCACGTAATGCTCCTCTTGTTTGGAGCAAATATTCCTTTTCTGCTGCTGACGTCTGCATGGCTGACGAGAGCTAGTGCTGTGGCCCTGCTAATTTACTTATCTCTGAATGAATGGCGCAGGGGTGATTGGCCAAAGTGTGTGGAGGACTCTGTGGTTTGAACACAGTTATGGTGCGTGAAATTATAGTTATTTTTCTAAATATTTTTTCCCCTGTCATTTTTCTTTTTTTCATTTTGAGACAGATTTTTGTGAAATAATTCAGTTAATTTTCCAGTATTTAGTGGTTAGAAATGGCATTTCTCTTTTTGTGGGCTTCATTTAAGAAGTTCCCAGCGATGGAAAACTATTCCATCTTTGCAATATGCAGATGAGCCCAATTTTCTATGAATATCGCTGACAAAGTGCACTTTCTGATGCGGTTTTGTGCACAAATGCTGAATAACAAGCACTGTAAATCCCCACCAAATAACTTGAGGCTCCTGAGTTTGTGAGCACATTCACTGGTAACCTCCATATTTCTTTGCCTCTACCTTAAGTTTTGTTGTTGGTCTTGTTTCCTGTAGGTCAGTTTCTGGGTGGTGAGGGAGATACTGACAGCGCAAACTCTGAAAATCCGAGCAGAAATACTGAGCCACTTCATTAAAATTGCAAAGGTGAGTTCACCATCCACTTTTTGTTTGCTTTGAATATGTGTATGAATATTTCCCCAGCTGGTTCTGGGTCATACGTAGTCCTGTGTGCTCATCCATCCTGGTACTGGCTTTCAGTCCTGCATCTAAAGCTGGAGCCCTGGGAACTGCCTGGCTGCTCCATCTCCCAAACGGAGTTGTAAACCTGTCCCATAAATTTGGCCCTATTCTGTATGACATTAGCAGAAGCTCTCTAAAATTGCATTAGCTCACCTGGCACAGTTAAACCAACGGTCTGGCTTGTTGCTGCCTGGTTTGTCCTGGGCTGTCCCATGTAATCCAATATGAGACGAGACAACCCACTACCTCAGTTATATTCTCTTTAACCCTCACCCTCTCCCGAAACCCATTTTCAAAGTGCAGGTACCTGTCCTCTGTCCTCTGGGAGTTCTGTTATTTTAATAAGTCACAGACATCTAAATGCTATTTGGTCTGGGTTTGTTTTTATAATTACCTTTTTAATTCATTTGATAATAATTGTTATATCTAATACAGTGCTGTGAAGAATTATTTACCCCATTCCCAATTTCCTGTTTTTTGCTTATTTTATCATATTTAAATGATTCCGTACCCTGAAGTCTTGGGGGTCATCAAGATGTTTGCTGGCAAATGTGAGAATGTGAGACAAGCCTTTGTGTTCTTTTTTGATTGTGGGATCCTGAGCACTGGCCTTAACTGAGGCAAGTAGGGTTTTCGGTTCTTTAGATGTTAGTCTGGGCTCTATTGTGACCTCCTGGATGAGTCATCAATGTGTTCTTGAAGGAATTTTAGTGGGCTGGCCACTCTTGGGAAGGTTCACCGCTGTTCAGGTTCTCCCAGTTATAGATAATTTCTTTCACTTTGGTTTGCTGGAGTTCCTGAGCCTTAGAAATGGCTTTGTAACCCTTTACAAACTGATAGATGTCAAAGACTTTGTTTCTTATGTGTTTTTGAATAAATTGCCGCATCACATGCTGCTTATTCCCGACGTTACATTGCCTGACAAGTTCTATTTAAGTGATGTTTAGATTCAGCAGGACTGGGTGTGTCTTGTGAAATTATTCTGAATTATCAATTCAATTTATTTTCGTAAAGGGGGCAATTCCTTTTTCACATTCGGCCAAGTAGGATTGGATAGTTTTTTTTTTCTTCCAAGAAAAGAAACAACATTAAAAAACTGCATTTGGATTTACTTTGGTTATGTTGGTCTAATATTCAAATTAGTTTGATGACCTGAATCATTTAGGTGTGAAGATATGCAAAAGGTATAAAATCAGAAAGGGGGCAAATACTGTTTCACAGCACTATCCTCAACTGTGAAGGATTTTGAGTAAAATTTTGTTATCCTACCCTTTCATGTGCATTTATAGGCACCTTTTTCCACCTTTTATATAATTCAAAAATGCCAGACCTGGTAAAATCTTCTTTTGTTATGCTCTTTGGTAATTTTGACCTTTTCTCATGTAGTGCAGCTTTTGCTCATTGATAGGGTGTATTGAGAGCAGACTTAGCATCCCATCTCATGGAGAATTGTTCTCTCTGCCAAAGGATATCTCTTAAAAAATGAGCGAGAAAAGAATTTCCTGATGATGTAAGTTGAACTGGAGGGTTAGGGGTGGTGCAAGATGATGACCCTTCTCTGTCTGAACAGTTACGAAATGAAAACCAATAAATGCCGTATTCCATGGCTGCGAGTCAGTCCAGCCGCTTTACTTGGCTTCGGGTCCATGAAAAATCTGCTCAGCGTTGACTGTCTCGGCTCTTAAACGAGGTGCGGTCTAACCCATTGGGGACTGAAGTAGGTCAGCAAATCCGTCAAGCTTTTCGCCATTGCCGCAAGGTTCTTACAGAGTCCCCCCCCCCACCCCATCCCCAAGTTCTCTTCTCATTAATGTCAACATATTTGTCTCCAACTCTAACTTTGTGCTTATGCTCGCAAATGCTTTTCTCATTTAGCCGATTAAATCATTTTATTTTGCTGTCAGCTGTCTAGGGGCTTTGGTAAAAATGTGATTTAATGCTGGAATATGCATAGATTATGTAAGGCTGTATTATTTGGAGGTTACTGTGTACCTGAGCTTGTGTTCTTTTCGAAATGCTTATTGTAAGGAATGGGTAAATTTGGCTTCATTTTCATTTTGGATAAAATGTGTTAATGAAGGTCCTCCCATGTAGCCACCAGATTGCCTCTTTGTTTTCCTTGTACACAAAAAAAAAAACCATGTGTGCATGTAGATGTGTGTGTTGTTGGGGATATATTGAGAGGTTTCTGTCCTTCAATCAATCTCATCATCGCTACATGCCTAATAAGCAGCTTTCCTCACCTGCTGCGCTGCGACACTTGAGACGTTAGCTGCCTTCAGTTCATACTGCGCGTGGTAAAGCGAGCCCACGGTGATAATGTGGGAAACAGACATGCACATAACAAAAACAAGTAGCCCTCATTGCTTGCGTCCATGAAGTGGAAAAAGTTTGAGCTTGGCAGAGATGTGTCATCATCGTTTCAGAACAGCCTGTCCTATGAAACAAACAATTCTTTATCATGAAGTGGGCCTACTTTTAAAGCCATAAAAAGCTAGTGTTCTTACTTAAGAGGGGAATTAATGGTGTTTAACTTTGCCCGTCTCTTTTTTAATCAAGCTCAGTTGCTTGATTGAACGACTTATGTGGAAAGAAAGGAAATAAATTGCAGCTTAGGCCGTTTGGGAGTGATTGCAGGGGTATTTTACTGGTGAAAGAGACTAGAAGCTGGGTGCATATAGAGCTTTGTGCAAGCAGTCCTTCTCCAGTATCACGGATCATGGCAGAGCCCAGGATGTGAAACAGATAATGTGGCAGCTGCTATAATTTTGTTCAACAGCCCATTAACACAGTTTATAGACTCACGGATCCAAGTTTTCTATTGTTCTGGTAATGATTTTTTAATCTTTATTTCATTCCCGTAGTTTTAGCATCAAAAGAGAACACATTTGGGTAAAATATCTGTCTGTAATCTTTTATCCAGCCTGTTTGATGTCTTTCTTTCCTTTTTGTGGACTAAAATGAATTTCATATTTATTAAGTCGTCGACTGAAATGTGTTTTCTTTTTTCGTTGTCTTTAAAAAAATGTGGTTTGGTAATTGCCACCTGGCAGTGTTGGCAGTCTGTCTGAGCCTCGGGACTGATGGTAATGTGGATGCCTGCTGTATGCCTCTTCCCCAGAAACTGCTCGAACTGAACAACCTCCATTCCCTGGTGTCGGTTGTCTCGGCCCTGCAGAGCGCCCCCATCTTCAGACTCAGCAAGACCTGGGCGGTAAGAGGCTGATCTGAGCCGCCCATCACTCTGAATTTTGCCCTGACGTTGAGCCTCATTTCTCATGGTACCGCAGTACTCATTTGGTTTGAGTGTACACGGTGGTCTTAACTCACGCAGCATGCTCCCAGGTTTACCGCACAGTTCCTTGCGTTTTGGACCAAATTAAAAGCCCAATACTTCCTGGCCACCGCTGATAAATACACACTGGAATGCATTATTCATTTTGCCATGATCTGTAATTGATTTGTTATCTGGACCCTCTCCTTTGGAAAAGATGACTCCATCTTTTCCAAGGATATGAATAGATTTACCGTGGGATTTGTTTGCTGTAGTTATGAGGGAGTGAAACGTCATCCTGTACTTTCTGTACCATAACCAGGCTGGTGTTAATGATTGGTTGTCGCCATGGATTTTTCTGTTGGGCCCCGGCTGTGCAGAAGTGTAAAGTCTGGGTTCAGAAATTAAAAATCCTCCCCAGAACTTTATTCCAACTACTTGGATGTACTTCAGACAGGAGATAGAGCCAAAATGAGAGATCAGCTCATTCTGCGGGAGGGAGAAAAACTTGGCAGGACTTTTACTTTCTGACCCCTGGATTTTACACTTCTGCAGCTGTGTGATCATTTCTCTCCGAGCTTAATGTTGCCCCGGGATGTTCAGTTTTTATTCAGTTGCTCTCTCTTCTCTTTCATTTACTGTTAAATGACTGCTATCAATGTTTCTTTTTAAAAACCAGCTGCCTCTCCCTCTCCTTAAAGCTAGGGTTTGGGAAGTTAAGGCACATGGTTGAGTTAAGGATCTATAATGTGATGTTAAGTCGCAGCTAAAGTAACGGCTTAGGAAATGACAGGACTGTAAATACATTATCACTCCATTAGCTTATATTGTAAACAGAAGACCATTCTTTGTATTTTATGACCTTTACTTTGTGGTGGCTTGTGCCGAATATCCTCGGTCTTACTGGAGATTGAAATGGGAATTCCATATGGAGTCCACCACCACTTTCCCACATTTCCAGCGACCACCCAAATGCTTTTTACCAGCTAATGAATGTGGGTGGGAAAAAATGCTGCTGTGGTAACCACAAAACTTGAAACTTAGTTTCGCCAGTCTCCATAGTGTTAGCCAGAAAGGAATCTCAGGGTGTCTCACCCCAGCGACTAGGCCAACCTGGCCAAGACAAGACCACCTACAGTAGGTGCCAGCTTGTTGCAAACAAAAGAATCTAGAAAAGAATCTTTTAAAGCAAAAAAAGAAACAAATGTCTCCCCACACCCCAATGCAGAGCCACACACATATAAACTTGGAGTAACGAAGCTAGCACAAGGGAGCCTTTTGGCATGCATTAACACTCGGAATGACGAGACGTGCACTCGGAATCCTTTTTGATGTATGGATGGTATCGCACAAGTTTCGTCGCTCGCCTCACGATTTCAGAACACAATCAACATGATTAAAATAACTTGTTGGGAATCGTCATCTACGTGATAAAGAGACAAGCAGTTTCGACGTGGCAGAACTGTTAGCTTTTACACGTTGTTCATATCAGCTGCAGTAGATGAAATACCATCTCGCCTAAAGATTGTAATTTCAAATTAATTATTAATAGGAATATTCACCCAATTCTACCACTTGCATGAAACATGTCTCCATTAAAATTGTATTTTATGTCCTGTGGGCTCGGATTTCAAGAGGAAACCAATAAGGAAATGATATGGGTCTTGCGCCACAAGTGGATCAGCTGGGGATGAAATCTGGCGACTGTTGAACTTCTAAGAGCGGAAAGCCGGCGACATGACTCTAAAATAAATGAGCGGAGCCACGATTACCGCAATATATGTTCATGTATTTCTTTCAGGCTACATCTACTCAAATATCCGATTTCTGATAAACAAGTTTCAATTGCCGACACTCTCACACCGATTTGAATAAAAACTACTTGAAGGGGCTTCGAAAGAGGTATTGAATCTAACAAATCAGTACAAAGCAGAGCGTTTTGAAACACATTACAGTGAACAAAATGCTCTTGGACATCTACGTTATCAATATAAGTGCTGATCTACCTCAAAAACAACTCTTGTACAAGTGGACAATGCCCAGTTGTGCACACATGCTACGAGACTTGGCTATGGTGCCAATGCGTGGGGCACAGATGAGACAGAAGTGCGCAGATTGGTCATATGTTAATGAGTTTATATACTACTCAAAATTTGATTGGGATCATAGGAATTTTTTTGTGAAATGACATGCAAATTTGGTAACTGCCACTGATGAACAATATATTGGATAAATGACATGCAGTCAGACACAAAAACGATTTTGCAAGTGCATTTAATGGCATTAAATGAGCGTGCAGCCTCACACTTTTGGCTTTCACGAACACTTCATGGTTTCACCTCTGACATGTAAAGTGAAAACGGACAGTGTTCGTTTGATGTTTCATTACCACAGTTAATGTCAATAACGGGTATGGCCTCCCCTAGCTTGAATGACGCCTTGACAGCATCGGGTCATACTGTCAATCAGAACCCGGATGCTTGCAATTGGAATGTTGTTCCATTCTTCAACAAGGGCATTTCCGAGCTCTTCTAGACTTGTGGGTTGTGCCCTCGACCGAAATGGCGACCTGCAGCATGTTCCACACATGCTTGATAGGGTTTAGGTCCGCGAATGCGCTGGCCAGTCCATGCGGACAATTGTCTCCTGCTCTAGGAATTGATTCACCACCCTAGCACGATGGGGACGGGCGTTATCATCCATCAAGGTGAAATCAGGGCCAACAGCACCAGCGTATGGTCTTACGTACACATTGAGGATCTCATCCCTGTACCATACCCCTGTCATCGTCCCTCTCCCCATGACATGCAGGTCCGTTCTGCCGTTCCTGCTTATTCCTCCCCAGATCATAATTGATCCGCCACCATAACGGTCGTGTTCGTTGATGTAGGCATCATTAAATCGCTCACGTTGTCTTTGCCACACCCGTTGCCTCTTGTCAGTAAAGTCCGAGCAATATCGGGACTCATCAGTAAAGAGAACTGGAGCCCAATCGTTGTGTGTCCATGTGACATGATCGTGAACCCAATCCAAACGGTCACGCCTATGACGCACGGTCAGTGGGATTCGAACACATGGCCTTGAGTTGAGGCCGGCAGTATGAAGACGATTCCTTATCGCCTGAGTGGATACCCCCTGACCCCGAGGCGTTATGAAGGTCATTTCGTAGGGTGGTGGCTGTCCAGAAAGGATGACGTCGTGCCTGAAGTGTGAGAAAGTGGCCTTGTCGTTGTGTAGTCGATCTCTGATGATCACCCCCATGACGGTGTGCTGCTGTACCTAACGCTTTGACAACGCTTTGGCTGACGTTAAGTGCATTAGCAACGTGACGTTGTGAGAAGCCAGAGTCAAGCATTCCGATGCATCTTCCCAATTGCTCTGAAGTCAATCGACATCTAAGACGTTGAGGAGACATTGTTATTGCTAAATGTAATGCAAAAAATTTGGGAACTTCCAAATTTTCACCAACAAGCAACACACACGTCTGAGTTGAAATGGTGAAGTGTTAGTCAAAGCCGAAATGTGAGGCTGCACGCTCATTTAATGTCATGAAATGCACGTGCAAATGTGTTTTGTGTCTGACTGCATGTCATTTATCCAATGTATTGTTCATCAGTGGCAGTTACCAAATTTGCATGTCATTTCACAAAAAAATTCCTATGATCCCTATCAAATTTTGAGTAGTATAATATATTTGAGCCCAATTTCGCGCACGGCCTACCACACTTCAGTTCACTCAAGAATTTAAGTCGACTCCGCAGATTTTCGGGACAACCATTGTTATCTATACAAATGCTCGCCCGTCTCACATATCGGCAATTTAATACTGGAAATGGCCGGACCCGTCTCAGATAAACATTGCCCGTCTCAAAGACGGGGAGACGGGCGGCTGGCTAACACTATGCCAGTCTCTGTCATCTTTGTGTTTTGTTTTTTTTTTTTTAAACTATGAATTTCAGGCTTGTGACATGCTCTGCCTGCAGATGCTTGAGCTTTGGGAGTGAAACTCGGCTGTCTGTCTGTTAGAGCAAGTTTTGATTCACCTCAGGTACTTTCAGATCCCAAATCACTGAGGATTTAGGATGATGTAGCTGAAATTTATCTGCTACTTTCTGTATTTGCAAGTGACAGAAGGATATTTTGTAACCTCCGTCTGGGGAACTTTTCTGCTCTTGCAGTGCAGAGGAGTTTGTCTCTGCTAATCCTGCTTCCCCTGTAAAAGGCTGATGAATGTGCTCAGGCAAGCCATGTCAAGGACTCTCAAAACTCCTGCCAAAGCCCAGTTTTATTTTCCTCTTTTCGTTCATGTGAAAGGGGGGTTATTTTTTATATCAATTGAGCTTTTTGGAGTACATGTGACCAGTGAAAGAAGTCTTGTGTGATTTACAGGTTGTGCAGTCGACCAGCTAATGTATTGACACCATGGAAAAGACTCATTAGACAATTTCACAGGGATTAAAAAAAAAAAAAAAAATTCTCAACCGCACATTGTGTCCAAAACGTGTCCAGTTCAGGGCACAGTGATTAGTCATAGTATTTGCTTGTTCCAGAGGTTTAAAAAAAAATGTTTGTGAATTATTGCAATAGCATGACTATGAATCATCTGTTTTTGAGAAAAAAAGAATGCACTAAATAGGAACATCCTACATTTTAGTCTAGTCCGTGCAACCAACACCAGCAAGGACCCTTAGAATGTTAAGCCCTGGTTTATTTTTTCTGTATTGTGGATCTATTTTAATATTGCTCAAATCGATACAGCTGCCCATTTAGATGTTTTCCTGAAATCTAGAGGGCCTTTCAGTAAATTGCATACCCTCCTCCTGCGCCATTGTTTTTGACCTTTTCTGCTATGTTTACTTCGACCTCTGACTCTGACCCGTGAAAATCTAATCACCTCATAATGTTGAGATATATATATATATATATATATATATTTATAGCCTTCTAACAGAGTTTCATTAAAATTGGTCCAGAATCTTTTCCTTAATCCTGCTGACAAACGGACAGACAGACAAAGAAACGGGTACAAAAACGTAACCTCCATCCAACTTATTGGCAGAGAATAATAATATACAGTATTACCTGCAAATTGTCTCTTTGTTTTTCCACATTTTCTTTCTGCAGGGACATTTATTTCAATGAGTAAAGAGCAGTAGTGAACAGCCTTGTGAGATTCACTGGTAGGCTTGGTTCAGTGCTGGATAATTTACTGACATTAGGTGAAATGATGAGCTTCGACAGGCCTCTTCTCACCTCTGATTCCTACGCTGGACAGGCCGTCGTAACATTACGGATTAAATTTGTCACAGTAGCAGTCTTTGTCTCGCCAGATAGTTCTGTTTACCAGAAACCGTAGCGCTAGGATGCTGTGGATACTGATGCTTGGGGCAGTTTTGGAAATAATCCCTAACCAACGCATTTTATAGGATTGTATGATGCGCTGACGCAGCACTGGCTGCTGTGAAAGGAAGTACACTGAACTTGGAGCTCTTAATGTGAAGGTTACAAGGAAGGGGAAAGAATGCGGCACTACGATTCGCAAACCGTGTCACCGTGAATTGATCGTTTCAGTATCCTCGCCATGCAAATGCCCAAATGGGGATTATGTCGTGGCGTAGTCTGTCTGTCTGTCTGTTCCGTCCGTCCGTCCATCTGTCTGTCTGTATCGGTAGGTAGTTGGCGGGTGAAATCAACTCCTCCTACAGTTTTCACAGGACGTCCCTAAACTCTGCACACATGCTGCAGATGGATTGATGATGCACATATTGCAGTCACGACTCCAGCAGGGGATGTTGTATATTCTCAGAGCAGTGTTGTTTTTTCTGTTGAGGGGAACTTGCTTTTTTTCTAGCAAAGGTGGTGATTTTGTGCCTTTTCATCATCGCACCTTTTCATAGTAAGAGTGGAGACCCCATTTTGCCATACAACTGGTTGGTTGCACACTCCCTTAAAACTCATCCTCACTGTGATCAAGTAACCGAGTAAATGCCCCCAGGTTGAACTGCAAAAGAGGCTTTGATCTCTATTTTTCCAACATAGAAATAGTCAGATAAGTGATTGACATCTCAGTGTAGCACCATGCTCCATGCATACGTGATAGAACTTGACCCATGAGCTTAAGCAATATCCAACCCCTATTATTTCAGATGGGAAAGACTGCCTGCATTGCACACCTTGGAGAACAGCTTACTCTTTGGCAGGCTTGAATTATATAAATTATATAAAAGAAAAATGTGAGAGTTTGACAGGAATTCAGTCTTACTTTGGTCATTTCAGTCTGCTGTGTTTACCTGCATCTGACAGGCCATTTAGGTAGTGTTTCAGAAAGTAGCTTTTCCCTTGGCTACTGAAAAAAATGCATGATGGAAGTACCAATCCCAAAAATATGAAAAAAGAAATCGTCAGCACTTGCAATCAAGTTTCTAATGTTTATTGCTGCATGACAGCAAGGAGGAACGCGTTTCAGCTGTCGGCTCTCCTCAGCGTTTGAAGTCATGCCTGGAACATTGCATTTCTGTCTTTTAAGGTATGAACTTCCAATGGAAGAATTTTGATTCCACATCATTATGTGGTTAAGTTATCATTCTTCCTGAAGCCAGAGTGCTGCTTGTTGGCTGCCTATACTAAAGCACAGGGTTTCAATTTAGTGACGTGTCTGGTCTGGTATCATACCAGCATGCTTTTGATACAGTCTGTGGGCACTTAATTGGGTGACCTGTCACTCATCACAGGATGGATTGGCTCTGGGTGCTGGCTTGCTGTCCTGCTGTCTTTGTTTTCAGATGTCTCCTTGCACTCTGACTACAGAGACACTGACAACGCCAGGCGACTGGCAAATGTAAATCATTTCTGCGCTAAATCACAATGAAACCTTGGCACAAGTAAGACTGCAGTGCTTGTGGTTATCAAACTTATCTGTGGTGGAGTTGAACCTACAGCAGTATCCTATGCGGAGTTGGTTTGGAAAAAAACAGGAATATGGCTAAGCCATTTTGGCATTGTATGTGAACCGGAGATCAAACAGTAATGCAGAGTTGGATCTGCGCATCGTGAGGTTGCCAGCATTGGAAAATGAGTTTGAAAGCTGGCTGCCTATGGATAGTCACCATGTTTCACAGGATGTACAAGTCTCTCCTGAGTTTGGAGGATTTCAGTACTGACCTTAGTTTCTGTTTCCTGTCCATCTCTTGCTTTAACTTACAGCACAGATCATTGCCAGAAATAACAGCAAAATGCTGGAAACACTGCTTGTTATGTACATTTCACTTAAGGGGTTTGCTATTTTTTTTTCCTCTGGTTCTTTAGAACAAAAATTGGAGAAACTTTATTTTTCTTGCTGAAATGTATTTTTATTTCTTTTGGGTGGTCATATTTGATTTGTTTGCGTGATAGTGTATATTGAGCTGCAGAAGGGGCGAGACTTTGAACTGGGAGCTTTTCAAGTCATATAAGTGCACAGCAAAAACCCGGAATCTGTGGTTCACTAACATAGATCTTGAGAAATTTTATCTCCGCACACGTACTAGACTACTATTATTTTTATCTTATGAAGAAATGGGCTCAGATTCTTCCTCACCATAAATCTTTATAATGTGACTGACTTTTTAATGGAGGGTTTTATGTTAATATGTTTCATGATGCTTTGGAGACAGTAATCTGGGCTTGAACAAAGAGTTTGCTATTTAGAGGGTCTTTTAACTGTCAAAATAGAGCCACTGTATAAATCACCTGCATGTTCAAAAAAGCGATTCTTAAACCACTTTTGTCAAAGCAGATCATCTTAAGATCAGCAGGACTCAGAAAAGTGAAGCTGATGATGGAGGTACTCAGAGATCAGTGCACCATATATGAGTAGGCAAGCTTGTCATGTGTGCCGCTGTCCTGGACATTTTGTTTCTGTCTGTGAAAATGAAGTGTTACTTTATTAGGCATGTTATTGACAGCAGACTGTATTTTTATTATATCTGCACACAGCTTTGTGGGAGTAACTTCCCAAGTGAATGATTTCTGGGGGATTCTGGGGTATTGTGTGCAGTGGGTATGTGTATTTTGTTGTATGTGTTGTACAGATAGAAAGTGCTGCATGCATTCTGCTCTGTTTGTGGGCTGTGCACATGGACCGTTGTTCAGGATGGTGAGAACTACATGGAGTGGGCTTCATTTGGTCTTTGTCCTGAGCTATGCAGAGTGAAATGCTTGTATTGTGCTGGTTTGGTGCAAGAGGTCTTTTTGTGGTCATTTTGACTTAACTGTCCTGCCGTTTGACTGTGCTGTGCTGTTTAGCAGCCCTGCCATTTGGGATAGTAATTTGTAGGATGTTTCTGTGCTGTCAGTTATGCATGAACCCCCAATGAATCTTTGACTCAGAGAGTGTTTGTGGAGCACTCATTCAGGTGAAACTTATAAAGGAGTTTTGTAGTGTCACCAGGCTGTCTAATTAAAGGAATCTATTCTCTGTTGTCAGCATTTGAAGCGGTTGTGTGTTCAGGGCAAGTGTTCATGCAGTACCGCATTCCTAAATACACACACATAAACCTGGCTTTCAACTGGCCAAGTTACCGTTAAAAGGTTTTGATTGAGAAACCAAAGGCTATTCTTGCTTATCTACACCACATTCTGTATTCCCTAAGAGGATTATCTATCATTTGAACTTAATATATAAATCTGAAAGTAGAGCCTGTGATCTGGAGGTGCTGATATAAAATATGTAATCAGAGAAAGTTGGTGAGATGTCAGTTTGTCCACCTGTCTGTCTAACCCATATGCCCTGCCCAGCTCCACTCTGCCCTGTCCTGTTCCTCATTTCTCCTGCAGATGTGTAGGCTCTTTCTTCATCTTTAGCCTCATACATTTTTGAAATGCCTGGTACAAAACCTTTGTTCCAAGCAGGTGAGCTTTGAGATGCTTCCAGTGGAATCCTGTGTGTAAACCTGTTCGAAAGCATGACGGGGAGTTTATGTTTATTACTGCTCAAATAGTGCTGTGAGGAAGTATTGACCATCTTCTCAATTTCCTTAGTTTTTGCATATTTGTCACATTTAAATGTTTCATTCACATCATCAAGCTAGTTTTTATATTTGAAAAAGACGACGCTAGTAAACACAGAATGCAGTGTTTATGCCTTTGCGCTGGCAACAGGCGTGGCTGGAGCCATTATGTTTTGGGGTTGTAATGTCCGTCCATCCAGCCATACGTCCGTTCTCATCTTGTGAATGCTATATCTCGGAAAACATGGAAAAAAATGTTTTTCAAATTAGGCATAAATTGCCACTTGGGCTGTGACCTCAAGTTTGTCTCATTGTTGTCAGTGCAATTTCTCTGGAACTCCGGGAAGGAATTTCTTTTATCCACTTGGACTCGAGGATAAGCTGATGAGATTTTGGTGGTCAAAAGCCAAATGTCATGGTGACCCATCATCCGTCCCATTCTTAAACCAAATAAAAGCAGTAAGAGCCATTTATCAAAACTGCTCACACTCATACATTATCACAGCCAGAAACATCAAACCTGCTGTGCAGCTTCTTGGTAGGTCAGATTTTTCCACTTTTTTTTTTTTTTTTTTTGATGATCCCCCACTTCTACCCTTCTTTTTTCATCTCTTCTTTTTCAGCTTGCTAGATTTCCATTAATTTTCAAAAGCCCTCATACTCTAATTTATACAGCTTCAGACTGGCCCAAAGGATGAATGTTGATGTTTCTGTTGCCCTGTCCCCCTTGTTTTTCATCATTATTTCATCCATTAAACTCTATTCATGGATGCTTATGTCTCTGCCCCCCCCAAACATACACATATGTACAGAAGTGCAGAGCATTCTTCTCTTTTTTTCACCACTCCATCCCACGTATTCCAGAGTCGAAGATCTTTGATTGATCTTTTATAACTTTTGAACTGTTGGACCTGGTTGTTGGTCTCAGCTAAGTTAAAGGAAATGTCTATTCTGCAATTTTACTGCATGTTTAGAACCAGCAATAATATCACAGTAATCATGCACATCCATTAATTTGCGCACTCGTTCTACTTAGGAATATTTACTAATCAAATATTATCGCGTGCCACCTTCCAGCCAGGTGCTGCAGCCACATTTTCCATAAACCGGATGTGATGTATGTGCCACCCATAACAAAGCTTACCATTGTAAACAATAACTTCTACCCATTGATTGAGACAAAAACGTGATAAATCCGCAAAAAATGCATATTGGAGGGTGGTTTTCAGACCAAACCCTGTCAGTTTGAGCCTGAATTTACTGAAGAGGAGCTACAGGCAATTATAATTAATAGCTCAGCACAAAGAACGCGAAGAATGCATTGCAGCCATTTTCCCT
The DNA here is from genome assembly GCA_029692085.1 of Gymnothorax javanicus. Classification (NCBI taxonomy): domain Eukaryota; kingdom Metazoa; phylum Chordata; class Actinopteri; order Anguilliformes; family Muraenidae; genus Gymnothorax; species Gymnothorax javanicus. The sequence continues at coordinate 50,055,807 of CM056194.1, forward strand.
TGCGCGGGATGAATGGGTGGCGCTGATGTCATATTCACACCGGTTCATGCGTGATGAAGGTGATACCGAGACCTAATGGCGTGCTGCATGAATGAGGCCTCATTGAAATTAAATCTTCAATTACTCCCAACCGGAATGTGTCCGCTGATTTTACTCGGCACAGTTGCAAAGCCAAAGGTGAAATTAACGTAAAAAAATTAGACTTTGATGCAGGGTATACTCTTCCTTTAAATGGTGAAGCCCCACCCCCTTTCCTGATTGATTGAAATGTAACTCTTCACAACACTGAACCGTCTGTCGAAGAGAATTGGGGGCTGGCTTTTGGGCTCAGGAAAGGGTCACATATTACTTATTGGAGCCCTGTCTGGGGTTTAGTTGTTGGACTCAGGAGAGGGTAACATGTTAATTGTCAAAGTCCTGCGCCCTTTCCTGATGGATAACAGTTTGACTTTGTCGAGTCAACTTAAAGCTTCTTCACAAACTTTCCATTTTACTTGGTTTTGCCAAGGTTGAGCTTCAGGTATTGTGTTGCAAAGCTGTCTATCACTTCTCTGTACTGCTGTATAAAATTAGTGTCTAAGTGGAGACAGCATGTTCCTCACTAGAAATTATTTTCTGGAATCATACTTTTCATTATAATGATAGCTTCCATTTTGCCAAAAGAATACATTTGATACTTTCTATTTAATTGCAGCCCCCAGATGAAGTTGGGCAGCTACTATGGATTCACGTGTGTCGTCTCTGTTAACCCCCCCCCACCGCATCAGTAGGCACTTTCTTGTGGACGCTCTACAGGCCGTAATTTTTTTACCAATTTCTGTTATATTTGGTATGGACATGAGTTGTATTTCATTTATGACACCTATTGATTTTGGTTGCCATGGCGACAGTATTGGCAGAATAATATACAAATTAGTTGCAAAACATAGAGATTTCCTTGTGGATGCACTACAGGCTGCAATTTTTGACCGATTACTTTCATATTTGGTATGGACATGTTACACTTCACTTATGACACCTATCAATTTTTGTTGCCATGGCGATAGTATTGGCAGAATAATGTGCAAATTTGTGTTGAAACATACTCTTCATTGTGGGCGCCGTACAGGCTGTAATTTTTTACCGATTTCTTTCATATTTGGCATGTACATGTGATACACTTCACTTACGACACCTATTGATTTTGGTTGCCATGGCGACAGTATTGGCGGAATAATATGCAAATTAGTGGCAAAACATAGAGATTTCCTTTTGGACGCACGACAGGCTGCAATTTTTGACCGATTACTTTCATATTTAATATGGACATGTGTTGCACTTCACTAATGGCACCTATTGATTTTGGTTGCCATGGAAACAGTATTGGTCAAATAATATGCAAATTAGTGGCAAAACATCGAGATTTCCTTGTGGACACACTACAGGCTGCAATTTTTCGCCGATTACTCTCATATTTGGTATGGACATGTGTTACACTTCACTTATGACACCTATCAATTTCTGTTGCCATCGTGACAGTATTGGCCGAATATTGCGCAAAAAAGGGGAGAAGTGGGCTTTCGGGGGGTACATCCATGGGGTCACAGCCGATCGGACTGTCTAGTTTCTTCAAAATCTTCATTATAAGAGTCTGGACTGACATAGATGGCCGGCAGAGGCAAACAACAATAAGACTGTAATTCTAGTTAAATGATGATTTAATTCATTGAAAGAAAAAAGCTATCCAACCCAACCTGACCCTATGAGGAAAAGTTTCTGCCCCCTTAGTCAAGCATATAGTTGGCTTAAAGTAGCTCAAACTCAAGATATTCAAGAACTGATAAGAAAGAAAGTCCTTGACATCAGTCAGTCTGGAAAGTCAATTTTAAGGCTCTGGGACTCCAGTAAACCACGGTGAAAGCCATTATCTACAATTTGAGAAACTTGGAACTTTGGAGCTCTTTCCCAGGAGTGGCCGGCCTATCAAAATTCTTCCAAGAGCTCATGGACAACTCATCCACAAGGTCACAAAAGACCCCAAACTAACATCTAAAGTACTGCAAGGCCTCACATGCCTCAGTTAAGGTCAATGGCAGCTATTCCACACTAAGAAAGAGACTGGGAAAAAATGGCATCTATGGGCGAGCTGCAAGACAAAAACCATAGCTGACCAAAAATAATACAAAGCCTTCTCTCGAATTTGCCAGAAAACATTGTTATGATTCACTGGACTTTTGGGATAATATTCTGTGGACTGATGAGTCAAAAGTTGAACCTTTTAGAAGACATGGGTCCAGTTACATCTTGCGTGAAGCCAACACAGCATTCCACAATAAGACCATCATACCAGCAGTTTAAAAGCCGTTTTCATATTGTGATGATCAGGGGCTACTTTGCTGCATCGGGACCTGGACGACTCACCATAATTGATGGAACCATGAATTCTGCTCACTACAAGAAAATTGGAGAATGTCTGGCACAAGCCCTGACGGAAAACAAAGGCACAGTGGGGTTACTGGACAGTAATCTCCCATGCGAGTCCACCTCTGAATGGCTCAAAAGAAACAAAATAGAAGGTTTTTGAGTGGCTAGTCAAAGTCCAGAAATTAATCTGATTGAGATGCTATTGCATGACCTTAAACAGACATTTCATGCTCAAAAACCTGTGGCTGAATTAAAATGCTGCAAAAAAGAGAGGGCCAGAATTTCTCCAAAACAATGTCATTAACTCATTTCCAGTTATCGCAAATGTTTGATTGCACTTGTTGCCGACAGGGGTAGCACAACCAGTTATTAACCCCTTTGTGCAGGTATAGACTCTGGCATCCGTAAATTCCGAAATTTAATTCTTAAATAATTCTGTAATTGAATTCCCAAATGTCTTGCTTCACTGGAATAATTTTCTACAGTCTCTGTGACACAAATACTGAGTTATAAAGCCTAGGTAGGCTCATGCGAAACAGGAAAAAAATGACAATATTTGTATTCTGCGCAGAGGGGTTAACCTCTTGTGTACGGGAAACGCACATATGCGGGCTGGCTCGCTGACCCATATACCGGGAACCGCAAATGCGCAGTGTGCTCTGTTGACCACCGTGGCCTAATTTCAGTATGCGGACGTGCTGCCGTGGCTGGGATTGTTGGCTGGCTCTTGTGATGATCACCAAGGAAGTGTTTCATGCACGTTCTTCACCTGTTTCTTCGCTTGTTTGCTGTGATGATTGGCAAGAAAAGTATTTTATCCACAATTTTTGGATGATGGCACAACACAACACAATAGAAACTGAATTTTTATGCTCCACTTTCACTCTGTATAAATGAATACAGGAAAATCTAAAAATATACAAAATCACTCAGTCACATTCTAGTACACCCGTTTCATATGGTACAGTTTGTTACACGGTTCGACGCACAAACTAACTTTGCAAGTGTCACAACTAAACCGGGACCACGGCAAACTTTGTTCTTGGAACAGACGACGCACTATTTCCGCGGTTTTTGGGTCTTTGCCGTGGGTGGATGGCTGTCCAAGAGGTGTCGTCCAAGGAGTCTGTTCGGAGCTGGCGACTTTGCCAGGCGACCTTGCGTGCATCCGGCAATATGTTCCAACTGTTCATCGAATGTTTCTTCAACCCATTTCATTTTGAAGTCGATGAAGGTTGTGTGGCATTGTGGATTCAGTTCCTTGTACACACAAAAGGCATTCACGAGACACATCTAGAAAAAGTACAGAGGCAGTGTCTTATACCATTTCACAAACTTGCGGACACAGGCGTGGCTGGTGGCAAGCTGATCAGAGCTGGCGACTCCGCCCATTCTCCTCGCTAAACTCACATCTGCAGCTCAGGATACACACTCAATGAGCGATCAGGTACTTCATTGGCCTGATCAAAAATTGGTACAAAATCATTCGTGGCAATCGCCTCACAGCAGTAGCATAATAATACCACACACCATCCAGCATACCCATCCGCGAATATGTGGTGGTTCCCGGCCACAGGAACAGATCACCTTCACGCACATACGCGGGTCCCGCCTGACTGGCTTGTATGTATTGCATGTACGCTGGTCACGTGAGCATTCAGTCAAATACAAACCGTACACAAGGGGTTAAGCTCGGGGGACAATTATTCTTTCACATAGGCGATGACTCTTTACCTTCACTCGTGTCATCTTTGTCTCATATTAAAATTAGTTGGATGGTCCGAAACATTTAAACATGACAAATAAGCAAAAATGGTGGAAATCGGGAGGGGTTGAATACTTTTAAACAACATTGTACAAGTTGTCCTGGGTGCGTCAAAGAAAGACTCTACAGCTCATGATATACTGTAGAGATTTCTATGAGGTCATGCATTCTGTATAAATCAGTTGATCCAGAGTCATTTATTAGACGATGCAGAGCTTTCTCTTCCAGCTCAATCTGCAGATATTCTGGAACAGTGAACAGAATGGAATTCATGGCTGAATGAAGCCTCATTCGCTGGGATTTTCCATATTGCTCATACTTCCAGGCGACTGAACAGTGCAGTGAGTACAGTTGTGGTGCTTTTGGAACTTTCTCTGGGTGTTCTGTGGCCTTGCTGCGTGTTTACTAGAAAGATCAGCCAATATCCGCCGTTCCAGTGTGGATAGGGCCAGGTGGCTGAACTGGCTGGGTAGAATGGACACGCGCACTCACATGCTTGTTCACATCTGTTCATATAGCTATACACGTGCACTGTTCATTTTATTCGTTCTCTGGAAAACTCAATATTCGGCGTGAGCTGGCTATGTGAGAACACACGTACACACAGTAACACATGCAGTCTCTCAAGTAGTCATGGTTTTTCTTTCAAGGTCCACCCTTCTTTTGCATGTGTACATATACCATACTGAAATAATCAGCATTAAGAGAAGCATTCTCAAATTCTGGTCTTTTCAAAATGGGTGAAGGGGTAAAAATCTATCCAAATTTTTAAAAGTGGACAATTGTAGATTATTACAGTTTAACCTGATCAGAGAAATGTCAGTAACAAGCTGGTGGTAGAATCATAATTTAGGCTAAACACTATGAATCCATGGATCCCTCCTGCTTTGTGTCAACAGTGGAGCACTGGAGGTGATTTTTTTATAGTGTTTTGTTATTGGGAATTGTCCTTTTGACTCAAATTAGGCTCCTTAATTTCAAGCTAACATTGTTCAAATCTGAGGACATGCTTTCGTAAGGTTGCTAACCATGTGCATCCCTTAATGTCCTCAGCCTAACCTATGTCCCATACATAGTTCAAGTAGGATAATGCATCATTTTGCAGACCAAACATCATCTCAAACTATCTGAAAAGACACGGTGGTCACCTTAGCTTGCAAGGTTTGCAGCAAGAGTGTATGAGGCTGGCAAATTTGTAGAAACTTCATTATCCTCTTGAGACAGCATGTAAGCCCTGAAGAATTTCTTCATATAATTCTTTGATGAATTCAGGCTCCTCTGGAGGTGAAAGGAGTACAATTTGGTATTATATAGGTGCCCCTAATAAAGTGGTTTGCTGCAGTAGTAGGCATTGGATGCTCCAGCCTCAGTAGTTCTTGAGCACATGGTAAATGGAGATCAAAGTCCTTGTCCAGTATAGCTCTTATTGTCATTTATCTGCCACTTTATTGTTGTACATGCCATGCTACTGCTAGTATTTATTCTCCAAACACATTACTAACATATATCTAAGAAGGCCTGAGCATGCATTCCTTTCAGTTCTTCATGTTTTAATATCATGATTATAGATGTTTGTCCTGTCTGATTAAAAAATGTGATTCAGTCTGTAATTCTATAATTGGACATTTGTAAGGCCAATGTAGTTGGACCTCTCAGTTAGATCAGTGCAAATAACAGTGAAATTTTTTGTGCGTACCCCTCCGGCGACTCGTGGTACTGTAGGTATTGTCTCTCTACTTGTGAGGCATATCTTATTGTTGAGAGGAGTGTGGGAGAAAGGTTGACTCTGAAGCTGTTACAAACTGCATATGAAGGAACCTCAAGCAGATCCTTAGTCGGTGCCACAAGGGCATTTATTGAGCCAGAACACAGGGTATGAAGAACTGGAGAGGGCGTAGGGGAGCTGTATTGGAGGTCAGTTAGAGACCGGCGATTGACAACTGACTTAAAGGTTTGATTACAAGCAGTGTTCGGGGACTGTCCCAGGGTTTGAAGCCGGGTGGTCAAGCTGGTTTCTGCGCCTGCAGAACTGTACATCCACAGAATCACCTGGGCTGTGCCAAAGGGGAGTTTGTCCCTGCTTTGGAGACCACAGGACAGCCGGGGGAGGGTTCCCTAATAAATGGCTCAAATACTTCAATCACATTTTTACTTATTTTACTAACATGGAAGCGAGCAAAAAGGCTCAAGGCTAGAAATGTCTAACAGGTAGAACAATCTAGCGACAACTGACAGAGCACAAGCGATGAAATATTCTCTTGATAACAATTAGACACCTGGGCAAGGAGAACACGAGAGCTTGAGAGGGGCAGGGAGTGAACAGAAACAATAAATCACTTAAAGAAGACAGTACAGCAAAACTGACACAAGACTGCTGGAACAAGGGGAGCTGATTAAGGATACGATGGGGTGTGAACTAAGCTTTATTAGAAGATGTAGAGTCAGGTACAGTCACAGGTTTGGTATCTGGTTCTGTTTGAATATCAGGGTTTTTTGTGTTTGATGGATGCATTTCAGTCATGTTACAAATTACCCAAAATAATTTCCTTCCAAGACTAGGCGACTGTGGGCACAGGTTTCCAAACTGGTCCTTAACATTACAATGAAGGGAGCTTAATTGCTGAAACGACAAGTGATATAAAGGTTCTTGTTCTGCTTTGATGGAAAATATATATACCGCCGCAAAGTAGCCAGGCTCTTTCCTATTCTAGAACAATCCGCAACTGGAAATCTGATCATTTACCTGGAAATGTCACTATCATACCTGGCTTTAGAGTGGGTTTACTGCATAAAAGGCCATGGGCACGTCATGTGCAGTGTGGATGTGTATATCACTTGAAAAATACTCCCTTTGGCTTGTCAAGCAATAGCTATAAGCAACAACAGAACTTTAAGGATGACTGAGTTCATGAAGTCCCTTGAAACTGTAGCTTGGCTGTAGCCGAAACACTTCTGCCAGTGAGTCTGGAGTCAAGCCCTTCACTCCTTTAAACACTTTGTTTTTGAATAGGGTCTTGAGCCAGACATTTATTCTGCATGAACTTCATCTAATTCCTCTGGTACAAGCCCCAGAAGGAAAGAACGGCACGTGCGGGCTCAGTTTTTAGCAGTGTTGCAGGGGAACCATTTCTGAATCATGGCTTGTGACTACTCCAAAGTGGCCTCTGTCTGTGAATTCCCTCTTGGAAAAAAATTGAGCCCATTTGTAAAGCATATTATTTTAAAGCATTCAAAGCTAAACATAGATTCCACAATCTGAGAAGCAATGAATGGCTGAATTTTCTGACACTTATAAACACTTATTTTCTTTGGAAGTGCCCCACTCTAAGCTGTACTGGGAAGGTGATTGATTAAAACCTTCAGGAAGTGAAGCCTGATTGATGTGTTTTGAGTTAAAAATGCTTCCGCAGTGGAATTCCTTCCTACATGTTTGGTGGATAAAATCAGTGTTGTTAATTGCTAGTTGTTCATCAGGCACTGCAGAAGCTTCAGGACAAAGTGAATGAACCAAACTGGCAAATTAAGCTGCAATGCACTTGGTGTTGAAAAGTGCCATTTATTTCACTTGTTACAATATGGCACTTTTGGCTTTCTCTTGTGTAATTATAGATGTTTTTTTAATGCCCATAAATAAAACCGTACTTGCTTGAAAAGCAGATGTCTGTCTGTACTTTGTGTCTGGGCTCTGGGCTTTTAGAGATGGAAACCAGCTCGAGCCACATGCCTGGGTAGCACATGGAAACTTCTGGCTATTTTTCAGACTGTGTTTGACAGCGTAATGCTGGACCAGACTGTTAGACTCAGATCCATCCACATAACACAGTACATTTTTCTCATCTGAAGGAATTTTGATGGGGTGAGAGCATCTCCCATCTGCAATTAGCATTCAGACATCTTCCTTTCGTCATTTATTCTCCTTGACTAGTGTTAGTATTGGGACAGATGTCACTTCATCCAATGATGGGTTGCTTTAAAATGTGGTTCAATTGTGTGGCATGGTGGCACAGTGGTTAGCTTTGCTGCCTCGCAATAAGGAGGTTCCAAGCCCTAGCCCTGGCTGGCCAGGGTGTCTCTGCACGGAGTTTGAATGTGCATAGTTTTTTGTACTGTGACTGCATGCACCATGGCTCCAGCAATCATGCTGTATTATATATCTCATGGTAGTTTAACCCCTTAAACCCTATTTTTTACCCAAGCTTTCCATTAAGCAGGGTCAAAGTCAGAAAAGGCATTTTTTTATTTTGTAGTTGGACAATGCCACATACTTATTCTGTATCTACCGTTTGCAGCGCTTCGCTGAAGCTGCATCACTCTTATATTGAGAGGAATATTGAAACCAGGATGCCATGTTTTTAAGGCCAGAGGACTACATCAAATGGAAAATATCTAGATCTTGAACATAATTTTATACACATTTCCCTGTAATTCGGCACAACATAATTGGGATTGTTGAAACTGTGGGATCTCCACTAGAATTTAAAATGGGCCTGAAGTTCCACAGATTTGAATACAGCAGCTGTATTTGGGTCCTCAGATTTTATAGAGTCAATGTTGATCATAGTTTGAATGATTAATGGCTTGATTGACCAGTTGACTAATTTACTAATGACTGATTCTTTCACAGTTGATAAGCCGGAAGGACAAGGCCACATTTGATAAGCTGGACTACCTTACTTCAAAGGAAGAGAATTACACACGCATGAGGGAGTACATCCGCTCCCTGAGGATGGTCCCCTGCATCCCATACTTAGGTGAGTCGTCCTCCGCGGTTTCTCTGCTCTGCTGACTGCTGTGGGCTGTACATTCTAGTGTCTGCATTGTTTCCCCATTGCTTACACACTAATGTGAAGAGTATCTTTCAGAAGTTCCTCAGTTCCAGTGCGATTCAAAATGAGGCAATCCAAGTTTTGGGCTTCAGTCCGCATTTAAATGAGATGATGTGTGTTTTTAATCACTGATCTGGTATGAACTGTGGACCTGAGCTTTGGCACAGTTGTGCTTCTTGGTCACTGTTGTTTCCATATGTCGTAGCTATACAAAAGTGAACTGTTTGGTACATACTTTATTGGAGGTAAATCCTTAGTATTCTCACCATTCAGAATCAGTGGAATTCTAATTCCTAATTTTGGAATAATTATGGATAAGTGTATGGGTAATATAGATATGAATTGCAGGTTAATTTCAGTTTTACTTGCCTGGAAATACGAAACATGAAATGATTTGACCTTGTGGAAATTGCGGTAATGCCTGATTATCATGTTTTGTATGTCAGGCCCGGACAGACCATATAGTGGAGTTTGTGTCCACTCCTTTTTGGTAATGACACTCTACAGCAGTCTCACTCATTTATTAACCTGCCCTGGAGACCTAAAACCCTGCAGAATCACATTTTTTCCCATACTGTACACCAAACCTCAATTTCTTAGCTCTTAGCTAGTCGCCCGTGACATATATTGGCTGGGAAAGCTCATTTGACAGCCATGACAGCCGAAGAGATTATTGTTTTCCAAAATCTTCCTCAAGACTCAAGACTTGCGGATCCCATGCTGACGGTATAATTAATACATTTTGACCTGCTGCCTGCACTGTTGGTTGGCTACACGGTCTGTGTTTAGGGTTATGATGATTCTGTTTTCTGTCAGGACAATGTAACATCAAGCAAGTCACATATTGTATTCATTTCCTTTTTTATACACTTTTGTCATCTGGGTTTTCTTTGTTTCCCAACTGGACATTTCTTCTGGGGGCAGGGCATGGATACTTAAGGAACTTTGATTATGAAGTCACTTTGTCAGCGGTTGATGATTGCTTGATGACAGCAGAAGGACTTTCCCTTTACCTTCATGCTTGTTTGTGTTTTAATTGTCCTGTACAAGGCCTTGTTGGTGGGGGCTTTGGTGCCCTCATGAGAAGTTGAAGTCAGCCGAAATCAGTCAAGAAATGCTGGAAAATGGGCAAGGGGCCCAATGGCAGCTGTGATGCCGCTTTTAATTTTAAGTGCTGCTGGGTGAAATGGTCATTCTGTAAAAAAATGGAGAAGTATCAGTACACAATGAAACATAGTAAGCCCACTTTAAGTAAGTTTTGGAAGTGTTAAGTAAACAGAAGTTAGCTGCTTATTTCTGTTGTGTTGGCTACCTTGCTCCAAAGTGACTGTTGGCTTGGTTGCTAGCATAACTTAACTGAAATAGAACAGTGCATCACACAAGGAAATACAATGGGCAGAAGAATCACAGGCAAAAGGCATGGAGACTAGACACAAATGCAAAGAAAGTGGAGTCTGTTCAGCGTTAATCATTTCTGCCAACTGCAACGTCATTTGCAAACATTGTTGTTGGGAGTCGTGGTGACTTCAAATAAAGGAGAAGCCCAGCTGTGGCCGATCAGGTGGCTTTAGAAAATACATGTGGGAAAGGGACGACTGGCTTCTCCCAATTTTGACCTCCTTTAATTTTATGTATTGTCAGTAATGTTTATTGTTGGTTACCTGCAGTTTATCTCAGCCTGCGGCACTGGGAAGTCATAGCCTGTAAGACGGAGATGTCATCTTATGATTCACGATTGGAAATGAGGAGGCTCCCAGGTAGTGGTGTGTTCACTGGCCGTCATGCATAATTTCTTTCTTGTGGGACTGCTGTGTCTTTGGCTGGAAATGAAGCGTCAGACAGGCTCATGTGTCCCACGCTGGAGCAAATGTGGTCAGAGGAGAGCCGAGGGCTTCTTTGTCATGTGCCCACAAGCTTTTAACTGTAATTTACCAGCCTACCATTGAGCGGAGTCTGTTTATGGTGGCTCATCTATTACATAATCTTCGTGTATCACTTGTATTACAGTGTCCAAAACGTGCCTGTTCCGTTGTGTTATATAAACTGCGTCTGTGTATTACTTGTTTGCTTTTTCCATGCCATGCACAATTTTCCTCCCTTCCTACTTAAATTATGCGGGTTACCCAATGGAATAATGTGTATAACCCAACGGAAGAATAAGAAGGTTGCCACTTCAGAGCATAAATATAGTTCTCCATACTTGCATTGTAATCTTGTAACGCAAGCATAATGACTTTGGGAACTGTTTTAACCGCATTGTCATTTAGCCACTTGCAAGAAAAAAAAAAGATACGAACTAGAGTGAGGCAATCTACTGTTGTAAGCGCTTTGAAACAAAAAAGTGGATTAAAATGCTTGCTGTCGTCTCATCGACTGGCAGGCTGATCTGTAACCTCCTGTGGTTCTTCTCAGGCTCTTCCGGAAAGTGACGAGTTGCATCTGGTGTCTGATTCATATCTGGCTTGAACTTGTCCTTGAGTGCTTGCTGGCAATTGGGCATTGAGGAGACTCGGACTTGCATAGCTGTAACTGTACATTTTTTATTGCAACAGTCTGGGAGGATACATTGCAGGTTTGATACATTATATTACAAAATATTTTATTGACATGACTTTTATGTACAAAAAAGACATGTTGGATCTCCATATGATACAAACAATTAATTTTACAGTACATACAATGCACCACTGCGAGTGATGCATGCTGAGACAGAGTATCATGGTTGGAGTCTGACCATCTGAAACAAAACCATTTCGGACTGTCCCGATGGACAGGGTGTAAACCCTTAATCCTGAGGTTCTCATGCTTCGATAAAGAAGTCATCTAGCGGCTGTTGAAGTCCATGAGGATTCATATTTGACTTTTTTGCCCCAATCCCTGCTTAAAATTTCAGCTAAAACCAGAAAAACTTGCTTTAGCTGGTTTGGGTTGTTTTGGACACTTGAAGCTGGTAAACTAGTCGGCTGGTCTCAATAGTCACCTACTCACCTGACCACCAGCTTAGTTTACCGAATTAACCAGCTTTGCCCAGCTGGAGACCAGCTTTAACCATCAACAGACCAGCCAAAAAGAGCTAGAAATCTCCAAAACAGGACTTAAACCACAGTAAATCACCTTGGGACCCCAGCTGGCTGGTGCTGGAATTTTCTGCAGTAATGTGAGGTCAGCCCACTTTCCATGTAAAAAGGCTGAGGTTCTATAGCCAGTGAAGCCAAACCAACATGGCTTTTGACAACTTAACTTTCACCTGAAAAGACTAGCCTTGCTCTTTGTTTCCACATGCTTAAGCTTAGCACTCTGCATTTCGTCTTATTAAAATTTCTCAGCAAAATTGTTTTACCAAGAAACACGGATGTCTTACAGTTTTTGTTGGGGGACCTGTGGACTGTTATTTGACCTGTACTGCCTTTAGGCCTTGAATATTATTTTTCCAAGTTATAGGCTTCAGCAGTAGTAACAAAGACGTATAAAGTAACCGACTTCGTCATATCCCCTATCCTGTACTAACCCCTGGACAGTCCTGCTGGATAGTGCAGGTGGGGCTCTCTTATTCACTTATTCATGTTGTCCACTGGTGGTACTCTATAGTTAGTTGTATATCAAGATGTGTTTCTTCGAAAAAAAAATATATATCTCAGTTGAAGACTCCGGCCATCGAGATGGACAAAAGAACTATTTATGATTAGCAGTATCTTAGAAACAAAAATAATGAGTTTATAAGCTTCACTGGATTCACCTTCCTGTGTCTTCTTTTTTCTTTTCCCAAAAATGGCTATCATGAGATACTGCACACAACGGTACACAATAACAATGTTGGCTCAGAACGGTCCTTTTACCTAGCTGTGCTGCTTGTTGTTTGGGAACTAAGATAGCTGATTCCTTCTTTTCATTTGTTGGCAAATACCAAATTGAAAACATTGAAAATTTTTGGGACACTGAACACCTCAAGCATTTTTCATTTGCTCACATTACGATTTTTTGAAGGATTTTAAAAACTGCTATGGTTTTGCTTTTGAATTCACACATGAACACTGTTATCAGTCCTGGGGCGAGGAAGATGACGGCGAGGCGGAATGAGCTGCAAGGAGAGAAACATGATCTGCTGCCCTTCAGTCAATGTGCCTGAGGTATTCCTCTGCAGGGCCTGCCAGCAAATCAAAACGCTTGGAGCAAATGTTGCTCATCTCTGGGATATCTTTAAAGTCCTGCTAGAGGGCGCTATAACCAGGAGAATTTTAGTAGCCCCCCAGCAAGGTGCCCTTTCACACCATGTCGTCTACATATAGTACATACTTGCAAAAAAATAAAAAAGCAAAAATCCTGATGAAAATATGAATCACTAAACAAAAGGTATTGACAAAGGTATTGATTGCACTTTTTGTTGAGTCAACACAGTGAGAAAGCCACATTAAAATTGTGGGCTCATATTTGTGTCCCTTTTTAATGATACGTGTTGGGGTTTGGCCTGATCATCATGACCACTCTCTTTAGGGAATAGGCTCCTCCTCGGAACTCTGCCCAGTAGACACCGTCCTGGTAGCGGCTGCGGTAGTGCCCGCCGCGGTACCACACTCCGTTGAGGTTGGAGTGGGCGCAGGAGTTGTACCACCAACCGCCTTTCTGGTAATGAGCACAGTTACCTAAGAGGACAACAAAAACCATGAGCATCAGTCACATCCCACAGAAATCCCACCACACATGGTTGTTTTACCAAAATGCCTCCTCAATTGTTTGTGTTTGGGTTGCTATGGTAACCTGATTGTGTTTGTGCATGTGGATGTACTCTAGTATTCAGTGCCCACTGGGAGCTGAAATACTGCACTGCATTCTCTGTTTGGTGCAGCTTTGCAGTGTATCATGGTTGTTACCTCTCACTTTTTCATGCCCAGCATAGCCCGGAGCAGTGGTCAAGTGCTTGTAATCAATGCCAGAGACTAGACTAAACAAAATGAACACCCACCCCGATCATTACGCTGGCAGTACTAAATGTGTTTTAAATTTCTGCTGATGTGCAGTGATTTTAGCGGGCTTGGGGGCATGACTTTATGTTTTTATCAATTCAGGAGGTCTTGTCCCCAGGTCAGCACTCGAATTGCCGACTCTGTTCACATGGTTTTTCTTTATTTGGGAGGATTTGTTTGTTAACTGAGTGGCGCCTTAAAAATAGACAGCTGATGGTATCTTATGACTGTAAAGCACTATGCGTGACTATGAGAAGGTGCTGTATAAATGCAATGTTCATTCAGTCATTCATTCATTCATTTGCAGTTGCATGATGTCTGCTTGTGCTGAGCTATTATGCAGTACATTATATGGAGTTCTGCATGTGTGCTGGGGTACCAAGTTGTTCTCTCCCTCTGTAGAGATATGAATGTCTGTGCTGAAGAGTCAGTAGATTACCTGTGTACACGTCATTATCCCTGTCCAGTGTGGTGAACCGCTTCCCGTTGTGCCAGGTGAGGGAGTCACCCGCATTGCCATGGTAACGGCCCACCCTCAGCTTGTAAAGCTCCGCCTCAGACTCGAGGCGGAAGCTGGCGTATTCAGCGAACACCTTCCTGCCTGACCAGTCCTCCAGTGTCACCAGCAGCTTGTAGTTCCCCTGATTAGTCAACCAGTAGATGTTGTCCAGGCCCAGCCAATACTCCCCATCGATATTCCCAAATCCTTGCTGTGAAGAGGGACGAATTTAGTTAAATGCATCATATTTATAACACTATATTTCCTTGTTTGTGTTTTTCAGAATTAGAGGACCAGTTTTATATCGGTGACACTTACTGGCTGCTCCTTTTTAACTGGAAGTTTGCATCTGGCACCCAGCACTCACAGCTGACCAACTTAAATATAACAATGAATGCCATTAACATAGAGCATTTTTACTGTGTGATCTCCAAAGGCTTTACAATGACGAGGGGCCGGAGACTTACTTCAACCTAAAATGTCTTGAGCATTCTGGGATGTTGTCTTTCATTGTTTAAATTAAAAACATGGGGGCGTAAAGTTGGGTTGAGGTCACACTATCACTGCATTTCTCATCTATTAGCCTGAGAGGCTGTTGATGGGTTGAATTTCCTAACTAGGATGTAAACAACATAATATAGGACATGCTTTAGTAGAAAGGCAAAAAGACAATGACTCGCTGTGACATGCTCGCAGGATCCGTGTGAGAACGATCCTGCACTCTCCTTGTCCTTGCGCTATGGCTTCCATTACCCCTACATATGGTTCCTCTTACGGGGAGCTCCCATTTGCCTGTTGTGTATATGTATTTTCTGACTCCAGTGTGTGTTAAGGTGCAGCGTTAGGGAATTGGAAACTTTTTGTTACGTCCATAGCTGTAATTTAAAGTAAAGGTCTATGTGGATGGTGCCTTTGCCACAGGGATCAAAGTCTTACAAGACTAATGCAAATGAATGAGTCTTTTATTAATATAAGGTATCAGATAAAATGAGTAAATAAATAAATAATGTCAAACTCATATTAGTGGCTTCATTTGTTCATAGCTTAGAATTAGAAGTATTTTCCATACTTGAAGCAATCCTATAATTGGTGGCATCTGGTATTACAGTATCTGCTGAGTAGCTAATTTTAAATTTTTTTATTTATTTATGTTTTTTGTGTGTGTGTGTGTGTTTTCAATGATTCCCTTTTATCTAATGGAACGCTTTGATCTCCTGAAACTGACTGTAACATGAGGGAATACCTATGCTGCATTTTAAAAATATATTTTAAATGATTTGAAATGAGTTGTTGAATTATTTTATGTTCCAACAGGTCAGCCAAGCTACAAATTGGCTCAGTTGACTGTTATTCGCGCTTTTTTGAGTAACCTTTTGGAATTGGTCTGCACGTCTTGTACGAAAGACTTTTCCCCTGCACATGTTTCTTATTGCTCCAGCGCAAGCCCTTCTAGATAGACCGATCTGCATACAAATCCAACAAACACAGACTCACGTGGCTGTTATGAGTCACACATGAGTGAGCGGCAGG
The DNA here is from genome assembly GCA_029692085.1 of Gymnothorax javanicus. NCBI lineage: Eukaryota > Metazoa > Chordata > Actinopteri > Anguilliformes > Muraenidae > Gymnothorax > Gymnothorax javanicus. Next base: position 50,071,791 of record CM056194.1, read on the forward strand.
CGCAAGCCAAGTGCATACCACGTCCCTAAGCAAATAGACCTGGACTCCGCGATTACCATGAAGAGCCACTGTAAGCTGTAGTCACTCATTCATAACACTCTCGGCTCCGTTAGCCTCACTGACACAACGTATAACTCGCACACATCTAGGAGTAGTGATACATTGCTTTACTAATGGCTGTAATTTACTGTGGGGATTTCGCCCTGGGTGACTACATCCTATTGTTGGTTGCCAGAGCAGATGCGCCCCAAGGGAAGAGTAATCATTTACAAGTCAGTGTTTTATAACCATTGTTTTTCGCTTACGTGCTGACTAAAATGTTTATTTCTTGAGTTAGCTGCCTCCTGTTGTCTTGTGTGACTTGTCTGGCGTGTACTGTAGCTGTGTAGTGAAACATTATGCCAGAATTGAGAACCTCTTGTCCATCTCTGCCCTGGTGTTGGGAAATTGGGAGAAACGTGGAGTGAGTAAGGTGTACCTTGTATGTCTCCCAGTTCCTGAAGAAGTTGACTGATCCATCCTGCCTCCTCTGGATAACAGTCCAGCCGCCAGGGTCGTGGCGCTGGTCACACCACACCTGCATCAGCCGGTTGGCGTTCTCTGGCTTCACCAGGTATATCCCACTGGTGCCGTGACCCTCCTCCAGTGCTTGCAGGCAGTCCCTAAACGGCCCTGTAGGGGGGATGGGGCGGGATAGGGGGCAGGCACAGACATCCAGATTTAGTGTGAGATAGGCTGGCTACACCTGAACTCATCAGGTACCTGAAGAACTGTCAGTGTAATTTATGGTGAAGAACTGCACTGCTACCTGAATGAAGAAGCATATTCGAATTGTAGCCCCATAGTCTCTCCTCTGAAGAAGTTGATAACACATTAGTCCTGCCGTGGTCTGCTAACACTCTCGTGTTGGGACAGGATACAAGCATTAGGCACATCCTATGCTAACATAAGACCCTCGCAGGAAGCACGCACGGCTGTCTTCCTCCAAATTACTGATCTACAGGCCTGCCATGCCGAGACCACAGAGCCCTCTGAGACCCAGGCTCTTCTGGTTCCTCTTAGCCTCCTACTCAATCTCGCTCTCTCCGTACTCCCCTTCTCTGGCTGGAAAACCTCTCGGAAGAGAAAATCCAGGATTTACTTTGGCTGCTGCGCCGGCTCTGGAAATTGTCATCGGGTGCCGGGCCAAGAACAACTGGCATAGGGTGAAAGACACGCCAGGTTACTGATTAATAAAACGGTAGCCGATGGATGAGCGTAACAGCAGACACTCTTAGGCTGTACCCTGTGGTGCATTGGGGAAACCCGGGGGTCGTTAGCACCATTACAGGGAACCTTCTCATGCTCGAGTTTCTTAATTCCGCTTTGGTAACCGCGGTCATGTTTGGAAGTCCCTCACCACCTGGCTTCAGTGTTAGAAAGTCTTGGGGATTAGCGGGATAAAATCTGCTCCTAGACATGGATCAGCTCCACCAGGAACACCCTTGCCCCGTTTTGTTTATTTAAATTTTTTTTTTTTTTAATGTAGTTTTTTTAATGAGGTCTTTGAGCCCATTTATCTCCTAAATTTTGAGTGGCGAATTGCAACAGGAAATGTTCTCTTCTGACATTGTATTGATGGTGGCAGAAGATGGTCGATGCTTCTCTGAATTCAGCAAATCACCAGTGTAGCAATACAGTTGTCGTGTTAGAGGTCTTCACAGCTGATTTGTCTGATGAAAGCGAGCTGAAGATGGCAGGTTAGTGAGATTTACCACTATTTTACATCATGGGAATAGTGGATGGCCTAAAACCCTCACACCTTTGACTTTGCATATTCCAGGGTGAAATACAAGCTATTGAAAAGATAGCTGGATTTTTATGCTGACTGACCGAACCTTTCTCAAATTATCATTGTGGTCACCTTTCTGAGTCGGAAAGCCACAGATTCAGAGTCATTTCGCATTGCATCTTCTGGTTTTCTGATCACTAAATATATGTAGTCATAGCAATCGCTTCCACTTTTAGGTAATAGCAGTATAATTTGTGTCAATTTTGAACCTGTGCTCAAATTCAAAAATGCTCCATAATGTCATCTGCTGAAATCATATGAAACCGAGAATGCTAGAACAATAAATGAGAAAAAAAAATCATCAATGAACAATCTTCCATCCATAAAAAAGAAAGATCATATTTTCTTCTCCACCGAGAAGTCAATTCCTGTGGATTTCTGAGTACAAACCATAAACACGGAGGTATTTAAGGGTATTGCCAGGCAGTAAATCAGATTAGAGTTTTGTGAATTTCTCCAGATGAAAGATGGGAATGGCGCCATGTTAACATGTAACCTCTGAAATCTTTGTCCCCTGTATCAAGCTCTGTGCTCACTGCTGGACACTGCTGTTTGTGGCAGTGTGTCCTGCCCTAATCTGAGATACCATCTGTTAAAGGTGCTGCGGTTTACGGTGTTTAAACATGCTCTCCCCCCTCGCGTGTCAGGCACACTTGTAAAAGAGACCCCCTCAGCAGGATGTGTAGGCGGCACTGCACTGCATTGGTGTCCTCCCCTTCTCTGTCCTGTAATTGCACAACACTCAGCATCTCTGTCTGAGCATGCCAGCTCTGGTTCGGATAAAATCTGAGAATTCAAACTGGCATTTCAACCGTGAGCTCCCTGTCATTAAGTGAAAGCGGGAAAGCTCAGCCATAAATAAGCATGTTCTGAGTGAAATGAACAAGGAGCACTTTGAGAAAGGGCTCAAGTCCAACCACTTAAATAGCTTCAAGAAGTGGCCTGAAGAAGTCCAATTTCCTATAATCCAGACCAACTGTACACAAGACCGTATGGCCTTGTACTGGAACTTAATGCAAGGATACATTCATTATTGAGTCGATTTTTTTTTTTTTTCTCCATGATTTCCATTTCCCCCCCTGAGCTGTAAGTCGTGAATTTAGTGTCTGGGGACAGAAGCAAACATATTTGAGGGGTACACAGTACTACTGCCTGGAGACGAGGTCATAGTACAGGTACCTCCATTTTTCTGTTGGGGTGTCACCCATGATTAAGTTTTTAAAGCAGTAGGAAATGAACAGGGCATTGATTTTCATATACCTCCCCAGTTTTTTTTTTTATTCGGAAAGAACTGCATTTTGTCATTGTTACTGTGAGCTGTTGTGCGGAGTGCGAAATTGCCTAGGCCAGTGGTACAGATGCCAAGAGCAACTCTGTGTGGAGCCTGCTATGTATAAGGTAGACAGTTAAGCTGGTCGAGATGGGGGCGCAGGTCTGGGTTGCTAATAGGTCCTCTCCAGATTTTGACTGGCTGAACCATCTCAGGCTGACTTTTTATGGGAATGTCTGCCTCACACCACCAGTATTTCTTAACAAGTGCGCTGCTTTAAAGAAGGTGTAGCAGAGGCATTGAATGTTGGCAACAATATAAAAGGATGCATTCCAGTGATTTTGGTGAAGAGGGCATCCAGTCTCAGGAGCCCTGGAGTGCAGTTCCTGTGCAGGTTTGTGCAGGGATGCAAAGGGTTTTACTTGTTTGTTCCCTGTCCAGAATCACTCTGGGATGCCCGAAGCGGGGGCTGCTCTGTAAGCTGATCTGAGGTTGGACGTGTAACCTAAGTCAAACGTGGCAGAAGAAGAGAAAATTTTTTTTTTTTTCTGTTGATTTCCTCGCAGATTCGGTAAAGCCTGTTCAGGTTACGTGCTCTTTGTAAGATTGCTATCATTACGCTAATTATATCTTATACGGGAATATTTAAAGGATTGGGAACCAGTGTTGTTTGTGCATCTGCAGTAGGAAGAAAAGGTCATATTTTTGTCAGGACCGTCATCAGGTCACATTGGGGTCTGAGAACCTTGATGCTTGTTGTGTTTAAAGTTGTTGAGTTAGCGCTGTTTGGAAATCTGATTTTAAAAAAAAAGGATGGCGAATCTGAGGTGGGGCCTTTACACCTCAGTTACTATGGCACAGAACAGCTTTTATTGCCTTCCAGGAATCCTAATCCTTGCATGGTACTAAAAAATGCCATTTGTCCGGGATTAGTGTCAGTTAGCACCAGGAATGAAATTAACCCCTGAGGTGTGAGATTGCAAATATGTGAATTGAATGCCATTAGCTGTGCGTTCTGGTGCTGAGGCAATAAAGCTGCCAATCTTTTAAACACAAGAGAAAGACATTCTGGAAAATATGCTCCTGGAGTGTTTAATATTTACACTGACAGGATCTGGAGCCTGAGCTGAGAGAGTGAAATGGAAATAACAGGAGACAGAAGGTAATGTAGAACAGTGGGGAGCCGTATGGGCCGTAACTGAGAGTCAGCGTGATTTTTGTACCATACAGGCAGAGATTTAGTAGGTGAGAGTGAGTTTTAATTTTGGGTCTGATTGGAGAGAGGTACATCCCAGAGAGGGATGGGAGAATCCCTGCTCTTTACTTTGCTTAACTAAACTTTCTCCTTTACAATAACATTTAGAGTCTACAGCTGGTCTGTTGACCTTCTGTGCTTTCCACAGATACTTAACTGACACAAGGTGCTGTCAGTTTTTCTCTATTTTCTTTTCTCCTGTCTCCTTCCCCCTCTCTCAGTTAAATTCAATTAATTTTGTTAACAATTATTTCAATTTATTTGCATTTCTCTTCATACCGTGACTAGGATATGAAAACTATTGTGCAGGATTTTCATTTATCCTTCTATACTGGCTACGGTCAAGAACATCATTGGAAAATTACACATCTTGCCTTTAGTATTTATTTCTAGATCCCTCTGTCTGTAAAAGTGAATGTGCTTCTAATTTATTTGAGCTCAATCTGGAATAAGGCCCCAGCAATATTTGTTTAGATGATATCTCATTTTATACATTATTGTCTTAAAGAGTATCTTTAAATTGTTATGGGTGGTTGAAATCTGATTAAGAAGGATTTCACATTGATTGGCTTGTTGTGTTTAGACTGAAGCTGGTTATTTGGGGCTTATTCTCTGTTCCTCTCCTGTGGGTTTGTCCAACAAGCTCTTTGTAATCCCAGCTCCTGTGCTGTCTTTGTGAAGGTGAGATGGAGCGTGAAATTACTTATAAACTCCTGTTTGTCTAGCAGAGCCCGGGACATGGAGAGAAACATGAATTCTGTAGGCTGCAGCCTTGTGTAGTCATAGCGGCAGCATGACTGTGTAAATCTCTCGGGCTGGTGTCCATGACTGGAGCACCTCTGCCTCCATCCTCTGGCAGTGATGAGTTTGCTCTATTCTACTGCAGGTCAGATATTTTCATTCGCTCTCGTCTGGCCTGTTTTGCCATTTTTTTATAGGAGAAATGAAAAATTCAACAGAATGGAAAGAATTCAGAGAAACTTTAAAAAAAAAAAAGACAAGAACGTGGAGTTCAGGGTTTGGACTTTGGAAAGGTTAGCCATTACCCAGCATTCAAACTTCCACAAGCTCAGTTGAGAATGTTATCATAGCCTATGATTTATTCGTTGGTTGACATGAGCATTTAATATAAGTGGAATGATGACTTGTAACTCGGAGAGTGAGCCTGTGGAAATCAGCATTCACTTACAGTGATGAAAGCTTGAAATTCAAATCGGGTGTGTGGTGGAAGAATTTGCAGGTGTTGCATGCATAATTTTTATTGAAGGTTCACTCTGTGGTGCTGAATTTAGATTATGAACCACTGGGCTGTGAGAGGGAAGCATGATTGGAGTTTGGTGGGTGTAGCATGCGGTCTGGCCTTTAAAGGAGTGCTTCCCAAACAGTGTTTTTGCACCTCACAGAGGTGGAGGAGATGAGGATATCGCAGTCAGTTGTGAAGGGCATAAAAGCACTATCTACCCCCACCATTACTACTGATGCTAACTGTCATTTTTGTGCTGTAGAGCAGTATGGTCTTCACGAACTCTAAATCCCAGTTGAACACATTTCAATGGGGTCACAGTTGTACAAATATATCCCTAGTCATAATTGTGCAGAAAATATCCTCACTTTTAAGATTTCATGCCCCAGTGGGAGTCCTTGCTCTACTGCACCCTTTAAAGATGGAAATCATGACTTTTGGGGAACTCTCACATCCCCCAAACACAGTGTGACGCAGTCTAATGTGTAACTGAGCTACATATCAATGCAGTCCTACTGCGAGCTCCTTGTGAGACCCATCTAATGTTCTGAGCATAGTCACTGCTGTTTCCATCAATGAGGTACCAGTAACTCCAGAGACAGGCAAACATTCAAGCACAGTAAAAGTCTGTCTAACTCACTTAGATAAAGTTATCACCAGGTGGCTGAAAAGGCTGCTCATGGGTATTATTTTCTGAAATTGAGCTACTGTATTTTATTAGCGCCAGCTCCAAAAACTATGGATGCCTACATGCATAATATACCAGCATATCAGTAAAAGTTCTTCTTTTTTGTTTTTTTTTATTATTAGTATATCACAATTTTATGTATTTTCTAATCAGTACAGTTCTACAGTAGTAATGGGGAAATCAGCTGTTTGGATAATCAGTGAAAAAGACAAGGGGTAAGATTTATTTTCTGACACCTGGACTTCCCACTTTTGTCCTGCACATATAATGAAATTTGTCCTCAAAGCAGTCATGCTTAAGCCTTTTGCAGTGGTGACATTGAGTGATAGTTCTCATGAGGCTCTTAGCATAATGTGCACAAAGTCAGTCTTTATTTTTATGAATATGCTTTGTTCAGGTTGGGACAGAAACAATGAGTTTCCATCACATGACTGGCTTGTGATGTCTGATTTACTAACGGGAACCCACCCCTGTGATACAATCCAGCACGATGATGCCAAAACAGATGCCTTATTGTGGTCTGATTGTGGTCTGCATTTCTTCTCTGATTGTGTGGGTCTGTACAAAACCGAGCGAATTTATCAAATCCTCAAGGAGACTTAGGCGGTGGCATTCACTGATGACTAACGAGTCTGGCACAAATGACTCTGCGTGATATGTTTGACAGCTCACACTCTGCCCTTGTTTAGATTCAGCCCTCCCTCCGTCTTAGAGGAGGCAGAGAAATATGAGAAATTGTTTTTAAATATATTTCTGCACATTGCGTGCTGTGGCTAACTTGGGGTTTGAACCACACGTTAAAGGTCACGTCCCATACTACCACCCCGACTCCGCAGATCCTATATGCTTGCATATCATTTATTACACACCACTATGTGTATACTTTGATGTGATACATCAAGTTTAAATCTCTAATGCCACAAAATTTCACTCAACGGAAACCAGAGGCAGTTTCCTCATAGCTACTTCACTGCCCCAGTCTGCTGACTAGAAATGATTGGAATAAGAGTAAGGATATGCTATGGGAAGAGACCGTTCTGGGAAAATAAAGGACGCATAATGTGGGGAGACTCACCAGAAAGCTTGTCTGAAGTGGAGGGACTGTGCGTGCCACTGGGCATTGTGGGAAGTGGAGGCGGAAGGGCCTTGTGGTTCTGGTCACTCTGGATCTCATTGGTGATCTGGTTGGTGATGCGGGGGTAGGTGGGTGGATGGAAGGGTCTGACAAACACGGGCGGGGAGCCGGGGAGGGGCGGCAGAGGGGCGGGGCGCACCGCGATTGGCGGTGACCTCCGACAGTTCTCCTCCAGCTGGGCGATGACGACGGTCTGGTTGCTGGCGATGGAAGACAGGTGCTGATACTTGTGCTCCAGGTCCTTGTAGCGGCTGCTGAGCTGCTGCATCTCGGAGGTGTGGTTGAGGATGCGGTTCTCCAGCTGCGAGAACTCCAGCGCGTTGTCGCGCTTGCGGATGATCTCGTGCAGCAGCTGCATGTAGAGCTGCGTGACGCGCGAGTTCATGTTGCGGCTCTCCTTGCGCAGGAGCTTCACCTCGTTCACGATGCCACCGTCCAGCTCCACCAGCTGCTGCAGGGTCTCGATCTGCCGCTTCTGCTTCAGCAGCTCCCCATTCAGCAGCTCCAGCTCCTGCTTGTTCACCCGGTTCTCCAGCAGCGCGTCCGGCTCTTTGGAGTTAACACAGATGGCCCCGGACACCTTCTGCTGGGGAACGATGAAGGTGTAAGAGCACTTGTCAGCCTGAGAGGGATCCACCGCACGCTTACTCCGGTCGGCATACAGGAACTCCCTTTCAAGGCCATCGTCACTTCTCTCAAACTCCTGTGCCTGCTCCGCTACGGAGCTGCGACCCAAAACCAGAACCAGAACCGTCAGAGCCACTGCCTGAAGCATCATCGCAGCTGGGTTTGCCTGACTCTGGTCACCTGTCTGGAGAAACAGAGTTGCATAGGTTGATTTTTCGCTGGACAGCTTGAAGGACAGTGAAGGGGGGACAAAACTCAGGAATGAAAAATGGTGTCTGAGTCAAAAACAAAATGAAACATTGAGCCTCGCCTACAGCATGACCTCAACGGTAGAGCACTTCGAGTAATTCCTTCCTCGGCCGAAGCTGGCTCATTGCTCAGATAGTGCCTGGTTCATGTTGTAAAGCTCTCAGCCACAGAGCTTTGTTTGTTTTATTTCATTGTGGAGAAATAAGAAGGAATGTTCTGTGCAGATGATTTGGCTGTTAAGACTCAAAATGAGCTTGAACGTTCAGCTCCAAGGATTTTTTTCATGGCCATAATCCTTAATTCAGTAATTAGTGAATATAAAAATCTTAAATTCTGGTGTTAAGTTTTGATTGGCTGTACAGAATTCTCCGCTCAAGTTTCCCATGGTGCCTGTCTAAATGATGGAAATTAAACATGATCCCACAGGGTTGCCAGAGTGGAAGTTTTTTAGAAATGCCACTTGATGGCATTCACAAAAGAGAGGAGAGCAGCCTCCAGGAACATTGAGCATGACTAAAAGTTTTACTGGTAGTCCATTCTGTAGGCCAGTTTGCACCACTTCAGGCAATGTTTATGAAGAATTTTTTTTCTTGCTTGGATGCATCTAGCACTGTATCAATCCAGGGCTTGAACAAACTTGTACAAAGGGTTTTAACTTCCTCAACTGAATATTTCGCTGAGCTATTCCAGCATATACTGCATTTCTTGATTTTTCACAGCAGGTGTTTTTTTTGAAAATTTGCCCACAGTGCTTGGGTCATGCACTAATGAGTTTGAGCTATTTCTGCGCTCCAAAAAATCTCTGAGGCCCCCTAGTCCCCACTTTTCCACTTAAAGCACTGCTTGACTTGCAACCTCTGAAGGCCAAGCCCTTTAGTAGCAATGCTGAAGACTGGTAGCTATGTCAATTTTTTTTTTTTTTTTAATTTATCCCTTATTTTACCAGGGAAGTCCCGTTGAAATTGAAATATCTTTTTCAAGGGAGCCCTGGGGGTTGAGGTGGGGAGGGAGAGGGCAATTTGCACAGCCAATTAGATGAGAGGATGATTAGGTGGCAGGTTGAAAAAGCCAGTTTGGGAATTTAGCCATGATACCGGGGAACCCCCTACTCTTACCGATAAGTGTCATAGGATTTTTAATGACCACAATGAGTCAGGACCTCGGTTTAACGTCTCATCCAAAAGACAGCGTTTCCTACAGTACGGTGTCCCTGTCACTGCACTGGGGCATTGGGGATTATTCCACCAGAGGGAAGATCGCAAACTACTGGCCCACAACACCTCTTCCAGCAGCAACTTGGTTTTCCCAGGTGGTCTCCCATTCAAGTACTAACCAAGCCCGCGCCTGCTTAGCTCAGCCACGCGGCTGGAGCAGATTGAATTGCGGTATGGCTGCTGGCAATTTTTGGTGATGTTATAGCAAGCCAGAGTTGAGCAAGGGCTCAATGCTGGGGATCTTTGCACTGGTCCTTATTTGGGCGACTGCCATTGTCTTGAGCAGTTTCAGAAGGAGCCTCAGTGTCATTAGCCTTGAGAGCATTGCAGGATGGGAAATGAGGCAGTCGGCTGCCCGACCATTCGCCAGCCGCCACCTGGTCCCAGATACCTCGACACAGAGCGAGGGAGTGGGTTTATCACCATCATGCTTTCTGCATGCACAAAGGCCTCATTTGCGAGAGATAAGGGCACCTGAGTATTTTGTTTTCCCCTGCCGTCATAGAGGGCGCTTTGTGGAAATGTTTTGATAAAGTTTAGCGGTGAGTCATGGAAACAGACCCAGCCCCCACATAGGCACATTGCAGCCAAGCGGTGAGAGTGCAGCTGTGCCTCTCCTCACCTGGTGGGATTCCTCCGTGGGCTGCTGGTTCTCACCGTGCTCTGCAACTGCTGGAGCTGTCTATCTCCTCTCCTCCTTTCTGCTCCACCCACCCACTATTACTCCCTTTCCTGTTTTAGAAGCAGCACTGCCTGGTTGTATGGCCCATTTCCACTGTGAAAGAATGTGCTTTTGAACCTTGGAAGCAGCTTTCGATCTGGTTATTGCATGATATGCCTGTTTCACGTGTAAAATATCAAAGATGGCTTGGTTACTCAAGTGCTACTTATCTTTTTACTGGTGAGCTTGTTCCAACTTTCAAAGTGCAGGAGTTTTTATTGTGAGGGAAAACGCTGTGGGGCATGATTTTAACGGGATATACAGTAGCGTTCCTAAAAGCAGACAGGACAGCCCAGACCTGAGAATGTGGCTCCTTTGTCTGTTTTACAAGCATTCTTAAACCTTAACAAGGGCACTAACTCTCGGAGACGCATGTTTGCCTCTGATCTCTGTGTTTAACAGGGAAGGAGCAGCATGGAGTCTAATAGTCGAAGTAGACTTCAAAACCTGTGCTCTCAGTGTCTCCGAGTGGCTCACAGCTCAGACATTTGTCTGGGATCCCTGTGGTCAGGTGTTTGAATCCCAGCCGTCCTATGGCCAGTGGTCCGCATTTACAATGCTATAATTAGCAGTGCTTCACCGGAGATAATGGGGGTTGAGCCAATGATTCAAACAGAGATACAAAATACAGAGATAAAAACCCCTAATAAGTGTACCGTCACACAATGCAGACACGGAAGTGTGCTCGGTTGTTGTAAAGTATGCTCAATATTGGTGTCCCCAGCATTAACATACAAAATGGTGTGCACTCCTCCACGGACAGTCAATGCTGACTTGGCTGGTGACAATATTGATGTCAGATGCACGGTCTGCGAGCTGTAACATGATGTGCACCTTTTTTTTTTTTGTAATACCTTTATGGGTCATACAAACCATCCTGGTAGTTTGAAGCCTCAGCCTTTCTTTTCTGATGCTTCAAAAAAAAAAAAAAGTGAGAAAGTGGGGGAGGGGATTGTGAATAATAAAGTGTTAGACTGGCTTTTATTTTGGAGAGACCTGAGGGAAAAAAAATGGTAGTACATGTCCTGCTGGTCCAACCATTGACTGATCTCCCATAAGGACCTGGAGAATTTTTGCAATTTGAAAATAAGCAGTGTGTACAACAGAGGAGGACACATTGCTGTGGCATCCTCTGGACCCCCACCTGTTTTTGTCCAATATTTTATTTAGCAGAGATTTTGTTAACTTGGACACAGTCATTATGTGGTGAAACTGTTCTCAGATTCTGGGTGCTCTAAAAAGCAAGGGATTGGGGCTTTTTAATTGATCTCTAGGGGACACTGCTAGCAAAAAATGAACTAAACACTGTCTTAAAAAAGAACAGGAAGCCATTATCGCTCGCAATGTCTGCAGTTCCAGCTGGATGCTGGGTCAATAAAAATGGCAGCACTGGAAATGACTATGTAGTCAACAAGAGCTGGAGTCGCTTCAGTAGCTGTGGCCACTGAATCTTCACTCAGCTCTTTATTTTTATCCTTGGCTTAACATAGGAAATATAGTCTGCTTTGTTACTCTGTCATTCTTTCAGTCATATTTTTCCTCATCTAGTCCTTCTGCTGTCCCCCAGAGAGAGCCTTGTGATTTTGTGAGTTCTCTCTCTTGACCCAAGATCAGTGAGGTAGGGACACACCAATCCATCTCCATACCACTTCATGAAAGTGGCTCATATCTGCATCTGGAGTTTTTTTTTTCTCTCCTTCACGGTAGTCACAGGTGGGTGGCAAATTCTTGGAAAACTCCGCAAAAACAGACCTAGGACGTTGTTGGGCCTGCACAAGCGGTCAGATCAGCATCAACGCGCCCTGGCATTGAGTTTACAAGTGTAAAGGTTTGTTTGGAGGGATGGAATACCTTTCTTACACAAGATATTCCCTCAGTTGATGTTTTGATGATAGTGATGGAGAGCGCTGTCTCGCACATTCCAAAATCTTCCATATGAGTTTGGTTAATTTGAGATTTGGAGACTGTGAAGGCGGTGGCTCATGCTTAGCGTAAACTCACCAAACCATTCAATGTGTACTGTGGGGCTTGGGCCATTGTCATCCATGAGGAGACTACTCCTGTCATGGTAAGAATTAGGAATGCTTCATCATTGGATATGTAAACTTGATCAGCCAGATTTGCAGTGACCCTTCTGCCTTTAATGGGGTGAGTGAACCCAAACCATGCCAAGAAAATAAGCACAAGCATCTGCTTCTCTTATGTTTGTCCATGCATGTGTTCAATTTTTTTTTTCATCTTTCATTTGTCACACGCTAGTACATTAGGAATGCCATTATGCCTGTAAAAAAGCATAAATACTGTTGTTTATCGCACTTAGTATTGCAATTAGAGCAACATATGATTGTGCATATAAAAGGACAGCTTTCATGATTCTAGTATTTCCTGGTTTTTTTTTTTTTTTTTTTTTTTTTAAATTTGGCATCTCCAATCCCACCCGAATCTGGAATGCCCAATTGGTGAACTATGTACAAGGCTTGCTCAGATATCGACCCCTTGCTGCCAATTCAGGAGAGTGTAGACAGTTCGCGGCTCTCCTCCAAAGCACGCGCCTGTCAACCACCGCTTTATACACTCATTGGTTGAATCTTCGCAAGTTCAGAACGAGGGCGGAGGATACCCGGACATGACAAGGCTTAGAATCTTCCTGACGAGCGCCGCCTGGCCAACAGGAGGCGCTTTTGAGCAATGAACAAGGCAACTATTGTAATCCCTTCCGCAGTCCCTTCCCAATTTGCAACCCTGTAGCGCTATAGCCAATTGTGCGCTACTCTGAAAACGCTGCCGACCACTGCCGGGTGGTACGGCGGGCTCGAACCCGCGACGTGATAGTCACTTCTGCTTCGCAACGCGATGCTTTACCGAGTGAGCTATCCGGCAGCCATTTCCTGTGTTTTAGTTACTTTATAACCATGAACTCGGACATATCAGCAGGTACAGGTTGATTTTTATGCAAGTTTCTATGCATATTTCATTTTTTTCTTCCAAAAAATGTTGTCTATACCATTTTTTCCATCTTTTTTTAATTGAGACCCACCCTTATTTAAACAAAGTATCAGTCTCAGTAAACATAAATAATTTCAAGGACTGCAATTGACCTGAAAGACTGTTTTTATACGATTTTAAACAGTTATTTGTCTCGAAAACACTGTTTTGGACTGCATTACTGATATTTGCAGGCTTTGCATCTTTGGTTTCTAGTCTATGTTTTGAAATGAAGAGTGCCAGTGTGGAATTTGAAGAATAAAATTGGTTGTTATGTCATCAAAGACAAAATCAACAATTTCACCCATTCCTGCCGTTTTAAAGCCAGATAGATTCTGTAAAGAGGCAGGAACTGATTGCAGTACTAAAGCAGTCCCAGCTTGCTGAAGTTAATGGTCTGTCACTGTTTTCTCTTGGGTGCTGTCAGTTAGTAGTTTGTGGATTGATTTGGCTTCTCCAAACTGAGGTTTCATCAGGCTCTTAAAGGCCCCTTTTCATTCTCTGTTTTTCTTTTCTTCCCCCATTTGGAATTTCCAGCCATAATTTCACACCCATCCCACCACCATGACATCCTCTATAAATTTGGAAGGGTGTGTACAAGCACATAGCCTTTCTAAGTGGTTTTATTGCCAACAAAGGATCATCGCACTGGAGCAAGCACCAATAATACTACTCATGGCTGCATTTGGGATTCAATTTGGATTGTAAGTAAAAATGCTGCCTGATCCTCAGGATTGAATGTGACCTCAGTGTCTTGACATTGCAGATCTATAAGCAGCTGCACCTGATTGGTCACAAGTACTGAACACAGTTTACTTTCATTTAGGAAGTTTGTGTGATGTACGGTTATTTGACAGGGAACACATTTACACTTCCATTACGGACAAAAAAAAATTCAACAATGTGATACATGCACAGCTTTAAATTACAAAATGTCACTTAAAAGACTGGGTACACCTATGAATGTTCTTTGGTTATTGGGTTGGGATTGCATTTTCTAAAACATAGGAAAGTCCTTTGGTCATTCAGTTTTGATCCACTGCAATGTGGATCTGCAATCTGTGTTATTATTCATTTACTTTTCTTGCATTAGAAAATAAAAAACATGCAAACATATCAAGCGGTCAAAAACTACCATTTACCCAAGACAAATGGCTTTTGTCATTGCCACATGAGTTGCGCCTTTGAGAAGAGCTCCAAGGCTAATCAGCTGTGAGAGTATGTGTAATACAAAAATACAGACTGCAGAATCCCTTAGATTATGGCAGTTTGCAAAGCAGGTAAATGTTGGTTTCACCTCAGTGAATGACCATGTTTATGAGGTCGGGCTCAGCGGTTTTCCTTTCTGCTGGGCTGAATGTAATTAGAGGCTAGGCGACACGGTCGTTATCTCTCATTCCGGTGTGGGTTTGACATTCCTGGCGTTCTGTCACCTCCTTAGAAGTAACCACAAACGATGAACGACAAAGACCACACCGCTAGCTGTGTCCTGACAACTCCACTGACACCTCTTTTTTGGCCGCCTCCTCATCCCTGCTGCACCCCCCTCAAACAGAACATTACCACCTCCCCAAACTAAACCAAATCCTACAGGGCACTCTACACTGATTACCCAACTGTGTCCCTCTCGGTCAACCCTGTACTCATAACATAAGAGCAATAAACTGGAGGCAATTCCTTGGGTGGTACAAGCCATTATGGAATGCAATACATGTGATATCTGTTCAGTTTGCTTACAGTGAGCGATTTGTTTTGCTGTAGTTGTGGCTTGGACTTGTGGTCTAGCTGTCCAGCTGGGATAGGGAATCAGAAGCAATATTAGTGAAGTATTTAGCCTACTGCGATGCTCCCGGCCCAACTGTTGGAATATAGACTTCTGGACTGCAGGCACTACTCCGACACTTCTTAAGTCTCCAGAGATGCCTCATTATCTCACACCATTACTCTTTACACACGCCTGCTCCCGCGGACAGCAGGGCCTGGACTCTCCCAGACAACGACGGTTTTCACCACCCTGACACCTTCGTCACTGTCAAGTTGACACATACCGCCCCCTGATGCTGCAAAGCATGCTTGAGCCTGGGAGGCCCCACTGATGACTGATGTTGGGGGGGCCTCTCTCTCTCTCTCAAATTGCACGTTCTGCTTTACCACAGAACATCAGTGATGTAATTGTTTGTTTTGGTGGCCTTTCATTCCCCGAATCCAGTGGAACAGCTCAAAACTGCACAACAAAATAAAACCCTGTCTTTCGACCTCGGTTTCTCCGGGATGTTGCTACGTGAACTTTGCCTGCACATCCTCACTCAGGCTCACCTCCTCAGAATAACTGAGGTGTACAAATTCAATTTCGATACTGTGTTTTCTTTCCTGGATACATGAAAGACCTCGGTTCAATATTTCTCCTCAATGCCTTTGCTGTTCCTCACAGTGGCCATGCAGACTGGCATTGTCCAGGCACATGTCTTCCATTACAGACAGGCAGTCACCTTGGAGGGGGAAACAGGCAGGGGGCTGAAGGAATTGTTTCGATAAGCCCCAGAAAGTCCCTCGCGAAGCCTCCTTATCCAAACACTGCACTGGCAGCTGAGACAAAGCTGGGATTCAACAGGCATTTCTCTCTGTTCACTACAGCTTCGGGGCTGTTTCCTGACATTAACATCAAAAGCCATTATCATACGACTTTTCTGACAGAATCAAAAGAGAGACTCTGTGTCTCCCATTGCCCCACCCACCGACCCCCTGCCCCCGTAATACAGCCAGACCCCTCCACTGCCCTGTCAGCAGCAGGAGTAATGCAACTGAGAAGCATGCAGAGAGTCTCCTATTATTAGAGCGTTCGTTTCTCTGTAGGGAGGATATCTCCAGTGCCCATGCAGAGATGGGGTGGGCAGTGGCTCTTATTGTCTCAGTTTTGTTTGAATACAGTGATTATTTTGGCAGTTTTTGGCCAGGCTTACTCTGAGCCGTCTCAGTTGGAGTGGGCTCATCATCGAAGCTACAAAACATCCCACAGGTTTGCCACCTGCTCTCTTTCAGCGTGTCAAAGGCTGAGATTGTGACCACAGATTTGATGCTGAAGCTTGAAAGTTGTTACCTACAGCTACCACTAATTTCATGTTTCAGCAACTGTCTATGCTCTCTGTGGTTTAGTGCACTGTAATTCCTCTCAGGTGAAAATTAGTTTACCTGCTGTTGTCTGAACACATTACTTCGCTCTTAGTCGTGATCCCCCTCAGTGTGACCTGGCTGTTATCAGGTGGTGACTCTTGTGACCAGTGCCCTTACCCTGTTGTATGGCCAGATCGATCCTGGGTGGTCAGAATTGGGCATAATTTAGAGACGGGGGTTTGGGTGATGAGCCCGTCCCCTCTCAAGTCTGGCCAGAGATTCTCCTGTCATGAGAGGCTAAACTTTTGCTCATGTTACTGTGCAGACTGAGAGAGGAGCTTTAATACGGATTAGAAAGAATTTCAGCCACAGCAATATAGCTTATGCAGGACATACTTATAATTTGCCCATTAAGCAAAATAATATCATGTGCATTTTTGTATTTTTAGCTGTTTATTTTTTTTCAGAGAAGGTTGTGTGAGTCCTTACCAGGTGATTCTGGATTCCCCTGCTGTCCTCTCTCAAAACTCTGCACAGCAGAATGAGCTGTTTGACTCCTAGCTGAAATGCATCACAAGCACCCAAAGCTGGCTCAGGACTTGGCTTTTGTCTCCCTCCGGCTCTCTGTCACGCCGCGTCCTTGGTTTCAATTAAGAGAGGTCAATAGTTAGAATCCCCTTCAGACATCTGACACCTTCATCTGTTTTTGAAAGTAACAGCAGCCAGTCTTGTTGCTCAGTCTCTGGTTAGTTGTGGAGTCCTGTCAAGGTATGAATCACTTAATGTTCACAAATATCCAATTGAAAAATGTATCAAAAATTTATGTTCAGCGCAAGAAAAAAAAAGCTTTTCCCCCTGCTGAATAGTTGGTTTCCTTTTGTTGTCTCCCGTGCGGCCAGAATGATGTGAGTGCTTCCTCTTGCCTTGCCGGAGGATCTTGTCATCTTCTGTGTACACAGTCCATCACATCTGCCTTGTGGCTGCAGATTTTCAGTCTTTTTCAGCCTCGCCCCCCTTCTGCTACTTACTCATGAAGCCGGTCCGGTCCTTGGCCTCTCTCTCTCTCTCTCTCTCTCTCTCTCTCTCTCCTCTCTCTTTCCTTCCCTGTTTTTTTATGAGAAGAGCTCTGGCACAGAGTTCAACAAGTAGTCAGGTTGTGGATGGAGCCTCCCCTGTCTCCTCCTACTGGCACACTGAGACCCTCAGGCATGAGATACAAGCCTTACACCTCCTCAGACCTACACCCTCCCCACATCCCACAGCCCCCTCTGACACCCCCCACCCCTCCCTCTCCACCACCTCCTCTCCCTCTCCTCTCCTCTACTATTTCTGTCCGGAGCCACTGCCTGCTATGCTTGCAGTGAACGAGGTGATGTCACAGTAATCATTACCCAGCTTGGGATGTATCCAAGGCGGGCTGCGTGCAGGATAGAGGCGTCTGTACGCTGGACCCTGTGTGCAGCTGTGCTGGTCCGCCTGCAGAGGGCAGTATGTGGAACAAGCTCTTCATTTACCGATTTGAGATTTTCTTTGGTGTGCTTTATTTTTCTTGCCTTCTGGCATCCTCAGTTCAGTTTGTTTTTCTCATTTGTGGAACAAGTATGGCTTTGGTTATAGTTATTGGCCAATGTGCGTCTCTGCGTTGTCCAATCCCTTTGGGTGCTGAAATGAACTCTGATGTGGAAATCCCTGCGAGTGCTATGGAGGAATTAGTCATGAGGAGAGATTGGACGGTCCCTCATTTTTCTGGCTTTGTCCTTTGTTTTTGTTATTCTAACATGTTATGTAACAGTGAAATTCTTTAATTCATAAGGTAATGCAACACCTGTTTTTGAATCTTTTTTTTTTTTATAAAGGATTTTGTTGAAATAGTTTTGTTGGCCATCCCATTTGTTTATAGCTGATGTGCCTGAACCGGCGGTAATATGTTGGGTCAGGAATTGGTATATTGAGAGTTTGAATGGCTTTATGGTTTGTGAAGCACGTGGTGATTCCCTGACCATCTCCTTTCTCAGCGGTGAATGAGACTTCAGCATCACCTCCGACTGCGTTTTAGCAGTGTCCGTGCAGCAAGTCGAGCAGGCCTCTGCCTGACCTTTCCACTATTCTTCACGCACCAGTCGAGTTCTGCTTCTTGTTGCCATGGTACGTGCATAACATGTACCTCTCTTCTTCTTCTGTGAAAGGGGAGAATTATAGATTTAATTATTTTCATATTTTAACTCATTGCAAGCATAACATATCCATGATGATAATTTACGGATGCGCTGATGGACCATAGTGAATGAGAGGACATGCTTTTGGACTGTGTCTAGACAGAGTGTCTGCAGACGGCATGTAAACCCCAGCAGGTGCATGAGCCCCCAGACCTCTGCTCTGACCGGGGATCAGTTGTGCATGGCTCTTGGTGTGAGAGTCATTAATGTCCAGATTAGTCTTGGGTCATTCAGCTGTCTGTGCCATTTGTGTGTGTGTGTGTGTGTGTGTGTGTGTTTGTACACGTGCATCTGTGTGTGTTCTTGTACGTGCCACAAAATGAGAACCAGAAAATGTGGTTTTTTTTCCTTCAGAGTTGGGACATTTTTGGGAAGTGAGGACATTTTCATGTGTCCTCGCAACTACAAAGGCAAATTGTGCTAATTAGTTAAGGTTAGGGGCAAGGTTAAAATTAGGGATAGGGTATGGGTTCGGGACCAGCATGTGCTGCTTATTTTTAAGATTACGGAAAGGCTGTAGAGACGCACAAAGAATGAATGGAAGTCAATGTAATGTTCTCACTTGGATAGAAGTACAAGGATGGTTGTGCGCGTACATGTATGCGCACGTGTACATGTGTGTGCAAGTTGATGCCTCTACTGACTGGTGCTCATGCATGTGTGTTGTGGAATTATTGGTTGTTCAGAGGGGTCTCTGGACTCCCTCTCTGAGTTTCTGGGAACAATCATTCTTGCTTACGTGGCCCTGTCAGCCCTCTCTCTAAGCCTGAGGTCTTTCACTTCTACATCTATCCTTTCATTCTCTGCTTGAGCGTTCTCTCTGAGAAATGAGCCAGGTCCTCTTAGATCACTGTTCTGCCTGGAAAGGACAGAGTCTGTGTTTTTAAACTGCAGAGTGTGAAGTGTGAGGGTTTATACATCACACACACATTCAGCTCAGTCCATCTCCTTTGTCAGCTGCTGGCCTGATAGACATCACTCATTTCAGGCCTCTCGGTGGGGATTTGTCGCGGCAATGCCACGCTTTTTAGCTGCACTAAATGTCTGTCATCAATAAGTCAAGCACTTTGCTTTTTAAACCAGTAGTCAGTTTTGTTAAAAAGGTGCTGGGTGATGGATGTCTTAATTTTCCCTCTCTTTTCAGGGGAGGGTGCTTCTGTGTGGTAATTGTTGAATTTTGGAAATGTATTGCCATGGTGATTTCTGGCAGCCTCAAAATGATGCATGAGTATTCTACACGTATAGAGCTCCAGTTGTGTTGCCAGAGTCTGCATTTGACAAATGATTTTGGCTTATTGCTCGTATTTACTGCTGAGTGAGAAAGGGAAGGATTAGCTTATGAGAGCTGTTAAACACATTTTATAGAGAGGCCTGGCCTTCAACCAAAGGGATGCAAATTTACATTCATGGATCAGGGGAAGACAGTTATAACCCAGCCAAAATGGCCTACAAGGATTTGTTTATGAATGCATTTCCACTTACAATAAAAGTCAGTAACTCGTAAGGCATGTAAACTGATGCGCTCACTTGGATGAGAGTTTAAAGGGATTCCTCCCATTTTCTAAATATTTCTCAAGATCTGGATGCTGTTTTTTTATTGTGCTCTTTGTTTCTGCATGAGCTTTGTATTTCTTATCGGATGTATTAAGTCTTGTCTGGCTTTGGATGTCTTTATAAGAAAAATTATGGAAAAAAATTGCAGGAAATAAATTACCTGCTAGCATACAGTTGGTGCCTTCTCATTGTGAGGGTTAAATGTTTTTTATTATTATTATTATTATTATTATTTACTAATTTTTAAATTTGGCAATCCCACCCAGATTTGGAATATTCAGTGAACACTTTGCTTGCATGGTTATTTACATCCCTTGTGACAATTTTGGGAGACAAAGAGGAACTCTCAGCTCTTACCTTTTACTGCCCACATTGAATGAAGATGGAGGTGACCCCGTCATATACAGGCATGCAGAGCGACTCATGGGCTGACTGTCAGCAAAGGCACTGAGTGCTGTTTTGCCATCACAGACAAATAAATTTCTCCGATATATTTTTTGGGTGATATGACGTTAATTGTTTACCACTCACATGCAGGTTCGCTGGCTTGTTTTCAGTCTGTAGGGGTCATTCACATGTCACAGGTGGCTCTTTCGGCAAATCTACATACTAGCATTCTATACATTTCCATTTTAGTGCATAAATTGTCAGTTTGTTGTTTGACAGATCGCCTAGCAGGATATTAGTGATTTTGCTCTTGTGTTTTTGTGAAAGTATGGACTTGGAGAGCTGTCCTTCAGCCCCTTAACCACCCTTGATAGATGTAGGGTGTAGGAAGAGTGGTCTGGAGGTTTTATAAAGCCTGCAACAGGCTGCGAGTTTCTGCACCCCAGGTTATAAAGGACCCCTTTGTTAATTTGAAGTCCCTCAAGACAGAGTGACAGGCCAAACTGTGACTTCTCTGAGCTGAGTAAACACTCGAATTCACTAGCTAACGAAAATCTGCACGACTCAAGCGGTTACTGCTGTCGTCTCTCCACTCATGCTGTGTGGCACCTGGAGCCTCAGGTGGGTTTGTGGTAGAAAACAATAAATGAGGAATGTGTAATGCTGGGCCAAAATGCCTGTCTGCAAGAGTATGTAGCGTGAACACAAGAATCTAAACCTTCTCTTTCACCTGAGAGTAGGTGAAATTCGGAGGTCTTGAACAGTAAAGGACTAAAGGACTTGGATTAAAGGACTTCGACTTTTTATGACAAAGAAAGTTGAACTAATCCGTGAAAGCAATTAAAAAAGGACATTTCCACTGATAAG
Organism: Gymnothorax javanicus; assembly: GCA_029692085.1. Taxonomy (NCBI): domain Eukaryota; kingdom Metazoa; phylum Chordata; class Actinopteri; order Anguilliformes; family Muraenidae; genus Gymnothorax; species Gymnothorax javanicus. Next base: position 50,093,144 of record CM056194.1, read on the forward strand.
AAAACACCTCTGGCTGGCTGATGTTTGCCAGGAATACTTGAGCACAGATGCGATGTCATTGGAAAGTGGGCAACGTCTATAGTTTGTCATTGGCTTCGTATGTTTTAGGAAACCCTTGGGATAATCCCATATATTTTGTGTTAGGTGTACATTTTATAAATGCTATTTTTACATCTGTAATCCTCAGCAGGTGCAAAGACAAAAGAAAACATTGTTACTGAAGCGAATGCAATCAGTGTATTGCAGTGGCAACCAATCTACCCATCAAAAGCAGACGTTAATTGGCCCATATGGAACAGATTAAGTTCAAGTGGATTCTCATGTCTAATGGCTCACAGATGAATGCTCATTGGTTAATTAATGCCGGGTTGGCAAAAGTGGTTGAAAAGATGATGGATTGCGCCTTTCCCTAATACCAGGAAAAGTAATGGAAGCTTCTTTTGAAATGAATAAGTGGCCAAATGAATTAACTGTACTGCCAATGTGACAGTTGTGGAATGAAACATTCCTGGGAGATCTGGCTGAAGGCCCTGTTCTTTACGTGTCATTGGAGTTTTATATATCACAACATAGTATCATTCTTCCAAATAAGCGTTTCAAATAATGCTTTAAAGCTGGTTTCTCCTCAACAATGCTAATAATTAAGCTGCTCGTATTCACTTCAGTAATCTTCTCCTGCCAGTGTTCTGGATGACATCACTGCTTGGCCAGATGTTTCGGCCCAGGTTGAGTCCATTGGAGGATGAAATGAGTGCCTCATTTATTCCCTTAAGCTTTTCATTACAGTATTGCAGACAGCAGATATTTAGCACTTGCGAGTTATTTAGGTCTAAAGAAAATGCATAAGTAAATGGTGACTTGCTAGCACCATATCAGAGATGAAGGAGGAAAGTAAATATTTCAGGCAAGAATATTAAAGCATAGTGCTTATATGTGAAAAATCATTGATTATTAAACTCATTAAATATTAATACAGCCACTCGGTGTGAGTGGATTACATGAAATGGTTATCTTGACCAGTGTTTGGAGATTGCAAAAATGCACAACTTCAGGGCATCATTTCACAAATTGGCATATTATTTTATGGCATAAATGCCTCAGCAATAAACAAGGGCATGCTGGTCTTTATAGAAAATAATTGTGTACTTCAGCGGTGTAATACAGGCTGGCGTTAAGTGGTTTTGTAAGTTGTTTATTGCCCTTATACCATGGTGACCACACACAAATGCGTAAGCAAAGATGTAATTCTTATGTTGTTGTCCTAAACCAAAAAACAACAATCCAGTGCACATCTGCGCTTCCATCACTATTAACTTGAGTTGCTTTAAAAAACCTAAAACTTTCGGTGCTTTGTGCAAGAGAGTGTTCGTTAATTCTGTTTTGTTTCATTGATGCCCAAGAGCTGTAGTAAATACTTCCACTGCATTATAGTTGACAGTCGTCGTCACACAATAGCGTCTCCAATTTTTGATATTACCATGCTCACCAAAGATATTAATAGTTATATAGGAATACTCAAATATGTTGGCTGTATCTATTTTAGCCTTCAATCGGATGTTTGCAACTGTGTGGGCTGTGTGGCGCAAAAATGTCAGTTAGATTTAGTCTGGGATTCAAACTTGGCAAATTAATACAAAGGGCCTAAAATTAACAACCCTAAATGCTGGCAGAAAACACAAGTACTTACGGTTTCACAGATCAAAACGGGGCAAGTCAAACTCTACTCCAGTTATTTTGTAACCGGAGGTGATCATGCAACTGTAGCACTTGTCTAAAGGGTTGGTCTGATTGCCTGTGGGTGTGGTGGGGCTTTGGCTCTTTTATGGTCAATCAGATTAGCCGCTGTCATTCCCTTTAAAACCTGTGGTAGTCTCATAGCAAACTGACAGTTTCAACCAGTGAAGAACAAGCATCTAGCTTGTATTACCGCCGCCTTCTCTGGGCTCTCTTGAGAACTGCGCTCCAGTGTAATTAGCGGTCTAATGATGTGAGAAGAAGACGAAAGGGAAGGCTGGCGTCAAGCAAGCGGTAAACCATGTCCGCTGGGGGCGGGGGGGGGGGCATCCAAAAGTGAGCCCCACATGTTTGGAATTATTTCATAGGTGTACAGTTGTAGGAAAATAACTCACATACTTAGAACATCCTTCACCCAATCATAATAGGGTATTCAGTAGACCCATGGCATAGGTTATTTTAATGTTGCTCTGATGACAGTGTGTAGGTAGCACTGGCCTGCAAATTGATCTGCCAACTGCTAATCATACTGGTTATTCAGTTTTCCGCAACATTAAACAGCCTTGCAACTAGATATACATGCATCATGTGTCACATTTGGCTTTAATATTGGTGCCCATTTGTGTTGTTCCTGGTAATACTGCTACTACTAATCTCGCGCACGCTCACATGCTCGCACATACGCGCTCAAATAGTGCTGAATATTATGAGGAATACTATGACTTATTGAACACTGTTCAGTTGCTGAAACACGCAGCATTAACAAAAACTTGGATAAAATCAATTGACTGAATTAATTATCTTTGTTAAAGTTTGTGTATAGTACAGACATGTCACAACTTCAATTCAGTTTTTGAGAGTCTGTTTAAAGTATGTTTAAAAAATCGACTAAGAAGGGGAATGGAAGGCATTGTTAATCGGTGTGCTGCATCGGTGCTGTGCAGGTGCTGCATGAGTACTTTGGTTGAAACAAATAAGCTACTTGTATGAATACTGCACCAGATCTGATGTGATCATGTTGCAGCCGTGGGAGATGAAGTTGTTGCTTGGTTTATGTCGTTAGGCTCTTTTTGTGCTGTTAAAATATGACCTCGGCCTTCACTTTATGCTGGAGTCCTGACCTACCATTTCAGGCCTGCATTAGTTATTCAGTAATGCTGCAATTGAGCAGTTTAAGTGCTCAACTTTAGAGCTCTGCCCACGCCACATGAACAACACATGATTGCTTATTAGTCCTGCGCTCAGAGGTTTGAGTAAATGCAGCATCAGCACCGCTGCCCAGCCCTTAGTGTGTCCTTTGATATCACTGTTAATGAGCGACATAAGCATGAAGGCTGCAGAACATTCACAACTTACATCACCGCTACAGGAAACGAGCTCTGCAGGACAAATACTTGTGTACATGCTCAAGCATCAGCTATAGATGACTACTCTTAATAAGCCTCTGTGACTGATTCCCTTCTTATGAACAGTGCATCCTCCCTGGGTTTTTTATGAGTTTCCCCCATCCCAAAAATTTATCTTTTCATGTCATCATTTACAGGCATATGGTCCAGTTTATCCCTTATGGCAGTAAGAAGTCTGAGGTTGAAAAGGCCTCCATTGGCCTTGTTTTATGTAAGCCACTGCTAACAGATCTCCTGGGCCTATGGTGTCTCCGTGGGCGTATGGTGTCTTTAGCCTTGTGAATGGTGTCACGTCACTGTATTGATGTCCCAGCAGTGAGTGCATCCACAACATGTATTTCTCCCTGATGCCATGTGGTGGTTGTGTTTCTTAATTGGCTGCATAGTAAACGAAGATCAAGCGCTGACAAGCCGTTTGAACACATAAATTTACCTTGCTGTATGGCCTCATACACGGTATTCCTACTTGTGAACATTCATGTGCAGCATTGTGCTGCCTTATTCCTGCTCAATATGCACCTCACTGTGCAGCATCATAGTGTTCCACCTTTTTCTGAAAAAGTGGGTAAAAACTAAAAGAGGAAATGAAAACCCGCTGGAGGAGTAGCGTTACACTGGGAATAATGTTAGATCTTTTGATTGCACAGGAAGTTCCACTTACAACACATCAGTTTATAGAGCATTGTCCGAAAAGACTTGATAAATACTCACCATATCTGAGGTGATCAGTGCCTACAGGTTGTTAATGTTCCTCCGTTTTATTTTTTTGTTGTAGTTGTTGTTGTTTGTTTTTTCCCCCATTGCAACTTTCTGACACAAATGAGTCATTAAGTCACTAGTCACAAAAGAGGAATTTTGGGCAGCCAGCCACTTCTAGGAGGGGTCACCACTGTTCCAAGTTTTCTCCATATGGTGATTATGGCTCTCACTGTTACTCGTTGAATCTCAGATCCGTAGACATAACTTTGCATCCCTTTCCAGGTGGATTTAATACAATAAATAACTTCCTTCTATGCCCCCGCCATATTCGCTGGGGGCATATAGGGCTACCCTTGTCTGTCTATACGTCTGCACTTGGTTGATCATGTTGATGAGGCTTTCATTTATCTACTTGTTCTCAAAAACCGGCCAACAGAATTCATTTAATTTACACATGCTTTGTGGGGACACTGAAGGCGTGCATCTCATACCTTGTTTCTGAATTTTTAGAATTTTGATGATCTTTCAGGTGTTTGAACTTCGGTAAATTTTATCAAGTTTCCCTCTCCCTTAGCGGTAATAGGTGTAGTCCATCAACTTCCTCTCAAAAACTGCTCAAAAGCATTCATTGAGCTTACACATGTGCTTCACTGACACCCTAAAGGTGTGCATCTCATACTTTTGTCAAAATTTTGAAAAATTCTGAAACATTTTTCATGTGTTTGAACCTCCGTAAATTTTGGCAAGCTTCACTGTTGTGGGGGCAGCTGTGTCCCATGGACATAAATTTTCTAGTTTTATCATAACTTTTTGTTGTGGCCGAATTTGAGACCTTTTCAGCAACACCTTGCTGGAAAGGTTCCATGTAAGTGGTGTTTAGATTCAGCAAAGCTGGCAGCAAGCAAGTGTGGCTGTGTTTGGTGTTATCCAAATATCAATTAAATTGGGTAAATTGGCAGATTAACAAAGAGGGCACTTGTTTATTTTATTTTACTTTATTCCCACACAGGGCCAGTTGCTGTTGGAGAGAATGTTTCCTTCAATCAGTGAAATGACCATTTTAATTTTTCTGTTTACTTGGGTTTTCTTTGTATTTGATTTAATTTTCTTAGACGATCTGAAACCATTCAATTCTGTCCATCCATTATCTATACGACTTCTTCCTAACTGGGTCCGTGGGGGAGTTGGAGCCTATCTCATTTGATTATGGGTGAAAGGCAGGAACTCACCCTGGACAGCTCACCATTCTATCGCAGGCCACATACACCATTTTCACACACACACACTCACACACACACGCACACGCGCACGCTCACAGCATACTTATGGGCAATTTAGATTCTTCAGTTTAACCTGACATGCACCCCTCTGGACTGTGGGAGGAAAATGGTGTACTTGGAGGAAACCCACATGAACGTGGGAAGAATATGCAAACTCCACGCAGAAAGGCCCCAAGCTGGATTAAAACCCATGACCTTCTTGCTGTGAGTTGGCAGTGCTACCCACTGCATCTCTGAAAAAATGTAATGTGCCATCTATGCTAAAATTGAATAAATGAGGTGTAGTTACTGTGATGGATGGGCTGGCCTCATAGGTTCTGCTTTTCATTTTTAGATGTTAAAGTTCTTATTCACTGCATCCAATGGCACTTTTCAATATTCCAATGGCACTTGTTTATAAATAGGGTTGTTGACCCTGGCATCAAGCTCATATCATTGTATAAACTGTAAATTCACATTTGACCACCAAGTGATCCCCTGTGGCCACACAATCATTCGCAATCCCTTCCCACTTCTGGTCTGCTGGTTCTCCCTGCAGTGGGCCTTTGAGGTCTTGGATAGCTTGTCTGATTAAGTTGATGCCAAATAAAAACTGAAGCCATTGTGGCCTCTTAATAAGGGCCAGGTTTTTACCTTTAACTTCCAAGGTGCTCTGTGGACCTTTATGATGTTTTTTTTTTTTTTTTTTTTTTCCAAATGGCACAATTGCTTGGGACAGTACAGACTAACAGGAAGTCTTGTCTGGCATACTTACTGGACCAGAGACATTCCATAAATACCACCTAATATCATTGGGCGGTTATAAGGTTCCATAAATGTTTTGTTTTCACCATAAAATCAGAAAACGGTGCCGCACCAATATTCCCAAATGGCATTACAATCAAATAAACTGTTGAAATTTATCTGAGTTACCAGTGATACCAGTGGTCACACCACCTCTATCACAAGCAAATGTGTCTTTGTGTGCGTGTACGTGTGCATTTGCGTGTGCTTGTATGTGTGGCTGGGCCAAGCTTAATATGTTGGTTGTATTTCCATTTAGTGAAGCTGAGGACTGAGGCTAATTTTCAATGATTTGGTTTTCTGGAGAATGATCTCAACACCATCATGATTGTTATTCCTTCCAGATTCATATAGTGATGATCAGGGATCTATTGTTATTTGCTTCCTTTTAATGTCTTTCATCCCTAGTTATGCTCCTTTTCTGATGCTGGTTCTGTAGCAGTCCCAACAGTGAGAACAAACTTGTGCTGTCCCGATCTGCACAACCCATATTCTTAACCCCTAGTAGTTATTTAGCTAAATCTGTGATAAACATGGAAGACGGCCATCCAAGGACACTAGTGTTAAAGCGTTGCTTTGTGTGCAAGCATGATACTTCACCATATATAGTGAGATTGTATTAAGTGGTGCATCACAAGGCTCTACATATTCTTAGATCGCATGAACAGAGGAGGTTTTGTCAAGAGCTATTTCCATTTCATTTTGAGCTTTTCATTTTGGGACCTTAAAATGGCTCTTAAAATTAGAGATGGAAGTTGGTTCTTTACAGTCAATTGGTGCATTGTTCTAATGCATCAACACATTGATTGCAATTATTCATTGGACAATTTTTTTCTATCATTACTGTGGAAAAAAATTGGTTATATTTATGAGCCACATTTTCAATGTAGCTTGAGTGGCTATAGAAGACTGACCGTGATCGCTCTTAATTCATAATCTGTTTTTCAGTGGTCGAGTAGCATGTGGTTAATTTGCGTGTCTCTGTTTGCTTGTAAAAGGTTGTTGCTATGTTGTTGTTTTTGCATAACCCTCAAGAGCCTATTTGAGTTTCTAGCACTCATATAAAATAATGGCTGAAGGAGAAGTGGTGAGTGCACTACAGAACGGAACAAAGGCTGGAAACAGCTGTGACATCATTGCAGCTGGGAGGTCGGGATGTGGGCGTGGCTGTGGTGTCATACTTCAATCTGCAAATATGCGCACTTTCCCCCAGCTTATCCTCTGCGGTCTTTCACTCAGAATTAAAAACATCCTTGTATTTCAACCAAGAGAACTGGTGCCCTCAAGAATGTGCAGATAAACTATTTCACTTTAATTTGTCATTTTTATACATGCAAAAAGTGAGTTATTCTCTTATCTTTGTCAAGATTACGAATTGGGTTTAGTTTGGGCTATCCTGGGATTTTCTGGTTTGCGTGTACAGACATTTTCATGATTGATATTGTGCACAACATGGCAACAGAAGTTTAATTTGCTATACTTTCTCAATTAAATTAACCATCAGGATAATATTTTACAGTTGTTGTGTACAAGTGTATCAAGGTTCATAAGATCAGCATGCTAGCTTCATGCCAGGTAAATGAAGTGAGCTATTCTGACGCAATTATTGACTACATCAAAAATCAGACCTAAGTGTGGAGAGACAACTGCGCAGTATGTGGATTTGTCCATCCCTGAGGTAATATCAACGTCAGCGCTATGGAAAAATATTGATGGGTGTAATTATTTTAATTAAAGTGCGCACAAAACTTGGCAAACAAGCAAGCTAGCTAACGTGCTAAACCACTGACCTGTGACTTGGCTTGGAAGCTGGCAAACATTTGCAGAATGAAATTTAGGAAATAGCATTTATGTAGCTACATGACTTCTATAACTACAACAGGATAAGGCATACTCAGGAGAACAACAAAAAAACATTTTCATCAAAATTGTCTTGGTTGCTATGGAATTACTGGTTATGTCCTCATTCCATTCCTTTCTTTTATAGTGTGGAACTGAAACTTTCTCCTATTTCTCCAGAACCACATGGGATTCAGCACAATTTTAATCCCTGGGCAGAGCAATTGACCTCGTTCTGACCCTAGACCGACCTGCTTTGACCTCCCCTCCTCTTCCTTGCACCCTCAGCTGCTTGTCTGCTGCCACGCTCTTGCTTCCCTCCATCTCTGACTGACAGCCCCAGAACACTGAGAGAAATTAGAAATGCACATGACAAGCTGAGCTCACCGATAGTGAGAGAATATGAGTTTCCTCACGTCTGGGTTGTCAGGCAAGAACACAGCCCAGCGTTGTCAAGGCCCTGTGTTAAAGTGCAGATGCCATAAGGTGTTGCATTATTAAGCCATTACCCGCTGATGAAGGGGTTTGGAGGTGTCACTCCTGGCCCCTCTGCAGTGTGAGGGGGGGCCCCCTGCCCACACACAGACTCCTCTGAGATCTGTTAATCAACCGTCCCAGCAGAGCCCAGATCCTCTTTCACCCGGGGAGAGTTATTGATCCTCTGCCTCACCAAAGCACAGCTCTGGAACTCAAAACACTGCTTCATGTCTCTCGCTATACATCTCCTCTCCTCCTCTTCCTCTCTCTGCCATTCCCTGCAATATTTCTGCCTCTTCTTCCGCACAGCCCCCGCCCCCCTACACATACTCCTATTTCATCCTATCCTTATCATATTCAGTTCAGATTCATATTTGCCTGCATTGTTGGCTTGAAATAAAAAAACAATAATTGGAAAACCCCAAGAATTGCCTGGGTATGGAGTATGTTTGTAATGTAGATGGAGCACAAAGTGCGTTTGTGCTAGTATAACTCTAAAGCCCTCTTTCCCTCCCACACTCTTCATGTGTTGTCGCTAGACCGGGCTCTTATTACCAGCGTAACACTGAGTCAACATTTTCCATCCTCTCATGCTGTGATTTTTTTTGCAGCAATATGATTTTTATTAATGAAAGGATACCTCCGTTGGGTCTGTGATTGGCGGTCTGCCTGTGCCTCTACAAGGCTGGTTTCCGGGTGTCTGCGAGCAGCTGCTGTCTGTGCGGGACGGAGTGGAAAGTGAGAGGGTGGGGTGGGGGTTTGGGCACTCTTACACACAGCTCACCGCACACCTGCTCACTCCATCAATGACAGGAGGCAGTTCCCATGTTCCCATGTTCTTGTAAAAACCACAGACATGTCTTTAAACACGAAAAAAAAACTATGTTGGGTTGCTATTTATGTGAAGTGAGAATTCTATTTAATCTACTCTGATGAAATTAGGTTTCTGTGCTTTCTATAAAAGTTGATTTGTTCAAAACAAAAAAAAAACAAAAATCAGCTGAGAAAAATTAAAACAATGAGAGATAACTCATTGATGCAATATTTTTCCTTTAACCCAAAGACTCAATTTTTTCAGTGTATCACACATTCTCAATAGCAGAACAGACTTGAGACAATCCAGAGACATCCCATACCAACAAGACATTAATTCAGATTGTTTTAAAATTGGCATGCGCAAGAAAAGTTCTAAATAAGAAAAATAAATACAATAAATTTAACCTCTTAGACTTCATTTATTTACTGTAGTTTTCCCTTCAGTAGGTTCAGTCTGAAAAAGCTTTTTTTTTCATTTTATAGAGGACAATGTCACATACATATTGTTTATCTGCTGGTTGCTGCGCTTCACTCAAGCAACATCATTCTTATATTGAGAGAAATATTTAAACCGAGGAAACCATGTTTTTAAGGCGAGAGCATTACACCAAATGGAAAAAATCTTCATCTTGTAAATCATTTTAAACCAGTGGTTCTCAAAATCGGTCCTGGCGCCCCACTGTGTAAGCTGGTTTTTATTCCAACCACAATTGCAATCTTAGATTTTAACAAGCTGTTGATTTGTTTTAATTAGGTGCATTTATGCTAATATCCATATATTGTAAATATCGGCAGAGGGAAACAATTTAGCCAAACATTTAATCAACATAAATAATCAAAAGGTTCCTGATTAGTGAAACTCTTGACACATGGTGGTAAAACCCAACAATTTACTTGGCAAACAATGGAGTCACACCTGTTGTGTTTGTGTTGACTTTATTTGGTTCAGGCAGGTTATTTGGAAAAAACACAAAACACCTGTGTTCAGAAACCTAATTTGGAGCTGACTGATTTTCTCAGTCTAATTTGATCTGTTTAAAAATGTTTTCACCTGAAAATCGTAACAATATTGAAAATTAAGCACAATATGTTCAAGGGTTTTTATTTTTCATGGCACAATGGATATGTCCATCCAAATGTGACTTAAGATGGTAAATAACTACTCTAAACATGGAATGCTGTTAATTAAGACAAAGTAACAGCTTTTTAAAATTCTAGAATTGCAATTGTGGCTGGAACAAAAACCAGCATACACAGTGGGGCGCCAGGACCGAGTTTGAGAATCGCTGTTTTAAACGCATATCCCTGTCAGCCAGCATGACACGTTTGAAAGAATTTTAAATTGACTTGAGTTTCCACAGGTTTGAATACAGCAGCTACATTTGATGGACCCATATATGGGTTCGTGGGTTTCATGGGCTAAAGAATGATTAAACTTTGGTCTTAATTCCTTTATTGGGAAAATGCAACCTTGTTATTATCAATTACAACAGCACCTACAATAAAATACATTTCATTAAAAGCTTAATTAATTTGCTAATTGAATTTTTTACAGACATCATGTCATTGTTGACATGAAATGTAAAGTGTTAAGTTTTGAGATTTGGCTGTCATAATTCGATGACAGGAAAACTGTGCATATCGTACAACATAACTTTGGCTTTTTAATTGGTAATGTCCAGATTTTTAGAAATATTTCTGAAGACATTCCCTTGTCTTTCAGCGCAAGGTTGGTGACCTGTGTCAGCAGGGAGCCATCTTGATGGAAACAGATCTGAGTTGCATTTAACACAGACTAACCTTGACTCTTCCATCAGGGAATCCAGAGATAGAAGGTAGCGAATATACGGGAGGCGAAATGGGAAACATGTGGAATCCTGCAGCATTCCGGGATTCGGACTGGGCAGCTGAGCTGGGAAGTAAATCTGGAATGTGTGGGAATGCGGGAGTGTGACATTGTGCGGGTGTTATGATGCTGAACTAAGATGTGCTTCGTGTGAGGCCAGGGGGCTCGAAACACACCTCAGGTCTCCGCGTCTTGTGACCTGAGCTCGTTCCCCTCTCTGACCCCTGATAGTAAATCCTGTAATCCACCCCTCCTTTAGGATTTGGGCCCGCATGCATAATGTCTTCTGGAACTATACCATTGCGTCTGCATGAATCATGCACATTTGTTTTCATTGATATGATTTGCAGATGTGGTCCGTAAATCAGGCATCATTTAGTACTGCTGACTTTGGATGCCTACTCATCGAGATCTGTTTAGTCAATTTCTTGAAGGTTTATTTAGTGCACAAATCAAAGTCTCAATCTATTTTGGCGGCAGAAAATGAAAATGTTTCAGTTTAAGCTTGCAGGAGGCACAGTTTTTGGTTCTTAACCCGATTTTAAAGATAAATCTAATAAACTCGTCCTGTTTCGTTGGCAGCCTAATGTATGAGTTAAAAGTATGGACACACTTTGCTAATGTGGTGTAACTTCTCTATATAATCTCATGATGAGCAGTAAATGGTCAGAATTTAAAAAATAATAATTTAATTCTCTGAAAAGTGTTTAGAGAATGATTACTGCCAGCCCTGTGGCAGGACTGATGGGTCAAAATTGAATTTTTTGCAAGACATGGGTCCCGTTACATCTGACGTGAAGCTAAAAAAAGCAGTCCAGAACAGGAGCATCATTCCAACAGTCAAACATTGTGATGGTAGTGTGATGGTCCGGGGGCTTTGCTGCTTCAAAACTTGGGTGACTGGCCATAATTGATGCAACCATAAATTTAGCTCTCTGCTGGAAAATCTTGAAGGAGAAGTATACTATCTAAACCCAAGCACAGTTGGGTCATGTAGGGCGACAATGATCTGAAGTGCGCAAGCAAGTCCACCACTGAATGGCCCTACAGAAGTGAAATGAAGGTTTTGGAGTGGCCGAGTCAAAATCCTGACTTTAATCCGATTGTGACTCTGTGGCTTCAATTTAAACAGGCTGCTGCTGACAAGGGTGGGACAACCAGTCCTTAGGTTTGAGGGTGGGATGAGTGTAATTGCCTTTTCATGGGTGATATAGGTTTTATATAAGGCCTTTCCGCCATTGCATGAAATTATCTTATAAAAGCTGCATTTTGTGTTTACTCACGTGGTCTTTATCTTATATGAAAATTAGTTTGATGATTCAAAACATTTATATTTGATGAATTGGCAAAAGAAAATTTGGAAGGTGCAAATCCTTTCACAGCACAGCACTGTAGGTGAGGTGCAAAACATTTATTACTAAAGTCAGTAGGACCTGTTTATGAGACTGCCTGAGTTTTACAACATTGAGTCATCATTTTGAGTAATTAATTTGTACTTTTATGTTTTCCTTGGTAGAAAGAATTCTGAGCCAGTAGGAAAGCACTGCACCTGGGCCCATAATACTATACCATGGCACCACCACTGTATCTGGGTGCAACATAAGGTTGTCATTTAAGACTGAAAGGGCTCTTGTTGTAAAGTCTGTGTCCAGTAAACCTGTGGCTTGTTTATATTATCATTATTATTGTTTAATGATGTGAGTACCATTCGGTTGAGTAGCATCGTATTGCATTCAGTCTGTTACTTTCATTTCATTCAGTCTGGATGATTGTGCCTTCATGGGCTGTGCATTTCTAAGGATTAAAGTTTCAGTGGGAATCCATTGACCGTACTGTGGCAGTGCATCCCCCTGTAGGAGGCATGTAGTGAGGTCATCCATTGTAGTTCCACAGAAAACAGTATATCAACCTTCATTGGCTTTCCTTTTCGTACTACACTCATTGTCACATTCTGCTATTCAGTGTAGACTTATTGCTCTACGGCTCTCCCTCCCTTTTGTCTCATTCCACGCACTCATACCCTGTATTATGTGCCATTATTGTCCACATTTTACATGCTGGACATGGGCTTTGGGACTGACAATTTCCATGGTAAAAGAAGGTACAGGGTTTTTCGTTTCATTACATCTCGCCCAGGAATGTCTTATAGGACCCCTTTCATTGTTATCGCATCTGTAAGACCGAGACATTCGCTGATGTTTTGGACTGGAAATTTATCGCTGGACAGTTGGGCTGTGTACTCAGGCATCCAGCCTTTAATATTACCCCTCATCCACTCCTCTGAGCCTGCAGTATTTCAGCAATGGGAAAGGTTATTACGAGAGAAACTCTTACCTCGATCTGACTGGTACTTGGAAATATTGCCTTGGAGCTGCACTGCTGAGGTGCTGCAGCTTTCACTTTAACTTGGACCTCTGGCTTGGTAATGTCTTGAGATATGAAACAGAGTATTTTCTTGAATATTTGTTCCTCACCAGATGAAAATACGGACAGTGTGAAGGATATGGGTATATATTGCTACGGTCTCTGGAAATGGCTGGAATTGATAAATTGTTCAAAACAATTTCCATTCGTAAGCTAATGATTGATAGGCTATTTTTCGGGGGAATAAGAAGCAGCGGCATGGTAAATACCCGAGATTTTGGATTTTTCCGTGCGAAACCCATACGGAATTAATGTGCCCCTGTATATGGAGGGACACTGTGTTTAGGGAAGGGGAGTATGTTTTTGGCTAACCTCTGTGCCGTGAAATGATAAGGGTATATGGATTTGCCCGGGCTTTCTGAAGTTCCTTTGATGGAAACCAGGGGATATGAGCCATCACAATTCACAAACCTTTAGCTGTGTTCCATCTCCCAGCAAAGGTGTCTGAAATGGATAAAAATGTTAGATTTGGCAACATATTATTTCTTTTCCCATAAATGATGAAAAATTGGTGTAATGCAACCCATGAAATACAGACGTGTAATCCAGCTTTCTCGCATCGTGAATGGTCAGATTCTGTTCATTGGCTAACATTGGTAACGTTACCAATCCTCCTGCTGGTAATCGTTAACCATCGCTAGCGTTTGTTTATTGTTTGCGGTTAATTCAAGTCATTGGGATGAATAAATGGCTAGCTAGCATGCTAGCACTTTTTGCCATTAGCGTGGTAAGTTTTATATGAGTTATTGTTGTCGTAGCATTTTGAATTTATTAATTCAATGGCGAAAAGCGTTAGCATGCTTGCTAGCTAATCATTCATCCTATTGACTTGAATAGACCACTAACTAGAAGCTAGCAATTTTTTTTTTTAAATTTTTCAAATAATACGGTGCTGTCTTTTATTGGATAAATAGAATCTCAAATTCATGAGCCCGAGATATCAAATTTATGAAACTTGAGTGGTTATTTTTGTTTATTATTTGTTTATTATTATAAAGACAAAAATTACTACTCTTGTTTCATAAATTTGATATTTCAAGCTCACTCATTAGATATCCACTATATACTCCTTTCTCTCCAGCATTACACTATTAGTCCCAGACCTGATGTGTCTAGCATACTCAGTTGTTGTCTCAGAGTCACACTGAAAGCCATGTCCACTCTCTCAGACTTATTATAGCTGTGAGAGTCTTTTGAAGGGGAATAGAAAGGGAACTTTTTAACCTTCTGAAGGTTTGCCTTGGTTTGTGCGTTATTTTATTTATTTGTTTATTTATCTATTTATTTACAATAGTGTGCAGTGATGATTATACACCACCACTTTCATCTAAAAGGGGTCCTAATATGTTACTTCTCTGTAATTTTTTGGGGAAAATGTATTGAAAAATATTATTGTTGGCTATGTGAACAGGAAAAATAATTTTCCATAAGTACAGTGAGGTCAAAATATGGGTAATAAACAAAAACACTGTAAACATTTTGTAATAACAATTGAAAGATGTCGCACATTTTTTTTTTTTTTTTGACTCTTGCATAGCCTGAATGGATGTTTGCGGGCTCGTTCTGTGATTATTGATGCTAAAAAAATTGAATAAACTGGTTTGAGGCTGTAAGGACATGCCTCTTGCCATCCAGCTCACCGGTCTATTATATCCTGGAGCGCATTTCCTCTATTCATCCAATTATCATCTGTTATTATTCAATCAGCCTGCATAGCTGTTTGTTATTCCCTCTGAGTGGTAGCAGAGGGGTATATATACTAGTCCTTTGTCAATTTTCTTTGTGATGTCTCTTAGGTCCTCGCTGTAATGGTGCAGTCAGTCTTTTGGAAGACTTTGGGCTCTAAATTCGTAGACCAGGCGCAGGCACGACGAATGGAGGGTGCAGCCTGGCACAAGTACTCCTCTGTCCCGCCTCGGTCCCTCCTGCCGGCGCAAGTGGCAAAGAGGGAGGAGAGAAGGCATGTTTGGGTATAACACAGCCGAGTCAAATCTTCACCAATCAAATGAGCTCCTCTCCTCACCTTTAATATGTTGGAATATAGAAGCCTCTGTCCTATATCTGCATGATGCGTTAATGTTGCATTTCACTTTGCTGCTTCAGGCATGTTTTCTGCACCGCTTACGTCTCTATTAAGCATTACGAATATGAATTAGCTGGCTAGCTAGGGCATTCGCGAATTATTACCATTAGCGAACTTGAATGGAATTTCAAAACGAAACTACGTCAGATCATTCAAACTTATGAAGTTGGAATGAAATCTGACGTTGCTCATTTATTTCTTCTGCCTGCATCATTGGGAAGAGAAACAATGGATAGCGTGTTCCTATTATTACACCCTGTTGCTGCTTAAAATTTTGGGATTAACATGCATGGACAACAATGCAAGATACGTTCGACATTTATTTTCAATATGTGATCTTAACTCAGTACGAGATCATAGCAATCAGGCTGTATTCCTTTCCCCCACTAAAAACAATAAAACCTAAGTGACAATGATGGTATTAAGCCGCTTGCACACTGGACGTGAAACGAATATTTCGCACGACAGATTACATTCAAAGTCAATGCAAGGACGCGAATACACGCGTGTATTCGCGTCTTTGCATTGACTTTGAATGTCAATCGTCTTAATCGTTCGCGTCGATAAAAGCAGCTGAAGGACACATACCCACATAGCCTGCACACGCACTCACATGCCCACATGTACATCTCTCTCTCTCTCTCTTTCTTTCATCTGACATCAGGACAATCGATATAGATACTATAATTTATGTGCTGATTCAGATAGTTACATTAAATAGTGGTTGCTGTAATTATTTATTGCATTGAAATGTGCCTGACATTCTGGAAACCTGCCTGTGAGATTTCGGTGACGTGTGCGGCGCTGTGCGCCGGTCAATAAATTACCACTGCACAGAAAGTAAACCAGGTTGGAGCTGGCGAGCTTTCTGGGCAACTTCAGCGGAGACTTTCACTACGAAATTGTCACTGCGTCTCGATGAATATGTGACACCTCCCCCTACTACGCCGCCACACCCACCTCGGCGCATGTCCGTCTACCAAATTGCCAAAGTGGCTGCGCACGGTGTTGCACCGCACGAAATTACCACTGCGCGGGCTGCACGGGACGAAATTACCACTGAGTGGGCTGCGCCACGCTACGCCACACTGCGCCACCCTGCGCTGCGCCAAGAAATTAGAGCCCTTTATCTGTATTTGCGTATAGATACTGCTTAACCTAACTAAAGTGCGGTTAGTCTGCCTGCCGCTATGTGAACCTAGTCTTAAAGGAACCCCGATTCCTTTTAATTTTGTTGTATAGTATAGATAAGCGTCCGTCGTAAGAGGCTGTTTTTGTGTTTGTATTTAAGTGCATTGCATCAGGAACCTTTGTTCCTCTTTTCTTTTGTGCTTGCATCACCCGTGCCCTTTGTGCTGCTGTGTGCAGGCATAATAAAAATACCAAACGCTCTCCCTGCATCTGAATCCAGTCCTCCTATCCCTGCACTCCAACACGAGGCGTTACAGAGGCAAAATTATTCCGCAAAATTACCTCTGATGGTCAGTTGTTCCAGTATATATGGTGACGTGAACTTCAAGCGGTGTCACAGTGTTACACATGATGGCGCAAGGGAAGGAGCTCTCTGAGATTGTTCAGAGCTGCAATGTGGCCTTACATGGTGCTGAAGATGTTAAATGCTGCCATGGCACTGTAAGAAATACCATCTATTATAAAGTTTTCTTTTTTTTAATTTTTTGAAAGCCTACCTTTACTGCATTGAAATATTGGAGACTTGATCATAGGAGTTGAGCTCAAAACTCACACTCCAGTTGGTCAGTGACCTCAGTATTTGTTTGAGAAGCTATGTGTTGACAGCATGGACAGTCTCTGGTCCTTATCCTTCATTTTTAAACCATCTTAGGTACTTTACAAATACATCTGAGTGCAGTGGGAGTTGGAGGATAGTCTGAAAACTATGTTTCAATGCATTCCCATTCTGACCTGGCATTGAGTGGTTGTTTGTTTGTTTGTTTGTTTTTTTTTTAGCTTAAGGGGAGCACAGGCTGTGCTATGTTTTAGGTGTTGGAGTTGAGGTCTGTTGGTGGTCTTACAGGTCAATGAGGCTGTTGGCTTTGAAGGATCACCATCCTGCAGAATTTGGGTCTCTTGCGGTTAGGAGGGAGGGCCACTGCAGAGGATCACTGGACCCTGAAGGATTTCAGAGAGACCCCTCTTGTGACCTTTTGCCCCAAATGGCCATTATTTATGAACAATTTGTTCACCTCATAAAAATGTTGCCTCTAAAATTTAAAGAAGAGGAATTAGTTGTTCCAGCTCATCTTTTTCAGCGTGACTTGAGAACCCATCATTAATTTGGTTTCCTGCCCAAGAACAATGCAAATTTTCCAGGTGTAATTATAATTTCTGCTCTCTTGACCCTCACAAAGCCTCCTCCAAAAAAGACCTGAGCTCTGAGCCCTTTTCTGGAACAGAGGGGCTGTTTTCACTGCAGGTTAGAGAAAAGAGCAAGTCCAGCCCAGACTGATGTCATCTTCCTGTCTCCTGTGAGAGCCCCTGGGAAACTGATAGAGGGTCTGGTAGGTTCTGACATGTCTGAGGGCACTTGCATATACTGCGCTTCTCACAGACACGCAAGATCCTTCAACACATGGTGCACAGTGTTCTTAAAAATAGCTGACGGTGCACACACACTCTTGAACACAAACACAAGCACCACGTCCATGCAGGCATGTCGACTCGCGCATATGTACACAGTATACTTCCACAGATGTTGCGCACTGTCATCGACATGCTGTTGTCATTATTTTTGTTCGGGCAATTTAAAATGTGGCGTGAATCCCGTGATTGCGTAATGCCACACAACTTTCCTTTTCACCGACTAAAGGATTGTAACTTTGAAGCAGCGCTGTAGCTAAGGTACAAAAAAAAATCCAGCTTGTCAACGAACTCATTGTGGATGAGTTTGGAGATTTTCAGGTCGTTACCAGCAAGAAGATTCATTATGCAACCAATCAATCTTGGCAAATGTACTGTTTTGTGTTGTACTACATTCACATGAGACTGTAAATGGCCACAGAGGCCTGTAGCATGCATCATTTCAACTGCTTAACATCTCAGCTCTGTAGAAAGCACAATAAATCCATGTAGACCCTGTGTTCTGTACTGTCTCAACTGCTATAAAAGCAATAGTGCAATTCCTTTATGTGACTGTACCAGTTCAGGTCTTATCCATAGGGTAGAAAAAGTAAAATGACCTTTTTTTTGTATTATTGCTAGGCTGGACGGCCTTGCTGTGAATGCAAGATTCCTCTCATTTTCCTTCTTCAGCTCTCATGATAAATTGGCAAGGACATAATCTAATGCAGGGCTGAAATTGCCCATTGTGACAAAAAAACGAGCTCTAAGCTATTTATTTATTTACGCATTTATTATTGCTTGTATCTGATCCAAGCACACTATCAATTCATAGAGTGAATCAAAAAGCATGAGTGGACATGCTATTACACATGCAACTGCTCTTGGCACTTTTGAATGACTTATTATCTCCATGAACATGAGGAGTAATGGCAGTGGCAGATTACAAGTTGTGTCCAAGATGTCTGATACCATGGATAAAATTGTCAGTGTGTTGTCATATTGTTCAACTTTTGGATTTCAGTTAGCTGAAATGACATCTGTCAGATTAGATAGATCACTGAACATACCTCAAGTGATTCTGTCTTGAGAGTAAGTAGTCATTTAAACGGCAGTGTCCTGAATTTAACTTCGCTCTTGAGAGATTTAAAAGTGATTGGATCCATCTTCCAGCTTGCTATGATTCAACACAAAGCTTTGTCAGTTGTTTTAATCATAGACTTAATTAGTACTTCAAAACTGTGGGGAAAAACACCCTAAGTGTTGAGAGAATGGTTTGTACCTCTTAACTAATGAAGGGAGACAGGGATGAGTAGTCAAAATCAATTAATCTCCATGGAAAAACCGTCATTAGTGCAATTGTGACCCATTAGTTGCATATTGAGTTGCCGCCCATTCTTGTGATCAATTTAGCTTCCATTTCAGTATCCCCAGCCATGCGGTTTTTCTGTGCTTTAAAGAAAACACATTGGAGGAAAAAAATAAAATATGTGAGAAAATACAAAATCAACACAAGGAAAACATTTCGATTAGCATACATACCTCGCAAATTTTAAGTCTTCATTGTTGACTGTGTGTACTTAACTGAAGAGAAAATATCCCTTGTGTTGATGTGTGGCATTTATTTTTAGGTTTGTCTAATTTTGTTTTATTTCAAACTCTGCAAATGAATTCCAAAACTCCTATGAATTTAATGACCAGTTTTTAACATCAGGAAAACAACTTTTTTTTTGCCCTAATAATTGTACCGAAAGGTCCAAGTGAAATGGGATACAGCATGTGATGATAGACCTAACTGTGAGAAGCAATATTTCTCAAATCTTTTCTTGGGTCCAACTGTTGAAGTGGCTTTTTTTTTTTTTTTTTTTGGATCTCGGGGCTTCAGTTGCTTCATGACCTCTATGGTTCCCTCTCTGTTTGTTTATTCCTTCTTCTTCACAAAGTAAACACAGAAATGCAAAAGCCGAATGAATTCACATCTGGAGCCAAATATCTGATAGTCACTAATTAAATGCTTGCATGGAATAAATGTTCCCATTACTGCTATATATAGTCTGCTGGTCATCATTTGCTGTTGCTCATTTTACAAAAAAAATTCTTGTTGAATTTTTTTTTTCCCCCAAGCAACAGTCGCTGACTCCAAAAAAATAAGAAAATACATTCGTTTGTATCCATGTCCACCATGCCCTTCAACAGTGCTCTCACCAGGGTAAAACAGCCCTGTTTATTATGCCTCCACATCAGCTTTTGCTTTCCAGCTGCAAAGAGCCAGTGTCGCCATCAGCTAATTTCACCCTGACTGCTAGAAGAGAGAAACCGGCACCACAAAGAGTGATGGTGACCCATGACCTTGTGGAGCTTTCCCAGTCTGCCATTGTTAGCGCGTAGCAGCCCTGTGTTCAGAATGCAGGCTGCCCAGCCCTTTGGCCTGGTCCTGTGTTGACAGGTTTCGTAGTGGCAGGAAGTTGGTGATCTTGTGCATTCTTGCACTGGGGAGCAAATTTGTGGCTGTTTCTCAAAAGCGCGGGCTGCATGCTTTGTTGGCTGGATTTTTAGGCTGCTATCTGATATCAGGCAAGGTGAAGGCTGCATTTCTCGGCTGTATTCGAAAGCGCCTTCACAGTGGACTGGCCTGCGATGACCTAGCAGCCTAAAAATCGAGCCTTTGAAGGATGCAGCCTACGCTTTTGAGAAACAGCCACAAATTTTATTCCTTCCCTGATGTTTGACCTCAGATAAACACAGAGCTCTGGAATTGCTGCTGTGTCACAGCTCCCCTCCTTGCCAGGGATGCTTGTGCATCGAGGCTTTCCCCCAGACTCCCTGGACATCTAGGCCTGATGGTTTTCGGTGTGGTCGTTTTTTGTTTATTCTTCTCCCTGTTGTGCTGCTGACATTAGGGCATAGTTATTGATGCCTATGGTTTTGCAACAGGCCTGCAAGGATTACAGTGCAGACATGGTCCTTTTGTGTGTCTGCTGATGATTGTTTTCTGACAGTGTCTTCCTAATATCTGTCAGATACAGTGAAGCAATGTCTTCCGTTATAAGCTCACCTGATGCTACTAATCGAGCCCTTGACTATTTGCATCAGGTGTGCATCAAATATATGTAGGGCATTTCGTATCATGCTGTCGAGAGCTTGTGCTAAATGCAGGTTGATTGACTAAGGATGAAAAAGCAATATATGCAGCTCCATCCCCCTCTGTCTCTTTGTCCCAAAAGGAAGGGGTGTATCAATCCCTGGAAGGCAGGAGCATTGGAACGAGTATAACAGACAGGCATTATGCTGCTCTGGAAACCCAGCGCTTGGAAAGAGGAAGCAGCACTTGATCTCACGGCCCTTATTTTCCCTTTGGGTTTTATTTCCACTCTCAAGGACTTGAAGGAACGGCCACTTTTCCAAAATGCAGATCAGGCCTCCTCCTGCTGATTCCCCTGCACTTGCTAACTTTAACTGATGACATATAACTGGTGACAATTATCTCTCTTTAAAGTGCATTTTGATGTTTTGTTATTTGGATGCGTTGTGATAGATCCCCACTCAGATGTATCTCAACATATGGAATTTATGTGCTTTGCCAGTTCAAGTGACAGAAGCGGTAGTATGCCGGACATGTGAAATGGACAGAGGATAATGTTGATTTACATCTTCGTCTCAAAGGGGTTGGGAGGGAAGGGTCTGTCTTGTGACTCCCCCTTCTATATCCCTGTTTGAGCATAGTAACATGTTCCATAGCTTTGTATCTCATCCGTAACAACTGGGCATGAGTTATAGGGATTGTCCTTATCTTCTCATATGCCAGCACCACCACATATAGTCTGCAAAAAACAACCAGTGCGCTCTTGCGATGTTCTCCTAGTTTACCTACCAGGCTGAATACCCCCTCAATTAACTGGCCATTCAAAAGGGCAAGAATAAAAAAATAAATAAATAAAGAATAAGAAAAAAAAATCACAGTGTAAAAATGAGGGGGTGGTGGCTCAGATTATATAACAGATGAGTTCCCATAAGAGCCCCTTTGTTGAGTCAGATGAAGCTGTTTCCCATTCCAGCTAACTCGCTTATGCCAGCGTCAACAGTGCAGATTTCTTCAGTTTCAGCTGTTGACGTAATTTACTTCATGTGGAAGAGGGAGTTAGGGTCAGTCAGTGATGAGAGGGGAAAGCCTGCTATAGTGCTAATGCTCGACTTGTGCTGTAGAATTTGTTCATATGGAAACTGTACAACAGTCCACTGGTCTCGCTGTTTACCTGTATTCTTCCATGACCTTTTTTTATTTGTTTAAACCCAGAATTGATTTAACGTGAAATATAATGGAACGTGGGAAAAGCCTCAATCTGAACTTATCACCCCAACTTCCAGTTTCTGTCAATTGGATAGCATACTTACAAATTCAAAAGATACATCTGAATGCAGTCACTCAGTGTAAAGATATGCAGAACATGCTAAATACTGTGTAGTTTTTGAGTTGCTATTCATATTCCACAGACCTCTAATAGATGCTTAAACCTATATGTAGATCTTGAATTCTAAAGCCACTTGCACACTGGACGCGAAACAAATTTTTCGCGCGACAGAGTACATTCAAAGTCAATGCAAAGACCTGAATATTATTCGCGTCTTCGCATTGACTTTGAGTGTTATCTGTCATGCGAAAAATTTGTTTCGCATCCAGTGTGCAAGCGGCTTAACCTGGAAAAGATTTTCTCCTCCTATGCCATGTATCCCCAGTGTATCATGTCATTATCATTGCAACCTCATCTTGTATTCCAACATTTTTAACAATATTAAACTATTGTTCTTGACCATTTGCAGAACATGACACCATACAGAGTTTGTAATCATCAAACTCATTCTCCTCATCTTAGAGCAATTTTTTTGCTCAAAAACATGAATGTGACTGAAGTGACTGTGTACTGCCTCAGAAACCCGGAGCACAGTGGAGCTTTGATTGCTCTGGACTCCCCTTTGACTGCCTGAGCCACATTAAGTGTGGGAGTCAGCCTTTCTGTGTGGGTCTCCAGCCCCACTGAAGGACAGGCACAGCCCCCGGCTATAGAGCCCACATCTACGGAGAAGAATGCAGACCGCAGCACCTCTCCCACTCACTCAGCCTGCGGATTTGTCAGGAATTCTCCCAGATTGTTTTTGTTTCCCATGTTCTGCAAACCCAATAATGCCTTCCAGATTAACGCGCCCATCTTTTCTGTTCCTCACACCCCTGGACTCCACAGGCATTGTGGAACTCACGTTAGATTATACAAACCAGAGGAACCACAAAGCAGCCACATGATCTAATGCATAAAAAATGTGCGCGTGTGTGTGTGTATTTGTATATATGTATAATATACAGGCCAATATATACACACACTCAACAGAGGTTTTGTCTCTTGAGTTCCAAAAGAAGTCACGCACTGTGATTCCTTGAGAACTCTCCTGTGCTGCCCTGAGGGAACATATGCCCAAAGGGAAATCCATAATTTAATGCTGCGTGGGCTGTTCGGTGGCTCCTCCGGCTAATACAATGGATATCAGTGCAGTGCCTAACCCTTCTAGGCCCTGTATAATTGACTGCTTTATTCCCCCGTGGGAAGAAGTTCTCAGCTGGCTTGGCTTTGTGCAGTGTGTCTGTATCAGACTGTGCATAAAGTATGCGCCTACAAGTCTGACTATGAAGCTTAACTCTTGGGGCTGGCATGGTTGTATTATAATTGTTAATACAGTTTATTAGATTTTTTGTTTTGTTTTGTTTTTATGTGTATATAATTAGTCGGAGATTGAATTGTAAATAGAAATTGGATTTGACCCGCTGGACATTTCTGGGTTTCTGGAATATCTCAATCATTGGGATCAAAGGAATGCTAAATCTTTAACTGCTTGTCTTGTTACACATTTATCTTTAGCTAGCAAAAATTGCTCAGTTTGCTTCAAGTTAACCTTTTTTTCCCTAGAATACTGTAATAAAACTGCACTGTGTGATAAAGTTTGCATTATTCACTTGGGCTTCCATTAGTTTCAAAAAGGTGGTGTGGAGTAGGAGTGGGTAGCACTGTTGCCTCGCAGCAAGACGGTTGGGGGTTCAAAAGACATGCATGCTAGGCTAACTGGAGACTCTAAATTGCCCAGAATGTATGGGATGTTCTCAATCCTACATGTGCATAGAAGATTATGGCGGATGACATGAGATAGCAGAAAAATTTCTGAAAGTGTCATTAAATAATGAATAAATTAAGTCTAATGTTGCAGAATATTTCTGAGTTTCCACAGCCAGTGGTGGTTTTTCCCCTTCTTTTTTCCCTTATCTGTACCAAAAATGGTGATCACATGACTCATTTGAGCCTGCAAAGCTCAGTTTTTCTTCCTGAGCGCCGTGGCAGTGTGTCACAGGCAGTGACCTCTATATCCTCCGAGTTTTTATTGGAAATCGGTAAAATGTGTTTTTGCCATCAAGCCAGTCGGGACAAAATATTTCCCCTTTTTTAGTGCTACATGCAGTATGTGGTGTCTCATAATCCCACAGGTATATATTGCTGTACATTTATCCTGGGAGAACTTTGCTGAGTTTACTGCAAAAATTATGCTTTCAGTTGTAAAGCCTTTGAATACACGGTGTCATTGCTTCTAATAAATGTTATGTTCCCTGTTTATGGTGAGCGAGTGTGTAAAGATGGGAGTGTAAAGGATGACAGGGAGGGGGAAAATGGGGGGGAAATGGTGTTTTTCCCTGCACCAGCCTCAACGGAGATGTTCAGCTGACCACTGAGAAGGAGCCAGGGATGGAAAATATCTTTTCTGCAGAGACTCATTTCATAACATCCATGATCTCACTGCTCTGGGCCTGCATCTGGAGCCCCTGTCTACAGTAGCTCCTCCAAGTACAGCCCAGCCTTTTCATTTATATTATCGGTTGTGAAATTAATACTCCCTGATATGGGCTGTCGAGAAATGACAGTATTATTATTATTATTATTATAATTGAGCCCCTGAGAACAAAAGTGGCCTAACTTCATATTTGTCTTTTTTTAAGCACTAATCTTAAACTGATTCCTTAGTGGTCAATCTGTCTAGTGCAATAATGGATTAACTCAGTGTAGTTCAAGTACTATACAATGGTTGAGGGATATGTTCCTCAGTTCAAGAATGCATAAAGTGCTCAGTGCAATTGTGGTTCAAAATGAAAAATTAAAAAAGCGTGTTAGGCCACTCTTGTTCTAAGGGGCTCAATTATTATTACTATTATTATTATTAGTTGTGGTGACAGTTTTAGTAGTAGCTCTGTAGTTGTTGTTGTATTGTCCCAGTAGAAGTTAAAGATGTTGTTGTAGTTGTAGTACTAGCAGGAGTTGTAGTATTGGTATAGTTGTGGTTGTTGTCATGGTGTTTGGTGTGCAATTTAATCATATTTGATTCAAATCTTGTTTGAGGTATTGGACAATCTTTAATCTTGGAAAAACAAAGCAATGATATTCAGTGTTTGTGTAAACATTGGTGGCAGAGTCCTGTTAAAAGTAAAGACAGAACACAAATTGCCGCCTATCGCTGAGAAGTGCACCCAGCAGTGCGGCAGAACGAGAGGCGGATGTGTGGAGAGCCTCGTCATCCCCAGCTGCAGCAGAGCACCGGGCCAAAGGAAACCTGCTCAGAGTTGTATACACTCCAGCACTGCTAAATGCATGGCTTTACTGTGTTGAAAAGCGCTAGTCAATGTCAAACACATTTGATTGTCTTCGCTGTATAGAATTGTCTTTTGTAAGTATAATGTGTCCAAAATGCAGGGGTTTTGTGACGTTCCTCTGTTCCAATCAGACCTACTGGATCCTGCAGTAGTAAATACAACAAAAGCCCCAAAATAACTCCCTGGGCGAGGATGCTTTCAGTCACAGCAAATTCCTGTCCACGTGGCTTTGGAGTAATCCTCAGTAGATGCCTTGTTTTACTGCAAAGGCTGAGATTTGATGGAGTAGCATAATCCCTGTTGAAAGTTCAGACAATGGAACACATTTCACAATGTTCAGCGACTTAACAAACTATCATTCGGATGTGTGCGCTCAGCCAAACTGGAAGATGCACCTGCTCTAAGTAGTGTAATGTTTGTTGATTGAGTAGAAGAATTAGCAGACTCTGATAACAGAGGCTCATGCTTTCAAAATTTTTACTGCCAGATTGAGTCTTTATTCCAAGATGGATGTTTTGTGAATCCTGGTGATATTTTACATAAGTAATTACCTCTTAAAAGCTTCAACACGAAAGTATTATTCCCATGCCTGTGGACCAAATAGGTGTGGAGACCAAGCTGTAAAATTTTTTTACTGATATTATTTCCCAGATTTAAAAAGTCATAAAGCTACCAAAGAAAACACATGACTTATATCAGATATTCCTTCCTCTACAGGGATATATATAGAATATTCCATTTAGGTATAAATTAAGAGGCCAGTAAGCATGGAAAAAACTCAATTTGATCTTTTAGCCGGTGATATCCACTGCTAAAAATATGTTGTATTGTTTTGTAGCCTTGGCATTAATCATGGATCCCGTAGACTCCGTATCTGAAATGCTGGAGTTTTTCACTTGCACTGCAATATATTGCAGCAGATGAGATTAGATGGGGAAAGGCAGGATTACATAACATGTGTCAGTATGCCTCACATAGAATCGGAGCCAGTGTTTAGTCTCCTGACTTGCGTGTCGACTCTTTCCACAGACTCCCTTGCTGCCCTTTCCCCCACCTATCTAATCATGTCCTCACATGAACTCAGTGTCTCCACGAAGCAGACGGACTTACAGACAGCAGTTCAAATACTTCTCTGACTGGGAGGCCGCATCGAGTAGCTGTAAGACGTACTCCCCCCATTGTTTTTGTACTTTATGTGAAGAATTATTCAGAACATAGAGCCTGTGGTTGGTTTAGTTTTTAATTGTTAATGTTGGTGGTAGTTTTTAGCCTATATTTAATTTATGTAGTGAAATTATGAACTTTTCTGTATTCACTCTTGTTCCTATTCAGAGAAAATGATGGTTCTCAGTTCAGCAACTCATCTGATAATGAGTTACTGAGATATGAGATGTTTGATTCTAAACTGAAGGTATGTGAGACATTGAAAACGCACAGATTACGGGAGGATCTGTGTAATAGGATCAGTGTTAACGCTAAAATAAATCATAGTACATACTTAGATGTGTTCTACTCCCTCGCGCAAAATTATCTTACACTCTAATATTTTGTTAGATCACCTTTACCGTTCATTACAGTGCACATTTGCCATGGGATTGTTTCAAGAACCTGTCATGTATTTAGTTCTGTCAAGAGTTGCATTAATTTTTGGCTGATATCTTGCGTTAATCATTGGAAAGTCTCACCACTCGAATGATCTTTTCCAGCACATCCCAAAGACTTTCATTTGGGGTCAGGTGTAAGTTGGACAGTTGAACCAATTCCAGTGATTTCACAGCAGTCTCCTTAGTTATTTTATTTATTTAGTTATTTATTTTTGCTTGATGCAGTCAGTAATTTGCCCCTTCTGAAACACAGTAACATCTTTTTCAAGATCATGGGATGCATCTTATGACATGGCTGTTTAGGAAATGAGTCGCAACACACTGCATCAGTTAAAGTTAAAAGAATTGTCAGCTGAAATGTATTAATCACTACAATTATGATCTTAAGTATTTGAGCCAACTTTTTTTGGTCAGGGAGTGTATACAGCTCCACTTGGAATGACAAAAGACTTCAAATACTTACAGGTCTTTCTGCTTAGCAGAAAAGCCTTCCATAAAATGCCATCACCAGCACAGGAATTCAAATAAGTTTAACACCTCTGGTCAGTCTTCTGGTGCACTCACACCAGTGGAATGAGCAGAGGAGGAAATGCCTTGACTCTTGCCAGTTCTTTTGCAGATTTAGCAGAAAAATAAATTAAACCATTGAAATAACCTACCACAATTCAAGAGATAATATGATAGTATTTTTTTTTCTATTTTTTAAGAATTTTTTTGATGGCACATTGAAATAGAAATAACCTGACCTTTTAAAAGAGCAAAACAGCCACATATCCAGAACGGCATCCTGTACAGAAATGCCTTTTGAAAGGTAAACCAGACTCTGCCTGGGAGCACTCCGGGGGGGGGACACCTAAAATGTTGCAATGAAGCCTTTGGAATAGGCTGAAAAATTACCACAGTGTATGTTCAGCACAAAGAGAATTGTACCATGTTAATCCGAGCTGAATATCATTGCTCTGACATATCAGTCCTGCTGTGTAAATTTTTGTTTTTTTTTTTATACTGGAATGGGCGCTACCCCAATATCCCTTGTGATTGTGAAATTTTGCCGTCATAAAGACATTATATTTTTGCTGTGGAATAGGGAAAGGATTAAAAACGGACACTTCAAATGAAAACCAAATCACTGTGTACAGAGACTTTTAAATTCTAAACAATTATGCCACTTGCAAGGATAGCTGTCCACACACTCGTGGGGGTGGAGGAATCCTCCAATGTGTTTGCCGAGTCACCTGTGCTTGAGGCATTTCAGGGCAGATCATGCTTCTCTCCAGATCTAAAGCCAGATTTCTGTAGGTGCTTTAATGCAAGCCAAATTGGCTGGAACCTACAGCTTAGAAACAGCTGCCCACTGCAACAGCTGTTAAGAGCCCCACAGCTGGAGGCCTCTGTCATCAACAGCTATGAGATTGGAGGTTTCAACCCCATCTGTTATTAGCTTACAAAATTCATATTTGGGCAATCTGAAACCTATCATTCAGCATGCAAAAACATGCTCACTTGCCCCCGTTAGCAGTATGAGGCCTGGGCACACACAACTATAGGGTATGAACAGTTCTGGTACTTTGTCTATCTGCAACCCTCTCACTCTGTTGAGTAAATCAGGAAAGCCCCCCAAAATATGATTTAGCATATTGTTAGTATTAAATATTTGGCATAATTTGTTGCCAGTTCAAAGGGGAAGTCATAAAATGGAAGAGAAGAGTGAGATATATGTGACATGTACAACGTTTGTGTTTTTTCTGCCAGTTATTGCTAATGGCCCCCAAGAATGTCAGTGTGCGAGCAAGTGTATCTGAGAACAAATGTGTCTCCGGAGCCGTTCCTGGAATGGAGCCAGCACCTCCCGCCTTTGGTCCTGTCAGCCTGCAGCCTGAGTACTGGCTTTATTTAGATGAAAAAGCCTAACGGTGACCCTCGATGTGACCCACACCCTCTTCTCATGTCTTATTATGCTCCCTCATTAACGCACACGCATGCCTCAGACAGCTGATTCTCATCAATCACCAGGGCTACCTCAACGCAGGTCCAAACGGGACCCCTTCCCTTTTGATCATACATTTCAAACAACAGGATGAGAATGTACACCATTGGGATATCCGTATTTCATGTGCAATCTTTCTATTTTTGTAGTGTGATTAAAAAGCATATTCTCAATTCAATCACTGTAGACAGAAAATGGCTGTTCCCTGTGCTGAGGGGCTGGGTGAGAGGGGGGTGGGGGGGTTTGTTGCATGACTTATTCTCTAACATGGAAAAACGGAGTCAGCCGCATGAGCAGCATCTTCTCAATGCTGAGATCCAGTGCAGCTGTTTTCTGTTATTGAACAGTTTAAATAAAAACATGACTGCCGGGATTCCGCGTGGGAGTCAAAGCTCGCCCTCTGGCATCGGTTTTCTCAAACTATCGGCTCCATGACCCATCAGCTGAGGCTGAAAACAAAAGTTGTTACAGCGTCTTTCTCCGCTTTCCCCGTGCCGCTGTTGGGAAGGTCGCTCAGGCCTGCAAAAAAAACTTAGCTGCCCCACCTTCCCCACCCATACACCAGTACAGTCCAGTTATTTTTGGGGATGTCCAACTGAGATTCCAAATTACTTACTGTATGAGGTGAAGAAGGTTGACCACTTGCATTTCAGAAGGATACACAAATAGGGCTCCGGATCAGTGTCATTTGATGGTGTCAGTTTGGCGGTGTTAAAATGTGACCTGACGTCACTGTGGTCTCTGCACAGACACCAGCTGGGGGTGGGCAGCCTTGATCCTGGAGTGCCAGGGATGTTTCTGGTTTCTCCTCCATCTGGGGTCCTTCATCTTGCAGCAGTAGGTCAGGCCTCAACAGAAGCAGCTGTCAGGCTGTCTGTGTGAGAGTCTGCTTGGGACATTTTTATCTCTTGGCCGCCAGCGGGCATTCTGTAATCTACCATGAAATGAAGACATTTGTCATAAGAAAAGACACAACATACCCACCCACAAACAAACCCAGAATTATTTGTTGGCCTTAGTACAAACTTTCTCAGCTGTCAGTGGCACGTCGATCTGTTGCATGCATGAATCAGGAGGAGGTTAGTTTGTGTTAGAAAATTGAGACGCAATGGGAAGCTAAGCATATGCATTGTATTTCTGGTACCTCAAAGCTAAAATTCTGCACATGCTCATCAAAGCTTAAACTTAGTATACCGCACTGTTTATGGGAAACAGTGGGCAAACGCTCTCCGGGCTGATCCTAAATCAGCCCGGGGATCTTCTATTGCACTATCAAGTCTCCCAACCTGATATGTGCCACACTTCAGCCATGGAAGGCATTGCTCCTGTTACAGCCCCTCTTAAAACGCAACAGAGCTGCTGTCAGAACTGTGACCACCGACCAGCAGAGCTCAGAAGTCAAATCATTTGCCACCCCTGCTCCACCCCTCTGAAAAATAGGCCCTGCAGAGTAAAACAAGAACAAGATGTGTAATTATTTAATGTTCCTTGGTGTCCAAATAAAGCTGTGATTTTATGTGCGCATGGGTTTCTTGGTTTCCAAGTTTTTTTTTTTTTGAAGTATTTTTACCAGTCACTGATTTTTACAGCAGGAGGTATTAAGTAAATTTCCATGTCAGAGGGTTAGTTCATTTGAGGATAAGCAATAAATTAATGACCCACTATTTTTTTTCCCCCCTTGGCCATTCTTCTTTTTACAGTGGTCGCTGGTACTTTTTGAGACTACAGTAATTGAAAATTAGATCTCTTTCTCAATGAGAACTTTATTTTAATACAATTATAGTGTTAACTACCCACACTGTGAAATAACTCTTGATAACTATTGCAAGTTGAATGAATTGAGATGTTTTTTCCTGAAACATTTAATAAGAATAAGTACAATGAAACAATGTAATTGCAACAAACTTCTGGCAGTCGAAATGAGTCAGAAGGAATTTTGTGTTTCCACTTCATATGCCAAGGCCGGCCTCATTATAATTTGACTGCTTTTTCCTGAAATCATTTGGCTGCCACAATAGCTCTGTGTTTCATGGCTTTAAATGGAATGAATAGAGGACAGCATCGCCTTTTACCTAATTAATAAGACTTGCTAAGCCTAGAGCTGAACTGTTTCGGAGGTTGATTCTTTTGTTAGATAGAGATGGTGGTCATTTAATACATTTTACCATGGAAATGCCCCCCCCCCCCTTATTATTGTGAAATTGCTTGTGGCCTCTTTGTGTTTTTCATTGCCACCACTTCTAATCATTTATATATGTCTTCCTGGAATCCCTGTCACATAAGCATTCCTGGGCAGTAGAGAGACGTGTCCAGAATTCGGAATAATTCCTCCCTGGGTCACTGAGTAACCCCTCTACCCAGCTGTCCTGGGGATGGTATGGGTCAGGCTCCATTCGGTCAGGGTCTTGCTTCTTTTTTGTCCTGGACCCACCCAAGTATTTATATGTGAGAGAGGGGCTGGAGGCCAGGGTTATGTCTGTAATTCTCTGCCGTAGTTCACAGTAGTGAAGGTGAACACTGTCTGCTGATCATCAGTGGGGAGGAGGAAGTGGTCCTGTAGTTTGTGGCACAGCAAGTGATTCATGTATACGGATGGAGGAGTACTGCTGCCCTGTTCTGCTGGCCTGCTCCTCTGATTTATGAGGGGACAGGCATTTGTTAGGGCCAGTGGTAAGAAATCTTAACAAAAGTATCTGACCCAGTTTGTTGGAGTAATATTGTATTCTCATGTGCTTGTGACTATATGATTTGATATGAAATTCATTAGATTTGATTCAGGGATAAAGTGAGGGTGTGAAGTCCAATAAGTGCTCACTTATCATCTATTTAAAGTGAGGTATGGTTGGGGTTATGACATTCCCCAATGTTCTCAATGTTCCTCTTCTGATCAGAGCTTCTTGTTGCTGCCCAAATGTTTTCATTTTGGAAGGTGAAAGTGACAATTAACAAGCTCTGGGAAAGAATCTGTCAGCCTGCCATAAGCACCCAGAATACCTGGTTCTAATACCCGGCAATGAGTTTCCATTTGATGGAAACACCCTCAGTATCTCCAGGGCTCTACCAGCTGGGTGCTTTATTAACCATGGGCCAACTAATTAAAACAATGCAGTCACTTGCAAATCATTTAACTCTTTTCCCCATAGACTCCCCCCTCCCTTTCCCCATAATGACTAAAAATGACGACCCTGGCCATATCAATGAAGCCGACATTTGACACCTTGGGGATACCCCCGTTTTCAATCAATGGGGAGGCTAGGGAAAAGATCCATTGATATACATAGGCATCCTATTTAAACTGTATATTTTCCTGAAAATAGTACAAAGACAACATTTAAGTTGTAGAAATTGAGAAATTTTTTTTTTTTTTTTTTTGAAAAATCGCTTGGATGGCAGCATATGTTGCTCCAAAACTGATATATACACTGCAGGCCAGAAGTTTGGAAGCAAGGCCAGTACAGGTAAAACGTTTGGAAGAAATTTCAAGTTTCTGTTTACAATGCCTTTCTTAAAAACCAGTATGAAGTCCGTGGATTTTGGGATGTATTTACTGCATGATTAGACTTTTCTTTCATTGATATGCACCATTTTCCTCTATTTACCTTTGGGTACTGTATACAGTGATGTTAACAGACCATTGCTGAATAAATGTTAACAAAAGAAAGGAGGGGCTAAGTTTTTGAGTTGAGAAGATTTGCAAGAGTCACAACTTCAGTGAAAAAGTAAAAAACAAATCACAGTCCAAAGTGCATTATTCACTTTATGTCATGGTTTACAGCCCACCGGATGCCAACGGCAATCCGGTGGGCACTAGGACCATGGGTCTAGTAATATAGGCCTGATAATTTGAGTAAAAATGTATTCTGATAAGTGACTCTTTATATAATAATCATGTTTATTTTGTTGCAAAGTAAGCCAATGAAACTATGATCTTTTTTTGTACAAATTAGATCTTGCTTCCAAACTTTTGGCCTGTAGTGTAGTTCAACATTAATGGTGTCTTCACAGATGTGCAGGTTACTCATGCGATATGCACTAATACCCCCCATTCTATCATCAGTGCTGGCTCTTTGAACTGTGCGCTTATAACAAGCTGGATAGTCCCTCTCCTCTTCAGGCCGGAGGACGCAACGTCTATGATATCCAAAAATAACGTCACGATTTAATTGGTCTGACTGCAGGATATTTTTTGACTGCCTCAGTCAGTATTACTAACTTAAATGAGCTTGGGCGCAGAGATAACGGATGCTTTTCTGGATCTTGTTTATATATGGTTTTATCTTTATATGGTGGAGTGTTAACTTGCATTTCTGGATGCAGTGACAAACTGTGTTCACTGACAATAGTTTTCAGAATTGCTCCTGAGCCCATGCATTGATTTTCACAAAAGAATCCTGTCTATCTTAATGCAGTGCTGCCTGAGGGCTCGAAGATTATGGCCATTCTATGTTAGTTTTCAGCCTTGTCCCTTAACGTACTGAGATTTCTCAGGGTTTTTTTGAATCTTTTAATTATATTATGTCCCATAGATGATGAAATCACCAAATTATTTGCGATTTATGTCGAAAAATGATGCTCTGAAATTGTTGAACTATTTACTCGTGCGGTCTATCACTGAGTATTGAAGCCGTGGCCATTTTTACTTCTGAAAGAGTCTGCCTGTCTGGGATGCTCTTTTTGTATACAATCATGTAACTGATCTATTGGCAATTAACCTAGTTATTTGTGAAATGTTTCATCTGGTGCATTTTTTACCATCATTCAACTTTTCCAGTCTTTTGTTGCCCCCGCCCCATCTTTTTTTGAAGTGTGTTGCTGGCATCAAAGATAATTTTTTCAAAAAACAGTAACATTTTTCTTTTTCAACATCGGCTATGTTGTCCTCTTACTATTTTCTCTTACTATTTTCAATTAAATATGGAGTTTAAATGATTAGCAAATCATTGCTTTCTGTTTTTATTAAAATTTTACACTGCGTCCCAACTACTTGGGAAAAGAGATTGAGTGAAAAAGAAACCACAATTTAAATTACAGGACTGTGATTAAAGCTAGAAGCTGGAGTTCTGTCTGCTTTAAGTTTCAGACAGAAGCAGAACATCTGCCTCAAAATGAAACTGTACCATATACTGAAGGAGGAACTGAGCCCATTTTAATTGGGTGAAACACCCCATTGAATTCACAATGAAGTCTCTGAGTGTCACCCAGTCATTGAACTAGCAGTTTTACAGCACTAATGGTGCAATTGACCACTATTTTAGGACTTTATGGTCTGTCTTGATTTACTGAATGTTTACAGAATACTGCAATTCAGAGGGAATGGCTAACTTCATTCCTTCATCTGTACTTTTGGGTATATCTGCTCAGACTTTTGGTAGTAAAATCCCACAGCTCACAGTGAGGTAAGTGGACACAAATCAGTGTTCCCACTGGCCCTAAAGCCTCACCTTTAGGAAAGATCTTCTACTGCGGCCTGTTTCCCTCAGTCCCCCCACCCCCCATGTCACGCCAGTCAAGGTGTGATTTGCCGGAGATTGGAGTTAAGTCTGTTAGGAACCACCCAAGCTTAACGCTTAAAACTGGCTGCACATGGCCCAATGGTCCACCAGAATGTCTGCCAGATGTGTTCCCATGGGCATGAGCAGGAAGAGTGAGAAATGGGTCAGAAACTGGGCTATGAAAGGGATCCAGTTCTCAGGCCATACCCCTGGTTGTCAAAAGTCACCTGGAGGAGCTGAGTCTAAAGACTTCATGTTGAAAAGAACCTTTTTTTAATCTCTCTCTGATGGCGTGCTCATTGTTCCTCAGTGGGTAATTATTCTTATATGAGCGATGTACAAAATACAAAGACTGCCAGTCAACAGAGACAGTGTTGTGCTTCAGATATGTGCCAGAGTCACAAGGCACCCAACTTCTGGAAAATGTAGCTGTGAGCAAAAATACTGTTTAAAATAAGGCAAATAATGTTTGACCCCTCATCGTTTTGCCATGTTTCAACACTTGCATTACTATTTTTATTATTGGTAGTAGTAGTGGTAGTTGAGATGGTTATCAAAGTCATAAATATAGGTTGGTAGTCATCACATTCATTTTTCTTGTATTTTTGCGTTCACGACTTATAGGGGTTGAATCTTGGTGGTCTGTTAAGACTTGCAAGTTATTTGGTCCGTTAAGCTTAGGGATACCCAGATACTTGACACCAGTAATTTTACGTGTAAGCTTTAAGACTTTAGATTGTTATTCTTGCGCCCTGTGTTTATGTGCAAATAGTGTACGTATACGTCATGCAGCCCCGTGGGTCCAGACTCGACCTGTAATATTTTCCTTGGTCTCCCACTGAAAACGTTCCCAAGCAGTGTCCCTCAGACCTCTGTGGTATTTAATCACAGGGCCTGTAAGTGAGTAAGCTGGCTGAGTGCTGAAGCCCTCGGTGGCAGGCCAAACACTAAGCACACCGCCGACTATCCATTAAGATGGCCATTGTAATACGCATTTTGGCACTGTTTCCAGACCTGTGGTGAGCTGGAAGTATTGGCTCTTT
Source organism: Gymnothorax javanicus (assembly GCA_029692085.1). Taxonomy (NCBI): domain Eukaryota; kingdom Metazoa; phylum Chordata; class Actinopteri; order Anguilliformes; family Muraenidae; genus Gymnothorax; species Gymnothorax javanicus. The sequence continues at coordinate 50,128,912 of CM056194.1, forward strand.
CTGTCATCATTTCAGGCTCATTTTGGGTACTGTTCCCAGAATAATGTTGGAACTGTGGAGAAGGGAGTCTCCACTGTCATTTAACTTTTTTATTTGATCCTTTGACGCTGTTCCTAGAACTATGTGGGGATGTAGTTGACTTAAGGGAGGTTTGTTTACCAGCAGTGCCATTATCAGGTAGACCTATTGATTTCATATTTGCCAAACAGTTGCAACATGTTTTTTCCTATTTTCAGACGTTGGCCGTTTCTTTTTAATTTCAGGCTTCGCCCTACTGAGAAAGTGACAGGCCACATCAACTGCTGCCATGCCCTGAATCTAGAATACACTGCAGATACACATGGCATTTGTATGGCTGTTTACTCTGTGGCAGTGACCCAAAGTATTTGAATGCTTTGAAAAAAGAAACTACATTGGTCATTGTCAGCACTATTAGGAGAAGGATCAAACCACAGCTGGTGTGCAGACACATTTATCTTTCCCGAACTACATATAACTGCTGTCGACGAGACACAATGCGCATGTAGATTTTTTTTGGAAACATAATTGCCTTTTGCTAGAGTGAGATATCTGTTTTTTTCTTGAGTATTAGATACAGTCTGATCTTAAAAAAATATATCAAGCTTAGAATATATTGAGCAAGTTTTTTAGATTTTGTTGTTAACATTATTGCAAAGTTCTTTTTTGTTCATTTAATATTGTCTGTTTATATTGGCCTGAAATTGTATTGGGTTAATAGCCTTTCTCAACTTATTAAACAGGGAAAGTTGCATGTTGAGTTCAGTCTTCAGTTGTGGAGTATGTGAGCTTTTCAGCCCTCTTTTGCCAAAATGAATATCGGGATTCAACTTTTGACTCTCATCATTTGATACGACTGTAACCCAACTTCTCTATCACAGTTTATCAGTATTTGGGTCCTGATAAGCTTTGAAAAACATTGAAGTTTTCTAAGGTCTCTGTGCTGGTTGACGTTAACGATTGAACTACAAACCTGGGACCTAGGCTAGCATGAATAAACTTCATTATTCTTTCCTTATTTGTCAAAAAAACGTGCCCTAATGCATTTCCGGTGTTTTCAGGCACAGTGTTTTTGCATATATGATCTATACTGATATTTACTGACCTGTATTTATTTAGGTTTAATATACAGTGGTTTGCTATGAACACCTCATTCAGTGATACAACAGTAATATCGCACCTTGGATCTAAACCTGCTAATTTCAGCTCGTAAATCCTTCTCTGTAACCGCAATTCCACCCTGCCTCCCAAATAATCTGATTTTATGTCTGTCAGCTTTTCTTTTGTAAGAGTAGCAATACACAGCCACACCTCCAAAATCTGCAGTCTGCCACTCATTTCTATCGAATTTGACTAGAAGTTGTTGTAATTGGGGACTAATGATGTCTTATCTGGCAAATCAAGTAAATAGTTTCATTGTCTCAACGAAGGCAGGCAAAGTGCCCAAAAATATGTCATCATTGTCATGCCAGCTGTCAATATTTCTCATAACCCTTTACGACAGTTATACATGATTTATTACTCTATCATTTATGGCGTGGTCATAAATGTGTCATAAGTGAAGTGCTGATATTAAGTTAACAGATAATAGTTCTTGATTAATATCAGGCAGTCCTCTCATTACTGGAAAAGACCCAGGGAAAGGCTTTCTGTAGTTTAGAATGTACTAGCATTGGTTTCCTCAAGGCCTGTTTTTTTTGTCATTTTTTCAGAGTTTGCCCGTTTTAAAGTTTTGAAGTTTGCCTACAAATGTTGCTTAATCTGTTCCTGAAGTAACTTTCTCGCGGGGTTGCATACTGTTGTGGAATGAGTAGGTACTTTACCCCTGCATGTGAAGTGGCAAGTGTTTTGAAGCAGTCAGTCATGGTGATTATGATACCCCTGTCTGAGCAACCCACTGAGCAGGAACTTTACTTAGTGGCTTTATTACCAGCATCTAAAAGGACACTGCTGCTGACTGGAGTGATTCTTACACTGTGTATGTCTAAAGCGTTTATGTTTGACCTTTTATATCATACCAATTAGGCAAATGTGATTTTAGAAAATTAGACATGAATGCTCGGGTGTTTTCAGATAAATATACAGTTTTTGGTTTTTTTTTTTTTTTTTGGTCCTACAAATACATCTGTGTACAGAGATGCCCATTTCTTTTTTGTCAGAAGTTGGGAGTTAATTCAGCCCCCCTTTTTCTGTGGAATGCAGCATTTGTTTAAAATAAGAAGAGTGATCAAGACCTGATTGATATATAAAGCAAAAATAAGCCAACTACTGATGCAAAACATAACCGCCTTGGTGGAGGTAATTGACCTATGGCTAAGCCCCGCCCCCTCCACTGACTCAGACAAACAATCAACATTTTAGAACAGGCGCTAATGGCTGGTATCACAGTCGGAGATATTTTTCAGGATGCTATCAATGATTTTTGGCGATAGAAGGCTCAAATATCATCAAGAATTCAGCAAAAAGGGTTACACTATGCATTGGAGGGATACATTCATGAATTTAGAGTGGAGAAGGTCAACGAAAAGTTTAAATTAGAAGCTAAAATTTTCAGGTCTCAGTGCAAACGCGATCAATCGCATCTCGTTTCCGTCAACCTCTCACACAAGATAGAGGATCAGCATTGTTCGTGCACTGCAGGGTAATAAATTTAATTTACCCATTGTTATTGCTACCTAATTTAAGAAATCTAACCTGACATGACTGAACTAAGTAAACAAGATGACATGGTAAACAACGCAGCCAGGAGCTCACGTTAAGCCAACGTCCATCAGCACTGAAGTTAGCCATAGAGTTTACTAACTTTAGCTAACGTTAGCTGACTTAGCGATGTGAAAGATAACTTTACATTAATCTCCAGCGAAGTGACAAGATGTCGCCTTAAACACAGTGTTGACTTAGCTTGGAACAAATGTAGACATCCTTGTTGACCTTTGTTAGCCACGTTAAGCTGATGGTGGGGTCTTCCACAAAGCTTTATCCAGAGGAGACACTTCTCTCGGTTATGATGTGGCTTTGGGAAGGGTATAAAATACACTTCATTGCCCAGCCTCTTGGGATACCTCGTATCGGATGTTACATTTACCCCAAGCACAGCGTTTGACAATTTTTTTAACTTAGAAACATTTTAAAACCCCATAAAAGCGAACGATTTGGAGTTTCCGTAATGCATTTCAATGGAAGTTCAGACTCAGAATGTCCGAGTATATGGGGAGTGAATACGCACTGTGATTGGCTCATTGCATTTGAGGGCGGGGCTTAGCCATAGGTCAGTTATGCCAATGACCTCCCATTTCAAGATTAAACCTCCTCAACATTATTCTGTGAGTAGCTCTCTCACTACCAAAGCCAGGAGAGCCATAAGGGACATTTTTCAGTTTGTTAGTGGTGCACTGGCCAACATGGAAGTCGTCAGACTTGCGGTTTGCCCCTCAATTCTTCTGCTTTTGGCTATACAACAGTACACCGTGTCAATCAGACACAGGCTGGGGGTAATTTTAGTCTGGCCAACACTGGATGCGCAGTTAATACAGTTTTTTTTGGATCAAGAAAAAGCACGGGTACTTTTATAATTGGAAGCCACAGTATGTTGATTTAGGCCATGTTTTCATTGTAAGATCGATGGCCAGTTGACCCCTTGTTTACCCTGTGGACCAAATGCCGGGAGCCTTGGGAAGAATAGGAAGGGAATATATATCCTACTAACCACACAAAGTAGACTTAATGGAACAGAAATGCCCTGCTTGGAGTGTGCTAACATTGGTTGACTCGGTCACGCATCACTGTTGGCCTTCATCTGTGACTGCCAGAAAGGAGGGCTGTTCATCACTCCAGCATTTTTGCTTGGGTGTAATCATTCCGCAGGGACACATTTGATGACCTGATGTGTCTTTTTCATCAGCTTGTTGTAGGGCTGAGGTATGTAGGGTGGCTGAGTTATTGGCAGCTCATCAGTTGTCTGGAGAGGCGCTCTTCAGCACTGCACAGACAGATTAATATATGAAGCAAACAAGATGGTTTTAAATCTTTTGAACTGAAGATTTTATTTTGTATACTTGAAACGTCTGGTCATTTAAATCCTTTTTTTTCTTTTGCTTTTTTGGAGCTATTGTGTTAGATTTGGTTATCAACAGTTTTTTTATTATTATTATCAAAGGTTGACAATGCAATATTTGTTAGTCATCAGTGAATGTTAGTCCTTCTTATGAGTAAAGCAGTCTTATAAATACAGTGGAAATATTGGGGTCAAATCATTACCAAAAAACTGCGATAGATGGTGTGACAGCCTTAGAGAGAGGTACAAAAAAACATATTTCAGCCATCAAGTATGACATCGTTCTGTAAGCAGTTGAAATTAATCAACCAGTTGTCTTTCATGGTGTAATTTGGTGAATGCAGACAACCCATCGAAAGTACTTTTTTGCAGTGAGTTTACCGTCCAGGTGGTGGGTGGGGTGCTTGTGGAGGGGCAGTGTGAAATGGTAAAGGTGATTGGACAGCTTGGATAAGGGCCTGGCTGATGTCAGAATGGAGAAACTGGATCATGACTCTGGCCATTGAGTCAGTTTGTTAAATATGTGTATTTCTTATTTCTAGTGACCATGTTTCCATTCTTCTGTCCATGTGCAGAGGTGCTCAATTATGCATACACGATTCAAAGGCGATTGTGAAAAGTTGAATTAATGCTGCCAATGCTTTCAAATATGAATTTCAACTATCCATAACTACCGAATAAATGTAGGCCTTGCCAGATTCCTCAGTTTTGCCAGCGATAATTGAACTGCTGCGTGGTTGGTGAATGATGCTGAAGAATTTTATTCCTTTTTCTTTTCAAATTCCTTTACAGGGATCTACCTGTTTGACATGATTTACATCGACTCGGCTTACCCTGCCTCTGACAGCATAATCGAGACGGAGCAGAGGACCAATCAGATGAATAACCTCCTCCGGGTCATCTCTGACCTTCAGATGTCCTGCAAGTATGGTAAGTGAACACTCCATGCTGCTGAAAAACTCTTGGTGCCTGTGAAATCTCTGTGATTTTCAAAGAAATAATGGTTATTAAATATCGAGAAAACATTCTGTATCACACATTTTTTGTGGGAATACTTTTCCAAGCTGAGACAAACATGTCAAACATTTATAACAAGGGTCTGTTGACTACTCAGTTGTGATTGGCTGAAAGATGTTATCAGGGTCTTCTGCATGATTTTTATTTAAACTGTACACCTATGAATACACACCTTGGTGGATTACTATTATAGTGGTGGATTATAGTGGCCAAGTAGTAGGATGGAATCCATCTATCTATTTGGCTATCGATCTACAGTATCTATCTATACATCCATCCATCCATCCTATTGCAAGCATAGCCAATGGCAATGCTTTGAGATGCCGTCGGGGCAGATAACAGACATAACAATATAAGCAAAAACAAGTTGTTTTTACCCCTCGGCCGACTCCGCATCCATCCATCCATCCTATAGCAAGCATAGCCTGTCGTGACAATGATTTTGTCCGGGCCAGTACTGAAGCAACTAATGATCGCAGATCACCAAATTTAACAATGGTAACTAATGACCCATAGAAACAAAGTCAGGGTTTTTGTTTGACCTTTGACCTTAGGCCGACCTTGAGCCTGGAAATCTTGTCCGGTCAGGGGCCACTAATTATTGCAGCTTCACCAAATTTGGTATGGTAACTCACTATGACCCATAGATGTGCAACGTTAGGTATTTTGCTGGTTTCACTGTTGACCTTAGCGCTGTCCTTGACCCTGGAAATCTTGTCCGGGTGATTTTGTCCGGGCCAGTACTCAGCAACTAATGTTCGCAGCTTCACCAAATTTGGTATGGTAACTCATTATGACCCATAGATGTGCAACGTCACATGTTTTGCTGGATTTGACCTTTGACCTTAGCGCTGTGACCTTGACCCTGGAAATCTTGCCCGGGTCAGTACTGGGCAACTAATCATTGCAGCTTCACCAAATTTGGTATGGTAACTCACTATGACCCATAGATGTGCATCGTTAGGTTTTTTGCTGGATTTCACTTTGACCTTAGCTCTGTGACCTTGACCCTGGAAATCTTGTCCGGGTCAGAACTCGCAAATAATCATCGGAGCTTCACCAAATTTGGTATGGTAACTCACTATGACTCATAGATGTGCATCGTCAGGTTTTTGCTGGATTTGACCTTTGACCTTAGCTCTGTGACCTTGACCCTGGAAATCTTGTCCAGGTCAGTACTCAGCAACTAATTCTTGCAGCTTCACCAAATTTGGTATGGTAACTCACTATGACCCATAGATGTGCAATGCGAGGGTTTTTGCTGGATTTGACCTTTGACCTTAGCTCTGTGCCCTTGACTGTGGAAATCTTGTCTGGGTCAGTACTCGGCAACTAATTCTCGCAGCTTCACCAAATTTGGTATGGTAACTCACTATCGCACACATATGTGCAATGTCATGTTTTTTGCTGGATTTCACCTTTGACCTTTGCGCTGTGACCTTGAGGCAGGAAATCTTATATGGGTTAGTACTCAGCAACTACTGTTCGCAGCTTCACCAAATTTGGTATGGTAACTCATTGTGACACATAGATGTGCAATGTCACCTTTTTTGCTGGATTTGACCTTTGACCTTAACGCTGTGACGTTGAGGCAGGAAATTGTGTCCAGGCCGAGGGGTATTCAGCAACGCGTTATGTTTTGGATTTGGTGTAATTTCTATTCCAGCGGCCGAAAAACGAATGGGGAAAAGTGGGTTTCCTTTTTTCCTTTATATTCACACGAAGAAAGAAAAACAAAATTATGTTTTTTTTTTTTTTATTTATGCTATTAATAAAGTTTAACACAGATTCAGGAGGGCAGGCTACATGGACCCAAAGTGAAAGCTAAGAGAAAGTTTTCATTTGTTATATTTTATTAAAGTTTATTTTTCTTAATTACAGCTTTGCTTCTCTTTAAAGTTGTTTTGTTCAGACATGTAGTAACCGATAAAGCAGTGGGATTCACTTGTTGAAAATATGGAAACCTGATCACTTTAATCTTAAAAAAAAGTTTACAAAGAACAGTGTAAGTGCATCATGTACCCTCCTTTGTTGGTGCATTTTACTACTGACCATTGACTTAACACTAGGTTCTTGTTAGTCAATCGCACAGTGGCTTTCCACTGCCTGAAGACTACAATGTGCCAAAACATAGTAACAACGCAACACCACATTATTTGATGTTTCACCTCATGAATTTTACCGATTTTTCAAAATAAACTCTCATTTCATATTCTTGTGACATATTTCAAAGAAGTTGGTACAGTAAAATATTTACCACTTTGTAATGTTACCATTCCTCTTCACAACGAATAAAAGGCTACATATTGGTTGGAGACACTAGTGAATCAGTTTGTAGGAAAATGATGTACCAACTAAATTTTCATATAAATATACATTACAGTGACTTCTGGAGTCATTTTTCTTAGAGAATTTTACTTCTGTATTGGAGGCGAAGACTAAAATGAACACAGACAACATATCTGAGTTTTCCAATATGACTATTAATACCTTTGGTGAATATGGTGATTATGACAAAGTGAAGAAGGCACAATGTAACAACAACTGTTAGAAAGGAGCTATGACGCTGCTGCTGTATTTGTAAGCACAGCTCCTGTGAAGCCACAAAAATTAAATTAAACTAATGGCCGCACTCTTGCATGTACCAATGGAAGTTTCAGCTGTTTTGAAGCAGGAGGTGGAAGCAAATATTTGCATATATATATATAAAATATAAAAGCAATATTTGGATCAAAACACGAAAATTAGTCCCCAGCTAAGCATATGTGTTCTAACCGTGGTATTAGCACAATAAACAATGAGATGCTGGTCATTATACCAAAAATAATTTCACACACAAGCGGCAAGTGATTAGCTGTGCACTTGAGCATTGTCATTGCTTCTTGCCTCCTTATCACTCATATTTATTCAAATGGATAGTTAACTAAGCAGTCTGATGTAAGAGGTATATTCAAGGTTATAGAAAAGCAGTTCCCCTATCTGATAATCACACCTGAATCAAGAGCTTTAACCACTACACCAAGCTACAGCCAACATGCACCAATGTGCCAAAACATTATGACCACTCACAAATGAAGCAAATAACATTCATTATCTTGTAACATATCAAGGTCTGCAAAAAGACCTAAGACGGTAAGCAAATAGTCACTTTTCATAGTTCACTTGTTCAATGGGGAACAAAGGGACCTGAGTGACCATGATTAAGGCCAAATTCTTATGGCCTGAAAACTGGCCATATCGCATCTCCAAAACGGCAAGGCATATTAGGAGCTCTTAGTTAGCTGTGGTCAGCTCCTACTGACATTGGTCTGAGAAGGGACAAACCATGTACCAGTGGCAGGTTGTTGGGCACCTAAGGCTTATTCGCGAGTAAGGGCAACATCCCATGCGGTCCCAACGGATAGAACGTCTCCTGTGGCACAGAAAATTTCAATGATTATTACGGGGCAAATGAGTCGTGACACATGTATCGCACCCTGCTGCATATTGGGCTTTGTTGCCACAGGCAGCATACCAGCTGGTGGAGGGAGTGTGTTGATGACCGAAAGCACATAAGGCACTTGGTCATAATGTTTTGGCTCATTGGTGTATTGTGCTGTTTCCTTATACTTCAGTTTGTTAACCCTCAATTCTTGGGTCTGGGCATGCTTCAAATGAAGGGCAACAACTCAACTTGGAGTGAGAATGCTCGAGCTGATTGCCTTCGATATCATCAGAGTTTGCATTAGTGTAAATGATACCAGAGAATCAAAACCCTGGAGAGATGCCAAGTATCATGTGACCTCAAAAGTGTTCTGGATACAAGTTCAGGATTGAGTTGTTCCATTAAATCATTCAATTATGTAATCCTCATTGCAAAGGAGGGCAAGAGAAACTTTGCATTATTATCTGTCCGGGAGAAATATAAATGGATCCCGGAGGTCTCTTCAAAATAGTGTGGAAATTGGCTGTACGTACAGTAATATTATTGTTTTACACATAGCAGGCCAGAGCTCTATGAAAGCCAAGACTGAGGAAGCACTCTAATCAACAGTGGATTGACAGGGAGTGTGTTTTTAGGGGCTGAGGGGAAACCAGCAGTACACAGGCCAGGGAAGTTGCCTGTTGTTCTCCAGTCAAATTAAATTTTTCAGCAGAGTGGTCACCCCTGCATAAATGTGGGCAGACTGGCCTGCTTTTTCTTAATGCTGAGCAGACCCAGTCCACACCTGACTCCCTCGCATTTCCTCATTAACTGCAGGTGTTGTGTTGGGTGGGGCCTGGGTGGAGCGGCTAGCTGCCACCTTGCTGTTTGGTCTCTGGTTAAGAATGTTAGTGTACTGAGTTGCTAAATCATATGACAAATTCCAGAACAATTCAGATGGGGAAGAAATAAGTCTGGCTTTGAGTTGTTGGCCCTGAAGACATTTTATGCACTTCTTTAAAATGTAATTTTCTCTCTCACGGCTGAGTGGAAGAAATCGGTAAATGCGTTATACTTGTCTGGGGATGTAGTAATCTTTTACAATTATAAGTTCACTTACAAATGTCACTGTCTCTTGACAAAAAAATAACTTTTTACTTGGTAATGAGTGCTACACACTGTGAATTAGCAATTGATGTGTATGACTGAACTTGGGTACGAACACCATACCTGACTGTAATGAGCTTAATAATGTTGCTGGCAGTATAGGTTCCGAATTTCACAAATGATTGAACACCAGGAAGCACACAGAGGCAGAAGTAAGCCCTAGTGTCTTCTTGAAGTGCGCCATTATGTCTGCTTCATTAAGTAATACTGCCCTCAGTGGTGTGGAGCTGGCAGCAGCACTGCACAGAATCCTGCCGGCACCTCTTACTACTGGAGTAGTGTAGCGTACGGGATTCCCAATGTTTTTCGCAGCCTTTCCTCTCACTGGCACTCTTTGCACACTCCCTCCCTGCAGATCACCTGCTGATGTTGCCACATGTGCAGAAGTACTTGATGTCCGTTCGCTACATCGAGGAGCTTCAAAAGTTCGTGGAGGACGACAACTACAAGTGAGTCAACAAGGCCTCTCCAAAGGCATCTCAGGGGTCTGTCCCGGGACGGTTGTATTTCACCAGGAAGGCAAAATGGGCTGTGGGATCGAGGGAATATCCTCAGTGACTGCATGCTGATTCTTCCCGCTCTTCTTAATGGTTTTTCCGGGCATCTGCTTAGAAGGGGGCAGCCGATGGGTGCTAGGGCAGCCTGAGACTGGAGCGCAGCTGTGAGGCAGGTTTGTTTCACTCTGCGGCGTTAATGTAGCGTTTAAGCTCCCGGGGAATAGAAAAAGAAAAGAAGTACTAGTACTGGCAGAACAGTTCTGTTTTGAACGGTAGCAGGAAAGTAGGCTGGTGCATGCCAAAGAATCAAATTGTTTCAAAGGCAGGGCCATTTTATTTTTCCCTCTACGGTTAAGCAGTTAGTTATTCTCAACTCATATGCATTTTTAAAGGCTTTACCCCAAAATTGATTTATATAATGCCATTTTTGAGTAGATTTCCCTTAGTGTTACATGGCATATTTTCTCAACCTGGATTTTGTTTTGCTACATACACCTTTTTTGTGCTTTCTTTGCAACACATGAAGGGCTCCTTTGCTTTGCTGCCCAGTTAAAAAAGTATGAGAATTTCATTTTCAGTTTGACAGAATTTTAGATCTGTGAGCAACAAATTACAATCTGTGAACACTTTTGGAAGTGGAATATTGTGCGATATGGCTGAGGAGAATGGAGGGAGCTGATTATTCATTTATTTTTTTTTTTTTTTTATGAGCAGCGAGCAGCCTGATCGCTCGCTAGTCAGGGTCACAGCTTCTGCGTTCACAACAGCGCGCATTTGACTGCTATAACGGCCCATTTAGAGGCCATGCCCTCAACAGGACCTCAGGTGTTTACCCTATGGGACTGCAAAGCTGTTCAGGAATTCCCCCATCTCACAAACAACCAGGAGGCTGGACCCTGCAGTGACCGTGCTCTCGACCGCCGTTCAGATATAACAGGTCATGCAGTAAACCATCAGCTAGAGGCCCCTGTCCAGTAATAACACAGATTATGGAGCGAGGGCTCGGTGCCTCGCCATGCATAACACGGCTCACCCCTGCATCTGTTTGTGTAGGGACATGCTGTGTCGAAGGCCAGCAGCCGACAAGGGCTCCCACTGCGCCTGTTTTCAGTGTTAAGTCAAAAAGGTTTATATCCGCGGGCCGCAAGATGCTTTTTGGAAGACTTTCCAAATATCAACTCTTGAAAAAGCAATCAAGGGTGGATAGATTGGCGCATAATTGTAATGTAGTCATGGCTTTTGATAGGGTGTGTTCATTTGAATCTTTTATATGTTTCTGGGTGTAATTTGTTGGTAGATTTTATGATCCTATGGGATACTAAGCAAAAGCTTTTTATATGGAAATAAACAAAGGCAGTTTTTCAGGCTGCAGACCACTGATGTTTGAATTATCTACACCCATGTAGAAGTTGAGGAAAGTCCCTCGCTTAAAATCTGATTGTTTGTGCATAATTCACTTATATCTGAATTAGAAACAGTATTTACAGGCTCTGTCTCGTTTGTAAGGAAGTGTCCTAAGTTGGTGGCTTTTTGAGGAATTATTGCTGCTTCAGGGCTGTTTCATTTCCGTAGGAAGCATAGGAAACATTCTGGTTCGGTACCTTAATTCTGTGAAATGTCAAGGAAGCATCAAGTGGTTCCTTCACAGCAAATGAAATCCCAAAATGCCTTGCGATAAGCAGGCAATTCGCCACTTGGATCACGGACATAGGATTGCAATGGTCGATTTTTGATAAATTTCATCATAAATTTTGCTTGTGATTATTTTTCAGGTGAGAAATTCACTGTGTAGATGTGGAATTTTGGCTGTTTTGTGGGAAAGGACGTTGAATTAAAAATTTGCACTGACGTTTTGGAGCACTGAAGCTCCACGAACTAGACCAACAGAAAGCTGATGATCCCCATGGAAAACACTGACACCGTACTGCAATGTAAGCCACATTTGTCACGTGAAGCTTCCTAGTTGTAGTGTTTGATTTTGTGTAACATTTCGAACCATTGTTTCATATTAAGGAAGGGTCCTGTCTAGGTGCCAAGGTGATAGGAAGCCTCCTTGCAAATGAAACACAGCTATAGTTTGGAGAGTTTCATTCTTCAGCTTCTTCACCACTGTCATAAACATGTCTGCTTCTGCTCGGGCCGTTTCCCTTTGTAAAAGTAAAAGGAGCGTAATGCTCCTCTAGAAACTTCTTATTTTGGTCAGCTGTTCCCATAGTCGTTAAAATACTTTGTCCATAAAACTGCCCTCATCCTCCTCACCATTTCACCCTTCCTTTACTATTGATCTTTCCCATCATCCATCAGATCAGTATTTCTGGACGTTCAAGCCAGGCTGGTTATATTCTCAAACTCTTGTACATTTTTTTTTTTTTACTTTAATGTGGGCTCTCAATAATGCTTGGCAGCCATACAGGTGTGCTCTGTGCTAGGGCCACTGACCACTCTGTGATGAGTTATGATTAGGGTTCCACCCTCTCCGGCTGCAATCCTGCACAAATGTGTTAAATGCAAATGCATTTGAAGTGGGCCGCAAAGTCAGAGGGTGGGTGTTTTAGATTCCCAGCGCCCCAGTTGACAAAGTCTCCATAGAATAGACAGATTAGTAGAGCATCCATCAATGTTTTGAGCTATGATGTGATCACCAGGCTGGTACTCAAACCATTTTGTCTTTGAGAGCGATCATCTCGTTTAAATTTCTTTATGACATACAATGTATATGCGTGAGGGAACGGAATCTCCAATATATTCCAGAGATCAATGCAACATACGGTATAAGTGATGTCATTAACTATGTATTGAAGCTACATGAAATAAGAGCAATAGCAATTTGTTCAAAATCAAGTTGGTCAGGATTAAGATAAGCTGTGGTTACGATGGTTACCATACCATAGAACTAAATGCTCTATACTAGTGTCTCCTTCTCGGCCTCTTGTCCCCATGCTCAGAGCCTGTGGCGCTCCAGCCTCAACAGGTTCAGTTGGAAGTTTGGAACACCGTTATACAGGAGGATGTGAGCTTTCCTTCGTTCTGTGTCTTGTTTCTCTGTATTTAGTTATTTTCTGAGTGGGGCCATGTTCTGGTTCTCATATGGGTCTGATGTCCTTCTCCCCTGGTTTTGTGTGGATGTTATTTCACCTGCTTCGTCTTTCCATTTCAAAATCTACATTTCAATATCCTGTGAGGCACTGCGATAGCTTTGTGATATCAGATAAAGTCCTCTCTCTCAGAGGTCCTTCAGAAGCAGAAGTAACTGAGCCTTCTCCCAGCACAAACTGAACTTCTGCTGCACCAGGAACAGCCTGCCAATGTTCAGGAACTCTTTCTTTTTTCCTCAAAGCAACATAAGGTGCAATAAATCATTCTTTTCTTTTGTTTTGTTTTTCTTTGTAATGAGCATAATGTTAAAAAATACATTTTCCAGCAAGTTTCAGGTGATGTCACCATTGTAGAAAATAGATTATTTTCCTTGAGATTTCTCCTTGGTTCTTGAACTTCTGACTTTTTTCAAGAAAAATTTTCCAGTCAAGCGGTGTGCTTAACCTATCTTCAACAATGCCGGTGGGAGAAGAGCTGGGATTTCCATTAACAGTTATATAGAAGGTCTAGACATTGAAGATACGGCCTAAATTGCAGAGACTGTCAATTCCAACTTATGCCTTAGGGAGGACTGTGTATAGAAAATAAAGACTCCAGCAGTTCAATTTAAAATAAAGAGACAGCTGAATATCAATGCAGAAAGAACATTTCTGTGCATTTGCTCACTGTAGCAAAATACATCAAAGGATCTATGCCTAGAATCTGAGAACTTTTTTGCCATTATTTTTGCCATTATTCTTGTTTAAATGCATCTGGACTCTGAACAGTTTCATAGCGCCTGCCTGTTTCCAAAGAATGTGCTGTCTAGGGTTGTTTCAGCAAGATGAGCTCTGAAGTCTTGGATCAGTGAATTGCTATGCAGCCATTCAAAGAAATTTAATGCCATGAAGGAAAGGTACAAAGGTACTTTCAGCAGTGTCATTTTTCATCAACTTTATTTAACCTTTCTTTTGTCTGATGAGCCAGAGTCACAGAAAGATCAGTGCATTAAAATGTTGCTCTGACATTAAAAGAATAAAAACGATATGTTTGGAGCGGGTGCACAAATCTTGAATGTGATTGTGATCTTTCTTTTAAGGGCTTTGATCGAAATAATTTTACATATATATATCTGAGTCTATTTTCAACCAAGGAGAGTGTAAATTGTGTTTCTGAGAAATGTCACATCAAATAAAATGGTAAGAGAAGAAAGTACAGGGAATGGTGCAAACTGTGCTGTAATTGCTGGACACTGACCGCAAGGCCATCATTTGTGCCAGAAGTGAAACATTCCTTTTGTCCCTTCCATTTTTTTATCTTGTCTTTTTTCATTTCTAATTAAATTTCCCATAAATATACCACTTTGAAAAGACCGGCTCAGGGTTGCTGTAACTTCAGAAATGTGTCAGTAAATGTGCGATGGGCATAATTGTTTTTGTGAGATTACAGAGAGCCTTGCTTTTTCTTACTGGCAAAAAAACTAATGAATATTTCATCCAGCAATTTATCTTGCTGACTGTTTTTCAAAAGCCATTTTGTAGACTGCATTGATAGAGAGAGGCTGCTGCATTTCCAAAAACCTCTGTTAAAGTGTAAGAACCTTTTTTTGACCTGCCCAAACTTATCAGGGCAATGAAAAATTGCTGTTTTCTTTTTACGGAATTGGCAAAAAGCAACATAAAACTCTTTACCTTGGGTTGAAAATAAACACCAGATTAAAAATTCTGTGATGGAATAACTTCAGAATGTATTCCATCGTGTCTTTCAGATAGTTCTGCTGATGTAACTAGTTAATTTGAGGTAATCATCATCGGAAGTGCTTTTCAAATATTTGCTTGCTTGCTGGAGATTTTTCAGGTAGTTAAAAATGTTTTAACAGAATTGTTAATTCAAATTTCTTAAGCCTTCATTTAAGTTGTCCATCTTCCATCTCTCACTGCACTGGAGTGTTCTCTTAGAGGGAAGAGCGCTCCCTGCTGGCTCTCTAAGACCACTACGAACAACCTGACTTTCATTTTCAAATCTATAACCCAGCTCAAGACCAAACAGCAGCACGTTTGGCTCAGAGAAGGTTACAAAGTAGCACTGCTGTTTGCGGTCATTTTTATGAAGCTGTATAAATGTGCTCTTTATGACGATCGGCAGTTTTACTGTTTGTTGTAATGCAGAAAACGACAGGAGTTCTGAAATGTCCTCGAGCCTTTCAGTAAGACTTGATTTGATCAATATTGTGAAATTAAAGGAATATCCTGCCTCAGTCTTGAAAAATGCATTCTTGCTTATTGTTCTTTTCCTAAAACAGTCCTGGGGGTCAGTTTTGTAAAACTGTGTTCCTGATCTGTGCATGGGCGCCACCTTTCAGCTGTGGCAGTGGACAGAGGTCTGCCCATGAAGTGCGGCAGGTTTTCAGTTTCACAGCGACTGTTTCTGGATTCTTTATGCCCCTCAGAGTACTGGCATTGAGACAGGATATTTTTTTGTCCTCTTAAAGTGGATAGAGCTCTAAATTGGCCATTCTTCTTGGGGTTCTGCTTGCTGGTGGGATTTGATATGCAAGCACAAAGAGCCTATCACTGTCACTGGGAGATATGGAATATAGGTGCCAAAGAGGAGGGAGAGAATTCAGATTGCAGTTGTGAACAAGAGAATAGATCTTGATGGCATTCTTTGGTTTTTTTCTTCTGTGAGGGTGAAAAGCAACTCAGACAGTACTGATTGTGTCCGAATTCACATATGAACGTCAACCCTTCAAACTACTCAAGGCCCGTGGGACTTTTGCGATACAGTGCGCTTGTTAGCAGCCAGAAGGTGTTAAGATGTTATACCGGATGCCATCACTTCTCATTGCAGGAGGCCATTTACAATAAAGATGAGGTTCATGATTATTAGACTAATTTGTTGATGCACCATATGAACTGAGTCGCTATGTGTATCATGTACCTTCATTAATTCCATTGGAGTGATCTGCTTTGAAATGAGCTGATCTACTTTGCTTCCACTTCTGAGTCTTGGCATGTGGTTCTGTACTGCATACACTGTGACAAAGGGCAATTTAGTGATTTAGCAAAGGATAAAATTATGCTGCTGTTGTGCATCGTAGAATTGTGATGCCACATCCTCATGCATCTCTGAGCCTCTCAAAGCTTCAGACAACGTCTATGTGCTACAGAGAACTGGTAGAAAGCCATACAATCAGACTGAACCTGTGTTAGCCTTGCTTTTTCTTATAATTTGCTGAGTTTGGGTATTAAATAAACTAGAAGAGAAAGTGAGAGTCATACCTCAAAATGCCCCCAAAAAATTATCTGAGGGGTTTGCAATGGACCAGTCGGAATCCAGTAGAGTTTGATAGAAAATCAAAAGGTTAAGTCATAAACTTAGGCTTGTAGCTGATATTTATTGAGTTATGTTTTCTCCATAACCACTGGAGGCAAATGTAGTCTCACTGGCTGAAGTTCTTAATTCATGAAGCACAAATAATTTGCCGCCTCACAGCTTCTTGTCAGTAGAGGGCGCTGTTGTTGTTCCGTACTGATTGGCATGTTCTTCGATTGCAGGTTGTCTCTGAAGATTGAGCCGGGGAACAGCTCCCCACGCCTGGTGTCCTCCAAGGAAGATCTTGCAGGTAATCAAGCTTTTTAGCTAGCCTAAAGGGAAGAAGTTCTTGTACAATCATTGTCTGCTACTACATTTACTGGCTGGAACTAAACCCATGCTTTGCAGATTGCAGTGTAAGCCTTGAATCTAACAATGACAGTGATTTGAGTAATGAAGCATTTTTTTGGAGTTGTGTGTAATTCCCCTACATAGTTTCCTGGAAGCAAAGCATTTGGGCAAAAATCCTGTCATAACATCGGAGGCAGAACTTTGACTGCAAAATGAACTTCATAGTTTCAGTCTTATCATTTTGTTTGGTGGACAGTTCAAGAGCCTCGTTCCTTGAAGAGTTTTTTCCACCTCCTCTTACCAGTTTTGAGATACTTGCCAGTTGTATCATACCCTAACTGTTATCTGTTTGGGTTTCACCCTGCCTATCTTCACTACAGACTCCACTATCTTTCACTTCCCCCACTTATCCCAGTCTTAATAAATGTGTCCTTCATCAGAAGTTAATTGTAGGATTGGATAATAACTCTAAAACATTTCAACTTATGCACATTGTGATTGTAAAAGCATCAGTTTTAGAGGTATCCTTTGAAGGTCTGTCTTTCAAATAAATCTCTGTGCAGAAGCAGTTGAAAACCCTGGGCTGCGCTGATCTGCTTTATCTTCTGGCACCTTAAACTAGGAGAATTTCAGTGAGTGATCATCAGAGCCATTACATGTTTGACTCAGTCAGTGCTAAATAAATGACTCTGCACCATTACCATGGAACGGCATCTATTGGCGCAACGAAGAAACTCTAGTGTGGATGTTTGGTGTTATGTAGTCAACTCAAGAAGAGGGATTGATGGTGGGAAGTCTGGAGCAGCAAGGTTTAAAAAAAAGAAAAACTTTTGCTTGGTCCCTTTAAAAAAAAAAAAAAAAAGAGCAATGGAAGAATGAGGTCATTGGCTACCTATCTGACTGGCCAGTCATCAGAAGACTCATTACATGCCTTTAAAGGGTGAATGCTGGCGTGTTTAAATCATTACACATACTTTCGGGAAGGGAAGTGTGGTCTGGATTCCTCTTGTCAACCTGAAAATTTGAAAACCCTGAGCTGGGTAGTTCATGCAAATCTTTTTGGTGAACAGTGTTTTCATATTGTTTGGTATAAATTATTTGCTTTGCAAATGTATTGTGAAGAAGCACAAGGTCATTCTTCAACTTCATTGCTCTCAAGTGCCAGTAGTTAGGATTTTATCAGCATTATGTTCAGTTAGCTACATTTTAATGACAAAATGTGACCTTAAATCTCAAAGAGTTAAGAGCTGTATTTACTCACAGAGTGATAGTACGGAGAAGTGTTCGGCAAGAACATTCTTTAAAGCAGCCTGGTACTTTATCTGTCACTGAAAGAAACTGGGCAATATTTTACTTGTTATTTTACTTGTGCAGTCACTTGTGGGTCATTAGGCAAGATTTTATGGCTAATTAGAACATTTCCAAATGTATTTTATGACTTGCAGTGAGGTAGGATTGGTAGTGCTGATGAATATAGATTAAGTCAGTGATAAATGGCAGATGGACTGGAGAATGCGGTGTTTTTATGTCCTTCTACCTCACACAAGGCATAGTGAAGTGCAGAGGGTGAAACTTATTTGTGATATTTATTTAACTATCATTTATAATTATACACATAAGAGACAATATATTTGAAAAACCTGTTTTTACAGGACATCTGAAATGATTACTGGCATAAAAGTATGTCCAAGAATTACCATCACTCTCATAATTTGTTTTATGTGAATGGCAGTTTTCTGTGTAAACAGAAACGGCAGTCTGTCAAATGGCATAACTTCAAATTGTTTGCCGCTGAGTATCATAGTAACGTATAAACAATTTCCCAACCCCAAGTTTTTTATAGGATAATTATTGCCAGTATTAAGGCATTTATTGTTTCTGGGATGGTGGTGGGGAGGGGCTAAACCTTTTTGGGTAATATATTTGGCATGATGACTAATGAAATGGCTGGGCTAAATAGCAATCTACCCAGTGTTTGTTATTTCACCTCAGCAGCAGATGCCATGTGCACAGCCGTGTGTCCAGAATATCCAGTGTTGCTCCAATACAGGCAGAGTAATGGCTCTTTAAAACTTTTTTTTTTTTCAGTATGTACATACCAAAGCAAGAAGTTTTCTTCCAATCCAAGGAGACCAAGATTTATACATAAGATACTACAAGTTTGGTAATTTGTCTGAAAACAAATTACCTATCAAAAAATTTAAATTGGAAAATATTTGGCAAAAAAGGGAAAATTGGTAGTGTCTTTCCAAAGGCATCTGTAATTCAGGCAAAAGCAGCCAAAGGCTTGGAGACAAGTTTAGAAATGACATATCGTGCATCTCTGAACATAACTGCGAGCCTTGTGAGATGTAGCTGTACCAGCACAGTACAGAACAGATGATAAATGTTGGGTTACATAATGGGCTGCTGCTGGTATGTAATGTCAGGAGGAGCTTAGATGTTCGCAATAAACAAGCCTTCCCACTGCTGCTTACTGGAAGGCAAGAGACTGCATTACTCAATCCCTCCAAAAAGCCAGAGTCAGGACCTGAGATACTAATGATGCTCAAAAACATACACAGGAACGCACAAACACGTGTAAACGCTGTGCTCCGAATACACAAATGCTTATATTTTCACACAATTAAATGCATCTAACAAACAGAAATGAACGCAGTCTCATGCACTGTGTTCGGGATTGTGTATCCCCATACCTGCACTTAACTGTGGTGAAATCACAATGCAACTAACCATCCTGGAGGTGCCTTCTTTTGTGCTTCAGCTAGCAGATAAACACAGTCCTGCAGTATTTGTCTTGCGGCTATAATGCAAAACCTGTTTGTCTCGCAAACCAAGAATCTCCGTTCAGCCTGACTGATTGAGTGCTTGAGTGCTTCTTTTTTCTAACTTCCTGTTGACTGAAAGACAGCTTGGAGGCTTGCAGTAATTCCTTGGTTAATCAATATTGCTAGATTTCAGGTTTCAGGTTCCGCAACCAGGAGTGTGCAATTCTGCTGTATAGAATTACAGTAAATGAATATGCTGAAGCTGTCCTGTTCTCTCAGACTGATAACAGGTTAACGACTGAGCCCTTGAAGAATGCCCATGGCACTGCTATGCACTAATTTGGGGAAAACTACTTGGTCTGAACTCTTAATAAAGGAGAAAATGAGACACTTTTCCCATTTGTCCCAAACATCTTGAACTGCATAAAATAGCTGGGTGATAGAGAATGGAGTAGAGGAGGGGCTTCAGTGAGGAAGAGTCTTAATGAGAAGCATTTCTGAGCTGAGTTGATTGTTTTAAGCCGCTTTCACACTGGACACGAAACAAATTTTTCGTGCGAAAATATTTGTTTCGCGTCCGGTGTGAAAGCGGCTTTACAGTGGCAGTGGAAAAATATTAGCATTGATGGCGAAAGGGGAATGTTGGTGGGACCGGCTGGGGGCTGGTTTTACTTGCAGAATGGTCCTCTGCCCTGCAGCTGTTTTTGCATGTTGGGTTGCCCATTTGCCTTTGATGCAGCATCTCACTCATTCGGAAGACCTGTTAAACTGGTTAAGTTTGCCCTTCAGCCGTTTGGAGGTCGGAGTCATGATGGTGGCCAAACATGTTTGTATTGAGGTCACAGAGTAGATGGTGACAGATCTGTACTGTGTGCGGAAGGTGGATGGCTGTGGCTTTGTTTTAAAAGAGTGTAAAGAGCAGCTATCTCATATTTTTATTTTTCAGAAACTATTTCAAAAGTGAATGTCTTCAGGTGTTATTCTGGCACTTTGGAAAACTTTAAACATTGTACCTATTCCAAAAAAAAAAAAAACATCTGTATATAACGATTACCGCCCGATTGCTCTTTCTTCAGTAGCCATGAAATGTTTTGAACAAATTGCTAAAAAAATGTTATTCCAAAAATGTGCAAAATATTCTTGACCCATTACAGTTTGCTTACAGACCCGGGCATGGAACAGAAGATGCTACTCTTACACTATTGCACAATATCTTTTCTCACTTAGATAAAGGCAGCAATTATGTAAGAATACTTTTTGTAGACTTCTCCTCTGCTTTCAATACAATACAGCCCCACTTACTTATGAAGAAGCTCTCCGACATTGGCATTAATTCTAACATTAAAAGCTTTAATGACCAACCCCCCGCAGCTTGTAAATGTAAACGGTTCTCATTCCTCATCTGTCACAGTATCTACCGGGGCTCCACAAGCACGTGTCCTCTCCCCAGTTTTATTCATTTTATACACCAGTGATTGTTTTAGCTCTTCAACTAATATCTTCACTTTTAAATTCGCAGATGATGCAGCAATAACCGGCCTGATTGAAAATTCAGAGGACACATATCGATCTGAAATTTCTAAATTCACTACATGGTGCCAAAACATTTTGCTATTTTTGAACGTAAGCAAAACCAAGGAAATGATTATCGATTTTAGAAAAAAGAAAACTCCAGTTTTACCCATCGAAATTCATAATGAAGAAATTGAAATTGTTGATCAGTATAAATACCTTGGTACAATCACTGATTCTAAACTTTCATTTACAGAAAACACAAATTCAATTTTTGAGAAAGCCCAACAGAGATTGTTTTCTTACGGCGTTTGAGTTCTTTCAACATCGACAGCACTGTGATGAGCCGTATAAAAATAAAAACGTTTATTCAAAGTATTTTAACTTTTAATTTTCTCTGCTGGTATGGAAGCTTGTCAGTCTGCAACAACTTATCTAAAATCATTAACACTTCAAGCAACGTTTCCGGGCATTTCTTTCGAAAATCTCTCTGAAATGTATGAGCAGCAATCCATAAAAAAAGGTAAACTTCTATCTGACAATTCTCGCATTCTGTCTCCTCATTTTGAATTTATTCCCTCTGGTCGTCGCTTTCGTTTGCTGCTGTTCAAAGCAAACATCTTTCGTAGCAGCTAGTATTCGTTTGTACAATCAGTTTTACAGCTAATATCTAAGTGCTAGCTCTTATCCACTTTATCTGCCGTTTTTAACTTTTTTTTTTTTTTACTTACTAACTTGTTTCAATGTGTTATATGCTATGTGATGTCTTACCTGTTGTTCTTATGTCTTTTATGCAAACTGAGAGCTTGTGATGTACAAAAAAATTTCCTTCGGGATAATAAAGCATTATTTTCATTATCATTATTATTATTACTATTAATTGTATCCTGCCTAGCAGGCCTGCCATGGAGTGTAAAAAACTGCAACAATTAAAGAGAATCCAGCTTTTTTTTCTTTCTTTCTTGCCTGCGGTTAGGTATTTAAGGTATACAGCTCTCAAATTCTTTTCTCACACCATCTTTCTTGCTCAACAAGGATATACAGACAGCTGACAAATTTCAAATTAAGGAGAAAAAACTTGGATAAATGCATAGACATACGTAAGAAATGCAGATGCTTCGGTTCATTTTTTCGGCATGGTTTGGGTCCAAAGGGGGCACTTTAAATCACTGCAGAGTCTTTTCCTTTTCTTGTGATCACCTTCCAATTCTATTATGATGTCTTCCTGCCACTATGGGAGTGGTCTCTTTCATAATGACAATGGCTCAAGCCCTCAGGGCACAAGAGGGTCACTGAATGGTTCTTTGAGTATTCAAATGATTCAAAGCATATGCTACCACCTTTACAATCACCAGATCTCAAACCAACTGAATTTATATGGCAGATTTTGAAAAATGTTTGACAGTGTTCTCCATCACCATCATTAAAACACCAGATGAGGGAATATCTCTTGGAAGAAGAGTATTCCACCCCCCAGTAAAGTTTTACTCTTGGAGACTGTATGTCAAGGCATGTTGAGCTGATCTGGCAGCGTGTGGAGCCCAACACCCAATTAAGTCTGTTTATGTAGATTGTTTTCATTGATTTTTTTTTTCATCCATCTGTACATGTCCTTTATGCTTAAACTACGTGGTTTATATTGGCTGTGTGGCCTAAATGCGTTTTGGATCCAACTGAAATATCCCCCTACAAATTGCCATTACACTAAAACTTTGGTCGTGTCACTCCAAACCAGAAATTAATCACCTGTTCTTGTGCATGATGACATGAAGGATAATCAAATCCTCTCATTTTAAAGGCTGCAGATGATGAAAGAGTGAATTAACGCATTCTTTGCCTCGTGATTTCTGTAGAAAAATTCAGTCAGAAACTAGCACACGAGCCAATAAGACCATTACCGTGTTGATCACTCAGAGACTGATGTAAATTGTGAAGGTGGACTTAAAGTGAGTCACAGAATTCCCTGACCCTCATGGATGACAGTGTGAGGTATGGTGGTTAGGACATCAGACTGTGATACTTTGTGTGCAGGAACTATGGCCTGGTTAAGTACTGTGAGGGGGCCCTTGTGTGTAGTGCCCCATGGATCAACATCACATCGGCTTCATCCCCCACTAATTGTGACAAGTTCTTGAAATTTTTAATTGACAAGATAGCAATTATAAGGTCTAGTATCACTCCTGTTCCTTCTTTTAATGTAGCTTGTCCTCACTTGAACTTGTTGAGTTGTTTCACACTAATTTCCTTGTCAGATCTAACAGATATTGTGGCCCATATGAAACCCTCCTCCAGTCCCTTAGATATTATACCCACCAGGCTCCTGAAAGAAGTAATGCTGGCTGTTGGCCCTGACCTGCTTTCTGTGGTGAACAGTTCTCTCTCTACTGGCTGTGTCCCTGATTATTTTATGACTGTCTGCATTCAACCGCTCCTTAAAAAACAAAATCTTGATCCAGCAATTCTTAATAACTGTCTACCAATTTCTGAACTGCCTTTTATTTTGGAAGTTTTGGAAAAAGTGGAAGCAAAGCAACTTTTAGAAGTGGTGGAAAACAATATATTTGAGAAATTTCAATCTGGCTTTAGACAGCAACACAGCACAGAAATGGCCCTTCTTAGGGTCACAAATGATCCCTTGATGAATGCTGACTCTGGTGACTGCTCATCATTGGTGCTGTTGGATATAAGTGCTGCCTTCGATACAGTTGATCATGTAATCATGATTGATAGGCTGAGAAATTGCGTTGGGCACTCTAGGACTGTATTGAAATGGTTTCACCCATATCTGTCAAACAGAAAATTTTTTGGTTTCCCTTGGTGAAGCCATCCTTAAATATAAGTTTGTTTGCTGTAACATTTTAATGAAAAAAAAAATGGGTTGGTAGGTAGGCAATAATTTTTTATTTTATTTTTTTTGGAGATTGGAGGCGCAAAAAAAAAAAAAGTAAAATTTTTGTCGCAATGTCAATATGACTACCTTATGTCCCCAAATGCAATACCACATTATGACCACAGATGCCGCCGTTTTGCATTTGATTGTTGCTTTACACAAAACCTTTCAACCTGTGAGTCTGACACAACGAGGCTTTATGCATCTATGCAGTTTTTGATTATTGGAAGTGCGGAAAAAAATAAATAAGTCGGCCACAACAATTGATATGACCGGCAAGTCGGTCGGAATCAAATGTAAAAAAAAAAAAAAATCTGAGTCGGGCCCAATTTGATAGGGTCGGTCGGGTTACGGCAAACAAGAATATTTTTCACGATGGCCTGATTGACTATCATTGTCTGTTCTGCTCACTTCAGGCTTACCTCAAGGCTCCATGCTTGGGCCTATATTATTTTCTATTTATATGCTACCTCTGGGTTTGATTATTTGTCAGCATAAAATATCATTTCATTGTTATGCTGATGACGCGCAGTTATATCTTTCAGTGAAACCTACTGATTTCAGCAATGTGTCAGTGTTGCATGACTGTTTAGCTGGTGTTCAAAATTGGTTGGCAAATAATTTTTTGCAGTTAAATTAAAGTTAAACAGAAGTCATAATACTTGCTCCAAAGTTAGTGTCAGATCAAATTCAATCATCTCTAGGACCTCTTGCATCAAATATTAGGTCCTTTTCTTGAAATCCTGGCGTGATTATTTTGATACTGATCTCACATTTTAACTCCAGATTCAGAAGCTTGTACAGTCATGCTACTTTCAACTCCATAACATAGCTAAAATTAGATCTGTTCTGTCATTTGAAGATACTGAAAAAATTATTCATACTTTTATTTAATCAAGATTAGACCACTACTGCAACTCTTTGTTTACCAGTCTGAATAAGAAATCGTTGGACAAACTGCAAGTAGTTCAAAATTCGGCTGCTAGATTGCCCACTAAAACAAATCAAAGAGCCCACATTGCTCCAGTGTTAGCATTTTTGCACTGACCGCCAATACATTTTAGAATTGATTTGAAAATTTTATTGATTACCTTCAAAGCACTCCATGGTACTTTTAAATCCTCATAGACCGAACAAATTGCTCAGGTCCTCAAAGCAAGCATTATTGGCTGTTCCAGAGTCTAGGTTAAAAACAAAGGGTGATCAAGCCTTTTCAGTTAAAGCTCCAAGACTCTGGAATGGCCTCCCAAATAAGATTAGGAATGCTGAGTCTGTATCTTCTTTTAAATCTCTTTTAAAGACTCACTTTTATAGGCTTGCTTTTACTGATGAAATTTTTTTATTGTACTGGTGTGATTTTGTGTAAGTCCATTTTAAAATCTTAATTCTTCCTATTTTGCCGTTTAATTACCTAATTTTCCCCCCATTTTGTTTTATTGCTTTTATGTACATGTATTTTTACCTGTTTGTGAAGCACTTCATGCTGTATTGCTTGAAAGGTGCTATATAAATAAATTTATTATTACTGTTATTATGAAGCAAAGAAAGTTGAGCTCAATAATACCTCTCCTTATTCAAAATAACACACATTTATTCAATGATGAAATTGTCATTAAGGGTGCATTCCTCTGCAGTTTGATGGGTCATTGTACCGTACTTAAGGTCGTGGTATCATAAAATTCGTTGACAGGCTGTCATGCAGTGCATTGGACTCAGGTGCGGTGCATTATGTCAGGAGAGTGCACTGATCATTTGGCCACTCAGTCCCTGATTATGTTGTGGGATGTTTATACCATCAGCAGGGCACCATGGAGGCCAGTCATGACAGTGTGATTGATCTTCCTTTATAACTACAGTTTCCTCCCACTGCCCTGCTCTGCATAATAAAACCATCAGCTGAGGATTTTGGGGGCTTTCTGTCCCGAATATTCTAGTGTGGTATTGTTTAGGATTTTTCCTGGTGGTTCCCTTTTGATGGATGGGATCATTACATCTTGTGGCTTTGCGTTAAGATCATTCCCCTTATCACTAACAGCCTTGCCATGACCTCTGATTCATCCTGGGTTAAAAGCTCTGGGGGAAAAAACTGCAACATCAGTGGGGCTGCAGGAGGACAAACAACGAAGCCAACTGCAAAAAAAAAAAAAGTGCTGTGCACACAACATAAATGAACGCTGCTGCCTTTTGGTTTCACAATCCTTCCTGAAGATGATGTCAAGCTATCATTTGCCTGAAGTATCAAGGAGTGTGATACAGAGAATTTTAATTAAAGCTTTGTAATGATCAAGTGGATGGGGTCAATTTTTCTAAAATTAGTAGATAGTGACCAGAAGAATTTAGCTGCCATGTTTGGTTGCTCGAGCATTTACAGTTTTTGCTGTGCTAACTCTTTTAAGGCAGAAAAATAACTTGATATAATATTAAAAATCATAACAAAAACAATTTGGTTTCAGGCGCGAACCCCTACTTACAATCTTAACTTGAATGTTAACTCATTTAGATATTGTAAATATGTTTTGAGCACTTCATATGACTTGCCTGTCAATTACCTTTATTTATGATGATGCTTGTAGTAAATCTCCCATCGTTCAAGCTATAATGAAGAATAGAATCATGTGTAAAAGTAAGTGCTATAACAGTGTTCTTGTAATGAACTTGCTTTCCCTCTGTGATCTTTTAACCCCCCCCATCCCAGGGCCTTCAGAGGTGGCTGCTTCCGTGAGGTTCAACCGCCGACCCACCTGCCCAGACACCTCTGTTGGAGCCCACATGCCCACCCCACCACCATCCCGCCACCGGAAGAGCCACAGCTTGGGCAACAAGTCAGTTCTTATAGCTCCACCTCATAACTGCAGTCGCACCCCGCCTCACACACATGCACACATTAAGCAGAACAGCACTTAAATGCGCCCGGAGGCACATCTGCATCCTGTTCCTGAAATGATGTTATTCTGTGAACAGCGTCTCTGCGTTTCCTGTTATTAAAATTTGCAAGATGTTTATCTGAATTTGTAGTGTGAGGTGGTGAGATTGTTGACTTTGACATTTGAAGACCACAATGGAAAAATGATCGGGGTCACATTTTCACATTGTGGAGAAATGATGAATTAGAAATTCAAAACGATCTTAGAAACAAAGCACTGAAAAAATATGCGAAATATGTAAAATATCAGAATAATATATAATATTATTATATATTATTATAAATATTATAATAATGTGTAATATATAAAATATACAAAAATGCAAAATTTGGACTCGTTTTTCCTTTGTGGTCTTCATTTAATATATTTGTTTAGTTATAAGCATATTTTTAACTCAAACACTGGGCTTGATTCTTTTTTTTTCTGTTTATTTAATGACCAGTTGCTGTTAAACGGCCTCTTTTATTAATAGCTCTGTTTTATCCATGTATTTTTGACTGGGTCTACCCGAGTGATCAATTCCTCTGGCAGAGGAGAACAAATTGCTCGAAAGAAAGACCTTGATTTATTAACTGGAAAAAAGTTATATTTTCCTCATCAGGCTCAGTAGAGGTTTCTCTTGCTTTCCTGCTTTTCAGCAAATGTAACCCTCTGTCTCTCTCCCCTCGTTCTCTCTCCACCCCCTTCTTTCTTCCTCACTCAGCATGATGTGCCAGTTCAGCGTTGTAGAGAGTAAGAGTGCAACCTTCCCCACAGAGAAACCGCGCCACCTACTGGATGACAGCTTCCTGGAGGGCCATAGCCCCGCAAGGAACCACATGCTTAACTCCTCTCTTGTCTTAACCAATGGCCTTTCTCGAGGTACTTGGCACCTTTTTTTAATGTCCTCGCTTTTATAATTCAAGGCTCAAGTGTATTTGTTCCAGTCTATCACTTGGCTGTTTGAAGAGTTCATCACATTTTAAGTTGTTGACATAAAATATGCATACTGGATTTTCCTCAGTAATAGCATGAGTGTTCACTTTAGCAGTGCTTTTTCACTCGTCCTGCTTTGATTGGTAACACAAAGCACATGTCCGGTTTCTCTCTCTTAGGCAGCAGTGAAAGTTCATTCAGCGAGGAGCTGTCATCTGGAGTAGAAAGGTGACACAGTTTTAACCATTTTCAACGCTTGTTCCTTTAACAGTTTACAACAGACAGGTTTTTCTGAAATGCGCTATAGTTCAGTCTGACGTTCTAAAGAGCATAACTTTATATTAAGTACAGTTAATACTGGACTAAGTCAGCACTGTGTGTGTAACTTGGCGTCAAAATTGTAGAGGATCAGTCTGCATAATAAATAATCATCTTTTTTGAAATATGGACCTTTTTTATAGCTTTCCATGATTATATTAAGGACCAGTACACCAACTCACTAATTTTGGAAGGGCTATCAGTTGCATCAACAGATCAACTAAACTAAGCATGCATGCCCCTTATAATTGCATAAACCTTAATACATCTTAAATCATGTTAAACATTCTTTGTAATATTTGAACCATTATATTTTACCTGGTGAAAAGAATGATCTAATATGGGTCACTATAATGGGCCAAGCAAACAGGTTGTCTTTCTAATTTAATTTCTAATACTGTAATTTAAAGACGCTATGATACTTTGTGCGCGATTTCAAACAGCAACTAGTCCTGATTTCTTTCTCTTGAATGAATTTTCATTCTTATTTCTCCATCCTCAAAACAAGACAGTTAACATTATTGGAAGTAAATATTTATTTATTTATTTTTTGTTTAGAAAGCTGTAGCAGATACAGATAGTGCTCACGTTGACATCCCTTATATTCGCTGCATTTTGAAGCTTTCGTGTGCTCTTTTCTGAGGGTTGAACGAGCATTAAAACAAAGGATTTTACATGACAGTGATTGTATTTACGCACTCATATTACATTACACACGGTACACTTCATTATGCTGTAAGCTGCAGTCAGACTGCAGCCCTGACCCATTGGAGGCTTGTAGGCCCTGGTCTACGGTAACTGTTGAACTGATGTGTAAATTTGCAAACAGGGGCCGCATGTATGCCACACTGGGCCCCAACTGGAGGCTTCCGGCTGGGAATTCACCCCGTAGCCGGAGCTATATATACAGGTACAGTGCGGTGTGGTCATGGGTGTGTCAATTTCAGGTGAAAGGTCTAGAATTTGTTGAGTAGTTGGTCTTTGCATGTTTCATCGGCTTCTTTCCGTCGCACACCCTCCCTGCCTCGCCTGTGTTCAGCTGCTACCCTCAGCACACTCCCACATATACAATGAGTTAGAAACAGCCCCCCCCCATATCTCCTGACCTCTGACCTCATACTTCACTCATCACTATCACGCCTCCTCTTCGGTTGTGGCTAGAAGGGATCTGACTTGACAAGTGTGACATCATTTTCTCATCATCTCGTTCAGGCTGTGAAAAGAAAAGAAGGATAAGCCAAACTGATAAGTCATGTTTGCGTTAGTTAGTTGTCACTTCTGTCATTTGGTTGTACCATAATTAGCATCCATTTCACATATCACTGGTTTCATCATTTTATTTGTGTAGATATGTACATACTGCAGCTAGCTAGCCAGCTAGTTATTTATCCACAGTTGTCGATTAATATAAGATTGCTAAGAGTTTACCTAAGTTATAATTTTGGATAGTTTAACGAGAGATTTGAGCATCTTCTCCCTACAGGTCATTTTTACCCTTGCAAAATACTCCAATTATGTAGTAGTCCAGAAAGAATCTTGGGCTGATGGGCTGCATTATACTACAACAGGCATAAACCTAAAGTTAAATCTTTATCTTGACTATTATTATTTGACAATATACTATTCTGTTAGAATGCTGTAAAGATTTTTAAGTGTTTGGTGGCGATCTTGGCTACATGCCTTTTGCAGCATCTTTTTTTTTTTTGCTCATAGATAACAGCTATAAGCTGTCATTCAAAATATGCCTTATAGCGACTTTATTATTCTGTTTCCCGCTAAAGTCTTACGAGAAGTGAGTCCCGCTTGACAGACTCATGGAAGTGAGAGTGCGTTTTTTGAAATTGAAAGCGCAGTGAAACAGGCTTCTATGCTACGGCAAAAAACAGATCAACAATTTGCTTTCCCGTGCACACTGTATGAGGCCTTTAGCCCCATGGCTGCACATTGTCATTAGCTGTTGAGATTCAAGCCACAATTTCTTCTGATGTCCTTGTACACGAACTCTTTGATGTAGTTTTTTGGCGGAGACTACTTTCCCTCTCTTATTTTAGGCTTCGCTGGAACAGTGCTTCCAGGTTAATATTTATAAACAGACTCGGTGATACCATCCCTCCTGTGCCTCCCAGCACAGTACATCACATCCATCTTTACATGGGCCTTTCAGCTCAGCCTGCATGCATGGTGAATTGGGGTTGTCTGTCTGTAGCAAGGTGCTTACTGTTTGCTTGTGCTGTCACAAATTCTGGTGGAGGGCAATAGTGGTTTTATTTCAAGTATGTCATTCCTCTCCATTGTTCGACATAGTTCCTGTTTGCCCATGACAGTGCACAAAGGTATGATTTGTGAGCATATATGATCTGCTGATTGCACATCTTGGATCAATGGGATGAGTCCTTAATTTTAGAGGTGCATTCCATTTTACTTTTGTCTGGCAGAGTTATATTCGTTATTATTATTATTATTATTATTATTATTACTACCTTTTTTAATATTGAAGTTGCAACATTGATAAACTCAGTGATGTTTTGCTTCGCTGGTTCAATATAATATAATACTGTATTGTATAATATATAAATAAATAAATAAATATATTATTAGTTTCAAAAATGTTTTCATGAGGATTATTTTTTTCTCATTTGAAGCGTTTTATCATTTTTTTTATATAGTAGCTAACTATAAATAAAATGTCCTTTTATCTCCATTTACTGTTCTTTGGGCATGTATTGTGCAAATATGTAATTCCACACTCACGTCATTCCTTCCATAATTCCATTATTCTCCAAATATGTACAGAGTTCACATATTCATCCAGAATATTTTGGACTGCACCCTCAAGTCTAAGACACTGCAGTAAAATGAAATTGGTCAGATGTAAAATAAATGGAAATAAAAATGGAAATCTTAAATAATATCCTATAATGCTGACATAAGTTTACCGAAAGTGTTAAAGATCTGTCACCTTACAATAGTACCACAGGCCTCAAGCCTGCTCTCCAAGCTCCGCCTTTGGAGGTTAGATTAAAGTGTATCTCCTGTTCTACATCCCTGCCCTTTCCCTCCACCCCCCCCCCCCCACCCCCCAAGCCCGTCAGGTGCAAACTCAAGCTACGAATGTAGCACTTTGGGGAGCTATACCATGGAGGGCCCACTACGGAGAAAAACCTTGCTGAAGGAGGGCAGGAAACCAACGGTGAGGGCACACCTGCGCCTTATGTTCCACATACAGTAGCATTAACAAATGCAAATGTAACTAAACATGTACTTCCGGCACATTTGCAAAATTTGTATTTTCTCTACCACACTATGCTAAAGTGCAAATTCAGACTTAATGTCACTAACCAAGATTGACTGAGTACTTTTGCTGCAGGCTTAAATGGAATATCATACTTCTTCAGTCCTGAAAAATCATGCTTTTTCAGTTTTGCCTACATTTTCAGCGCCAAGTCTAGTTTTATAAGAGGAACTGATGCTTTTAATTGATAGAATTGGATAGCGATTTACTCCGGCAAGATCATTTTCAATGTACAGCCCTGATATAAAAGCTTTGGATTTGGTGCAATCTGGTCCAAACATTCTTGGAAAGGGTCTTGCCTGTTTTTAGTATTCATGGGTGTGGTTCTGATTGGTACATATTTACATACTTCTGTTCAACTCATGTCCCTCATTTCAACGCATAAATCTGCAGATAAAAGCTGCACTCCTTCATGAGAGATGCTCATTTTTTGTAATGGAGGCTTTTCCCTTTTAAAGAAATGAACATAATTGTCCCTGCAAGTGATTGACCTTACCTAATGCCTTTTCCTAACTACAAGACAGTTGGTCAGGTTACTTCCCTCTTCTAATTCTCTTTATTTATTTAATAAGTTCTCTTGTTAGATTTTATATATCCCTATTTACGTTATCCATTTTTTTCTGAAAACTGCTGGTGTTGAATTTATTAGCATCCTGGACAACTTCTGTCAATAGTTATTTGCAGTGTCCAGTTTACTGAATTAAGTTAATCTCAGTCTAAAGGAGCAATATGGTGTCATTCCATCACTTCCTGATTCAATGGGATGTAAGAGTGAGGGAAAAAGCATGCAAAATCCCTTTGTCATCCAGGACCAAGGAAAATGCAAAAGAAATGCTAATTCATAATAGACATATGGACCCTCACAAGTCAGGCAATGGGCACGAGTAACGCATGAATGGTTTAATACTCCACTTTTTATATTGCATTGTGATGGTAACAAAAGAAAGATGTGAAACATGGAATAGTTTCAGACGTGTCGTGAAGAGCAGTGGTTCCTAACCCAGTCCTCAAGGACCCCCTGCCCTGCAGGTTTTTGCTCCAGCTCTACTCTTTCACACTTGTTCCATTTAAGGGCTTCATGCTGATTGGTTAAAAAAGATCTACCTGAACAGGGTGTGCATGAAGGTGCATTGGGCCTTAAATGGATAAGGTGTGCAAAAGTAGAGCTGCAACAAAAACCTGCAGAACAGGGGGTCCTTGAGGACTGGGTTGGGAACCAGTGGTGAAGAGGACATTAGCGCATGCTGTCCTTACAGATAGTGAGGTAGATGGTAAGGGAGGCAATAAAAACTCAAGCATCAAGTTTCATGAGTTGCAGTGATTGGTAGCATCATAGGGTCACCATAGCATGCAAAAAACAATCATAAAATGCCGCAAATGTCTTGGAATGGTAATGGCAAAAACCCTTCCTGAGCAGAGCAAATAAAACCTCTGGTGCCTCCGGTGTTTACAAGCATCACTTGAATAATGACTGGGAGGAGTTCTACTGTCAGATGAAACAAACATGGCCCTACATGGTATCATACTCAGCGGCAAAAGGGGACTGCACCCACAAAGAAGCATCTCATAACTGCAAACTTTTTAAATGTATTTTTTTAAATAAATTGGGTATCTCCAATCACCCTGTATCTTGTGGTACTTCTTAAATCCAGCCTATCATCTTCACTTTTATCAAGTATGCCAATGACTCTTCCCCTGACCGTGCATCATGATGTTATTTTTTTTTTTTTTAGCTCTCGTCTTGGACACGCTACTGGATTTCCCTCTCTGGATCCACCCTCCTGTACTTTGGAGCCAAATCTCTCCGAGCCTCTGAGAGGAAACATGTGGGTTAATTCCCCTCACACTTCTACCGGTCAGATAAACTCAGGGAAGGATAAAGCCATAGCCTTTGAAAAAGTACATAATTTGCTTGGGTATGGTGACTGAAAGTTACATACAAAGCTTACTTTAAGCTTCACTGAGCATGTTTTGATGCAGCATAAGAACGGAATGCTGACAGAGAATGCTTGTTAACAAGCTGCTTTGTACTAACTTAG
The DNA here is from genome assembly GCA_029692085.1 of Gymnothorax javanicus. Taxonomy (NCBI): domain Eukaryota; kingdom Metazoa; phylum Chordata; class Actinopteri; order Anguilliformes; family Muraenidae; genus Gymnothorax; species Gymnothorax javanicus. Next base: position 50,162,467 of record CM056194.1, read on the forward strand.
CGTGACGCGCAAAGGTCACACATGTGCACACACATGGCAGAGCGGCCGTGGCAGTTGCAGAATGTTAGAGAGAGGAATATTGCAGATTAAATGCATTTTCTGAACTAGAATGCAGGAATGACTCAGCGCATTTCCTCCTTTCTTACCTTCATATTGTGCTATGCCCACTCAGTACAAATCCACGCCTTGCAAAAAGATCACCATCACTGGATGGATGGTGATGCTTCCTGATGACCCGGAGCACCCCAATATCTTTCAGCTGAATGACCCGGACAAAGGTGAGCAGGCCAACATATTATATTAAAAAGCACGTGGAATGTTCTTTTTTTTTCTTTGTTTTTGGAGGGCTATAAGAAAATGCTATCGATTTGGCTTCAGGGAATAATTATTTTGAGTAAAATTAAATTGTGCATGATGACACAAATGGCATGGTAAGCATTATTGAGAAACCATCAAACCAAAGTTTAAATGTATTTAGCATTGAATAAATGCTGTGTTTGGCTGGGCCTAAAAAAATGTGGGTGAGCTGATTTTTCCTTGAAAATATTGGCTTACAGTACACATGATAATGGAAAAATGTACAATGCTTTCATTAGGCGTATAGCAAAAACGTCAAAATGTTTTCAATCATCTGTATTGATGAATATGTTTTCCAAATAATAGAATCAGTCATTGGCAGTTAAACACACAGCTTCCAACATAATTCAGTGTTATGGTGATTGAATTAAAAGTGTTTTATTCACTTAGTTCAATTCTCAAAAAAGATAAACTACTCTGTTTACTTCCACGTTTGTAGTGCAGATTATCTAACCTGCAGTCATGATTGTTTTAACTAATACAGAAGAAACGATTGCCAACAGGGCAATTCCACATGAGAGCTGCAAAAACAGCAATTTTTAAAAAGTGTTTTATGTTAGAAATATATAGGTTTTCATGTAGATGACTCATTACCAGATCAGACACTGAAAACCGTTTTGAAATATCTTTGACGGTCTTCTCAAAATTTAGATTTGAATTTTGTAATATTTTTTTAGCTCCAGGACAAGGATCAAAGGTTATTTTTCCAAAGCTGACAACTCCTAAAAGATATTTAGCTATTTCCTCGTATTTACTGTATTTCCAAACATTGCTAGCCCAAGTATTTGAGACTGTAAGTCATTGCAGGAAATTGAAACACACAATTCCGGTGGCTCATGGTGAAATTTGTCATTTTTCAACGAGGTCAGCAACACAAACATCATTTATGATACCAATTTTCAATTGCTTTGTTGTTTTGAGTATAATAAATTTAGTAGATTATCAGAAAATATTATTTTGTTACCATTTTGTAATTCCGTTACCGCTGTCTCTTTCTCATAAATGGCATCCTACAAAATATCTGTGAACATACCAGTCAATATAAACTTACCATGGCCTGGTCAACATCCTAGGCCACCAACTTAAGCTTAAACCTACTGCCTATCATTGCCAGATTTCAGAGAAATGCCTGTCAAAGTAAAGGCAAAAATAATGGCATTTTTTTCTGCCGTAATTCCGTTACCAACACTTTCACCTTCGTATAGCCTTCTACAAAATATATTACCCCAAACTTTGTGTTATACAGCTCAGTAGGCATGCCAGTGGAACTGATAAAAGCACAGGCAAGTAGCTACTGCATTAGAGTAACAGATGGCAGGTAAAAATGACATGAAAATTACTCTTGATCGTAATTCCGTTACCGTGGAATTGCCCAACAGTTACCCACAATTTTCAATAATGTTTATTGAAATGCATTCAATTCTGAATCCAAATGAAGCGTTTTACTTCTCGTCACCCCATTACAAGAAAACCCAGCCACAAATGATGGTGCTCCGAGTTTCTCGTCATGCTCGTAATGTTAACTAAAAGGAAAGATGGAAAAAAGGTCAATACTAATGATTACTTTAAAGGGATGCGTCTTGCCGCTTCTATTTTCCGCTCCGCTACCACCAGAGTTGGAGTCAGTTACATTTGACGTACATTCCCCGACTTATTTTGAATGTTTCTCTTATTCTGGGCTCAAACTAAATTAGGAGACACACAAAAGTATATGGAGTGTTCATTATATATTCAATTAATTAGTAAATCAATCCATTATTTTTAAATAAAAAATATCATCATGGGTGGCTGGACCAGTGCATAATGTGGTTGGGCGAGTGCTGCTTGAGCCTAATATGTGCTATGCCCCTGGTTTTCAAACTCAAAGCGTCATGATGGGTAATACCTTGATCTCCTCACTGATCTTGGGGCTTACATGTATTTTTTGCTGCACAGGTAATGTTTACAAGTTTCAGACTGGATCCAGGTTTTCTGCAATAATATGGCACAAGCACCTGGAGGACGCTTGTCGGAGCAGTAGACCTCAGGTATGGCGACATGTGAATAAAATAAAACATGGAATGGCCATTTCATTCGTCACCACCAGGTATAAACTGAACAGCTTTTAAATTTGGTGTTCTTTTGAGTAGAGGTCATGGGGATCTGTTTCACAAAGGTAACCAATTGTCTGAGAAAATATTATTTTTTACCTGTTTCAATAAAACAAGCTGTACGTGTAGTTATTTTCCATGGGCAACATGTCATTTAGGGATGCCTTGCATCTGAGTCTTTCACAAGTCTGCATATCTGACCTGACAGGTCTGACAGGTATTCCCCACAGGCTTTATCACTAGGGTGGCTGCTACCAAAATGCTTCTTTGTTCTTAACAAAATTACAATACAGTTCGTCCAGTGGGAAGAATAGCAACCCAAAGTGAGAGTTTAGCAACTACTTGTGTCAACAGATGTGTTAATCACAGCAGAACAGCCTAATTGATAGGTGTCAGAAATTAAATACTCATTTGTTTTACTCATTTGTATGGTACTGCTCTGAAAAGTGTATAAATAATTGTTGGTGAGAAGGATCAGCGTTCAATTTGACTCCACTGAAACCAGATTATGTTGCCCATTCCTGAGAAAAGGCATTGTTTTTCTTCAGTTTTAAGATACCTTGTAATTTTTCTTACCCCTCCCATAACATTGTGTGACATCCTGTTTGGTGACATGCAAAAATGCCTGTCAAAGCCTTCTTGCTAGAGGCGTTGACTAAATTGGCTTTACACTCTTATATCCTCTCAATTGAGTGGTGCATGAATTCAGTTACCTAGAATGCTTTAGAGAAAATTTGTCCAGTAATTTTTTTCCAATTTTATTTGGAAGTTTATCAGCATCACCCAGCGAACACAAGCTACTGAAGTCCTGTCTCGTTTAATGTGTGCCATTTTCTTCTCTCTTTTTCGTGCCCTAGATACCGGCCAACCTTATGTCATTTGAATAGCCTCCGCCTGTCAATTGCCTTGCAAAGAAAAGTGCCAACCCTAACCAGAATGGACAGCCTGAATCAAACATGTGAAAACATTGGCATTTGAGCAAATAACACTGAGACATTGACAGCACATTTTGCGTGATGACATTGCTTTAGGTAGTCTGGATACTTGCCCCCAGGGGCAGCGTGCCTAAGATTTGTTTGGAAACTGAAGGAGCCAACCAACTCATCTGGCCTGGGGAGGAACAAATGTAGCGGTTCGCTTCCTGTTTTTTAACAGCAGAAAATGGACTTGAACTTTTGACGGTTTCCATTTGAAAGAGAGCGGTGAAGAGATGTAGCAACCTCCACACAGGAATTCCAGCCTGCCTGGCATTCGTGATCTCTGTTTTTTGTGTGTGTGTTTTTTTATTTTTATTTTTTATTTTTGTCACACTGCTTGATGTATGTGAGGAAATATATGTTAGCCCATGTTGGGTTTTAAATGAAATGAAAGGAAACAAAAAAGAATACAGCAGGAAAAAATGACTACTGACAGTGTTAAAATGGGTAATCATGGATTTTAGACAGAAGCAGCAGCTCTTTATACCCCAAGACATACTGCAGGATGATCACTGCCTGGCCCCACTAGTCAACTCACACCTGCTCAGAGTACGGGCATATAATGCATTTTGGTACCATAAGAATTTGATCCAAGGTGAATTAAATGTATGTAAGTAATACATACGAATAATGCAAGAAATTTTTTCTTCTTTGGCCTCTGCGTTAACAGGAGAAGTAATGGCAATATTTTTTGGGGAAATTATCAAGTTACGCACTCTAAGTACCTGTTGAAAAGCTATAATCACAGCTTGTCTTATTCACTGAAGGCTAGTGAATTGGAGAAGGGTGCAGTTTATAATTTATTTGCCACCGAGCAAATTGTGATTCAATCTGATGGACTTTCCAGTATACATAAAAGTGTTATTATTCAGTATAAAAAATGAGCCATATTGTCAGCAAATGAGACGCTCTTAGCACCTAAAGCTTTAAAAGTGAATTTAAATGCACCTGGGGATGGTGTAGTAATAAATAATATTTTTGTGATTTCTCTCCCACAAGGAACTTGCTGCCCTTTGAACTACAGAGTAAGTTAATTACTGTGTCTCCGGGGACATGATTAGTATTTTAAAATCTTATGTCGCTGTCCTTTTTAAAGTTAGTTCTACTGAGCCAGGTGATTAAAATGATGTGGCTGTTTTGTCAATGTTATGCTTATCTGTAGTAAATATACTAATTTAAAGAACTGTAAATAAACCTCTTGTTTTGGTTTACTGCACTGTAGTTGGAAGCACATCAGCACTTGTTTGTCATAGAAAATAATGTGGACACCTCACCCACCCTACCCTTCTTGTCCTCTCCTCCTTTGCCAATTTTGTTGTGCATTTCATTCTAGTGATGTGGCAAATGTTCTTGTAGTTCTTGAAAGCATATGACTCATGACACATACACATACTCAAATACAGTATTGTGCTAAAGTTTATGGCACCTTAGATTTTTTTTTTTTTATTTGTTCTTAGATGCTTATTCTTTGTTTTCTTCATTGTACTAGTGTTATGGTAGAAGAGAAGCACATTTGAAATACACGTTACTTTAACAAATAACCTTACAAAAATATATCAAAAGTATTCCAGTAAAGACTATTCATTCAGATAATATAGCCTCGGCAGAGCCCTGACCCCAGCATCATCGAGGCTGGCTGGGTGGAGACAGAGGCTAGTGAGCCTGTGGGCCAGCAGAACTGTGGCAAGTTCAGTATGCTTGGAACAACCAAACAGCCAACTATTTCATAGAACTAAAGAAAAACTGCACGACAGCATTCCTAAAATTTAAGCCAAGGGCAGTCACATCCATTGCAGATTTTTGATTACTTTTCATTATTTAGAAACCTTTCATTTCGTAATTTTCGGGAGCATTTCCCCCTCATGTAATTGTTTTAAATGTGCATAAAATTGTTCCCAAACACATTGGATTTGAAATGAAACAGAGGTCAGATGTATTCATATTGATATCTGGTGATTTTTGGAGGAAAAGCAGCTATTTTTTATTCATAGTTCCCCATTGTTTCAAAGGCCTTTAGCCAACAGCCTTGTCCTCAGCAGTTTCAGGTCAGGTTGTCGACTTGGTCACTAAAGATCATTCCACTTGTTGGCCCTGAAAAAACTTGTTGTTAGCTTTAGCATTATAATTGAAGTCATTGTCCTGCAGTAAGGTGCAATACCTTGCATTGAACTTTGAAGCAGTTGATTGGATCTGTGCAGATGCAATTATTCTGAACACTTCAGAGCTCATTCAGATGTTTCCGCCAGCTGTTAAAGCATTTCTGCGCCAAAATCTGAGCAAAGATTTTGTTTTCATTTAGTTGTGCTTGGGGGAAAAAAATGACACGGAAAATGAATGTTGATTTTAATTTTCATGCAAACATGGAAAAACTTTGCCAAAATTTGCGGATAAATTCGAATTCAAATACAAATGATGTTGGTGAGAACACTTGTGAGAGACAAAACTGGGGTGTTACAGGGGTAGTTCAGTCTCAGCCACAAGACACACCATATTCAGCTGTCAGCGAGCTGGCCATAGTTACTTATTCTCTGCCTGTGGGTGAACATAAAGTAAAAAATGGTAATGGGAGCTGTGTCACTTAATGCTAAGTGATGAAATAGCTCATATTTTTCCTACTTTGGTTCAACTGGTGTGATCATAAACTATGGAACGAATATAGAAAAGATGACTGTGATGTTTGTTGAAGCAAATATACTTTCATTGCCTCCATGTCTCCCTCTAGAGATTGGGAAAGAGGGGGGACCCTTATATGAAGTCCAACTATGACGCACATGAGATGCAGTTATGAACACTATACCAGAATCGTTAATAAATTGGTATTGTTTCCAAATTATGCAATGATGAAACTGGCAGATTGCAAGGCAATGAACTCCAATGCGACGACATGTTTTTGTGCAAAATCATCATGGACTTGGTATGTTGACCATATTGGTTCCATTAAGTTGAACTGAAAGGCCAACGATGTAAACCAGAAATTCCTGTTTTACTAAGGCCTTTTTTTGGTGGAGGCGGACAATCCAGGTTCCCAGTGTTTTGTTCTAATGACCTGGATTTGCAGTTTGAGGTAGAACTTATAAGTGAAATCAGCAGGACGCTGAGTTCATGGATGGTCAGACAACATGGCAGGACTTATACTTTCTCAGCCCTGGACCATCCACCTTTGGGTTTTGGCCACTTGGGTGTGATACATTGTGAGCCTGTAAACAAAATCCGGTAAAACTATTGATTTTCCACCATCATTCTGCGTTTATTTTGATGCTCTATATGGGTTTACATGGTCAAACCTCGTCCATTTAGCCTTGGGAGCTTACTATTTTCCCATGTCAAACTAACTGAGGTCTTCACAGGTTCAACCTAAAAATGGCATCCCATTTAATCAGTCTACAAGTGATCATACATTATATCTGCATGATCGTAGCACTTTGGGGAGACCATGCTAGTGAAATGGCTTATCCTTTAACAAGGAGTTTCCAACTTTTCCAATATAGCAAATTACCTTATGTGCTCCGAAAAGCTGGTTAATGGAGAATGGCTTGGAGGTGACACTCTGCCAGGCCAACTAAGGTGGATATCAGCATATAATGTTTTGTAACATTTTTAGTTTATATCTTAAATCCAGTTGATGTTTGTTTGATTCAATATTGGTGTTACACTAAGCCTAGATTATTACTCAGTTACTAATGCTAGCTAACAACAGTGACAGCTGGTGAGGTGAAAATGTGGCAGGAAGACCTTAAAACTAATGATTAGTCTTAACCTATTTTCAAATCATTTATTTAAGGTAACAGTAGGTGAACTTGGAAAAAACTCAACACTATCAGGTGTGGCCGGTTCTTCTTGTTAAGGAAAGACGTGAAATAAAACACATCATTCGGAAGCAAAAGTGCTCATCAGTGTTATTCAGTGGTGGATACTTGGTGTTAATCTTTGTTTCCTTTGTTGCAATTACAGTACATAATAATGAAGCTCAGGTGAGTTGGCATTGCAGGATGTGCTGAAGGGCAAATTTGGAAGTTAAGGGAGTGGTTTTTTGTTTTTTTTGGTTTTTTTTGTAAGGTGAATGCATTATTTTCCTGAAGTTTCTATTTAATCCCAGCAGTATTGCATTAAGCAGTGCATTTAATTTAAAGGGATTTTTTTTATATCCCCCAATTTTAGCCAAGCAGCCATTACTGACTTACAGTTAGCGAATTCCTCAGCTGTCATTTCATGCCACAAAACCTCAGAAATGGTAAATGTGGAATAGATTATTGATTAACTCACCGTTCATTTTTGACACGGGTAATGATTTGGTCATATGAATGAAAGATGGTCAACTTTTCTGGCACTGGCAGGTCCTCTTGTTGCTGTTCACCTACTGCAGACTTCAAATGTAAATGCCGTACTTTGACTTATCAACTCTAGACCGTTTCTTCCTTTCTTTTTTTCCTCTGTGTATCAATGAAAGAAGCAATGATGCACGGCTGGCCAAGTTGACAATCAGTTTACCAACTTTGTTTGGAGAGAAGTGGACTATGTATAAAATAGTTGTAATTCCTATGGAGATCACCTGATATGAATGTACATAACCTCAAAATAAATCTGAAAGTTTGCATTAAGCCTTTAGTAATTGTTTATTTTCAATCTAAGGTACACCAGTAAAATGGAGCTAAAACAGCTAATATTGAGTCACTGTCTAAATTCTGTGTGTATGTATGTGTGTGCATATATAGTATGTCTCTCTCTCTCTCTCTCTCTCTCTCTCTCTCTCTCTCTCTCTCTATATATATATATATATATATATATATGTATATACAGTCGGGCCCAAAATTATTCAAACCCCTACCAAATTTTGTTTTTTTTCCGAGATATTTTTTGACAAATCAAATTTACTCTTGCACAAATGACACAGTCAGTTGACATAAGGCTGTAAGAAGTGGAGTAAACAATTTTTCAAGAAATACAATACTTTTTGGCATTTTATTTGACAGATTTACAAAAAATGCCATGTCCAGAATTATTCATACCCTTTTCTCAAGAATTGATGGCAAAGGATTTATTCACGATTACAGCCTCCAAACGCTTCCTGTGGTTGATCACAAGGTTTCTACACGTTTCCATGGGGATTTTGGCCCACTCCTCTTTGGCGAACTTCTCCAGGTCCTTAAGGTTTGAGGATTTCCTTGCCATGACCTTGGTCTTCAGTTCCCTCCACAGATTTTTGATAGGATTGAGGTCGGTGCTCTGGCTTGGCCACTCCAAAACGTTCACTTTGTTGTCCACTAACCATTTCTTGATGGATTTGGCCCTGTGTTTAGGATCATGATCCTGTTGGAAGATCCATTCCTGCCCAAGACCAAGTTTTTTGGCAGATTGCTTAATGTTTTCACTGAGGATCTGGATATACTGGTCCTATTTCATGATGCCATTAACTTTAACAAGGTGTCCGGGCCCATGAGCTGAAAAGCAACCCCAGAGAATGATACTCCCGCCACCTTGTTTGACCGTTGGGACCATGTTTTTCAGGTTGAATGCTTCACCTTTCTTACGCCAAACAAAAGCCCCATCTCTGTGCCTAAACAGCTCCATCTTTGTTTCATCTGTCCATAACATTTACAGCCAGAAGCTTGTTTCTTCATCCAGGCGAGCTTTTGCAGGCTAGACGAGCTCTTGTGTGTCTGGGTTGGAGAAGTGTAAGTGGCGTGAGAAAGGTAAAGTGTTCAACCTGAAAAACACGGTCCCAACGGTCAAACACTGTGCCAGGAGTATCATGCTCTGGCACTGTGTTTTTCAGCAAATGGGCCCAGAAACCTTGTTAAAGTTAATGGCATCATGAAACAGGACCAGTATATCCAGATCCTCACTGAAAACATTAAGCAATCCGCCAAAAAACTTGGTCTTGGGCAGGAATGGATCTTCCAACAGGATCATGATCCTAAACACGCAGCCAAATCCGTCAAAAAATGGTTAGTGGACAACAAAGTGAACGTTTTGGAGTGGCCAAGCCAGAGCACCGACCTCAATCCTATCAAGGATCTGTGGAGGGAACTGAAGACCAAGGTCATGGCAAGGAAACCCTCAAACCTTACAGATCTGGAGAAGTTCGCCAAAGAGGAGTGGGCCAAAATCCCCATGCAGACGGTAGAAACCTAGTGATCAACCACAGGAAGCGTTTGGAGGCTGTAATCATGAATGAAGGCTTTGCCATCAATTACTGAGAAAAGGGTATGAATAATTCTGGACATGGCATTTTTTGTAAATCTGTCAAATAAAATACCAAAAAGTATTGTATTTCTTGAAAAATTGTTTACTGTGCTTCTTACAGCCTTATGTCAACTTACTGTGACATTTGTGCAAGAATAACTTTGAGTAGTCAAAAAATATCTCGAAAAAAAAAAAAAAAATTGGTAGGGGTATGAATAATTTTGGGCGCGACTGTATGTGTGTGTGTGTGCCTGAGTGAATGAGGATGTACCTAAAAAAAAAAAAGAATTTGTACTGCTTACATTTCATACAGTGTGCGGGGAAAAAAAAAAAACACAAAAAAACCCCCAAAACTTGAATTACTTCGATACAGTTGTGAAAGATCTCCTGTTTCACCTTTCTGTACTGCTTTTTTTTTTTTCCACTGTACACTGAAACAACACCATTTTAAGAATTTGGTTGCAGATCGTACATTTAAAAGAAAGGTAGGCGATTTCAGCAAGTCACAAAAGAGGAAGTTGAGAAATATCTGTGGGACTGTGAGTGGATGTGTCACAGGACACTGGATAAGTATTACTTGTCAATGTCTTACTGTAAGTCCCCATTTTCTGGCAGCTATGAGCCGTGATCAGAACTGCCAGTTTAGTTTTTAATGATGAATTCTAGGTAAACACTTAGAGGGTATATTTTCATATACACTACGGGCCAAAAGTTTGGGGCCACCCTCAGATTTTTAAAAAAATCACACATCAACTGTTCTTTCCTTATTTTTTGCACATGAAATGACTTCAGTGCATAAAATATAGGGCGCCAATAGGTTTTGGGTGAATTCCAGACCTCAGACCACATTTTAAAGCTGTCTTGACTGATTTATCACTGACCACAATGTTTTATAATTGAGTTCCAATGCCTTTGTGTTACATGATTTTATGTCACTAGGATGTGAACAATTTTATGTAACAAGAAAGCATGCTGTATAAATGCCTTCCCAAAAACCAAGGGGTCACATTGCACTTGGTGCACCATAAAAAATCTGAGGGTGGCCCCGAACTTTTGGCCTGTATGGTAAAATCATTGTATTTGATTGTAATTATTGTTGCAATATTGGTTATTTATGTATATGTATTTAAATTGTGCATGTATGCATAAATACATGCAGATACATACATTTTTAATATTGTAACAAATATATGTCCAATGCGCAAGTTATACAAGTGTTTTACGAGGAATAGAGGAATGGCTATTATAGCACTTCCAGATGTCACGTCCCAGATGTGTTCTCTGGAGGTGAATAAAATTCATCCTCTATAGAAACTGCTCTCAAAACTTTTCTCCGGAGCAGAAGAGATCCCACCGATGAAAGGTTATTGTGACAGTGTATTTGTGCAAGTGAACAAAGTCTATCCATCATGTTGGAGAAAAGAAAATAAATGGCATGCGACTACTTTTTTATCATTGAAGTGCGAGTTGGTTATAGAGATTGGAACTTTGCTCTGTTTATCACAAATGTAACAAAACTTCTCATTTCAAAATAGTTCAGCAGTTTGAAGCTGTTAGAAAAGATGTATGCTAATACAGCTTTTGTAACCAAGAGAATAAACTGAGTGCCAAAGTGCATGGTGGGTTCATTTTCATACATTAGGTTGGTCTGTGCTACTTCTACAACTTCATTTATGCATTTTATATATATATATATATTATATATATATATTTTTTTTTTAAGGTTTCTTGAAATGTTAATTGGTTTGGTTGTGCAGGCTGTAATGGCTCAGTGGAACTGATGCATGTCATTTGTTTAGAATATTTTTTTCTTGCTGTTTATGTTTACCTAAAAAGGAAAATCACCTTCACATCCTGTGAATACTTCCCTAATTTATTTGTTACTCTTTCTGCTTTGTAATAAGTTGCTGTATTTTTTTCAGCTTGTAACAAAACTGTCTCACAAATTAAACATTTATGAAAAAGAATATTTTTTTAATTGATGATTACAAAACCAAAATGTTATATGAATGGAATTTCGAGCAACTGGAGTTGTACACATAGATCAATTTATTCAGGCATTCCTTCTAATTTGATTCCTCTCTGTGAGTATTTGAAATATTTTCAGCAGAGTCCTATTGATTCTACTAACATATGGGTCATTCCATGTCAATTCACACAAATCCCCAAAACCTCCCCAGTGACACCTCTTCAATTTGCCTGATTTTTATTCTATTAGTGCCTTATGATGTCAAATGAAATAATCCGAAGTTTGAGCTTCCTAGCTCAAACGGTTTTTGAATTATGGCCCTTCAAAGTTTTGGTGCCACGCCCACTTTTGTGGTCCGGGAATTGCACACTTAATTTGCAAGCATTTTTGGATACCCATATCTTTTGATTTAAGCTAGCTACAGGCCTGTAAATTGCTATATTTATGTATTCTGGCCCTGTCTATCAGAATCTGCACTTAAAACTAGCATAGGTTTACTATTTTTAGAGATATTAACCCCTTAAAAGTGGATTTTTTAATGACGCAATACATTTTTGGGGCATTTTGGGGGTCTATATCTTGGAAAGTTTTTGTCCTGGTGGGGTTTCAACTAATTTATCATCATATTTGGGTACACTACTGTGTATTTAGAGAATTTCAGGGCACTCAGAGCCTTGATGGGGGTATAGGAGGGTCCCAAATATGGCCTCGGGACAAAATTACCCTTTGGTACCCCCTACTTCAGGCCCTGAGTTGGCCATGTGGGCACATGATGACTGGAATGAGCTTTTTACCCCATCAACAGTCACCTTTTATCAAAGTTTTGAGCCAATAAAAACTTTGATTATCGAACTCCTTCACTATCAACTAAGCCTTTGCATATGGCACTATTCTTGGATATTTTCGGAAAAATCCTAAGTCCAGAAAGTAGGTCAACTGTTGTTTTAACTGTCTATTCATGTTTAAGGCAGTTAAAACAGACCAACTTTATAAAATATACATTAAATAACAGATTCTAACAATGAACACAAATATTTGCATGTATGAATTGAAAAATTACATTTATTAACCCTTCACACACTGGACGCATACATTTAACAGCTATAATGTATTTACATCATCTGATCAGATCCATATCAAGGAGGCAAGATGTCATTCACTACTGTTGCAATAGAAGCAGATACAATTCTACAATTCAGGTCAATGATACAGGCTTGCTGATTAACAGGCAATGAACTTGGGGAGAATCCTCTGAATTCTTTCAATATCAAATACAACAAGTTTATAATGCCGAGCACTACGACCTTGAATCTCTGGAGCATTTACACGACATATATCTTGAAATGGTACCCAGCATGGTGGATTTTGGCGGTTTTCAGCAGGCCAAGACAGAGTCATGTTTGATCGCTTCATGAAATGACAGCCTATACTGAGTAATAACACCGCGGAAACTTAAACTGGCCCGTCATTCTGCCGAATAGTCTTACTAAACTAGTTAATCGTCTGATTGCTAATCAAGCAAAGGGGAGGTTTCTGCCTCACCAAACTAACCCCCACTGCACGTCACTGCCTTGTTTTAATCTTTGCCTTTCCTATTTGAAAGATGCATTTATCTATTAAGCGAAATAATCCAACTCAAGTAGTTGGAGTTGTCAGAGTTTGGTCAGATACAGGGAAAGCCCAAGGAAAGGTGTCAATTATTGTAAAAACGGCATTGTGTTAGCAGCTGGGAAAGGGTTAATCCCTTGTTTTGTCAATATAACTGGGGGATGTTGGCTGCTAATAGCACATTTTAATCTTCCCATAGATCAATTTAATTCATAGGTCTGTTTTTACTACCATAAACATGAATAGGCAGTTAAAAACAACAGTTGACCTACTTTCTGGACTTAGGATTTTTCCGAAAATATTCAAAAATAGTGCCATATGCAAAGGCTTAGTTGATAGTGAAGGAGTTTGATAATCAAAGTTTTTATTGGCTCAAAACTTTGATAAAAGGTGACTGTTGATGGGGTAAAAAGCTCATTCCAGTCATCATATGCCCACATGGCCAACTCGGGGCCTGAAGTAGGGGGTACCAAAGAGTAATTTTGTCCCGAGGCCATATTTGGGACCCTCCTGTACCTCCATCAAGGCTCTGAGTGCCCTGAAATTCTCTAAATACACAGTAGTGTACCCAAATATGATGATAAATTAGTTGAAACCCCATCAGGACAAAAAAAACTTCCAAGATATAGACCCCCAAAGTGCCCCAAAAATTTATTGCGTCATTAAAAAATCCACTTTTAAGGGGTTAATATCTCTAAAAATAGTAAACCTATGCTAGCTTTAAGTGCAGATTCTGATAGACAGGGCCAGAATACATAGATATAGCAATTTACAGGCCTGTGGCTAGCTTAAAACAAAAGATATGGGTCTCCAAAAATGCTTGCAAATTAAGTGTGAAATTCCCGGACCCCAAAAGTGGGCATGGCACACAAACTTTGAAGGGCCATGACTCAAAAACCGTTTGAGCTAGGAAGCTCAAACTTCGGATTCTTTCATTTGACATCATAAGGCACTAATAGAATAAAAATCAGGCAAATTGAAGAGGTGTCACTGGGGAGGGTGTGTGACTTGACATGGATATCATATTCGGTATAAGAGAACAGTATGTAAACTTCTTGACTCCTATTTAGGTAGCCAGCAAATGCTGTTTTTTTATCACAGGATTGCTATAATAGTTCAAGATAGTTCAATGCTGTGTTGTGTTGGTTTACGGTGGTTTCGCTGCTTTAGCTTTTTGCTACTGTACACTGCTCTTTCACTGCTGTGTCAAAGTCCGTTCGCTATTGTAGGTAAATACAAGTTAAGAACATAAATATTACTTACGAATCAGCAGTAAAACTTTATAAAAACCATTTGCATTGCAGCTGAGAATATTTTTTCTTGTTCTGACTCAATATGGACAATCAAACAAAGATTGAATCGGCAACAAACACTTTATAGCGAACAAACTGGGACACAGTATCCAAACTACTGTGTGCATGACCTTTTTGGCATTCTCTGCCTGTTGGCTCTTGGCAAGCATGCTTTGTTCTGTGCAAACATGATTTCTTCCTGTATGAACCTTTTTTTTTTACCATGGGTATACTCTACAAGCATAATTATACAGATGTGAATTTCCTTATTAATGCTTTCTCCCTTGTTGGCAGTTTTCCTGATCCATTGGCAAATCAGCCAAGATAATTGGCTGCTTGATAAATTGGGGTGATAATACTATAGAATTCAATTCAGTGCAATTCAGACACATTCTTCTGTCTGTATTGCGAGAAAGAATGTGATTTTAATCTGCAGCCACTGTGCTCTTCTGTGCTTGACACACGCATACTGTAAGTCAAGTGAAATACTCTCCGATCTCATGAAGGGCTCAGTGCAGCAGGGGGAGTACGTTTGTTTAGCCCCTTATAGAAAGGCTACTATCTGTCGGTGGTAGCAGAGTGAAGGTTCACCTGTGTCCATGTGGTGGCCTAAAAAGGCAGTGTTTGTTTATTTATTTATTTATTTGGTACCGAGGTCAACAGGTATAAAATACCCAATAACAGACCCGGGGACATTACATACAAATATCAGAAGTACCAAACAACAACAAAGCATCCAAAAAACAGTCTAATTAAACCCACATGAACATGATATGACACAACGCACACGTAAAATGTGTGCTAGGTATACAAATAACAACACGGAGGACAAAACAGATATATTACTGAATAACAAGCATGCTAGTAAAAGACATAGTAATAAATTAATATAAAAAGCTAGCCACTTTACGTCTGAAACACATTCTGCTAGCGGTTATGTCACAAGAAGATTCAGCCAAAAACTGATTACAAAGATCAAGTGTTCTTGGAAAGTACGAACATTTTCTGATATTTACCCGGTACTTTGGAATGCGAAATAAGTAATATTTCTTAAAACGCGCAGGAGCAAAGAATGGTATCTGAGATAAAAGAGCCGGACAGTCAAAGCGATTATTAATAACACCATGTAAAAATGTAAGATCAAGAAATCTTCTGCGTGACTCAAGTGAGGGTAAGTTGAAAGTCGCACATGCATTAGCATATCCAATCTGCTTATAATCAATTCCACTTTTAAAACAAAGGTATTTGATAAAACTAACCTGGATATCCTCAATCTTCTTTTGAAGAAGTTTCGTATTTGGTTTATATGGTCTCTGTGCAGATGCAGGCTGTCTTAGCTCTGGGACATTTTGTAAAAGGTCTAAAACGTCCACTGAAGAGCTGCATAATGGATCAATGGCAATGGATCAATACCACACTGTTAGAAAGTAGGATTTTGTCTGCCTGTTATTTTTAGTTTTCATTATTTTTAGTTTTTATTTTCATTTATGTACCTTTTGTTATTTTTTCTGAGTGATTGTGTATTGTTCTGATTGATTGTCATTGTCAGTGTAATCCTTGTGTTCTTCCCTCCTGTCAGTCCTTGTTAACACACTATTCCCCTGTTAAATCGGTGAGGTGATTCTAACTTCCTTCATTCTGTTCTTGCTGCCTGTCTGCACCTGAGAGTAGTTTAGAATCAGGGCCTGGGTGTGTAGAGCAGATTAGCATAGGTTTCCACGCCCTTTCCATTCTACTCGCCTATCCCTGTCCTGCTCTTCCTGGCTCCGCCCCTCTCTGGCTTCCTGCCACAGCTGTTCCCTATCTAGTCAGGCAATCACGTTGTCTTGTGCTTAAATATCCCATTCCCCCTTTGTTCCAAGTCGATTCGTTCTTCCCTTGACTCTGTCTGGTTGGTTCGCTCTCTGCTATTTGGTTTGTGATTGCTCTTTTTGAAAGTATTTGTCTGTTTGTATCAGTCTGTATATTTTAGTTTTGTGTTTGAAGTGAGATTGCAGTGTGATTGATAGGTCCTTTTATTCCCTTTGCCCTTGTGTTCCCAATTGTTTAGTTAGTTTCCCTAATCTCTCCTTCCCTATTTTCCCCTTACCCTTTTCCCCATTCCCTTTGTTCCTTTAGTTTATTTTCCCCCTTTTGTTCATTGTCTTTGTGCGGACTGATTTCCTGGTTTCCCGATCTTGGCCTGTATTACTGATTACGATTCTGCTCACCTGTATCTATCTGTTTGCTGGCTTCTGACTATTTTCTGAACTGACCATGAGTAAGGGATCGAATCCCACGTCTAATAAACGCCCTGCTGAGTTTGATCTGCATTTGGAGTTTCCGTCTGTTCTTAACACACACCAGACAAAACTACTTTCTACTTGCAGGTGCATAAGCATTCTCAGTATTGTCCTTGGCCCTTTGCAGACCATCCCTCTGGGTTTTAGATCACCGCTTCAAGCAGTCTAGGTGTCATGCCCTCCTCTACACTTGAGCCTGCAGATCTAGAGCAGGAGCCCAGGGGGTTGAGCCTAGCTGGGAAGGTTACCAATTTCTAATAGTTTCACAACACCCAGCAAGGACCCCTGACCAAGGATCTAGAAGTCTGCTGGGTCCCCCCTGGTGGGTGTGGTCATGGGGACCGCATTAATGGTACCCAAAAAATGAGCTAAATCACTCCAAGAGGTTACCACTTGAAATCACTCTCAATTAATTGCATACCACTTCTACATACTTGGAATAATGATGCCAGACATTTCATTGGTGGGAGGGGTCCGCCATACCCAAAAATAAGGGGTCCAAAAATTGGGCTAGATCAGCTCGTAAGGTTACCACTTGGAACCTGTTGTAAAATGCCCAGCATAACTCCAGGAATCATGAATGACCACTGCCAGACATTTTTGGTGGTGGGGTACCCCTGCCAGACACGCCCCAAATGGCCACACCCAAAATTGAGCTAGATCAGGTGATAAGGTTACCACTTGGAACCTGTTGTAAAATGCCCAGCATAACCCCAGGTATTATGAATGCCCACTGCCAGACATTTTCAGTGGTGGGTTAAACCTGGCTGCCGCCCACCAAGTTCAGTAGATAATTCATTGTGCGACACAGCAGAATGAATTATCAGTCAATGAAGCCACCACTTTGAAGACAACAATTACCAACAACTGGAAATTAATTTTATTGCATATGAGGTTGAACATGTTCGTGGCCCTATATTCTTGGCAATAATTGACATAGTATTATAATATACATGTACATGTATAAGTTAACAAGTATCTGAAAAGTGAAGTGCGATTATTTTTTATACATGTAGTATGTATTTGCTAATTTAGTCTGTACAGGTAATAATGATCTTAAGCTAGCCCTTTCGCCGTGGTCTGTGCACATTACCACTTTCACAGTAAACAGCATTTCTTGCAGTTGAATCAATAAACACAGAATACACAGAACAGTGGAACATCGGTAACGTAACCACGGGACCAAGATGAAGTGGTCTTGGTGGTGGGGTGGTCATCTTAGCTTAGCAATGAAACAGTTGGTCGGAGACAGGATAGTACACACCAGCTGCCAAACGCATACATGTAACACTGAAATTAACTAGAGTCCGAATCATCAGAATCTTCACTCCATGGCTCATCGTCGGAATTTTCAATGTCGGAGGCCTCTTCTGCATCTGATGATGTGTCTGTCGTTACCAGGTTTTCCTGATCCTCCCCATCTTTGAACAGATTGGCTGGAATTGCCGGCCCATCAAACCACTTTGGCTGCAGCAGTCCGTTGTTGGCATACCAGCCGTAATTAGCTGGAGACAAACCATCTCCGGGAGATGCTGATGAAGCATGTGTCCATAAAATGGCAACATACTTCAATCGCTGCAACTTCATGTGGATGCGTATCAGCAAGCTCGGTTGTATCCTGTCTACGTTGCGCATATTGCGCGGCTGAAATAGACGCGATTCATGGAAAAAAAGACTCGCAAAACTGGCCTTGAAGTGTTCAGTTACATTTACAGGATTTAAATGAGATGAGGACATGGTCAATGGGAATTATTTCGAATGAAACAGGACCGGAGGGTTCCTTCTGCTGGATACATCGGTCTCTGGAGGAGGGATTCATGAAAAATGTTAGGCTGCTACTTTTGTTTTTTGTTTTGGAATGTATACCGTTTTCAACAAAGTCGAATGCCGAGGTGTTTTTCCTGTTTAAAACGTGAACTGCCCATGCATTTGGGTGGACCCCCTGGTACGTTCATTGCATGGTTCTGTTGAATCTAGGGAGGCATAGATCGTTTGATCTTCCCTGAAAGTGGAATGTCTGTTCTGTTAAAATAAGGTATATTTCGGAATTCGGACATTACTGAGTTAGTGAGTTGCACTTGTTCCTTATAAGTGTTGAAATGAGTTCATGAGGAACTTTAATGCTTTCCCTATAATTCCACAAAACAAGTCATAACTATGACCTCACCTGAAGCCCTGATACACCTGTATCCTCAACAGCTTGCTCTGTTTCTCTAGCTTGTTGCTGTGGTTCCTGCACATAAAATAATTAATAATGGCACCTCCGCGGGATTTCTCCACTGAAATTCACCTCATAATTTGACATATCCACCTGGCTTAAATTTAGCTACTACTGCTAGCAACCCGATTACTAACCAACATGTGACAGAAACCAAGTTTACTTCGCTAGTTGAAACTAGCGAACATGTTTAATCAACATTCGTTGACCTTTATAGTAATAGAAATAGTTAACAGAGTTTCTGTCATCAGACCGCCTGCTGTCGACTGCTGCTGTCTCCCGCCTCCCAAACACTGTCAGAGCCGGTGAGGGAGGAGGCGGGCCAGTGACATGACGCTGTGTTGCGCTTTCAAAATAAAAGTTCGTAAGTTAAAAATTTCAAAATCAAATATTTTTCTCTTCCGCGGTATAATTTTTGGGTGGGACAAATGCGCCTGTCTCCAATATTGGAGGGGACACGTCCCACCCGTCCCCCCCGGTTCCTACGCCCATGCATAAGGGGCACAAAGTGTGGCAAGTAAACACTCCCCCCACCATTAAATTGCCACCAGTAGCCAGAGACATTGACACAAGGCAGGATTGATCCCTGGATTTGTGCTGTTTATAGCAAATTCTTACTCTTCCATTTGCCTGTTGCAGCAGAAGTTGAAATTTGCCCGACATTTTTCCAATATTCTCCTGTCCAGCTTTGGTGAGTTTTTGCCCACTGTAATTGCAGTTTCTTGTTCTTAGCTGACACAAGTGGAACTTGGTGTATTCTGCAGCTGTTCAGGCCCATCCACTTCAAAGTTCAACATGTGCATTCAGAGATGCTCTTTAAATAGCACACTTATAAAGTGTGGTTCAAGTTACTGTTGCCTTCCTGTCAACTTTAACCAATCTGGCCATTCTCCCCTAACCTCTCTCAATAACAAGGCATTTTCTCCCACAAAATTGCTGCTGTTGTGTGTGCAAATCCCAGGAGATTATCGGTTACTGAGATACCCAAATCACCTCATCTGGAACCAGTGGGCATTCCATGGTCAAACTCACTCAGCTCGCATTTCCTCTCAATCTCTGATGTTTGGTTTGAATACCAGCTAAACTTCTTGACCATGCCTTCATGCTTTTATGTATGGAGATCCAGAAACATGATTGGCTATTAAGGAATTTGCGTTAAAGAGCAATTCTGTAGCAATGCCTAACAAAGTGGCCACCTGGTACAATCACTTTTGACTGATATGTATATAAAATTTTAAAAACTGCCAATATAACTTTGTATGGTTATATTTACCATAGTTTTTAGAGGTGCCAATAATTATCACTCAGGCTCAATACGCCACCACTGTAGATTTGAAATTAATGAATCAAAATATGCTTGAAGGGTAGCCTTTCAGCTTTAATTTAACCCTTTGTTGCACGACTCCTTACTTCTTTGCCTATGGGAGGTGTTGGGTGGGTTTGGTTACTTTAGCAACCACTGTGCAACAAAGAGTTAAGGGTTCCTCCATAAACATTGTAGCATGTGGGAAACTTTTTTTTTTTTGACACAGTACCCACATAGGGGCTCAGAAGTATTTGAACTTACTAACATAATCAAAAATTAATGTTTCATTCTTTTCTTTATTTCCTCCCAATAAATTCTCTACTAGGCCTTTATTGCAGCTGTTTTCAGTTTCTGCTCGTTCTCAGGTCATTTTGCCTTCAGTTTTGCCTTAAGGAGGTGAAAAGCAGGGTTGTTTTGATTCAGGCTTGGTCATTGTTGAACAGTCAACGTGTTTAGTTTAAAAAAAAAAAAAGTTAGGTTGGTTTTGCAGTATGCTTCGAGCCATTGTCAGCCTTCACTGTCTGTGGTGCTGAAGAAGTTACTTTAAAAATACTATATTACATATTGCATATTACATTTCATCAAAAGTAATAAGTTACCCCACAATATTACTTTTGCTTGCATGAAGTTATTACTCTTTTCATGACTTCTAACATATCGAGGGTTTGGAGTGCAATGGTTATATGTCCATCTTAGAGGTTTTGAGAAAAATTGATTTTTACGTTTCCAAGTGTTCTATTTAATCAGGTATTTTATATCATTTTTTTTTTTTTTACCAGTCACTCTTTTGCTGCATGGTCCAGAAGTATATTGAACACCTAAGTTTTAATAGGAGTGTAACCGCAACATCATGGTTGAAATTGCCAAAAATGGGCATGTCACTTCAGTGCTCCAACAATTCTAGCACATGATGTGACATAACACAATGGTGATTGGTTGAAGGTAAGTTCGTGTGCAATGGAAGACAGACTATTCTGTATTAACATGTTTATTCATCAAAATGTCAATGTTTAATTCATTTATCCCAATAGCACTTGGACCGACCGATGCCGCCTGAAACTTCTGTTCCCTAGACCGCCTCAAACCGCCCGTGTCACATGATTGCCAGGGAACCAGTGGAGGCTCGTGAAATGGCTACAGGGGAGGATGAATACCATCCCTTAAAAAGAATGATTGGTCATGATCTGTTTTCAATCATTCATTTGAATTACCAGTCTCCGAAAACTCAACATTATCAGGTGTGGCCAGTTTTCATTTACAACGCATACCGATTGCGACTCCAGACTTCGCACGCTTTTCTTTACTCAGCGGTTAGAAGCAATACATGTGTTTCCCGATTGTTTAAATGAAATAAGATCATTTATACAACAGTTAGTTCCGACCAAGTAATTTGATTGGACAAGAGACATTCCATGAGTGCTGATATAGTGTACAACAGCACTGGGACTTTTTACAGACATTATCACTCCACTGTACAGGCATTCTAATAACCGTTAGTTCACAACTGATGTAACGTTAATTATCTTAGATAGCGGCAAACTTTGCTCCGCTAAGATGGACATATTTCCACAAATAACATTTGATCTAAATTATGAATGATCATCAGCCTCAGAGGAGGACGAAGGGAAGGAAAGAGGCCTGGATACATCAGCGCAAACCAAGTGTGTTGATGTGACATCAGCCGACCTTGACAAATTAGAGAAGAGCAAAAATGAAGCTAACAATGTAAGGCAGACAACCTGGGCTCTGAACTGCCTTCAGACTTGGCTGAATCTCAAAAATATCCAAGTCAACTTTCAGTTAGTTAAGAAGACCAAGCTGAACACAGTGTTGAGGCAGTTTTATGGATCGATCTGGACAACTAAAGGGGAGCTCTACAGCATCAGCAGCTACCTTGGACTTCGAGCTGGATTAAATTGTTATATCAACGAACCTCCGGTTAGCTGTTCATGGAATTTAATGCAGGACCCAGAGTTTATACCAGCTAACAATGTTTTCAAAGGAGTCGTCAAAGAGATAAGAAGGGCAGGGAAGGACAAAACAACACACCACCCCCCGATCTCACCTGAAGACCAGCGCATCTTAAAATACTCTGCAGCAATGGGTCCAAACTAGGGATGGAGAGATTCACCGGTGCGTATCGGTGGTCCGATACAAACGTTTGCGATGCGACTGCATCGGTAGCTTCAGTGTGTATCGGTCACAAATGCCAGCTGATTCGCAATGTATCGTTCCTAATGTCCCTGTATCGGTAAAACGTGGTTTACACGATTATTTAAAGTTTTATTCCCCTCGGTCAGGTGTTTCCGAGGCGCCCTGAATGCACCACCGTTACCTTTCGCCTTTTTAGGACGGAAGCCGGATAGGGATATGCAGTCAAACAAAATGGAGGGAAGCGACATAGACCAGGAGACCTCTGTCTGTACCATATTGAATTGCATTTTTATTTTATTTTATTGAATTTATTGGTTTGGGTAATAGAAAACAATCAAGTATTGAATACATCCCTGACAAGGAAAGAGAGAGGAAAGAATAATTGTGCTGGTGAGGTAAGAAACCAAATGTGGGCTTATAAATTATTTGCATAGTGCTGAATCGAATCGTATCGAATCGAATCGTATCTAATCGTGAACAAGGGTGAATCGTATCGCATCGTATCGGCAAGGGGCTTCACTGTATCGTTAATGTATCGTATCGCTGGCAGCGTATCGAGATGCGTATCGAATCGGCTCAGTGGTGGAGATTCACACCCCTAGTCCAGACAATCCGAAAGGCTTACTGAACAAGGTTTGGTATGATATTCAGTTGCACTTTGGATGCTGGGGCAAAGAGGGGAACCATAAATGATGGTTCTTGATGCAGTGCCTACTGAGTGGTCAGAAATCACACAAATTCAGCTTAGATTTGTGCCCTTGCCCTTTGCACACAAAAATTTCTCTTATTATGCTATGCACCATGGAGGGAGAAATCTCTTCCTATATTCCTTTGTTGAACATTGTTTCTAAACCTTTGAATGATTTTCTCACACATTTGGGGACACATTGACAGTCTTTGGTCCATCTTTGCTGCTGAAGGACTAGGTCATTCCTGGATCCTGCTTTTGTATCAAATCATGAACGCAATCACCTGCTGACATTAGCTGTAGCAAATTACATTATTAGTCAATTTTTTAAAAGATATTACTTGTCCAAAATTGTCCCCATTTTTATGTGCAGTTTTAACTTATTCCAAATTGGGTTTCTAATAAAGACAGATTGTGCATACATACTAAAGATTAATATTTAAATTTAATATACTATCACTCCTAAGAAGCACGAGAAGGAACATGACATCAAGCGTTGATGAATAAACTATTTTTAAGACAAAGGGAACGCACTGAACTTCATCATGGCTAAGTGCAATTCTCCTCAAAGGAACGACCAATTCTATACAGTGATGAAAGAGGCAAATTTATTAAATTAGTATAATTTCTGAAATTCTGTTTTCTTTGTGTGTGCTCATCTGGAATGTTCTTTGATACAGTTCCTAATAGGTCATTGAAAGTCAGGACAGCCACTGCACTGTGAGACTGTGGCTATGGCAACATTTGTTGTAGAAACTGGACTGTGCATATAAGAATATATATGACCTCATGAGTTGGAAGATTGCACAGCACACAAAATGATTGCAAAATGTCACAATGGTTTGCGCACAACTTTTTCATACTGGCATTGTAGGGGAGAGTCACCATATATTTATTATGGATACATTTTCAATGGCGACCTCATACCAGCCACAAAACCTCAGGTTATGAAGCACTGACACACAATCTACTACTACATCCAATTTCTGAATTAATAAAGAATTTTGCTTTTGATTGTTTTTAATACAGAAGAAAGAGTTCACAAGATCAACAAGTTACATTTCAGATCTGGGGAATTATTTTCGATTAAAAAAAAAAGAATGAATTTCAAACCTAAATATAACCACCTTTTGACATTAAAAGGAGAGATGAATGCCAAAAAAAGGTTTACCTTTTGCTTTGTCAGAACATTTTAAGTGGTCAACTTCAGATCCAAATTTTTGGAAATTATGCGGCTTAAAAACTCCTTCCCCCATCCCAGTAGACCATGCCCGGGCAATTTAACCCCATCCAGAAACAAATGTGTGTAGGAGTCTGCTTTCATTCCAGCCAATCAATTACATGCCTGATTCTCAAGAAGATTAGAAAAGACTTCAGGCTGGTAGTAGACTTCGGTCTGTGACTGCTTGGCATTTTTTCTAATCCCGACAAGCAACGGTACACCAGGGAATTCCCATTAGAAGACATGGCGACAAGTGTTTGAACCGCGTCCCTTCGGAGGAATTTTTTGCTCATATCTCCGCACGGAAGGCATTTACCGGCGTGTTCTCGTGGCTGAGTCTAGCTGTCTTAGCCAGGAAGTATGTGCGTTTGATTTGTTACGATCCGAAGAGTTTGGGAAATGTTCAAGACGTAGAGAAAAAAAGTATGCCTGAAGTGAATGGATCGAGCAGTGTCTCTGTGGGTGTACATTGAAAGTCAGATTTATAAATATCCACCCACAGTGACACGCAGGGTCTAGCATTACCCCTGATTGGCTGCTTTATGTTGCAGGTGACCAGTTGATTACGACAAAGTTTTGGCCTCGCAGGATACCCTGATGTAGCAGGCATAGGCCCCGACCACACTGTGGCCTGGGTTACGGGCAACGAGAGCCCAAGCACAGGTAACGTTAGGGATGTACCTTAATGTAAAATCTGTAAACGTTAGCGTTCAACATAGTTTGAACGTGCCGGTTGTAAAGTGAAAATAAGTTGATCCAGTTAGCTAGCTAACACAGAACTCATGATCAAACTTGTCGATTAAAATCTAATGATCGAAGCGTGGCCTAGCTAGCTTACTAGCCACAACCAATAAAGAAATGTTATTATGACTCGAAATCGTGTTGCTGGGTAACTGAAGGCACCGTGGAAGCTCAAAAACACTGATCAGGTACGTATTCCGGTATGAATGAAGGGTCTGATTTCCAGCATATGTTACAGCAGGGGCTGGATATTAAAAATTTACATTGATCAGTGCTTGATAAACGTAGCATTTAACAATTTGGTAGACTTTTAGAAACGAAGGCAAAGGTATTCTGCTTTATTCAATTAATTCAACATATGGTACGATCGTCAACGTCATGGTACGTAACGTCAGCTGGCACACAGCTACAGCACCGCCGAAAATCTTGTCTGAATCTACTGTTGGCTAAATCAAGACCATTGCACTAGCTTTGACGTTACCTATTTGCTGTTCAACCGATATGCATTATTACCAGCATTAGAGTGGCAAATGCTGACGTGGGGATTTTTTTCTTACACGGCAGCCGTTCAGCCAAACCTAGCAACATTCTGAACGGAGGAAATTTAAACTAGCCTGCTAGGCAGTGCGCTGTCAGCGCAAGAGGCAGGCTAAGCATGCTGACCACTGAACAAATAACTGCACGTTCAACTGGCATTATGTTGCAAACTTATTCCCAAAGCGTTCCGAGTAATATCTCAAGTGTTTGGCCATGGCGCTGCACCATGCCCGATTCTCTCCCGCCTTAGCTGCCCCTCTTCTCATTAAATACCGCTATGGCTGCCATAGACTGTATAAAAAGATGGACAAAGCTACCGTGACGTCGACCATTGGTTTCAGCCTACCATAAAGGAAGCCTCGATTTTGGCAATTTGAATTGCGCCATGTTGTCATTTTGAAACTGGATGTGATTTCCATTGGACGAGAGCTTGAATTGAAGATCCGGGGAGGAACGTGGCTCTGGATCTGACCGTATCGGACGAGGACCAGAGGATAGCCACGCCCCAAAAGCATATTCTGGCTTTATCCTTTATTCTAGTCGATATGGGACCATAATTTACAAAAATGAACATCATGATATATCGAAGGAGACTTGAAACTTGCTATAGCTACCATAAAATAATGTGAAAAATCATTATTTAAATGAAAAATCAGGTGGGAAAGTAGTGTCATTTTCTCATAGACTTCTATAGCATTGAACTTCTTTCTGCAACCACCGACATCGCCATCTGCTGGCCATTAAATATAATGCCATTCTACGGTACTTCCGCATGGGCTTCTTTTTTCAGATCACGGTGCTGCGTCCATCTTTTTATACAGTCTATGATGGCTGAACTTTTTTCATTGTAAAACCTGCCACAGTGGCCCTTGTTTTCCCAAGGAAGGTCTGCCACGCCTCCTCCCCAACTACAAGTAACTGCAACACGCCTGAATTTGTCACTTGCCACGCTTGACGATCGCCTTTGCTGATCTTTTCTCAGCCTTGCTCGCAGAAAATGAATTGATAATGTACTGAAACCCATAGCGGCGATTGTGTTGTGTATTCCCAGGTATTCAGATTGATTTCAGTTCGATTTGTCGCCGCACATAGGGGTGGCAGCTCTGTTGTTTCCTGGAATTCGGCCGTATTATTCGTGTTATTAGCATAACAATCAACAGATCATCAAGCTAACTGGTAAAAGAACACTTGAGCCGGTGGCACAATAGGCAAAAAAGGAACATCATTCCATCTGTGAAATTTTCTGGTAGGAACAATAAATGACCAAAAGTGTTGACCAACTTGAATGATAAGATTTTTATTACGCAAATCGCAATTGTCTAGCGAGAAGACTGTCGTGCAATTATGACACATGAACAAGCTGGGCATCGCCCAGTCATTCACTATCAGCGGACGATATATTCGTTCACGCCATGTTGCCAAAACTAACTGTGGCATGCAATCGAAATAAAGAGATTTGGTCCCATTTTGTGGTTGCTCTATAAATAGGTTCATGCCTATTACAGCAGGTTAAGTTACCAAATGAGGAACATTATTTTCAGCTAATCAGGGTCATCAAAACTTCTCCCATTGGTAT
Source organism: Gymnothorax javanicus (assembly GCA_029692085.1). Classification (NCBI taxonomy): domain Eukaryota; kingdom Metazoa; phylum Chordata; class Actinopteri; order Anguilliformes; family Muraenidae; genus Gymnothorax; species Gymnothorax javanicus. Next base: position 50,189,667 of record CM056194.1, read on the forward strand.
GTGGTTTAGGGAATCGCAAGTTCGCCACCGGCCTCTCCCGAAACATGCACAATGATCTCTGATCATTCAAATAGCTACATGATGCTGTGATGTCAAAATGTGACTGAGTTGGAGAGTGCCTTGTGTGACTGGAATTTAATGGGAATGGAATACTTTCACATCTCTGATCAGGTGTTAAACAACATCTTATGCTACAGTCAGGCATATATAAGACAGCTGTACTGTGGGTTACGAGTAGTTTACAGAAATTTCACTGGGAGACACAAGTGTGCTGTATTTAATGAAGATTGTTCAGGGTAAAATTGATGGCTTTTGGAAATAATTTGTTTTGCTCTTGTAATTGTAATTTGCCATTAGGAAAGAATAAAAAAGCCTTTTTTATCATTTAAAATCTGCAGAAGGCAGGTAGGGTTACATCTACAAAGCCAGAGAGCAAAGAAAGTGACAGGTGTTAGGAATCAGGCCTACCAAACAAATGGCCAAGCTGTAACAAAAGTTTGTCAGATGTCAACCTTTTTCAAAGAACCAGCAACGCACAATCTAAAACTCAGTTGGTTCGTCTCTGGGTTCGTTACAGGCCGTGCGATTTAATGAGTTTGGTTTGGGTGAAAATATATCAACTTCAAAGTGTCGTGGTGCGAAGTTTTGCGGGAATGTGGCGTGTTTTTGATTTTGTGTAGCTGGTTTTTTTGAAAAAGGTAGACATCTGACAAACTTTTGTTACAGCTTGGCTGTTTTCTTTGGTAGGCCTGGGAATGAACGCATGGAAGTTACCACTACAAATGAACTGCCCTTTCTTGGTAGGCTGCTGCTACCTTGCTACAACCTTTGTGCCCTTTTTCAGGACAACCACTCGCTCGACGCGACTGCTGTGCCCTTTTTCATACCCAAGCACCATGCCCTAGGACAGGGCTATTTAACATTATCCTGCAAGGGCCGGGGTGGGTGCAGGCCTTCATTCCAACCAAGGTCGAATAGCCCTGCCTTAGGGAAATCCTAGAATTAACACTGCATTCTTAGGTATGAAGTAGGCTGTCATTACTCTCTTTGCTTAATGACTTTTGTAACTCAATGACATGGCATGCGTGTTTGGCAACACACGAGAAGAGTAAAGTTTTGGTGAATTGTAATCTGAGATTAACCAAAAACCAAGAAAAGCCAAACGCTACCTTGGGAATTTCACCCAAAGGAATAGATAGATTTAATACCAATATTAAGGCATTCAGCTTTGTTTAAAAATGAGGCAGGAGACATGGTTCTGGTAAAAGAAGGAATGTTGCTTTCTTGTTTATTGGTTAAACATTGCTTAGTCTGCATGAAAGGCTGAGGTTTTTTTTTTTTAAGAGAGCAAACAATCCCTCAACATATGAAAATCAATTAAGAAAAAATGAACAACTTCTTAAAATTCTGCGGTTGCAACTTGCAATTGAGGACGGATCAAAAACCAGTTTGGGAACCGTTGGTATTGGCAGTATTTAAAACACACGCTTAACCGTCAGTTACGGTTTTTGCAATTTATGCTTTACGATAACAATGTGCTGCTGTGTGATAAGAACAAAGCTGGCACCTCAGATACTCTTTCACGTCAGGGAGGAAACTCGAGAATAGCGTTCCAGCACTGGCTATAACGTGTTAAGTCTGCTGATCTCAAATGAAACATGGTTCAGTGTGTGCCCACTATTCAATGTTTTTTAGGCGCATCTGTCCAGGGTAAGGAATATTTATGGTAAGAGGAAATGTTATGATAATGTGACCTGCACATTACTGATAGCCCATAATTAAAGGAATTGAGATGCAATGCGAAGATAAAGTCATTTGCCAAAAACCCCCCGCAGTCACATCCCGTATTTTTTTTTTTATTCTGCAAGTAATTTTTCTGTCATACATTTTTGTCCAAATGTCATAACTTATAGAATAAAACACTGTTATGGTGCCGTTGCACATTTTGACCAGAAGAGTATAAACAAGGCTCAGGCTGTGCTTACCAGAAGTACACTGTCCAGCCAAAAAAAAAAAAAAAAAAAAAAGTCACACACTTATATCTTGTTGGACCGCCTTTAGCTCTGATCACAGCACGCATTCACCATGGCACCTTTTGATAAGCTTTTGCAATTTCACAACATTTACTTCTATTCAGATACAGATACAGATACAGATGTTTTATTAGGCCAAAGGCCAAAAATAATTACAGTTTTACAAAGACAGAAAGGCTGATACAGTGTTACAGCATAAATAATAATATCTACATAAAGAAATAGAGATATCCATGTGGCCTAAGAATAAACTTTAAGAGAGGTTAACTAACAAACTTAATTACATGATAGATACATTTTGACAAACTAATCTGCAGATGTTTATTATCAGCCTGAAACAATTCTTTATATTTCAACATACTTGGATGTTTATAATACAACCCCAATTCCAAAATAGTTGGGACGAAGTGTAAATTGTGAATAAAATCAAAATGCAATGACTTTCAGATCACATGAGCCAATATGTTATTTACAATAGAACATAGTTTCAACATTTGAAATGTTATCTGAGACATTTTACATGTTTATCCACAAAATGAGCTTCTTTCAAATTTTCTGGCTGCAACAGGTCTCAAAAAAGTTGGGACACAGGCAAGAAAAAGGGCTAAAAAAGCAATTAATATATAAGAGAATCAGCTGAAAGAACATTAAGCAAGTAATTAGGTTAACTGGCATCAGGTGTGTAATATGATCGGCTATAAAAGGGATGTCTTAGAGAGGCTGAGTCTCTCAGAAGTTAAGATGGCCAGAGGCTCTCCAACCTGTGAAGGCTGGCGTAAAAAATTGTGGAATACTTTAAAAACATTTTTCCTCAATGTCAAATTGCAAAGGCTTTGAAGGTCTCATCATTGACAGTGCATAACATCATCAAAAGATTCAGAGAAACTGGAAAAATCTCTGTGCGTAAGGGACAAGGCCGAAGACCTTTACTGGATGCCTATGATCTTCGGGCCCTCAGACGCCACTGCATCACTCACCGGCATGATTCTGTCATTGACATTACTAAATGCGCCCAGGAATACTTCAAGAAACCACTGTCTGTAAACACAGTCCACCCTGCCATCAACAGATGCCATCTAAAACTCTATCATGCAAAAAGGAAGCCATTGTTGAGCAAGATCCAGAAGCGCCGCCGTGTTCTGTGGGCCAAGGCTCATTTAAAATGGACTGTAGCAAAGTGGCAAAGTGTCCTGTGGTCAGACGAGTCCAAATTTAACATTTTTGTTGGAAATCATGGGCATCGTGTCCTCTGGGCTAAAGAGGAGAAAGAACACCTCTCCTATTATCAGCGATCAGTTCAAAAGCCAGCATCTCTGATGGTATGGGGATGCATTAGTGCATATGGTGTGGGACACTTGCATGTTTTAAAAAGCACCATGAATGCTGAAAGGTATATAAAGGTTTTAGAGCAACATATGCTCCTGTCCAGATGACATTTATTCCAGGGAAGGCCTTGTGTATTTCAGCAGGACAATGCAAAACAACATATTGCAGCTATTACAACAGCATGGCTTCGTAGTAGAAGAGTCCGTGTGCTGAACTGGACTGCCTGCAGTCCCGATCTTTCACCGATTGAGAACATTTGGCACATAATTAAATGAAAAGTCTGTCAAAGGAGACCCAAAACTCTCCAGCAGCTGGAAGCCTGTATTAAACAAGAGTGGGATCAAATTCCAATGGCTAAACTCAAGAAACTTGTCTCCTCAATGCCCAGACGCCTCCACTCTGTGTTTAAAAGAAGAGGGGATGCTACACCATGTTAAACAGGCCCCTGTTCCAACTTTTTTGAGACCTGTGGCAGCCATCAAATTTGAAATGAGCTCATTTTGTGGATGAAATTGCTAAATTTCTCAGTTTCAACATTTGCTATGTTATCTCTGTTCTATTGTGAATAAAATACTGGCTGGTGTGATTTGAGCAAATTCTAATCAATACTGAGACCATCTTCCCTTCTCAGTCATGAAAGTATGAGAGCTTAACCTCAGTCTAGTAAGAGCCATCCTATATTTCTTGACAGAAACAGAGTCTAAGTAACTTTCACACTATAGACAATCTTTTGTAACTATAAATACAAGCTTGTATCACTTAAACTATGTAGATTATTTGTCCGCATTTGATTGTAAATATCATTTAATCTTTGCTTAAATACAAGTTAAAAAGCAGATTTGTTTGACGGATTGATTTGTCCACACGAAACCACACCCATAACTGAAGAGTACATGTTTAACCAAGGTAACCCAACTCTCATTATCAGGATTTACTAATTCCAAATCCAGCATAGCTTTATACATAATAAAGATATATCTACTTGGGTTACAGGAAATGATTTTAAACCAATATTTGATTGCCATTAATATGTACCAGACTGTTAAAGGGTAAAGCGCCAATTTCACCATATACCATAAAGACTGATGGGGTACTGGTTTAACATGTAAGATATTTTTAATAAATCTAAGATATACTCTTTCAATACATGGTGCTTCCCTGAATCCCCATACTTCACGGCCATAAGACAATATAGGCAAAACAAGAAACTAAAATAGTTGATACTGCAAACTAAGCGGTATATAAGGATTTGCATTTAATATCTTATTTGTGGAAAATAATAACATAACAAAACATAACATAACATACCATGAGTGGTCAGAACAGGCCGTTCAGCCCAACTAGGCTCGCCAGTTTCTTTTTACTATTGTGAATATATCACTTCAGATACTCAGTGACTCAATGGTATCTAGCTTTAAGTCAAGTAAGTTTTCAAACCTTCTGAGAAACTTCCAGATGTACTGAAAACTAAACCGAAGTATTTAAAACAGTTCACCCCTTCTAGTTGTTCTCCTTTGTAAAACCACTGCTCTTTTTTGAAAATTCATCCCCCGTTCCGAAAAATGGCAATCTTCATTTTCTCGACATTCACAACCAGTCCCCATCTACAACAAAAATCTGACAATAAAGATAATCCTTCCTGCAAACCCATATTCATCTGTGAATTATAACAATAGAAGTCTCGGTGCAAAACATACACAACTAATTTCTGAGAGGTTGAAAGGTCAGAAACAACATCATTTATAAATAAGGAAAATGATACTGGCAAAAGATTTTCGCCCTGACAAACTCCCAAGTTGAAATAAAGATAACCTGAATAAGAGTTTTCAGAAAGTTTTACACAGGATTGGACCTCCTCATACATACTATGAAAAAGATTTAACATTTTAGAACTAATTCCAGCTTTGTACTACTTGAACCACAGAGCTTGCCTGTTAATGAGGTCAAAGGCCTTTTGGAAATCAATGAAGGCACAATACAGTTTTGATTTTTTTTTTTTTTTTTGCCATAGTCAAATTAATTAAATTATGCAAAATAAAAATACAATCTACAGTACTGTATCCTTCCCTAAATCCAGCTTGTTCATTGATAATAATACCATATTCTTTGCACCAGTTATTAATTCTGAAATTTATTACACTAAATTTACCCAAACAGAAAAGAAGGGTAACTCATCTGTTGTGGCTCATGCGCTCTGAACAGCGCTTTCACAATTTGAGCCGGATGAATTCTGGCATTGTCATCTTGGAATATGCCTATGCTATCCGGGAAGAAAAAAAAATCAGTTTATGCTGGTCATTCAATATATTCAGGTAGTCAGCTGACCTCATTTTTGGGCACATATTGTTACTTAACCAAGACCTGACCAACTGAGGCAACCCCAGGTCATAACACTGCCCCTACAGACTAGTACACTTGGCACTTGGCATGATGGGTGCATCACTTCTTCCACCTCTCTTCTTAACATGATGTGCCCATCACTCTGGAACAGGATAAAAGAAGACTCATCAGACCACATGGCTTTTTTTACACTGCTCCAGTGTCGAATCTTTATTCTCCCAAGCTAGTGGAAGCCTTTTTTCCCCAATTAGCGTCACCGGTAAGTGGTTTTATTCGGGCTACTCAGCTGTTTAGTCCCAGTCCCTTGAGTTCTCTTTGCATTGTGCAAGTGGAGATGCTCTTACTTTCTTTATGAAACATACCCTTGAGGTCTACTGTTGATTTTTTTAAATGGTTTGATTTCACCAAACATTTATCTCTGATCACGATCATTCAAGATTTATTTCCAGCCACATTTCTTCATCGAAGATAATGGTTCACGACTGTTCTTCCCGGTTTTAATGTTGCATTGGACAGTTCTCCTGTGATCTGGAAAAACCTAGTTAGTTTATCAGTGGCAAAGATCTCGCAATTTAACAAAAAACTTATAGGTTCTGGACTTTTCCTAATAGAAAAAAATGATAGAAACTTGATTTTGAAAGTTCAAATGACACAAATAGCTTGTGTTTTAAGATTAAACACTGCCAAGAAATAAACAATGGCTTATGCATTTTGGGTAGGGAGGGGTGGTAACAGTGGTCAGTATGTTGTAAGGGGGCATTGGTCCAAAGAAGGTTGAGAGCACTGAAATTGCCGATTGGTAATCAGCCTCAAACTGCCCCGCAAATACCCGCTTCCGATAACACAGATTACCTCTTGGGGAGTGTAGGCAAATTAAGCAGAATCTTTTAACCGACTCGGAATTTCAAACAAAAGTCATTATTTGCTGGATATTCTCTGAGACTCGTATGTAATAGGCAACTGTGTCAGGCTTCCTTTAGCTTTATTATGAGCCTTCTTGAATTATTATATTCAGAAACAATTAGTTCACTTTGGTGAATTTGGTGCGGCAAGATAATTTCGCCACTACAGCATATAATATTTCACGGACACTGCCGCCAGACATGACCGAAAAGCAGGCTGCGAGAGATTATTACGCAGTGTCTGGAGACACGGCAGTTTTTATTGTTACGGCAGTCAATTTCAAGGGATTAGGATAAGGATTCGCGATTATGGTTAGGGGAAGGGTTAGGGTTAGGTTAGGACAGGGCTTGAAATGGGGACTGCCGTAACTCTTCACATTGAAATGCATTGGAAAAACTTCCGTACCCGTAGCAACTGCCTAATTATTAACCCCTTCCATAGTTCTAATTCGCGCCTCCCTGCCCATCGGGTGAGCCACGGACTGGGGACCATGCCACAAGCCACCAAAGTCTTAATATTGAAGGTGCTCCGTTTACTTGTCTGGAAACGGATAAATGTTCGATAAGACCTTATAACAACAATCTTAAAAAAAAAAGTCAGAAGCACGCAAGCATCCATATTCGGCCACACCTATGTCATCTAAGCGAGCTGTATCATCTGGGAGGAGCGTGACAATCAAGGCTGGGAAACGGCAAAGCGTCCAGGGCTTAACTCCAGGGAGAAAGTGTTGGCGACCGCGGATTCTGAACAGTTCCTCGTAAAGTCGATTTAATCGGCACTTGCAATTTTCCATTTCCTCCGTGTCCTCTGAGAGCTAAAGTATGGATGGAAATACTCGATTCCGCACCCGGGCTTCATGAGGTTTGTTTGTTTGTTGTACTCAGAATGCCTCTACCGTTTACTGTAGCCCAGTGATATTAATTATAACTAATTCCTTATTATAATAACTCATAAGTAAAATGCAATGCACGAGAAGAATTGTTGAAGGCGTACTTCCGTCACAGCTATTTTTAGGCTAGCTAACTTAAAACGCCTTATTTTCTGTTCAGCGTACAAATTATTACCCACCAGTTTACTGATGTTCTCGTATATTTTAACACATCGATTACAAGTTTGCGTCGGGGGTAAAAATTTGAAACGTTCTTTAATGTTTAGAAACTAAACAAAGTTGTTGCCTAAATCTTGAGAGAGTGGTACCGCATGCGTCCTCATCTGGTTCGTGTTTCCTTTTGTTCCTGGTATGTTTAGCGATTCGTGGCGATTGATTTCCTTTAAATTTTTTATCTTGACCACTAATCCTGTACAATGGCGTAATTGAATAAATCAGCTGGAAAATATGAGTGTTTTGTTTTGAAAGTAGGATATATAATAGCTAGAATGTAATTAAACCGGCAGCAATCTTTTAGGTGACTTACTACTTTAATTCGAACAGGTTCTTGTCTGGAAAACAATGTCTGCCAGTGGGACGTTGGTACTGAGAGGAGATGATTCGAATCGCCACCAACAATCTGACTAAAACTCTATATTTAGGGTTTCCCTGTAAAATGGGACGTCATGATGTGCAGGCTGCACCCCGTTAACATCAAACGAGCTGTGCTTATTATCCGGCTTATTCTATGGTTACCCGCCAAATGAGAGATTAAATAATTTATATTTTGCTGCGTTTTGCACGGAAGAAGTATGGTCGGGAAGTCTTGAGTTCCTCCATTCGTGGACACCATTTTTCAATGAACTTTGTAAAAGCAGACAGCTCGTTGACTAATGCCGTTTAAAAAAAACCGTTCCGTAGATTGTGTCGTCATAACAACCATATGTAGCCAGCTTGCTAAAGAAGTCAGGGCTGAGTTCTTGCTGCTGTGTTAGGCTATCCAGTTCATTTCTATATCGGGCTATTTCCAGTTCAATTTATTCACATTTTGCTACTGAAATGCCTTGGTTTCTATTTCCTTTTGCGTTGTTTGCCAGCTACTCATACACATCTTGTCTGCATTTAACGAATTTTAGGCTATATGGACTCTGTGGCGGGATGTCCCCTATGTGGTCTTCTCTACAAGTTTCTGACTTCCGTTGCCTATTACAAGAGAAAAGGTTAGTGTTGAATCGTCCCACCATACTTTCGTCCATTTTATCCCGTACTAAATATATCATAGTATCAAGCGCATTAATTTCTAATAGTGAACAGACAGTTTCGCTGGAACTACTAAGTATATACACTTTATTGAACCCCATGGGGTAATTTTCCCTCTGCATTTAACCCATCCTATAGTTTGGAACAATGGGCAGCCACAGAACAGCGCCTGGAGACCAACTCCAGTTCTAAAGCTTGTTCCTTGGTAAGGGGCAGGGGCGTGTATAGACATTTGAAACACCTGGGGCTGAGCCCCAAGGACAGGACGTGATTTGGTGCTGATTGGAATTAATTTGTCAATGGTATAATGAAGTCTCACACCTGGATTAAATAAAATCCAGTGTATTGGCCTAAAATTTCACATTCCAAAGAAGTGAATAATGCAAAAACCGTATGTGATATTGGATACAGTACTGCACGTAAACATTAAATGAAAAATGCCATGATGATTCCATGTCTTTAATGTATGCTCTGATGACCCTGCTATAGTGCCAGTATTAAAGCCCTCCAAAATCATTCAAAGCCAGAAAATCACCATCTTTTTGAGAGACGTAGTGCACAGAAACTGACAGTTGTTATAAATTATTGTCCCTGGCCTCCTCAGCCACTGTAGCATACATGCTGGATTCTTTCAGTTCAAACACAATACTCTTAGTGACTTCAGCACAACACTGAATCATCTGCAGCGTTGCCAACTTTCATGCATTCGGCGTGAGTTTAAGTGGCCTATTCATGTTCCCGTGCTGTAGTCAGAAATTATTCAATCAGCGCGTTTGTAAGAGATTCTCAGGTGGAAATTAAGTCCTTGTGCATGAAGGTTTATCAGTTTCACATGCGTTACGGTGGATTTCACCACTAGTAACATGGAAATCGATTATGACTCCGGACTTCTCACGCTTTTCTTCACTCTGGGGTCGGAAGCAATGGAATTGCATAAAAACCTTTCAAATGGTCTTATTTCATTTCAACAATTTGAACGATTGTGAAACACACACACTGCGTTGATTGAATAATTGCTGACTACAGCACGGGAATATGAAGGTAGCATTAAATCTCACGCCGAATGCGTGAGAGTTGGCAGCCCTGGTTAAACCGCTTTTGAATGTTTTAATCACACGCACAAACAATTCGTCAAAGCCACACACTTGACGTTTTTATACTTCCTACAGAGGTATATTAGCAGAATCGACTGCTGTGTGCGCGCAAATATTGAAAATCGGTTAAATCTGTCGCAATATCCCAAGTTTTTAAAATCAGCTCGCCAACGTTCAGCTATGAAAACCCTCTGTTAGACTACTACACTAATGTGGTTAATCAAGCTAGCTCATGTAGTGGTAGCTAGCCACAACGAGAAAAAGTTCGAAGTTCACTGTTCACTTTGCCAGATGCAAATAACATGACGTACTAATATTTTATCAAAAATGGAAGGCATATATCTAATAAGCAGACGTTACTTTATCATTTTATGTTTTTCTCAGATCCCTTTTTTTTTTTTTGCCTGCGCTACTATCTAGCTCCCCAATGGCACGTTTCAGGCGTCAGGAACATTGTGGGTGCGAAGACCTTAAATTGGCTTGTGAAGTTTCCGGGCTTCCAGGAGGAGGCTTTTATGAGAACGATACAGACACATAAGCGTCCCCGTAGCTACAGTAACTTACCAACGCACACCGCGAATAAATTACAATACGGGCTAATGACTCAGTACTTCCAAGAGCTCAAAGTTCATACTCGTCTTATTTTTTAGCCATAAGAAAAGACTAAAGAAGGCTAAAGAAAAAATACCTCAGGCTATAGCCCAGTAGCCAGGCCCTAAACACGCCACTGGTCAGGGGTACTGAGATATATATACACTAAAACATTTTATTAAAGAGCAACTTGCAGGTTTCTCAGGTTTCGTTTTTTTCTTTTTTCTTTTTTTTTTTTTTTTTTTTTTTTATTTATGCATAACCTTGTTTAAAACTGACTGAAAAGTTCATGTAGGGTTTAATGTTTTACAAACCATTAGGGGGCAAACTCAGTGCAAAAAGTTGGAGTTTTGAGTAAAGCTCCAAAAAACACAATTTTATTATCACTATCATATTTTTTAAGGAAAGGGGGTTGATCATCAGCTCTGCCTCAGCTGAGTGTGCAGTAGGATGGCAGAGAGTCTGAGCTTTTGAGATACAGTGAGTGATATGGTCTCTTTTTCAGCAGTTTTGCATTGCATGTCACGATTTATCATCATGGTAAATTAGTGTTTGTGCAGGATTGGCAGTATTTTGTCCCCTTGGTGGAATTATAAGGTTCTGTTTGTGTTCTGAGGTTTTGAGCTTCATGGTTTTAGCATTTACAAATCGCAAAAATAATATGATGAACAAGTCTCTTTCATATTTGAAAATGACGGGCACCCAAAACGAATTCTACATGTATAATATCGACTACATGTAAAATTTGTAAATGTGTTTCTTTGAATAGGTCAAATGCCGATAGAACCTTCTAATCTTAAAGGTTGATTATGGAGAATGCGTATTAAAAGCTATATTTTTTTTTTCAAAAATAATACATCCATGGTGCATTTAGAGGGGTACAGATTAAAGTATTGCTTTTCCGTAAAAAAAAAAATCTATTTATTCTAAATTAAATAATTTAAACATTTGACGGGTTTGACAATGACTTCCTGTTTACATCGTACAAGCCAATAGAGGCCGGGGCATTGCGGGTTGCCAAATACGGTGTCTATGCTCGGCACAGCTAGGCTGGCACTGGGTAAAATGGCGGAGTCTGCAAGTCCTGCTGCAGCTGCTTCAGAGCCCCGGTGAATGGTGCGTTATCTGTCCCAGCAGCAGAGTGACCATGATGATTCATCACTTGACGTTGTGCAGGCTGATTGCTTGACACACTCGGCAAAGAACCTGGCAACCCAACTGCTGGAATTATTTTCTGTTGTTGCGACTACGATCTTGAGACCCTAGATGTCGGTATTCTGCTCATATACCATAATCAACCTTTAAGAACTCACCTTTTGTTAGGGGTGGGGGCAATAATCGGTTCTACGATGCATCGTGATGCTTTATTGAATGATTCAGCATCAATGCAGGAAAATCTATAATCGATTATAAATGCAATTTTCAATGGATTGCCACTCCCGGAGTTTGGAGTTACGCATTATTAAGGAACCCACCTACGTTCTTGCAAAGACATGCCCTCCGGAGCACTCAAGTGCTATGATTGGCCAGTCAACCTAGTGCCAGGATTAGCCAGCCATTCAGCTCTAGGATTGGAATCATACTGCTCGAACAGTTGGTGAATCCTCGCGTTTGAATACCCCAGATGGGCGTGTCTTTTATGTAGAACATATGCGCCGTATTTAAAATCCAGATCGCGAAAAAACGGAGAGGCGGGTGCAATAGAGAAGAGAGTTAAAAGCACCGCTGGCTTTCTAAAAAGCTGAAAATTGGGAACACTTTGGATTTCGTGAAATTGATGGTTAAAAAAAAAAAGTGCTAGATAAGACTTATGCCATTGGCAAGATGTAACGCAAAAATCAAGTACGTAGGCAGCATAACAAATATGAGAAATGATCTCACCCGTTGCCACTCCAAGGTAACTTCAGCAGGGGAAAAAACCCATTGTTGTATCCAACCAGAAATTCTTGAACAGACACTCGTATCAAAGCTGGCACCTAACTCTGACAGGGCCAAAAAGATTACAAAAGCTGTCGCAATTTTTATAGCTAAAGATCTGCGCTCTTACTCCGTTGTGGAATGCGAAGGCTTTCATTTTCACCTGCTTACCCTGGAACTGGGGTACAACAATTCAGGCTATTCTTCACAGACACGGCTATACCAACACTTTACCGTGATACCAAAGCTCAGGTAATGAAGTCATTGAGAAGTGTGAGTCAGAGACAAAGAGCGTGAAAGAGATAGGGGAGCTGCTGTCACATGTTTACTGAGTGTAAGAAATGCGCATTACATAATACAGCCGCTAAATATGTTTTTACTCAGGCCGGTAGGCCACGAGTCTAAGTTTCGGCTCCGTTCCTTTTTTTTTTTTTCGGGGTCGCGATTGTCCTGCTCATGCATGCGTGTGGTTTCACGATTGGCCCAGGCCTAGACCCGGCCCGAGTACAGGCTCTGAGGAGCCTCTTGTTCAATGTAAATTGGTTTTACTTTGATGTATGAAAATGTAATGCACGAGTAAAGAGATTTATTTTTAACTATTTTTAAGCACTATGTTCAGTCTTCTCAGGTGGATTGGAAAATGAATATTTTATTCATTTGAAAAGGGGCAGCTGTTCATGTTAAGTGATTTGTTATGAAAATGTATAAAAGTGTTTTAATTTCACCTAATAGTTAGTATTGATGGGGAAAAATAAACCATGTTCAGAAATCTGAAATTGAGATGCCTTGAGAATCGTTTAATTATAAAACCGTGACCCTCTGAATCGATATCGAATCGTGAGGTGACGATTCCCACCCCTACCTTATGCTCGGAATTATTAGGTCCTAACTTGCGAAACCTAAAATGAAGCTATGAATTTAAAGGAACATGGAGTTTACTCATAATTTGTTTCAAGACACAAAATTGGTGTTGTAACAGGGTGTCTGCAGTGTATTGTGACATTGCTTTCAATGACTTGCTTGCAATCTTTTTTTTTTTAAGACTGATCATCTTTCTTATCTAAAAGAGCATTGCAGGTTTAGCGTTAAGGTCACTGCTAAATAATTTGTCCGGAGCAGAGGTCAATTTTAAGTAGATACCATTAGTTTAAGCTTCTTTTAGTTAGACAGCAGGCAACTACTGTAATAAATTGTCCAATAAGTAAGTGTTGCAGGCTGGTGTAAATGCAGCTTTTGTTTTTGTTTTTTAACAAAAATGTGGACTCTAGTGCTCTAAATATCTTGGGGGAATCCAAGAAAAAAAGATTTCGGTGACAAGTGCGTGGTGTCGTCCGTTTACGTTTTCCAATCAGACAGCTGTCTTTTTTTTACACCAAGTTGTGGTGACCGTGCTGCAAAAATGGGTGTACATACTTGTCGCCGCAATTATCTTCATTTGCTGAAGAGCTCTGAAATGCTGCTCTCGCTGGGGGAAAAAAATGACTGTCGCTGAGTGCCAGTGCATAGATCTAATGATAATTAAATAATTTTTTCTGTACTGAATGTATCTCATTATTTTCTCATTGTTAGATCGCTTGGGGGAGAGAAGCCGTGTCTTCAATTGCCGCTTGATTATTACTATAATTGAGAAAACGTGTTAATAAAGGAAAAGATTGAGAACTAGCTATGACTTGTTGTCATTAAGGGATGTATCTTCGCCCCCGAATTTTCAGTTCTGGAGGCGGCCCTGAGCATTTCCCAAATTCCCCAGTATTTTTCAGCGGTGTTTTGTCTTGCTGCCTCCAGCCTCTTCTGAAACAAAATTTGTCTCCTTGCTGTGCAAAACAGCCACATACAGAGGATCAAGAACACCACTCCGTCAATTTCCTCCATTGTTTCTCTCTGTGTCTATGTATGTGGTGTTGAGGATGACGTCGCGGCAGTTTCATGCTTCGTCGCTATGAGGACCAGCTACACTCAGCGCGTTTACATGACGTTGGAGAAAATCGAATTATGTTTGTCCGACTATTGACTTTTAAAATGCATGTAAACATGTTAGTCCGACTGGAATCGCGCTAAATCGAATTTCTCATAGTCCAACTAACGCATCCAGGTTATGCGGTTAATAGTCGCATTATGCCTGCATGTATACGCTTGAATCGAACCGAACTGGACTATGCGCTCTGAGGTCTCTCAGCCTTCTGTCAACGCCTTGGGGTCTCTTCTACCCTTAATTCGCATGATTAATGGAATGACTTGCGTGTCATCCGAAAATTTTCCTTCCACACGCCATCGGAAAAACGACTTTCACCAGTCATTACTCCTGACCCGCATCCAACATGCACAGGAAGCCTGGGAGTGCATTTCCCGAAAGCACAGATGCTAACTTACATAGTTGGAACCACAGACTGTGAATGGACAAACTGTGTTAGTTGCTAGAAACTATGCTTCTGGGAATCGCACTCCGGGGTAGTAGAAAGGGCACAAAGTAGAGCATGGCGGCGTTTCAGCCAAGCTTCGGCTAACGCCATAGCTACCGGGGGTAGCGTGCATCTCAGTTGTACAAAAAGAATAGCGAGCGACCCGTATTAAAGGTACAGAGCTGTAAAGTTGTCCATGTTCTTGCCACTTGATCTTACACAGTTCGACATGCTAGTAGCTAGCCGCCAGCTAAGTTGTTTGACCTATTCTGTCACAGACCAAATATTTGACAATCAGAAAAAGATGCAAATGGAACAAGCTGAAAGGCATATCGCCACCTATCGTAGCGGAAACAGGCATACTTCGGTCAATAAATCGAATTTCGTCCTGCACTTGTATACTGGGACAAGGGCAGTAGTCCGATTGCATGGCTTAATCGAGCTATTACCGTAGCTTTACTTAACTGTGCATGTAATCGTACGGACTGAGGCAGTACTATCTTCTAATAGAAAATGACCCCCCAGAAAAGTACCCAGTACTAAGGCAGGTGGAGTGGAGTAGAGGCAGTACCACGTAGTGGAAATGAGGCATTACGTTTTTTGTGTTTAACAAAGTTTTATTATCTGAGACATACAAGCATACAAATTAAGAAATTTTCACTCAAAAATTTTACTCTTAACTGTTTCTCTACCATTCACTGATTCTTTCTCTTGTTCTGCCGAATTCATATTTGCCACTGTCCCTTGGTGTGGTGCTTGCTTTCTTTTTGTTGCTCTCCAAGTGTTTTCCTTTCTCGCATTACTTTGCTGCCTGGAAATGTCATGGTCATCACAAAAATAGAAACAGACGAAAAAGTTGTCAGTATAGTACCACTGACTACTGTATCTACTTGGCCAGTGGCGGCTGGTGAGTCAGTAATAGAGGGGATGCAAGACAGTTTTGAACTAATGATTGGTCTTGACCTATTTTCTATCATTTAGCTAAATTTACATTATATGACTGCCAAAAACACTCAGCAGGTGTGGCCGTTTCTCCTTGTTTAGGTAAGATGGCAAATAAAACACTTCAGCGCGAAATTGCATAATTTATATCAACGATATTCAATAGTGGGTGCTTGTTGCTAATCTTTGATTTCTTTGTTATCATAGCTCAGGTTACAGAGCCTGCATTAGCGGATGCACTTGTTAGAAGCAAACGCAGAACTTAAGAGTCGTTTGTTTTTGTAATGTAACTATAACATTCATTCTAAATTAAATTTACCATTTAATCCCGACAACATTGCATTAAAAAGGAAGCTGTGTGTTTAACTGCCAATGCATTATTCTGTTTAGAAAAGTTTTCAATAAAAGAAAATGAGTGAGAACTGATCACGACAATTTATTCGATGAAAGGGGTTTTTTATGCCGCCTCTAGCTAATTTCAGCTGTCAGTGCTGCGGGTTGCTTAAATCTTCAATCATTCTGGAATCATTAATATTTTCATACTGCAATAGCTACCTGTTGGAATGATCTTCAGAAACGCAAACATATTCTTTAGTGCTTGCTGCCTAATACAGCGCAAGATGCCGGACTTTTAGTAAGCTAGCACGAGCCGTCTAGTTTAGTTGCTAACAATGAACATTAGCTCCCCAGCAAGATCTAAAACAATTTAAAAACAGAACTTTCCTGGCATTTGCACAACTGTCCTTCATGAGATGATCCATAAAATCATTCAAATTCAGGTTTCTCCTGAACCTTGTGTTCCGTGACATTTTCTGTCCACTATTTATTTTGGCGTTTTTGCTTTTTCTGCAGTCATTACAAAGAAGCAGAACCTTACCTTATTAGTTCTGTTGTGTGCATTATAAATATAGAACCTCACTGAATCAAGTTTGTGTTTGACTTTGTAGATAGAACTTTTGTTTTTTATAGTGTCCAAAAAATGCATACAAAAGCCTCACATAATGGTAAGTTAAAAAATAGAAAGATTTGATTTCCTCAATTTCGACAGAACTGTCGATTAGAGCCTTCTAATTCCAAGGGGACAATTTCTTGAAATAAAATTGAGATTTTTGCACAAGGAGATCTCTTTTCTCAAGCCAGTTTTTCAGGGTGCCCATAACATTGCAATGGTGTAACCTAGCTAAACTAAACTCACCATTTTGTTAGCCACTGACAGTTGTTGTCCACCTACTTATGAGATCGCATTGAGATTTGCTTTGAAACTGCAGAAATATCAAGGTTAAAATATCAGTGTTTTATGTTTGAGAGCTGGTGATTGCTAACATATAAACTGCACTACCAAGCTCAGGGTAATACAGATTAGCTCAATGGGGAAAGTGGTAGAGCTAAGAGTGTGGGCTTAGCCGTCTACATACAGTGCCATGAAAAAGTATTTGCCCCCTTCCTGATTTCTTATTTTTTTGCATATGTGTTGCACTTAAGTGTTTCAGATCATCAAACAAATTTTAATATGAGACAAAGACAACCCGAGTAAATGCAAAATGCAGTTTTTAAATGATTTCATTTATTAAGGGAAAAAAGCTATCCAAACCTACCTGGCCCTATGTGAAATAGTAATTGCCCCCTACATCCTAATAACAGGTTGTGCCACCCTCGATGACAAGAACTGCACTCAAACGTTTGCGATAACTGGCAATGAGTCTTTCACATTGGGCTAAAATTCTTCTACGGCAATCTTCTTTGCAGAATTGTTTTAATTCAACCACATTGGAGGGTTTTGAGCATGAATGGCCTGTTTAAGGTCATGCCACAGCATCTCAAGCAGATTTTAGTCCGGACTTTGATTAGGCCTCTCCAAAATCTTCACTTTGTTTTTATTAAGCCATTCAGAGGTGGACTTACTGGTGTGTTTCGGATCATTGTCCTGCTGCATAACCCAAGTGCGCTTGAGCTTGAGGTCACAAACTGATGGTTGGACATTCTCCTTCAGAATTTTCCGGTAGAGAGCAGAATTCATAGTTCCATCAATTACGACAAGTCATCCAGGTACTGAAGCAGCAAAGCAGCCCCAAACCATCACACTACCACCACCATGTTTGACTTTTGGTATGATGTTCTTTTTATGAAATGCTGTGTTAGTTTTACGCCTGATGTAACGGGACGCACACCTTCCAGAAAGTTCAACTTTTGTCTCCTCAGTCCACAGAATATTTTCCCAAAAGCCTTGGGGATCATCAAGATGTTTTTTGGCAAATGTGAGACAAGCCTTTGTGTTCTTTTTGATCAGCAGTGGTTTTTGCCTTGGAACTCTCCCATGGATGCCATTTTTGCCCTGTCTCTTCCTTATTATTTAATCATGAACACTGACTTTAACTGAGGCAAGTGAGACCTGCAGTTCTTTAGATGTTGTTCTGGGTTCTTTTGTGACCTCCTGGATGAGTCGTCGATGCGCTCTTGGAGTAATATTGGGAGGCCAGCCACTCCTGGGAAGGTTCACCACAGTTCCAAGTTTTCTCCATTTACGGGTAATGGCTCTCACTGTGATTCGCTGGAGTCCCAAAGCCTTAGAAATGGCTTTGCAACCCTTTCCAGACTGATAGATGTCAATTTCTTTGTTTCTCATCTGTTCTTGAATTTCTTTTGTTCGTGGCATGACATGTTGCTTTTTGAGATCTTTTAGCCTACTTCACTTTGTCAGACAGGTTTTATTAACTCTTTCAACCCCAGATATTCTAGCATCACTATACCCTTCAACCCCACAGCCCTCTGTAGAGGGCTGGTCATTATCTGGACATTGTATCTTACTGTTATCTCTGGAATCCCATTAAATGTAACCTGATATGTTCCAATCAATTAGTCAGATTGTTTGAATTTTCCCTACAGGAATTTGGGGTTGAAGGGAATATGTTGGTCAGCCCTCTGTAGAGGGCTGTGGGGTTGAAGGAGTTAAAGTGATTTCTTGATTCAACAGGTCTGGCAGTAGTCAGGCCTGGGTGTGGCTAGCAAAATTTGACTCAAAATGCGGTTAATCACAGTTAAATAATGATATGGGGGGGGGGAAATTACTTTTTCACCTAGGGCCAGGTAGGTTTGGATAGCTTTTTCCCCTTAATAAATGAAATCATCATTTAAAAACTGCATTTTGTATTTACTCAGGTTATCTTTGTCAAATATTAAAATTTGTTTGGTGATCTGAAACATTTAAGTGTGAAAAATATGCAAAAACGTAAAATCAGGAAGGGGGCAAATACTTTTTCACGGCACTGTAATTGGTAAGTGGGGAAACACCAAGTAGGGTAAAGGACATTGTAAATATTTGGTACAGTGTTAGTTAATGTGGACTATTGGGTTTTTCTACAGCGCTGTCAAGCAACAGCTCCTGGCCATGTTTTGGTAATGATGCAAGCTTGAATTGTTGTAGAATGTCTTACCTGTGGCTGTATTCCAATCAGGGTCATTCTATGCCAACTGTAAAAATGGCTCCCACTTGACCATCTCAGATTTGGCTGAAAATATTTCAGCAGGTGCATTCACCTCCTAATAGGAGAAATCCAAAATTTTACCTCTCAACTCCTAGTAGTTTTATCATAAAAAAATATTTTTGCAACGAAGTTGCGGCCCTTTTTGAACAGCGATTTCTTAGGAGTCACTTTCACATGGCTATATCTAGAAAAGTATTTCAGCTAAGTCCTTCAAATTTTCAGGGGTGAAAATCTGCTACTATAACTTGAGGAATATTGACTTATAAAGGTGTCTCTTTAGTTTATCTCATTTCTGGGTGCTGAAAGTTGCTTGAAAAGTTTACTCTGCGCTCTGCGGCATCATATTTGAAAGACTGTAAAAAGCCTAATTTCAAAGACTGGGATTTGGTATTGCACATACAGCTTTCCATATATGTTGCATATTTTGTATTCTAATTCTGCCCCTCTTATGAATAATCTAGAAAATATTAAGGCTTGAAAATGGGGGGGGAATTTGCTATTTTTAACATTTTATACCAAAAAAGGCTCCATCTACCGACATCAAATTGACTGTTTTAGAAAGATTAAATGCCTGTTATTAACATATACAAAATTTGTGATGGTGTTCTGCTTTATTTTGTCAAAATAAATTTTTTGAAAGTATGGTTTTTTTGTGGACACAGCATTTAATGGCATCGAAGGCATATTCAAAAATTATTTTATAAAATGCACAGTTATTGATAGAAAGCTCAAACTCAACAAAATGCTTTTTCATAAATGTTAACTTACACTGGAATTATAACCCTATACATTTTTCAGATATATATTGAAATACTGTAGTCCCAACATCGGTGGAAGATCAAACTTGTTACAAATCATCACTTAAAATTATTGTATCAATGAACATTAACATCCATGTAGAAAAAAATGAACCTGTATGCTTCAATTAGTAATAACCTGTGTTAGAGTTTTGACAGTCCTGCAAACTTGGAAATAATGAAATATTTTAAATGACCAGTTGATAGTAGTTAGCACAGATAATACACAAATTATTTGAACTCTTTCATGAAGTTTTGCGCTACTTTGGTTTCCTGCTCCTTGAGTGCATATCTTCGTCCAGTTGTAGTGCTTGGAACTTCAATCTTGGCAATGATATGTTGCACAGGTACCCAGCATAGATCTTCCCGCCTGGGCCAGAAAAAACCTTTTGCTGGGCCGTCTGGATGCATGAACTGTTCAGACAAGTTATAGTTTCTGCATGACCAAACATGTTTCTAAACTTACAGCTTCAAAAATGTTATAATGAATTTTTGTTTAATTTATGGGTTGATTGTATTAATTAATTAATTTATTGATAAAAGTGTGTGTGTGTGTGTGTGTGTGTGTGTGTGTGTATGTATGTATATATATATATATATATATATATATATATATAAATAATAATGTGTGTGTGTGTACGCACTGCTCAGATCAAGGGTACCCTATACCATCCTCAACTTTGAGTGGCGTTTGAAAATGTTGTCTCACCAATTTGTACTGTTGCCTTTTCATTGACATATGTAGTGTGAAGAAGCTTAACAAACCATAACTTAAGGCTGTTCGTGTTTTTATTAGGCTCTAGCTCAGCTTTATCTTGAAAAAAAAGCCGAAATGTGGACATTGAAATGTTACATGAGAAGCAGGTGTACTTTTGTTGTGAAATTTTAAGTATTTTGCAAATGTTTCTGCCTCGTTTTTTTTTTTTTTTTCATGAAAATTAAACAATGGCATCTCATATTGGTCTCCATGTGTTTTCTTGGGTGTCCTCTCTTAAAAAATTTTGTAACTGTCGATGAACTGAAGTGAAACGTTACATAACCTTCGTGTCCGCTTCCGATGTAAATTTTGGTGAACATAATCCCGTTGGGAAAAAAAAAAAACTCACATAGACAAAAGTGGGCTATATCCAATGAACTATTTCTAAGCAATGCCATAAATATCATTTTGGGGGCTTGAAAGACCAAAATATGCTTATCTAGACCAAAATGTGTCAACCCCAAATTTTGTGTCCAGCCCGTTATGTACGTACACCTCAGGCTCTTGTCGTGAACTACAGTTTTCGTGCTATCGTTGTGCTCTTAAATACAACTGCTTTCATGGGCAAAACTAAACGCGTATGCTTCCACCGGTGATTCCATAATGCTAGTCCACTGTGAGTGAAAGATGTATCGTGTCCGTTCATGTAAGTGTGCTTTATGTACGTTCGCCAATACCACCGTCGGCGGTTCCAGTAAAGTCGACAGACTTTGCGTTTGTTTTGTGGTTTTGTGACCACTGTCAAGTCTAAGGTAAGTTGATTTTACTTTTCAGCAGTGGCAGAGTTGGAACTGGAAATTAGGGGGGGCACAGACACGTCCCTTTATGACAACAATTAGTCCTGGCTAGTTTTCAATCATTTTCCTTTATTGACACGTTTTCCAATTATCGTAATAGGCAACTGAAGACATGGTTTCTCTCAATATGCGATCTAAGGGCTCTAAATTCGTTGATCAGGAGCAGGCGTGGTGAATGGGGGGAGCGCCGCGCCAACGGGGGGTATCCAGGTGTATTTTGCAATTTCGTGCCCAGCGCAGCCCGGCGCAAGTACTCCTCTGTCCCGCCTCTGTCCCTCCTGCCGTCGCAAGTGGCAAAGAGGGAGGAGAGAGGGCGTGAGTGGGTTTAACACAGCCGAGTCAAATCTTCACCAATCAAATGAGCTCCTCTCCTCACCTTTAAAATGTTGGAATAAAGAAGCCTCTGTCCTATATCTGCATGATGCGTTAATGTTGCATTTTACTTCGCTGCTTCAGGCATGTTTTCTGCACCGCTTACGTCTATATTAAGCATTACGAATATGAGTTGGCTGGCTAGCTAGGGCATTTGCGAATTATTACTATTCGCGAACTTGAATGGAATTTCAAAACGAAACTACGTCAGACCATTCAAACTTATGAAGTTGGAATGAAATACGACGGTTGCTCATTTATTTCTTCTACCTGCATCATTGGGTAGAGAAACGATGGATAGCGTGTTCCTTTTATTACACCCTGTTGCTGCTTAAAATTTTGGGATTAAATGCATAGACAACAATGCAAGATACGTTACACATTTATTTTCAATATGCAATCTTAACTCAGTATGAGATCATTGCAATCAGGCTGTATTCCTTTCCCCCACTAAAAATGATAAAACCTATGTGACAATAATAGTATTAAGCCGCTTGCACACTGGACGCGAAACGATTTTTCGCACGACAGATTACGTTCAAAGTCAATGCAAAGACGCGAATACACGCAAGCGGCTTTACTGAGCATAGAACGCAAGCATTATTTTTGTTGTAAATTTTATTCGTGGTTTGCCGCAGTACATACTGTATTTCTGTATTGCCAGCTGTTACGTGAGCGCTGCTGAGAGAGACGCAGGTCTCGAACTAAGTTTATTTTCTCCTGATCTGTTGGTCTTAAATTACAGTGACGTGATCGTGTGGCTCTGATTTGGCTCCTCGGCGATGGAAAAGCAAACGGGTTCTTAGGAGGTTCGTGGGTTGAACCAACTAAGCACTGGCACTAGCACCAGCACGGCACTAGCACCAGGTTCTTTTTGGTGGAAAAGGGGTAAATGGCCACTGGAGGCGGCCCCTCCACCAGCGTGGCCATGAGTTCGGCGGAGGACATTGCGTCCTCCACCCTCTCAGCCGTCAGTGTCGAGGGCTTTGGTGGGATTGAGGTTGGCATTACGGGTAAGGCAAACATATTTTCCCACTTATAAAGACACTCATATTTAGTAACCTATATTTAAACCCCGTGTAATAAAGATATGTAGTGTGCACAGATCACAACATATACAAATACCTTGCGTGATGCGGATGAAATCAGAAGCACCTGTGCATAAAGGATGCATTGCCAAGCGTCTCTTTTTCTCTTTTCTTTTGCATTTTTTTGAGATGAGAGAAGCTGGATATATACGCACTACCTGATGCCGAGGCAATTTGCGGTTGGCTGAGAAAGATGTGAAGTCATTAGTTTGTATCACAGATTCAGCTGTGTTCAGCCAGGTCGAGTTTCGATTACGCGTGCCAACTGCCTTTGATCTGACATCAGGACAATCGACATAGATACTATAATTTATGTCCTGATTCAGATAGTTACATTAGTGGTTGCTGTAATTATTTATTGCATTTAAATGTGCCTGACATTCTTGAAACCTGCCTGTGAGGTTTAGGTGACGTGTGCGCGCTGTGCACTGGTCAGCCAAATTACCACTGCACAGAGAGTAGACCAGGTTGGAGCTGGCGGCGCTCTCTGCACTTTTCGTGAGGAGCCTTTTGCCTAAAATTGTCACTGCGTCATGATGAATATGTGACACCTCCCCCTACTGCGCCGCCACACCCATCTCGGTACACGTCGGTCTACCAAATTGCCGAAGTGGCTGCGCACGGGACGAAATTACCACTGCGCGGGCTGCGCCACCCTGCGCTGTGCCAAGAAATTAGGGCCCTAAAAGCGATGAAATCATGGGCTAAATTCAGTACAAAAAAATAATTTCCTTATTAATAGGCCAATGCTTTGCGTTGATTGAACTGGTCCGCGTTCCAATGAAATATGGCCTTTCACTCTTGCGTGGGTTGATTTAAAAACAAAAAAAGTGGCACTCGGCAGTTAAATAGGCTATATAAAGCGTGCGGCTCAAGCTATTTGCGTGAGAGTCGACAGACATGCAATTTTGAATAACGTTGATTTAACAGCAAATATGTGTCCAGATGAATGATTGTCGTCTTACCTAATCGGGGAGAACAAGCAGCACCTGTTAAGTGTGGGGTGCTCTGAGTGATCCTTTTTTTAATTATGAAAATGACTGAGAACAGGTCAGGACTAATTGTTTTAATGGATGTGTGCACCCCAATTCTCAGTTCTGGCCCCGCCACTGTACTGAATTTAGCCCATGATTTCATTGCTGTTAGATGACATATGGAGAGAAACTCTGTCTTCAGTTGCCAATTATGATAATCAGAAAACGCGTCAATAAAGGAAAATGATTGAGAACTAGCCAGGACTAATTGTTGTCAGAAATGGACGTGTCTGTGCCCCCCCAATTCCCAGTTCTTGCTCCGCCACTGCTTTTAAGATGTTTTGAGAACATCTTTATTCTTATTGGAATTTTTTTTTTTTTTTTTTTTGCAAGTAACAAAACTCGTAAGTGCAGCCGCTGTTCTGACTTTCCTTCTCCATCCGTTTGTGTCCTGTGTTATGTACGTACACGATGCGGCGAGAAAAGGTTCGAAGTGGACGAAGTATTCATCTTTCTTACCCAGATTTTATTTTTATAGTAACATGATATGCACTTGATATTTCAC
The DNA here is from genome assembly GCA_029692085.1 of Gymnothorax javanicus. NCBI lineage: Eukaryota > Metazoa > Chordata > Actinopteri > Anguilliformes > Muraenidae > Gymnothorax > Gymnothorax javanicus. The sequence continues at coordinate 50,214,172 of CM056194.1, forward strand.
ACGAAAATTAATTGTGGTGCGTTTGTTAACAAAATACATCGTACATAATGGAGAAACGATGGATTTGTCCAACACGTGTCCACAGCACCATGTGCACAGTGTCCAGAGTTGTGTACGTTCAAATCAGCGTACAAACAGCTGATAGTTAACTCGCAACAATTCGTGATTATTGTGTCTTACAGGCTTACGAGACGGTAGCTTCCAGTGTCATTGATTTCAATTTCGAGATGCATTCTGACGGTTGTTTTCACCAAATTGAACTGTACATATCTTGGACACAACCTTCTGCCGCAAGTTGCCTTTGAGTGATCTCAGATGCGGTGTTCATGTTATGTACACTAAAATAGTCAAAGATTTTACTGCAAAAACATGATTTAGTGACAGATTTTAGTAAATTTGTGTGGTAATATTTTAAACACAATTTTTGATTCCCCTATTGTGAGTTTTTTGTTGAAGTGTGTCTTTTTAGAGTTTTGGGGCCCTGTTTTTATGTACATAACATGGGACACCGTGATATCCACCGTGACCCAGTATTTACACATGTTCATGTTATGTTCGGGTATGGTGATGAAAGCTTCTGATTCGGCATTTTTCTCCTATCTTTAATTGGGTTTGCTTGTTATTTTTTTCTTTTTTTTTTTTTTTTTTTGTGTGTGAATAAGTGTTCAGAGTTATTTTTGTGGATTGAAGTTAGAGGCTGCTTTGTCATGTACATAACCCGGACAAGAAAACGCTGTGAAGCAGTGACCCACACTTGACTTCATGAGGGAGTTAGGGGTTGGGGGTAGAGTCATTTGCCTTATGTGGAAATAGAGAGGGCTTTCTTTTTTGTTTAAGTTTGTATAGAATTTTATCTTAATGTAATCTTTATGCTCTATTATGTTTTGTTTTCTTTATTTACTTAATGTGAAAACATACTGTGTTTCATCTGATGAAAGATTAAAGATGGAAAATCAGAGAACATGATACCTTAGCTATCACACTGTCTCTGTCAAAGACAAGTTCTAGATTTGGAGAGAAAATCAGGGTGATTCAGAGTGGTAATGTAATGTACATAAGTGTGAGCATTTGCAATTGGCAATCTAACATTTTATGTAAGTTTATGGTTGCACATTTGTGGCATCTACTTCATCTTTGCCGTTTATATTCTAAATATTAATATTGAAAGTGACACAAGGCCTAAAGTGGACACCGAGTTGTGTACATTGCATTTTGTAATGAGCACCATTACATACAAATGAGCAGAAGTTATGTGGTTTAAGTTGAAAAAAAAAATACTTTCTGCATGTGTGCATCTGTGACATAGAATAGTATGAAGAAGCTGTGATTACAAATTACAAAACTAGGAGAAAAGTCTGTGCTACTCAGTGAAATGTACTGTTCATAACTCAGTGTCCGCCTTTGTTATATTAACCCATTTAAACCGGGACAGCATGTGCGGATTTTAAGAACGTGTCGTTGCCGACACAGATATGCGCGTAATTTTGGAAGTACCGTAATTTCTGTAAGTTTTGCGCAATAGAAAAAAATTCCAACTGTTCCTGAAAGCTGAGAAGCTGTGCTTCAGCCCATGGCAGCACAATTCTCTGCTGGGATTTTTGCATTAGGCCTTAAAGGGTTAAGAGCGTTTGCTCAGGATTTTGATTTGTCTTTTGTTTTTTATTTACATGATTAGATACACACAACGGTTTTGTTACAAAATTGAAATCTTTGAAGAGATAACTGCATAGAGTGGACACCGAGTTATATACATTACATTTTGTGACGGAGTGAAGTTTGTTGATGTATAATTGCAAAAAGCAGATGTCTTAAGTTCTGGTACTCTTGGAGTATGTTTGCCAATGTGAAGTCTCTCATGGTAGCATTTCCAGGTCTATCCTTCAGTTTGAAATTTCACCAAAAATGTAACACTTGGGCACCCTTGATCTGAGCTCTGCACATATGATAAATCATTTAATCTGCGATCAACTAAAATGGCATTCTTAACACATCCTCTGTAAGATAGCTAGATATATTGTATTAGATAACTAATTATTGTAACGCTTCTGAATTTATAACAAACTTGAATTTTTGGCCCGGTTAACGTTGTAATATTTCAATATCTAAACACTGCATACGAGTTATTCTTCAAGTGTAAGTTAACATTTATGAAATAAAGCATTTTGTTGAGTTTGAGCTTTCTGTCATTAACTATGTGCATTTTATAAAATAATATTTGAATATGGCTTTGATGCCATTAAATGCTGCGTGTCCACAAAAATACCATATTTTCAAATATTTATATTGATAAAATAAAGTAGAACACCATCGCAAATTTTGGATATGTCTATAGCAGGCTTCTAATCTTTCTAAAACAGTCAGTTTGATGTTGGTGGATGGTGTCATTTTTTTGGTATAAAATGTTAAAAATGGAACAATTTTTTTTTCATTTTCAAGGCTTAATATTTTCTAGATTATTCATAAGAGAGGGGCAGAATTACAATGCAAAATACACAACATATATGGGAAGATGTCTGTGCAGTACCAAATCCCTGTCTTTGAAATTAGGCGTTTTACAGTCCTTCAAATATGCTATTGCAGAGCGCAGAGTAAACTTTAAGCACCCAGAAATATATGATAAACAGAAGGGACACCTTTATAAGTCCATTTTCCTCCATTTATAGTAGCAGATTTTTCACCCCTGAAAATTTGAAGGACTTGGCTGAAATACTTTTCTAGATACAGCCATGTGAAAGCGGCTCCTCAGAAATCGCAGTTCAAAAAGAGCTGGAACTTTGTTACAAAAATGTTTTTTATGACAAAACTATTAGGATCTGAGTGCCAAAATTTTGGATTTATCCTGCTGGAAGGCATATGCATCCGCTGGAATTTTTTCAGCCAAATCTGAGATGGTCAGGTGGGAAGTTTCTCTGAAATTCAGACATTTGACATGGAATCATCATTCATAAAAAATGCCTGGAGTATTGGATGCCTGATGCAACTGAACATTGTTTGTAATTTGCATTACTTTTTTGGCTCCTATTTCAGGTTACAAAGAGAACTGCTGATTCTACATGGAGAAAAAAATTTTATGGAAATGCGTAACATGCATTACAATCATCTTTGTATTCATGACTGCTGCGTGGATGAATCGCAACGATTATTTCTCCTCAAATCCTTTTGCAAGGAATGGTGTACTTACAGGTAATGTTGACTGTCTAATCCAAACAGCACGGCACAGTATTTCCCCAATCAAGGACTCAAAACATTTGATGGTTTCGGCCTTCAAAGATCACAGAGTTAATGGCGCTATTCGCATCATCAGCGTCATAGACAGAGACCATCTGCAGCCTCTGTTTTGTATTTTTTGTTGTCGACAAAATAATTATTCCACTGCTGCAGAAATAGATATGCACAGCGACCATTTTGGATTTCGCTATGTGACTACTGATGTGCTGTGTCGAAGTGAACCCAAGTGCAATGCCACGCATGTCACAGTCTCTCCACTGCGAAAGATTCTTAACAGCCACATAGAGTTCCTACCAATTCAGAACCAGAAGCAGCAAGAGGAGGCCTTTGAGTATGAATTTACCCTTTGCATCTCCAGCCTCTTTGGAGGCTATAACAATGTCCTGCAGTTTGTACAGACCATGGAAATGTACAAGCTCCTAGGCATTCAGAGAGTAGTGATATATAACACCAGCTGTGGCCCAGACCTTGAAAAGGTGCTGTTTTACTACAGTAAAGAGGGAATGCTGGAAATCGTACAATGGCCAATAGACCAATTTCTCATCCCCTCCAAAGGCTGGAACTTCAAAGAGCATGGAGGAGACATCCATTACTATGGTCAACTGACCACTCTTAATGAGTGTATTTACAGAAATATGTACAGATCCAAGTATGTCCTGCTGAATGACATCGATGAAATCATTATGCCTTACCAACATGCAAACCTACATCTGCTCCTGGAGGACCTCCAAACCAAGCACCCCAGTGCGGCCGTTTTTCTGATTGAGAACCACATCTTCCCTAAAACTCAGTTTGATAACAGCGGCCGGTTCAACCGCACAGAGTGGAAGAAGGTGCCCGGAATCAACATTCTTGAACATGTCTTCAGAGAGCCTGAAAGGAAGAATGTCTTTAACCCTACCAAGATAATTGCTAACCCCCGGCAGGTAGTACAAACATCTGTGCACTCCGTGCTTAAGAATTATGGAGAGACTTTAAGGGTACCACCAGATCTGTGCAGAATTGTGCATGTTCGAGTGCCTCTACAAGGACGCCTCACCAAAGAACAACTGTTTGTGGACAAAAAGCTTTGGGAATTTGAAAAGGCCCTCCTGCCAAATGTAGATAATGTATTAAACAAATCTGGGATTTTCAATTGAGGTATGAGTGTTCAGATTTTTGTGAATATGAAGTGGGTTTTAATTGTATTTTTTTTTTTTTTTTAAATAAATGGCAAGATGAATGTGGCATGAGTCGGAAGGAAAGAAACTTGTCTCGAGGAGCATCAGAGTGTTTTTGCCATATCCACCTTGCCTGTTCTTATAAAGTTTGGTTAATTAATGATTTTGTCTTATTTTTTTCTGTTGAAGCATGTGATTTTATAAACCAATTGATTCTGAAATCATCCTTTTTGATTTTCTAAGTAACTGCTTGACTGTATCAGCCGTTTTATGCAGAAGGAATTCCTTTCTCGTGCCTGGTGCCTCATCATTGAATGTGAACTCATTGATCGAACGATGGGCACGCTTACAATTTACCACTTTGGTGTTAGCTTGATTTCCGTATTTCTATTCCTGGATCTGTTCTGAAGGGCTCTATATGAACTGTAAATAATTTCCAAATAAGTGACCTTCCTATTTATTTTGTTCACTCTTGTGCTGCTACTGGATTGCACTATTCTGTTGTAATATATTGTCTAACATTTATGAGCTATAAATAACAATCCAGCAGAAAGTGAATAAAAGTTGAATCTTTACTGAAATTATATACATTTGGAAACCTCGTATTGGCAAGTCCCTGAGACAAACACAGGGATAACAGACCAAGCACAAGCCAAAAGTGATTATGTTCAATACAAAGCCTGTTGTATGAATACAAATGATGTGTTTACTATTAATGAATAAATAATTTAGTTTCCTACTATAAAATAACATGCCTGATTCAATTTTAGGTAAAGCACACTTGTAGAAGAGGGCAGGAAGGATGTGATGCACAGATGCAAGCAATAAAATCTTGCTCAGAGTGCACAAGAAGCAACTAGGCAGTTTCCACCAGTTTGAAAAGTTCTGAAAAAATTGCCAAAAATAGCATTGGTGTAGAATAGCAAGAACATCTCTTTAAGGTTAGCAGCAGAAAGACTGCAAAGGCAGGCGACAGCACAGCCATGCACACGGTCGTCTTCATGAGAAGACTCAAAGACCGAGGCAAAAATGCATGTGATCATTTTGAGCCTCAAAACGACGCTCCTCAAATCACGGTCCTCGAGGGCCGAGAACTGCTGGTTTTCCACCCTCCCTTTACCTGGGAGTCAGGTGAGATGACAATCTGGCCAATCAGCATTAACCCTTAAATGCCCCCTGTGACAAATTTGTCACAAGATTTTGGGGGTTGTCAAAACCACTGACGCCACATAAGTTTTGCAACCTAATGCCCATAGTGACATATTTAGACCATCAGTGCTGCCATCTGATGCGTAAAAGTGGAACTGACACTACACTGGCTGCACCAGCTAACCTTTCCAATATGGCCGCCCCCATGGTGGAATCCACACGATAGATCAGCACCCATTCATCATTGGATAAAGTAGACAAACGGGTAAGCTAATGAAAAATAAGCTATGCCTAATACTTCAGCTATATGTCAACTACCAAAACAATGATGGACAAAAGTTCTCTTTATATCCTAGAAACTTGGAGTGACACATATGTCACAAAACTAAAATGAGGTGAAAGGTCACCAAAAATTAAAAATTGCTATTGGGTTGTTATTAGCCCCTCCCCAGGACATTTTAATGGAATACATAGATTTTTTTCTCTCAACTTTTACTATAGTTGGGCATTTAAGGGCTAATTGTTCACTTGATTGCCTGGAACGAGGGAAAACCAGGACTGTATTTGGGTTCGAGGGCTGGATTTGGAGAGCCCTGCTCTATGAGCTCTAAAACTGGAAGTGTGATTATCTTCAAGGAAAGCTATTTATTAAACTAGCATCCCCCCCGAGTAAATGTTTGGTTAAGTTTGCTCATTTTGCTCATTAATCACATTACTCATCAGGGAAAAGTGGCCAAATGCCTGAATTTCGGAAAATGAAGTTGGACCATTCAGTCTTGTTCTAAATCCTCGTATCGCCCATACAGCAGGAAGAAGCATGTTACAGAACCTTTCGCAGTCCCTCAACCTTGGAGTTTTGTTTCAGACAGACTTATCACCACCTGTGACCAATTTGTCTGTGTTAAATTAATTCAGTCATTCAGTATAAATGGTAGCACCTCTGGAATAAGCATTGAATTATGAGTAGAAAAATTGGCAGTCAGAAATGAAGCATTTCAAAGTAATTTAACAATGTGAAATGATCAGCAGAAAAGCACTAGATGCAATGGTCAGTTTACACGAACACTGTCAACATGTGCATTGGTGTATGGTCGTGGGAGTTTGATTTACGGACAGCAGTAATGCTGTTGGCAGGGAGACGAAGGAATGTTAATGCAGTGCAGAGTTCCTTTTTTGAATTTCTCTGTCCTTCAGAGCATTCTTGAACAAAGGATTTACAGCTGACTTACATGTGCATACAAGAGCTAATTATAATAAGACAACATTGTTATCGATATCCCCTGCTGCCATGGAATCCCGTTTTTGAATCCAGCTATTACTGGTGGTATACACATACAATATTTCATTCATCTTGGTATTTTCTGAGAGAAGTCGTCCCCACTTTTCTGGACGGACAACCTCCATTGCAATATATCCTGCTCAACTTTGTGTCAGGGTAGGGGATAATCATGCCGTGCATAAATTACATTCTTGATTACTCACCTCCTAAAAGCGTTGCTGACAACATTAAGTTAAAAAAATACTCTAAGAACCCAGGAAATTCATTTATTCACCCAAGGACAAAAGATCTTTGTCAAAAATATGTAATCTGTGATGCAGAAACCTATAGTACTAGGGATATTTGACGAAAATATTTTATTTCCAAATAGTTGGTGTCACCTGTGGTATATCCATTATGTTGAAAAAAGAATTCATCCTGGTAGCTGGGCACATTATGGAAAAATCATGCACCAAAATTGGCATGATTACTCATCATGGTCGACTCTCTTGATAAATGTCGCTAGCCACTCAAAAAATTCAAAATGGCTGCCATTTTTCAAGATGGCCGCCTTTCAGCCAACCAAATTTAGTTTTCTGTCTAAATAATATGTATATCAATCAATTTCTGTGATGTTTGTGTCAAATGATGTTTTAATGGACGTGAAACCCAATTCTGGCAAAATAAGTGATTAGTTATTTCGTATAATAACTTTCACTTATGAAAAAATACCGTTATTTTTTACACCAAACTAAATATTTTCTATGAATATGAAATGCTGTTTTATGTTTTCTCTTTTGTATCTCCTTGTGCTATCAAATAACAGCGTTCTCATGCCATATTGACTATATATCTGAATGTCATGACACAGCCAGGGTACACTGGTGATATCACTGCTGTGAAACTCAGCATGGTGTTCAGTATCAGCTTGATTATCATCAATATTTTAGTGTCCCAAATGCTATTTAATGCGCCCCTTGAAACAACTCATAGTTGTTACATTAAATAGCCGCACCTGAATTGACAGGATCTGCCAGCGCGGGAGAGCCGAGCCAAGGGTAACGGGGCCTTAGTTACCTGGATGGTGTACGGATCGCACTGAACTTAAATGGTACTGGATGAACGATTGGGCTAGATGTAAGGAGAACTTGTACCTGAACCTAGTTGTATCCCATACCTAAATGTGTCTCTATATTCAGTGATTTACGGCAATAGGTGGTAAAAGGATAAACCCTCGGCCTGAGGCCTACAAAATGTCAACATGTAAGTTGTTCAACACAGAAACTGACTGGGATAAATGCTTTCTATGTCAGAGCATCATAAAAGGAGATGATTTGATATCACTAAAACCTGGTAGAACTGAGCAAAATGGTTATTCAGTGCTCGCTACCAACAGATCTTGTTCTCTAACTGACACAAATGAGGTCAGATTGGACATGTTTGCTCGTAAACAGAAGCCTTATGATGTAATGCATCCAACCAGAGCAGCTTTAGTAGAACACACAAAGCGTGCCACATACCAAGCAGGTTGTATTTTGGGTCAGGCAACATCTCAAATGGACATGAAAAGTCCTGGTGAGTGGGGGTGGAGGAAACAAGGCAATCTGTGGCAGGTCATTTGGACAACTCTTCCGCCCATTTCAGGAAGCTGCAAAGAGCTTACAAAGTGCAGATGTAAGGTCCAAGGCAGTGGTGGATGCAAGCGCTATAGATTTGGTCTTCCTTGCATGAATCTGTGCAGTTCCAAATGTGAGGACTGAGAGTTTGACTAAACAGTGAGAAACTTACAAAATAAGATTTTTTTTTTTTTGTTGAATTTTTATCATTATGTCAAAAACCAAGCATTATGTCACATTTATTTTGTTATAAATGGTTCTAGTGTGCCTGAAAACAAACACATATTTTGATACCTAGTTTGCAGAATTCTGTGAGATATGTCAAATTTAGGTGAAAAACTTAGATTTTGATCACCAGGCGGGGGCCATCTTGAAAAATGGCCACCATAGTGAATTTTTCAGGTGTCTAGTGGGCTCTATGTACTCTGCACTCCCCAAGCAACAATCCTGCCAAGTTTCATGCTTGCATCACGAAGTGCACGATTCTTCCCAATTTTTGACTTAATATCCTTCTGACACCCATAGGTAAGCAAATTATGCCAAAACATAGTCAGAAATCGAAGAAAAAATTGAAAATTTGTGTCTGTGGTACACAGATGCACCTGCATCCGGGGAAAGTTCAAAAAGCTGAAAAATTGTCAAAATAAAAAAAAAATAAAATTCAGAAACAAAGTATGAGATGCACACCCTTTGGTTCCCTACAAAACACATAAGCTCAATTCTGTTGAGCATTTTTGAGAAGTGGATATACTGACACCCCTTATTACAGCAAAGGGAGAGGGAAAGTTGACAAAATTGACCAAAGTTCAAACACCTGAAAAAATGAAAATTTTAGAAATTCAAAAAAGTGGTATGGAATGCAGACCTTTATTGTCACTACAATGCACATGTGTAAGTTCAATAAATTTTGTTGGCTAGTTTTTTTGAAAGGTGGATTAACCACCAACCCCGCGCGAACAGACAAAGGTATATATGGCATGGGGGCACAAAAATGCATCAGTGTATGCAATGCTTTAAGATTTGAACAATATTGTTTTCCCTTAGGGAGCAGGTAGAATATTTGAGGGCCCATGTCAGGTGGCAGCTTTTTGCCAGCAACTCACAATAGTTTTGTGCCATACAATAGAAAAGCAAAAAAATTTGCCCGCATCATCAGTTCACACATAAACTCAAAATGACTTGTGAACATTTCTTTTGTATTGGCTTAAAGAACTTTCTTATGACTAAACGTCCAAAACTGAACTTTGAAAACAAGACTAGATCAAAACCTAGTATGTGGCTTTACCATTTCTGACCTGTGCCCGAAGTAGAGGGGAATGAGCAATGGCCAATGGGTAAGTACTAGCTGGTCGGCTAATGGTGTAACTTCATGGCTCACTCAGTCAGCCTCCATGTTCTGTGGGCCAAGGCTCATCTAAAATGGGCTTTAGCAAAGTGTCCTGTGGTCAGACGAGTCCAAATTTGACATTCTTGTTGGAAATCATGGGTGTTTTGTCCTCCGGGCTAAAGAGGAGAAAGACCACCCCTCCTGTTATCAGTGTTCAGTTCAAAAGCCAACATCTCTGATGGTATGGGGATGCATTAGTGCATATGGTGTGGGACACTTGCATGTTTTAAAAAGCACCATGAATGCTGAAAGGTATATAAAGGTTTTAGAGCAACATATGCTCCCCTCCAGATGACATCTATTCCAAGGAAGGCCTTGTGTATTTCAGCAGAACAATGCAAAACCACATACTGCAGCTATTACAACAGCATGGCTTCGTAGTAGAAGAGTCCGTGTGCTAAACTGGCCTGCCTGCAGTCCCGATCTTTCACTGATTGAGAACATTTGGTGCATAATTAAACGAAAAGTTCGTCAAAGGAGATCCAAATCTCTCCAGCAGCTGGAAGCCTGTATTAAACAAGAGTGAGATGAAATTCCAATGGCTAAACTCAAGAAACTTGTCTCCTCAATGCCCAGCTGCCTCCACTCCGTGTTAAAAAGAAGAGGGGATGCTCCAGCATGGTAAACATGGTAAACCATGTAGCAACCATCAAATTTGAAATGAGCTCATTTTGTGGATTTAATTGTAAAATTTCTCAGTTTCAACATTTGCCATGTTATCTCTGTTCTATTGTGAATAAAATACTGGCTGGTGTGATTTGAAAGTCATTGCATTTTGATTTTATTCACAATTTACACTTCGTCCCAACTATTTCGGAATTGGGGTTGTATCTGTAATAGTTTAAGTGATAGAAGTCATTGAAATTTTAGTATGTCAAGTTTTACCGATAGGGCTAGTAAGCTAAAAAATGTTCCAGACAACGGACACCAGACGCCACCCCACAACAATAGCTTATCGGCCCATAGGGCCGGTAAGCTAAAAACCAGTACACGGCAGCTTTCTAGAACCAGGAATGATGATCTCCATTCCAAAATGTGCATAATACCTTTCTGTGGGGGAAGCTTTTCAGTATGTGGAGGAGTGGGGGTGACTAAAGAGACTGTGGAAAGGTTTTTCGCCGGCTTCCAACTGCAACAGTAGAGATAATGAAAATGTTTACTACAGCAAAGAAACTTCCTGCCAAGGCCATTTCTCAAACCACTCAGCCTTGAAAAAGTTTTTTTTCCTGCTATAGCAGCGTAAAACCGATAAAAACTGGACATGGACTGGAAGGACAATGTTCCCTTGTGAACAGTAAACACACAACCACAGTGTGGAGAAAAAAATCCTGCATGGTATGCCTTTAATAGGACTTTAATAGGACTGTTTATCACAAAAAAAACCATCTGAACCAAGTGAAACCATTGAATATCTTGAAGGTAAAACCTAGGTATACGGTATACCATAGTTTTACCCCAGTTCATGCTTTCTGCAAATTTCTTTTTAAAAATGTTTGAACAAATTTGCTGACAGTAAAAAAAAATATATTTTGAAACATATGCTCAATGACAGTCTTAGAATATCGATGGCCAGTTTCATTGGGAGGGCTGGAGCTTAGTCCAGGAATACATGGTGTTTCAACTCATTTTTAAAAGCCCAATATGTAATTATCTGCCGCTAGAGGGTGCTTAACCAAACAATAACAAGAGGCCGAGTTTGATGACGCAATGGGATCGCGTGAAATCATGGGAGCTGTTGTCTTCATCAATTTACACGTACCGCTGACAGCTAAATTCTCCAACGTGACTCAAACAGGAGCGGCGAAACCATGTACATGGACGAGGTATGGTTATATTTCTTTACTTTTATATAACTTCATCTTATTTCATTCAAATAAAAAAAAATGTAAGGGATAATGATAAGTCGGCCGTTTACAGCGCTTATGATGTGCTGCAGGTCAGAGGCTGAGATAAGGGGGTGGGGCCGGCTCATGTTGCCCATCTTTGTAGAGAATAATAACAGATATGAACACTCTGTTGCTGAATGCAAATGCTAAAGGTAACAGATATCGAGGAAATGCCACTGTCAGCTGGCAAAGTACGCTTTCAGTTGCTCCTGCCGCTATTGCTATAGCTTCCTTAGCAACGATGTGCTCAACAGACCAGCTGGCCAGCGGTTATCTGTGATAGACCAAACTGAATCGAGTTCAAGGGAGCCGTGTTCCAACTGCAAGTAATGTAGCTAACGCAGCACTGACTTCTCATAACGCACAAACGATGTGCCGTACACATCAGCTTTCTGTTTGTCATGAGGCATCACAAGAAAAATGTTTTGAAGTGGAGCAACGTTACGTTTATGGTACCATCTTGGCTTGAAACTCTTTGGCAACAGCGAAGCATGCGTGCGTGGAGGGTGATTTTCTCGGTCTCGTGCACTCTTTAGCTGTGTTCAATATCGTCCACTCATTCACTCACTCCCTATACCCTACATTGTGTATATGATATAGTGCACTACATAGGGAATGATCAAAGGAGATTTCGGACACTACACCAAACGCGTGTATTCGCGTCTTTGCATCGACTTTGAATGTAATCTGTCGTGCGAAAAATCCGTTTCGCGTCCGGTGTGAAAGCTGCTTTACGGGAACGTTGGAGAATGTATTTCTGCAGGGCGGAGCCATCTCGCTCTTCACATTGTTCTTCTGAGGAAAAACACGACCGCAGTGCATTGTGGTATACGGCACTACAATGTAGTGTACATCGCTAGCTCACTCGATTCCGCTATGCATTATGGGTATTTTATAATCCACTATATAGTGGATGAAAAGAATTCGAACAACACTACAAAAGGCGGACACACTATATAGTGCGCTACATCCGTGATAGGGGGCAATTTCGAACACAGCTTTTGTGTTGGGAGTGACGTCAAATATGCGACGAAAAGAAATGGCCCGTGTCCCTACATTGATAATACAGATATCTCTGTCTTTGATAATCATTTTAATGCATCATGGATAATGTAAGTACACAACACCAAAACATATATAACTTATCTATATATTTTATAGATCTTTGAATTGGGAAATTTTACATATTGGGCCTTTGAAATAATTTTAATTAATATTCCATACAATCTTCAACTGGGCTTAATGTGTCTGAAATTCACCCCAAAGCTTCATTAGAAAGGATGGAATTTCCCATGATGTTCAATTCCGTTTTCATTGTAACACAGGTGCTGGGGAGGTAACATTGTTATTGCCCCATCCTGTGAACAATTAAGCAATTTTAATCTTACCCGACACTCATACATATTCAGGACATTTTATGGTCCAGCCAATGAGAAATCTACCGCTGCAGTGCAGCAGCTACACATTAAGGCACATGCTGAATGATTAGTGCAGTAACGTGAGCTCACGGATTCACCCTGAGGGGCAAAGGTAGAATATCTTCCAAATGCAGTTGACCAAATTATTTATACAGCGCATGTAATAGATCTGTGCTTGCATCACTAATTTTTACTCCGATTTATTCCCACAATTTATCCTAATACATTAAAAACAATCTAGAGCCAATGATAAAGATGTTTTTGGGCAAAGCCAATGCCCAGTTTAAGAATTCCAGGACTGGATGATTTATCAAGTAGGATCAGCTGACAATAGCATATACACAACCTTTAATGAGGATTCATTGACTTACACATTAAATATTAAAAAAGGTGATGCTAACAAGCACATTACACTTGAAGTATAAAAGTAAATTGCATACGTGTAAAAATACTTGATAGCGACAAATATGCACTGCTCATACAGAGCCACCCAACCTCCTGCACTCAATGGGTCTCATTCATGAAACGTAAGCAAGTTTGTGCGTAGATTTGCACATAAAAGCCTACGCTACCAAAAACCTACTCCGGATTCATGAACACCGCGGGAAACTCAGATCTGATCGTAATCACGTGTATGATCATGAATGCCAATCCATCGTAAAGTGACAGCGCGCTCCCGATAATCAGCTATTGGCATAAATCCCCGCCCATGAATTGCCAATGACCACCATATAAGGAGGTGTAGATGCATCCAGTCGACCTGTCAGTCATGGCGCAAAAAAAGAGAGAGAAAGAAAAAAGAATTTTTCCGAAGCGGTGATAGAAATAAATTTGGGTGGAGTTAAGAAAAAAACATTTAATTTTCATCTGTTAGCAGTGGTGTGACAGGGACAGGCAAAGCGAAGGCCTGGAGGGAGGTGACAGATGCCGTTAATGTTGTCTCTGTAGTCCAAAGCAGTGGTTCTCAACGTCGGTCCTGGGGACCCCATGTGTGTGCTGGCTTTTGTTCCTACCACAATTGCAATTGTAGAACTTTAACAAGCTGTGACTGTCTTAATTAGGTGCTTTTCATGTTCAGAGTTGTTTATATATCTCTTTAGTCAAATGTTACATAGGAACATCCATACATGCAATGAAGAATAAAACCCCCTGAAGATAGTGTGTTTATTGCAATACTGCAAGTAATGTCAAGTAACATAACATGTCAAACAGATCAAATTATACACTGAGGAAATCAATAAACCCCAGATTAGGCTGCTGGACACAACTGTTTCAAGTTCTTTCAAAAAAGCTTCAGGTGAACTTAATCAGATCAACATAACACAAAATTGGTTTGTGGACTACATTTGTCATGATGAGCCAAGTAGTTTTCACTAATTAGGAGCCATCTACATTATTAATTTGATTGGTTACATTGTTTTCTCTCCTTTTATGCTGTTATTTCCGATATACTGCAACGTGCGAATGGTATTTTTGAAATTCTTGATGGCAAATAGATATTTCTGTTAAGTTGTGGGTTAAGAGGGCAAATAACTGCTCTAAACATTAAATGCACATAATTAAGACAAATTAGCAGCTTGTTAAAATCCTACGATTGCAATTGTGGTTGGAACAAAAGCCAGCACACACATGGGGTTCCCAGGACTGACGTTGAGAACCACTGGTCCAAAGAACCATGTCCGAGGTGAAGCGTAAATGGTTTGACATGAAACTGGAGGCAAAGAAACGCATAAGCGCACACAAAAAATACATCAGCCACAGGAGGAGGCTCACAGTCACAACTATCAATTGCAGACGAGCGCATCGCTGGCATAATTGGGGAGACCTCTCTGTCAGGAATTATACCTAACGGAGACAGCGACAAGCCTCCACATTTTTTTATTATCATCATTCAACATGTAGAAAGAACGTGTAATCTATTGAGTCGATTCACATAGATAATTCACAATCATGAACCTAATCTAGATCTTAAACCTGCCAATTGCCAACTAATTTAACTAAATGTGTTATATTTTTAATCTTTTGTCATGTTTCGGCTAGACCACGTGTTTCAAAGGCACCTGCGCGTTGTGTACATAACAGAGCGCAATATGAATTAAATTGTAATTTCCAATAGTGACAAGCATTATTTATGTGCATTCTTAAATTTACACAAGCACTACGCGTGGTCAGCAGCATGTACAGATTTTGTTAGTAGCTATGAAAAGATCGGAGCTACTAAAATATTGATGAATGCGGAGATGCACGTAAATTCCGTCTGCGAAAAGTTTACACACAAATTCGTTCTGCTCATGTTTCATGAATGAGACCCCGTGGGTTTCATCAACAGTACTTCCATTATTAAACTGCAGAAGACAAAACTAAGTAGCTCAGTACATACACTTCCTGTCGTCGACCATGTTTATTTATGATGAAATACTCAGTGGACTGCAGATATTGCCAGTGCAGAATTATAATTGTAAAAACCAAGTTTATTAAGGAAAAACTTCAATATTGTCAGTAATGCAAGCGAAAGCAGTGCAAAACACTCACCCCGATTTTATACACGGAATTATAGCGTGCAATGTGTTCAAACTAATAAACCCAAACAATATAATCATCTTGCCACTAGTCACACTGGAGATGGTGATAGTGAAAACACTGAAAGTAAATTTGATCAACTTTAAGGTGACTTTAATATCTGAAAACATAACCAGAGGACACATACAAACATGTATGTTTTCCTTATAAACCATGAATTGGCATGGGGGGGAGGGAGGAGGGGGCGCTCTGTGGGTTCACAGATGAAAATCTTTTGATCCCCTCAGAAGTCAAAACAGTTGTGACAGTTTCCATTTTAATCTGTCAAACAGCAATAATCTCCACAGCGGTGGAGAGCCGACAGGGAATAGTCCACTTAAGGTGCAGACATACCTTAGTTTTAAATGCACCTCTACAATAAAATCATCTGATGGACAAAATGTTGTATTCAAACATGTTGAGATCAGGCAAATACTTCCTCACATTTTTTTTTCAAAAAATATAAATAAATAAAAAAGAAAAAAAATTCATATATACACACACACACACACACACCAATGACCCAAAACCTTATGATCACTCACCGATGAAACAAATAATGTTAATCATCTGTTGACAACAGCAATGGTGCAGGAAATACTGAGCCAGTAAGCAAACAGCCAGTTCCATATATTTGATGCATTGAACGTGGGCGAAATGGGCAGGTGTAGATTAGAGTGACTCTGACGAAGACACAATTTTCAAGGCCTGTCGACTGGGCTAGAGCATTCCCATTGTAGCAAGGCTTTAAAAATTTTACATTTCTGCAACTTGTGTAACAGCAGTCCTTCTGTGGGTTCAGACCAGGCTGGATAGCCTTGGTTGCCCTCTCATGTCGATGAGCCTTGGGCGCCCGCTCCCATTTGCCGGTTTGCGTTTCTCCCCACTCGGACCACTGTCGAAAGGCACTCACCAAAGCTGACCGGGAACATTAAACAAACCTTGCTGCTTCGGAGATGCTCCAACCCAGTCCTGTGGCCATCAGGCCCTTGTTTAAGTCCCTCAGGTCTCACTTCTCCAGCTTCCATCAGGTCGGCGATGAGAACTGATTGTTCATTTATCTTCTAAGGTCAGTTTGTTGACTCTGAAATGTGCTGTTGTGAGAACATCAATGTTACCTTTTTCGTCTGTGAGTGGTCATTTTTTTTTGGCTCACGTATATGTATGTGGAATAAAAATGCTGCACACAGCAGTTACACGTTTCCCAAAAGGTTGTAGTCCGCAGCATGCTGGCTGGCTCCAATTCACCTGTTCATACTCAAGCAGTTGGACAATGTTTGATGATGCTTCTTGTGGGTTTATTTTTTTGTGGCAGGTTTTTAAATTTGTTTTTTTTTTTTTGAAAACTTTGGTTCATGCATTATATCATGACTTCATGGCCACAGATTTGAAATGAGCAGCACCAATCAAATTGTCAGATTTTGTATTTGACACACAGGGGTATTTTGCACCTCTACCCATTCTCCTTCCACAGCACTAAATGAATGCTATGGTCAGGCATGCTTGTGGCAAATACCAGCCCCGAGTCATTTTGTCCATCAAGCCCATTCAGCCAGGAAGTCACACCAGGCAGGAAACTGGATCCTCTTTTTGACTTCCTGTAAGCAGGCAGAGGCCAGCGACCCGTCATTGTCTCTGTCCTCAGATCCATAATATACAAGTAATGGTTGTCAAATAAGAGAGCAAAAACTTCTCCGAAACTCAGCAAAGACAGGTTAGCAGAATCCTGTGTTTTGATAACCCTAAAAAAAAAAAAAAAAAAAAAAAAAGACAGAACAGAATTGATTGAGTAAAGCTGTTCAGTGGAAATTCCTACACCATGTACAAACCTATTAAAAAGCTACATAACAGGAAAGTGATGGTAGAGTGACCAGGGAAACATCTGTGCCAAACCACTGTGTCACTGCGTCACACCGCCGAGAGGTGGTGCGTCATTGCACTGTCACCGTTCAGCAGTCAGTCGGCTGTCTATCCGAGAATGGAACACAGGCACTGTCACTGACCGACCCCACTTAGGGCAGCCACGAGTGACTATGGTAGCTCTAGAGCGCCACATCTGGTTATAGCCTGTACCTGACAGATTCCGGACAGTAACCCAAACTGATCATGAGACGAGGGGTCCGAGACGACTGAGGGTGAGCGCAAGTACCGTTTGATGCAGTCTACATGAGCAAAACATGCGTGCACACTGCCCCTACAGAAAACCCATTTTTTGCCCATCAACAGGAGTGAGAACTCTTCACTTCTGGCTGGGGGCACGTGCCCTCTGTCATTTTTTGGCACTTTATTTCCCGGTTTCTGTCTGAGAATGGAAAACAGGGACTGTCGCTGACCGACCCCGCTAAGGGCAGCCATGCATAAATGGGCAAAAACTGGGTTTACTGTAGGGGCCGTGCGCACGCATGCGTTGCTCACATAGACGGCATCGAACGGAACTTGTGCTCACTCTGATGTCTCGGACCCCTCGTTTCATGATCAGTTTGGGCTGTTGTCCAGAATCTGTCACGTACAAGCTGTAACCAGATGTGGTGCTCTTGAGCTACCTGTCACTCGTGGCTGCCCAATGTAGGGTCAGTCAGTGACAGTGCCTGCATTCCATTCTCGGATAGACAGCCATCTGATTGTTGAATGGTGACAGTGCAAATGACGACACCACCTCCCGGCGGCTGAGACCTGCCCCTAACATGCCAAAGGCTCTTGTTCTCTCTCCTGTGCACAAGCCGTTTTATTTTCTTGATGCAGTAGCATTTTTCTTTCTTTTGTTGGCTTCATGTAGGCTATTGACCACACCTAAAAGAACAAGTCAAGTGTCACTGTACACATCAAACAGCTCAAAGTTAATTACTCCGCCCGCAAACGAAGTGCGGGAGGGGTTCTGTTTTTGTCTCCGTTTATTTATTTTTACCCCGCCCGCAAACAAAGTGCGAGAGGGGTTATGTGTTTGTCTCCGTTTATTTATTTATTTATCTCTGTGTGTGTTTGTCTATGGACAGCCTACAGGCTGCAGTTTTGGTCGGATCGTTTTCATATTTCACAAAGGGGTTGGTAATGGTCCAAGCGAGAAGTGATTAGTTTTTGGTGCAGATCCGGATCAAACTGTGGATTCTGGATCACTTTGAAAATTTCGTTAACAATGGGAGGTAGGGCAAATTTCCACATTCTCTTTAATAACTCCATCGAAAACATAATGAATCACTTGAACATCAACACACTATAGCCCTCCAGGGAGGGCAACAACCATGAGTAGTTTCATCCGGATTCGGACCCGGATCTGAAAGATAAAAACCCTCCAAAATATCGGCCATATTTCAAGGTCGTGGGCGCGGGTGGGTTATGTGGCCTCCGGACACACCCTCTAGCTACTGATGTGCTTGGCGGGTTCGTGTGGCGCTCGTCAGGATTACAATACCACGTGCTTTTGTTTATTTCCACTTGTGCCTCACTGGAAAAGCAATAAAAATCAATCGATTCTTCAATTTGACACAAATAGAGTACATAACTCACTGTTGCATTTTTAATGGCGCTAAGTATAGTTCCTTAACACTTAAAAAAAAATTAAATAAGTGGTATTTAATACCTAGTTTAATTTTGGTAGATGTTATTTACAATAATTTTTAAGGGTGCCGTTAATTGTGAAACCTTGATTTGGAGGAAGCTGATTTTTATTTAAATCAGTAAATGATTTTGGTTGGTTCCATTGGTAAATTAATATCGCACAGTATTATTTAGAGCTTTTCTATAAAATTAGTTTTCCATTTTTTCTTTAAGTATTGTTTTTGCATTGCAAGTCGGCAGTACCACAAGAAAATGTCTTTGAACGCAGTGGTGGCAGAGACAATGACCGTGAATCCATAGTACAATAATAGGGATTTGTCCTCTATGCACCAGAAGTGAACACATTTCATATGATTCCCACAAAAACAGTCAAGTTATGCAATTGTAAACAGGAAAACGCATATTCCCCCCTTTAAAAACTGTCGCTATATTTATAGAAAAAAACCTAGCTAGTAATCTGGCTAATTAGGTGTCTGAAGACTATGGACCGTATCAACTACGCGACAACCGACCAGAACGTCTTCCGATGTGCCTGATGGCCAGTCCATCCCTGGTTGCACTTGCAAACTGATGCATGTCTAGTACACCCCAGCTGAAGCAAAACAGCAGGGCATGTGAAGAGCCAGCAACTCGATCATTGTCAATGATGTCATTGGACTACAGAAACAAGCTCTCTGAGGTAAAAATATTGCATTGCAAATTTTGCGATGCAAAAGCAGATTTGCATCACAAATTGCAATGCGATACTGGACATTGCGGACACTGTCATGAGGTCAGACAAAACAATAGAACTTCCTCTTCGCACAAGCAGTGAACACAAAAATTTTTGTGCTATTCCTATAAAAACTGTTTGAGTTATTGCACCAACACAAAGGATTAGTGACGGCCGCAGCAATGATGGCCAACGAGAATTGAAAATATCCATGA
The DNA here is from genome assembly GCA_029692085.1 of Gymnothorax javanicus. NCBI lineage: Eukaryota > Metazoa > Chordata > Actinopteri > Anguilliformes > Muraenidae > Gymnothorax > Gymnothorax javanicus. The sequence goes on from CM056194.1 coordinate 50,234,315, forward strand.
ACACTTTTGGGGATAGAGATGTTTATTCAGAAAAATAAATTGACATGCTGAAACATCAAGTAATGTGATGTGTATTGTTTTCAATGTAATACAGGTTAGAGATAACTTCCACATCACTATCACTACTTTCAGTTCTCATTTTAACATACCGTCCCAGCTTTTTCTGATTTGGGGTTGTACTTTCAAAACTGTTTCTGCTATTGGGTTAGGTTTCATCATGTTTAAGTTTCTCCACAAACTTAACAGCACTGACTTCCTCATTTCAAGGCAAGGTTGGTGCCAATATGGCCTTTCATACATTTTTTTAATGTGACCTGTGACTCTCATACTCAGACCATACACACCAAAGTGACCATGGCTGGTGGCCTGCGGAGAGAACGTTGTGCTTGATTTCAGGGCTTAAGATCATGATAAACTCTATCAAACTGCATCACCCATCTCCGCTACGAAAGAACCTTGCTTCTGATGTCTCGCTGCACTGCACACTTCTTCACTCCAGTGGTCAAAGAAACATGACATTTGACCTATAACACTTGAAACGTGACTTCGACTGCTTTTCACCAATTTTCTCATTTCTGCGGCAGGGTCTCCCACATCAGGAACCACAGGGGTGTATAGTTTGCACTAGAGCAGGGGCGTGTTTAGGGCCTGGCTACCAGGCTATATATGAACTTTGAGCTCTTGCAACCACTGAGTCTTCAGCCTATATTGTACTTTATTCGTGACATGCGTTACAAAGTTACCATAGTTACGGGGACGCTTATGTGTCTGTACCGTTCTCATAAAAGTCTCCCTCTTCCACCAGGAAGCCCGGAAACTATAAGCCAATTTAAGGTCTTTGCACCTACGAAGTTCATGACGCCTGAAACATGACATTTGGGAGCTAGCTACTAGCGCAGCCAAAAGAAAAATAAAAAGGATCTGAGACAAACATAAAACGATGAAGGTAACATTTTTTCTAATTAGATATAAGCCTTCCATTGTTGATAAAAAATAATGTCATGTTATTTGCATGTGGCAAAGTGAACAGTGAACTTCGAACTTTTTCTCGTTGTGGCCATCTACCGCTACACACGCTAGCGTTAATTTAAGTTAATTTAATGTGTTATTGAAATAAAGATCCATTTTGGAATGAAATGAGTGAGTATGCTGTAAAGCTTTAAAGAGATAGACTATTTTAAAGAGAACAAAAATGAGACACACAATTGGCAAAATTAAGTCCCAGAATAGTTTTTCTGCTTCAGCATTACATACCCTTCAATGCTACCTGCCCTTCAAACACATCAGACTTGAAATTTTTTTCATTTCAATTTACAATAAGGTATACAATTTGAGTAGTTACCTGGGAGCAAATAAGGAAGAAATGAGGAATTAACTGCTAGTAAACCATTAGTTAAATGGAAGTTCTTGAGGAACTCCGAGTCACCTTTAAAAAGTAGCTAATGATTGTTATTTTAGGAACAGAAAAAGAATTAACTGGCAGTACAGCATTAGTCAACAGGCAGTTCTTGAGTAACTCCCAATCAAATTTTATAGATCAGCTAACTATTTATTCCTTATTTGTTCTTCAATTAACTAATCATTTTGTAAAAATCTGATTAGATATACTCAAGTGCTGCTCATTGTAGTTCACAGGCAGTTCGTTCCTCATTAGTTCCTCATTTTTCTCTAGTAACTAGTCAAATTTTGAACACCTTTCTATGAAATGTTACAGATAATTCAGTGTTGTGCTGAAGAAGTAACTAAGAGTATTGTTGCTGAACTGAAAGAATCCAGCATGTGTGCTATAGTGGCTGATGAGGCCAGGGACAATAATTCAGAACAACTGTCAGTTTGTGTGCGCTATGTCCCTCAAAAAGATGGTGATGTAAATGAACATTTTTTGGCTTTAAATGATTTGGGAGGGCTTAAATACAGACACTAGCAGGGTCATTAGAGCATACATTAAAAAGACATGGAATCATCAAGGCATTTTTCATTTACTGTATCCAATATCACATACGGTTTTTGCATTAGTCACTTCTTTGAAATGTGAAATTTTAGGCCAGTACACTGGATTAATTTACTCCAGGTGTGAGACTTCACTATACCATTGACAAATTGACAATCTGCACCAAATCACATCTCGTCTTTGGGGCTCAAGCCCCTGGTGTTTCAAATGTCTATACACGCCCCTGCAGTAGAGTACGAGGCCACTGGTTATACTGATCGTTCACAAGGATGGTGATGAATACACAATGCTGCAGTGCTTGATGTACCAAGTTACCGTTGAGTATACAGGCTCAGCTGGAGGCCGGGGTCACAAGGATATCAGTTCAAAGACAAAAAAAAAAAATCAACAATTTGTAATCCAACACCAGTCCCACACAAAACAGCAGTATGCAAACAGGCAAGCCAGGGATAGGACAACAGGGTTATGAGAACAATTCCTCAGGGAAAGGGAGCAGGGCAGGGTTGGAGTTGTAAATTCAACAATTCTTACCGTCCTGACACATGCGACCACTTCAACAACTCCCCTGCTGCAGGCTTACTATTGTAGAAACAGATGGAATTAGTACAGAGATGGGCTCACCAAGTTATGAACTCAAACACAAACACACACTCCAGAATCTTCCGAGATCCCATACCCTGCCCCTTCAATGTGTGAGATGAATAACATAGGAAGGCAAAACTAGCACAACTCTAAAGATAACTGATCACCTCCCCAAAAGGAGGTCAGCTCAGTTTGCATGTTTGTTTTTCAGTCATGCTGACAGTTTAAGAAAACGTGAAACTGGATAGAGGGTGTAGAACCAAAAGCCCCCGCCCCCCCCTCAATCCCACCTGAAAATAGCCAATGACAGCAAACAGCATTGTGTATTCACTCATCCTTAGCCTCCAAATACAATGTGTCAATAGTGATTAACAGAAGAATGGCAAAAATGGGCTTTTGAAGAGAAATCTGAACTGTAAATTGACAATGAAACAAACCTATATTATTTCTTAAGCTTCCTCAAAATATGGATACTACACTGATTCGGTAAATAGCCTCATGGTGTGAATGTGAAACATGGGAAGTGAATTAGAATTTCTTGGCTTGTGAACACAGGCATGCTAGCATACAACCAGAACAAATGTCCCCTTCTCTCCCACGGTCACATGGCAGGTGTAGGTACCTGAGAAGCTGGTAGCTGGCAAAGTCCCATTGGTATAGGCCCAGGTCGGAGCTACAAACAATGTAGCGCCCGTCAAACTGCAATCGAGGCTGGAGGCACACACTGCGATCCTCGGACACAGACAGGGTTTTCAAACACTTGCAGTTGATCTCTCTGCCTATTGGCCACACCTGTTCATTGCAAGAGGATAGGAGCTACTAAGCCTTTTTCTTGTAACACCCTTGACAAACAGACAGCCCAGTAAAAGGAAGTGAAAAACCACAAAGGCCTAAAAATAAAATGAAGTCAATCAAGGCTGACACCATAACACATTCACAAGCACCCAACTGAAGACCTGCGTGCAAGAAGTACATAAGTCACAAAATGTCAGTTTTGAGATATTGATGGTCAAAGTTTCCAAAACATGCTGCAGATACTTTTTTTTTTTTTTTTGAAGGTAGCCTATTAAACATGGTTAGTCACCATTTTTTTGTGGAATGATTCTTCATTGCCAAGAAATAGAGAAAAGTAGTTTCGGACTTAGGTACTTTTTGTGACAAAATGGCTGGACTTAGGTACTTTTTGTGGAAAAATCAAGGACTTGAGTACTTTTAACAATAAAGGGTTTTTGGTGTTTAGTTTTCAATACAAACATGTTATTCAAGCCATGCTTTCTTGCTTTTGTGCCTTTATGGTAGGCAGAACTACCTGTTTAACACTATTATGACATGGAAAAATCCAAAGTCACTTAGACAAATCAGAAACAAACATTAGAAATGCAGAAAAACCTAACTTTGGAGAACCAGTCATCTTTCAAACAACAGCTCCCTTCTACTTGAATGATTGCTTCAAAATCCTAACTTATGTAAGGTTTATAACAGTAAAATCTACTTCTGGGAGTGTAAACAGTCCCTTGGTAACCATGGTAACCCCTCAATTCCAGCATTTTGATTGGACAGACATGGATTTGGGCACTTATTGCACAAATTTTATGGACTTGGGTACTTCTTGCAGAAATTAAAGTGGCTTCCATAAACACCATATAACAATCAACAGGGGTGAAGTACTTCTTTTTTCATAATTTTGGTATCAAATGATTCTTTTATCAGTACAGGTTCCAGAACTGGTGCCAGCTCAATTTTTTCAAAAATGTGACTTAGGATCTTCTTGCACACAGGTCTTCAACTCCTAACAATCAGCAATAGAGTTTAAGTACACAAGCACCCTCTGTTGGTCATTTGGATGTATAACATCTGTGACTTGCAAATAAAAGCGTCCCATTACAGCTTTTCGATTTGGTGGACTTTAGGGGTTCAAACTAGTACTTGAATAAACGAGTGCTCGCCTAATAAATCATAAACGGTAAGAAAAAAAATTAAAATCATACTGAAGTCCTATATTTTTTCTACATTTTATTCCAGTAGGTTCCTGTGTTCTGAAGGCCTACTATATGTGTCATTCAAAAAGCAATCATGCGTGTTGCTTTATTGTTTCAATGTTATGAATTGCTTTCTTCAAATTGACGATTTTGCCGGAGGTTTTTGGGATGACGTCCTGTAGCACATAAAACAGCAAATAATGGCTTGGCTCATAACTAACGCCATTCTGCGCCAATTTTTCAAAGGGTTCAACACAAAGACATTTCCATTTTAAATGTAAAAAATGCTGAAACGGGAGATGGAATTCAGAAAAAGTTTTGGATTAATTAATTATGCACACAACTACCATCCTTACGATATCAACTGTATTATATGCACGTTTTCAGAATAGCCTGTAGGTGGTCTCCAGGTCATTTCCAAATTAATAATTCCTTTATCATTACACACTTAGGTATTGGTCTTGGTAATTCAGCAAATTAATAATGTGATTTTTAGCCGGGCGATCTCAAACGTGGACAGGTTGTGATCCATCACACGCAATATGTGAGAGGCTTCTATCTAACGGCACTCAACTGAAAATCTTGTAATTCCAGCATTACCAGGAGTTGGGGTTGAAGAGGTTAGTTACTTTTTTAAATTCAATCATTTTTCTTTAATAATTATAGTTAATCAGTTTTGTCAACATAAATACATACAGGCAGTAGGCTAACCCAATAAAAGGCAAAAAATAAAAATAATGATGACCAAATAATCACAACCTTATGGATCTTCATCAGCATTTTTAAAATTCTTCCAAACCAGCCATTTCTTTGATATCGATCCGCAGCACTTGCTGATATGAATGTAACATTGTGATGGAGCACCAAGCGCTAAGCGAATGCTGGCATATAATGTGGTTTTTATTATGGACTTAAGGAATTTACTATAATAGTGCTAGAGCCGAAATGGTGAAATTGATTTTTTGACTGCATTGATACACTGATCAGCCACAAGATTACAACCACCAGCCGAATACAGTGAAAGCCCCTTGTGCAGCCAAAACACCTCCGTCAAACTGATCTCACTTCAATCCCAAACTCAGGGTTTCCCAGCAGTACATTTCCCAGAGTATCGCACTCCCTCCAGCAGCCTGTCCTCTTCCCACAGCACATCCTGATGCCATCTCTTCTCAGGTAAATGGTGCACAAATCTCCAGCCGAAGCACATGATTTAAAAGAAAAATAGGACACACTGGACCAATCAACCTACTTCAACTGCTCCAAGTTTAAGTTCTGGTCCAGTTCTGAAGCTCAGGTGCCCATTGGGGGAGCTTTTAGAGGTGGACCGGGGTGTTACGATCCATGGTCGGCCGGACCGAACAAAGTGGAGACCAGGCAAATTATAATACAAGAATAGCAATTTATTTGGAAAAATAGAGTAGCGTTAATCTAAGAATATGAGAAAAGTCATCCATTCAACTGGGCTAGGAGAAGGAAAAAAAAGACCCAGTGGCAACAAGAGAGCTAAAATAGCTCAGCAGGAAAAAAGTGACCTCTTGCTTCCAACCACCGGCCATCTTTATATTGGGCTGGCTTCCAATTTACCAATTAAGCTGTTAATCTGCTGGCCAATCACGGTCCTACAAGGGAAAAGAGAAAACACACGACCGCAGAGACCAAAGACATGGAGACCACCCCCAAGATCGTAACAGGGGTTAGAGTGGGCATTTTGACTAGTCCGCAAGCTAAAAAGTGCAATAGAAAGCAGAGTATAATGTACCTTGTGTTGAGACACATTACTTATATAAATACAATTGAAATTCTCAGCGACTTGTGCCAGAGTCACCCTTCTGTCAGTTTGGACCAGACAGGATAGCCCTCGTAGCCCTCGATCATAGATGAACCTTGGACACCAAAAACACTGTGACCGGTTCCTGGTTTGTCTCTACCTGGACCACAGTCAGCAGGTACTCACATCTGCTGACAGGGAGCACCCCAGAAGTCTTGCCACTTCAGAGATGCTCTAACCCACTCAAGAGGTCATAACGATTTGGCCCTAGTCAAAGTCATTCAGTTCCCATTTCTCTCACATCTAACACGTTGAATACAAGAATTGAGGGTTCGCTTACCGTTGAAGATCTGTCTGCAGACCTTGATGTGCTGTTGTCATGAAGCAATCAACATTATACCCTGCATCACTGAGTGGATTTAATTTTTTGGCTCATCAGTGTATAAATGCAATTTAAGGTGCAGTTTGATTGTGGCTAGGCCCCCCTATTGATAAATCTGCCTGCATTAGGCAGCGGTAAAGCAGTTATTCACTATCCAGGACTAGGACCATCACATGTAAAGAACATAGGCGGCCGACAGGAACAACCAAATTATTGCCACATAATTTGAAAGATGACTTGCGGATTTCACATGCTTGAACATTCCACGTTTTTAATGCAAACTGCTGTGCTCACATCAGTAAAGCACAAGCTTGATACAAGTAAAATAATTTGATATGTGACATACGAGTCAAACGCCATGCAACCTTTTTATCATAAAAAATGAAGGAGACATTAATGAATGCAAGCACATTAAACCAGCAAGGCAACAAAAATGCCATCTTCAGAAGGTATACATTTATTTAACATGAAAATCATGGCTTGACACTTTGAATAGGTTGATACTGACACAACTGAACATCTTACCTTGATTTCATATTTATCTGCACTTAATAAAATATAGTCACCAGGACTATGCATCAGTGACTCCACTTCACTTCTTTGCAGGACCACCTGATTTGAGGATTAAACACAAACATGCTCTCTCATAGTTTTAGGAAAAAAAGGCTACTTCTAACTCAACATTATATGTAAAACAAAATGAACAAGAGTCATCAGAAGATGACATATCCCCCCCAGCTCCCGCAATCTAATCACAGAAATCCCAGAATATCAAAAGGCACCAGTCTAGGACCTGATTAATATGCACAGCAAGTTTAGTTATGAAATACTGAACGGTATTTGAGTTCTGCGCCAGAAACGAAACAATTACTGAAGGACGGACATACTGATGTATATCCCCCCGCATCATATGCCCGGGGGATAAAAATATACTGTTCAAAATTTTCCTACAGTGGGTAAATTTGCAAAATGTTATTCTTTCACAGTTAATTCACATTAAAAATGCATTACGAGACACATTTTACATTTAGTTATCAAATTAAGGCAGAAAATGCATGTGGGGATGGTCAGACCTAGCAGTGATTGCCCAGAGGTAACAGTACATTCAATCTGAACACGTCACAAATGAATCACAATCCTTGAGAGTTTGTGTGAGAGTCTAGAAGAGTTCCTACCTTCGTCACCCACTCAGTGTGCCCAGTGAGGGTATTCAGACAAGCTCCCGCTGACAAAGACCAGACCTTCACAGAGAAGTCAGCTGAGCCACTAACCAGGGTGTCCAGTTCATCGTTGTAGTCAATACTGAACACTGCACATTTAATGAGAGCAAAAGCACAGTGAACAAATCTGGACCTTTGGTAATAAATTTCAATTATCTAAGAATGGACAACAGCTAATAAAATTCACAGTATTTTTTGTACCAACAAAAACTGAAAGCAGATACATAGACACGAGCATGTGTGTTAATTACATGTAATGGGAGCCACAACGAAAAATATTTCAACATACTGCATTATCAACGGCCAATTTGACACAAATGTCTAAGTACCTCTTTAAATGAGAGACTGTAATTACTTTTTTCCATATTTAACAGGGAACAGTACAATGAAAATTGGCTCCCATCTCTGAACCAAACCACTGTTCACAAAGTTTTCAGTATACAAACACATCAGACAAAGGAAACATAAAACTTTCCATCTGCAGTGGTCGGCGCCGACCAGCACTCGGAATGCACCGACCACCACTCAGTTCAGATAGCTAGTGCTTTTCCCAACCGGCACTATTTTTTCGAAGATCAGTTAAAATGAATGCATCCAGTGTCCAATAAAATCACTAGAAACAAAACATAAATGACCCTAAATATGCTCCCCCCCTTCTTGTTATTGTCAGAATAGCAAACTTTCGTTTTTGACCCACGCCCCGTCTGTGCTGGTCTTCATTGATACTGAAACACCTGCCCAACAGTGATGGAAACACCGAGTGCCATCCGAGCCCGTGTGTGCTGGGTATTCATGGCAAATTGAATCTGAGGCTGTGGGGAAATGACCGGTGCGGTTGTCTCAATCTAAAGAAAGACAGGCAATTATAATCGGGCAGGGTGATTGATTTCTGCAGCGCTGTACTTTGCATGTCGAGAGAAAAGTTTTCTTGTTATATAAACGACAGCAAAACTAAGTAAATCTCTGTCGCGGACAGTAACATTCTTTACATGTTAATCTATCAGTGTTTAATAACAGTGGCCGTCGGTGGACGAAAAACCGAGGGGGCGGAAAACATACCTTGAAACGGATGAGATTATTGACCTGATTTTAATCATTGTTCTTGGTTAACACGTTTCCCAACAATATGAAAAATCCATTTGCAGTTAAGTAGACAGTTTCCCTTTTAATGAAATGGCAAGGCGAGTGAATAATAAATTCAATAAAAATGTTTAATTCACGTGCCTTAATATGTAACCCTTCAGGAAAAAAAAACCTCCTGTGGATTTTCCTTGTTAACTTTAGCCACATCTTACAAAGCAAGAAATGCGCACTTTTTTGCCTTCAGTTTACGCGTTTTATCTCTCGTCTTAACGAAGACAATTAGCTACACCTGAGAAGGGAGAGTTAAAGTATCTTTTATCCAGAAAAATGACTGAAACAGACAAAGACTAATAAGCAGTTTAAAGACGTTTATCGCCCTCCTTGTTCTCAGTCCAACGGGTGCCACTGAAGAAATGTTTGAAACATAAATGACAGTTGTTAAGTCGTATTCAGAAATTTAATCAAAATTATTTGGATACAAAATAGAAAAACAAGTTTGTGAATATGGCATCTATCTATGAAAATTAGATGCATCTGGCTATGCACTGAGGAGCACATCAAAGAAACACAGTAATCTGGTGACTCAGAGGCAATATCTGCTTTCGAATTGACGCAAAAATTTTCCAGCGAGCGCACACAGCGTGCTTGCATACGAACAATTCTCTGACCAGCACGCCCAGCATCCTGGGCAGAACCCTGCAAACCACAGCAGTTTGGTAAAATCCAAGAATATTCATGGACGTGTGAAAACTTTAAGTAGAAACAGTAGAACCCAAGAGACGTTTGATGAGTCCCACAACACATTAAGACATCAAATTAACTGAATAAAATCCCCAGTGACCCACTCCAGGAGGAATGGTTTCCATGGTCACACTGCAGAGCAGTGGGACACTCGCCAATCACAAAGGATTTTAAAGGCAACCTAAATTAAGCATTTCAATCTTTGAAGTTCCAGTATATGAGGGAGAATAAGGATTACAGTAGAAATGGGAGTTTGAGTCTCCACATGCCATATGTGACAGTTTCAAATACTGGTAACAAATGTCCCCACATGAAATATTTTTCAAATATTTATCAAACGCACTCAGGGAATAAGTCAAAGTCTCAAGATAGGAATCAATAATCAAGAAACAAATCTGCCAGCCCAGAAACGACAATGTTATTTTACAAATTTGCTGAATCATGTAGGAGAGCAGCATAGGACTTAGAAAGTTCACAGCAGTAAGCTAAAAGGGGGGGGGGGGGGAGAGACATGGCAGATTAGGAGTACCACACCTGCACCAGTGTGCCCACGGAAGTGCTGTATTTTCGCCCCTGTGCTCCACTCCCAGCAGGCAATAGTGTTGTCGAAGGAGCCGGTCACCAGCTTCTGCTCATCGAACTTCACCGCAGCGCAGGTGTGCGTCTGAATGCCATAGATACACTGCCCAGTACACACATCCCACAGCTTAGCAGACAAGTCATCAGAGCCTGTAAAAACAGAACAGCAGGACCAATATAAAATACCACTTTTAATATAATGTCACGCAGCTCTGCCCAACGGCAGCAAGAAAACAGCAGATAATAAACGCGACATTTTGGTCATTTCCCTCGCTTTTATTAATAGTTTTAGTTCTCGCCCTATTCACCGAGCCTGGAAAGGACAAATCATATCTCATCGCTTTGAACTTCATCACCAGTTCAGGAAATGCAGATTACCATTGGCTTTCCTCCAAATAAGATGATGTCAGAATTGTCAGCCACTGCTTCAGTTGATAAGTCTACACGTCAGGCATACGTATACAAGCAGGTAAGCAGGTGGGCCACAGGTGCCCCATCAACCAGCAAGGATCACTTGCTTGAAATAAAAGGGCGTCATACTGGCCAACTGAAAAGCGCATCACAGACCAGGTGATAGTGTTGATAATTGCGCATTACTGCGGGGGGCTGTCAGCTCCAGACAGCAAAAGTACAGTTTGGATTCACTGCCAAGTGAGGCCCATCAACGTACATCATCTGTGGCAAAGTAGTGTCAACTGCATTCACTTTACAGTGGGGGGCAGGAAGCTCACGTCAAGCTATGCTGCTATTATAGTGCTCACCAGCATGTAGCACCACAATACCAGTGGAGACAAGTGGAGATAAATGACCTCCCTGCTTTCTCCACGCTTGCCAATGAGAGACTTGCACCTACCTGTACACAGGAGGCCATCTCTGTAGTAGAGCGCATACACGCGTGCACTGTGCCCAATCAGTGAGGACGTCTCGAAGGCCTCCTGGTTCTTCAGCTGCTTCATCCTCAGCTTGGCCTTCAGGTAGACCCTCTTCCAGTGGGTGGCATCCTGAATGGACTCGTCGATCTGCCAGCCCAGCTCTCGGCACGCCCCCTGCCACACTTCGGTGCAGGTGCTGATGGCCTTGTTCCACTGCTTGCACACCAGGCAGCAGGTGAGCAGGGTCTGGGGGTCGAGCCAGCGCAGCAGGTAGAAGGTGAGCTCCAGGGGCAGGAGCTTGAGAAAGTCGCGCTTGAGCAGCGTCTCCAGGCTGTTGGAGAGGTGGCGCAGCTGCGCCGCCCCGCTCAGCCCGATCAGGTGGTCCAGCGACTGGTTCTTCTGCTGGTCGCTCAGCGTGAGGAAGGAGGCGGAGACTGACTCCAGCCATCCCTCAAAGGTCTTCTTCTCCATGAGCTCATGTGAAGGTTTACCTGCCAAGAGCGGGAATTAATGACTCTGTGACTGTGAGACAATGGTGCTATCTAAACGGAAAACAACGGCAATCAGGTAGGGTTACATATCGGGAACTCACTGACATCATCCAATTACTGAATTTTGCCATGTGAAGAAAAACCTCAGAACTGATCGAAACAAGTCTATTAAAAACACCATGTTAGCAACCCAACCCCCTATTTACAGATATACAAGGTTCATCACACCCTGCTACCAAATGTATCGAAATCTCAGCACCAAGAGGAAAAAAACCATGGTTACACACTCGACTGAAGAAAGAGTAATGACTGGTTAGCCTATAATTTTAAGGGATAATCAGCATACACCGTGGTAGTAATGCCAAAGGAGTCAGTCAAATTCCAGAGACAGGAGGGTGTCAAACATCCCTGGGGTGGTATTCCAAACACATGGACAGGGGGATAACACATCAAAGATTCGGAAATTTTGTGTCAAGGTCACTAATTTCCAATGTTGCGGTAGCAGCAAATCACCAGAAAAGAAGTTAGCAAAATGCCAGTCACAGCATGAGTGGCATAAATCTTTTGAGGATTTAACTAACAGCTAACTCGCTAAACTTCAACTACTTTTTAGGCGTTCCTTGACATCCTCACCAAAGGCCCCATAACAGTTAGCTAATATATTTGAAATTACTCAGCAAATTAGCCAAGACTTTACTGAAAAAAAAAAAAATACCACAACTATTCGGCATTCCATGGGAAAGTCAGCAAGCTAGCTACCAGTAAATTATTAATTACATAACACAAACACAGTGATCACACAAACATTTTCCACGCTTAGCAATACATCAATAAAACGATGAAAAAATAGCAAACAACAAACTCACATGAGACATCTCCCCTCTCATTTCGCTTTGCTGGATTAATAATAACATTTCATTAGTCAATTGATAAACCGTTAGCTAGCCAGACATGGTGTGATTGAAGGTGCTATCTCTCTAGCGCAGCCTAGCTAACGTTAGTTAGCCAGTTAGCTGATGAAACGTTGATATGGAACAGCCGCTCACCGTCTGAAGTGCAGCCAACTAACGTTAGCTATAGCTGGCTGGCTACACAGTGCGAGACACAGTTACGTTAGGCTGGCAGATAGGTTGATAGACAAACACGTCTCGTAACTAGCTAGCAAGCGAGACTACATTTATAATGTCGTTCAAGTAGTGTTTAACTTGTCAATTGACAGCTGAGGACGAGAGTGAGAGCAATGCCCATTCACACCATATCGCTACCGTTACTTAGCTAGCTAACTATATCGCTAGCCTAGCTCGCTACCAAAGTTAAAACCTCAGTAACTTGCCTGCTAGATCGCCAGTGTAACTTAGCTAACTAATGCCAGTCATTTGGCATCACCTCTGGCTGCTAACGTTAGCGACTTGCGACCACTGTAAATTTAACAAGTTAATGTTTGACCAGCTAACTTTGTAAGCTACTTACAAAATAGCAAAATTAGCAAGTTAACTAGCAAAATGGATCGCGATAACATTCGCTTGCTAGTTAGTCAACTATTTACTTTAAACCAAATTGTCTTACCATTTCCCGTAGAACGTGTAGTCTTTCGGTGGCAGGGGAGAACTTCCAGAGGATTTGAGATTTCTAACTGCCGAGCTCGCTAGCTCAGTACTGGGTAGCCCAACTGCATTCAAAACTCCTCGCTTCACTTATATCTTTGCACATACATCATTTTGAGCAGGCGCTAACTTCGCCTAAGTTTAACGTACTGGCTAACGTTACATGAAATTTGTTAGGATAGCTACGAACAGGAGTCGGCTAAAGTTAGCTTGCTAGCAAGCCAACTAGACGATGGTCATATAGTAAGACCAACCAGCAAAATGTCAATGGCATGAGTGCATTACTTTCAAACATGTAATCAGTGCTCAGTTTGCTACCCAGTTAATTGACCAGCCAACTTGCTAGCCAGTTAGCATTCCAAATAATTTAGTCACCACGCTACAGAAAAAAGAGGGGATAAACTCCCGCAATCTGGCTAAAATACGTGACTAACAAAATTCCGCTACGACAAGTGTAACATAAATGCTAGTTAACGTCCGTTCACTCGACCCGATACGATGAAATGAAGCGCGATGATTTGCAGGCTATAAGGCCGCTTTTGTCTCTTGAGCTTGCCGGCAAATAGACGCGGGCAGTTAGCTGGGGAGCTAGCTAAGCCAGACTTAGTATATGGGAAACTACGGGCTAATAAGTAATACAGAAAGATATATTTTTTTCAAAACAACAAATGTGTACACAGTTAATCACTGTGATAGTGGAACCTAGCTGACTAGCTGCAGATCCGTCTCAGTTGGGAACTATCTGAAGCCACAGGAAGTTATTCCAAATAGGAAGTTCAGTTTGACATCTAAAGCTGCTTTCACACCGGACGCGAACCGAATTTTTCGCACGACAGGGTACATTAAAAGTCAATCTTTGCATTGACTTTGAATGTAATCTGTCGTGCGAAAAATTCGTTTCGCGTCCAGTGTGAAAGCGTCTTAACGTAGTTAAAGTCAAAGAGCAAGATGGAAATGAATGTTGGGAATATTCGGTGATAACCGAGTTAAGCAGCGGTGCGAAAATGTGGCATGACAGGGTGGGCTGAGGGGAAAAAGAAAATGAAAAAGTAGGGGAGGGAATAATTGATATGGAAATGTGAGTAGTTGGAACTTGTAGTTTATTTATTAGGAAAAAGAAACTGGAGTGGTAAAAAGCGGTAATCAGTGATAGAGGAATGTACAAGGAGACGGGTAAAAAAAAAAAAAAAAAAAGGCACCACATATTCATCTGATTTCCTGTGCTTGACCGGGCTACTGTTAAGGGAGTAATCAGCGGTGTTTTGGCTTTCATGAAAATCATGGGCTGTATCACTGATTATAACTGATTAATTTTGGAGGTGAGGGGAGTTTGTGGTGCCAAGCGATTTAAAAGTTATAGGTATGAAAAGAAAAGGGATTGTACTTTTGTGTTGTTGGAAGAGAATGATAAGACCGGATGACGTTGGGCTGTGTCAGCTACAGCATTTTGACATTTGAAAGGGCCCTGCTTAAGATCTAAGTATGAAGAATACGGATATGAGGCAGCAATATGCAGGAAAAGGGAGTTTAGATGTAGAAAATGTGGCAAAGATGTGCGCACTGCACAGAAGAAGACTGTGAATTGCCAAAAGAACAAGCTGTTTTCACTTTCCAAGAAATCACGAAGTGGGCACAAAGCAGTGTGAAAGAAAGAAGTTTGAACATGAGCTAGAATTGACATTTTCACAGAAGAAAATGTCATGTGGAGGAGAGAGGGGGTGGAAAAGGGAACAGTGAGGGAAGTACTGGGCACGATGGAGATGGTGAGAAAAGAGCAAAGCAGATGTGCAAAGAGTGAATTATGGACTGGAGGAAGTTTTTAGCTTTCATTGTGTCATGGTTTTCATTCAGAAATATTTTCATATTATGAGGTTCCCCCATCCTCAAGCAAGTGGAGACAGACAGATTCTTCAGAAAATTAGGCTTTATTGTCCCATATTGATGAATATAAAGCCGAGTTCTTTTTGCACAAGAAGAACTGACATTCTGCTTTTCACACCCAGTTTTTATGCCTTCAATGTCTGCTTATTACTTGTTTTTCAATGGTACAATCATGTGGTGTCTGCATGTTACTTGTTTTTCTCTTTGTATCATTAATTGGCATCCTTTGCAAAACAACAACTTCAAGGCCACTTTTTTCAGAGGACTTTTAGTTGGGTCACAGATCGTCCCAGAGACAGGCAAACCAAAACACTGCCAACTTCCCTTGAAAACTGCAACCAAAAGATAACAACGCTCTTCCAGTGTAATACTGGAGCATGCATAACTATATGATTTCTGATGAATGATGGTGAATAATGCTGATGACTGAACAGATATTGCCTGAATCAATTGAACAGATGTCAGTCAAAGCTACAGAAGCCAACTGCTTATGTGTGTGTGTGTACTGCTCATGCGTGTGTGAACTGCTTGTATGTGTGTGTGTGTGTGTGTGTGTGTGTGTGCGTGTGCCTGTGTGTTACTGCTGCTTACATAATATGGTTACTGATTATGATTATTGATTATGGTTATTAATTATGGTTATTGATTTACTGATGAATATGATGAGAAATATTTAAATATGATCCTCAACAATAGCAATGATATTTAATTGTGCTATTGAAACAGTGAAATTGGAATGAAATCACAAAGAATCAGGAAGGTGTTGCATGCAGCTTGGGAGCTATTTAGGGGGACATATTATGTTGTCTTCAGCCCACCCCCCACCCCCCTCCACACCGCCAAGTAATAATATTCTTGGATGTCCAAAAGGGAGGTTTACAAACATTTCAGCAGTAAAAAAAAAAATCAATGATATGATTCCCGTTATCCATTACCCTCTAAAAAGCAGGCTACTCTGAGTGGGCATCCCCTCTCTGAAATGAGCTCTGCTCTGATTGGCCGGCGAGCAGATCCGCCAGCCCCATGTATCAATGGAATGCAACCACCCTGAGCCAATGATTACTTCGCCAGCTATTAAACTACTCAATTAATATGGAGAGGTAATGACTGCAGGCTAAGAAACTATTAGCATGGTGGTGTCATGCACAAATAAGTATGATATAAAGTTGCCATAAAAGTTCTATTACACTTGGGCTGGGATCAAAATGTACACTCACTTAAAATATAGGGCACTATATAGAGTACTAGCCATTTAGTAGTGCTGTTTGAAATCTCCAACTGTTTATTTACCGCACAAACCCATCGCCAGGCATACCAAAATATAAAAGCTTGGCACAAACTGGTCCACTAGTAAGCCATAAGAACTTGGGAGTGACTCTTAGTAGATGAAAATGAGTTGAATTAAATTATCAGGCTCTCATTTGAATAGACTATAGAATTCAAAAATTAATTCTATATTATCAAAATGAGTTTAATCATTTATTTCAGAGTATCATGAGTGTAACACCAATGGTTAAGTTTCAGAAAGTTTCTCTGCAAATGCACATAACGCCCTCATTATGCTTCCTTATTACTTTCATATTGCTCTCATTTTGGCATCATCTCATGAGGGTAACCAGCCAATGTATCCTGTGCAGGAAGCGCAGTGCTAGGCTGTGCTGTTAAGGTCTGAGATGCAATGAGTCAACAGTTGCTTTTTTATGCAATAAACAACAAGATGATATGAAGGGGGGCAGAGAGATGTCAGAAGGACTCAAATCACAGAGCTATCGCTTCAGCTGACCAGAGGCCTTCAGTACTGCATTTCAGACATTACAGGATTGCAGACATAGTGCTGAAACTAATACTGTGAAACTACAATAATCAAAACATGTGTAATTTATACTGTATTTAAGGGGTCCTCAGGGTAAAAATTTCTCTCTTTTTTTTGAAAATTTCTGTATTTTTGATTTTCACATAAAATAAATGACATAAGTAAAGGAATGCAGTGAGATGCCTGTAAACACCAAGAATCTATGTTTTTCCTCTGCCTCAAATGTTACTTGTGACTTTAAATGCAAATTACAGAAAATCATAATTTTGACTGATTTTCAACCTTGTGGCAGTCATAAAATCATTAATATTCATCTGATTGACTTGAAATTGAAGTTGTATCTGTTGGAGACCTATGAAATGACATAGGATTTTCTAGATAGGTGCATCCCTAGGGGGTTAATTTTGAAAATGAAGCAAGTTGATGATAGGATTTTCATAATGGTTACATAACAGAGCTCATTGAATATTCATAAATGTTCCAAACAAAAAAAAAAAAAATCCTATTTCATTTCATAGAACTATCTTTCAAGAACGTTTCATATGAGACTAATTTGAGTACAGTCTGACCATGGGTTATTGAAATATCAGTGCCATAAAATATTTTCAGATTTTGTCATTAAAGTGCTGTTTCCATGGCAACCATGTAAATTTTTTATCAAAATACTACATTTCATGAGGTTAAAATCATGTTGAGTATGTTTATTTCTTTTTTTTTTAGATTATTTTTTTGGGAATTTTTCCTTTATTTGATAGTTAAACAGTGTAGAGAGACAGGAAAGTTTTGGGGAGAAGAATGGGGGAAGACATGCAGCAAATGACCCGAGCCAGATTCAAACCCAGGTCGCTGCAGGAAGGACACAGCCTTTATAGTACGCGCACTTAGACCGATGAGCCACCGGGGCACAGTATATTCATTTCTTAATTTTTTACATTATTATGGTTATTTCTACACTTCACCCTGAAGACCCCTTAAACCTAATCATTAATTAGCTGATTGTTCATTCCATTAATAATTAGGCTAGTCTAATACATTGGTTAACTAAACATCTATCATCACTATAATTGATTAATTAGCTAGCTGCACCTGACACTTTTCATGCATTCCGTTTTTTTTTTCCTGTTCTGTTTGATCAATAAACACAACGCACTTACTCCACAAACATAGTAAGCCTGCTTTGTTGCATCTATGTTTTTCTCGGGAAGTTCAGACATACAGTATCTGTGAACAAACTTTTCTTCTGCAAACTCAAGTATAAGGCTTATTATTCAAAGCCTGAAACCAAAAAATTATTTGTTTCCATCAGCTTTCTTCTGTTTCTTCTTCTGGGTTTGCTGTTGAGTGGGGTCTGTGAAATGCTTAACTTCCTTTGAACCTGCATGTCATTTTGGAGGGCAAAGGAAGCCTCATTCCAGAGAGCAGGTGAGTGCTGAGGCTGAACACAGCTAATTCAGAGAATAAAATTATGTAGCTACAAAATAAGTAACTATTTCCCAAAAAGTGGCATCAATAAATGGTACCAAAAAGGAAATTTATTTATATGAAAAAATGACATATTATACCATTATTCAAAAATATTTTTTAAATACAAATTTATGTGTTCAGTCCAAGAGGTAGAACTAATACAGTCAAAATGCTAATGGAACTGAAACTCACAATCGGGCAGAATTGTGTCTCATACAAAGGATGTCACAAATGCTACATAAAGAAATATATTAAATGACAGCTTCAAGTAAGGAAATACTGATAAAATGTTGTTCTTAAAAAAACTAAAATATGGCTCATTCACTTGGCACCCCTTCACTTGTTTTCTGGGAGAACACGGCTAATAGTAATAGTTAATAAATGGAACTTCTTTATTTTGTAATTCATATCCATACATCTGCAATGTTGACTTACATAAACACATTCGGTATTACAGCACCTCAATCAGTCTTGATCCCACAGCACAAAGCTGAAATCTTGAAATCAAATAACATACATATCATTCACACACATATTGTCCCTCAACATTTTTAGAACTTTACCTTAGATTAACAGAATAGCAACATAACTCTGGCTAATAATGCAAACATATTTTTTTATTACGCAAAACATTTTTACTATTGGGATTTTCAATAAAAAATTAAAACTTGTCCAGCAGTTTCAATTATATTTGAACCATGCACACCATATATTTTAAACACATTCTGAGTGATACCCACCCATGATGCTGAACTGTATGTATTTAGTTATTTTTTTATTTCTATCGCAGGCTGCAAGTCCCTGGCTAAACCACAAGTGTTGGGGGTGCTGCATAAAATATAGTGATATGAGAAGTAACTGCTGTTGAGTGGCATGTAATCCATCTTACTTAGTGGGGGAGGGGGTGGGGCCCCAGGGATCAGTAAGGATAGCTAGAGATAGAGATGTAGATGATGAAGATGCTCTGATATGTGACATGACCCTGAGTAGAGAGCGTTGTTGCTTGAACTCTGAGGCGCACTAGTCCTGGCTGGTCCAGCGGCCGCACCGTGAAAATGATGCCCCGCCCGGCCTCATCCCGGATGGCAAACCATTGGCTGTTGGGTGTGTCCCCACTCTGCTCCAGGATGGTGAAGGCCGTGCGGTCCTGCAGGACTCCAGCCTCGGAGAATGCTGACAGGCGCACTACATTGTGATTGGCTGGGATACCCAGCGGGAGGGTCAGCAGCTTGTACTGGAGCACGAGGGGAGATCCTTCAGATGCGCAGTCCAGAGAGCAGGGTCTGTAACAAGTTCTGCCCAACAGGTGGAAACAAATGAGTGAGTTATTGGAGGAGGCAGACTTGAATGATTGAAGCATGACAGTGAGATATTACCCAATGCCCAGAATGTGGGAGGACTATAATTTGCTGAATTGAGGCTTTCTGCATTCGTCTCTTATTTACATACATTGTACTGAATTTTATTTCCGTCAACAAAAGACACATGCCACAGCCATCTTTTTAGCTCTTTTTAAGCCCGATTTGTGTTTGACTGAGCATTTTGCAATTTATTTATCCACGCAAACCAACACGCCAAATCAACCTTAAAAAAACTTTAAAAAAATTATCCAGTATGCACAGCTGATCTAACATAGCTACAGTACTGTCTGCTTTGAATTCTCCCATTTGCCTGTGCCAACAGCAGAAGCATTCAGGCTGCTAGTCATGGAAATAACTGGATTAGCAAGGGCGGTAGATGGCGGAACCAGTGTTCTCATGTGAATCCGAAGCCTGTGGCAAGTTTTGTGTTACTTGTGGCTTGTGACCGAGCTAAGCTATTCCCTCACACCAGCCTCTTACCCCGGACTGCCCCCTCTCTGGTATGAGGCAGGACAGGGTGTGTCTAAGCACTGATATCCTCCTCGAGTGTTGAAGCACATCTGATTAGGGCCGCACTGAATCCCCTGCACTGTGCACTCATCAATATCTGCAGCAGGAAGGAAGACATGCATATCATTTGACATATCAGTTCAAGCAAGGGTCTGGGCATATTGCACAGCAAGCCACACTCACCTCTGCAGCTTCTCCCATTGGGTAAGAGCTGGTACCCTGAAGGGCACAGGCAACGGAAACTGCCTACAGTGTTCTGACACTCGTGCTGGCAGGGCTTCCTCAACAGGCATTCATCTATATCTGCACAGAGAGAAGGACCGTAACAAGATTAATTACAAAACTAGAAGGGCACTTAGTAGAGCACATACCTCCGCCATGCTACTTGTTTGACCGATTGTGGTCAAAATCAATAGGGTCCATCCCTGATTTAATAGCAACCCACCCATAAAATTTCAGAGATATCCGTTCATTACTTTTTGAGTTATCTTGAACACAAACGGACAGACAGACAAACCAATGCTGGTAAAAAAATATCCTCCGAGGCGGAGGTAATTATAACCAGTTTGTTTCCCATCAGCACTTATTTCAATGATAATAAATATTGATACACTTATACTTATAACTCTATATTAGTTTAAATGGCTTTGATTGTTTGCAAAGGAGAAAAATTTTGATTTGAATTTCAGAATGTCCAGAGCTCCCAAAATGTGTCTTGGTAGGATGCTGAAACATAACCACAGTTTTCAGTGATGATTCAGCACTTGATTCTTTTTGAGAAAAAACAGCCAAATTTAACACACATAAATAGGCCCAAAAATTTAAGTAAAAATAAATAGCAAGTGGCACTCAATGGGTCTAACACAGAACTTGGCTTTTTTTTTGCATGTGCACATTTTAAACAATAAGACAGTCAGTGCCTATCAGTAATAGAATCATTTGTTTTAAAAACGTTGCTTCGACTGACTTTTTCTATTATTGATTACAGGACCGTTTCCTGATGCAGAACCTACCCACACAGGCACCGCCCCTGCGGCTGTACCCCAGGGGGCAGCCATTTCGACTGTTGTGGGGGAGGCCATGCTGCTGGGGCTGCACAGACAGGCGGGAGAGGACGGGCCGGCCCAGGGTGGAGATCAGCTGTGGCCGCAGCCTGGCTAAGATGTGTGTGCCATTGACAGAGGCCTGACCCCTCTGTAAACCAGCACAGGAGCGCCCATCCGCAAGCAAGCTGGTGCCCACTGGGCATATGCAGCGGAAGCTTCCGGGCACATTGCGGCATTTATAGGCACAGGGGCTGGGTACCTGTTTGCACTCGTCAATGTCTGAAACAGAGACCATTTTGGCTCAGAAATTATACCAAACCCTTCTCCCTCCACCAACCCAAAGCAGCCTTTGCATAACACCTGTCAGTTAAGTCTGATATTGGTACTGAGAAGACTCTGTTGAAATGTCTGTATCCCTGCCCTTTTCCTTGTATGAAAGATGCAGTGTCATAAACCTGGCCATTTTTTATGGATGGCATTTACTAATGCTCAAAGCAAAATGAAGAGGACCCCTGGTCCAGTGCCTGGAATATACCTATTGAAAGTAAAACAACTTTTACTGATTAATCTGTAACCAAATTCATAATGGAGAAAACAAGGAAAGAGAGAGCAGCAAAACCTAGAACAGGAAATACTGCTTACCCAGGCATGGGCGCCCTATACCCTGTGACCTGTACCCTCTAGGGCACACACAACCATACCCGCCTACAGTGTTTTGGCATATTTGGCTGTAGCGGCACATGTGGCTTCCATCCTGGCACTCGTCCACATCTGTGAAACATGAGCAAAGTCAGCTGACTCTGAATATTATGAGCAGAGTTTCTATGTTTGGCCTCTTATGGTCCTCTTACCGACACAAGCCCCGCTCTCCGCTTTGGTCATGCCGGCCAGGCAGCTGTCGAAGCACTGATACCCTCCCTCAGTATTACGGCACTCCTGGTGGGCTGGGCACACATTTCTTGTGCACTCATTGATGTCTACAAGTACAGGGGCACAAAGAGATTCACAATCTGTAATTCGGTAGACATGGGAAAGGAACAGAGCCTCAGTTCTCCTTAATATATTGTTAAGGTAACGCTACAGATGATGGAGAAATGCACTTGTTAAGACACCCTTGATCTGTTTACTCAGTCTCCCTCAAATGTCCCTAATTCAGTTGGGCAGATGCCATTATTTAAGAAAGCACAGTGAAATCACAGCTTGTGTTAGTGGCTGATATGCCTTCCTTAACTTTAGATCTTCCGTTTTGTGGTTTAAAAGTACCAACCTCAGTCAAGCCTGGTAAAAATTACAGATTTATTTATTCCAAATGCATTTTTCTCTTTTTAAAAGAGGATTTTGACTCATCATGTCACATAAAATCAGCCTTCAACACTTGAAACAGAACATTATGCTTAAGGTGCTGCTTTGACCGGCACCAGCACTGACAGAGTTACTGCTAACATGTAATAAAATATATGCCTCAACCTGAAACAGCTTCATGCTTCCAATAAGCTTATCTTTGGCTCCCACGAAAAATTGACCTTATGTGACATTAACCTTTAACCTGATAACCTCCAAAGCCTATTTATTTCAGCTCCCCTCTGTGAGGCGTAACCATGCTTGATTTGGTGAAAATTCAGTGCGGACAAGATATATGTGACGAAAGGTGTGACAGACACATGCATGATAGGAAAACCGGAAAACATCATTCTTCCCACCTACTGTGTGTGGCAGAGGCACAGTAATACTGACCTAAGCACCGGGCACCAAACAGCTGGTATCCTGGGTGACAGGCACAGCGGAAGGAACCCAGGGAGTTCAGGCATTGCTGATGACAAGGAGAAATGGCAGACTCCTGGCATTCATCAACATCTGTGATTAACATACACATATACACACAAACACATCCTCAGTCACATTGAAGCCACCATGCCGGAACAGAAACTCTAAATTATCTCTAATTATCTTATTAAAACCAATGTAACGTTGCAACTACCATTGAAATACAATTTCATTTTGTGATTTGGAAAAAAGCTGTTCCCTGTATTAACATTTGTCTTCATTTACAAAGCCTTGAAATGGAGGATCAATAACGACTCCAAAGCTATAAATTAAACAATGGAACAGACTACATCAACTTTTCCTTGCTGTCTGGTGATACGAACCTTCACAGCTGGTTCCCAGGGCACTGGGTCTGAATCCTGGTCCACAGAGAGCCTGGCAGCGATATGTTCCCAATGTATTCACACACTGCTGATTGTAGTGACACATGTGTGAGCCCTGAGCACACTCATCAATATCTGATGGGACAGATCAAACATGTTATGTAACACTCTCCATGAGACACAAAGTCCAGTTATCTCTCGTTGCATAATTTTACTCCATTTGACAGCTCTCAAGACTGATTCTCATTTTGGGTACAGAATATAATGAGATACAGAATTTTTGGCACCCTTGATTAAAATGTGGACAAAAGGCAGCATATAATTTTTTTGGGCTGTGGCAGGACGCTTGTAAACCTGAAGGAATCCCATGCAAACGCAAGGAGGACATACAAACTCCACACAGAAAGGCTCCAACAACCAACTCTTCTCATGTTCCATTTTTTTTTTTTTTTTGAAAACCATAGGTATCAGCATTATTGGCACTCTTGGTTTGGTATGTTGAGCAATAGCATTATCGTGCTGCATGTTCGCAACTATTCCAATGTTTCGCATTTTTGTATTATTCCATTTACAATGTTAAATCATTTATTAATTTTTAGTACCGACTACTGCACATAAGGTCAGTTACCATCAGTCTCTTGAACTGACAATTTTTTTTTTTGATTTTCCCCAAATGATGGATAAAAAAGAGATCCTGCAAGCATGTTACCTATTTTTCAAACAGCACCTTTAAAATGAGGACCATGAAAAATATTGTCGATTTAACTTAGATTTTGTTTACAATATCTGTTAGGGGTGCCAATTTGACAGCAATGATTTTCAGAAAGCAAAAACAGATTCAATAAATAAAATTAAAACATAAATAAATGTACTGAAATTCAACTATATAATTTTCCCCAATGTTTGAGTTTAACATACGAATTGGCAACCATGAAGTTTATTACATGTAGCCTAAGGATGCCAAAAAGTCAGGTCCTATATTGCATCTCATCAAATTTTACACTGTATTGTGTAGCGTTTATTTTCAAAATAAAAGACAGCCAATAAATTGTGAATGTACCTGATTGAAATCTGATTAAGCCATGATGGACACCGCTTCTTTAAAAGAAAGCTAAAGGGCTTGCGATTGCTTAAAATTCCTCAACACTTGAAACAGAAATTCCAGTAGAAATAGCAGTTGTAGAAGCTCAAAATGCATATACTTAGAATATTTTAATATAACCCCAATCAAACCAGTAATTAAAAAAAATTTTGCTTCAATTCCATGATAATGATAGTTAATGAAATATTTCAGCCATCTTATTTTATTGTTCAGAATTTCATGGCGAAATGTTTTCGTAGCTGCTTCAAGGTCGCAGTTTCTGAGTGGCTCACCTTGGCAGGTATTGGACTGTGGGGAGATGCTAAAACCAGACGGACAGGCACAGGAAAATCCTCCCATGACATTATTACAGGAGTGAGAGCAGGGAGACTCTGCAGCACACTCGTCCTCATCTTAGAGAAGGAAGATACAGCCACACACGCGCGTGCATGCACGCACGCACACACACGCGCGCGTGCCCGCGCATTCAAGCAAACACACATATATACAGAGCATGAAATGCCATGCAAGAATACATACACAGACAAACAAACACAAACATGAGCAACTATTAAGAAAATGTTTTCAGACGTTGAAGAACTGCTCAACATCAATACATTAAATTTATAAAACATTGAACAGGCAAATTTCAATGCATAAGTGACGCGGCTGAGGTTTGTAAATTACTGCCGAGAGAAATTTCCCTGCATCAGAAAAGTGCTATACTGTAACTGTAATTAAGATAATTGCTTTGCATAGCTGAGATTGGGTTTTCTCCAAGCTCCTGCTGAGGAGGCAATTGGGCATCAACTTTTTCATTCTACATGACGCTCTCTTTACTAGAGCAGATTGGCTTGAGCGGCAAAACAGATCGTAGTCTCTTGCAAAAGCTGCATCTTGTACTGCCTTCCTATGGGACCAAGAGCTTGGTTAGTGCACTTTCAAATTCAAATACTGGTTATTTTCTCCTTGCCGTATTATCAAACAACATTTTTATTGGTGAGGGGAACAGAAGCACATTTTTATATCTGAAATTCTGGACCAGATCTGCCCCATGTAAAAATGAAATAAATAAATAAATAAATAAATAACATGAAGAACTTTTTCTTTTTAAATGATGACTGCTGCTACAAAAAAAAAAAAACTGAAAAAAAGTCAAAATTACCTGCACAATATGAGGCTGCATCCAGGAAGAAACCTTGAGGACAGGTCTCTCCTTCACCATCTAAAAGTGTAGAATTAATGATCATCTTTCATGATTAATGATCATTCATCATTAATTCTAAAAGTGTATAATTAATTATCATCTCATTCTACAATCACTCTGACAGATGCATCCCAAATGACTCATTATTTCCCTCATTTATGCTGAAAGACACAGGACGACAACAGCTGAAACAGACAGTTGAGATTTAAAAAAAAATAATGCACCTATATTTATAATCTCCGGGACCTGAGCCTGTTAGCCAGTAACGTGGGTTTTGCAGATTGGCGCTCACCAGGAATGAGGAGAGACACAGTAAAGTGGAAGTCCAGGCTCAGGGTAAACCGGCTGTAGCCTGCATCGATGTGCGATACCCTCAGGAGCTGCAGCAGGGGGCCCTGCCGCTCCGCACTCCCTTCATACACCACTGAGTGGTTACAGCGCAGCAGGAGAGGAGCGCCGCCCTGCTGGTGGCTCTGGGAGGACCATGCGTACACCTGCCCAGGGCCAGTCTGGACGTAAGATTCATCAAACTCCTGAAATACAACACATGCATATCAGAAACCACCGCTATAGCAAGTGCACTTTAAATGCCTGGCTTCAGTTTCAAATTTCGGCCGTGGTAATTTCAGACATTTTTCCCCTCATTTAAAGACCCTGAGATGTCAACAGGGCTATTTTAAATAGTAACACAAAAAAGTTCATAATGTCTAAATGTACAGAGTAAACCAAACTAAAATACTAGATGTGGCAAAAATATTGATTCCAAAAGTTAAATTTGCATGTAAAGAAGCAAGATTCCACAGGTAAATGTACTCTTATTGGCAAAGATGTGATAAGATGGGCAGGGCACAGAAAGAATAGGGGGTGACTGAAGTGCTCCATCTAACTGGTTTGATGAGCTACACGGCACAGAATGAAAAATTTAAATCTAATCACGTAACACAGTTGGTTTTTTAGAGGTCAATCTACAACCCCAATTCCGAAATAGTCGGGACAAAGTGTAAATTGCGAATAAAATCTAAATGCAATGACTTTCAAATCACATGAGCCAATATGTTATTTACAATAGAACACAGATAAGATTTCAAATGTTGAAACTGAGGCATTTTGCATTTTTATCCACAAAATGAGCTCATTTCAAATTTTCTGGCTGCAATAGGTCTCAAAAAAGTTGGGACACAGGCAAAAAAGGGCTGAAAAAGCAATTAATATATATGAGAATCAGCTGAAAGAACATGTAGCAAGTAATTACATTAACTGGCATCAGGTATGTAACATGATTGGCTATAAAAGGGATGTCTCAGAGAGGCTGAGTCTCTCAGAACTAAAGATGGCCAGAGGCTCTCCAACCTGTGAAGGCTTGTGTAAAAAAAATTGTGGAATACTTTAAAAACAATGTTCCTCAACGTCAAATTGCAAAGGCTTTGAAGGTCTCATCATCAACAGTGCGTAACATCATCAAAAGATTCAGAGAAACTTGAAAAGTCTCTGTGCATAAGGGACAAGGCCAAAGACCTTTACTGGATGCCTTTGATCTTCGGGCCCTCAAACGCCACTGCATCACTCACCGGCATGATTCTGTCATTGACATTACTAAATGGGCCCAAGAATACTTAAAGAAACCACTGTCTGAAAACACAGTCCACCCTGCCATCAACAGATGCCACCTAAAACTCTACCATGCAAAAAGGAAGCCATTGTTGAGCATGATCCAGAAGCGCCGCCGTGTTCTGTGGGCCAAGGCTCATTTAAAATGGACTGTAGCTAAGTGGCAAAGTGTCCTGTGGTCAGACGAGTCAAAATTTGACATTCTTGTTGGAAATCATGGGCGTTGTGTCCTCCGGGCTAAAGAAGAGAAAGTCCACCCCTCCTGTTATCAGCATTCAGTTCAAAAGCCAGCATCTCTGATGGTATGGGGATGCATTAGTGCAAATGGTGTGGGACACTTGCATGTTTTAAAAAGCACCATGAATGCTGAAAGGTATATAAAGGTTTTAGAGCAACATATGCTCCCCTCCAGACGACATCTATTCCAGGGAAGGCCTTGTGTATTTTAGCAGGACAATGCAAAACCACATACTGCAGCTATGACAACAGCATGACTTCGTAGTAGAAGAGTCTGTGTGCTGAACTGGCCTGCCTGCAGTCCTGATCTTTCACCGATTGAGAACATTGGGCGCATAATTAAACGAGAAGCCCGTCAAAGGAGACCCAAAACTCTCCAGCTGCTGGAAGCCTGTATTAAACAAGAGTGGGATCAAATTCCAATGGCTAAACTCAAGAAACTTGTCTCCTCAATGCCCAGATGCCTCCACTCTGTGTTAAAAAGAAGCGGGGATGCTACACCATGGTAAACAGGCCCCTGTCCCTACTTTTTTGAGACCTGTAGCAGCCATCAAGTTTGAAATGAGCTCACTTTGTGGATAAAATTGTAAAATTTCTCAGTTTCAACATTTGCTATGTACCTCTGTTCTATTGTGAATAAAATACTGGCTGGTGTGATTTGAAAGTCATAGCGTTTTGATTTTATTCACAATTTACACTTTGTCCCAACTATTTCGGAATTGGGGTTGTAGTATGGGAGTCATTTTCATTCATAATTACTCATGCTCAGTGAAGGGGTTTTTGGATCTAGCGTGTAGCTGCAATGATGGCCTGACCCCGACACTTTACAAAGTAAAAGTGCAGTCAGACTTAAGCGTAAACTAACCTGAGGGCTAATATGAGATTCAGAAAAGATCTGAGGGACGAAGCCATTTATGACGATGTCCACTAAGAGAACCCCATCGTCGTCCAGACCTCGAGCCACATGAGTCAATCTGAGGATCTCCCCTGGTCATAAAAATACAAGCTACAACACTTTGTCTAACAATACATTATTTAATTAATAAATTGTCAAGACACTATTTAATTAATTAAATGGTTCCATTCCATTGCAAGGATGGAAGGGTGAAGATGTCAGTCAGTCTTTAGCTGCCCTCACCTGTCTCAAACTCCAGCTGAGATTCCTGTCTGAACTGACCCTGGGTCATTGAGTAGCCGTTTCTAGTGGTGTCAGTCTGTAGAACTGTGGTCCAATAGATGGGAGCCAAAACAGATACCAGCCCACGCAGCAAGGGACCTGGAGCAGAGACCAGAGGGTTGGGATCACCACTTTCTCAATCAGATTTTCAAGCACACTTCTGCCTGTTTAGTAACAAACTTCAGTTCCATCATTTGCTTGCCAGGGTCTAAAGTGTTTGCAGATTGTAAGATCAATGCAAAAATCCAGAGAATCAGTAGTTCTGAGTGAACAGGGTTCCAGACCTCTGGGGTAATTGGTGTTATGCGGGCTCCTCACCTCACTGCCAAAATCCAGTTTCTAAACCATTTCATCAAACCAAATTGGTATCACCCCTGCTCTCTCTCTAATATGAGTGAACTCACCCACACTGGCTGGGATGTCATCAACATGGGCCTCCAGCTGGCTCGTGCCCTGCTCTAAGTTGTCTGTGATGTTGACCTCCAGGAATGCCACACCAAACTCCTCTTCATTCACCATCCCAATGAGACTGCCCCTTGCCCGCCGAGGAACTTCCCCTTTGAGATGCCAATCAGGAGAGAGACGAAGGTGATGTCACAGCAGAGAAATAAGAGTAAAAAGAACAGCTTTCAAGCTATGCTGTCAGCCCCTTTAGGCACAACTCTAAACACAAGTCCTACAGCCTATCAAGAGGACAGAACTTGAATGTACACTTGGAAGTACAGGTTACCTGGACAAAGCTTGGAGTAACAGCTCCTGGAGTCCTTGCTTTGTCCCTCACAAGGCCGCCCACCATTGGCTGGAGCAGGATTATTGCACAGTCTTATTCTGTCCTGGACACCCTGACCACATGTGACACTGCAGGGGCCCCAATCTCCCCAGCTAGAAAACCCTCCAGGGACTGAACCAATAGAGGAAAGATAACTTTAGATCCCTTTTCGATTTGCACTGACATCTTCATAGCATGAGCATAAAATCTGCACTGTTAATAAGCAGATCACAAAAATAGAATAATATAGCAAAAAAACCAACAACTACAGTCATGAGTCAACAAACATATACATGTTGTGCTGTTTGGTCACCCTACAAAAAAATACAGCAAGACTATGGAAAACAGTGCAAAGATTTTTACACCAATGGACATGCTCAGCCTGGGTAAAGATATAATAAATATAAGCCACCTCAGCTGAAAATTCCAGCTTTAACCAGCCTAAGCTGGTCAAGATGTTTTAAGTAGTGTTTTTGACAGTTGTAGCTGGTCAACCAGCCCTTCACCAGCTAACTCTAGCTTACTCTTCTAGCTTTACTAGCTTTGACTACATTCATCCAGTGATGGATACCAGCTTTATCCACCTTCTTCCAGCTATGACTGGCTAATTGCGTCAAAAACACATCTTAGACCATCGAAATCCAGCTTACAATTCTAACTTTTCTGAGCTGGAACTTTCAGGAGAAACAGGTTGTCTGAATAATATATAAGAACTGTGAAACAGGTATTGAGCCACTCACTCTGCACTTTCAGAGTGACAACCCTCTCGGCCGTTCCAGCCTCGCTCTCTGCAACACAGCGGTACTCCCCTGAATCCCCACTCTGGAGCACATATACACAGACAGTATTAAGACAGCATGTCCTATGGGTTGTATTAATGGACATCGCAGATTCATGTGTTCTTTCCCACAATGCACAGCACGTCACCATTTCTCTTCCCTTTGCTCCAGCCCTGTACCACTGCAATACCAAATAATGTGTTGCAACTGTAACAGCAAATATACACAACACATCATTTGCAATAGCATTTACCCTTTAGCCTCTGACTTTTTTTAAGCACCAAGCAGTTTTGAATGTGGACCAGCTTACTTTGATTTTCACATCAAAATCAAATAAACCACAGCAGTTTCTCTGCCATCAGTGGCCCGCCCACAAGGCTGCAGCCATGTTGTTAATTACAGCTTTAATGCTATTACTGCCCAGCCTTTCTGATTCCAGGCAAAGAGCCCAGAGGACATCACTCCCAAAACAGTAATTCTGTTAGGCGCTCTGTCTAAACCAAAATCTGATTGTCCGAGGCCTTGGGAGATTTAAGCTTTAATCACTGAATGTTCTAGGAAACTTTTTTCTTTTAAAGTTTTTTTTTTTTTTTTCCTGAACACAACAATGTTGCCAGCACAACAAACTGCAAACCAAAAGATCCATTCAAAAGTTACAAAGCTTCAGTGTCTTTTTGAGCATTGAAAGGATTATTAGGTAAAGTTGAGATTACAGATTTTGATTCCTCTCTTCATACTGTATGTAGTATATGCAAAAAATGCACAGAATGATTGTGTGGACAGATATACGTAAATTCCTGGCCTTTTTCAAAAGGAGGGGGTTTGGATCCTCTGATGGAAATTATAAACTGTAACAGATGCTAGTGCAGCAGCAAAAGCATGTTTTAAATGGAAATATACTGTGGGCTGAAATATTGTTACTTACACTTCCATTAAAATGTTTTGATACAATTTATCATTTTTTGCTTATGTTTTTTATGAACATACAAGCTGTTTAATGACTGTATAGAGGCTTAAATTGTACCAGGTAAATTGTGAAAAATGGAAAGTCAAAAAGGATTTTTTTATTCCAGAGGACATTTGTCCAAATAGTGGTGTAAATACAAGAATCTATAATTAGAAAAATAAAATGGTAAAGTGATCATTTCCATTTTCTAACATGGAAAAATTAAGCTAATTTGGGAAGCAACCAAGAAGTCAAGCACATCCAGAGAAACTGCTGATTACTGTTGAGTGGGCACCTCCCGAATAATATGGCTATCCCTGCATAAAAAATTCCATGAATCTGCTCCGCAGTTTTAATGGCCAAAGGAGGTCATTTAACCTGAGACTTTAAAGTAAGGTATAAATGGAAAAAAGTTTATCAGCCCTGAGCCTGAATCAGCATGTTAATAGGGGGAGCAGTGGGGTTACCGTAATGCCGTAGATGGCGAGGGAGCCGTTATGCATGGGGTGCAGGCGCAGGGTGCTGACGAGAGGCCGCCCGTCCCGCAGCCAGCGCAGAGATGGGGCGGGGTCCCCCCTAACTGTGCAGTCCAGCAGGGCCGTGGCCCCGAGAGGGACTGTTTGGGAGCCGTGGGCATCCCCACTGATGACTGGAGGTTCTGGAAGGAGATGGCATAGATGTCAAAACATCACTTTAGGTTTCTTCTCCTCATAGAACTTATGCTAAAGAGATTCACGTGAGTGACTTGGTGTGAAAATTATGCTTCATATTGGTTTCATGTTCAACGATTCCTTTCTGAACATTCTAAGAAGTGAAAGTTCAAGAATGCATATCGCCTATATGTACATCGCATGTTCTCAATCCTGGTAAACTGCAGGATACATAACTGCATGGCTTTGCATTCTGGTTGGTGCATGGCCAGTATTTTTCATGAAATGCCAGGAAGTTATAGCTTGGTCACAAATGGGTCTTCCAAATGGACAGTGACCCCAAGCATGCTTCCACAGTTGTAGCAAAATGGCTTAAGGACAACAGTCAAAGTCACTGAGCAGCCATCACAAGGCAATTTAGTGCAAAATTTCTGGGCAGAACAGAAAATGTGAGTGTGAGCAAGGAAGCCTACAAATCTGAACTCAGTTACACCAGTTCTGTCATGAGGAATGGGCCAAAATTCCAGCAAATTTTTGTGAGACCATTGTGGATGCTTTTCCAAATATTTTACCCAAGATAAACAATTCAAAGGCAACGCTTCCAAATACAGACTCTGTTTATGTAAACTTTTGACCCACTGTGAATGTGATGAAAAAAAACAAAAGCTGAAATAAATCATACTCGCGACTATTATTCTGACATTTCGTATTCTTAAAATAAAGTAGCCGTTGACTTATGAGAGGGAATGTTTACTTATACCAGGGTTGAATATTAATTCTGAAAAACTGAGTTTAAATGTATGTAGATAAGATGCATGTGAACTTCTAACTTCAACTGTAACTGATTATTGATTGTACAGTACAAAAAACCCTCCACACCCTCCATCCCAGCAGAACCCATCTCTCTCCATCTCTCAATCATGGATATAAACCGAGACGCGTCCTTTAGAACTGGATTGGAAGACCTGTCTTTTATCAAACAGCATTAATTTACTAATTTAATGGGTGAACTACTCTCCTTTTTCTCCTAACTTCCACCTCAGTTGCTCTTCTGACAGACGAGGCTGTACCTCTGACACGGACAAATGAGAGCGCACGGATGGTGCCCACGCTGTTGTCTGCTTTACACACATAAGTGCCCGCATCGCTCACTGACACATTCTCAATAACCAGTGAGCTCCTGCCAGCTTCATCCACTCTCGAACCTGCAAGAAGCAAGAGGTTACTGCTCTCAATGGAAAATCAATGGGGAAAACAGTAAGATCCACCCAACCTCCCAAGCAGACACAATAAATGCAAAGCACTGCTTTTCATCTGTGCCCATCATCAAATTATTCCTGGCAATTATTCATCTCTGTCTGGATGTTGATGTACTGTGGGTGCCTCTCTTCAGCACACAAGTACAACGTAAAATTTTCCATGAACATTTTTTACAGCGAATGTTACCAAGTTTCAATCATCTTTTCATGAATGGTTATTAATGGTACATTTACACAATTACTGTCATTCATGTACATTTTTTCCTGGTCAGGATTTTTTTTTTTCTTGAAGGAAAATTAAAGAAGAGTCAATAGTCAGCAAGCACTGCAGAGAAGGAGGAGATAAGACAAAAGAAATCTCCTACACTGCAGTGTAAACACAAATATGAATTCATCATGTGAAAATTGACATTTCATGACACCTTGTGATTTTGAGATAAAGGCTGTTACAGTTGGGCGCTTTTTACTTAATCTGCAACAGTGGTTTACTTCTTACAAAATTCCACTGAAACTAATAGGTGAATTAAATACATCATAGGTACACACAACAAACTATAGCAACAACTCTAAAAGGTCCAACTTTTACGAAATGTCAATTTTTACCTGAATGGTTAACAAATGGACTAACTGCTCACAAATAAAGTGGTCTGAACAATATTTTCTTGCAAATATGACTTACATAGACAAAAATATTGCAAATAAGTGTTGCACTCTAGTATTATCACAGAGGCAACTAAAGCATTTATGGAAAGACTCATCTTTGCACATATTTAGCCATTATAATGATGGTAAGAGGCTAAAGCTCAATAGGTATTACAGCATGTACTACCGGAGAAGGGGCTGTTATTGACAGTCCAGGAGATGGTGGGAGTGGGCAGGCCCTGGGCGTGGCAGGACAGGGAGAGGCGCTGGCCCT
The DNA here is from genome assembly GCA_029692085.1 of Gymnothorax javanicus. Lineage (NCBI taxonomy): Eukaryota > Metazoa > Chordata > Actinopteri > Anguilliformes > Muraenidae > Gymnothorax > Gymnothorax javanicus. The sequence continues at coordinate 50,268,418 of CM056194.1, forward strand.
TGTTCAGAGTCACATCTCCCGGCAGCTCTTTGAAGGCCGGTCGCATGTTGATGGACAGGCGGATCTCCTGGCGGGCGGAGCCAGCAGCATTCACAGCCATACAGGTGAACACACCTGCATCCCCTGGCTGTCAGAGGGACAGCAGGGACAATTTCATGATTACATGATTGGCTTGACAGGACCATGCTCAATGAGGGTGATTAACAAAAACTTCTTCAAGTTAAAGCTGGTCATATAGATACAATTCTAAATCAAGCTGTGATCTACCTTGCATAAATACAACAACAATGCTCTGTCTTGGATTTTAACCAGCAAGATTTTGAAGAGCAACACTAGTTCTGAGGAGTGAAGTGATTCAGCAGGTTTGCATTGGATAATGAGAAGATATTGATGAGATGATGATAATAGCCAGTATGCTCTAAAGCTCTCCAGGTCTAACACTAGCTAACCCCACTCTAAAATGTCATAACTATTCTGACTGAATTCTCCACCTTCAATGCTAGACGATATGAAGTTTTTGAGCTTGAGTAAAAGCAGAGACAGAACTGCACTTTAGAAAATATGTCTCGGTGACTCCACCAACAGACACACAGGTTGACCTCTAACCTCTGCCCTCTCAATGATCAGCTCTCCAGATCGCAGAACGGTAAATTTTCCAACAAGGGTTGCCACTTTGGTGCCATTCTTCTCCCAGGTTATCCTGGGTTCAGGAACTCCTTGGGCAGCACAGGGCAGTAGAGCCTGAAATCCTTGAATGACTGACAGCTCTGATTGACCAACTGGAATCATGGGTGGGACTGCAAGAGGGAATAGGAGGGGTTAAAAGTAACTCTGACTAATTTTACTGCTATGCGCTGTACACAACCTTGAACAATGCATATCCCTGCATTTGAGGGGCACGTATAGCAGTTCACTTTAGAAAGGCCATTTTCATTATTACTGTTAAACATTAATATTACTGTTATGGGCCAGAGTGTGGAATGTGCCAGAGTCAACAATGTAGAGAGGCAGATCTCTACAAAATTGGCTATCGTGGAATTTTCATTTTTCCTCAATCAGTTGTTTTAGCATCATCTGAGGCAGGTGGACAGTCTTCTAGCATTGTGCTAGTGGCAGCTTAGCTAGTGGATAGCAGAGTAAAATAAACATGGCTGACTGAAAACATTGTCGGTGATGCACATATTGGTGTGCTTTCTCCCATGTTGATGGTGGAATTTTGCAGCTGTGGGATGGGACCACTCTCATAAGTGGAACATTCGTATTGTGGAAAAATAATTTAACGTGTGCTTTTGAATAGAGCTGTCAATTTCTGGCAACCAAAGGACGAGCTACTGAACCTCACAGAGCACGTTTTACAGCGGGCTGCCCAATCCTGTTCCAGACAATCTACTCTCCTTTAGGTTTTCATTCCAACCCAAACAAAGCACGTGAAATTATGGCTGCACAAAAAATCAACAGATTTTGAGAGCAGCAGCAATGGGATTGGGCAGAACGGGCTCACAAAATAATGAAGAAAGAGCAATCCTGGCTTCTTCAGGCTAGCATTAGGCACTCACCATGAATAGTGAGCCTGATGTCCACGCTGGCTCTGCCAGCAGAATTCTTGGCTGAGCAGGTGTAGAGGCCGCATCACTACGCTGCGTGGTGGCAATCCAGAGGGTCCCATTGGAGAAAACCCGTAAGTGAGCCCCCTCCGCCACCGGTCGTCTGTCCTTCTGCCAGGACACCTGAGGCTGGGGCTGTCCCTCTGCCCCACACTGCAGACTGACAGGCTGGCCCACTACTGCTGTGTACTCCAGCACTGGAACAGTGAGCACTGGAGGGACTGCAGTCAATAGAAGGGCCATACCATGCGAAAAAAAGATTAAAAAACACCAATTCAACTATGTGTCTTCAACCTTAGGAAACTGAATTATAGTGTAGGTTGTAATAAAGGAGTTTGTGCACCAAGACTAGCTGCCTACAACTACACAGTGACAGATGGTAACTGCGCTAGACTTCATGCTGCACATATACACCCACATAGATATACACAAATACACACAAGCACAAAATTAAGTCCAGAATGGACACTGAACTAAACATAAACAGTTTACACCAACATATTGGTCCTCCTTTGTCTGGTATTATTTGACCGCAGCATCTTAGCATACCTAGCAGGACAAGACGTGTCCGACCCACAGCCGTGCCGGCCTCATTTTGTGCCAGACACTGGTAAGTCCCAGCGTCTCCCAGTGTCACATGGGAGAACTGCAGAGCACCGTTGGGCAACACGGCCAACCTGTGACCTGTGCAAAACCGACAAAGGTGAGAATGGATCGCCACAGCGGTACACCTGAAGACAGGAAGGACTAAAAAACAACATGTGAGCCAAGCACCCACCAGTGGCTACGGGCACACCCTCCCGTTGCCAGGTGACAGTAGGTCTAGGGAAACCCCGAACGTCACATGGCAGAGTGACCCCATGATGCAACAACACTTTAACCTCCTCTTTCATGGGACGCACCTCAGGAGGTTCTGTGAGCGAAAGTGACATCATAAGACAATAGATGAAAAAACCACATGGCCATGTTTACTGCACGACTTTATTAAAAATGTATGTAGTAACTATGCTCTTAGAAAAATCTGTGATGCACTGTGTGATGCAATACTTACAAGACAGGAGGTGGTTAGATGATTTTTATGACAGCAATGGTAATGATTATCATCAACACTAACATCACTATCATCAGAACTATAAATAGTTTTTCCTCTGTCATAAAACCTCCTAAGATACAATGCACTCTGGATTATCTTATCACCACAGATCACATCCCACCCCTTGTGCAAACCTTGTATGATGAGGGTGATGTGCTTGTAAGCCACTCCAGCGGGGTTGCGGGCAGAGCAGGTGTACCTTCCTGCATGGCTGGGTTCTGCTTTAATGATCTCCAGCACCCCTAAACAGAAGAGCACAGCTTAACTGATCATGATGAGCCACACAGTACTGTAAGTCATTGACTGAGGCGATCTCCCACAGATAACAGGAATCCCATGGACACCTGTTATGCCAATGGGAGTCAGAGCTACCCTTAGTCTTTTGGAGGTTCCTCCTCTTTCTTTATTGTCTTTCCAAGGGCCCAGAGCCCCTGAATGCTCTTTCATCCTCCCCTTAATATGTTTGTCTGTGGGAGGACTTACAGAGCCTCGACACGACAGCCTTAAACCCAATCTATCCCTATTTTAACACTTCTACAACCTCCTGATGATAGCAGAGGAATACAGGCAAAACCATATGAGACTACAAGAAGGAAAAAAATGAACACCTACACAATACCCGTGAATACACATTGACAAAAGACAGCATGCAGGCCAACAGACTGGTCCTCTTAACATTCCTGAAGTCATTTAGCATGAAAGGGGTGCATATTACCAGTGGGAAGGACTCTATAGCTGCCCCCTCGAGAGCCCAGCTGAGCCCCACTTTTGCTCCAGCTGATTTTTGGCTCAGGGCGTCCGAGCACATGGCAGGGTAGGATCACAGGGGACATCTTAATGGCGGTGACTGTGGTGATGTCATCCTCAATAGAAGGTGGGACTGGTTGGAGAGACAGAGAGGGAGAAATCCTGCACTCATTTTTGTGTTTTATATGACTTTCCAGCAGCGACTATGACAGATTTTGCCAACAAAGGCCCATGGATCTTACAACCTCCCACATTGTTGTACAGCAATTATGGTCAACATACAGACACAATCTAAAAGAAAAGGTGACAAGAATTCTGCTGCAGTACCTTGCAAAATGACCTCAATAACCCTGCGCTCTTCTCCAGCTTCATTGGTTGCTGTGCACTCAAAGTAACCTTCATCTTGAGTGGATGGAGAGGTAACAACCAGAGAGCCCGAGGACATTAACCTTTCAGGAAGAAACATGCAGAAAATGATTTAACTTTTAACAAAATCCCACCCAAAAATCATAATATCTTTACAGTTACATCACATTGAAATGAGATTAAATGCATCACATGACCACGATAAGTCTGTGCTTTTGCTTAGATCACTCAACTGTACACACTTGTTGTTCTATGCAGTGCGTTTACAGAGGTCAAAGTGGATGTCTGCACCTGTAGGCCTCAGGATCCATTGTGAGGTTGATCGGGATCCCATTCCTCTTCCATGACACCAGGGGAGTTGGGATACCTGTGGTTTCACAGCTCAGAATGGCTCTTACCCCCGTTGTCATGGTTACATTAAAGGGACCAGGGCGGATAGATGGACCCACTATTCCCAGAGAAAAGAAGAGTGCTGTGAGAGGGGGCTGAGGGAGGAACACTTTGAGTCTCCAAACTTTTAAAGAGCCAAATCCTTTCTATGCAATAATGTTTTTTTACATAGGGTAAAAAAGGTTTATTTGAGGCAGAGCCTGAAACTAGATGCAGTTCTCATAACATGATAGGTATGATGATGTTCCCCCTCCTGTCTCAGAGGTGCGCATCCTGCCACTACAAATAAGAATGAATTGCAGGTAACAAATGTAACAAGACTTTAATATTGAGAGATAATAATAATAATAATAATAATAATAATAATAATAATAATAATAATTCAAAGAAGCTAGAAAAACCTGGAAAATAATGAAAGTCAAAAAAGTGCTCAATTGCCCCCCACATATGTAAGATGTCTCGGTGTTCCCAGTACCGAATACACGCAGATCCATTCCACGATGTTCAGAGCCAGCTGGGTTGGAGGCTGTGCAGTAGTATCGCCCAGAATCAGACAGCTGCACAGTCCCAATGCGCAATGAGCCCTCTGCCAAGACAGTGAACCTGGCCAACAAATAACAATCTGTTTAACAGATATTCAGCAGAGACTATAGCTGCTCAAAGTCAGCTAATGGTCGCTTTTCAGTCCTATAGGGGTAGAATGATGCTTTGGCTCTTGCTTCTAAATCTTGCACCTCAATCAATTCAGCAACAATGTAACCAAGGACACTTCAGATTAATTCTGTTTTTGTCAAGCTCACAACATTGTCTTGTTTATAGCCATCCTCAGCATGAGGAGGAAATGGCAGTAAAGAGACAGAGAAGCTCAATAACATGAGGCTTTTTTAACCATTATTATACAAAACACACTCATTTGGATGCATTTGAACTAAGAACACACATTCTATTTACCATAGTTTACACCATTGCACTAAATAGCTTTAATTTGATAAAAACAGAATAGAAATTGTAGGCTCTAGAAGAGACCTCAGGGGTGTGTATCAGCATTAGAGAAGGACCCTTTTTGCCCAGTCATCATAAAAGACAAATAAAATAATGAAATGGACACATCGTTAGATAAACTGGGTTGGAACAGCAAAGAAGAACCCAACGGTGTTAAGAACATGTTGAATTTTTCTTTTCAAAGAACAGTCAAACACAGCCCAGATGTCACAAATACCCACAGAAGATAAAACTCCTACTGCTCTCCCTCACCTGCTGCTGGCAGTAACCAATGGAAATCCATCTTTTCGCCATGTGACCGATGGACTGGGTGTTCCCTCTGCTTCACATGGAAGAACTGCAGCCTGATTGACATGGGCTGTAACCACTGAGGGACCAGCCGCAATTTTTGGAGGCACTGAAGAAGAAGTGAGCAGACATTCAGTTGAAGAAACCATCTATGAGCAGATAAACCCAATTAACACGAAAATTATCTTTCAGAATGGGGCAAGATAGATAGGTTGACAGACAGAAACGCTGGAATACTTAAGCGGCTTTCTTCATTAACTTATTGTCAATGACAGGTAAAGAAATAGACAAATATAAACAGAAAACCAGATGCCAACCAACAAAATTTGTCAAAAGACAGAAAGATGGAGGGGTAAGACATACTCACAGATAACATCCACAGTGAAGGACAAGCTATTGCTGCCGGCCATGTTACTGACCACACAGCTGTATAGACCGCTGTCCTCAGGCAGCACATTCTGAATCTCGAGGAACTGCCCCTCTGCCAGTGCCTGGACACGTCCATCTAACTGCAAACAATATATCAGGATCATGAACTGGCAAAAAGATATGCCTTTAACTCATACACTGGATTAGATCATTTTCTTTGGTCTAGCAATTATTGATTCCTTTATTCACTGAAGAAAATACAGCACAACCCCACCCACTGTATTCTGCCCCACCTGAAGTTTGGCGTCATCTTTGAACCATTCAATGATAGGCGGAGGGTCACTGTTGGCCTGACACTCCAGTGTCAGGTGACCCTTAACAGGGACAGATATGGTCCTAATGTCTCCAGAGCCCAGTAGTGTTGGAGGAACTGAATGAGAGAAAGAGACCACACAGGCTTTGATGATAGACCAGGATGCAAGAGCACCAACACACCACTTAGCTGCACAGTTCCACAGAGAGACTCTGCGTGAAGTGATGGCTGTAACTCACCTTGAACCTGAACCCAGTGGTTTCTCCCATCCTCCCCAGCAGGGCTACTGGCCAGACAGGTATAAAGCCCTGCATCATCTACCTGCCCAGGTTTCACACAGAAAGATTTATAGGACAGTTTTAGGTTTGCTTTAACAAATGAAGGTTCAACACATAAGCATGCAGAGATGAAAGTAATAAGCAAGCAATGGCACACTCAATCAGACTGGCATTGCTGAACTCCCTCAGCCTCCCAAATGATTGGTATTTGTTTAGTGCCTGGATTTCCTGTAGAATAGAATGTGCTGAAGTCCCAGACAAAAACTGATAGGCAGCGAGTACAGACATTGTGATGGAAATTGTTTTAAACTATACAGTCTAAATCCCTAAATATTTTCTTAAAACAGGGTTGCCTTTGAGTCTGAGTAGATGTCCCTGGATCAGTAGAAGTTGAAAACCACTAATTGCAACATGATTATAATGAATGCATCCTTACAGATTTATGCCATATTACACATTCTTCTTTACATTGTAGCATAAAATGAAATTTTTCCTGGCCTCTGAATAATTTGTTATCTTAATCAAAGGTCTAAGTTCACATCTGCAGTGGGCTGTACATGGCCACTGGGCTGCCAATGGAATAGTAGCTGAACTTTGGAAGAGGTCATGGCAGGAGCATACCTGAACCTTGCTGATCCTGAGCAAACCTCCATCTCTCAGCACCTCAATATTCCCCTCCACTGGAAGCCCATCCTTCAGCCAGCTCAATATGGGAGGGGGGACCCCTTCAGCAGCACACTCCAGCTCAAGGGGACTATTAATGGCAACGGACACTTCCTCCGGGGAGCCAGAACCAGAGATCTTGGGAGGTTCTGTGTTACAAGAATATGAAAGAGAAATCGTCAGCACTCACATCGCAAAATGATAATATTTATTACTGCATGACAACAGAAAACAGATGCTTTTCAGCCATGGGCTTTCTTCAGTGTTTCTAATACAATTCTGGGTGTAACCCTTAAAAAACCTAGCCAGGGATCACCAGACAATCAATGACCAGCTGATAACAATAACCACATCATTATTCAAAAAATAACAAAAAAAAAGTATTAAGTAAAAGTAAAAAGTAGTGAAATGGAGAACAAAGCAATAAAGTGTTGTTTTGTTATAGACATGCCGTATATGGCATGTGCATGTGATGGTTTTCCTCACCCAGCACAGTGAGGTTGAAGGTCTTGGTGCTGCTGCCAGCCTGGTTGCTGGCGACGCAGCTGTACTGGCCAGCGTCAGCAGAGCTCACGTCCGGCAGACGCAGGCGTGTCTCGTGCCCGTCCAGCAGCAGGTTACGGTGCAGGGACAGCGGCTGGCCGTCCTTCAGCCAGGATAGCGAGGGAGGTGGGAACCCCCGGGCCTCGCAGGTGAGAGTTACGAGTGAGCCCCGAACCACTGTCACATGCTCTGTGGGCTCCACGTGATCCACAGCTGGGGGCTCTAACACAGGCAGGAACAATAGTGATTCAAATCCCTTTCCTTAAAGCACAGCCTCCAGAGGGAAAACTCAATAACCACGGACTAAAATGAAACTTAGCCTAATGCTAAGGTCAATATGAGGCTAGCAGGTCTTAACAATGATTTATACAATCCACTGGGCTAATCACAATGACATATGTTATAAAAAAAAAAAGCCTGCATACTTCAAATATCCATAGCTTAGTCTCTGTGAGCCATTAGCCTTTATAGCCAAAGAACATTGATTTAATGGGACTAAGATTCACCCCATAGAACAGGGGTGGGGAACATCCAGCCCCTGAGACCTTTTTGATCTGGCCTGCGAAGCATTTCATTATACAATTTCACAAATAAAAACCAGCTGCGAGTGGCATCATTTTCACTTAACCGAATATAAATGTTTAGTCACGTATTTCCTTGCTTGTGTAAATACATATCTTAATGTGGTCATGTTACCAAAAATAGTATTGCAGTATCAATTAGCTGTTATCCACTTGCTTTTTGACAACTTTGATTCAAATAATTCCAACTGAAAAAATTGGAGAGGAGGGTGACATAACAGCTCCATCCAGCTTTGAGAGCCTCAGTGAAATGACTCTTCCTCCTTACCTTGCACCTGCACATTGAAGCGGAGTTCGGCTATCCCCGCCTGACTGCGGGCCACGCAGGTATACATCCCAGAGTCCGCAAGCTGAACCGGAGAGATCCTTGGAAACAGAATGTCAATGGTAAAAGCATATCCCAACCCCACACCCCGCCCCCAAACAACGAGACTGCACCTTGAATGTAGTCACCCTATTAAAGGACAACTGAGAAAGTCAAGAAATTTAAGCTACAATAGTGCCTTTACAGGTCTCTGAAAAAATCAATCAGAAGGTGGCATCTTTTTCAAAATGCTGCTGCTTAAGGTCTTACGAAAACTATGAAAGTGAAATACATCACCCCAGTTCTCAGAGCTCAGCATTGGCTTCCTATGCAGCAAAGAATTGTTCTCAAAAGGCCCGTTTTCACCAAATAAGTTCCTGGTAGTATTTGTGGGGCAGGAAATACTACAACAACGTCCTCTCACCCGGCCCTCTCAGCTGCCGTGTCTCCACCGAGAGGGAGAAGCAGGAGGAAGGCTCCTGTAAAGTTGTGTGACATCCTTTTAAAAATGCGACCCCTCGTCCTCTGCTGAGAAACAAAAAGCTATTTTGTCGCTTTCTGTTGACGTCACATCCCGCCCTGAGTAAATCCAATCAGCGCCAAGTAAACCCCAAGCCCAACCCAGGAGTTTTTCGGGGCCATTCAGAGTACCTACACCGAGGCAGGGACTTTCTTAGCCCCTGTAAAAGTTCCGGAACTCTGTCCTTCGGGGGTGGTTCCGGCGGTGGAGACACGCAACAACGGCCCCGGCCCCGTAAAATTACCCCGAAGTTCCTGCGGTGGAAACGGACCTAAAGTCATGCTGCTGACATTTAAAACACTACATGCTTAGGGGCCAAAATACAATTCTGATACGCAGCTCTGATATGAACCATCCAAGGCTCTTAGATTATCTGAGTCGGATTAGCTTCTTGTCCCCATTGACAGAGCCAAACATGGGGAAGCAGCTTTCAGTTACTATGCACCACAACTCTGGAACAAACCTTCCTGAAAATTTGAGATCTCCTCTGACTAGGGATGTCACAAGAACCGATACTTGCGATACCATTCGATTCTTAAATGAAAAAACACCGACGATGCCTATTATTTTGAGGCACCGTGAGTACCGAGGCACGGTAAGTTTCGGTGCTGTGACTATTCCGGAACTAACGGGGGCAGTATACGCTTCAGAGTGTTCCAGTTGATACTTGCATTCAGAGGGAGGTCACGAAAAAGTAGACCTTTTCTTCGGCGTTCATGTTGGTCACTGCAAACTGTAGCAAGTAGTCACGTGACCATACGTGCTCACAGGCCAGAGCTGCGTCTGTTTTTTTGCCAATAAATGTTCCTAATCCTAAAAAATGATCCGGAAAATATTACCTGGCAACCATGATAAGTGCCTTCGAATTCTTTAAATGTTGAGGAAAGGAGTCTCAGTGCTTCCTAATTTACGTCCTTTAACATAGGGTACACGAAGCATTCTTTTCGAAAAGAAAGGACATCACGCCATTCCACAATTCAGCGCAGCAGCAGTATTTAAAGCGGCGACCTTTCATCCCTCTAATCGCGTAAAGAAACGTATGTGATGGGCAGGGGACTCGATCACGTTGCCTGCTTTAAGTGCATTCAGATTTTCCAATTAGCGCAGTCGTCTTCCTAAGCGGTGGGAATTCCCTTTTACACCTTTCCTTTATCTTCAGACATTTTCCACATAGGTTAAAGAAAAGTGGTTTGGAATTAGTGTATAGGACGTAATTTTTTGACAATTCGGACAAAGCCCAGGATAGCCTGTGGGCGGAACGTCAACGGACTCCATACAATTACAGGAATGGTAGTAATGTTCACTGGCACGCACACGTTTGTTTAGATTAAATCGCAAATCGCAGCCTTTTTTGTGGTTATGCAATTGCAAAGTTTGAAATTGCGATTGCAGTTGCGATTAGATTTATCATGCGGCACTAGTTCTAAGCCTAAAGAAATGTTAGAAATGAAGATTTTAAAAGCTTAATACTGTCTGAGTTTCCCGAGTTGTGCTTAGTCACTGCACAGATAAGATAAGTCAGCCTACATGTATGTGATATGGTTGCAATTAGATGCTGCATATTATCTTCTTGCATATGTACACCAAAATGACATGTTTCTTCGAAAAAAAAAACTTGTACTGGTGAAGACAGGGTTAAAGTAGCCATTACAAATGATACCTCTGGAAGGTATGAATCTTAAGTTCTCTGAAGTGATTGTACTGTATTCTGTTATGTTCTACATGTCTGTTCATAGAAATTACATTTTAATATTTAGCAAATTTTCTAATAAAGATTTTCATGTTCCAGTAAATGGGATCTTTGAAAATCCTTCCTTCCTTTTTTACCGTGGTATCGAATTGGCATCGAGAATCGTGTAATTTTACTGGTATTGGCACCGACTACTGAATTTTTGGTATCGTGACACCCCTACCTCTGACCCTCTGCTTATCTATCGATCTATTTATTTATTTATTTATTTTTTATTTATTTTAAATCAAGGCTTAAAACTTTTCTGTATGACACTGTCTTTCCAAACACCAACTAATCTTTCAATCCACTGTAATTTTATTGTATTCTCTTTCTGTATTTTTGTTTATTAATTTTAACTGTTTCTTTACTTATTTGAAAGTATCTATGTCTTCGTCCTCTTATTTGAATCACGTTGAATTGCACAGTACAAATAAACTTGCCTTGCCTTGCCTTGGCTAATCAAGACATATTCACACAGCAGCATTGCACACTTAGCTCTTTTGGGACAGATGAGACGTGGGTGATGGAGGGGGAGCTAGAGAAGGATATGAGTATGGAGAACAGTCTGGTGAGGAAGCAGAGCTAGATAGAGGGGATTGATGTTGAAAAAGGCAAGAATAAGCAAGAGTGGAAGACCATGCAGAGAGATATAAGAAAGGGAAACTGGAGAGATATAAGAAAGGGAAACTGGAGAAACATGAAGTGGAGAGAGGAGGAGATGAGAGGGAAAGAGAAGGCAAAGGAGGGAGAGGGACCTCACCTGAGGACAGTGTCTCCTGACAGGAGACGGGTTCGAGGAGACAGGAGAAGGGGACGTCCGTTCCACAGCCAGCTGATCTGGGGTGGGGGATTTCCAACTGCCAGGCACTCCAGGGTCACCACGCCATCCTGGGCCACCTCCACTTCCCGCGGGGAGCCCACATCACCCGAAATGGAGGGTGGGACTGAAACACGGAAGAAATGGACCGATTCAGTGCAAGTCCAACTATTTTCAGGACAGAGACCCCACCCCTCTCCCAGTCCAACTGACCTAGCACTGACAGGGTGTAGATCTTGCTCTCCTGGCCAGCAGGACTGACCGCCAGGCAGGTGTATGTCCCCGAGTCAGCAGGACGCAAACCCAAAAGTGTCAGAGCGCCACCATCAGGAGACAAGCTGTGCCACACAAACACAATGCATTCAAATTTATGGCACATTTGTTGATTCGCAAACAGCCAACAGTCCCCCACCATCTATTCATCTCTCTGTGCATCCTGCTCGTCTGCCTCCTCCTCTGCATTTTATATTTGTTAGTCTCTCTTTCCCTGCTGTTCCTCTCCGAATGCTCTCTAGCCCCTCAAAAAGCCACCAAAAATGGAGCAAAATCGGGCACCCACTGCAAGTTCTGCATGTCGGTGGTGTCCAGCGGCAACCCGTTCTTCAGCCAGCTCAGCTGGGGTCTTGGGGTCCCCGTTACCCGACATTCCAGGGTCACCTCGTCCCCCACTGCAGCGCTGATCTCTGCGGGCTGGTCCGAGTCCAGGATGGTGGGAAAAACTGAAACAGGGGCAAAGTACATGCCAGTGGAGACAAGCACAGCGGTGACTGCTAATGTCGATGTGAACAGGAGCGAGAAACAGGGAATACATTATTGTTACTAAACATGACTGCATTACTTAATACTCTAGCCCATGAAATCTATCAGCATTATTACTATTTGCAGTAGGACTAAAGAGATAAAGAGCTGGTTTTACCCTGCACTGTGAGGCTGTAGTCCTTATGAATCTCTCCTTCACTGTTCTTGGCCACGCAGGTGTAGGTACCAGCATGAGAGAGCTGAAGAGGTCCAAGTTCTAGTCTGCTGCCATGCACCGACCACTTCCACTGAGCACTGCTGTCTGTGTATCAATGGCAATAATCACATGGACCTCAACATCGAGCGAATCAAGGTTAAACATTACAAATACCACCAAAAGAACCCCTATGGGGATGATGTCACACAAGTACTGTACGAGACCGATAATTTATTTTCATCCTGAAAACTAGAACAGGCAACTTTACCAGCCTTGATTTCAGGATTCCAGTTCATTTGATATTGTAAATATGCATTTCAAGCGTATGATTTGCAATGGTTTAATTTCTGACACAGCATACCGCCAAACACAATGCTACTCTTAAGAATATTAATAGCAAATATCATTTAACTGCCATTGGAATATGCTGATAAAAATTTCTGCAAAAAAATACTGCAATGCTCAGCACTAAAAATATGTAAAAGTAGCTATATTGAAAACAATACAGTACAATCAGTGTTGGGGAAGTTACTCTAAAAAAGTAATGCATTACACATTACTAGTTACTTTTCAGAAAAGTAATCCCTTACTTTACTTAATTACTCACTGCTGAAAGTAATAAGTTACACTACTAGTTACATTTCTTTTGGATTACTCAACACCATCATCTGAAATTCTCCATGATTTAATTAATTAACCATATCATGTTAAAACCTGACATATGCCCACATCAGCACAAATCTTTATTCTAGTAAGGAGGACATTCACAAGATCTCTCTTTCATGCTCTTTAATACAGCAAAGCCAACAGTGAAGTTGTAAAAATCAGCCCAAACAGCTCTTCACAGAAAAGTGAGTTAAGTACAATGCTACAGTACAAGCATAAAGACACATGAAAAAGAGCATTTGATTTGTTTTTCTGTCCTCGGTCTCAATCGCCAATATACTCCAAAGGAAGAAGAAGAAGAAGAAGAAGTTTTTCTGGCCTCCTGTCTTGCCGGTAGTTGAAGAATTTAAAGGAATGCAAGTATATAGATAATTTATTTGTTAGTAACTGTAATGCGATTACTTAAGTTATCAAAGTAATGTGTTACATTACTGCGTTACCGATAAATGTAATCTGATTACAGCAATTCGTTACTTTGTAACGCGTTACCCCCAACACTGAATACAATATACTACAATATGCGCGTCCACAAAAAATGAGGGAGGACCAGAACTGAATTTCAGTAGACTCCTTGGGGTCTGATAACACACTAATGCAGTTGCAGTTCCATCTGCTCACCAATAGGGACACCATCCTTCATCCACGTGATGCTGGGGACTGGGACTCCAGTGGCCTCACAGAGCAGGGTAATGTGGGACCCGAGGGTTTGGACCAGATCCTCCTGGAGTGGCTCATTCAAAACAGGGGGCACTGCAGATGGACGAGGGAAAACATCCAAAATTTTACATGACACCATAGATCTATTTCCATGCATTCAGCATTGATGAAAAGTACCGGGTATCACAATCCAGAAACGGACAGGTTACAAAGTAGAATAAATTGGAGGTGTCAGACTGAGGTCTTACCGTGGACAGTCAGATGGAAGGTCCTTTCCACTTGCCCAGCGATGTTTGACACTTTGCAGGTGTAAATTCCATTGTCGGCTACCTGCAAAGAAGTGACTTGAGTATCATGGTCTTTTAAGACAGTGGAGAACAATTCTCCTGTTGTAATGTTCAGCCAAAAAGCTTCATTTTATTCTGAGAGTAATGGAGCATAGGCAGAATGCTCTCAGGTATGGGAAGGTCACATAATGTGTGAATATGTTACCTCCTGTTTCAGACAAGCCTCAATCCAGAAATGAGACTCAGAAACACACCTGCAGTTCCTGAATCTCCAGCAGGTTCCCCTCCACCCTCAGGCCGCTGCCGGGGGCCAGCTGCAGCCCATTGCGGTACCATGTGACCTCAGGTTCTGGAGTGCCCTCTGCTTCACACCGCAGGGAGACTGACGCCCCCACTTGGGGGGTCACGAACTCTGGCTCACTGTCAGAGCGGGGCTTCAGGACAGGAGGGACTTTGACAAAGATGTAAAGTAGATTACATTGAAACGGAGAAAATGCAATATTAAATGTAACCTTCTACGATCTTGTTGCATGGAATAAGTCCAGTAAAAATCATCTGTCCTCTAAATAAAAGTATAGATCGTAAAAACGCCACTGAAATTCTATATTACTTATGTGCACAAAGTCCAAATCAGTGGAAAAGCATGTTTTCCTAGAAGTAGTACTGATTGCATGCGAGTGGTACACACCATACACACTGAGCAGGATGCTCTTCTGATCCTGTCCTGCAGAATTGGTGGCAGTGCAGACATACTGTCCAGCATCCTGCACTCTGGCTCGAGGGATCTGTAATATCTCACCACCTGTGGACAAGCAATAACATTCACCAGAAAAATTCACAGATGTGACCCTTCATCAAGCACCAAATACTGCCATCAAATACGCACTGTGCAGACGCAACTTCACAGACAATGTAGCCAAATTAGCTGAGATTTTCCGTAAAAATCCCTTGCAGATGGAGTTTTCTCATAGGCATACATACCCACATGTATACAATCAGACACACACACATATCCAGCATGCGTAAACCAGCTCACGGCTCTGACCTGGCAGGATGTGGATCCCTGTGCTGAAATGCAGGGCCTCTCCATCCTTGGTCCAGATGATATCAGGAGGAGGGTAAGCCTTGACATCACACAGTAAGGACACCATGTGACCCTCGATCACATTCATCTGTCCCTCCCTCTGCCCAATGACTCTTGGGGGAACTACAAAAAACACCTTAATTATTAATTATTGGGTAAGATCTCACCCACAACTATCAGGCCAGTGGCTCCCAAAAAGTGTCCTAAGATCACTCCTAGGTTTTGGGAGGGCTTAAGGTGGCTGATCAAAAAGGCAAAAAGTATAAATTAATTAAATACATTCTTCATTGTACCAGTTAGGCACAGTTACAGTTTAACAATTTTCGAGAGGTATATGGCATGTTAACCCTCCTATTATGTTCTGGGTCAATTTGACCCGACTTAATGTTCAACGTCTCTAAAAACATGGTAAACATACTTTTTTTCTGCTAGTTTTTTCACCCCTAACTTTACGGGTTTTATTGAATGAATTTAACTGAAAAAATATTTCATATTCTGAACACATTTTGTAAGAATCGGTGTTGTTTGGGTCATTTTGACCCCAGGATCAATTATTACATAAAACCATAATTTTGATCTCGTTTTTGTAGTGTTGCCTGAGACTGAGGGCATATTCAAATTAATTTCTCATTCATTTCACATTTGGTCCAATTCATTTTGCCATAATCATGTAAAATCGATGCTTGATGTATAAGGGGAGGATGGGGGAGTCGTGTTTTATTTTCTTAGCTATTGAAATGGTCAGTAGAAAGGCATAAATGAGCTGAGAGGAGATTGGGTAAAACTTTCAGTTACAAACAACTTATGTCGTTTTTCATTGCGGGGATCAAACTGACCTCAACCAAAAATGGCTTATTAATCTGAACATAATAGGAGGGTTAATGTACATTTTAATAAGGTATGAGAGAGAAAATAATAAAACACTCAAGCTTTTACCCCTCAGAAAGCATAGATACAAAGCTTTTATTTTACAGTATGATACATATATGAACACTGAGGCAGAGTGCAACTCACTTTGTACAGTCAAGCTGAAGAGCTTCTCCACTGTACCCACTTTGTTCTCTGCTACACACAGGTATCCTGCCATGTCAGATACCTGCACATTGGCAATCTGCAGAAAGTACATTGATACACATGGTCAACAGCAAAGCACGAAGCCAGACATGAACCAAGACATTAGTGACCACAGTGGCAGCATAATTATTGTGTTATTTAAAAAAAAAACATCCCTCAACAACTAACACAGCCTGAATATCACACTCTGTCCAAATCAGTTTAGAAACCTCTTCAAACATCTCACATTGCTTTCTTATCAAGATACTGAACCTATAACCAAATGATAATACATTCATACATGACACGATAACACCACTAAATGAGAAATGTGACTCAAACCTCCAGCAGCTTTCCACCCTGTAGTATGCGGTGCTGTGAATCGCTGTATAGTGGAAGGCCGTCCCGGAGCCAGGAAATCGCTGGTGCAGGGTTCCCCGACGCAAAGCACTCCAGCTGGACTGTGCTGTTGACCACTGCTGTGACCTCTTCCATGAAGTCATCTGCCTGACCAGTGATGGTAGGAGGTGCTGTAATACCGAGAGGGACAGAGTGATAGTAGGCACCACAGCACAGGACGGGATGACATTTTTTTGCCCCCACAAGTCCAGAGGCCCCCATAAGGTGTGTGTGCAAACAGGTTGACATGTCCACCAGAGAAGAAGAACACAACCACACATGCACAAGCAGTGTAGTTCTGCAGTGCTACTAAGAGATAAGATAATGGCTGCAGTGATCTGATGAGGGGGAACAGCAATGCATAATAGGCTCATCGGATGTACAGCCAAACCCCGCATCATCAAAACCAGTGGCTCTCAAATTCTGTCCTCAGACTCCCTGGTTTGGGCTCCAAACACAGCTGCAATTGTAGGACTTTAACAAGCTGTTAATTTGTCATAATTAAGTGAGCTTATGTTTAAAGCAGTTACTTATCTTCTTAGGCCATAGTTTGACAGAGATCTATACATTCCATGAAGAATAAAAATTCTGCATCCAGATTGAGACATATTAATGACAACTTTATGACATGAAAAAGAAAATATATACAAACAAACATTCAATAGGTTCCTACTTGGTGACACCACCAAGGAGGTTATGTTTTCACCTGTTGGTTTGTTTATCCATCTGTCTGTCTGTCTGTCTGTTTTAAGTTATGAAAGGTTTGCCACAAAGTTGGGTAGGATGATAGGTGGTAGTCCAAGACTGAGTTGATTCATCTTTGGAAGTGATCCAGAACACATTCAGGATTCTGGATCCAGAAGAATTATAATATACCTGTCTAACGTGGGTCTGTGTGATATTTCTGACCGGATAACTCAAAAAATTATGAAGGGTTTGGCACGGAATTTGGCAGGATGATAGGTGGTAGTCTGAGGATTAGTTGATTTAATTTTGGAAGTGATCCGGAACATGTTCTGTAGCCAAAAGAACAGATATACGGCATGGCAGAGGTATGTGCTCTACTGAGTGCCCTCAAGTTTAATCTCTGTTTTTCCCAATAGCTGTCATTTGAGAGTAAAGATAAATTCTAAGGCAGACTTGCACTGTTATAAACTGGCACCATTTTTGCCAGTTATTTTAACTGTAATTTTACAATCAGTTTATAACAGAGATTCCATGTCTGTTAACTGTAAACCACAGTTAAATACGTACAGGACTCTACTTAAAATTAAAATAACAAGGAAACGATGCTTTAATTTAACTGTTAAATTCAGTCAATTTATAACAGCGTGGCTTTTAGGGGAAGCCCTGTCAGCTTTTATTTTCATTTTGATGCAGCCTGCTTTTTGCTTCACCACTTTCACAACCTAACCCCAACACAGAAACAAGAACGCCACATCCATAAATGTCCCAACACATTTCTGAACAACCACTATACATAAAGCAGAGTGAATCTGATTCAAGTGTAGAAAGACAGAGATTATGAGAGTGGATCATTCAATTCAATTCAACTTTATCTGTATGGTGCTTATTACAGAGGGACTGTCACAAAGACATTTTACAAAGTACCAAAAAGGCTAAATCCCCAAAATACCAAATGAGATAAAAAATAAAATAAAATTTAAAAAAAATTATAAACTCCTAAGGGAGAAAAACTTTCAGAAAGTCATGAGAATCAACTCCCCTGTTGAAAGAAATCTCAGGAGGAACCTGGCTACAGTGGGGGAGCCCTTCCTTAGCATGGGTGTTTTAAAATACTTTCAATCTGAAAATCTAGCATTGTGTGCTTTTTAAAAGGACCTCACAAACAGGTATCAGCTATAGTATAAAGAAGCATACCGTTCACCTACCCAGCACCTCCAGCTCAAAGTGCATGCTGTCTTCGCCGGCCTCATTCACAGCCTGACAAGTGTACTTCCCAGCATCCTCTTCCCGAGCCCGTGGGATCTGCAAGACCTGGCCTCCTGAGAAAACAATCCATCACTGGGCTTCAAACCTTCAGCCCACTATAACAGCCATTTTCAGAACAAAACCCACCAACCACCGGTCAGCCATAATCAATCAGACCCAGAAATACCTCACATTGATGATATTTTGGAGCTACTGAATGCACAGGGTTGTTCAAGACTGGTAGATGGACAGTATCATGAGACAGCAAACCCACAGACTCACCCGGAAGCAGAACCACTCCATCACTTGTGGTGAGCTTGCGACCCTGCCGGTACCAGCTGAGGCGGGGAGGGGGGATGGCATTGCTCTCACACGATAGGCTGACAGAGTGGCCCAGGACTATCTCATGCCTTTCTGTCATCTCCACCACCCCATCGCCACCTTCCTCCTCCTCTACTAGACCCCATGCTGCTGGGCCATTATTCACCCTGTGGAACACAGGGGGCACTGTGGAGGATGTAGGGTTAAATGTGGGATTATTACAGACTGTGGAACATGAAATCACATCAAAAATATTCCAGCATTGTAATGCAATATTCTTCACCGGAAGAAACCAGGAGCATAATTTCATTGTAGAGTAACATTTGGCAAACTGTGGTAATGATCCTGAATAAAACAATTGAATAAGTCTGAATGAAAAGATAGCATTTCACTACACAAAATAATAATAATTTGTGGCATTACACAATGTGCCCATCGAGCAGTCTGTCTCTCTTACAACCACATCAACAATGACAGTGACCTTGTATGGTAATGTGGAAGTCCCTCTTGGCCTCCCCGGCTGTGTTGGACACCACACAGGTGTACTGTCCCTCGTGAGACAGTAGAGCTCGGTCAATATGCAGGACATGACCATCCACCCGGACCCCAACATGCACATCACCCGTGAAGAGCTGAAGATGAGAAGCACAGTCAGTATCCTGAAAAGGAGGTTAATTTAGTTTCCATTCACCTGGCTCGGGCTACACTGTCCCATTTTCACATCATGACCTAATGCACTTTGTTCAAAACTCTGGAAAAAAAATGCTAAAGAATTTTTGTTGTTTCCAAAGACAATTTTCAGATCATTTTCAGTTACTGTAATGAGCAGGAAAAATGCTTGCTCGTAATGGAGAGCCAGACAGAGTGCTGTCTACATTTTGTTTGTTTGTTATTAGATGAGGGAGCCCATTCATCACATTCATGAATTTTCTCTCAGTCCTAGAATGATTCTCAAGCTTTTTTTTCCACAGATACTAAAAACAAAAAAATCTACCTCATATCACAAATGGCACCAATCAGAAATGGAGAAATACTGCAGCTAAACTTTGAATCTCTGATTATCCAAACAGAAGCGCATATAGCAAACACACCAGAGGTTCACTAGAAGACTGAGCATCAGTAACACACCTGTCCATCTCTGTACCACTTTATAGTGGGCTCAGGAAAGCCTTTGGACAGGCATGACAGAGTCACCGTTCCGTTAATCCGGACCTTCAACTCTCTGCTGCCGAATCCCAGCGGCATGGAGTCATCGGCTTCAATCTGAGGTGGTACTGAAGACAGGACACTATCACACACGGGGATCAATGCAACAACACTGGCACACCGTTCAGAATTTGTTTCAAATTGCAATTTTAAAGACACTTGCCATGCATACTGTATCATACTTTTTTTTCTTACAACGAATATCTTCATAAAACAAGTGCAATATCTGCAAAAATGGGCCAAACCCAAAATGGCAAAAAGTGAAGCTTGCTACAGTGGTGCTGTGGTAAGCATTGTTAGCTCCCAATGCAGGGGTTCTGGGTTTGAGTGCCAGCTGGCCAGGACCTCCTTGCATGGAGTTTGTATGTTCTCCTTGTGTATGCATGGGTTTTCTCTGGGTTCTCTGGTTTCCCCCTCTCCAAAGATACTATCAGGGCCCCTGACCAAGGCCCTGGCTTTAGAACTAGAGTTGGACACCGGGGGTTTTACGGTGGCAGTCCATTGGCCCTGAGTAACTAGGATGGGTCAAATTAAGAGTAAAAAAATTACTCTATCTGATGGTCCAAACAACAAAAATTCATCACATGAATAAAGGTACAGCATGGGATAGATTATTCCTTTAATTTTTTAAAATGTTTTAGCCATGTGGGTAAACTTGCAGAGAGCTTTTTACAAACGTACATGAAGAAGAATTGAAAATAATCTGGCGATTATTCCTTTCAAAAAACAACTTGAGGGAAGCAAGCCTTTGTGTGATATTCTCCTGTGCTCCAAAGCATTTATTGAAATTTCACAGTACAGCAGTTCAGCTTCATAGTGAATTTTTTCAACTTTTTCCCAAACATTACACTGTGGCAAAATTTATCAAGTGGTGGCAAAGAAGGTCTTAGGAGTGCATTTGTTTAACACAGGCTTATTTTCTGACCAATGAGATGTTGTTTAGGCCATTAAAAACCTAATATTTTGCCATTTTTGGGCGTGGCTCATTTTCTTGCTCACGCATGCATTGGATGTTGCAAATTTTTTCTGGCAAAACAAACCAATGAACTCACAAGTGCCAACGTAAAGCAACTGAACCAAAATCAATAATAAAAGCCAATACTGCAAGCTAAAAGGGACCTTACAAAACTCACAAAGCAATACTGCACTCAGAATGAGATAAAATTCAAATTCACTTAGCCTGAGGAGAAAAGATAGCCTGGGTTCTGTCATGCAATCAGGAGAAACCAGATTCATTTCCATAGCATACCATCTCTAAATCATTCTATTGAATTAAACTGAATATTGTTCTAGGGCAGACATGAAATTAATTTGTCTGTGCAGCATTCCATTCTCAGTTTGAAGATGCAATTTGTCACTATACAGCATTGCATTTACATTCAAATTGTGTTTAAGAATGCAGTAGAATGTCAATGAGGGTCCCACATTTACTCAAAGAAAGCTTTTAATTTCCTGTTATTTGCACTGCATGTGATAAATTTCTTGTTCTTTGTGCTGAGATATAGCAATTGATTTGTTCCTGAATGTTTAGTGCAAACAGCTTCTCAAAGGCCTCTTAAACATCATATTGGATAACATGACAGTGTATCAGTGTCCATTCGATAGCTGTTTCTTTCAAGGACTCAAAATTAGGCATTTTTGTTCAGCAATTGGCCAATCTGTAGACCACCCTAAACTCCCTCCTTACCCAGAACTTTGAGGGTATAGTGTCTGTGGGCAGTGCCAGCAGGGCTGGTGGCACGACAGGTGTACTGGCCGGCGTCCCCCCCCTGTGCGGCCCCCAGATGGAGAGTCTGGCCCCCCCGGGTGTAGGTCAGCCGGGCACTGGACACGATGGGCTGGCTGTCCTTCAGCCACGTCAGACTGGGAGCAGGTCTTCCCTCGGCCTCGCAGGGGAGCATTATGGGAAAGCCCAGAACCACAGACACCTCCGAGCTCTCGTTGGAACCCCTGATGGAAGGGGGTGCTAATGGGACAATGAGGGAGAGAGGGCGATACTAGCAGGAACAGCATTATCACATACACTACTACTCCAAAGCTTACAATCACTTGTCATTTAAGTAGTTCTCATAATGTACTCTACATAGTGTTTGCATAATGATAAACTATACAAAACAAACACCAGAAAGCTCATCAAGTATTTGGGGACAAATTTATCTGATAACACATGACAAAATTACCTATTTAATGATGGCTAATTAAAATTTAAACATTAAGGAAATTAATTTGATTAGGAATCTCATGGATTGCCACGTGGACTGCAAAATTTCCCATGGGTTTGCATTTGAAGACTGGCCTGAACTTTTTGGTCAAAGTGATCCCACAACAGCTCTGAGGAGTTTAAATCAGGTGAATGAGCTGGCCATCCCATATTTGGTCATTTCCTTTCTGGAAAGTTCCAGAGTTTGAATCAGTGCTTAGGGCTGTTGTCTTGTGCTTTTGAAAGGCAGCATATATGGAGGAACAAGTGTGCGGAGAGGAGGGAAGAGGGAGCAGAAGGCTGACCTTGGACAGTGACCCTGAACTGCCGCATCTGAGTCCCGGCGCTATTGCTAGCAACGCAGCGGTACAGGCCCTGGTCCCGAAATAGAGCCGATTTCACCTTCATCACCTGACCCTGCTCCAGGAACTCCACATGGGGATCTCCATTCCGGGACAGCACCCTAAATAAAAGGGAGGGGCGCTGACACTTGCATCACTAATACAAAGACACTGAATGTCTCCCATGCCTCAAGAACATAAAAGAATTGACATTAATTCAATGTATGCTCAACACCCAGGCCATATGTGAGGAAGCTCAGGAAGGAAAGCAAACACTCTCCCCACCATCGCCCCTGGTGTGAGAGTGCCATAGTACAAGTGGGTGAGTGTGTGTGTGTGTGTGTGTGTGTTTGTTCGTGTGAGTGAGTACGCACACATGCTTGTGTGTATGCACGGGCACTGTTTGCATTCGTAACCAGAAACCAATGGATACTCACTCTCCATCCCGACTCCATTCCACTTTGGGCGCTGGGCGGCCATTAACCCTGCACTGAAGCTCCACCTCTTGCCCGATCACCACTGCCAGGTCCTGTGTCCCCAGCGTGCCAGAGATCACTGGGGGGGCTGTGGAGCAGGGAGAAATTCAGATCAGTGGACACCCAAAGGCACAGTCAGACAGACAGACGACACAAATAATGGGAGACGCAGCGACACAAAAACCGAACAACCATGACCCATTTTACACTGATAAATCGACAGCAACAAATGAGGTTCTGCTGTTACTGAAACTGAAAAAGTTTCTAGGAAAAGCTTACAATAAATTAAACTCCACAAAGCACTGATACACTGTCTCATGGCAGCTGTCCTCAATCCCTTCCCCAGTTCTATACAGCTCTGAACCAACATTATTCCTGTAAAACTCAGGGCAGTAAGAAAATAGGCTCCAGGCCAAATAATATGCTGTCATTAAATACAGCCATTAAAATTCAGCCAATGGCTACAGTGGTTTGATTAAGTCTCATACAAACAGACAGACAGCTTTTTTGATTTTGTTAAAGAAGTTTTCTGATACAGAGCTTTCACCTTGCAGCTAGCATATTTAATAAATACCTCCTCCAAACATACCCACCGGAGCTGAGCAAGTGATGTGCCCAGCACTCACCTTGCACTACAACGTTGTAGGCCCTCGCGGCTGCACCTGCTTTGTTTGAAGCTCGGCATGCAAACATCCCAGAGTGTTCCATCTGAACCCGATATATTCTCAGAAGCCTCTTTCCATTCTGGAGGTACACTCCGGAATAATCACTCACCTGCAGAACAACAGAGAGACGGTCTGCAATCAGAGTTTATATTGCAGTAAAAGTGAGACAGATCAATGACAGTACAAAAATACACCACTAGGTGTCACTGTTGCCAGAGGGAAAAATCATGGTGGTGGGCACCAAAGACAATGGGTGCATCTCAAAGCGTAGGCTGCATCCTCCGAAAGCTGCATTTGTGGGGGTCGTCAGTCACTTCCATCCGCCAAACTAACATCTAGGGTTAGGAAAAAGGTTAAATTTAGGGTTAGGGTTAGGTTTGGGCCTTGATTTAGGGTTAGGGGTTAGAGTTAAGGTTAGGGAAACCAGAGACGACTTTCTTAAACCAAAGCAGTTTAGCGGAGATGAAATGTCACGTCAGTTTGGCAGATGGATTTAAGTGACGACCCCTAAAAATGCAGCCTTCGAAGGCTGCAGCCTACGCTTTGAGATGCACCCAATGAAAATGTAGCGGTCCAGATCTACTGGTAGCCCAAATGACAAAATGGACTGGACTTAGCCATTATACCTATTATAAATACAAACAGCGAAAATGTATTAGCTGAAGTTTACCGACAGCACAGCGAAATATCAACTGTTCACTCAAATTTTGAGTCCAGAGGATGTCATACAGTATGTGCAGTATAAGAATTGATTTAACATTGAACATTTTACTGTGTATGATAATTAAAAATTTTGTAGAACTATAGTGTTTGTTTTGAAAACCAAAGTCTGTTGTTGGGAGACGGCACCCACAGGACGGCCATCTTTGGTCCAAGTGATAGATGGGGAGGGGGACCCAAAGGCGTCACAGCCGAGAGTGAGGGGCTGGTGAAGGGTCACTGTGAGGTTGGCAGCCTGCCCATCATCCTGAATCTCCGGGGGAACTGGAAGGGAAAAAATAGAGACAGAATAACCCATGTCTCATAGTGACAGAACCAGACACAAACAAATGTGGTGGAAAGCACTGGAGTGACACTGTGCAGGAGTTGAGAAGCAGTGACTGAATAGAGGAGTCTTTAAGACGAGACAAAGTGGAGGGAAGTAGTGGAGTACCATTGAAATTGAGCTTCAGTAGCATAGTGTCTTAGCATTCAGAGCTTACAAAATTTTTAAGTCAGTTTCCTCGATGAGACATTGCTGTTGCACATTTGAATGTGGGTGCAAATGAATTAGATTCAGGAAATGCCTAATTGTGAATGAATAGTTCATATTAAATTAGCTATTTAAACAGATTGTGACTGACTCAGCAATTTAATTAAATAAAGTGCAATTTCTCACAGATGGTTTCATAACAATACATCCTTCAGCTGTGGAAGTACAAGGTTTTCATGCTGTACCCTTTGTTTCCTGGGGAATGATTCTGAAATAATTAAATAAGACTCCCTTTTAAGTGTTGAAATTATAAGTGAACTAGAGACAAGAAACTCTTTTTATTCATTTCAGACCAGAGGCCTCAAACTCAAATCTTGGAGGGTTGCTGTGTCTGTCAGTTTTTTTTTTTTGTTTGTTTTTGTTTGTTTTTCCCCAGCACTTTCCTGTAAGTGCTTAATCTAAGTAAATAATTAGCTAAAAAGGGTGGACACCTTGTTTATGAGGCCTGAGTTAGCTGCTGACTGAATGTAAATCTTCAAAACCCGTAAACATGGCAGTCCTCGAGGACAGCAGTTTATAACCTTTGTTTTGGACAGATGTGAGGACTGTTCAGTTAGCGTTCTTAGAGGAGAGAAATCAGCTGGTCGTGTGGAGAATCCTCCGGGGCTCACCATTCACTTTCAGTCTGGTCTTCCTCTCCAAGGAGCCTGCCTCATTGGTGGCCAAACACTTGAAGTCCCCGCTATGGCTGGCAGACGTGGAGTCAATCACCAGAAACCCATTCGGTGACACCGTGACCCCAGTCCCTAACTGGTCAGGGTGTATTTCCAGCCCGTTTTTAAACCAGCGCATCTTTGGAGGGGGTGAGCCTGGAAAGGCAGGTGGAGAGAGACAGAGGGAGGGAGGGAGAGAGAGAGAGAGATCGTGTGAGTTGTGGAAGGGAGCTGAGGTGCAGTCAGGCTGAAACGTGATGAAGCTTCCTCTGTGAGAAAACTTCCTCGGGCCTGCTGCCTACAAACACGAGGAAAATCGGTTCTCCATTTATCTTCTGAATGGATGGAATGGCAGGGGAAAATTTGCCAAATTACTTCAGAGGTTCATATCCAGCGGGTCATAGTCCTGTGATATTTCAACATATGTCAAAGCACAGCGACGGGGGGCGAGCGCCAATCATAACGTATTTGCGCAACATATGATTTAAAAGTGGCGGAGCAAGGATTTACTGCCACGGGAACTGAAGCCTGGGGTCAATCACAGAGGCTTGGCGCGGACAGGACCAGCAGTTCAAAAGAAGTAATGTGTACATTCGGGCACCCTAGGAGCCAGAAACAGATGTTTTTCTAAAACTTCATGAGGTTAAAAAGCCTCAGAAGGCACCTCTCTTTTTGGCTTTTATGGTCGACTCCAAAGGGGCCCGTCAGCCAATTACTCATCCGCACAAGACGGTCAGCTTTCTCCGTAAGATCAGAAAAGTGCATCCCCACGTCGCTATGATGCTCACCACGACCTGATCGCCAGATCCAAACACCAAAGCAGAGAGCAGAAAAGAGATGATGAAAAATGGATATATATACTGCAACATTCTGTGTCCAAAGACATAAAAAAACCTCAAGAGATGTATTAAGAACCAAGGAGAGCTTCCACCGCCGTCAAGAACAGCACAGATGTTCACGGACTAAAATACAGAAATATATCAACTTACTGGCTTGGAAGGAAAACGTGCTGTCGTGCAGTAAACAGGCTGTAGCCAGTAAACAGGCTTAAACAAGTTTCAGATTTTTCCTTGCAAGTCAAGGGTCATCGAAGCTTCTTCTTATTTGCTGTTCAGGATGTTACAGCTAAAATGTCTTCATTATGGAAAACATGACTAGCTGTGCCAGAGTAATTTCTTAATCTTAGTGTTTAATGTGAAAGCTTGACAGTCTACAGGATGTCCAGACTTCAATATGGAAGCCCCGCGATCAAAATAACATGGTTACAAATCAGTGGTGTGCCGGTGCACGTCCATTTTGTTTTAGGCCCAGGGTTTTGGGGTACGGCCTTTTTAGGATAAAGACACAGTATGAGTTTTGTTGGTGAAATCTGGATCTACACTTGACAAAACCATGTTTCAACCACATTGTAACCATAAACACAAAATTCTGCTATAATGGAAATTGTCAAGTTTGACTTGAGAATTGCACCGAGAATGACATGAGCTATGATGAATTGATTCTGCTATACTTGGTCTCTGCAGCATCTAGTTTCAGGCAATACCCATTACAAGGGCATGGAGAGGAATATTGTTCATTCATAATTCTCTGGTGCTTTGGTAATTGATATTATTAATTGCAAATTGTTTTTCTAATATAATTTGGACTAGAGGCCTCAAACGCAATGCCCCTCCCCCCACTCCCCCGGATAAAAGCACCAAAAATGAGCCACTGCGTATGTTACACACCTTTCAAGACAGCAGATTAATACATAACACTATTCTTGTTACTGGGTCCGTAGGGTACCAGGGGTTAAACGCTTTTTTGAGAACTCATTTTGAGAAAATACCATAAACTGCTATCAAGGAAAGCCCTCGAGATACTTATTTTTAAGAAGCCGCATAATGTTTCCCCCTCATGAACACACAATGATTGGCAAGCTCTGATTAAAGGCTTTAATCCAAGATGGCAGGGAAATCAAATAACTCATTGAACGCTTGGCAAATCACAAAAGTTTTTCTTCACGCATTTTTCAGGAGGGAACTGCAGGGGTTCAATCGCAATGCTGCTCCTCCAGACATCCCTAGTATCATTTCAGCAGTGCCGTATCCACCGGCAGCAGCATGTAATTAGCATTCCGCTCCCACTGGGCAAGCTTACTACAGAAAGCAGATGTGGCCCAAGATGTGAGAGACAAAATGATGTTCCAGCTGTTGTGCAGAACATTCTTACCCCCGTGCAGACATTCAAAGACACACACACACACACACACACACGCACACCTTACACCTGGTAGCCATCACAGATTTTCTCCAATACACCACCTGTGCCTCTACTTAACTGGTTCTAATTGGAGTGTAAGTTGGTTAACTTGTGTGCGCTGACACGAATACACAATGCACCCACGGATGTAGACACACAGGAAGACACATACCACAGGCTCATACCACTACCGACCGTAACCCTCTCGCATCTTTCCCAAGGGTGGTGGCAAAGCTCAACCATTACCGTCCTCTGCTAGGTTAACTGATAGCAGTTTTGAGGCAGAATAGGAGTTCAAACAGCATGTTTTTACAGTCACGGTAAAGCTAGAAGAAGAGATAGCTTAAGACAGACAACACTGCAGGGGTGGGCGCAGTTCAAACAGCTCCACCTCTGATTTGAAAAGCAATCAAAGCGCATTGAATCTTTCACTCAAAAAGGTAAGAAATATACGACTGCAACGTACATTCACCACATCTGAAGAGAGGCTTTTTTGCACCAACATAGCTGTAGGCAACCTCACTTGTAAAAAACCAATGAAAAAAAAAAACAAAAACTGTGATGTCGAACAGTGTACATTGTACCTCATACACTTAAAAAATACTGCTTAGGGAAGCACGCTAAAATAAATACTGTTGCCTATGCCTCTAAACGTATTAAAACATAGTGAGAAGTGTTCTCTCAAAACAAACTTTAACAAAAATTGACAATGGGTGGGGTGTCTTCTGCTTCCAAATGTTTACTTACCTTGAGCAAGGCACGGGATAACCACCCTCTCATTGACATTTCTCTCAATGACATCACTTCCTGCTTCCAGAAAGAACGGAGCTTCTGAGGCGAACAAAACAAGGTCACACGGTCAGTCTTGTTGAGTTTCAAAGTGACCAGGGAAACATTACATTCTCAACGCACTCATAATGGGTCTCCCACTTCCTCTGTCCGGCAGTCATTTGACATCATGCCCTTTGAGGTTAACCAAGCAGTAAACCCACAGGTCTAAAAATCAATCTTCCACAAACAACCACATGGAAGAAAACAACCGCAGCTCGAATAGCATTTGCCTACTGTAATGATCTTTTCATTATATCTTTTAAATATCAATATTTATCAAACCAAAAAATGTGATGATCTCTGAAAAACAAACTGTCTGTCCAAAAGACCCCCTTTACCATGAATTGCCAATGCTTCTCTGAGAGAAGTATAATGACTTCATGACCACTGCATAAGTGCTAGAATACATTTGAGAAAGTCTATATAATTATTCTTATTCAAGATTCCCATCTCTACATGACATATACAACGTACATTATATATGACATATACTGTGTTATTGGAGGTGTTTAAAAGGCTTCATCAAGCATTTATGAATGTGTGATTTGCTTACACCAAACAGTGAGAATTAAAGGAGACGAAGGGCAAAGGACGTCTGCGGTACTTCACACGCCCACTTACCCAACACTTCCAGAGTTGTTTCCATGGATTCTTGCCCAGCGCTATTCTTGGCTACACACTTGTAAGTCCCCCTATCAGAATGGGTGACCCCTTGGATTCGGATTGTCCCGTTCTCCTTCAGAGGAGTCCCATTGTGGAGCCAGCTGATCTGAGGGGCGGGCTCTCCCTGCACCAGGCACGGCAGAGTAACTGTCTGACCAATCACAGCTTTCAACAATGGGGGTGACGACTGAATTCTTGGTTTAGCTGAAAAAAGATGGAGAATACTCCTTCAGGTGTTTTTATAGCAGTTTATTTCAATCATCAATGAAGTTCATGCTGCACATGGATCAAATGTTGGACCCATTCCAAACTAATCAACTATTCAACCACATGTATCAACAATTTTAGACGACATAGTGATTTAAATTCTTGTGCAGCTTTGGTTAGAATTGAATTGAAAAGAGGAAATGTTCCACTTCAAAGCTGTGGGCAAGCAAATGACAGCATAATAAGGCCCAGGTGTTTTACCTTGTATGTGCAAATTATAGGTGAGGGAATCATTGCCTGCTGGGTTTACTGCAGAGCAGGTGTACTGTTTACTGTCAATCAGACGCGCGTTGCAAATCTTCAGAGCACCCGAGGGCAGCACATTGAGCCTGGATCAGCCATGGAGAGAGATACATAGTCAGTCTCAATAGGGCTAATGCAAAACAAAGCTATCTGTGGTCAGTTCATGATGAAGCACATGAGGAGGAACACTTGAGCGGAAATTGACTGGAACCATTCAATGTATTGGGCTTTTATCGGGTCGCAGCCGCAGTCTGACCCTGCCAGAACACATGAAAAAGGCTTTCAACAGGAAGCAGACAGGGAAAATCGCAGTATACCCCAAAAGCTGAATGGCTATTTTAAAGCCAGCCTTTCCTCCATAGTTTGCTCAAGCTATTTCGTTCCCCCAATGCGGACCCCGCGCCCAGGGATGGGACAGGAAACAGATCAGCATGTGGCTCATCCATCTACCGCCATGAATGCTGGCTCACCTGCCCACATTTAAAACATGGAAAATTCAGATAAACAGAGAAGAAAGACCACAGCTCCTCTAGTCCTGGTCAAGACTGGTCCTGTGACTACATTTGGATCATCTCATCCTCAGGAACCTTCATTGCTGGAAGGGAGGGGGTGAGTTGACTCTAGCTTTCCAAGGTAAAAGAGAAAGATTGATGTCCTTTAACCCAACTTCGTGCAGTCAGTTTCTGGTTTGCAGGTTTTGTGCGGGGGTAGGTCTGTGAAGTGGTGTGTAGGAGGTCTGTGGTGTGGAATGGGAGTGGTAGGTGGAAATTTTTGTGACAAAGGCCTCCTCTCAGAAATGCAGTCCTGGGGAAAAAGCCTTGCAGTGCCCTCCCTCAATCCACAAAAAAGCATTATGCTCATCATCCCTGGCCTGCTAGAAAAATTTGGCGAGGTGCTTTTATGGCAGACAGTCCCCATGAGAATTTTTATGGCCGCAGCATCTCATTCTGAGTTGTCTTTCTTTCCGTTCCTGGCTGGAAGCACTGCCACCCCCACCCCGTTTTCCAGGTGACCCCCCCCCCCTCCGTGAGAGTTCGAGCTCGCCTCTTGGCAGCTGCCGTGTGGGGGCTGCAGTAAGACACTCGTCTGCCCCAGTTCCCCTGACCCACCAACTCCATCTGCCACCTACGGACCCATGCTCTCTCCGTTCTCAATCTGGGTAGGGCAGCCTGGTTGATGGCGCCCGTTATGGGCGCGTCATGACCGAAGAGACACAACTGAGGAGGACCTCGTCTGAAAACAGATGTTCCTCTTTCTGACAGCAGTGTTTCTACATGTCTGCAATGAGCCCTACCACAAAAGTTAACAGCATCCGTCTCTTCAAAAGCAAACCACAAAATTGGATTCAGCTGCTTGATGGCTGTCTCCTCTAAATGTTGGTTAAATTAAAGTCTATAGCAAAATGCTATGATGGAACAGACAGTCAGGCAGGGTAATGTAATGACTGCACACTGTGATTAGATGTTATGGCTTGTCGCAGTTCCATTATGACATCTCCTTACCAAGCTGTGATGGGTGGGATTGGCTGGCCATCCCTGGTCCATGTCAGCAATGGGGTGGGGATTCCCTCAGCTTCACAGGGAAGAATGACCTCTGATCCCAACTCAGCATTCAGCTTCACTGGCTGTTCACCAGTCTTGCCCACAATTTTTGGCTTTGCTTTCAAGGAAAAAGCAATTGAAGGCCATCAACAATTATTCAGATGGAATTAAACACATTTCCATTTATTAGGCATATGACTCTGCTCTTTAGGAGACCTTATTCCAGAAATTTGTTAAAAAATATGATGAAAGAAACCTGAAGCCTGAAATTAACTACATAAAAATACAAAGACTGAACAATATACTTGTATATCATATGATGAGAAAAGAGTGGAACCAAAAAGAGTAAAGAAATAGCACATATTTGGAAAATCTCATAAAGTCGATTTATTGGCACATAAATAATATTTAAAAAATCAACAGAAAATTCAGTTTTCACCATCTAATAAACCTCCATAGCAAACATCATCTTATTTGTATGAGAGATACAGACAGCTCTTTCTCCTAAATTGTAGGTCAGAAAGTTATGTGTCTTACTATTGATGCTAAGCTGCATCTCTTGGCTAGCATACCCCACAGGGCTTGTGGCCGTGCACACGTAGACGCCCGCGTCCTTTTCAGAGGGCTTTAGAATGTGCAGGTGACCCCCCTGATCCACATGGGTAGATGTTTTGTCCAGTGGTAGGGTCTCCCTTCCCTGGGCAGTATGGCAAGCACAATGCAAAACACAGATTGAGGCTACAATGAATTCTGAGGACTTGCCTTCCCAAGGCATAAATCCCCAAGGACCAGATTCCACCTCTCTGCCTTTAAGACGAAGATGGCTTTCGCAGACTTTCTTTCATGTGACAAGAATAGAGATGGACCATACCCTTGTGGAGTAAAGCTGACATTTCAGGAGATCGATGAGAAGGCAACTCGCCGACAATCGAATAACCCCCACTAACTCAAATACATCTTACCGAAGCACTCTTAGTATATCTGCAAAATACATAAAGTTTAGTTTTGGTTGTTAAATTTCACCATTTGAGAGGAAGTAGAATGTATTAAACGGTCAGGAATTCCACAAGCAGTGCCAGATTCCATCAGTTGACATTCAGCATATCTCACAAGGCAATTCATCACATTGATTCCTATGAGCCAGAGCCAAAATTTCATTAGCAAAATGAAGTTTCCAAGCAGCAAGGATTACAAACCAACCTTGGACCAAGAGACAGTTGGTTTAGGAACCCCAGTGGAGTCACATGACAGAGTAATGGCCTCATTCTCAGTGGCAACATAATGGAACGGACCAGGATTAATCTCCGGGGGAACTATAGGGAAAAAAGAACAAAATAAGGACAGCTAAAGTTATCCCAGCGTAAAAGAGATTTGTGAGGTGATAAAAAATCTAAATTTGCTAACAGACGCATTGCAAATTATCTCCTGATTATTATCAGACTTGTTTAAGAATGCAAAATTTAGCAGCACACCCATGTGTGAACCTGTGCCGCAGGGGAAATTAATTCAATCAAACACGTTTCTATTCAGTGTTAAGGGTCTATTGTATTTTGTTTTCAGATTCAGTCTCATTCTTTGTTTAATAATTCTCTGTCCGTCCAGAAGAAGTAGCAAGCTGCAGCCCTCACCATGGACCTCCAGGGTCACGGTTACGTTCATGGAGCCTGCCACATTAACTGCTGTACAAACATATATCCCAGCATCCTCTGGCACAGCCCTGTCTACATACAGACTGCCATCACTCCTGAGGAAGATTCTGGAATTCACCTGGACCTGTGTATAAGCACAAAGCAATACATTTACAGCATTATATACACTATATACACACACAGTATAGCCTCACAGAAAATACATACAAACTCATTTTCACTCTAAAAAAAAAATCATACTGACAGGTGATTCCCAGATCTTGTTCTTACTGGATTTCCATTGTGCGTCCAATGCCTGTCTGGAAGAGGAATTCCATCCAATAGCATGCAAGGAATGGTGAGTGATTGGCCAATCACAGTGGTTAGTGTGGGGGAGCCAGGAGCCAGAAGAGGAGGTTCTGTGGGTCGAGAGATCAGGACTCATGAGTTGAGAAAGGCTCAGTGCAGGATGCCAAAAATCTAAGTGCAGCTGCAACATTTGGCCAAACTGAAAACGTGTAAACGAGGTATCAGGAAAAGTGGCTCCAAATCTTCCCAATGTGCTCATTTCAGCAGGTGCAACTTCTCAGAAATAAAAGAAATTAAAAAAAAAAAAATCAGAACTGGATTGATGACTTTGGCCATTCCCAGACGTGAATGAATATACTGACCCATTCCTGAGACGGTGACCTTGGCCTCCACCCTGACAGATCCAAACTGATTCTGAGCCTCGCAGATATATAAACCTTCATCATCCAGCCACACACCTAAGGAGAGATTGACTTCTACTCAGTCCCCAGATAAAGATGACATGTTTTGCTTCTGTAGCAGCCAGGATTAAAAAAGCCCTAAAAGAGCTGCACTACCCTGAGAACAGTAGCAGATGGGCTGGGCAGTTCATCTCCTTACTGAAATTCAAATGCAGTAGCTGCAATAAAATATTATACAGCCTGCAGAATAAAAGCGTTAGGAGCTGCCGCACTAGAGCGCTTCTCCTCCTCCCGCTCTTATTCTTGCCAGGAGCCTAAGTACCGACGTGGGGGAAATCAGAATATTGATACGTGCTGTGGTCTGTGTGCCAGACAGAGTCTGGTCTCCATAAAAGTTCATATTTCCTAACGTCTCCCTTGAGATCGTTTGGTGAGGAATGTTTAGTATTTGGTAATGTCACCTGGAAATATTTACAAGACCTGTGAGAGCCAGAAAATCGAATGGGGCGGTCACTGTATTTTCTACATTTTGACTGGCACTCCACTGTGTGGTGTGCTAAGACATATGGCAGTGGAAGTGAGGCCTCATGGGACATGGTTTGGGAGTGTGAGGGTGAGGGCTGAGACACAGGTGTGAGGGTAGGTGTGACTCACTGTGGATCAGCAGTGTACCAGACTCTAGCTGTCGGGTACCACTGTTCCCACCAGGCCTGGTCGGGATCATCAAGCCCTCCTTTCGACGCCAGATGACCGTAGGTGTGGGGAAACCGTGAGCCTTGCAAGGCAGCGTCACATTCTCCCCAATGTCGGCAGTGACATCACCAGGGGTCTCCAAAAAATATGGAACCACTGCGCAAACAAATTGATTTGGGTTATACAACCAGGCTTCGGATTTACACACAAGAGCATCTGATATAGATACCTGTGCATTAAAAAAAAACTTATTTTGAAAGGAGTAAAACTTTTACCTCATAGGTAATATTTCTGTCTTACTTAGCAAAAAAAAAAACAGATATAAAAAATGAAGTCAAAGTACAACAGTAAAATACTCATAAACAATAGTTTATTTCTTGGTGTTTGCAGTGCAGCTACTTTGAGCCAATTTTGCCTCAGTGATTTATTAATGCGAGACTGAGCAAATATCCTATAATACATGGTAAATAGAGGTCGGCATACTGACCTCCGACCTGCAGAGTGACTGTGGCAGAGGATGCCCCTGTGGAGCTGCGAGCCACACAACGATACTCCCCTGCATCCTTCTCCTGCACCTTTCCAAAATACAGTGTCCCGCGATGCGTATCCTCTTCCGCAAACGGCAGGGTTCCAACCTGCAGATCACCTGAAGCACACATTCACCCACACACACAGGCATGCAGTCACACTTACTTCATTAACAACCACACTTTCTCAAACAAGAAAAAAAACTATAGACTTGATGCCATTGAATATAATACATCTCTTTCAGCACGTTACCATGGTGATCTTGTTTACCTTTATACCATTTAACAAGAGGGGGCGGGTCCCCTGTAGCTTGGCACTCTAATGTGGCATCTCCCCCGGCAACTGCAAGCACAGTCTGTCGCCTGGCAGATATGGCAGGAGCTTCTGTCGAAGAAGGAGAAATATAACAATATAAAAGTAGCAAAGCGCAACTATAGTGGTTTTACCTTGGACTGTGAGATCTACTGCTGTTTCAACATACTGTTATATGCAAACATTGTAAGACAGTCGAAACTTTGCAAAAGAAACCAAAGACTTCACAAAAAAAAATACATGCACTAAAGACTGCTAATATGGACTTCGCCACATAGTCACTATTCAATCTGAAAACGCCAATTTCATTAGTGCAGCAGGAAAACAACGCATTTGACCCAACTGAGTCAATAATTTTGCATTTAACATAATAGTCGTACCCAACCATCCACAACAAGCACTAAATGAGTAGTACAGAAAATGCCCCCAGCAAAAAAAAAAAAAAAAAGAGCTAAAATCTAGTACATTCGGTGAAAGCCATCATGACGTTCTATCATTGAGGCTCGCGTTGTTGTCGCCTCCCAGACTGACATGTGGGTCAAAAACTCAACTCAGCAAGTCCTCACAGCTACAATAGATCAATAAATATGCTGCTGTCAATCAAACCCCCTTGTCCTCCCTGCGGTCAGCCGGCCCTGTCCATCATGCACCTGTGTAGATCAGAGTCGCTGTCTGGGTGGCAGTTCCAGCCTCATTGGACGCCAGACATGTGTAGTTTCCCGCGTCCTCTGGGGAGGCTTGTCTGATTGTCAGCGCTCCATGTTCAGAAATAGACACCCTGAATGGAACAAGGACAGGCATGGTCAGCAAAGACTGAATAACCTACTTACATCTGGTGCTTTCACACCTATAAATATACTTCTCAGTGCTGTCCATGATGGTATTCCAAATACTACAAGCTATGTTTCTTTTGCATGGCTCCACTTCCTCCAATCATACACAACATATTTCAACGCTCAACTGGCTCTTTTTCTGGACATTGCTCATTACTTTTCAGAAAATTAATAAACTTATAGCAGGAGAGGAGGTTCGAAATTACATTAAAAAAGCATTAGAAGCTACAAAAAGGATGAAGAATATGTTAATTTCACCCACAATTTGTTCAGTTCCTGACAGTCAATACAGCTGGGAAGCTTCTCAAAAATTACATTTCAGGAATATGTGTAAATGCGATGAGAGGCAATCTGACATACTTAAAAAATATTTTACTTTACACAGAACAAATACCAAAACAACTAGACAGGACACAGGCTTCAGGGAGCCTTTATTACTTATGTAAACTCCACGCATATGTCAAGAGATTGAGAGGCTGTCAGCATATGCGAGAACATGTGTGTGTGTATGGTGTGTGTGTGTATGAGTGTGCACTTTGTGTGCATGTGATAGGGGGGTGGGGGTGTTCTGTACCTGCGCCTGCTTGCGATGAAGAGGTTTCCATGGCTCCAGAAGGTCTGCGGCGGGGGGGAACCAGATGCAGTGCAGACCAAGTGGACTTCTTCCCCCCGGGAAAACTTCAGGATTTGGGGGTTCACCGTCACTGAGGGGGCCTCTGCCATAAAAAGGACCCATTTGGATTTGCCAACTGCTTTTAGCCTCTTATAACGGGTTGGTCAGCCCAAGCGCACACCCTTACAGCACCATCATCAACCCAAATCTCTGACGGGGAGCACTAGCAGGAGCTGAGCTAACTCTGGTGAAGCCATGATAAGGTGAGGAGAAAGTAATCACTGCACAACACAGTCTCATCCCGACAGGTCATACTGTGACACTGCCTGATTAAGCGTCCATATGCGATGAAACAGGAGTCCTTATTTGATGTTTAGGGTTAGGATTCGGCTTAAGGGTTAAGAGTTAGGAGGTAGGGTTCGTTTTAAACTGGCATCAAATGAGCATGCTAAAAGCCTCCTTTTTTGACCTATATCTGTTACAGTCAGATCACAAAACCAGTCATTTCATGAAATGACCGAAGTTTAGCAATAGCAATTTCACAAAATGACTTTAATTTTTTTGTAATTTCACGAAATGAGTGGTTTCACAATCTGACGGTAACATATCGATGTTCAGTCAGGTAGCATCACTATATGACAAGTCGAGATGAGACTGGGCTCACCAAGACAATAAGCATCTGATTCTGCGTTCTCGGCAACTCAAGCATTGATACAGCTACGTATGCATAACAAAACTTCATTTTTATTTTGATTTCTTTAGGACCTGGACTAATTTTTCTGATTTCACCACATCCTAGCTTAAGTCACTTTGCAACAGGCAGGAGAGAACAGAGCCACTCCACTGGGTGAAACATGATCTGTAACAGAGACCAGATGTCACTCTCCCAGCTGAGCATGCGGATTGAGCATTTGGACTCTTCACTGAATGTGCAGAATTTTACAGAAATATCACTTCGTAAAATATTCAGCGTTAAAAGCAACTCTTTCAAAGTAAATATGCTCCCATTTAGACTATATGATCTACAACTGCATTTGTCTGCCAGAGCTGAATTAACAAAGGACATTTTCTGTGCAGTTAAAATTCAGGGGAAGTATATATCAAACATTAATACATACAGAAGAAAAGGACCTTTTCCCGTAAAAAGACTAATAGTTAGACAAGAATAAA
Source organism: Gymnothorax javanicus (assembly GCA_029692085.1). Lineage (NCBI taxonomy): Eukaryota > Metazoa > Chordata > Actinopteri > Anguilliformes > Muraenidae > Gymnothorax > Gymnothorax javanicus. The sequence continues at coordinate 50,306,448 of CM056194.1, forward strand.
ATAACAACTTAATTAAGCATATATCAGCAACAATATTTTGAGTAAAAATTTGTCTAGTTTTAGAACTGCAGCACAGCTTCATTTCATTTTAACAAAACAAACAGGCTTCTGACAGCGGGAAAAAGGTGGTGTAGCGGCTGTGGTGAGTGTTAGCAAGGTTCGGAGATGCAGTCTCTGCGCAGGTGGCCATTACCTGGAACCAGAAGCCACACGATGGCTCGACTTTTTCCCTGTGTGTTGGAGGCCACACACTGGTACTCCCCTGAGTCATGAGGCCGAACGCCGCTGATCTCCAGGGAGGTGTTTTGCAGCACCTTCACCCTCCCCATGTGACCTGGCAGGACCCGCCCACCTCGCCACCATGTTAGGTTGTGGCGCATGGAGCCCTCCACCAGACAAGTCAGCACAACCACCCTACCCGGGGGAGACGTCACATTCTGCGGGGGTTTAAGTACTGGAGGGGGGTCTAGTTTAGGGACATGGTGAAAGAGAATGGGAGTGAAAGTGGGTAAACACAGTGATATTCTAATGAAATCCAGTCAATTCAAAACAACTAATAACTCTGCTCATCTTTAAAAGATTGGCCACATATCTCATGGCAAATATATATGACAGTTTTTTTAGTTTATTACTCTACAGGTATTGCAGTCTATTAGTCCAGTGTTTCCCAACTGTCTCCCCAGGGCAAACCAATCATATCCAGGTATTTGTTGTTCACCACCTCAAGCACTCCTGATGCAGCTAATCATGGGCTTGATCAGCAGCATCGGGGGTACTTTCAGTGGACATAACTAATACCTGGATGTGACTGGTGAGCCCTGGGGAGAGGGCTGGGAAACACTGCATGAGAAAGTTATACGTATGAGGGTGCATACACAGTATTTCATCACAGACCTCTTACTGTTAGCTGAGTGTAAGCTTGTCCCTGTCCAGCGTTGCTCTGAGCAAAACATTCATACCGGCCCTCATCCTGTTCTGAGGCATGTGGGATTTCCCATGATGCTTTAGAAGAGGACCTACAACAAAATACACCACACAGTCTAACTACTGGGATTGAAGGGAGCCCTGAACCGGCATGAATATTCCATCGTTCCTGTATAATCAAGCTCACAAGGAGTCAGTGACATCACAACAATAGCAACAAACAAAACTTCTTTAACCGACAATTATTAACACAATTGAACCCCTTTGATTTTCAAAATAATACATTGCCTGCTGTGATGTTTATCATTCAACATTACATTTAACATTACTCAAGCTAAAAATATATTGCATTTCAATAAAACTAACTGTTAATCCACCGACACCACTGAACTGACATCACTTAACCAAAACAGCTGAATGTAATCAGATATTTTTGGGCATCAGCGTCATAGAGAGCGTATATAGCACCAATACATCATTGTGACAGTAGTTGTGGAATTCACTGAGATTTTATATTCTACTAAGTAACAGTCCATTATTGGTTGCCTGAAGGAAAAAAGAAACCCACTGGAAGAACTTCTCCTCTCCCAGCCTGGCTCCGCCTCTGGTGAATCTCAGCCTATAAGGAACCTCACTCTCCACAGAACATTCAATCACAGCAGGCTGCATGTAGAAGCCCCTTATGGTACTGGGCATGCTCACAATAGGAGCTCCTGTTGGCCAACAAAAATCTCTTTGTCATTGTAAAGAAACAAGTATCCAATACAACTGTGCAAACATACTTCAATTAGGTAAACTCTCTCCACCAGGAGGCCGCACTAAAATGAAATCCTTTTTTAGAGATACTAAGCCAAATGCAGTATAATTCACATTTCATGGAATATGTTACAAAAATGATAAACCATTAAGGAAGAAAATACACTGCCTGGCCAAAAAAAAAAAAAAAAGCACACTCAAATATTTAGTTGGAACCCTTGTAGCTTTGATTACAGTGCAAATTCGTCGTGTTTTCGTTTTGACAAATGTATGCAATGTCAGAATATTTATTTTCAATCACAGCGGCATTAAGTTTCAGAACATCTTGTATTAACAACGTGATAGTTGAACCACTCTGTAGTCCTCAGCACATTGCAATAATGCGGTTAAGGTCAGGACTTTGTGGCAGCCAATTTGTGTGACAATGATTCCTTATGCTTGTTTTCAACATTCATTGTTTTCTTTGATAGACGCTGGCCAAAAATTTGCACCTTCTGATATACAGTAACATCTTTTCCGCCTCCAGGGGATGTATCTTCCAACATGATTTTTTTAAGAAATGAGAAGCTATGCGCTTCATCAGTCAGGGTTAAAACAATTATTTCCGCCTGAAACATCTTTATTGCTCCAATAATAATCCAGTCATAGTATTTGTTTATTTATATCCAAACAGTGACTTTTTTTTTGGACAGGCATCGTAGATAATAGTATGGTCGTTACTGAGTTAGCAGAATTTAGTTGCATCATGACAAGGACTCAAGGGATTGGCTCATGCCTGGGATGGAATTGCTGTAGGAGACGCTGGACAATCGCTGGAAATGATACCCAACCGAATCTTTCCCTGAGACTTTCAGGAAGAAGCTCTCCGAAGGGGTACGGAATTCTGGAACATTCCAGAGGCCACGGTTTCCACGGTCCGGGGGCAAGGGGATGGATAGTTTTTGCAGGGGGCGTCCAGAAGCCGAGACCAACTCTAGGTGACTGAGTTGTCCTGGGGGCGTCAGGCCAGTACATCTCAACAGCACATGTGTTGGGACACCTGTGACCACATGATACATAAGCATACAACATACTGTATAAAGTGTGCATACATACATAATCATACTGCATAATAACAGGAGCTCAGCAGAAATTGAGAGGCACAAAACATCCGTCTTAACTTATTAGTGGTCTTGCCCTGTTTTTAATTATTTTCCTTGATTAACGAGTTTTCCAATCATTAGAATTATCTACCAGCAGTCAAAAACACAGCTTCCTTTTTAACCTGTTTAATCTCAAATTTTTCCTTGCAATGTAAGTGCATGCATTTTACTCCTTAGACCTCCCTAATGCATAAACTGTATGGATTTTTTGACTTCATGATGGTTAAGTTCAAAGTTGCATTTTTTGACCAAAGCCAACAAAAACACTTCTAGAACTTCTAGAAGTAAAAAAAAAAAAAAACGGACAGAAATGTGACCAGTGGGATTAAACGAGTTAATGCAATGTTAAGGCGATTAAATAGTAAATTCAATTCATAAAAATGTTTAAATCACTTTACAAAAAAAAGATTATCCACTCTGTTAACTTCCATGTTTGCTTTTGGCACATCCTGTAATGCAGGCTATCCAACCTGTGCTTGTTAAAAGCTGCAACTAGTAAGACTGAGACGACAGCACATGTGCTTTGCTTGAGAATTTGAATGTGAATGACCTCTAGAACCCTCCCTCTCCCTCTTCGCTGTGCTTCAATTCAACCTCCAAACCCTCTCTGCAGAGAAGGCTTTCATGAGCATGCAGGCCAGTAACCATGGCAACTGAAGAGGCTAATTATGCAAAATGATGGCTAGACATTAACTATCATTGTAAAATACCAACACCACTGTGCAACAGCCGCAGCTTTTATATTGACAGATACACTATCAGACTAGCAGGAATATATATATATATATACTTTCTCTATCAAAGTAATTTACTGCAAATTCCATTTAGCAAAACAACTAGCTTGCATTCACTAGCTGCAGTGCCCAGGTATTTGATACAGAAACTGTGGTAGCTCAATAATAGCACTAACTAAGCAGTTAAACACTTATGATTAGGATATTCAGCCGTGAGGCACAAGCACACATAGGTATAGGGAAAACTCCAGTTAACACTGCCTGGGTACTTCACAAAGCCATTTCAGCCGCTTTGTAGCCACCTATTAAAATAATGCTAACCAGTAGCAACTGTAACTGCCAGTAGCCTTAGCATCGAAATATGCTAACAGTAGCCCAACTGCAACATCACAGTAACATAAGATAAGGGCAACGGAGTGTTCCAATTATCTTGGCAATATGCTTACTCTTTACGGATATCAAATCAAACATAAATCAAGCAGGGGTAATTCCCTGTCCAGCAGAAATGGTGTCAACTCAGTGTCCATTTAAAAAAAATTGCAGGTCCCGTGACGTAGCTAGCTAACTGTTTCCACCCCGGAAAAGCTGCTCAAACAGCTGTTAACACTAGTTCTGCCTTGGTCGCAGTTTAATTCCATCATTTTAGCCTGTGTTTCTTCAGTTTCATTCTGTTTGGTTGTTTTTGTTGCATATGCTGTAGGTGGGAATGTAGGCACAGAAAATTTCTTCATTTCAGGCGGTTGCTTCTCCGCCATCTCATCTCAAAGCTCCTCCACAAACCGGCGGAGATCATACTGGGATGGACCAGGGGAAAGAGCCTGCGGAAAGGAGGGGGACTGAACAGCATGTGCGCAAAAAGTGACTGGCACTGCGTTAGAAACTCCTCCTGGCTCTGATTGGTAGATTTTGCTCAGGTGTAGAGGATTCTTGTAGAAGTCATTAGGAGAACTCGGAGGGGAAAAAGATACTTGATCTTTTTACAGATTACCGGTCTCATGCACTACTGTCAGTATTGAGAGACAGTTTCAGCAGCACCTTTAATGATTGTTAAAATTACAACAAATACTACACTACTGACCACACATACACTGGCACAAGTGACAACACACAGGAGAGCTCCACAATATGCGAGTACATAATTAAATTCATATACCTGTGTAAGACATTTCTAAATTCAACATTTCATTTTCTTAGAATGCATTCACTGCAACGAAACACATGGACACTCTCCAACAATATTTAGGACACTGCTGGCAGCTAAAATGTGAAATACCTTGAATTGGCCGCTCCCTGGTATTGTTGAATTCTGTCACAGGTATGCTGGAGAATCCCGCCCGAAAGTCCAGGTTGCTAACCCCCGTGACCCTGAGCGTGTGGCGTCCACTGCAGCCCGTCTGGACAGAAAAGCATATTCTGTCATGTCTCTTGTCTCCATTAATTGATTTTCTCCACATTCTCACTGTCTGCATAAATTTTGGTTTTGTTTCGTTGATTGATTCCAAGAATTCAATTATTGTCTTGTTACTGACCCATGTTCACTCCTCGTGCTTCTTCTGCACCTACTTCCCAATGTTGCCTGCTGTCTCTGTGCATTTGAGTTCCTGTCTTTATTATTCTCATTGCCAGATTGCTAGATATGCTCGCGTCCAGTTCTAGTTTCAAACATTTTCTCTCATAGCCAATGTTTCAGTCCCTGCCTCTGTCCAGTATCTTGATTGTGGCCGCCCTAGTCTTTCATCTCTGCCTTCCCCAACATAAAGATTCCTCTCCACTGTACCACCATTCCCACTTGGCCTGACTTCTCGGCTCAGGCCGCAGACCAGATTCCCCCCTTCGCTTTGCCTGCTCCTCTGAATCCTATCTGCCACTGCTTGACCACTGCCTGCCCTCCGACACTCTTTTTCCTATCCTATATTGCCCTGGCTGCCGATATCAGACCCTGGGCCGTAGACTACCCCTATAAAGCTCAGTAATCTCTCAGGCCGGGGTCATTGGCTAGCTTTATCTGTCCGTCCAACCCAGACATAACCTTAAAAGAGCACAAGACTGTGCAGAAAAACAGCTACCAAAACCAGAACAGCAGCCGCCATGCAGTCTAGCCTCATCAAGCACATATCAGGGCAACTCCTGTATCCACATTCTGAAACACATTGATGATGGAAGATACCTCCCAGCCAGTAAAAATTACCTCTTTCTCTCAAAATATCACACAGATCAGTGTTTCATCCATGCAAGTCATAGACACATGGACTGTGGATTGAGTACCTTCAGAGTCCATGTTCCTGGCCGGGGGTACTTCAGGTTAACCACACGTGCAGAGTTTGGGATATTCAGCAATTCCATCAGCCCCTGCGCCTCCCCAATGTGGCGGCCTAAAAACACACACCATCAACCACACTTATAAATTCCTGCACTTGGGACTATTACAAAACAACTGAGGACACCTGGCATCCTTCCCACAGCCCAACTGAGGACACACTGGCATCCCGCCAAGGGCCTAAGGCAGACAGTGATGTAATAACGCATGCTTTTGAAATTGAGACGATGGAAATCAAACCCAAAAAACAGATCCTCAAAAGACAAATACCACTGGCCATAGAGAAAACCATACACACTGCCATAACTTCACACATATGCCAGACAGCTCACCAAAAGGATCCTTCAGTTCAATCTGAGGGGTGGGGCCACTGAGGGACACAGTGACCTCTTTCAGGCTGGGGTCAAAGGGCACCTCCCACTGGTTCTCCTGGGCGGTCTCATGGTTGGAAGACAGCAGATGGACCTTCATGGCCTGGACAGTCTCCTCCACCCACTTCAGGACCTGTCAGGGGTAAGGCCAAGGATTTCTCTTTAGACTGAGTAAAGAAAATTGGCATAACAGCCAATATATGGTGCCTGGGATCCTTCAAATTCTCTTGTTTAACATCTTTATCCCAACAGGCTGAAAGTGGGGGCTTATCTGGAAGAGCTGTGCTCTTTTGTGGTTGAAAACCAGCTGCTCTTCATCAGAGCTAGCTTAGCCTTTCTGTGTCCACTGTTCAGGCACCTGAAAATTTGTCTCTCCATAACCATATAGGGAAAAAATGGGAATGGAAAAATAGAAAATCTTGTGTATTGTACTGCATGGAATTCATCTTTGAAAATGTTTCTCTTTCAGGCAGAATGGATACTGCTACCCTGGGACAGGCTAGCATGGTGCAAGCTTTACCCCCTCAGACAGGAACACACACATCTTTAAGGCCTCAAGACTCAGCCCACACATTGTCGTTTGCATTGGTTTGGGTTCTAAAATGGATAAAATGTGCAAGGTATCAGGCCAAAAGTAACTAAGCCGGGCTCAAATTACAAAAGACTTTCATTTTATTCCCAGTAGGATGCTAATATTAAACATATTAGACATGGCAATTATAATAAGTGCTATACCCCACTGGCCTTTGTTCACTCCGAGACATTGCAGGGAAATGGGTTGGAACACCCTAAAACCATTATAGAGATGTAGTCCAAATGACAGTAACAGATAGGGAACGCTACCACTGCAAATTACTCACACACTGTAAAGCCTGTGCTCCCTCACCTCGAGCCAGACACTAACACATGTGAAGTGAGTAGTGTTAGGTTTATACGTTTCTCCGTGTAATTTAATGGCTAAAAACATTTGTCAAACAGACATTTAAAAGCAGCATTCGGCCAAACCTCCAACTCGTAGGCAAGTTGTTATTTTTTTTTACTTCAGATCTACAAGCAAAGGGGTATTGTTACAGCCTTAAGAGACAAAATTAGATAAACACATCTTAATAGATTTAGGCATAACACAGTTTTATTGGGGTAGACCAAATCCTCTGACAACTGAATAAGCCAAACCCCGCCTTGTTCTCTCACTCTACTCGCCCCTGACAGCAGCTGATTCCCTTCTAATTTTGGTTGCTGGAAACAGCTGTAATGTCAGCCACATGTGCGGCTAATTCCCAGCATGACCTGAAAAATTGCTTTCCAGTGACCTACATCAGCCTCAAAAAAACAGGGAAACAGTTGATGCCTTCGCAGCCAGAGGATACGAATCGATGCCTCTCCTGGGCCACAGGCAAGAATACTGGACACAAGAACTGAGGTCCACTTGCATCCGCCATAGTCAGTCTTCTTTTTTAAAGAACCTGTATGTCTCAAATTTAACCCCGAAAGGCTACTCTTGAAAAAAAAGAACAAGAGTCCCCCTAAAACTCACATAAAACATTTAATTAACAACAGATGAGTGAAAAATTAATGGGAGTATTAACATTTACAGTCTTAATTGTTTGGCCTCTACAAGCTGCCAGATCAGCTTCGGCACGCTCTGAGACAGAGTTCACAGGTGTAAACAGAACAGAGAACCCTTCTTCCAAGAGATATTTCTTCATTTGGTGTGTGACAGAGGTTCAGACTGTTTCAGATCTGGGGCTTTATTCATAAAAAATTAAACGGCTCTCATACCTAAACATTGCATAGGCAACCCTCAGAAAAAGAAAAATGGTAGATTTTTAAAAAAAAAAAAATCATAATATAATCTGTGGGCAATATAAACTGCAAGTAATACTACTTAATCAGAATTAAATAGGAATTCTGGATATGTATGTACATTATTTCATTAATTTTGCATGTTTTCTAATGTTAAGTTCACAAAAAAAAATGTCAAAATCCAAAAAAAGCAGTATGCATCATGTCTGTGCCAACACGTTGTTCACAAATAAGGCCTCTTGTGATTGTGAATGAGGAGGCGTATGCTTAGGATCGTTTTTATAGTCATAAATCATTCGTTGACCCCTTGTGCCCTGTCGTAGGTTGTTCTCCTGAAAGAGACCACTCCCATCATGGCAGGAATGCTTCATCATGGGATATAAACAAGATCACCCAAAATAACTTTGCTTTGAATTGCAGAGACCCAGTCGCCTTTAAGGGGATGAGTGGACCCCAGTCATGCAGGATAAATGGACGGAAGCATCTGCATTAGCGCATATTTGTCCACAAATTTACTCAGGTTTTTTTTCTTTAATTTGACACCTATCTCTATGTTGCTCTAACGCCCACAATTTTGTGATGCGGGTCTAAACCACAGGACACTGAGGAGAATGGATCCCAGGAGCTGCAGCAGTGGGGTTTTGAACTTCCAACAGTGAGAACTGGGCTGGACTGAGGCAACCTGGAGCTGAGGAGTCTTGCCTTCACGTTTTTCTGATTTTCACTTTCTGAAGGGGAGACGAGACGGGGGCTCGGAGGGTGAGTCAAGGTCAAGCAACAATCCGTTTGACCTGAGTTCAGATTTTCAGTCTCCCGGGACACCCCTCAACCACCACCTCATCCCAGCACCAGACAGGCTGACGGACTGTGCAGCGTGGGTTACCATGGACCTGTAGACATGCTGTCAGGCAGGGGCCAGCTGTAAGCATGCAGTCCCAGCCAAAGACTGCCGAAGAGGTGAGGGGACAGGGACTTGGGAATTAAAGCATAATCAAGACCAGATGCTGACCCCCACTGACCCACTCCACAGCCTCCCCTTCAACGGAAACATCATAACACCTGCCCGCCATTTTCCAGCACCCACGGCAGCACCCCAAGAGCATATTAGCCTTTCCTACTAGTTTGAGGCCTGTTGAAAAGAGCTTTAGACCCTGACTTTAATTCTCCTATCGCAACATCATGAGAAGAGATCCAGGATCGAAATTTTTAATTTTTCTTTCTCCCCTCCCCCTCATGGCCAACTATTCCCTGTACTTTTATTACCACTCACGGACTTGTCCGACTGACAAAAGGACCATTAGGGGGAATATAATCACTGACTTTTGTGAAATATTTTGGAGAACTCAGCAGGGAAGTCCCCACTCAAATCAGGAATGTGTAAATGTATAAGAGTGTGCATACATGAATAGACTGAATCTGGCTCAACTTAGTGCAATGTAAATATACTTGTCAACATCTGTTCAAGAAAGGTTTTAATTTGCCTCTGTATTTCCTAAAGATCACAAAGTCACCTTTCTTGTTTTATAAGTGCATTTTGCATGAGATCTGTGTGTGTGTGTGTGTGTGTGCATGTGTGTGTGTGTGTGTGTGTGTGTGTGTGTGTGTGTGTGTGTGCGTGTATGTGTGTGTGTGTGTGTGTGTGTGTGTGTGTGTGTGTGTGCATGTGCCACCACAGAAATAGGAAAGACAGGGATTGTTGGGCTTTTCACTAATAAGACAGAGGGCCACATTTTAGTGAGTCATTCCCATCAAACATTGAAAGCCAAAAGAATGAATTGAAATTAGATTGGAAGAGGGTCTGCTCTCTGAGAGAGACAAGGCAACAGGCCCAAACCTGAAATTACAAGTGCTATTTCTGCTTTCTGTCACTGGTCTGAGTGTTTATTATCAACCATTCAGATGGGACGTCACAGCCCTTCCGTTCAAGAGACAGGTCACACAGCGGAGTCACAGCAGGGGCCGTTGAGTGAAGACTTGGTGCAAGCTCCCGAAGGCAGCTGTGCTGGACAAAGTGCTATAATCGATCATATCTGGGGGTTTACTCAATAAAATAAGCACTCCTCCCTCACATCCAGAGATACTCCTGATATCACAAAGAGCCTTGTGTGTTTGACTTGGCTTTAGTGCTTTAAGCTGGAAATCATTTTCACATGGTAGTATTTAAAGAATTAAATCTCTCTTCCCTCAGGGACTTCTTAACACATAATAAATAAATCCTAACTAAAATTGCATCTACTGTCAAACTGGCAAACCAATGCATCAAATTACATAGTCTCTTGAATTGAGAGCGACATAGCAGCATCACTTAGCAGAACTCTCCATTCACAGCTTTTTTAAACAATACATAATGTAAACACAGGGGTAAGGTTTGAAGACGATGATGAAGTGAGAGCTAGCTGAGGCTTGCCATTTGAATATTATTCTCTATTATGGGGAGAGAGGGGATATGCGAATACAGCATGTAGAGCACACACACCTAGATGCTTGCAACAAAGTATACATAAGCACTTGGGCACAAGCATAACCACATGCGCGCACGCACACACACACAAACACACACACGCACACTCACACTTGCACGCGCACACACACACACACACACACACACACACACACACACCGGCAGGTCAGCTTGTGATGAGCTCATTGCCAGATAAATTCTGTGCTAAAACAGAGGACACAGGACCCTCTCAGTGGAAGAGTCGTCCTCAAAAAGCCACTCTGAATTCCACAGCCCAGGTGGCAACGGCTTCAAAAATTTGGAAGACATTCAACCCACAAATGAGTGATAATGAAACAGCTTGTACCTGATATGTCAGCTGATTAATGACTTTGTTAATACTGAGATGAACAAAAGTTAATTAAACCCAATAGGACAATCCCTCAAAAAGAACTAGCTCCCGTTTTGAAACATTTTTAGGGGAGGATTTTACTTTATTATTAAAACAGCTTAGAACAATGCTGCCAATAACAGGGTCATTATTTTAAGTGTTGGGCAAAGCTCACACTTTCCTAAATTTGTAGCCTGTAAAGGTGAGAAGGGGGGACAGAAAGCATTTGCTGAGATCGGGGGCGTACAGTGTATGCTTGTTTTATTGTGCCTGGACATTCTGTCCAGACCAGAGCAATGACCTTTTGACCTCTCTGCCTCTCACCTCGTTGACCTGCTGTTTGTCGAGGTGGAAGATTTGGCCAGAGCTGGTGGCGGCAATTTCTTCATAGACTCTATAGCCGGGTTGAGTGCGGTCTCCACAATCACCCGTCAACACAAATACAACCTGGAAGACAAAAGGCAGGACAAAAGCAATCACACAAAGAGAATAAACTACGAGTCTGGCAGTTCATCAGGACTGCCTCAGCGAACACCATGCCGGCAAGAACAGATTCCATGGGACTTAGTGTTACTGTTCTGTTTACATTCTATTGGATCCCCGCAAAACATCCAACAGTAACACACTGAAGGCAGAATAATTTATGAGGAGCATTAGCCTCATCTTTGAAGCCTAAGCCTCTTCTTTGAATATAATTTACCAATGGTTAATAAATGGCACAAGACAATACGAATAGTTTTATGCCCCGATTTTACGGATCTTCCAGGTAAACGCAATCCTCTCCAACAGAGGCTCAGCCCTACCTGTGACTGGCGAAGCTGCACTAGTTGCAGGACGTCCTGTTTGAGGCGGTAGTCCTTAGCCCTGGCATCAGTGAACACATAGATGAAGGAGCCAGGCAGCGAAACCTCCAGGGCCTTCTTAATGGCACCAATGCTCATCTCAGGACAGTCTCCACCCCCCTGCGTGACCGAAAAATCCGACACACAGAGGCCTGACTCATTACTCTTTCTTGAATCATCCTAGTTACAGTCCCTATTCTGTCAAACAGGACATCAACATCATTTCAAACTTACATGGTTGCACTCATTTTGAACCTTTAAACATCATTTCTTGATTTGGACAAATTACCTCTTATTTTCATGTGCAGTGATTTCATACTGCTGGCTCATGAAGTAATTAAACACAGTGCCTTTGGTAAATTTATTAATGCTGAAATTACATTGCTTCCAAATGTTCGGGCCAGTGAACAAAGAACAGTTAGTTGGAACAAAAACCAGTGTACAGCTACTGCATGGATTTGACATCCCCGGTGTAAGGTGAGAGGTCATTGGCCCAGGTCACTTTTAAAGAGTCCACTGCAGACTCTTGGGGCTTTTTTGGAAAGGCAGGACAGGAGCCCACCAGCTGTGGTTGTTCCTGGACTATTGTCTTAATGACGGAATGGACTGGGGAAAACACATGAGTTACACGTTTTCCTGTGAACTAGAATCCACTCCTCAATGCCACAATGTTCTAAATAAGAAATAAAATGAGCCCTTCGACCTGCTGGACTGTATGGCCCTAAAACAAACAGCATAGTAAGTCTGATAAAACTCCAGAGTATTTTACTCTCAAGATTGACAATGCACTCTTTTTTATGGGAATGTTTATTTTGAGGGCCGAGCCTGAATGATCTTAAAATTTTTTGAGGATTTCGCCTCAAACGTTTTCAAAATTTTCTAATTTTTTCAGTTTAGAAATCTAATTAAAATATTTTATTTCATTCATAATGGCTCAAGACATTATATTTTTGCATAATTAGAATTTTAAGCAACTTATAAAGTGTTTGCAAGAACATTGCTGTTTAGTGACAAGTCTTCCAATTCAAGTTCCTTACTTCAGTACTCCTTGTTGGTCTCAGGATGTTCTCATAAAAAAAGGTTCTTATAAAAAAAGAGTTTATGACAACAACAGATCTGAATCCAGCATTAACTACAGGCAGAGAGGAGTAATGCACGAGATTATTACCATCCTTTTTCAAGCCTTAAACTACAACACATCAAAAAAAAAATCTAAATATTTACAAAATAGTCTACTGAAAGTAAAATGAACATGCTTTCTGGGCTTCAAATTAATTTGGAATATACTGTACATATCCATTGGGCAGTTTTTTCTTTAGATGCCAACTAAAGCACACAAAAATTGAAAAGCAAGAAAGCTTTTGACAGATATGCCAATTTGCATTGCAATGTAGAGATATGTCAAGGATTTGTGTCATCAGAGACAAGCAAGACTTGAAGCATTTCATTTCATATAAAAACATGAACATGGGTAAGAAGGCACTTCCAATGCCATGATCAGAATGAGTCATGTGACCCCCCCCTCCCTGCCATACTGACTCAAGACCTTCTGACTCATTCCCAGAAAAAGATGGTCGACCCCACGCACAAACCTGCAGAACTCAGTATGATTCACACTTATGTAGGAAAAAAAGCCAATGCGGAAATCCCAGTTTGAGAGCAGGTTAAAGCTGGAATCGCTGCAGAGAACTACTGTAATCCATTAATTTGCCGCATTACCATTTTTACAGGTAATCTCTCAAGGCTCGCTGCACAAACCTGCACAAATAGTTCTTGGAGGTCATGTTGGAATTTCTTTGGATCAGTGGTGATAGACACAGGGCCAATTTCTGCAACATGGAAAAATACAATTAAAAAAACACATTTTGTTATCAAGACACCCTGGCCTCATGAATTCATTGAAAGGATAGTAAGATTTTTATATCCAATAATTATTAGTGCAGACCTGTTCTCCTTCATTTTCCTTTACAAACATGTTTCATAATGATAAGAATAATCCATTGGCAATTAAAGACAGTTTTCTTCTCTTAGGGCAATTAAATAACAGGCTAAATTCAGTTCAGAAAGACAATTTACACATAAATAGGCCTATGCTCTACGATAGGTAAACTACTATGAAAGTTTCAAGCTACCTTATTGGCAGATCAGGCAATCTTACCTGTGCCTTATGATTGTTTAAATTAGATCAAAGACAAAGATTTGAAACACCTTTGCACAACTTTTGAATAAGATAATAACAATTTTGATTGAAACACATCAAATTTCACAATAAAAAATGAATGATTGTTGTCTTACCATAGAGAGAAGAACTTGTTACACCTGATGGTATGAAGTGTTTTTGTAATGAATGTCTTGTTGATTTGGAAAAATGATTGAGAACAGGACTGTCAGGACTGATTATTGTTTTAAAGGGATGTTCTATGCCCACCAACTCTTCTGTTCTGGCTATGCCAGTCTACCCACTCTTCTGTTCTGGCTATTCCAGTGTTGCAAAGTACCAGGATAGTTTGGGTCTCATAAACAAAAATGTGCATCACATGATTTCATGGGCTACTGTAATACTGCCATGTTAATAAGAAAACACTGTTCCTACTGAACTTACTCTACCAGAGATGTCAGATTTGCCCAGCTAGCTTCAGTGGTTTATTCTCATTCCTATTCAGCATCCTAAAGTTTCCAAAAATGTGGAAGTACCCTGCAAAAAAATGTGCAATAGGAATTCCTATAAATGTGCTGTAGGAATCCAATAGAATTCTATAGAACTTTAGTACCAAAAGTCCTATAGAAAAAACGTTCTATAGAAAACAGTTCCATAGAAAATCTCTGGAGGACTCTTTTTTTATTCAGTTTGGCATCTTAAATCCCACCCAAAATTGGAAGGCAACCACAAACAAAGCAACCATTTTATATGACATTTCCCAGCAATCATTTCCCAACTTGCATCTCTGTAGCACAATGACCTCTCATGTGCTACTCTGACCAGGGCTCAAACCCAGACACTTCTGCTCCGCCATGCGGTGCTTTAACCAAGTGAGCCATTCAGGATTTATGGTTAGATATAACCTTTAGATGTATAAAGACAGTGGGAATAAGTCTCAGCAGACCTCAAATTGTATTCAAATTAATTCTAAATCTGTATATAATCTGCAATCACATGCATGTGAATGGAAAGGCATAATTTGATTGAATTTTTAAAATTAAGGGAAAAGTTCAAAAGGTCAAAATTTCAATGTAATTCTGTCTTCGTAAGCAATAGAGGAACACGAGTTTTCCATTATAGCATAATAAAGTTGTAATGCCTTACATTTATATTTTTGAATTGCTGCCGAGGAAATGGAAAGAGGTCTTCATACACCGTAACTGAAATACTGCTAAGTTGTGTGGTCAGTCAGTCAATCAATGGTCTGATCAGAGAATCAATGAGTAGGTATGTGCCTGGTACCCCATGTGCTTAAGCACACCTTAAAGTTAAAAGGGACACAATTTCCTTGCTACTTCAGTATCGTGGATATCACTGCATATTGCACACTTTCATACCATTAGTCCGGTTTCTCACTTCTAGAACCCAGGTACACATAAGGTAAATTGACCCTTCGACAGAGCATTGCAAGGATTCATAAGATTTATTTTTATTTTTATTTAACCCTTATTTAAGATGTCTTTCCCAATAAGCTTTTGTTCTATTAGAAGGTCCTACAGACCATCAAAGTCCTATAGAACAGGTTTTTCAACTAGGGTGTTCTACAGGAAGGTCTTATAGAACAGCAATAATCTAATAGGACTTTTTTTTCCACAGAGGTGCTCTATAGGTTTCTAGCAAATTCCTACAGAACACACGGAAAATCCCATAGAACATGCTCTTCTACTAAAATGTTCTACAGAGTTCCATTGATGTTCTGAAGAGTTCTAGAGAATTCTATAGAATTCCATAGAAGTCCTATAGAACATTTTTTGCAGGGTACAATCTGTAGTTCGATCAACCTTACAAGAACCAGAAATTTTCCGCTGGATGAGAGATTTCTGATGAATAAACAGATGAATAATTTCTGATGACTAAACAGAAAATTCTCAGTCCTGGCAACATTGACAATAACTAAACATTATTTATTAGCATCTGCTAACTGGAATGCAATTAGACAAAGCCAGTTGAAAATCAGCAAAGTATCTATTAAACCCTATATGCAGGTGCCAAATCAAGCCAATCCTTGCACAAACTCATTGACCAGAGGTGTGCTACCCAGAACTACTGATTGTTTGTGAAGCCAAATATCAGCTGCCCCCCTTCTTCCTCAAACAGCCAAATATGGACAGATTTTTGCCTCGGAGTGAACAATGTTTTACTACTAACTGTCTTGACCCATAGTATAACTTTTGCATCAAATGCAAGTAGATATTATTATTCTTAAATCTTCCGAACAGTGAAAATGAAGGGGGCTCTTGTAGCGCCTATCCATATGGTCCCCAAACTAAAGAAAAAATGAACTGCAAGTTATTTGGCCACAGAAACTTTATAATATCCTCCCTTACAATGTAATATCATGCTAACAATGAAAAATATCTCCTACTCATCCTCACAGACTCTCTTTCATCAATAAATGTCAATGAAATCATTCTATGTAGTACACTATGCTATACTTCAAAGTATGTAATCATTAATTCCATTGTAATGACATGATGTGTCCCAAATGTCTCTATTTCTGATCAATTGAAGGGCAAATTAACAACATTCATTCCAGACATAACCTGAGCTTGTGGTATTGCTCCAGTACTATCGGCATGACTTTGATCATATCGGAAAATCAGCTATTCAAGCAAAACCTAGGGGTTGTCTTTTATAATTGTGGTAAACATGCAAATGTGGAAAATAGGACACAGTGCAAACAATTTAAATCTAACGAGCAGTTGTATGAATCTAATCCAGCCTTTATAATTGCTCGAGCAGTACATTACAGTAGTCAATAAAAATAGAAATTATAATGACAGAGTACATAGCTAAATGGCAAAATAGTACATAGATAAGGGTATTTTGCCTGAACTATGTCTTCTGAGTTCAATTATCTGTGCATCGTAATGCGTTGGAGAAGAACAGACAAGGTAAGGCCTCTTTACACATTTGATTACCACCACTCAAGAATGAGATTCTGATGGACGGGATATAACATTAAAAAGAAAATGTCTCCCATTGGATTAAGTAGCGAAGACTCTTACCAGAGCTGAGATATTTAAAAAGACAAGATGCACAAAAAGAGAGAATGCTCGGACTTGGCTCCACTTTCTATTTTATGTATTTTTTTCTGGAGGGATCATGAATGATGGAAAAAAATAATGTTGAATTCTGAAAGGGACCTCTCTACACATTAGCAGCAGTAACATTGAGTATTTCAATTGATATGATATAGGAGATTTTGATAATTGATTTACAACACAGGGAATTTATCATGCATAATTGTTATTCCCTTAGCAGAATTTCACTCCTGTATTATCGTTCAATTGGGTATGTATGGCTTTATGCTGTTGCCATGAGTTTAGACAACTTTTTCATGATCTATATATCATGAAATATTCCCTGGTAGCCTCTGTATATGCTAAGCTGGTAGCAGATCAGGTTTAATGGGCATATATGATTCGTCCAACATCTATACCACTATTTCAAACTTAAGTACTCAAATCTTCCAAATATGTTTCCTGTCAAACAGTCATTTTAAACTCAAAGTGTCTGGAAATTAATCAAACAACAGTCCACTCAAATGAGCAAATATGCCTGGTTAATTAAGACTCCATTACTTAAAAAACAACTGATTCAATTGAGCAAAGCTGCCAGGTTATAATAAGATAACAATTAATTCTTGGGAGTCATAGGGCATAATTAAGAATCTGATGTCCAAAGAGCCATTAATTGCAATTGCATTTTAGTAAATGATTTGGAAGAAAAGGGCTCACAAACATGTCAAACACTAATTACTCAAATGAGTAGGAGTGCCTAATGAAATGAGACAGGGAATCCAGATTCAACACCAAGCTGCCCTGCCAGTGCCATGAAAACACCCATTCAAATTCCTAGAAAGTTAACTGAAACAAAACAATACTCTTGAAACATGTCAAACAATAATAAAAATCTTGAAATCTGTGTTATTGAATTGAAAGACAAGCCATCCTTGCACCAAACTCATACCCTTTTTTTTCTGTCTTCATTTATAGGACATTTATTGTATGCAATCAGAAAGACCAACATTTGCATTTGTTTCCTCTAAAAGTATCTCAATATTAGTTAAATAAGAAACAACCTCCTAGTATTTAAAAGCCTTAAATACATTAAAAGCCTTTATTCTAAGTAGAAGGGGAATATCCATACCAACTAAAAGCCAAATGCATTATCACTACATTAACTTGTCTGTCCGCAACGTTTTTGTCCTGTCCGACACGCAAAACGTTGCAGACAGGACAAAAAAGAGTTGTGGTTTTTGATGAGCTGTGTTGAGATTTTTCAAAAACCTTTTTGTTATATTGTTTTATACTACCTAAGCTAAGAGAATTCTGACTTTGGTGTTTATAGGCTTATTATTGTAGGAAAAAAATAAACTTTTTTGTTCCAACCCTGTGTTGGACAAGATACTTGACACCCGTGAAGTGGAAATTTTATCACTTCACAATCTGAAAAAGAAAACTCACTGATGGATTGTCTGCATGGACATAAAACCTATCCTGTCAGCAAGAAAAAAATTTCAAAAATGAAATGCACCACGAGAAAATGACAAAAAATGTGTCCTGTCCGCAACGCTCTGGACCCATGAATTCGCGAGAAAATCTAATTTGCATAATTAAGGAGCAAGAATTTCGACTCAATTTTCTTTTTTCCAGTAAGTTCAGATAACTATCTAAGTCATCCAATTGTTTTTTTGGTAAGATTCAGACATTAAATTTTTTCATGCCACTTCACAATTAACATGAAATGGCCCTGGTGCAATTACGGCATCATTTAGATGCCTGTGAACAAGGTTACTGCTTATCTGTGGAAAGGATTTAAAATGCTGAGCAATAACAAAAACAATCAGACTGCAGTTTATCAAAACCAGAGCTGAGGAACACTGAGTATAGTGACTGAGGGAGTCATCTAGAATCAAGTTTTTTCCTGAATAGGTTTGATGTCAGCATCGGCTACTGATGACAAAAACTAGAGCTAATAAAGTGTCAACATGGCTCCATTTAGGGACAGCTCAGACCTTTGAGAGGATGGTATTTTGGTTTTTGTTACATTCTCTTACAGTGATGCACACAATGTTAGGTCATGAAGTCAACTGGTATTTGTCCTCATACATATAAATAAACTAAAATCATTATTCACAAACACAGTTGAGCAATTTCAATTTGGCACTTCATTATTCACAAACACAGTTGAGCAGGTTCAATTTGGCACATTGTAGTTTGTTTTCTCAAAACACGAAGGACTGAATTTAATTTCAAGTTAAGGTTGAATAACAAATTGTTGAAGGATTTTTTTTTTTTTTTTTTTACCGTAGAATTCATGCTGTATAATGTGACAGCCTCACAGGGGACATATTATTTTTTTTTAAAAAAGCCTTTTTAGTGCTTGTGCACATGTATTTCAGTATTTGAAGTGTCAAGCAACCAACAAAACTGTGAAATAAGACAACCCAGTCAGATTTTTGTGGGCTGCCTTTTTCATAAAACATGGTCTTCAGCATTCCATTCTCACATCACATGCAGGCTTGTGAGAATTATTCTGTCCCTCATTTGAATATCTCCTCCCATGGATTGAGAACTACTTTCAAGAAAGAGCACCATTTTTTTTTTTTTTTTTTTTTTGCAAGCGATGGACCTAGTGGCATTATGGCCTAGCAAAGAGCAAAGCATGGACTGCTTTGTTGTTGGCTACAAAGACCAGTACACATCACAACATCTGCTCCCTGCCTCAGAGGACAGAAGAACCGAGTGGGTTTTTCTTTTATGGCAACATCCCTGTTTCAATTTGCAAAAACCTAAATGTGTGTGCAATCCAATTTTTGTCTGATTCCTATATACTACTAATTTGGGTCAGCACAGCATGGACAGGCAATGAAATTTATATGTATTAAAGGGGACCTATTTTGATTTTCAGAAGATACAATGAAGGGGCGACTTCGCTTTATTTTCAAGGGGAATCTTCAGCTAGCTAGCTGCTTCCAATTTCTGTCAATATTCAAATTGAATTCCGACATAACATTAATAAAATTTTTATGGCTTGGCTGTTGATGTAGCCAGCGACTAAACTGACTGAGAATTTAGTTACTGCCACGAGTTTAGTCAGAGGCAATGGACTGGACACATTAATAGGAACAGATAGCGTGGGTGACCATTTTAATGGAATTTGGTCATGGAAGAATAGCGCACCGTTCACATTCAATAGAATGTTAATTAATGGTTGCAACTATCCAGATGCTAGCCATTGATTATTCTTAATGTTAAAGACTGGATTTCAAGTGTAGGTAACCTTTAATGGTGACTGTACACTACCAGTCAAAGGTTTTAGGACACCCCAATTTTTCCAGTTTTTTAATAGAAAATTATGCAGTTTAATGTCTCATTGTACTCTGGAATGAAAGCATAGACATGATAGAACAAATTAACAATCGAAGTTAAAAAAGAATTCATGGAATCAATTTATAAACCAAAAAGCATTTTAAACTTTTGAATCAAAGTAGCCACCTTTGGCAGATATAATGGCTGAACACACTCGTGGCATTCTTTCTACAATGGAAATCAAATATTCTTCAGAAAGTTCTTCCCAACTCTGTTGCAGAAGTTCCCATAAATGTGTGGCCCTTGTAGGTTGCTTTGCTTTCACTCTTCTGTCCAGTTCATCCCAAACCATCTCGATGGGGTTTAAGTCTGGAGACTGTGCTGGCCACTCCATGTTTTCAAGCTTACCATCTTGTTCTTCTTTCCGAAGGTAGTTCTGCCAGAGCTTAGACTTATGTTTTGGGTCATTATCTTGCAGTAGGGTGAACCCCTGACCAACTCGGCGCATACCAGACGGTACTGCATGGCGCTGCAGAATGCTGTGGTAGCCGTTTTGGTTCAGGATGCCTTTCACTCTAAGTCCCTGGATCCAGCAAAACAGCCCCAGACCATCACACTTCCTCCTCCATGTTTGACAGTTGATGTCACACACTGAGGAACCATCCTTTCACCTACTCAACAGCGTACAAAAAACCTGTAACCTTACCTTTTGTTTCAAACTTCTGGCAGTTCACCACTTACCTTTGTACCATTTCAAGCTTTTTGTTGGACTGGAACTGCATAATTTTCAATAAAAAACTGGAAAAATTGAGGTGTCCTAAAACTTTTGATTGGAAGTGTATGTCGCACTTCTTCGTGAATATAACCGCCATCTGTGCTAAGCCTGCAGATGTTATGTTTCCATACTTACAGTGTAGTTTAATAGCAAGCCTGTTGACTACTTATTCAGTCAACTGGATTTAGAGACTGCCACAAGTCGGGGGATTTTGACATTGTCGCTCTCCATTGATACAATGGGCTGGTGACTCTGTCTGCTGGTCAATCAGAACAGAGTTCATTGCAAAGAGGGAATGCCCACTCAAAATAGCTTGTTTTTCAGTGGCTAAGGAATGACAAGAATCAAAGTGCCAAAAAAAAATCATGGATTTCCTTGTTTTTTCCCCCTAAAAAGTTTATAAACCTCCCTTTTGGACATAACCTGAAAAAACTGCATAATAGGTTCCCTTTAAAATATGTGAAATGTGCATACCTATACTGTTAGAACATGCTCTCATTGACACCCACTTGAACAGGGAGATACGTTTACCCCGAGTCATGTGAAAGGGAGGCACAGTTTGTGCTTAGCTGACCAGCGTGCATTGTCTGAGAAAATGATTTCCAATGGATGCATCGCCACGCCTCACAAATTGGCAAGTATTTGAGGATGTCCCTTGGGCAGTCTAAACTGGATATCCGAGAATATGTCTCCACCCTTCTTCATGCTTAGCGAGACTATGAAGACTGATTGTGATGGCCAGAGGACTGAGCCTGTCCATCCAGCACAGCACGTTAGCCCAGCTGCTCTCTTTCCTCATCCTCAGTGCTGGCACTGAATCACTTTCCCAAAATACAAACTTGTCTAAAACGGCATGAACACTTTGATTAATACACCTAAACAACTCATATTTACTTCAACCATCTGAGCGCTCAATGTATCACAGATCTCAACCCTTTTTTTTCTGCACATCAACCACAGCAACCACAAAAAGACAATGGAAAAAAGGACAATTGGACTCATTAGAATGCAATGGACTCACTGTCAGCCCTGTATGAGACTCTCCGTCAAATTATCAGGGTGATGGTGGAGGGTGTAAGGCAGTCAGGGATACAGCACGTACTTTATGTAAGGAGATGTGATCATGATTTTCCCTATGTCTGGCACGTTAGAAGTCTTCAGGCCACAAATCAATGGTGGAGTAAACACTCAGAATGGACACAGGACTGGGAAGGATCAAGGGAAAAGCTCTGAGAACCAGCTGTGCACTGGAAGGTGGCTGTAGCACTCATGTAACAGGCTTGCCTCGGGAACCTTATTTATAATAAAAATCTCGAGTAGCTGTAAACTCCCGGAATTATTTATACTTCACTATTTAATATATTTTTCTTTCAATCTGTGCCAATCCATCTTTTGCTCTAAACTGACTTGTAGATCACTTCATGGACATGACATTTCTGAATAAACAGACAAAGTCCCCCCCCCATGGCATACATGCCTAAAACTGACCTTGTCACTCCATTTTTCCAATTGCTGAATTTTACTGCAGTTTCATCTCTTCACAAATTTCCCAAGACAACATCATGCAGTACACTTAGAGGCTCCAAACAGAACCCCCTGTACTACCATCGGTCCCGTTTTCCACCCTTTCTGGCTCTCATTTGGTAACAAAGGCTCCCTGGTTTTTCCAGAACATTGGATGGGGGCGATGGGAGGTAATTGCATTCAAGCAGACAGCATATGCTTCCAATCATACTTAAAACACCCTCCCATTCTCCTCCCCCACACCCACATAGAAACGCTCCTTCTCTGATGTTAAAATCCATGGCTGCTTCCGTTAGACGCATCGCCCTAAGGATACAAGCCCACATGCAGCCCAAATCACTCTTTGTACCCCCGTGCATGAAATCAAGCACTCTACTTTCATGTATCCACTTCTTTGAGATTGTAGGAGTTCAAGATTGACTGTTGAAGAACCATACTTTTCTTCTGAAGCATTCCAGAAAAATGAGAATTCTAGTCTAAACATACTCAGTAACGCAAGTTTAGCAACACCTGATATAAATGCACAATAAACGAGTTAACTATACTGAAATGTCTATTTAATTGTCTCGACGATTACAGGGAACAATTAGACATCCATGAATGCACCACACAGTTGCGACTCAAATAGCTGAGAGGAATGAACGTCACCTAGCGTGCATGGGGGTGGATTGACCAGTTTCCCACAAGACTGGCCCTAACCCTTAGTAGCGAGTGTGACGCCCACCGGCCTGTTGAACTGCATGTCATTTTGTTACGTTGTGATGACATCATGACAAAGCGATCTTCACGTGACATCGTTTTACCTGGTCTACCGCTATGAGGTCGGTCTTTGACGGTTGGAGTCAGTGCTGTAACGTGTCTGAAGACGTGAAATGGTGCTGACATTAAAGTGCTGCCCAACTTGTCGTAGCTTATTGCTGCCCTTAAAATGCCAATGGCTTCATGTATGGCATTTTGAGACATTCCACTACGTTGCTGAATAACTTTAAATTTGCGCTTTTTAGTGTTCTTCGTTCAACAAAGAGCATACCTAACGTCTCACTCAGGTTTTAATGGGATTGGAGTGACGGGATTCAGATGGGCCACGAATCGCAAAAATCATGTGCAGAGCACGCGTAAATGAACATGTATGTGACCAGGATTCAGCGTAACTTGTGTTAGTGCGACACGCTTTGTTTAGGAAGACTATAGCTCGCCATTTCACCATATTTTATTTTTTTCAACAATGGTCGTGTTGCCAAATTTTCCTTGCTGAGTTTATAAAGCTGATAGCTATCATATTATGCTATTATCTGACACTGAAAGGCCGTAGCCTACGTCAAAAAATGGCAAACATGGCCTAAATTAATCACAATTAACAAAGTACAACCACAATTCCGAAATAGCTGGGACAAAGTGTAAACTGTGAATAAAATCAAAACGCAATGACTTTCAAATCACACCAGCCAGTATTTTATTCACAATAGAACAGAGATAACATAGCAAATGTTGAAACAGAAATTTTACAATTTTATCCACAAAATGAGCACATTTCAAATTGATGGCTGCTACAGGTCTCAAAAAAGTTGGGAAAGGGGCCTGTTTACCATGGTGTAGCATCCCCTCTTCTTTTTAACACAGAGTAGAGGCATCTGGGTATTGAGGAGACATGTTTCTTGAGTTTAGCCATTGGAATTTGATCCCACTCTTGTTACCCCACCCCACCCGAAGGGTGAGGGCAAGGGGTATTGTTTTTGGTTCGGTTTGTTTCCGTGTTTGTGTGTTTGTTTGTTAACACTCTAGCGGCAAAACTAATGGCCAGATTCACCCCAAATCCGGTATAGGGATTGCCACTGACCCAGAATAGATCCCCATTAAATTTCGTACAAGTAGCAGAAAGTATGTGTGAAGGGCGGGGTTTGTTGTGCCTGGCACCACTTGTTTAATACAGGCTTCCAGCTGCTGAAGAGTCTTGGGTCTGCTTTGACGGACTTTTCGCTTAATTATGCGCCAAATGTTCTCAATCGGTGAAAGATCAGGACTGCAGGCAGGCCAGTTCAGCACACGGACTCTTCCACTACGAAGCCATGCTGTTGTAATAGCTGCAGTATGCGGTTTTGCATTGTCCTGCTGAAATACCCACGGCCCTCCTTGGAATAGATGTCGTCTGGGGGGGAGCATATGTTGCTCTAAAACCTTTATATACCTTTCAGCATTCATGGTGCTTTTTAAAACATGCAAGTGTCCCACACCATATGCACTAATGCATCCCCATACCATCAGACATGCTGGCTGTTGAACTGAACACTGATAACAGGAGGGGTGGTCTTTCTCCTCCTTAGCCCGGAGGACGCCCATGACTTCCAACAAGAATGTCAAATTTGGACGCGTCTGACCACAGGACACTTTGCCACTTTGCTACAGTCCATTTTAAATGAGTCTTGGCCCACAGAACATGGCGGCGCTTCTGGATCATGCTCAACAATGGCTTCCTTATTGCATGATAGAGTTTTAGGTGGCATCTGTGGATGGCACGGCAGACTGTGCTTACAGACAGTGGTTTCGTTAAGTATTCCTGGACCCATTTAATAATGTCAATGACAGAATCATGCCGGTGAGTGATGCAGTGGCGTCTGAGGGCCCGAAGATCACGGGCATCCTGTAAAGGTCTTCGGCCCTGTCCCTTACGCACAGAGATTTTTCCAGTTTCTCTGAAAGTTTTGATGATGTTATGCACTGTCGATGATGAGACCTTCAAAGCCTTTGCAATTTGACCTTGAGGAACATTGTTTTTAAAGTATTCCACAATTTTTTTACGCAAGCCTTCACAGGTCGGAGAGCCTCTGGCCATCTTTACTTCTGAGAGACTCAGCCTCTCTAAGACATCACTTTTATTGCCGATCATGTTACACACCTGATGCCAGTTAGCTTAATTACTTGCTAAATGTTCTTTCAGCTGATTCTCTTACATATTAATCGCTTTTTTCAGCTCTTTTTTGCCTGTGTCCCAACTTTTTTGAGACCTATTGCGGCCATAAAATTTGAAATGAGCTTATTTTGTGGATAAAAATGTAAAATGTCTAAGTTTCAACATTTGAAATGTTATCTATGTTCTATTGTAAATAACATATTGGCTCATGTGATCTGAAAGTCATTGCATTTTGATTTCATTCACAATTTACACTTCGTCCCAACTATTTCGGAATTGGAGTTGTAAAAAAAAAATGCATATGCGTGATGATGCAGGTCCCAGGTGGTACGTTTATACAGACAAATACAACTTCACGATTAACACTTTCGTGACCATATTTGAAACTGTAGTAGGCCTTACGTGTTTGTTCAGGAAATCGAGCGATCCCTGCTGGTGAACGTCATTAAGAACACCTAATTGCAAGAACAGCATTTTAAAAGGACGCAAGTCTTGCTTTAAACAGGATAATTAAATTGCAGTTAAATTCTAAGTCCATATTTTACACTTACTTGAATGAAGCAGAACAAAATAACAATTGCAAAAAAAAAAATAAAAAACCAAAAAGAAATTGTCACACCATTATTGTGCCAGCAAGTAAAAAGGAAATTCTCCATCATTTTTCCTCACCTGGATCGTGGAAGGGAACGAGGACAAAATTTTGAATCGGTCTAGTTCTCCGGCTGAGAGTTTTTTCCAGGATTCGAGAGGCGCCATCTATCACCTGTTTGAGGTCGTCGTACATGGAGCCCGTAACATCGAAGACAAAAGCTAGTGTCGAGGCGCTGTCACTGAAACCGACAGCTTCGTCCACGCCTGGCACAGCTAGTAGTTTTGGGACACTAGCCAAAAGTACCAATATACAGCACTTTGTCCAAATGCGGGTCATCTCTGCTTTAAAAAAATATGCAAATTTTTTAACGATGAATTCCGAAAATCTTAACACATGGCCGATGTATCCTTAGCTCAACGTCTCATGCAAATGGGGTTTTCCACATAAAAAAACATAAAGATTAAATTATTTTAAAAAATCCAAAACTTCCAGCCGTCAGACAATCCAGTGTACAGTTTAAAACGGCTCGCAGTGTTTTCAAAGAAAATAGCTCCAATGTTCCGGTACGCAATAAAACCGCGTTTAGGCATGAAAAGACGGTAGAAATCCAAATGACAGTTTAAAACATCTCCAGGTCCATGTGCTTGAATGCGTAAATTCAGATTAGGGAGCGGGACGATGGAGCACTTTCACTACTAACTCCCCTTGATAAATTTCAAACTGCACTTTAGAAACGGGGGCGGGAGGGTGTTAAAGGGGTCCTGAGTAGTTTGCATCTGTTGTGTATATACTCATGTGCGTCTGTGTAACTTGACCCGACTCTGACTTGGAGTGTTAACCTCGGACCTCACTCGACAGTTTTCAGAAGACGCAGCGCCTTCCCTCGGATGCAAGAGGAAAAAATATCCAATTTGTGGATTAATCAGTTGTATCTAGTATTGTTGGCATTGTCAAGGGCGCAAGGCACCCAGAATCCAAGTTACTCCTCGTTTATTAATAGATATGATGCTGTATATTCAGCTGGCATACTGCTAATTTTATCCTGTAATTCTTAGGGAAAAGCAACCCCCTTGGGTATGAATGGAACTGAGTTGACATCGCTGAAGAGCACCACCATATGGTTTTAGAAATGCATCGGACAGAGAGATACATTTCCTCCACGTCGATGAGAAATGTAGATACGTTAAGTAGCTACGCAAAATGATCTGATAATTTAATCACTGCCAGTGTTTGTTTTTGATTATTTTCGCTTGATTAAACTGATCCTTGTACACTTTATATCGACAAGACTTCAGGAAACAGCACACGCATGTTGTTTATATGGAGACATAGGCCTACGATATCA
The DNA here is from genome assembly GCA_029692085.1 of Gymnothorax javanicus. Taxonomy (NCBI): domain Eukaryota; kingdom Metazoa; phylum Chordata; class Actinopteri; order Anguilliformes; family Muraenidae; genus Gymnothorax; species Gymnothorax javanicus. Next base: position 50,333,829 of record CM056194.1, read on the forward strand.
TACACTCAGAACAACTGATTAGGAACTTTAAATTATAGGAAAAAGAAAAGTGCTTCTCCGGTCTAAGTGGCCCGTAAACGACGATTTTGTTTGAAGCTCCCACCAAAGTATACCCTAAAAAGAGCTGGACATAGTGTCTATGTTTTTATTTTTATATTCTGTCTTTAGAAATAGGCTTTAAATAACGGAAGAATGGAAGGAAATGACAGGCATTTGAGAAATTCAGTGTTAAACTGAGACATTGAGATATCGAGGTCATTGGTTTTAAAATTAAATCTTTGCGTCTGTGGTAGGAAGGACGTTACCTCCAATCGTAAATAAAACCAGGGCTGCGTCCGAATAGTCTTTTTTGCTTAAGAAAGTTCCTAACTCCTAAAAAATGATCCGGAAATAATTACGTGGCAGCCATGATAAGTGGATTCCAATTCTTCAAATGTTAAGGAAAGGTGTCTCAGTGCTTCCCAATTTACCACCTTTAGCATAGCGTATACACAGAACCATCCTTTACGTAAAGAAACGAGATAAAGGTATCCCACAATTCTGCGCAATCTGCAATATTTAAAGCGGCGACCACTAATCCGACCAATCGCGTAAAGAAACGTTTTGATGGGCAGAGGATAGAACCGCCTCCGTGGTACCTGCTCGTCGTTGCGACGCAGCATGTCACTGCCGAGACGGCATCCTCAGTTACATCAAGTTTTCTTTTATTCCGTCGATTTTGTATGTGTTTAAAGCAGGGGTCGCGCACTGCACTAAAGTCCGCGAGTGTTTAATTGTAATTTCTGTTTGACATTCTCCTGATGCATAGGATAGCATCTGTTGTTGTGTCCGATTCGGTTGCACATCAAAGTACCACCTAAAAACGCAAAGCAATTATACAGCCTACCTAAAAGGCAGAGAGTATTCATATTCAGGCTTCATGAAACATTTCACTTTGAAATTGAAGGCAAAACACTTAGCAAATGCGCAAATCGCAGGAGATGGCAGAGTATTAGAATTTATCGCTTTACGATTCGTCATCTCATCTGATACCTTTCCTTAGAACAAAATGCTTCATCAGCATCCGTAAAGTTATTTTCCGCGCAATTTTCGTAAAATAGGGGCAGCACAATAACTTTCTCACGGGGAATTCGGGGCACAGAATTGGACACAATCGTTGCTTCTAATAATTTCGCTACGAACAGGGTCTCAGACAAAGAAACGCATTTCATAAATGGGGCAGCTTCGGTGAACAAATGCAACCTTGTTTGAAAGGTAAGGCAACGCACCGTATAGATATCAAGCTGCCTAAAACAACACACGTTTCAAAAATACAATTTGAAGACTTGTTACAATCATGGCAAGTGAAGCCAGTTTCCGAGCGATAATGCGGAAGCGAATTGTCTTTTGCAGAGACTATTCTCTCTGACCAATCAGTGGGCTACAATGTTGCACGTCACATTTTAGTACCTACTAGTACCTGGTCGGCCGTTTTTTGGAACCCCAGGAGAGCAGGTACTGGAAAAAGTACCTACTAGTACCAAGTACCAGGTACTTTTTCCTGATGGAAAAGCAAAAAAGGCGAGTAGAGGAAAAGCGCCATAAGTGAATTTGGATTCTCTAATTAGGGCAGTTGTCTTCCTAAGCTGATATGAATTCCCTTAGACACCTTTCCTTTCCCTTATGACGTTTTCCACAAAGGTAAAGAAAAGTGGTTAGGGATTAGAGGATAGGCCATCATTTTTTGACTATTCGGACGCTAGTTAAAAAATTACGTCATATCGTCTAATTCCGAACCACTGTTCTTTAACCTCTGCGTAAAACGTCATGAGGTAAAGGAAAGGTGTAAAGGGGACTCTTTTACAGCTTAGGAAGAGAACCGTGCTAATAAGAGAATCCGAATGCGCTTACACTAGGCACAGTGATCACCCGCCTCCTGCCCGTCATGTTCGTTTTCGTGATTGGCCGGATGGACGGTCATCGCGGAATAGCATTTCCTCCTTTCTTTTCAAAAAGGATGGTTCAGTGTACCCTATGCTAAGGGTGATAAATTAGGACGCATTGTAGCACTTTCCTTACATTTAAAGAATCCGAACACACTTATTATAGCTGCCACGTAAATACTTCCGGATCGTTTTCTAGGAGTTAGGAACTTTCCTAAGCAAAAAAGACTATTGAAACATTACGGCTTAACCAATTTATTTAACCTTTGTGGAAAACGTCATAAGGCAAAGGGAAGGTGTAAAAGGGAATTCCTAACGACTTGGGAGCACAACCGCCCTAATTAGAGATTCCAAATGCACTTACACTAGGCAACGTGATCATGAGTCCCCCTGCCCATCACGCCTCTTTACGCGATTGGCCGGATGAGTGGTCGCCGCTTTAAATATTGCTGCTGCGCAGAACTGTGGGATAACGTTATCTCCTTTCTTTTCGAAAAGGATGGTTCTGTGTACCCCACTTTAAAGGAGGTAAATTAGGAAGCACTGAGACACATTTCCTTAAAATTTTAAGAATTCGAATACACTTATCATGGCTACCCAGTAATTATTTCCGGATCATTTTATAGGAGTTAGGAACTTTCAGGCAAAAAAGACAATTCGGACGCAGCCGAGGCCTCAAATAACGCAAAATTTCCGGGTTCGAAACAGGCTAAATTACAGACCCCACTAAAGTAATCAATGCAATACAAATTCTGCACGTGACAATTCAAACCTGTTTGCGGTCTTGATAGCCATCACATTTTATTTCTGTCTACCATCGAGTGCCAAAACTTGACCCACTTGTTCTGATTTGGTTTATGCCATTCACTGAAGAATTCATTCTTTTTGTGTCTCCCAGTATCTAGGCTATCATTTCATTAAGGCATTGGTGGTAATGTCAATTTTATGGACCTGCTGGATGAACCATGCTAAGTAAAAAATCTGGGAGGAAAGGTGGAGAAAGCACCATGTTGTAAGGGCTTTGCTCTCCCTGCTACCCCAGAATAGTCAAGCTGTTTGTAGACATCAGAGAATGGCCCTCATTTTCCAAGGTTTAGATGTATGAATTGTCAAAATGTAAATTTAAGCTTTTACATTATCCTGTGATACAAACACGTTTTCAAATATGCTCATTGTGAACTTGATGCCAGCAACAGGTTTCAAAAAAGTAGGGACTTGGGCAACAAAAGACTCGAAAAGTCGCATGATACTAATCAAAAGGCCTACGCCCAGTGGAACACCTCACGGCTAATAAGGTTAATTGGCAACAGGTGAGTAACATGATTGGGTGCAAAAAGAGCATCCCAGAGCCGCTAAGTCTTTCAGAAGATGGCGAGGGCTGCTTCACACTGTTAAAGACTGCGTGAACAAACAGATTGACAATTTAAGAATAACGTAAAGTTGCAAAGAATTTTGGGATTTTGTCGGAAACGATGGCGTAGTGGGTAAGAGCAAAAAGGTCTTGAGCGCAGCGCTTTCTACTTCGAATCCTGGGAGGGGTGTGCTCCTTGTGCGCAGGGGAGTGCATTCAGGTTTATAAAGAAGAAATTTTGAAATTATAACTACACAACAACCTACGCCTCCTACTGTAAATCTCAGGTTGTAGTGACAACAGGTGATATTTCACTTCAACATATCTGCCACCAGCAATAATTTATCTTTGCTTCAGTAGTTGCTACTGTCAAATGTCAAGAGCACAGACCAGGTGAAAGGGCCTTGCTACCCACGGAGCAGACTCCCTGCAGGCAGTCTAAACCAGAAAAAGCATTGGAGACGAGAGGGAAGATGAGGAAGGCAAGGGTCATCTCACACCTTCAGGCCCTCAAGCCCCAGTCCAGCTCTAATGAACAGAGTTATCTCCTGCAGACAGGGATCAGCTGGGGGAGATATGAGGGAGATTAGGCCCACATGAGGGCTTAAGGGCTAAACCCTGTCTTTTGTCAAAGTGGACTGTATGTAATCCATGTTTAGCCACAAACTCAAATGAGTTTTTCCAGTTAATGCAAGAGAATTAGCATTGGGTCATCCAGGCTGCCACACACCTTGAAACTCCAATATGCTGCTGCCACATTTTAGAACATTATTCAACATCAAAAATTTGATAAAAATTTCAGAAAAGAAGCAAAGTCAATTACGTACAAGATAGAAGGTGACTGAAAATCCAAACTGAGCAAAAGATTTAACTCAGTAAAACACAGCTCCTGACTCAAGACTGCTTATACCAAATCCAGACCTGTGACTCAAGTCACGTGGATTACAACCACATGAGCAGTGAGAGAATGGGGAAAACCCAGCAAAAACAATTGATTGTCAACACAAACTTCAAGTCATACTAGCAGCAACAGCTCTACAAGACAAAACTAGAATGTGTTTTTACTCGTAAAAACGTATGTCTCCCACCTGGTGCCCCTTCCCTGCCTAACCCACCGGATTGACGGACGGACAGACAGGCACATACCAGAAGGCACCACTGCAGCAGGACCTGAGTAGTAAGTATGCAGAGTGTCGTTAAGATCATGCAAACGGTTGTGGAGTTATGCTCCGGACAGAAATTGATGACATCCGGACGGACAGACAGACTGATGGACAGACAGGCACATACCAAAAGGCACCATTTCAGCAAGTAGGCAAAGTTTCGTTAAGATCATGCAAATGGTTTTGGAGTTATGCTCCGGAAACGAAGTGGGAATGCCGCCGCGAACACAAACGGGAAGGGGAGACATAATTATAGGAAAGACCTCTGCATGCAAACCATTGTGAAGTGGTCTCTAAACCAGGAGTGGGCAACTCTGGCTATGAACGGCTACTGTGCAAGCTGATTGGGTGTATTCCTGCACAAGCAATTTGTTTAAGTCAATTGAATAGCCAGTGAGCCTACATACTTTGTTATCATGACTATACTTGCCAGCTGAGGAAACAAAGAAAGCCAGCAGACTATGTAGCCCTCTGGGAATAAAACTGCCCATTCCTGGTGTACATATTCACTAAGTGTCCTGTGATTCAGTTTAGAATAAAGGAGATCCAAATGAGCACATATTAGGGATTCATTTTACAGAGTAGCAGTCAGCTCAAGACAGATATACGCGAGATGTTCAGAGCAGTCATAAAACTGTGTATAAAATATGACAGACTATAATAATAGCAGGAACAAAGCAAGGATTCGAATTTGAACTGACGAGCTCAGAGCCACTGCAATTTACTTATGTCACAAGATGAAAGAATTTCTCTTTCATTTAATTCTTTAAAAGAATTCTTTCAAATAATTATGTCTGAAAATGAAAAGGCTTTCACATCAACCTAAGCAATACTGAAGTTCATATTTCAACAAATGTATCAGACAGAATCAGTAATGGCAAAAGCGAACAATTGTACCCGGCAATCATTTTTTTTTATTATTATTATTTCAGAGCAGTATAAGCAGCATTACGGAGACAATTGTTCTGTAGCCTACATGGTAAACCCAGACAAAGAAGAGAGGTCTCCTCTGTTGACCCATGTTGCTCAAGAGTGATTTTAATTAATGGAGCCTGGGAAGGCTAAAATGCATTGACACTTCTTCAGAGCCTTACAGACTGAACACAAAAAGCTTTTACACAAGAGGGCTATGGCTTTGTTTAACAGGAAATCACATTACTGAGAGGACATTAAAAAGACACAGCAGAGCAATTCACGTAACTTCCCCACTCGTCCGGGGGTCTTAAAAGGCAGAGAGGAATCCCTTTCTTTCTTAACCGCGGGAAGCGTGACTGTACACAAGCTGGTGCTTCAGTCCTCAGAAGTCCTGCAGGGGCGGTGAAATACAGCTTTCCTCCCACAATATGCTAAGAACAACCGAAGTGGTGAACGAGCTGAAGAAAAATAATATGCATATCAACTGATTTTGTGGGCTGTTTTTCTTTTTTTGGTCGGAGGCGGTTCGTTCCACAGCCTATTGTTAGTCAAATGTATTTGACAACACTGTAGCCATTTCACACAATGGTGCGAGTCTGGCACACACTATAGTGTTTGCTGGTGCAAGCAAGCGAAGGAACACAGACGAAACACTGGAAACATACTGTACTTCAAAACATGTAAAATTAATACAGTTCGGGAAAATTTCACTGGAACAGATGAAGCTTCATCCTGGACTAAACTCAATTTTCTACTGAGAATCCACTTTCAGAATTGAATTTAGTCTCGGACTGGGCTCAATCAGTGTCCGTCAAGAGCCCAAAGAACCAGGGCTCAGGTTTCTCCTCGCTGAGAAGGGAGGAACCAGAACAGTGGTATCCTGAGCAACCATACATGCACTTCAACCAGTTCAGACAGCCAGGATACCATTCCCATTAAAATTACCAATACGCTGAAGGTTTCATTCAATATAAAACACAAAATTATTTATAAATAACACTTCAGTTCCATTCTAATGCACAACACTTCCACAAAACCTCAGCAATGTTAAATTTTTGAATGTTAAAAGCCAATATATACATAGAAAAACAAAGTTGATGATTACTTTTCCATCCTTTTTAAGACCAAAAAAAAAAAAAAAAACACTGCCGGACAGGTTAGCGCTCTCCAGTCAAGTAATCACTGGCTGTCACGGGTAAAATAACCTGTGCTTGTCCACATGGAGCCTACAGGGGGCGACACAGTCAGACATCGCATCTGCAGTTCCAATAAAGCAGGGGAACGGTAATGAAAAAAGCAGTTCAGTTCAGTCCCTAGTAACATTCAGACCCTCCCGATTGTCCCTCCTTAAAATGCAGTTCCTCAGACTGGGGACTGATCAGGTCTCTGATAAGAAGCTTTGGATTCTGGGTGATGGAGATGGCTGATTGACAAGAGGCAAATCCACAGAGGCTGACTCCCCCATCCCTCCTGTCATGTTCCAGGTGGGAGGGGTTCCTGGAAACATTTGGCTTCCTCCAAGAACAACTGTAATGGCACTGGACTGAACACTGCGTGGGTATCTGTGCAGAGGGGACAGAAAAAGCACAGGCTGAAATAAGACGCTACCGCAGCAGCAGGCATGTTGATATGGAGGAGGGGAGGAGTGTGACATATATGGTGTGTAACTCTCCCACTCGTGCGTGCTCACACACACTCACACACACACACACACACACACACACACACACACACACACACACACAAAAACACGCACAAAGAGGCACACACAAGCAAATACACTCTCTCTCACACACACACATGCATGTACACATTCACACACATTCACACTCTGACACACGCTTTCTCACAGACACAGTCTCAGACACACAAGCTCACACAAATGCTCTCAGACACACACTCAGGCCACTTCAAATCATAATGCCCCAGCAGCAGCAGGGCAGAGGGAAGCAGCCATAATGAGGCTACACACTCTTCGGGAGCCTGGAGAGCCACAACATGACTGAGGGCCCACAGACCCGCATCCATGTCCCTCACTGCCTCCCCCTCTCTCCCCTTCACTGGAGCCCTTGATTGCCAGCAATCAACAGAGAGGGCCTGAATAATTTACGATGCGCAGAGGAAATGCCCCCGGCTAACAAGCCGCTCTCGGTCACTAGCTCTGCTCTCGTCAGGAGCGCGTCCCAGCTGCAGCCTCTCTCTAGAGCTGTGGGCGACTGCAGCCCTCCCAGCCACACGCACGCGACCTCACGCACCCATGGGCGCCCACACACATATACACATATACACAAAGAGCTTCACACCACATTCACGCACAAAACACTTGGCAGACCAGTTCAGACACAGCACACAGTAGGCACTAATAGTCTAAGTTCAGAAACAAAGTACCAGCTAAATCTGAGCTCATTAAATTCTCCAGTCCCCACTGTTTCATTGAGGCAAGTGCTAGAATTTTGGGAACTAATAATATCTGGTAAAGTGCTCCTTCTGCAAATTGATTTCTCACAATTTTTTTCAGATCTGGTAAATTAACAAATATTAAGCAAAATAGCAAATTAGTGCAAGATAGAGAGGAGATCTTACACAACAAAACTTGATAAACGTAACGACAATAGAAATGCTGCACTAATAGCAAACTTCCATCGACTGCTTTTACAATGTCAATCTTTTAAGCCAACCTAAAATTAACATCATTAACAACAAGTTCTGGAGAACATGCTCACACTAAACCATTTTCCACAAAAATAAAAAAATAAATGCCACAAACACAGCACAGTGTACAGCTGTAGTTATGATCACTATCCTCGGAACACCATTGTACAAATAAACAATTCATGAATATATTACATTTACACTCACCAGTTTCTCCGCCTATAATGAGAACACAATGTTCTGGAGTAAGCATTAACTAAAGCCTCCCCCTGGTGGACACACTTGAGCCATCCAATCTGCTGAACTTGAGTGGGTGTAGTTGCGAATAAATGTCAATGATTTTTAACGAAGAAAATCCATTTATGCTGAGAAATAAGCTCAAAACATCGCATACTAAATTACACATTTTTTTTCTCCATTCCAACATGAAGAGCTGCATTGCCAATTTGATGTTGCCATGATCTACAGACTACTGAGTCATTCAGTTTATGGCACATGTACATCTGGAAATGATGCGTAAAACCTTTCACTGATCGAACAGAGTTTGTTTCTAATTGCTAGCATTTCTGAGTGTGTTCCTTAAGACGACGAGTGGAGACAAACTAATGACTTGCGCAGCCTCGTTAAAATTAACAACTGTTTATAGCTCTCTTGTTGAAAACTAATTGTTTACTCCTCATTTAAAGCTGTGTGTGAAGCACCAGCAGGAGTATTTCTGGATCAAGGGAATCATGGTCGCAAAATAGGCTAGTTATTGAATATGCTCGCAGACAGGGCACGTTTGAGGGCTGTTGGCATCATTAGTAAGGTAAGGAATGATGGCCAAGTTTTTTGCAAGCCAATCTAATCAGCACTAAGCAGGTCCACCAGAATACTCTGCAGCAGCTCAGAGCTGAGAGTGAATAACTGCTTCAGTGCGACAAAGTAGACTTTAAACTGTTAAGGAAAGGAAAACCATCATAAGAGCATAAGTCTGTATCAGTAACTGTCATCCAGAGATGCTGACACTAAAGGGGAGTTATTACACGCTTAGTTTTGAGGGTGAAGATATGGCCCCCAGGGGACGGGTGGATTAAGGGCCTGTGGATGGGAACAAGCAGCAGTCCCTGACCCCCCCACACACACACTGCCCAGTTGCCCCGCTCACCTCCTCTCTCTCCTGGCGCTTATACCAGCCCGTCATACAGAGACAGGGCCTGCACGATGGAGGGGTCCGCCTTCGATCCCTCCTGAAACTCCTGCAGAGTCAGCTTGCCGTCAGCGTTCTGAAAGGTAGCGTCAGAGGCGGGGTTTAACGCGATCCGCATTTGGACAGAGCAGCCGCTGGCACGCTGGCACCCAGCTGGACCCGCCCACGGTCACATCACACCCGTAACGGAGGAGGCTCTATAGAGCAGCTTCAGTCAGGCTGGGAATAAACCAACTCTACCGCATTTCCTGAGAGCTCTTACTTTTCTCTGTCTGTTTCACATGATAGGTGCCGTAAGACAAGAGCCTCACTTCTCATACGTGCTCTGGAGTGGTGCTTTTGGCTCTGTGCAGCAGCGACAAGTATCCAGACCAAGTATCCATGTAACTGGATAATCGGTGGATAATTTTAGCTTGGATAAAAAGTGAAGAACTCATATAAAGGTTTTTTTTTTTTCAGTGATGGACAGCCATACAATGAGCAATGACATATCTTTATATAGGATCTGTGCTATATATTTATGTTCTCAAACTTCTGTGTGAATGTGTGAGGGTGATGGACTGCAGGAGTACATGTATTTGAGTGTAGGGTATGGGAGAACTAGGCAGAAACAGGCATTGTGTAGTTTAGGGGAGTGAGGTGATCAGCAGTGTGCGGACTGGAGAGAGTGCGGGTCTGCGGGTGTACCGAGAGCCAGGGGTTCGGGCAGAACCGCGAGCTGACAGAGGGAGCTCAGTAATGGGTGCGGTCAGAATACAGCATCAGACAGTGCTCTTCAGACCGTCACTGCAGTCGCGCGTGCCACCAGGACAAGGGAAGTGTTATGATGTGTGTGTGTGTGTGTGTGTGTGTGAGAGTGAATGAGGGAGGGACTGCGTGCATGTACATGTGACTTAGAACAAACTTGCATGTATGTTAGTGCGCTTGCATATGCGTGAGAGACAGACCATGAGTGCCTGTGTCAGTGAGGGAGGTGAGGAGATCTATGCAGTACTGGACTCTTGCTTTCGCTCGTCTCTGCCACAAATCCAGCAGCCCTGCACACCAGCCTCTCCGTACTGCGGCATGCAGTCCGTTCCCACTCCTCTGCTTACACTGCTCCTGTCAGCCTGTAGAACATCAGTCTGTGCCTCCCTCCACAGAGCATAATCAATCCTGCCCCCCAACAGTGTCTACAGCCACCGAGAGGCTCTGTTTCAGCTCCACTGCACTAAGAGTTCATCTTACCTGTCTGCGCTCCAGCATAATAACAGTCAGCCTCTGTTCCCTAACAGGCACGGCCCCCAAATCTAAGCTGCGCCTTTCCCTGTCTGCAGGAACACAGCACTGGTGTCTCACTCTAAATGAATATATCGCCATCCTCTTAGCTGTTTTCTTTTATGAAGCCAAGACTGCAAATTCAGAAATGTTAAGGAACAGCCAAGGAGTTTTTGAATATTGTGGCCATCTATTCAATTCACTGAGCAACCAGTATTTGGCCATTCCAGATTTTTTTGGGCAACAACAAATTTAGAAATGCTTGAACAAAGTTCCCAGACAAATGTCCGTCTAAAAGATGTTGAACTTTCACTGATCCACTTATTTGTTCCATAGGGCTCTTACCTTGTCCATCATGGCGAAAATACGATCCACCCGCTTTTCTGGAGTGTTCTCTTCCTCAGGCAGCTCAACAGTGTTTCCCTGACAAAACAAATGAATGATGCAGCCAGGTCCACATAACATGAAGAAATCGAAGCATTTCAAGTACACAGGTGCTGAGTCATGGTAATAGCAGAATGCGCTGATGTTGACCTTACAGTGATGCAGGTGCAGGCTTCAATGGATGCAGGTATAACACTAGCATTGTACCCTTGCGCAAGACACTAAATTTGCAGCATGTCAGCATGCATCGAGCAGAACAAATACACCCATTTCCAAAAAAGTCGGGACGCGATGTAAAATGTGAATAAAACGTATCAAATGTTGAAACTGATAAAATTTATTGTTTTTTGAAAAATATTTGCTCATTTTGAATTTGATGATAGCAACATGTTTTAAAAAGTTAAGATGGGACAATAAAACACTGGAAAAGCTGCACAATGCAAAAAAAAAAAAAAAACAACTGGCAGAACATTTCTGAACTAAGTGGATTATTTAGCAACAGGTCAGTAACATGACTGGGCATAAAAAGTCTTTCATAAGTGAATATGGTGAGGGCTTAACCACTCTATGAAAGACTGCAAGGGGAAATAGTACAAAAATTTAAGGAGAACGTTTTCCACATAAAATTGCAAAGAATTTGGAGATTTTATCCTCTGTGGCACATAATATCATTAAAAGTTTCTGATAATCCAGAAAAATCTCTGTCTGCATGGGAAAAGGCCAATACAGAATGTTGAATGGCTGTGATTTTCAGGTCCTCAGGCTGCGCTCCATTAAAAACAGACAAGATTCTGCAGTGGAAATCACTGCATGGACTCAGGAACACTTCTGAAAACCACTGTCAGCAAACACAGTTTGTCACTGCATCCACAAATGCAAGTTAAAACTCAGCCATGTAGAGATCAAACCATATATAAACAAGATCTAGGAACACTGCCTTCTTCTCTAGGCTCAAGCTTATTACCCCGCCCCACCCGAAGGGTGAGGGCAAGGGGTATTGTTTTTGGTTCGGTTTATTTCTGTGTTTGTATGTTTGTTTGTTAACACTTTAGCGGCAAAACTAATGGCCAGATTCACCCCAAATTCGGTATAGGGATTGCCACTGACCCAGAATAGATCCTATTGAATTTCGTACAAGTAGGCGAAAGTATGTGCGAAGGGCGGGGTTTGTTGTGCCTGGCACCACTTGTTTAAAATGTACAGAGGTGAAGTGGAAAACTGCCCTGTGGTTTGACCAATCAAAATGTGAAATTCTTTTTAGAAAACACGGATGCCACATCCACTGGGCTGAAGAGGAGAGGGGTCATCCAGCTTTTTATCAGCAAACATTTCAAAAGCCAGCATCCATGACAGTATGAGGGTGCATTAGTACACATGGCATGGGTAACGTGCACTTCTGTGAAGACATTATTAATGATGAACAATATATACAGGTTTTGGAGCAATATTTACAGCCATCCAGATGCCTTTTTTAAGGGAAGGCCTTGCTCATTTCAGCAACCCCGTACCAAACACAATACTTTGCATGCATTACAACCACATGGCTCTGTAGTAAATGAGTCTGGGTGCTAAAGTGGTCTGCCTGAAGTCCAGACTTGTCACCCACTGACTATATTTGGCATATTGACAAAGGAGGCTGTAAAGTATTGAGCAGCTGAAATCCTACAAAAAGCAAGAACGGGAAAAAATTTTGCTTCCAAAACTACAGCAGTTGATCCTTAGTTCCCAAACGCTTACAGTGTTGACTAAACAAGATGTGAGACAACACAGTGGTAAACATGCCCCTGTGCCAACTTTTTTGAAAGGTGTTGCTGGCATCAAATTCAAAATGAGCACATATTTTCAAAAAACAACAAAATAACTCAGATTCAACAACTGATATGTTGTTTTGTACTATTTTCAAATAAAGTTCAAATGATTTGAAAATCATCGCATTGCTTTTATTTACATTTTACACAGCGTTCCAGCTTTTTTGGAAATAGGGTTGTAGACGCTGTAAAAATACAACTCAGCAAGTTGGCATTGGATAAATTTGCTGAGGTTAACAGCATCTGCTAAACAGAAGTGACGTGCAGTAATTTCACTTTACCAGTTGTGACATGCTCTAAAAAAGAGGACAACCTACCACCATCTGGTAAATGGCATCCACGATGTTGAGCATCTCATCTCGTGTGATGTAGCCATCATTATCCAGATCATACAGTTTGAAAGCCCCTGCAGTGGAGATCAAAGCAATGAATTGGCACTCAAGCATATCACACTGCACTGTCAGGTGAGCTTTGAAGCCTCAAACTGCGACAGTGGAGAGACATTTAACAGGACAAAGCCATCCTCTAATCTGCATTGACTTCACCACTCCCACTCAACAAAGGCAACTATTCTCTGTTGGTTTGTCAGATGCCAGTGCCTTGAAAGCCTGTGATAAATGCAAAAGTCAGTGTGTGAGTGAGTGTGTAAAATAAGATTGTGATTGGTTTTTTACACGAGGGTGTGTGAGGTAATGAATGCTTACGCGTGTGTGGCCTATGGCTGGTTGAGTGGGGTGGGGGGGCAGCAAATACGAAACAGTGGTTTTCCGGACTGGACTCCCGGTGACTCCATTCATCCATCAGTGAAGATTTGCATTTACATTATACCCGCGGGCCTCTCGAATATGCAGACCCGTGACACTAAAATAGGTGGTCATCCTTCAGTCATTCCCAGCAGTGCAGTGAAATGAAGTGAAATGCCCGCAGGCACCCTGCACGGGATTGCATTTTTCCGGCGTGAATTATCACTTACATCGGAGCTTCTCATCCAGGGTCCCGCGCGAGGTGACGGAAAGCGCCTGAATGAATTCGGAGAACTCAATGCGTCCATCCTGAGGAGGGAAAGAGAGAGAGAGAGAGAGGGAGGGAAGGGGGGGGAGAAATTGAACAAAAACCATCCAGCAATAACGCTAGCACCACAAACCCACCCCCCCTCCACAGCGGGGCGGACTTGTAGGACGCCCCTGCTGCTATTTCCGCGCTGCACCTGCTGCTCGCCCCCTAAGGCTATGGCTCGGCAGCATGGGTCATTAGAAAGATGCATTCTGTGGCAAACAAAGGAAGAGCTCTGCCTAGCCCCGCACAGCTAAAATTAGTGCCACAGTCCTCCATGTATAACGTATACCAAACTCTACAAGTCAGAGAGACTCCACACCCGCAATATACAGCCATTCCTCCTCCAATCCTCCTCTCCTACTACTGAATTGCTGTCAGCCATGCACACACGGGGCTCAGTCACCCCCCCCCCCAACCAATTACTTCACAAAAAAACAAAGAACAAATTCGCTGTTCCGGATATGGAGGCATTTAAGCAATTTCATGGCTCGTGCTCAGAATACAAGCATCCTCTGGCTGTGTTTCCAGAGATCAACAGAGTGATATTCTGCAATGATATTCCGCATATTTTGATGTCAGCACACGGTTCCTGGACAAAAGCACTCCCGTCTCTGAGAGATAGCAAATCATCTATTCGACCCAGCGAGGGTTTAATATTGAGCGCTTCTGCCTTCATCTACGGAAAAGTTTATTATTTACATAATGCTGTCAGCCCTCACGCAGTCCGTGACAGCGACGCGGCGAGGTGCAGAAATTGAATGCGCTCGCTCGTGATGGCACACCCGCTTCTTGAAAGTGAAGCGTTTAGGAGAATATTCCGCCAACAGGGTCTCGCTGCACCGACACATGGAGGCTCAGGAATACAAATGGGCCTTAACACCCGCGGAGGAGCGGCACACAGAATGCTTTTGAAAGCATAAACACACAACCACACACACGCAGCATATTACACACACAAGGCTATAATTGGAAATTGTTATATTTTTATTTTTCACTTGAATCAAAATTTGTTTATCCACTCACCTGTGTGCCACCCACACCAAAAGTAATTGGGCACGAGAGCAGGAGAGAGAAATGCTGGCTCTCTCCAGGCAAGACAAAAATAAATCGTAATAATGACAATAATAATAACAAGTTTTTGGGAGTAAGTAGCAAACTATGATATGTAGTAGTAATCCCAGAATCCCCGATAAAATTTATTCTCAGGCAATCCTTACCCAACCTGTAGTGTGACACAGATAATTCTGTCCCAAAGCCAAGGGCTCATTAACAACCATTTTAATGAGTCAGTTATTGCATTGACCTTTGAGCCGTCAAAACAGGTCCCAGCCAAGCTAGTCCAAGCAGAGGAAACATTTCTCGACCAAAAAACAGAGGAATTTTGGCAATTAAAAGATAGCAGTACAAGAGGGATCCACACGACTGCCAGCATGCATTTCTGAATATTACTAATTCAACTGTCCAAGTAAATGCGTATTTGGAAAGTATCATTTCAGCGATTTCCAAGTCGGCTACCAGACAAATGAAGTTGCCGCATGTCCAATGGGCGAAGAGAATGGGCCGGAATTCAGAGAAAGGTTGCTTTATGAATCGTTACCAATAACAGAGGGAATAATAATGGCTAACAGGCTGTACTGTCACATTTAATGAAAAAAAAAAAAAAAAAAACAGTTGAATGAGCTGTCTAAAACAGCCCCCACAGGCAACCTCGCCACATACAGGCAGACAGATTAGACCCCAGAATCCTCAGAGAGAGACACAGGTGATGATTAAGTGAGAAAGGCCTGTTCCAAAAGGTGAGAGAGGCATTGTAAAGGTTTTAAATGTGACACATTTCCCATTTTGCCTTCTGCTCCAACACCACTTCTGCTGAAATCTGACCGCACTTGTGCTTCACAAGTATGAATGACCCAACGCTGTGATTCCCTCGCATTCCACTACACCCCTTAACCACAGAAATCCCAGGCTGTACACAGGATACTGAACATTGAATCAACAAGTTTAATCCATATCATTTCACTTTTAATTTTTTTTGTCTTTTGTCTCTAACGGTAACATTTTTGATGGTGGGGGGGGGGGGTTAATATTACCATCTAGGTTGTTTATGGCTTCCAAATATCTATAAATGTTGCTCAGCAACAGGCTGAAAAAAAAAAAAACCATTTGCATAGGAAAACCATAACCTTATGGCAGCGGCTACATTTACGGCGCCGTAAACGGTGATTCGGGGCCATATATACGGCAAGTCGGAGTGCGCATGTGCGGAGGCGTCTCCGGGCAAATCCAAGATGAGGGACTCACGCTTGACAGTTGTTGGGAGCAATTTTGATGGTTTAGCCTCTGAAATTCAGTCAAGAAAATTTCGAGTTTAATTTCTTGTGCTGCTACAAGTGGTAATCCATGTTACTGATGACACACGGGTTATTAGGGCATGCGCAGCATGCATTTGCAATATTAATATTCTAAAGCCCCTTCTCAATAAAATCCCCCAAAACATATTGGCACCTCCTTTTAAAATTGTACTGGCAATTAGAAAGCCAGAAAAAAGCAGAGATTGGATAAGGAATTCTTTCTACGCAAGAGTTAACTACTCCTTCTTTCTGCATATTTACCCATTTAAAACTACCTAGGTGCATACTGCAACGCGCTGTACTGGAATTGTGGCATACAGTGTTGATTCTAGAAAATTTCAAAAGTGGGCCAACTCCCCCCCTGACTTAAAAAAAAGTGGCCAATGGGAAAAAAAGTGGGCCAACTGGGTATACTTGGTAAAATGCCATTTATATCAAGTTTTTAAACAGTACCTTGACTGGCTCACTTATTTATATGTACACACATTCACTTTTTACACCTTATTGACAAAACTAAGACATGAATGACAGTTTGAGTTGAAAGTTTTAATAGAAAACCTTCACAGTCTGTGCCAATCATAACAAGTCAATGACAAAATAGCGCATAAAATAATAGTTCCTAACGCCTGATTTGGTGCATAGCTTAAAGCCCGCCTCCAAACTGAAGTCCTACTGCTGAAGTTGTAAGTACGGATACTTCACCAGGCAGTGAAGCCATTCTCTTCATAGGTGTACGTTGAGCAGCGCACAGAGACTCACAATTTTACCTACATTTCGTTTTATTCATTCAAACGAGTTCTGAGCCACGTATCATTTTTTAAAACCTATTAGCAAGCCTTGTGCTGCTTCAACCTCAAGCGATGCCGTAGCTTGTACACCAGGAGCTATGGCTATGGCTATGGCTCCGGCTCCAGTGCCCTCCACAAGCACTGCCCCAAACCAGTTCCCTCTCTCTGCTGCCTCAGCCCTACCTCACGCGGTTAGCGACTTGAATGGCGATGCTCCATCCCAGCCAATATTAGCTAGCTACCCAAAGCGTGCATTTGGTGCTTTTTGGCGATCATTCAATCCAGCCCGGTTTCTTACACGACCGTGGCTGGAGTGCTCAGTTCAGCGGGATGCATGCTTTTGCTTTACCTGCAGGAAATGTTACTGCCGGTGACATGGATGCTGTTTTTACCTTGCGTGGTTTTACCAACTGGAAAGCAGCACTCGAGCGTGACAGGGGGTTACAGAAACATACATCCAGCCACAGTCATAAACAGGCATATACTGAAGTCTCTTGCTGCCGAGATTTTGACAACAATCTTTGCAGTAGGTTTATAAATTTGTTGAATAAATGCACAGAAGTTTGTTATAGACGATGTTTTCATATCAATCTACGCACTAGAACAAAGGATTCGCGCCAAATCATATACTGTATGTAATTCGTAGTTGCTGGCGCACTGAAATCTTCGTTTAGCGCCAAGTCTATCAAACTTGTGGAATCCCGCAAATTACGCGTCCTAGAATCATCGCTGGCATATGTGTACTCGGGTACGGTACGATATAGCAAAAAAAGCAAACATTCTGCCGTAGACTGCAGGTCAGTGTGCTGAGCTTGGAAGCTGCCAACACAAGTGAAGAAACGTCAGTGCGCATGCGCACCGTAAATATAGCCCCGAATCACCATTTACGGCGCCGTAAATGTAGCCACTGCCTAACCTTATTGTCTGAAGATAGCATGAATTCATGAATTCATTGAAAACATGGGGTAAATTCATTTTAATAGTGTGACAACAATAATAACGGATTTAGGAAAGCGACTGATAACTGTGTACTCTGTAGTTCAGCGAGAACAGGTTTATGACCCATCTGAAATGGCCCAAGTATATTTTTAATGAGTAAGCGGTTGATCCCAAAAAAGTAATCTACTCCAGGGCTACCTGTATCACAGACATCAACTGTCTGGTAGGTTTTGAACTGCAACCCATATTTAGAACATCTGACTAATGATTAGCAACTCAAGGTGATCTTTGGTTGTTGCACAAGTTGCGCTCTAATGGGACATAAATGAAAACCTACAGGACAGTAGACCTCCAGAAATAGGGTTGGGCAGCCCAGATCTTGACTACCTGCCCCTTTCAGCCACAATGCATCTTCGAGTTTGCTCTTACCTTGTTCTCGTCGAAAACGTTGAAAACGAAAGTGGCAAACTTGGTGGGATCCCCGAAAGGAAAGAACTGCTTGTAGATCTTTTGGAAGCCAGCAGCATCCAGCTGACCACTGGGACAATCCTTAATGAAGCCTTTATACCTGGAGGAAAGGGGTTGTGTGGGGTGGATGACAGATAAGCAAAAGATCATATAGATCAGAATAATTATCTGGTAATCAAGGGTGCGTAACTGCAACATGTTTTCATCAGACAGGGTGCTTGAAATTCTTCAGTTCACCACGAATCATCCAGTAGTTTGAAGTTAAACCCTAATGAGTCCTTTAGGTGAGCTCATTATCCCTCACAGAAAACACAGGCTCTGCCCATTTAAATTCATTTCATTGTTTGTCTCCCCTCAGCCATCACTGTATCCTCAGACTCACAAATAATGCATGAATCAATCTACTATTGTCATGAAAATAAACCAATGACCGAGTAATACCCATTCATTCAGAGGTGAGTGCTGTCCAGAATGTATTCGTTTTCATCACATTTTCACATTTCCCACTATCAGCTCTCATCTATATTTCATTATTTAACACAATGAAGAACAAAGTGATGAGCCAAGAGAAAAATAGAGAGGGGAGGTGGGAGGAAGTATTAAAGGATAAAATGTTGAGATAAGGTTGATCCGTGAGTCGACGCAGCCAAACAAAACACTGCAGAAATATTGTCCCAATAGATTCCTAGATAAACCCTGTGAAGCGCTTGTCATCAGTTAGCACTGGCGCTTAGCTGCGACGGCCTCCCCACACAGCCCACAGTCCCACAACGAGCTGCCGCGAGCAGCGACCATCTGCATTCCCGCCAGGGTTTTTCTGCTCTGCACGACTGCACAAGCCCACTCAGTTTCTTTCTTTATTTCTTTTTTTTAAACATTTTTTTAAACCAAATACAGGGCTTATAAATGAAGATTTATGACAATGAAGGCGAGAGAGGACTGATAATAGGATGAAGCACTGACAGTACAGCAACATCTCGCTCTAGAAGTTTTAATCACCCTTTAAGAAGGAGAGGGGAAAAAAATCCATCCTCATTCAGGCAAAAGTATGAAAAATAATAACGAGTGAGCGAGATGGGGAGAGAGAAACTGGGAAGGTTTAATGAGAGACCGTGCCCATTTCATAAAGTTCATAACCTGAGATAAATGCTCTTTTCTTTTACAGCCTCGATTCTGAAAAAGTTGGCCAATAGTGGAAAATGCAGCAGACAAAATAATAAAAGGAGGGATCTGAAAAGTCCAGTCACGCTCTACAGTATTGAAAACCCCACATCATATTATTTTATGGTTCACGAGCTCTATCGCGTATGGAAAAAGTACACTTTTTTCAAATTTGATGACTGCAACAGACTCCATAGGAGTCAGAGGGGCACTGTCACGACTGAAAATTCGTAGAAAACCTGAACAAAAATGGTCCAAATTTTTCAGGTTCGTCACTGGTGGAAATTGCTGGTTTAATGTTATACTGCGGTTAATCATAGCCGTTAATCATAGCTGTTCTTTCCAAAAAGGAATTATTTACTATAGGGCAGGAATATTTTTGTTCACTTTTTTTTTGCGTCCATTTTGCTTGCACAAAACTTTGAGATGCGTGTTTGTGTGCTGCTATCTGGCTGTGGTTCTTGGAAATGTACCCAAATGGATCTCTACTGACTTCACAATATTGGATTACATGCAGTAGGTCAGAAAATTTTTAAAAAGCTGAAACGTAAAAAAAAAATCCCCGCTATTCTGCCCTGTCAAGCCAGACGGCAGTATCAGCAAAATAGTGAAACTGAGAAAATTGGCCTTAAAGTTTTACTCTTGGTACTAGAAGGCAATTACATGGACCACAATGCTATCAATGACATTGATTTCCTATTAGACCCTGAATTTTTGGTGAATCGAAATATTTTTGAGAAGTTGACCCAGATAGGAGATACTGCAGATACTGCCCTTTGGTCTGACCTCCTGCCCTACTTTTGTAGATACTGCTAACTTGCTCATGCAATAACTTTGTACATGTGTATTGAGCAGGCTAATCTCTACTAAAAATAGATGGAGCTGGTGCTGTAGAGGGTCAATGGCAGGTTTTCCCAATTTTGCTGTCTGGCTTGACAGGGCAGTATTCTAATACATTATATTCTCAGTTATATTGCAAAGAGATCAAAGCCATGCACTACAACCAAGATCATGGACAGGTGAACAACCTCTCTGATAACACATGAGCACCCCCTACACATCCTTAACAGTGATGGTGCCCCTCTCAGGCCAAGTCCTTTAAGAGCGAAGATGAGATGCGTCTCACCAATCAGCCAAAAGATGTGTAAGCTTATTGTCCATCACTTTGAAAACAAAGTTCCCCAAAGACAAATAAGTAGATCTTTGGGCATTTCACCCTCAACTGTGCATAATAAAAGATGGAAGGAATTCGGTCGAATTAGGTCAAAGGCAAGACTGACCACCACTTCGAAATGCACATGATATCTGATCCCTCAGACATTACTGTCTTTGAAGCCATCATGTCACTGCAGTGGATATCATGATATGGGCTCAAAAATACTTAGCATTGATGAACAATTTTCCAACAGCGCCATTTACCACTGCATCCAGTGATGCAAGCGGAAGCTTTATTAAAGCTTTACTAAGCCCAAGCCATACATCAACAATGTCGAAAAGCATCACTGATTTCCCTGGGCACTTTGTCAGCTGAAATGGATAGCAGCACAGAGAGCATGTCTTGTGGACCAATAAGTCAACATTTCAAATGGTTTTTTAAAAAAGCAGCTTCCGAATTTTCCATGCCACAGGCAATGAGGACAACACATACTGTTATCAGCATTAGATCCAAAAGCACATTTGCAAGGGCGCCGTTAATGTAAAAAAAAAACTACAAATTTTGGAGGAACGTATGGTGCCACCTTAACATTGTCTGTTCCTCATTACACAGGGATTACATGACTGCATGAACAAGGAGTGCGGGTGCTAGATTGGCCTGCCTGCAGTCCTGATCTCCCTCTGAATAGGAATGTATGGAACATTATGAAACAAAATATAAAACCACAAAAGCCCAAACAATTGCACAGTTGCATAACAGAAAAATTAAGGGAATTTCCGCTGACGAGACTTGACCAATCAGTGTCTTCAAGTGCTCAGACACTTACTGAGTGCAATTAAAAGACATCAAGATGTCACATAGAGGTAAATGGTGAACCGGGCCAACTTTTCTGGACTCAGAACGTAGTGTATTTTTATATGTAATTCAACTCACCTGCCAGAATGCACTGTATAATTAGACTGTCCGGTCGGCTGTGACCACATGGATGTAGCCCCCGAAAGCCCCCTTCTCCCCTTTTTTGCACATAATTCGGCCAAACTGTTGCCATGGCAACCAAAATCGATAGGCATTATAAGTGAAGTATACAACATGTCCATACCAAATATGAAAGTAATCGGTCCAAAATCTGCAGCCTGTACTGCGTCCACAAGTAAATGTTTTGTCACTAATTTGTGTATTATTCGGCCAATACTGTCACCATGGCAACCAAAATCGATAAATGTCAGAAGTGAAGTGCAACACATGTCAATACCAAATATGAAAGCAATCGGTCAAAAATTGCAGCCTGTACTGCATCCACAAGAAAATCTCTAGGTTTTGCCGCTAATTTGCATATTATGCGGCCAATAACGTTGCCACGGCAACCAAAATCGATAGGTGTCATGAGTGGAGTACTACACATGTCCATACCAAATATGAAAGAAATTGGTCAAAAAATTACAGCCTGTAGAGCGTCCACAAGAAAGTGTCTACAGACGCGGATGCGGTGGCGGAGACGACACACGTGAATCCATAGTAGCCACCCGCCTTCGTCCGGGGGCTACAATAATGTGTATGTTGCTCTACTTTCAATAGAGTAGAGGTGAAAAAACTTTACAAAACAGATCTTCTAGATTTTTTTTTTTTTTTTGCATTTTCGATTAGGTGCCAACTTGGGGGTTTGGGGAATATGAGTTGTAATTTACTCAAAATGAAACAGACAAGCCACTAATTCCACATGTGAAGAATTCTAAACAAAATGGACTGATTTTGAGGCAACTCATTTTCAATTTCTGATTGAATCCAGGTAGGATTGGCAGTAAGGGGAAAATGCCTATTGCAACTTGCCAAGCAATTTGCAAGCCCCCACTTCTGAAACATGACTATTCAGATTGAGTCTTGTCAAGACCTGTAAAGCCAACAAGCCCAGTATAGTGGAGACACTGTTCAGTAATTACTTTGGGGGAAAAAAAATTATCTGTTCAAGGAATAATATTCTTTCTTCAAACGAGATCTAAGCTGTTCCATTTTCTTGTTTCCCCTTTAATGCTGTTAAAAGGGAACAAAGAGCAAGTTTGGCGAAATGAACCCTCTTCCATAGCTGTTAAAACAATCAGCGGCAAATTACGTTTGACCTCTTTTTCAAATAGAGAACCCGCTAGAGATTTATAAAATCATAAAATGAAAATCGATTGAGAATGGACATAATAAGCCAAGCCTTCCCAAAAACAAATTTGCAGTTACACTGACAGCTTCTAAGACTGGATGCTAATCTGCAGCTGCAATGGATTTAAAAGCACAACAGTTCAACTGGTTTATGAGACATTTAATACATAAAAAAAGCCTGCCGACTTATTCCTCGCGGAAGGAAAATCTTGATCAACTTGACAGCACTGTAGAGCACACTACTGCATTATTAATCCCCACCACCACCAGCAGTGTCAAACCATGTCCAATGACTGGCACTGTCAGCTGCCAACCATGGTCTAATCAAAGATAATGTTAAGCAAGAAGATCACAGACATTCCATTCCCTTCACTCTATCAGCATGCACTGACTGTTTCCCATTATGCAAGGATCAAGAAGGTCATAAGCAACAGGCCTACTAACCTGCCCACACTCCTCTCAGTCAAGTTCAAGGTGCCAACAGCTGTACTGTATGAAAAGCACATGCTAAGGAAGCAGATGTGACATCCGAGCACTTAGAGGTGCAATTTCTTTGTATACCAGTCATCATATTTCAGAGCAGAGTATGGATCTCAATGGTGAATCTTAGCCTAAGAACAGCATGATAAAGGTGATAATATGGCTAAAGAAAACACAATTCTTCAATCCATCTCACATCAAGTAACAGAAATGAATGCAGCTGCGATGCACAGCGGAGTCTGGGGGCTGGTCTGGATGCACGATGCAAAAAGGGGAGAAAAAAATATCCTGCAGCAGTGGATAGGTCAAGTAAATGCACTAGACAACAACAAATAAGAGAAGAGTTCTCTGTACCTTCAAATGGTGAAAGTATCCACCACAAGAAGCTCTCACTGATTTTAAAGAAGTGTTAGGTCCTTTAGAACAATACGAACATTGCTGATGCTGTAATGCTACAAATGGAAATGACTGGAGCCATTATTAGGATAGTAAGACTGGCTCACAGCAGTTGAATTTACTGGTGCTCAAAAGTTATGGTATTAATTACCCCCATCTAGGAGGATATACTGTATGATTGGTCATGCTTGAAAGTTGTTTCACATTTTCAGAAAATTTTCCCGTCGATTTTGTTAGTCGTAAAAATGATCATAATGTCATGTCATTTAATACAATTAAGCGTAAGTGTTTCATTCTCCTTTTACTTTTACTTTCAGGAAATATTCAACCAAACTCTGGCCCCGTTCTTAATACTATCAGCACACCTGATGAATTCAAAGCTAGGTCTGGTCTTGGTATCATTCATTTAAATATAAGAAGCTTGCTCCCAAAAATGGATATGGTTAAAATTTGGTCCCATTCAACAGATACAGATATATTTATTTTATCTGAAACATGGCTTTGCAAATCAGTCCAGGATAAGGAAATTTTTATTAAGGGCTACAACGTCTTCCGCTGTGACCGCCCTAGGAAGGGTGGTGGCATAGCCATTTATATAAAAAATAAATTCCATGCTAGCCTTGTAACCTCTGTGTCTATTAGCAAGCAATTTGAGCTTCTTGCTGTGAAGCTTGAGCTCACTGAGGGTCAGTTCGTTACTGTTATTGGTTGTTACAGACCACCCTCAGCCTGTAATGAAGCTTTATCTTCTTTAACACAATATTTAACTGGGCTAAACACAAATGAGATTGTTTTAGTTGGGGATCTTAATTGTGACTGGCTGTCCTCAGTGTCAGATAACTTTAAATCTATTTGTGACTCTCTGAATCTCACTCAATTAGTTAATGGTTCAACGCGTCCAAATGTTAAACATCCTGAAAGATCGTCCCTACTTGATTTGATCTTGACAAATGCCCCCCATAAATTCTCAGGCATTGGCATTTTTGCAAATGATTTAAGTGATCATTGTGTCATAGCAACAATCAGAAATGCCAAACTGCCAAAAGTCAAACATCAACTTCTTTTTAAAAGAGATTTAAAATTTTTCTGTGAGCAAGCTTTTTTCCATGACCTGGCTCACTACAATTGGAACAGAATTTCCCTTATTGACGATGTAGAGCTGGCCTGGAAGTTCTTTTATGATAACTTTTTGAACTTTGTAAATAAACATGCTCCGCTCCGTAAATTTAGAGTGAAAGGGCGAAATAATCCGTGGTTTACCCATGAGATAGGAAGCCTTCTAAAAGAGAGGGATGCTGCCTGGGCCAAGGCAAGAAAAAACTAAAACTGAGGCAGACTGGCTTAATTTCAGGAAACTTCAAATAAGTGTATCGTCACTTATTAAAAAAGCTAAATCTGAGTTTTACCTTTCTGAAACCACTAAAAACCTAAATGACCCAAAGAAGTTTTGGAAAATAATAAAATCTAGCTCTGGTCACATGTCCTCCAGTGACCTTCCGACTCACATTATAAAAGATTCCAGCATTCTGACAGATAAATCAGATATGCTGAACTGTTTTAATGAGCACTTCATTTCTGCTGGTTTTTTATTTGATTCTTTATGTCCTGTAATGACAAATTCTAATGTGCAACCTAAAAATGCTTTCCCTGTGTCTTGTGGAGATGATGGATCTACTGACCGTGTATTTCACTTTATGCCTGTTTCTGCCCTGGATGTCCATTCAGAGTTAAAAAAGTTAGACATCAAGAAATCAGCTGGTCCTGATAAGCTTGATCCTTACTTTCTTAAGCTGGCTGCAGATTTCATTTCTGAACCTTTATCATTTATTTTTAACCTTAGTCTTTTTAGCAATCAGATTCCAAAGGTTTGGAAAACTGCCTTCATTCTTCCTCTGCTTAAAGGGGGGAATCCCTCTATTGTAAATAATTATAGACCAATTTCCAAATTATGCATTTTGGCAAAGTTATTTGAAAAACTTGTTAGTGTTCAACTCAAGAAATTTTTAGATGCAAATGACATTTTATCCAAATATCAATCTGGTTTTAGGAAACAACATAGCACTGTCACTGCTACTCTCAAAGTAATTAATGACATCATTGGGGCAATAGACTGCAAAAAAATTTGCTTGGCACTATTTATTGATTTATCAAAAGCATTTGATACCGTTGACCACAGTATATTGATCAGTATCCTTCATCGCACTGGAATATCTAAGCATGCAGCATCTTGGTTTGCCAACTATTTGTCTGATCGAATGCAATGTGTTCAGATGGCAGGATCTACCTCCTCTTTTCTCAAAGTTTCAAAGGGTGTACCACAAGGTTCAGTTCTGGGGCCAATATTGTTCTCCATTTATGTTAACAATTTATGTGAAAATCTATCAAATGCTATGTACCATTTTTATGCTGATGATACTATTATTTACTGTTGTTCGTCAACTGTTGTACATGCCTTTGAATTATTACAATCTGCATTCGATGTTGTTCAGCTTCGCTTACAGAAACTAAAATTGGTTTTAAACGCAGACAAAACAAAACTTATGATGTTTTCAAACTCTGCTGAATTACCGCCAAATCTCCCAAACATTCTGACCGCTCAAGGAGAAGTAATTGAACTGGTATCCAGTTATAAGTACTTGGGCTTTGTCATTGATCGGCAGTTATCTTTTAAGTCTCACATTGCCAATCTGGTTTCTAAGCTAAAGGTGAAATTAGGCTTCTATTTTCGAAACAAATCCTGCTTTTCATTTAGAGTCAGAAAATATCTTGCATCATCAACCTTTTTGCCTTTGATAGATTACGGGGATGTGTTATACATGGATGCTTCAGCCCAATGTTTGCGATCACTGGATTCTGTGTATCATTGCGCTTTAAGATTTGTTGTTGGATGTAAACGTCTTACCCACCACTGTATCTTGTACGCAGAATCTGATTGGCCTTCTTTGTATGTAATGAGACGTATGCATTGGTTGGGTTTTATTTATAAAACTCTCCTTGGGCTGGTCCCTTCGTATTTATGTACATATATCCTGAGAAGCCAAATCAATATGGGCTTCGCTCAAAGGATACTGTGCAATTGACTGTTCAGCGTGTCCGCACGGAGTTGGGAAAAAGAGCATTCAAATATGCTGCCCTTTTTACATGGAACACCCTTCAAAAAAGATTTAAAACTGCCAGAATTAATTACTTATGATGCCTTCGCTATGATTTTAAAGGACCTTGAACGTAAATCCATTGGACAGTGTTGCTGTACTTAAATATCATCAGTATCATCAAAAATGAGCATTTTATATGATCACTATTTATTATTTGTATATCTGCTCTGTACTTTGCTCCATTTTGCTTCTGAATGTTGTGTGTATTGTTTTTAATTTTGTGTTACAGACGTGTGTTGCTGCCTTTCTTGGCCAGGTCTCCCTTGTGAAAGAGGTCCTAGATCTCAATGGGCTAATTACCTGGTTAAATAAAGGTTAATAAAATAAATAAATAAATAAAATAAATGCTTGTTGGATACTTTTTTTTTTGTTAGTTTGTTAATACGACCAGGATTATGCAAAAACTAATGAACGGATTCTAGAATTTTACCAAGGATGCATCTTGGCCCAATTGAGAGGTGATTACATTTTGGAAGTGACCTGGACCTGGATCTGGATGCAGGAATTTTTAAAGGATTCTTCACTATTGTAAATTACTCATCGAGGTAGAGACTTCAAGTCACCAGTGAATTACTGCTGATATAGATTCCTACTGCATAAAAAGAACAAAAATACGGAGAATCTTTTGCTGGGGTAGAGATAAATGGGGGACTGTTCAGCCCTGATGGAGGTTTGCAATCTCGGATTGCTCATTTGCCTTTGTATCTTCCCTCTTCTTCCGGTAATTTCCAAAACATTCCAACAAAAATGTGTATAATCATCCATTTGCAGATCAATATATCGATCTCTCAACACCCACCTGTTCTCTAAGAGTGATACAGGCTAATTCTTCATGTAAATGAACCCAGAATACCAATGAGACAACTCAATTGAGCGAACACTTGGTAAGGGTTCTCTGTGCCCTGGAGAGGATTTTTTTTTTTTTTTTTTTTTAAATCAGCTCTTTCAAGCTTATGAGAAAAACGATGGCACATTGCCATCCCAGGACTCAAACGAGCAATAAGCAGAGGCATTTAACGCACAACTGAAGCCATTTTGTGAGCTGTTCTCAATCACTCAATAGAAATGACGGGGAGAAAACTCATTTGAGAAAGGGAATTTTCTACTTTTCAAGAAGCGTGCTGGGTTGCTGGATTTAGATCTTATGGAGAGTCAACCCCCTGCCGGCTCAACGCCCCACACCACCCCCAGAATTTTGCACCAATTCACACTACGCCTCCCGTTGAGGCTTCAAGACTGCAGCATATAATGGAGTCTAGAAACCAACTTGAATTATCATTTTCACTGTGGAAGAACCAGTCAGAAAAAGACAAGAAAGGAAGCAAAGTCCCCTTCATTGCCGAAGTAACAGAGAGGTTGTCAGGTGTGGTAAAAGCAGTTCTCTAGACTAATATCAGCACCATGGGTCAATCACGCAAAATCACCTGAGCTCTCAAAGTCGTGGTCTCAGAATTGTCCCAAATTTCAACTTTTTTTTGTCCTATATGCCAAGTCAAGAAAACTAGTTTAGCTCAACATCCTCATCAATACAGATTTTATGAGGCGTGTCCTCAGAATAACTAAACATGCCTTCAATACATCTCTTTTAAAATTGAAACCAATTGCTGCATCAGGCTCATTTTTCTCTTGATTAATTCATTATCTGGGATTCTTTCTGAAACTTTCATCGAGCTGATTTGGAATCCATTCGGTGCCAGCCCATGAAAGGTCAAAATTTTCAAAAGTTGCCTGATATACCTTAGTCAGAGTTTTCTTGAGGTGATAAATAATTTTATAAATACGCAAGAATTTTTCCTAAATCATCCTGTGGCTACAGAAAGCCACGGCCACATGACTGCGTCAGAGTGTCACTAAAATGGCAACTTCTGGATACTACCACTCTGCAGTGGTGACTCTACCTCCCACCATTGGGTGGAGGAGGGATAAACCATAAACTAGCAACAGCATGTTGGGCATCCAAGGCTCATTAATCTGTGAGGGCAATAAAGGCTACATTGGGTCTGAAGTGACAGAGGGGTTATTGTAATGAAGGCAAAAAATTTAATGCTAGTTTCAAATAGCATGTGTCACAACTTGGATGCATCACACCCTGCTCTGTATGGGGATGCATAGCCAAAAACAAACCCTATTAATATGGCAAATTGAAAATTCCAAAAGACTCCTCAATTCATTCGCAGTATTTCTTTCCAAAACACTCCCTGGACATTATCACAGGCACGTGTTACTCTAAGAGATTGTCTGCCTTTTATAAACCTGTCTTTTTTCCCCTCAAAATGATCAAACTTATGGGACAGTAATGAAAGCTATATGTTGCATCCAAATTTGGCAAGGGCATGACCAAGGGGACAGCGGTATTCATATGAGATTAAATGGTTTTGGATGTTTTTATTCAGAGGTCATAATGGTGAATAATAATGCTAACAATTTCCAAAAAAGTTTGTAAAATTAAGCAGGTATCCATTTAAAATCATTCTCAATTCATATCACCCTTGTTGAGGAGTAACATTTTTAAGGAAAACATTCCACTCCACATTTTATACTCTTATTCACTTTCATCAAATGCAAATGTTTGTAGCAAGAATATTCTTCTATAAGTATTTTCCACACATACCATACAGCTCACATCAAAACGGAAAAAATTGCGAGAACTGTCCCTAACTTACCGCTGTCTTGCCGTCTTTGTATCGCCACTCAACCGCCAGACTAACCCGTTGTTTCGCAAGATTAATGCTGTAAGCCTCCAAACTGCCGACAGTGATCGTGAGGCGGCGCCAGGTAAGAAAATATAGTTCCTGACCACGTGTGGTTTCCTTAACTGACCGACTCCA
Organism: Gymnothorax javanicus; assembly: GCA_029692085.1. Classification (NCBI taxonomy): domain Eukaryota; kingdom Metazoa; phylum Chordata; class Actinopteri; order Anguilliformes; family Muraenidae; genus Gymnothorax; species Gymnothorax javanicus. Next base: position 50,363,393 of record CM056194.1, read on the forward strand.
CATGACCACACATCTTTACCGGTGGGAGGTATTCTTTGATCTAACCGCTAGTGACAACTATAGGCATTCAGCCTTTCCTCTTGCACCTGAGCGGTGCTCACACTTACGCTACCCACTGTTCAGTAAGAATCACTTGATGCAGGATATTTCAACATAACGAATTAATGAAGTAAAGGTAACAGAAAATTTATTGTAGTATATTTCAGGTACACCAGTGTGAGGGAGTGAGGCGAGCTGAGAACAGGCATCGCTGAAAGTCCAGCGGAGACGGCGGCTGATTTGTGTTGCTTTCTGTACTGACACTATGCACCTAAAACTGAAAGGTTACTGGCTAACCTCAACAGAATATGCATGGTCTTATATCGTTGCCTTTGGAACTTCGAGTGTGTCTGTATGAAACATGAAATGAGGAAATTAAACAGATAAAAAACAAATCTTCATTTACTTTCTATCTCTCAAAAACTTAAGTTGCAACATTCCTTATAAATTCAGGTGCACTTATCCAAAGGAAAGTAAAAATGGGTGTGGACACCACAGCGCTCTACATAATAAAATATCGTTATTCTGTCTCACACAGAAAGTCATTGTCAAAATATTGCCTTTCATAATGTTTGTTTATCTGCCAAGCTGAAGCGAGTCTGGTTAACGAGAACTGGAACCCCAATAGCCTATGTCAAAACTTCGAGTGGGGATTCCCCTTTTTTTGCATTTAGTGCGGACCTGCAAAAAATATAACCTCAACTTTAAGTTTAAAATGAAATAAGATACACGCTGGACCACCTGTGATGTGTATCCTGGAAGGTTTTGTGACTGGGTGCTATATTTATAAATGCTTTGTATCCCTGTGCTGTGTTTTCTCAGACAACCTACCGCGTTTCTACCCTCATGTTGCTCTGAAGTTACCGTTACCTTCTCCCGACCCTACCGCGATAGAATTCCGTTTTGATGTGATCTACCGTATATAATGAATAGCTTTTAACAATCATTGACGATTGATCATGCACTCAAGTCACTGAACACAATTTCTCCAAAACAAACTCAATTCAGCTAAAACTGTAAGCATGAACTTTTTCACGGCATTGACTTCATTCACCAGTAAATGTGAGTGTACTATTGCAGAATGCCATCGTTTTCAATAATAACAGCCAATATGTGATCCCATTAGTTTTATGGGATAGAATTGGCCAGACCTTTAATTTCAAACCAATTTTTTGACAATCTAAAAATATCCACATCTTCAAGATGGGAAATGAACATGATACCATATTGACAATTGACAAATAAGGGTTTCCATAGTTGTATTGCTAATAATGACATGTTATAAAATTTTACATCTTCAAAAAGACCTCTAGGGGAACCATAACCACAGGCAAATGCAAAAGGTGAAATGCATGGGATCTGAGGGAAAACTGGCTCTGAAAAGGGAAAGGACAGGAGAGTATATTTCCAATTACTTGCCACTAAAAGGGCTAAAACTCAGTTTGAGTTCAGAGAGTATCTGAATAAAAAATCCCAAAGAAATGAGGCCGATGCACTAGTTTCCTTGTAAGATTTTGAGTTTGATCCTTGGTCGTTCCGGTTCCTTTTCGCAGGGAGTCTGCCCTTTTCAGTTCTGTTTGCATGAGTACCCTCTGGGTGCCCTCGTTCCCTCTCATAGTCAAAAATAATGTAGCCCAGGGTCTGCAGATGATAAATCGCCTCTAACGCCAACTCTAGCACGGAATAGTTTGTTATTAATCCACTTTGACCTAGTCAAATAAACAATTTGAATTGCAATTAAAAAGGCAGCCTTGGGATTCACCTGAAATTTATTTGGCCTTTTTCCTGAGCCAATGTTGCCACAGAAATATGGGAAGCAGCTACCTCTGAACAGGAGGGACTATTATAGATGACACTAATCCACACACAGCTAGTCTGCTGCATCAGGATGGCCAAGTATGGGCTAATCCAGAAACACATTCTGACGTTCGTACCACTGTACTTTCCGTTAACTGGGTGTTCAGAGGTCAGATGCATGCCTTGTCCAGATGTCAATATGCAGTCTCCATAGGCCTGCTCGGGCAGTTATTACAGGCTTGTGTAGGGCAAGGGAGGAGGGGTGGAGTGAATCTAAAACATGGGCTCCCATTCTGTGCAGATCACTACAGATAAAGGATACCAAAGCACAAATTACACAACCTATGGAACTCCCACTACTCCCAAATGATTTGATTTCCACCGGTCTGAGGGTTGCTTTGCTCTGCATGGACAGAGCTTTAAGATCCCATGCTGAACAAAACCAAGTATGCACAAAGTGAGGATGACACCCCAACTCTGCGTGACGGTTCAGTAGGATCCATCCACAGTTCCAGGTGCAACTTCAAAAACTGTTGATATCAGCAACACAATGCAAATTGCCAGTTATGATGCACAGATCACTGCACTGAGCTGCGGACAAACTAAAGACTGTCTTGTTGGTGTGAGACACATATCATCGGGCGTCTTAAGTAAAGTGTTTGACAACACAGATGCGCTTGTGCTTAAACAAAGCGTCGGAAGCAGTCTGTGGCGCTATCTTTCTTCTCCATGTAGGCCAACTGAAAGCTTCTTCATTCAAAATGTTGACTTCAACCACTGCTGCAATTTCCCCCAGGAGTTGGTAGTTTTGGGGCATACTTGAACTCCCGCGGTGACAAGTCAAACAGGTGAGGCCGCCGGTCTCTCCTCAAACCCATCCATTATTTTAGTTCTGTTTATTCACTGTATATCCATGGTTTTATAACCAAATGATGTTTCTGCTATCGGTTTCATCCAAAGAAACAGTGACTCAACTGATTTTATGTCCATGAAAACAACAATGTCTGCGGCTTTACGAATACTTGTCAGGTACAAGACGCTGTTGGACAACACGCCTTCCTGTCTCTCTGACATCATTTTGGTTGTCAGACATTATCGACAAACACGTCTTCCAAGCATAAAACAGCCTGCAGTGTGATATTTCTAATGAATAGAATAATAGAAGAATCAGCAGCAGAGGCTGAAGGTAATAATGAGTGTAACAAATGGAAGGGTAAGAAGAACAAGTCTCTGACTTGTGCAGGCAGTGGCGTGGGTGAGCCGATTCCACGCACAATCACTCCGGAAGCTTCCAGACTCACTGTAGCCTGAACAATGAGATAGCGGGTGAAGCAGAGAAAGGGGGGGGAGCCAGTGAGAAAAAGAAAGAGAGACAGAATAAGCGTTCCACAGTCCCCCACCACCCACTCTGCCTGAAGACATTGAGAATGTATGAACCATTACGTGCGAAATTATTTCTGTAACATTATAGAAAAACTCTCAGACTTCTGCCCCCACAGAGTGCACACTGGTACATGTAAACCAAGTGCTAAGTTTATGCAGCTGTGTGAATGCTCACGACATCAATGATTTGTCTAACACGTCATGGGCAGTCGATACACACATCATAAGGTCTCCTAATGTCATACTGAACGGTAGTAGGTACTCTCCCCTTTCTTTTCTTTTGTACTTACCAAATAAAGTGCCGTCGTAATCACTCTTTCATTTCTGAAATGTATGCTTTTCCGGTCCGGCCATGCTGCTTGGTTCAATAATGGTCATCAAATCCGTATCTTCCATCCATACCCAGAATCTGAGACTTTGTCTTGTATAATCTTGCAGTGCCATTAAACACACAGTTCAAAGCTGCAGTGAGTATACACATTTTTATGCAGTGCCACTGACTGTGGACAAATTTAGGCCAAGTTTGCTTTTTGAGTACAGTACACTGCTCCCATGACACAGGCACATTACCACTACCACAGTCTCAGCCCTCAGTCCACGCAAACTGCAACAAGGACACGCACTCCCCTGTAAACACTCACATACCCTTCAACACGTGCACCCAATCCAATATGTACAATGTAGTAACAAACGAGGATAAACTATAAGAACTACAGCAATGAGCTATAAGGCGCATAATGAGGGCGCAACAGATTTGAGGTGAACTCAGCCATTGGTGTCATTCTTATACCAGGCAGCCACAGGGGAAAAATGATTCAAGACATGTACACTGTAGGGTAATGCCATACATACCACAGAAAAGCTTTTCCCATCATCATACAGGTGATGACCATATGCACCGTCTGCCCATGTGGCGTATAACTGCACGAGGTGTGATCACAAACACCTGTATTCCAAAGTATACAGCTTATGCAGTACTGTGCTAAAGTCTTACAGGCTGTTCACATTCAAAAAGGATAACTATGACAATTATTCATTTATAGTTGTAATTAACATTCAAGGAGATGGCAGATAACAATAACAACATGACCAACAACAATCTTTACAGTCTTCTTGATGCCCTGGCTCCACTAAAAACCCGGACTGTCTCTTTCATCCACTCCAGCCCATGGTACACACCTGAACTCCGCCAGCTCAAAAGGAAAGGCCGCTAACTCAAACATCTGTAGAGGAAAATTGGACTCATCATTCACAAAGAACTATACAATAACCATATTCTTCATTACAAGAACACTCTTGTAATAGCCAAATCCAGCTATTATGCAGGTCTGATCAGCTCTGGTGTTGGGAACAAAACACCTTGTTCTCCATAATGGACAAAATTTTGCGCCCACCAGACTCTCTGCCTCTATACCTGCACACATCAGCCTTCTGTGACTCTTTAATGTCATTTTTAACACCAAAATCAACACCCTTTACCAGCAGCTCATTCCCATCATCTCCAACTCTGCATCTCCATTGGTTCACCCTGCTCCTCTCTTGCATCCACTTGCTAGCTTCAAACTTCCCTCCGTTGTTGAAATATCTGATCTCATCAGGATATCCAAGCCATTCACCTGTCAACAGGACCCTCTCCCAATTCCACTGATTAAGCCTGCCTTCCCTCTCTGTCTCCCATAATAACCACCATCATTCACTCCTCCCTCTCCACTGGTCTGGTTCCCTCTCCACTCAAATTTGTCCTGAAGAGACCCGGTGCAGACCCCAACAATTTCAATAACTTCCATCCTATTTCTAACCTCCTCTTTCTATCCAAAATTTTGAAAAAACAGTTGCATCTCAGGTCCATACTCATCTACCTGACAATAACCTTTATGAACAGTTCCAATCTGGCTTCCGTCCCTTCCACAGCACAGTAACAACCCTGGTAAAAATCACAAATGACCTCCTTGTTGCAGCTGACTCAAGACCGTTATCTATCCTCATTCTGCTTGATCTGAGTGCAGCCACTGACACCTTTTCCCACAACATCCTCCTTGACAAACTTGCATCCATTAGAATCACTGATATTCCCCTAAAACTGGTTTAAATCATATCTCTCAGGTTGCATTCGGTTCATTCAACTTAAAACTGACACACCCCAGCCATCTCCAGTGACTACAGGTGTTCCACAGGGCTCCGTTTTGGGGCCACTGTTATTCATTATTTATCTCTTCCCCCTTGGCCATATCTTCAAAAAGTTTAATATCCATTTCCATTCTTACACAGATGACACCCAGCTCTACGTCTCCACCAAACCCACCTCCACCCTCCCACCATCCTCCCTCTGTGACTGTCTTCAAAAATTTAAAATTCTGGTTTTCCTCCAATTTTCTCAAGCTCAATAGTGACAAAACCAAGGTTCTTCCCATCGGCTCAAAATCCACCATATCAAAAATTGACAGTTTCAACATTACCATTGACAACTCCATCGTTTCCCCTTCCTCTCAGGTCGAGGGTTTGGGCGTCATCCTGGACAGCACTCCATCATTTCAAGCCCCCATCAATAACATCACCCAGTCTGCCTTCTTCCATCTTCACAACATTAACCACCTCCATCCGTCCCTCACACCCAACAGCGCTGCTGTCCTGGTTCATTCTCTAGTCACATCTCACCTTGATTATTGTAATTCCCTGCTCTTTGGTCTCCCTCAAAAGTCCTTTCACTAACTCCAACTGGTTCAGAACGCTGCGGCCCAAATCGTCACCAGAACTCCCTCCATCAGTCATATCACTCCGTTACTTCAGCAGCTGCACTGGCTTCCAGTCAAATATCGCACGGACTACAAAATTCTGCTTCTCATCTTCAAGGCTATCCACTACCTTGCTCCTCCGTATCTGACTGAACTCCTTCAAAGCAACACACCCACTCGCTCCCTCAGGTCCTCCTCATCCATCTACCTCACCGTCCAACCAGCCCGTCTGACCACCATGGGGTCCAGAGCCTTCGGTCCCTCTGCTCCTCGCCTCTGGAACTCCCACCCTCCTGACTTCCGGAACATTGACTCTCTTCCCATGTTCAAAACCGAGCTCAAAACCCATCTGTTCAAACTGGCATATTGTGTCTGAAGTCATTCATCTTATCCCCATCCAGTTTATTTAAATGTTGTAGACACTTCAATTAGGGCTGGGGCGATTCTGAATCGATTTTTTTTAAAGGCGTAGTACCACTACCTGCTGCCATGGGGCGAACGTCCGAGCTTTCCCTTTTTTAAACCCGACGCAGGTTGAACGAAAGCGCCAAACATCAAAGGGCATGTGAAATGCTTCCGGAAAAAAAGACTTGACTGACATCAGTATTTTTCAGCAACATGCTGCACGGAGCCAAATAAAGGACTACAGAATCGTCTCCTATTAACCAATTAGGCTACTCTAAGAAAAGTAACCTGTTCCAGTTTACTTTGCTTGATTAGCAATCAAATGGTGGATGCGTTTACTCTCTAAATTCAATGAATAGAGTTGTTTATTAAGACAGCATGTTTGATTGCTGCATTTTGAAATTTAAATGGCCATAGAACAGCACAGCATGAACATGACTTCCATTGCCACGCATTTCGTGCGACTGTGATAATTTATATCTCACATTCATGTTTCATCTGCTTTTCAGAATGTTTCCACCTTGTGTATTTTTTTAGACGCTTAAAATCCAGGGCGATCTTATAACAAATCTGTTTTAAATTAATCTTTAATAATGTCCTAAAGTGCTACAATGAGAGATGCAATTCAGAGGAAGATTTTTTTTTAATTATTCAAATTATTGGCATTCTTTCACTCTAACACCGTAGCCCAGTTAGGTTTGTCTGCTTTTCACCATCACACCTTTCGTTATAGGCTACTGAAATTGCTTGATTGTTATTTAGGACAAGTACACGGGAGCAGATTTAGGGAGGGGCGGAGCACCTGCAATTAGCGAAATCTAAACTCATGCTTCTTCCCGACGGCATTTTAAATCGTTTAAGCCGCTTCAGGGGTGTATGTTTCAAGAAATTACACCGACCCCATGACGGCAAGTGGTCTTATCACACTTTTAAAAAAATCCTTGCTCAACATCACCATATCCCAACTCTGCATTTCATCTCTCATTGTAGTATTTTTAGGAGATATATAATGATAAAATAAAAATAAAGAGATTTGTTTTCAGATCGCCCTGGATTTCAAGCGTCTAAAAAATACACAAGGTGGAAAACATTCTGTAAAGCAGATGCAACGTGAATGTGAGATATAAAGTATCACAGGCGCACGAAATGCCGTGGCAATGGTAATCGTGTTCATGTTGTGCTGGTTTATGGCCTTTTAAATTTCAAAATACAGCAATCAAACATGCTGTCTTAATAAACAGCTCTACTCATTCAACTTCGAAAGTAAACGCATCCACCATTTGATTGCTAATCAAGCAAGTAAACTGGAACAGCTTACTTTTCTTAGAGTAGCCTAATTGGTTGATAGGAGACGATTCTGTAGTACTTTACTTGGCTCCGTGCAGCATGTCACCGAAAAATACTGAGGGCAGTCAAGTTTTTTTCCGGAAGCATTTCACATGCCTTTTGATGTTTGGCACTTTCGTTCAACCTGCGTCGGGTTTAATAAAAGAAAAGGGAAAGCTCGGATGTTCGCCCCATGGCAGCAGGCAGTGGTACTACGCCTTAAAAAAGAATCGATTCAGAATCGCCCCAGCCCTAACTTCAATAATTGTTGTTTGTGTTGCATTGTCTGTTGGCAATTTGAGTGTTAGAAAGGCGCCTATAAATAAAATGTATTATTATTATTATTATTATTATTATTATTATTATTATTATTATATCGTAGCCGGATTCAGAGTAATTTTACTCCACCAGCTGAACTATAAAAACATTGACGGCCAATCAACATCTATTCAAAATTTTCAGGGAATCCCATCCCACATGGTAGAGAAAATGGCCAAGTGACCATTAACAAAACATTATCCTTCATCAGTGTGGATGCTCACAACAAACGTCATCGTAATCTGTAGCTTTGTTGTAGGTTCTTGGCGTGGACTTTTGCAAACCAAAGGCACTGTGGCTCACCTAAATATTCAACTGTAGTGACCAAAGTGACCAAAGAATTTGCTGCAGTCTTGAATTACTAGCAGGCCACTGTGCAACATTCTATAAAGAACTTATGTAAATATACATTCAGTGGTGTATTAATATATTATCATTAATTTCAGGTGACACTGAATGAAGCATTTGTAAACATGGGGTTTATAAAAAATTTTGTCAGAAATGTACCGAATAATAATAAATTCTCTTTGACAAATTGTAAAAACCTTCATAATGGTGTTGTTATTGGTAGGCAGATGTTTCACTGTTTCAATTTCCTGAGGCAAGTAGTTTCAAAAAAGATTTTTTAAGGCTTTTATAAAATTTAGGGGTGTGGTCTGATTTCAAAGGTCAAATCAAGGTCAAAATGCACTGTACTAAGTGACCCAGAATACATGTTGAGCCATGCTGCTTAGTACCTACATGCCAAAATTCAGCTGAATCACTGCAACTGATAAATTTGTCAAAAAGGCATTTGCAAGATGACTGCCACAGAAGCCATATATGAAAACAGATTGCAGTGATTTCCGTAAACTTTGGCATCCTTAATGGTTGGAAGATGTCTATAAAGTTTCAGCTTTATTGGCCCAGCAGTTTCAGAGAAGATGTTTAAAACATAAAAACCGGCCATGACATAGGCCCATCGGACCATGGGTCTAGGATAGGTAAAAATCAATTTAGAAGTTTCTATGTATAAAAAAGTGTACTACAAAGAGCGGTAAAGTACTGTATACAGTTCTTTATACCAGTATAACGTGCTGTTGCCTTCAAAGTAATCTGCCCCAGCAGACACACACTTGTTCCCATACTCTTGCCATTGTAGGAAGCAATAGGCAACTGGAAGGCTTAAAGTTCAGCGGCCAAGTTCTGCTTTAACGTTACTATGAATGGTTGGAAGATTATCAGATCTTTCAAATCGTTTTGCTACTTTGGAACAGTCAACATAAAGAAATCAAATGTAGCAAGACTGGGAGAATACAGGGGACATTCATACGAATGTCTTTTCCTGCCAAATATTATAGAAATCACAGCAGCGTGCGAAAGACGTGTCATCACAATGAAAAAACTAGAGACCTCCCTTTCACAGATTACAACTGTTTCTTCTAACTTTCTGGCATAAGTGAATTGATGTATCTTAATAAACAGAGTGGTTAACTGCCTATCCACAATGCACACACTCTAGACGAACAATACGAGTAAACAGAAAGTTGCAAGACTTTTTGATCACGTAAAATTCCTTCTTTATTCTCGTTCTCTTGAATCAGTGTATCAATATTATGCAATAAGGCAGAAAAATACAGCACGCAAATAAGCAGCGAATAGCTACACATTGCTTCACTTCCCGTGTGCCACAATTTCTTCCTTTCCAATGTAAATGAATGATACACTTCCAAATTTGCGTAAGTATTCGGCCCATTGCACTAAGGTGGAGAAAAGTGTCATCACTTCCGCATTGCACTTCTGATATGATGTTCACTAACCTGCATTCTCATCAATCACCAGCAGCCAATGCAGTGCCAAAGCCCAAAGCACTGCATGAATCATCGCACAGGACCGCATAACGGTCCGTAGCTGTTGCCGCTCCGTCATCAGAAGCACACAAACTGCCTGGCAGAAGTGAGTCACCACCCAGCCCTTAAACCTGGTTGCGACCCAGGTAGTGTCCATGCCAGCTCGCTCTGCCTAGTTTCTTTCAGTTTAGCCTATTTACTGAGCAAACACTGAGGATTAATCTGATTTCTGTGTTTTTTTTATGCCTGAACTGCTGCTAAATCTGACCCAGGGAAACGAAGGAACATGGAAGCACTCCAGTATTGGACCCACAGCAGCCGGCCCACATGAATGTGTAGGAGAGATCGTGTGAGAGTGTTCAAAAGAAATCAAGCGAGTTAAGTTAGTTACTGAAAACGCTTTGTTACTGAAAATGCAACAGAGGACTTCAATGGGTGACCAAGAGAAAAACACCAGTTTTCTCTCAGGAGACTGATTTTCGCACTGGAAGGACAGCAAGAGTAAGTGAACAAGAAAGTGAGTGAACAAGAGAAAAAACAAAGATAGTGCAACAGAGGGAAGAAAACAAGTAGGATGGAAGGAAAGTGACAGTAACAATGGGTGTAATGCGGTAAGAAGGCAGAGAAAGATTTCTTCGAACTTACCACTGTTGTACTTCCTTTTCAGTAACTGCAAAGAAAAATAAAGAACATTATAAGCAATAAATTGATGAGAAATGAGCACAGTGATACAATGGTTGAGCTTAATTCCCCCCCCCCCACCCCAAACTACAATTTGCACTAACAACTGAAAGACTGTTCTGAGGCCATTACGGCTTTGTTAATTCAGGAGGCCATGGCTCCCATCTTAAAAGCAAAATTTTTAAGAAAGGCAACTTTTTATTCCACAATCCCCCAACTCGGACCTCCATCTGTCATACAGGGGGACTGCAGACCCATCATAGTTCAGTCAGGCAGGCTGCAGCTGCCCACATGACCACAGAGGTGACCAGCCTCAATGAGACGGAGCATGCAGTGCGCACTGAAGCTGGATATGTAACTAGCCTAATGCAAAACGAAAGATCACGACAAGACTCTCAAATAGAAATTTCCTAACTTGCTTTAATTGGTTATTCTGTACTCTTTTTGTTCATCTACTTCAGGATCATGACCCTAGCATGATTAGAATTCTAACAAGCAATGTTGTACAAAAATAAAGATGCAATTGAATAATTTTGTGAATCATACCCAAAGTCCCAGATGAAAAATCAGATTTTGGAGCAGGAAAATGTACTGAAGCAGACTGTAATGCCAATACTGTACACTTTGAGCATGATGAACATTGATAAGTGCAAACTTGAAACAAAAATGGAACGATATTGATGCATCGCATCATTTTCAAGCAGGTTGTTCCAGCAAAGTGATTTTATATAACAGAAATTGGCCTCGCGACACTTTTAAATACTTAAACACTACCAACAGTTTCTATCATATTGAAATGTAAAAAAAGTACTCTGTTGAATTGAGGCATTTTAACCTGTGAGGCAATTTGAAAGACAAAAACTGTACAACACCGTGACCATTTCAAATCCAAAATGAGCATTACAATATTTTGGATAACTGCAGAGTTCTTCGATAGATGTGATTAGATGTGATTAAGTCCTCCTTTTCAATAAATTCTACAACCCCAATTAAGTTAGCATATTATGTAAAATGCAAATAAAATCAAAAAGGAGTGATCTGAAATACCCATTCATCCTCTATTATATAGAAAACAAAACAAAACATTATTGGTTGCCTGATCTTGTGAATAAAATTGTTTGATAAAAACACACTTTTTTCACATATGATGACTGAAACTGACTCAATACATTTGCAATTAATAAAGTCGTAACAAGTTGCAGTAATAAGTTGATGTAAAATTGATAATGTTAAACAGGTGAGCTCATTGTGCGATAGCACAGAAGAAGCCTCCAAAAAAAGCCCTATTCCCCCCAAAAGCCAAGATGGGTCGAGGTTCACCAATTGGCCAACAGATAAGCATATAATCTATCACTAAGCATATAAGCACATAATCCAACAATTAACCCAAAGTAAAGTATCAGCAAGATTTTGGGCACTCAACCCTCTATAGTGTGTGATATAATTGAAAGACGGAAGGAATCTGGTTGAATCTCCATGCGTAAAAAGTAAGGTTGGAAACCACTTCTGAATGTGTGCAATCTCTGATCCCTCAGACGTCACTGATATGACATAGGCTTGAAAATACTTTGGTAAACATTTGTCAGTCAACACCATGCATTGTTGCATTCACTGATGCAAGACAAAGCTTTATGATGGATAGCCAAAGCCATACACCAGCACGCTCAAAAAGCTCTGCTGACTTCAAAGGGCCCTGTGTCATCGAAGATGGATAATAGCACAGTGCAAGCATGTTTTGTGCACCACCAAGTCAATATATCAAAGCATTTTTTTAAAAAAGCTGCAGTCGTATTTTCTGGTCCAAAGACATAAAGGACAAGACAAGCTGCTACTAGTATCAGGTCCAAAAGCCACAGTACCAGCGTGGATAAAGGTTCAACTTTCGCCAACGCGCCGTTGGCCGTGTGTCAGCCGAAAGTCAGATGGAAGTGCCCTGCTCACTAAACCGAGAAGTAGAGTGAGTGAGAAGGCATGTTGGCCGGCCATTTCACACATATCTTAGTGTAAATCCCCTTCGCGAAGTAGTCCAAATAAGTTCAGCGTTGAAATTTTTTCGTTGGACAACCTGACGTCCATTATATTTGAAGTATAGTGTAAACGCCTTAAGTAATTTTGCAACAGACGTTCTTTCGCGCAGTTGGCGATATATTTATTTCCAGGAAAGTTATTGTCTGCAAATTCACAGATTTTTGCCGTAATATTTGCCGATAAGACTTAAGAAATGAAACCTTTAGTTCTAAAGCGCCGTTATCGGAGAAAGCAAAACAGCAACGACGTGTTTTGCCACCACTTTAATATTATTTAAATTATGAACAAAACCTGCACTTCTGAAAACAGACATAAAATACGCAAATATCTATGTAGTTGTAATTTACAATAACGGTGTCACTTTTTCTGAAGTCCGCAAGAAATGTTTCAGCCTTTGGAAATCCGGAGTTTTTAGTCCTGGTTGTGTATAAGCCGAACAACTCTCAGTCAAGAAAGCGGTGACTTGTTCAGTCGGATCAAACGGTTGAACGTAAAGTGTGCTAACTTTTGTCGCCTTTTACTCATAATTTGTGAGCTAATCTCAGGAATAAACTTTGGCCGTTACCGACAAATTAACGCGATAAAGCCCTTCTCAGTTGCAAGTGTCACGGGGTAGCGTGGATTAATAACTGTTCCCACAGCGGAACTGATTATGTTTTCACATTTGTGAGAAATTATCACTTTTCCGCCTTACTGTGTAAAACATTTATATTCAGATTTGATGGTATAGTTATCAATTTGCGAACTGTGTGCAAGCCAATGTCTTACATTATTAAGACCAATTTTTCGCCACGGCAAATTATCGACATTTACAGTGACACGAGCAAGATTTAAAATTTTGGGCATCCAACGAGAAATTATAGTAAATGTATAAATAAATATTTTGTGACAATAAATGCGTAAGTTGTCATCCATAAGGAAAGCGTTTCTACTTCATGACTACTACTTCTAACTGCCTCTTATAGAATTATATGGGCTATTATAAAACTAATGACAAAAACATGGATTGACTTGTAAATAAGTCGTATCCGAAACAGTTGTGGTAGTTTATTCTTGCCAAAATTCAAGGCCTGCAATAACATCTGGTACGCATCAGTCACACCCAAAAACCGCTCCCCCCTATCGACAGTCCCCCCAAGTTCTGCTTGCCGGGACTACACAGACACCTGTTGTAATCCTACGCCACCCACCAGGCTGATCAGAGAAAGGTGGACGAAAAAGCGAAGCCAACTTCTCGTTAACTTTAGTGGTACCTTTATTCACGCTGGTACTGTAGTGTCTGTCGTAATAAGTGGGTGTGACAGTGCACAGGGCATGGGTGACTACTAACACATTTGTGTAAGTACCATTGACGCAGAATTATATGCACGTATTTTGGAGCAACGAAAGATGCACCCTCGACGTCGTCTGATCCAAGGACATCCCCGCGTTGCCAAGCTAGACAACACCAAAGCACATTCAATAGGGATTATATGACTGTTGGGAGTGGTGTGCTTGCAGTCCCAATCTTACTCCAAGTGAGAATGCATGGAGCATCCTTTTCATCCATCCATGTTTTTCCGCTTATCCAGAGCCCGGTTGCAGGGTTAGCAGACTAAGCAGAGTGGCCCAAGCATCCCCCTCCCTAGCCACTTCCATCAACTCTTCCTGGGGGACCCCAAGACTTTCCTAATGCCCGGAATACACTGTGCAATTTTGGGCAGTCCCAGACCAAAGATGACCGTCGTGAAAAAATCGTGACAATGTCTTCGGTCTTGGGTCCAAAACCGTGGTTCCATGTTGCACTGTGAGAGAGGTTCAGAGATGGCCGTTGTCACGGTCTTGCCACCAAAGATAGCCTGGGACGAAAGACTGACAGTGTCTGAAATTTGGGATAACCATCTCACAGTGTGACAGCGCCTACGACCTACGTCCACTAACCAACCAATAGGAATGCAGCATGAATGACGTACTGATCAACGCGACACTAGAGCTAAACCTAAACACAGGGTGCGCTCCCACCATGGAAGTAAAATGAGCAAAAGGTGGTGTGCCCAGCCACCTTACGAAGAAAGCTAATTTCAACTTGTGATCTTGTTCTTTTGGTCACCACCCAAAGCTCGGGACCGAAGGTGAGGGTTAGAACATAGATCGACCAGTAAATCAAGAGCTTCGCTTTTAAGCTCAGCTCCTTATTCACAACAATGCACCGGTACCACGCCTGCTTTAGTGCAGATGCTGCGCTAATCCACCTGTCGATCTCCCAATCCATCCTACCCTCACTCGAACAAAAGCCCCAGATACTTAAACTCCTCTACTTAGGGTAACAACTAACCCCCTATTCAGAGGGGACAGTCCACCTTTTTCCAGCAGATAAAATCCTGAGACCACTGAATTGGACATCCTCCAAGCCTTGACTGTGCCTTGACACCCTGTCCATGAAAATCATGAACAAAATAGGTGACAAGGCACACCTTTGGCACAGTCCAACACCAACTGGAAATGAGTCCGACATATTGCTGAGAATGCGGACACAACTCCTGCTGTGGTTGTACAGGGATCGGATTTCTTGAACTAACGACCCCCAAGCCCCATACTCCCGACAGCACCAGTGATCAGATTAGGCGGATTCGCATCGCAAAATGCGAATCAAATTTCAGCAGTTTTGACGAAATGCTAATCAACATAACAATCCCTTCGCAAAAAAATGCGATTCAAAAATTCTTAATGATATTTCATGAATCTCGACTAAGTGGCCTGCGAACTTCCGAGTTCCCGAGCCACACAGCAATAGGAGAAGTTTTAATGACTTTGATTGGTTGGAAAATGATATTCTTTATTCGCATACCAACCAATCAGCTTCTAGGGAGCGCATGCATGCACTTGAGACTCGGGAGGCTTTCGTATGCTCATACGCTCTATCTTCTTTGATCATGATGGCCAGACTCTGCTATGTGAGCCATCACGTACTAAATTACGTTGCTCTTTGGATATAGCCACCTAGTTGGTTAGTAAACTAACTAACGTTAACTAAGGAAAATCTTTGTAAATGATCATCATATCAAGGCGATATGATCTGTTTCTTGTCCCAACTTCACTAACTTTGCCAGCTGTCATAGGCATGAACTTATCTGAGGTTTTGCGACAGTTTCGCCCAGCCCAACTGAGCTTTTTGAACATTAATGGGACGTTAGCTAGTTTGCTAGCTAGTTCAGAAGCCATCGCTTAGGTTCAGC
This sequence comes from Gymnothorax javanicus, assembly GCA_029692085.1. Taxonomy (NCBI): domain Eukaryota; kingdom Metazoa; phylum Chordata; class Actinopteri; order Anguilliformes; family Muraenidae; genus Gymnothorax; species Gymnothorax javanicus. The sequence goes on from CM056194.1 coordinate 50,379,146, forward strand.
TAGCTGGCAAGTGAACCTATGGTAGTTAATGATGCCTATTGGATGAGTTTTTATTGCTCTGATTTTTCACTTTCAACGCCATCACACGCTGACAATCTCTTTCAACATTGATTACCAGCTTATTTTACCTAAAGAGCAAACAGACAGTTCGGGCCTGAGACGTGTTATTTCATGGCTAGTTTTAGCTGCATTATCTTGTTATGCATGCTATCGCGTATTACGTTACTCTTCAGATTATAAAGCCAGCCATCTTCCTATCTAGCTGACGCGAGTTAAGGGGAATCATTGTAATCATTGTTATACTAAAGCGATGTGAATTGGTTTTTGCTCTAATGGATATAATTCCGGATCAGACCTTCCCTTTCGGCATTAACTCTGAATCGCCGTGACTGGATGTACGCTTCACGTTTTTACACACCCGAATGTTCCTCCAGCCACCCAAAGATCACGGTAAGCCGATCAAAGTCATAAAAACTTGTACCATGGCTATGTGGTTTAGGGAATCGCGAGTTCGCCGGCCTCTCCCGAAACGTGCACAATGATCTCTGATCATTCAGATACATGATGTGATGTCTAAATGTGACTGAGTTGGAGAGTGCCTGTGTGACTGGATTTTAATGGGAATGGATCCTTTCACATTCCTGATCAGGTGTTAAACAACATTTTGCTACAGTAAGGTGAAGATAAGACAGCTGTACTGCAGGTTACAAGTAATTTACAAAAATTCCATAGGGAAACGTAAATGTGCTGTATTAAATTATGATTGTTCAAGGTAAAATTAGTGCCTTTTGGAAATTATTTGTTTTGCTTTCAGAGTGGAGTTGTATTTCTGTTGTGACTGTAATTTGTCGCAAGGAAAGAATAAAAAAGTCCTTTTGTCATTTAAAATCTGATATACTGTTTTCTAATTTTTGCTAATCATTTTTCAGATGTGCTCAACAATTGCTAATCAATTGATATAATGATTCGCAAAAAATGCTAATAAAGTTTTTTTCCTTAATCTGATCACTGAGCACCCTCCACAAAATAACTCGTGGGAAATAGTCATAAGCAGTGATGTTGCTAGGTACGCTTCCTGCGTCCCTGACGCATTAAAATCTGAAAGGACGCAGTAAACTCACTATCCAGGCGTCCCAGGGACGCACCTCATTTTTCCCATGAAAAACGATACATTGGGCCGATTTCACAAAAGCTTTTTAAGGTTTACACGCGGATAACTTTCTTGATCGCGCGTTTAGCATGAGTTTAATTTTAATCACCGTTTCACGAAAGGCAACTGTCTAAATATTTTAAACGCCTGTGGTCAAATAACAAAAGAAAACTTAAACGCTCGTGAAGGTATGCTCGTGAAAACTACCACCACAGATTGATTTGCACCTAAATAAGTGACGCCGACCTGCCTTCATCTGGTTGCCTGGTAGATTTTGAACAAGACTTGCGCCTTATCTGGAAAAGAAATGCATAAATAAAACAAGAGCAATCCGAGATTTCTGATCTCCGCCAAGGGATGATGTTGATACAAATGCAAGATCTTTCTCTAAGGAAGATTTCAGGACCACCCATGTGACAAGTTTAAATGGGATTTTTGTATGTTTGAAGCATCCATTCTCCAAAGCCGTCATCAAAGTACAGAGCGATCACATGATCATCACGTGACCGTGATGTCACGTGATGATCGTGTGATTGCGCAATCGCATCGATGTGACTGCACAGGCCGTGATTGGACAATCACTGCCGGTGTATGATTGCACAATCAGTGGTGTGATTGGATAATCACCGCCGCTGGCGTGTGATTGGACAATGGCCGCCGGGTGTGATAGCGCAATCAGTGGCCTGACTGGACAATTACCCTCGGGTGTGATTGCGCAATCACTTTCCACCTTGATTTGATCAAAATCTGTTCATTAGTTTCGGAGAAATGTCACTGAGATTGTAAATACAGATCCGGATCCAGAATCCAAATCCGGATCTGGATCATGACACAATTTTAATGGAGTCGTCCCTTGACCAAGATCTATCTCTGGTGAAAATTTCATGAAGATCCGTCAAGTAGTTTCCAAGATATGCCACTAAGATTGTAAATACAGATTCGGATCCGGATCATCACAAAATTTTAATGGAGTCGTCCCTGGCCCAAGATCTGCCTCTGGTGAAAATTTCATGAAGATCCGTCCAGTAGTTTCCGAGAAATCCTGTCCACAGACAGACAGAAGGACGGACAAATAAATAAATAAATAAACCGACTCGATCGCATTATCTCCTTGGCGGAGATAATAAATGAAATGAATGCATAAATTAGTTGCTCTCTTCAGTTTCTTATTCACTAAATAGAGGGGTTTTGCAAGGCCACGTTTTTCGTTTACATCCACCGTGAGTGAAGTCCGACCTGCATTTTTATGCTTCACCGATAATGAAAGCGCAAATGAGTGTGTGAAATCACCCCGAATGCCGAGGATGAAACCGTTTTGGTGAAGGATGCGTCTGACGTCAGCATCTTGCTCACATCCACAGGATACGCAAAGAAAGTTTGACATTCTTTGAAGCGAAGTTAAATTCACGCCACGTTTTCTTTGCCGACATCTCTGCGAAATGCGTGTTCCCAATGCAACTACCCTTACATACGGGGTTATTAACCGGTAACGACAATTGTAAATGCCTATTATGCAATGGCAGGTTGTCATAATTTGATCGCTCCTGTTTAGTCTGAGGGCTAAACGCAAGGTTATCCGCGTGCAGTTAAACGTGCGATGATCCCATCTTGTGAAATGGTGTTTAAACGTTCCTTTAGCTGTCCGTGTACAACGGCATTTGAACATCCGTTTAAAATTTAAACGCATGTTAGTAATACGCACGCTAAAACGCTTTTGTGAAATCGGCCCATAGTGAACAACAACTCGTGTTTAAAAATCACAACTAGCAAGAGAAACCTTGCTGTTAGCAGACCAGACAAGCGCTGTTTCAACCCTCTCACCACAAACATATCTGCATCATTTTATTTTTCTCAATAGACTTTCCACTGTGTTAGTTAAGTTTAATTTTTGTGCTAGAAGTTTCACAGTGATTGACTCAGTTCATTTGATTTAGTAGATGTTGAGACGAGAAGATTTTGGTGTTATTTCGAGGACAATTTATTTGTTGACTCTGTCATGGTGATGAGAATGTTTTGTTTATGTGTTAAAATCAGCACTTTTATTGTTAATTTATTTTGGTACTACAGACACCATTTTGTTTTCATTTTAATTTTAGTAATTTATTTCAATGCTATTTATGTTGCTACAAAAATGCTATTTTATTTGAATTTTGTATGTCATGCCACTGTGACAGTTGTTTTGCGATAAACTTTTCAGATTTGGAATTTTATTTGTTTAATTTCAGATACATTTTGAACATACATGAATATATCCGTTAATTATAACCATATCATACCATGAAGGTAATATAATAGAACTGGAGAGAGCGAGGAAGTACCACCCCTATTACTTTCAATGGGAGATGCTAGGCTAGCTACTTCAGCCAAGGAAGTACGGAATTGACCGACGCCATCTATACAGATGGCGTTCCATGGGTACTTATTTCCAGCACCATTTCATAAGATTGCCAATCTGATTACACAGCACAAATGGCCAAGAAAATGTGTCGTCTGTGCGGATTGGTGAATGTGTACGAGGGGAAATGACGAGCAACGTTAATCCGGAACGCGCACGCACTATACACTCATTGGCTGAATCGCTGCAGTCAGAGCAACAGCTGGACAACCAAACTCGTGTGCGAGCTGTCATCAAGCTCTAAGTATCAGTTCTTATTTTACAGGCCCTCTTGAAAACATCGAACAGCTGTGTCAGACAAAGAGCAAAATAAGGAAGGATTACCGAATACATTTTCTTTTGTTTTCGCTTCATTTGGCAAGAAAAAAATGCGCACTTTTCAATTGGTGTCTATGGAGCTCGCGCGTCTTTGGCCACAAAATTGCATCCTATGGAAACGCGGAAGCAGGAAGCAGGAAGCAGGAACATGCTAACTGGCTGAAGCAAAGGTACTTCCTCGTTCTCTCTGGTTCTAGTATATATCTCTATGTATCATACCATACCACCATCAAAGGAGTTTAACACTACAATTTAAGAAATAGAAGAATATAAGTTATAGAAAGAAATAATTTTTTTCATTGGGGACCCATTAAATTTCCCAGGGACCCACTCAAATCACCACCTGTGGGTCCCGGGGACTCACTAAACTGAAAACCTATCAACATCACTGCATAAGTCTTCTTCAAGTCCACAAAACACATGTAGACTGGATGGGCAAACTCCCATCGCCCTTCTGCTATCCCTACAGGGGTACAAAGTTGGTCCACTGTTCCACGGCCAAAATGGAACCCGCATTGTTCCTCCTGAATCTGAGGTTCGACAATAGGGTGGACTCTCCTTTCCAGTACCCTGGTATAGGCATTTCCAGTGGAAGTGGAACTTGATGATCCCCCTACAGTAGGAGCACACCCTCCAATCGACCATCTTAAAAATGGGAACCACCAACGTAGTCTGCCCGTCCAAGAGTACTGTGCCCAACATCCACGCCATGTTGAACAGGCGTGTCAGCCATGACAGCTCAACAACATTCAGAGCCTTCAGCATCTCCGAGCGGATCATGTCCATCCCTGGTGACTTACCATTGCGAAGGTTTTTGACCACCACAGTGACTTCAACCAAAGAAATGGACCAAGACTAACCTAAGTCTTTCGTCACTGCCTTCTCCATAGAGGGCGTGTCTGTCAGATTCAGAATTTCCTCAAAGTGCTCCTTCTACTGCCAAACAATATCTCCAGTCTAGGTCAGCAGTTCCCCATCCCTGCTGGAAACAGCCTAGGCGAAGCCCTACCTCCCCATCCTGAGTCGTCTGACGGTTTGCCATAACCTCTTTAAGACCACCCAAAAGTCCTTCTGCACAGCCTCACTGAACTCCTCCCAAGCTCAAGGTTTTGCTTCTGCGACCATTGCAGCTGCAGTCCTTCTAGTCTGTCAATACTGGTCTGCCGTGTCAGGAGTCTCTTCGGCAAACCAGACCCGAAAGGCCACCATCTTCAGATTGATGACCACCCTCTTCCCGCTAGTATCCACCAACTGGTCCTTGGGTTGCTGCCTTGACTGGCACCAACAACCTTCAAGCCACAGCTCATAGATGTCACTTCTACAATGGAGACTTTGAACAGGGTCCACTCAGACTCCAAGTCCCTGGTCTCTCCCAGAATGTGGGAAAAGTTCTTCTGGAGGTGCGATTTGAAAATTGTCCAGACAGGGTCCTCTACCAAACGTTCCTAGTCAACCCCTGCAATGCGTTCACGTTTACCTGGTCTGTCTGGCAGTCTTCTCCGCCATTTGATCCAGTTTACCATCAGGTGGTGATCAGTTGGCAGCTCTGCCCCTCTATTCACCCATGTGTCCAAAACATATGGCTGCAGATTTGATGACACGATTAAAAAAATCTATCATCGACGTTTGGCCAAGAATGATCAGGTACCAAATACACTCATGAACACCTTTATGCTCAAACATGGTGCTTATTATAGATATTCCATTGCTAGCACAGAAATCCATTAACAAAACACCACACAGGTTCAGATCAGGGAGGTCGTTCCTCCCAGTCACTCCCCTCTGAGTGTCTCCATCATTGCCCATGTGAGCGTTTAAGTCCCCCAGCAGAACTATGGAATCCCCAGTTGAGCCTTTTCCAGGACTCTGCCCAGGGACTCCAAGAGGGCTGGATACTCCGAACTGAAGTTCCGTACGTAAGCACGAACAACAGTCAGAGTATTCCCCTCTGCAATCCGCAAGCGCATTGCACAACACTGCAGCACCCAGTCAAGGATATATAAGTATCCCCAAGCCTGCTGCCGCCTCTCACCTTCGACAACTCCAGAAAAGAAGAGAGTCAAGCCCCTATCAAGGAGTTTGGTTCCAGAGCCAGAAATGTGTGTACAGGTGAGTTTGACTCAGGCTCCTTCCCCACCAGTGTGGAGACGTTCCATGTACCAAGAGCCAATTTCCATGACCAGGTCCCAGAACGCCAGGGCCTCCAACCTAATCAGCCGCCCAGACCACAAGGCACCCGACCCCTACTCCTCTTTTTGCAGGTGATGAGCCCACAAAGAGGTGGTTCCCCGTTGCCTTTTCGGGCTAAGCCTGGTCGAGTCCCGGAAAAGACCCGGCCACAAGACGCTCGCTTCCAAGCTCCCCTCCAAGGTCTGGCTCCAGGAGGGGGCCCCAGTATCCCTATTCTGGGCGAGGGGCTCATATTTCTGGAGGGCCACTGCATAGGAGTCTAGTGAATTGCATTTCATCTGGCCCCTCATCTGGGATCAATTTGCCATGGGAAACCCTAACAGGAGCACATGCTCCAGGAAACATAGCTCCCATGATCCCAGTGCCACAAAAATTCCTCCATCACGATAAGGTAGAGATTCTTTGAGAAGTGCATCGAGCATTATGAAGCAAAATATAGGACAACGAAGACCCTGAACAATAGCTCTGCTGCAAAATGGAGGAATCAGAGGAATGCCTCTTGCTAGACTTCACTAACTGGTATCATCAGCATAAAAACACCAAGTGCGATAAAAACATATGCTGATATTAAACAGTGGTAAACAGTTGACTGTACCAACTTTCTTAGACTTTTGCAGTCAAGACATTGTATATTTTCAATAAGCAATTCAATTCACAAAGAAAATCAAATAGTGTGTGTTTTGTACCATTTTCTGTATAGCAGAAGATGCATGGGCAAATCAGCCCTTTTTTGTTTTATCTGCATTTCCCATAATGCACCAACTTCTTCAGAATTTGGGTTGTAAAATTAGCAGACTACTTCTTTTTGGATTCAAACCCATCCAGCACTGCCAAAGCTTGCAATAGCAAACTGGTAAATACAAGCTCCCTCATGCAATGTACTCAGCCAATTTCTCTACATTTTGGCTGATAGGTGTTGGCAAAGTTGAGTTTGCACCATAATAGCTTAATCCGCTAGCAATGGAATGACTCCATCCATGTGTCAATGTGAATTATAACATCTTAGCTCTCTAATGACTATGTAGTGATTAGATGGCTAATTTTCATATTTTCATTTCATTCAGTGTAATCCAAAAGAGGTAGGTATGAATAGGTTTCATGGCCTACCATGATCAAATGATTTGTGAAGGTTGGCAAATAATTTTTTCCTCTCCTTAAACCAAAAATTCCTACAGCTAATCTGTGAAAAATTTTCATATAATGACAGCAGAGTTCAAATTCTAATACCACAAATGCCCATTAATAGTAACAGGTCTGATTTGTTGAGTGCAGTGCGCAGTCCCCATTTTACTACTGAGAATGCTGACTTTGGGTGCATCTTCATCAATTTAAAAAAATCAGGTCAGACAATGACTATGATAAAGTGAACTCATGATGCTTTGACAACACACTACATGGCACAGATATTTTGCATCACAGAATCTGCCAAGTACATCAGAATTTGCCTAAAATGGACATTATTGTTTTTAGTTACAGCTCCAGTTGTATTTGCTCCTTCTAACGAGCTTTTAGACAAAGACAAACAGTGGAAACACTAAATTCAGTTCTTGAATGAGCAATTAATATCAAAGATGGAAAAAGGTTATTCAGCGCCAAGTGGCTCATGTGAAAATCTAATTGTCCCCTTAATATCTCATTCAAAATTTTATTGATAATTGGGTTAAATTAGATGAGACAAACCCAGACCTGATCACCATCAGCCGTGCTGAATCTAAATATCATTTAAATAGAACCTCTGGATATGTCTTCATCGCTAAAAATCAGGTGAGACTATGACTATGATAAAGTGAATTCATAGGCATGACGCTTCAACCTCACACTTCCTGGTGCAGAGATTTTGCATCATGGAATTTTCCCTGTGTATCAGAATTGGCCCAAAACAGTCATATTAGTTTGTAGTTATAAAGAACCAGTTAATATTTTCTCCTTCTAAAATGTACTCTAAAACAAATATGCCCCGAGTTAACATAACATTCAGTTCTTAGATTTTTTTTCCCATTTTCAGGCGAGGCTTTTTTCATCATTCGGCTCCCGAGTATGCCGAAAGAGCAAATGCCCCAACTCCAAAAAAATTTTTTTTTATTATATTCGCAAGTCCACCGACGAAAAAAATGACAAAATACTTTTAAAAATAACATTTTTTATTTTAATTTTTCTCCGAAACCTGAAATGAAAGTCTGGTTGCAACCAATAGATTTTTTTTTCTGGAGGCTGAATGGGTTCACTGATCATAGTCGATTTGTTTCGACCCAGAATTTCTGTTTCCTTGGACCATTCTCATGGCCAGAGGTATCTTCCCATGCTACGAGTACGGAGTAGTTGTGATGCAAAGACACCTCTGGGAACGAGATTCCCTGAGAGCATTCGGCTGAAAACATGCAAACATTTACCTTCGAATGTACAGAGATAAGTTCTCATGAGCGTCCAAGCAGGATAGCAGGATCAGAAGAATTCATCAAATATACAGAGGAAAGCTCTTGCTTTCTATAGTGTCACCTTATTTGAGATTAAAGAAGGTATATCTATACAAGAGCATGCAGAGTTTGCATGTTCAGCAGTAGTGGCTGCAACGTGCTATAGGCCCATTTTGACAAAATTCGGTGATTCCAGGAACACAAAAAGAAAGATAGCCGATTTTTTTTTTTTTTTTTTTTTAATTTGACTTTCCAACCTGATAGAAATGCAGCAGAACTCTCGATAATGCTCAGAATGAGTGGGGGGAAAAAATATTTTTTTTACTCACCCCTCCGACTTGGATTTCACAATAAAAATCTCGTGAACCGAATGATGAAAAAACCCTCGCCTAACGCAGGAAAAGAAGTTATCCATCACCAAGTGGCTCGTGTGAAAATGTCATTGTTCTCTCAGTAACTCATTCAAAATTTACTAAATAATTGGGCTAAATTAGATGTGACAAACCCAGGCCAGATTACGATCAGCACTGCTGAATCTAAACATCATAGAACCTTTCCAGTAATGAGAACTATGGTAATGGGTCTCAACAACACTATGCTCCAATTAAAAGAAATTCTGGAAGAGATGAGAATGCCATTAAAATATATCAGTCTGTAAAAGAGTTATACTGTGAATACATTCAAAAGGCAATAGGACTCCAACAGTGTAGGCCATCTACTCCAAACAAAAAGAAGAAACAAAAAATGGTGAATCTTCCCAGGGGTGATAAGCCTACTAGAGCACGTATAAACTCATACGAGACGTCGCAAGAAAACCCAGACGAACATATACGGTTCTGTATGACTTGCTCACCTCAGCAACAGGTCAGCGTTCATGATTCTACCATTAGATACTGGCCGGTCAAAAACTGGTCATCACAAGAAAGTCACAAGGTGAAAACCATTGCAAACTAAGAGGACCATGATGGCTCTTCTCACATTACCCAAAAACACCTTGATGACCCACTACATCTAGTGTAAAGCTATCACAGCATTCCAAAATGAGAAGATTATACCAACAGTAAAACAGTAAAAGCATTAAAATATGAAGGTTATGTGATGGTGTAGAAACAATTTTCTGCCCAAGGGCATGGGAGACGTATGCAATAATTGATGGAACTATGAATTTTCCTCCTTAAAAGAAAAAAAAGTCACCAGCCTTTAAACTGGAGCTCAGGTGCAATTTAGTTAGGCAGAAAGACAGCAATCCAAAGCACAAGAGCAAGTCCACCTCTGAATGGCTCAAAAGAAAACAAAATTATTTGGATTTTGCAGATCCTAGTCCAACAACTGATGATACCAATTCATTTGTTATGGCAGGACCTTTAAAGGGTACACTCCAAACTCTCTAATGTGGCAGTATTAAAGCAATTCTATAGAGAACAGCAGGCCAATATTCCTCCACATCAATATGAAACTCTGACCTAGGCAGGCAATAGCTTTTTCACATAACAGAGTCGTAACCGAGCTTGTAAAAACTGCTTTTGGAACTGTGCTCCAAGGACATGGAATAGGTTTCAAGAGGTTTTTAAATTGGATGCCTTAATCTTTTTGGAGAAGTTCAAAAAAGTGATGAACGATTTGGAAGTCACGGCTAGCGTATGTTTCAGATAATGTTGCCAAAACATTATCAGCTGAATGTTTTAGATGTATTACTGTACGTCGATTTTATTGTTTATATTATTGTTCATGTTTAATGATTATGATATTGTTGCAAACAGGACACCATTACAAATGAGACCAAGATCTCATTGGGCTTCCCTGTTAAAATAAAGTTTAAAACTGCATTTTGCAATTCTTTGCATTCTCCTGGTCTTATATCACATTTAGCATTTTTCAGTTGATCACAACGCATAACTATCTTTTGGAGGAAGAGGCAGCACTGCGGACTCTGGACCCCATCTCCTCTGAAAATCCAATGTTTTATTTGTAGTTTAAAGGTCCCAACAATCAGGGCACCTGGAATTTTCTGCAATCCCCCCTCCCAATACTGCTTTTGGGAAGTAAATATGTACAGCCCATCTAAACTATATAGGGAGCAAGAATAAATACTGCTTCATAAGCAATGTCAGGATTGTTCCAATATCCTTCAAGTAACAGGACAGAAATAATCATGTTCTCCAGCCACATACAAACCCATGGTTTGTAGAGTCACAAACAACATCACACTCCTGCATCACTGTGTACTACTACCACTGGACTGGTACAGAACACAAAGTCACTGCCCCATACAACAATACCACCAGCAACAGGACACTCCCACCCTGCCTTGCTGTCTGGGGGGGTCCTCTGAGGGGTCCGAGTACACAGTCAACAAGATCACTGAAGTGCTTCAATCAAGAAAGCAAGCGAGAGTGGAGCAAGAGAAACACAGTAAAGGGAGAAACAGTGATGAAGGACTGGGAAGGACAGAAGCCTTGGCAGAGAACTCTCCTATTACTGCCAAAGCAAACCAAAGCATTATCTGAAGGAGAAAAATCAAACGACCCCTAATGCAATCAAGCTTTGCTCTGTCCCCTGGCTGGTCGCCATATTAATGACAAAAGTCATGAATTTTGATTATCAAACTCTCACCCTCTAAAGCATAGACAGCAGAAATCAATTTCCAAGGCTTAATGCCCATACAATGACGAGAACAAAGGAGAGGGGTCAATGGAATCAATTGAACCTTAAATCTTCTTTATTTTTCCATTAGTTTTTAGTGGCACTTCTGCAATACTCATCACCCACAAAAGACAAACATGAGAACAAATTAGGTTTGACACCACAAATGAACATTGCCCCACATCACAATTAAGACCATTACTGTTGCACTTTTATTCATTCTTTCACAGTTTCAGCAACATGCAAAGAATTCGGCAAAATGCTCTGGTGAAGATTAGCAGTGAGCAGCCTCAAAGCGAGATGGTCGCTGTACCTCTGGGGTTCCACACGTCTTAAGACTCTTTCCCACCGAGATTCTGCATTATCTGCAGATGAGTTATTCCAGCATTGTGGCATTTTGTTTATTCTCCCTGCCAGACTCTACCCGGAAATTTCCTATTTGCTGCGTTCAATAGACATTTTGGAAATGTCACTTAACACTGAATGTGCTGGTACCTCAGCTTGATAAGTGGCTTGTTCCCCATGTACCCATGTCAAAATATGGCCAAACTAGTTTTCAGTTAGTCTACGTCTACTGCCATTACAATAATTAACTTGATGGAACTGTATTCCCCTTCTCTCTAGAAAAGGTCTGCCTGTCGTTCCTTTTTCAATTCTTTCCTGCACAATTGAGTACCACAGCAATCTATAGCCATTTTCTTTTTTTCTCTCTGTTTTGTCATCCTGTTGGTTTGCTTATGTTCACCTTTACTTACATGCCAAATACAGCATATTGTGGCGTCTCTTCACCCAACGAACAGCGGTCAAGAAGCTGTACAAGTCTTATTGAAATCACACAAAAACAGACACAACAAGGAAACTGTCCATCATTCTGCAAAAGCATCTCCAAAGGAAACTGATGATTTTTCTTTTTTCCTTTACCGAGTCAACTGCAGCATCATTCCCACAGAAACATACGGGGCCTGAACCTGGGTATTTGGGTCTCATCATCGAATAAAATTTCCTGGTATTCCGGCTCTCGCTCATTTCTCCAAACATCACTGTCCCTTCATTTGATGGAAAATTTACGGAAATGAAACCCTGTGTGAATAGGGCTACAGATGCAGCACTCATTTGCATGCTGCAGCTCAATATTATTGCAGAAACCTGTTAAAATAGATCAATTTCACAGCGAAGCACAAAGAATTCTTATGCTTTTACACACTGGACCGTGTTGGGATTGGTGAGGGAAACGAAAGATTTTGATTAGCGCTTCTCATGAGGTGCATCACTTTACTTTGACTTCCTATCACTGAGTGGGAGAGCGTGTTGCGGCAGAGTGCTGGCAGCCACCAAAGGGATTTGGACCAACTTATAGAGCTGTTGAGAAGAGTGCAGTAATTTCATGTCATACACATCACATGAATAAGGTTTCTTCACACTACGAGCATTGATAATGTGAGTTAAAGATTGCTTGTTGGTGTACGTGTACTACTGGTAATTTTCATGTAGTTTTCTGAGCAATTCTTTGTATGGATCTGTCTGGGTATGTTAGTCCATGTAAACTTGGCTCAAACTCTAAAAAATGTATTTTAAGTATGATGAGGCAGATTATCAGGATTCATACTGGGCTCTGTAGCCCAATCTTTCCTTTGTGATTTTAAGATAACCAAGGAGCTGTTTGCACCAAAGACACTTATCTCATTCACAACACCACCATCAAGATTTCATTAACCTCACTCAGTAAAAAGCGCTGGAGGCGTCTTTTTGTGGCTGCCAGGTAACTTCAATGCCAAACAACAATAGCAAATAAATTTCACTGGAACAATAGGCGTGTTGTTGGTATTTGAAAAGGACTGAAAAGCGACACTTCTGTTCACCAAGAGAGTGAGAGACAAAATGGTTTCAAAAACAATACAAGTGGTGCCAGCCACAACATACCCCGCCCGAGGGAGACGTTTCAGCGCTTTGGGTGTTGAATAACCTGAGACCCCCCCGCCAACATTCAACCCCTACTGCTAACAAGCCCAATTATGTCGCACCATATTGTAGCATATGGCTGGAAGCAGAATTTAAAAATGTGTGTGTTGAATCCAGTTAGAAATTGATTAAAGCAGATTTAAGGAAGTTTTCAAGAAAAAAAAGATTTTTGGTTTTTCAGTGACCTTGTCCTTGACTGAATTAGGCCCAAAATTTAATCAGGTATTCCTTGGACCATTGCACACCTTTCTTGAAAATTTTGTGTAATTTGAGCAAAAACTGCGCTACAATGCTACCAAACATGTTAAAAAAAAAAGAAAAAAATAATAATACAAATGAATGCCAGAAAACATCCCTCTCATTTTGGGCAGAGTAACAACTTTTGTGAAATGATATGATGGGACAAAACAGTTTTAAAAGCAATAAGTAACTTTGATCGATCAAACTCTATCTCAATTGACCTATGGCTAAGCCCCGCCCTCAAATGCGATGACCCAATCACAGTGTGTATTCTCTCCCGATATACTCAGACATTCTGAGCCTGAACTTCCATAGAAATGCATTACGGAAACTCAGAATCGTTCGCTTTTATGGGGTTTTAAAATGTTTCTAAGTTAAAAAAAAAAAGGTCAAACGCTGTGCTTGGGGTAAATGTAACTCCGATACGAGGTATCCCGAGAGGCTGGGCAATGGGTTGAATTTTATACCCTTACCAAAACCACATCATAACCGAGAGAAGCGTCTCCTCTGGATTAAGCTTTGCGGAAGACCCCACTACCATCTTAACGCAGCTAACAAAGGTCAACAAGCATGTCTACATTTGTTCCAAGCTAAGTCAACATCATGTTTAAGGCAACTCACTGGAGATTAATGTAAAGTTATCTTTTACATAGCTAAGTTAGCTAACGTTAGTAAACTTCAGTGCTGACGGACGTTAGCTTAACGTGAGCTCCTGGCTGCGTTGTTCACCATGTCATCTTGTTTAGCTAGAAGGAGTTCAGTCACGTCAGGTTAGATTTCTTAAATTCAGTAGCAATAATAATACGTAAATTCAATTTATTACCCTGCAGTGCACGAACAATGCTGATCCTCTATCTTGTTGTGTGCGAGGGTGACGGAAACGAGATGTGGTTGATCGCGTTTGCACTGAGACCTGAAAATTTTAGCTTCTAATTTTAACTTTTCGTTGACCTTCCCCACTCTAAATTCATGAATGTATCCCTCCAATGCATAGTGTAACCCTTTTCGCTGACTTCTTGATGATATTTGAGCCTTCTATCGCCAAAAATCATTGATAACATCCTGAAAAATATCTCCGACTGTGATACCAGCCATTAGCGCCTGTTCTAAACTGTTGATTGTTTGTCCGAGTCAGTGGAGGAGGCGGGGCTTAGCCATGGGTCAATTAAACTCTACCTCTACCTCAACTCTACAATTAAATGGGCAGTGCAATAGGATAACAAACATCCCATCTGAAAATAAAAAGTTGCAAAGAGCTGATAAATACAAGAATAAATCATAACTGTGTCTGCAGGTCAAAACCTTGATACAGCTTTACAGCTTTAAAAATGACTACAGAATCTAATAAATCAATGCCTGAACCGGTCTAAAAAAATAAATAAAATGGTTAAATCGTAATGGATGCTGAACACATGATTCTGATACTAGCAAAAATGAACTTTGGTCCTCAGGCTCCAGGACCTCCCTGTTCAGTGACACAGAAGCAAAGGAGGAGAAGGAGAAGTGAATTAGACGATCGGTCAGCCTCTCCTCTCCTCTCATCGGCTTATTGGCTGTCCTATGGGGAAAAGGATGACCCATGTCTCAGGATGAAAAAGGACACATCCTGTTCTCCTCTTTGGTTTGACAGTAGTGCAGTCAATGCCCTTTCAGTCAAGAGCAATGGCCTGTCTCCCTCCCCTGTCACTCCTAAGATCCACTACAAAATCAGGATGTTGATTTTTTGTTAATGCATATCAGTGGTGGCTGGTGAACTGGCGATAGGGGAGGCTCAAAACAATCCCTTAAAATTAATGAATGGTCACGACCTGTTTTCAATCATTCATTTAAATGACCATTATAGAAACTCCAAAAACTCTCAACGTTATCAGGTGTGGCCAATTTTCATTTATAACGCATACCTGTCAACTCTCATGCATTCAGTGTGGGTGCAAGTGGCGTATTTACCTTCCTCTGCTGTAGTCAGCAATTATTCAATCAACGCGTATTTAAGAGATTCTCGCGCGGAACTGAAGTCCTTGTGCACTGGAGGGTTGGAAGCAATGGAATTGCATGAAGACGTTTCAAATGATCTTATTTCATTTTAACGATCATATAACACATGCATTGCTTCCAATCCCTGAGTAAGGAAAAGCGTAACAAGTCTGGAGTCGTAATCGGTATGCATTATAAATGAAAACTGGCCACATCTGATAATGTTGAGAGTTATCGGAGTTTCTGTAATGGTAATTTAAATGAATGATTGAAAACAGGTTGTGACCAATCATTAATTTTAAGGGATTGTTTTGAGCCTCCCCTACCGCCTGTTCACCAGCCGCCATTGATGTATATGGATGTGAGTGAAGAGGGCAGACTGACCATGTTCAACAGCGTAAAAAATGGCAAAAATCAATGTAGTATGGAAGTGTTCACATCAGAACACTTAAAATCTTCATGGTATACCTTGCATTAGAAACAGTTTTAGCCAGTGGCTCTTCAAGCAAAATAATCAATTTGTCATTTATTCACTTGAATTTGAGCATACTTAAACATGCATGAGTGGGAGCAGGGTGTTATCAGGTTTTTAACACATTGCGCTGTCAATTCAACATTATCAGTATGTGCATGCAACCCTTAACAGAAAACAATCTGTTTTCTGTTAAGGGTTGCAAAAAAATGCAAAAACATGCAAATCTGTTTTCTCAGTTAGATTAATTTCAGCATCCATCAATGGCCAATTTCAGCTTCCTACCGACTGTGCCCTATTTCCTGAGCCACGTGGAGTAGGACTCCCAATAGCAGAATGGAACTGAATTCTAACAGAGATAAATTAATCTTGATCAGTGGTTCTCAACGTCGTTCCTCCAGACCCCCAGTATGTGCTGGCTTTTGTTCCAATCACTACTGGAATCCCAAAATTTTACAAGGTGTTACTTTTCCTTAATTTTTTCATTTACTTTCATTAGGAAAATGTACCCCTTTCAGTCATAACATGTTAACAAAACATCAAATACATTCTCATCATTCTGTCTGTAATGAAATAAAAATTAATTTAGAAATCACTGCTTTCTGTTTTTATGCGCATTTTTCATACCGTCCCAATTTTTTCAGAGATGGGGCTGTACAATGCAATTTTTTTCTTGCATAAACACAAAAAAATTGTAACTGATGAAATTTAAGTAACAATTGGCTTCTAACTGGTGAAGGTGTGGACGCACAGCCACTAAAAATAGCCGGTTGGCAGCTAATGGCAAATTAAAAGACAAGGCAAAAGAAAATAAGTTAAACCTGCACGGAGCATAATGGAGAAAAAGTTACAAGTTCTCTGATGTAATTAATATCCTGTTGGTTCACCGTGCATCCTTAATCTGGTCAGTTAAAAATGTGTGCCTGTTAACAACTGCCCGCAGGAAAGCAGAGTTCTTACTCTACATGTCATAAAGCTACAGCTGTTTTGAACAATTTTTGACATGTGATGAGTAATACCATAAAACATAAGAAGGACAAAATTAAGGAAAATTTAAAACAGCTGTTTAAAATACATGGGGGGCCCCCAAGACCAACGTACAGAACCACTGATCTAGATGACAATACTATTTGCGAGCAGAGGTATTAGGAAACCACTATGCCAAAATACATTTGAAAAAAAAATAAATAAATTAATTAATTAATTCAAAAAGAGAAAAAAATCTGCGACACAATGCACAGAATTAAAAAAAAAAAATTAAAAGTATTCTTCTCCAATGCAGACAGCGCAACAGAAAGTAGCAAGTCTGCACCACTCATCTACAGTAGCTTTTAAAGGGCCAATATGATTATGCACAACAGCCTCCAAAAGATCCACTTGCGGTTATTCTATTCCATTTTGTCATGTTAGCATCCCTGATGAAAAATTTTAAATGAAATAAAGCTCATCGCTGCAGCAAGGTTGAGTGCGTGATGTGACCATGTTACAGGCTGAACTGAATGTTCTCTCAAATGACACTTGTGACAGGACTGCACACAGCTTTGTGGTTCAACAGTAATTGACTAAATGAATAGGCAATAGCAGATCTGCTTTAGCGCTGAGCAAAGAACAAAAGACACTCAGGAGCTTTTGAACTCGCAGCATTAGAGATATTTGATCAAAGTTCATAATAAGTACGATAGCCGTAAGACCACACACACTCTAACTCACACGCACACACACAGGCATACACACACACACACACATTTGGCCTTTCACAGATTTTTCTTTATTCACCCGTGGCCTGTAATGGATGCAACTTTAAATCTCTTTCCTGCTTGGTTGACTGGTCAGCCTCCAACTCCAAGATTCATATTTTTCCGGCTTTAAAACAGGTCAGCCCAAATGCTGTCGCCCAAATGAAAAAGCATTATTTCTTGCATGCATATATCATGGTTTCCTTGAAGAGTCATGGTTTGATTTGCTCTTAATTTCTTTTTCTTGAATTCGTCAGTAGTGAACCAAAACCCTGCACAGGAGCTGACACATTTCATTCTGAGAGAATGAAGAAAATAATACTGTCAAAGAGCTTATGGCATCGAAGGCCTTGGCTTGCACGCCTTGGCGCTAAATTTAAAGATGCCCACGTGCACAGCATGGAATTGCTGCTTGGCGAGCATTTTAGTAGTGATGGAGCGGCAGCAGAACGATGCTGGGAATGCAATTAATGTTTGAACTCGAGAACCAAGTACTTGAATCCCTTCATGGAGGGAAAGCTTCAAATTGAACTGCAACACCAGAAGAATTTCATCATAGCCAAAGAGTATTATATTGTACATGACAGGAATTTTGGCAGAGGCGTTTTAGATTCCGAATTGTGGAGTCTGAAATGCACTTTCCACAGTTCCGCACATACTGTATCCTTTTTTTAACAAAAGAAACAAAAAAAGCTGCCTTTAAAACAACAAAAGAGGACTACTCCAACCACAGCCCCTGACCAAGGAACTGGCTTTAGAACTGGAGTTGGTCTCCAGGCACTGCTCTGTGGCTGCCCACTGCTCCTACCTGCAGGATGGTTTAAATGTAGAGGAATAATTACCCCAATGGAGTTCAATGAAGTATACCTAAAACAGGCAACTCCTAAGAGGGGATTTTCACAAATGACAACGGACAGTGTTGTGAAAAATTATTTGTCCCTCCCTGATTTTTTCCCAGCTGACTATGGGCAAAAGGCAGGAACACACCCTGGATAGCTTACCAATCCATTGCAAGGTGCACACACCATTCACACACACACACACACACACTCATGCCTATGGGCAATATAAAGTCACCAATTAGCCTGATATGCATGCCTTTGAACTGCGGGAGGAAACCGGAGTACCCGTAAGATACCCTTGCAAACACTAGGAGAACATGCAAACTCCACACTCAAAGGCCCCATATTTAAAATTTGACAAAAGCTGTGTGAGTAAACACAAAATGCAGCTTTTTAAATGGTCAATTTATATATTGAAGGTAAAGAGTTATTCAAAACTTTTATCACCCGTGAACAACATACTGCCCCCCTCCCCCCAAACCGAACTGTTTATGACACCCTTCGTAGCAACAACTACAATTAAAGCTGGAGTTTGTAGAACCTGTGAAAAACGAATGAGAGTGGAATGGAAACAACTGCGCTCCCCCCTCCCCTCCCTGTTTCGAATCCACTCGTTCTTCACCAGCATCCTCGTGAACACGCTATCTAACCATCATCTGAGCGCTGAGCAGCTGATCAAGAGCACAGTGGATGCTGTGTGTGTTTTATAACGGCATGGGGGGGGGGAACACTGCCCGATCGTCTTCTCAATCGCCGATTGCTGTCTATTTACTAGGGTTGGCGATTCTGAATCGGTTTTTTTTTTAGGCGTAGTACCACTACCTGCTGCCATGGGGCGAACATCCGAGCTTTCCCTTTTCCTTTATCAAACCCGACGCAGGTTGAACGAAAGTGCCAAACATCAAAGGGCATGTGAAATGCTTCCGGAAAAAAAAACTTGACTGACATCAGTATTTTTCGGCAACATGCTGCACGGAGCCAAATAAAGGACTACAGATTCGTCTCCTATTAACCAATTTGGCTACTCTCAGAGAAGTAACCTGTTCCAGTTTACTTTGCTTGATTAGCAATCAAATGTGGATGCGTTTACTCTCTAAGTTGAATGAATAGAGCTGTTTATTAAGAAAGCATGTTTGAATGCTGCATTTTGAAATTTAAATGGCCATAGAACAGCACAGCACGAACACGATTTCCATTGCCACGCATTTCGTGCGACTGTGATAATTTATATCTCACATTCACGTTTCATCCGCTTTTCGGAATGTTTTCCACCTTGTGCATTTTTTAGACGCTTAAAACCCAGGGCAATCTTATAACAAATCTGTTTTAAATTAATCTTTAATAATGTCCTAAAATGGTACAATGAGAGATGCAATTCAGAGGAAGATTTTTTTAAAATTATTCAAAGTATTGGCATTCTTTCACTCTAACACCGTAGCCCAGTTAGGTTTGTCTGCTTTTCACCATCACATCTTAATCGTTATAGGCTACTGAAATTGCTTGATTGTTATTTAGGACAAGTACACGGGAGCAGATTTTAGGAAGGGCGGAGCACCTGCAATTAGCGAAATCTAAACTCAGGCGTCTTCCCGACGGCATTTTAAACAGTTTAAGCTGCTTCAGGTGTGTATGTTTCAAGAAATTGCACGCGACCCCATGACGGCAAGTGGTCTTATCACACTTTTAAAAAAATCCTCGTTCAACATCACCATATCCCAACTCTGCATTTCATCTCTCATTGTAGTATTTTTAGGAGATCTTTAATGATAAAATAAAAATAGAGATTTGTTTTCAGATCGCCCTGGATTTCAAGCGTCTAAAAATTACACAAGGTGGAAAACATTCTGTAAAGCAGATGAAACGTGAATGTGAGCTATAAATTATCGCAATCACACGAAATGCCGTGGCAATGGCAATCGTGTTCATGTTGTGCTGTTCTATGGCCATTTAAATTTCAAAATGCAGCAATCAAACATGCTGTCTCAATAAACAGCTCTACTCATTCAACTCAGAGAGTAAACGCATTCACCATTTGATTGCTAATCAAGCAAGTAAACTGGAACAGGTTACATTTCTTAGAGCAGCCTAATTGGTTAATAGGAGACGATTCTGTAGTCCTTTACTTGGCTCCGTGCCGCATGTCGCCGAAAAATACTGATGTCAGTCAAGTTTTTTTCCGGAAGCATTTCAAATGCCCTTTGATGTTTGGCACTTTCGTTCAACCTGCGTCGGGTTTAATAAAGGAAAAGGGAAAGCTCGGATGTTCGCCCCATGGCAGCAGGCGGTGGTACTACGCCTTAAAAAAGAATCGATTCAGAATCGTCCCATCCCTACTATTTACACAGCATAACCTACCGACAACAGCAACGGTAATATAGCTATCACGGGAAAGAGGTGCGCTAATAAATAACAAAACATTACCGCATGGACTAAAGGCAACAACCACTTTATTCAGAAACTTCTTTCTTTACACCATAGCCGGAAAAACGGTGATTACGGTGATTTCAGCCACAAATTTAGATAGCAATATGTAAAAATTAAATTAGAGGCTCACCTGTCCAGGAGAAGATCAGCCAGCTCAGAGTCCAGCTTCAGCCCGATGCTATCGCGCAGCTCTCTCCACCTCAGATATGCTTGTCCGATGTTGACACAGGATTTATTCCTCTTATTATCACTCTCCCTTTTGGACTGTCTCTTCTCTGTGTCAGTTTTCCTCTTTTTGGTTTGTTTTCAGTGGCGGGCGGTGGACAGAGAACAAGGAGGGCGATAAACATGTCTTTAAACTACTTATTAGTCTTGATCTGTTTTCAGTCAATTTCCCTGGTAAAAGACACTTGAACTCTCCTCTCTCAGGTGTAGCTAATTTTCTTCGTTAAGACGAGAAATCAAACGTACCAGTTGAACGCAAAAAAAGAGCGCATTTCAATCTTTTTCAATTAAACAATCATTACGCACAGGTTTGACAACTTGCTTAGGATGTGACAAAATTTAACGCGGAAAATCCACAGTGGTTTTTTCGTGAAGAGTTGCCTATTAAGGTAGGTGAATTAAACATTTTACAGAATTTATTAGCCTATTCACTCGCCTAAACATTTCATTATAAGGGAAACTAACATGTTGACCACGAACAATGATTGAAATCGGGTCACTAATCTCATCCGTTTCAAGGGATAATTTCCGCCCCCCCCAGTTTTCGGTCCACCGCCCGCCACTGCTTGTTTTGCTGTGTAGGCTGTTGTTGTTAGCGTCGGGATAGGGACTTTTCCTGCCGGGACTGCCATTGCCATTCACCACCTCTATGTTCACCACCGATGGGACGTGAACGTGCATCGACTTTTGTCGATTAGCCAGTAGGAACACACAAAACAGCTCACTGAACAACTGTTTTGTAAAATGAACTGTGATTGACTGAACACTGCCGTCACGGTGTTGATTTTCTGCAGCTTGAACACAGAGCCAAGAGAAGGCGCAGGGGTCCAATGTCCTCTCATCACTCTTTACATTACAATATGCTGAAAGGTTATTATGGATTTTTGACCGAATGACACCAAAAATAACTTACAAACTATAGCTTTAAATGTTTGTGATAACCGGCAATAAGTCTTTTACATCGCTGCAGAGGAATTCTGGCTCACTCTTCTTCAAAAAATTGTTTTAATTCAGCCATACTGAAGGGCTTTTGAGCACAAACTGCTGTTGAAGGTCATGCCACAGCATGCCAATTCGATTCAAGTCAGGACTTGGGCAAGGCCACTCCAAAACCTTATTTTTTTTCTTTTGGGCCACTCAGAGGAGCACTTGCTTACGCGCTTTGGATCATTGCCCTGCAGTATAACCCCACAGCACATGAGCTTTAAGTTACAAACTGATAGCCGGATATTCTCCCACAGGATTTTCCAGTAGAGAGCATTATTGATGGTCCCATCCATTGTGAAGAGTCTCACAGGTCTTGAAACAGTAAAGCAGCCACAGACCATCACAGAACCACCACTGTGTTTGACTGTTGGTATGACATTCTTATTGTGGAATGCTGAGTTCGCTTAACTACAGATATAACAGGACCCATGTCATCCAGAAAGTTCCACTTTGGACTCATCAGTCTACAGAATATTATCCAAAAAATCTTGGGGGTCAACACAATGTTTACTGGTAAATGTGAGACAAGCTTGTGTGTTCTATTTGGTCAGCTGTCTTCCCCATACAGCCCTCCAGTGGATGCAATTTTTTCCCAGTCTCTTTCTCTTCATGGAATCATGAACATACCTTAACTGAGACAAGCGAGTCTTGCAGTCTTTAGACATTAGTCTGGGTTCTTTTGCAACCTCCTAGATGAGTCATTGATGCACTCTTGAAGGAACTTTGGCAGGCTGGCCAATCCTGGGAAGGTTCACAACTGTTCCAAGTTTTTTTTTCTTTCCCCCATTTGTGGATAATTGCTCTCACCATGGTTTGCTGAAGTCCCAGAACCTTAGAAATGACTCCGTAACACTTTCCAGACTGGCAGAGGTCAATGACTGTTTTGCTCATCTATTCTTGAATTTCTTTAGATTGCAGCATCATGTGCTGCTTTTGGCCTTCTTCACACTGCCAGACAGGTACAACAGGGTTAGTGGTAATCATATCTTAGGTTCTCTTTGTCTAATATTTTTTAATTAGTTTCAGAATATGAAATATTTAAGAGTGACAAATATGCAAAAGTAGAGGAAATATACTTAGCTCCATTAAAAATGCACGGGTGAGGTATATACTGTATTTGCGGCAAATTGAAGAATCGATTGATTTTTATTGCTTTTCCAATGAGGCACGAGAGGAAATAAAGAAAAGCACGTGGTATTGTAATCCTGACGGGCACCACGTGCACGCGCCAAGCACTTCAGTAATAACAAACATTGAGCTGTTCGTGATGTTTACCGTGACACTTGACTTGTTCTTTTTGGTGTGGTCAATAGCCTACATAAAGCCAACAAAAAAAAATGAAAAATGCTACTGTATTAAGAAAATGGAACGGCTTGTGACACAGGAGAGAGAAAAAGAGCCTTTGGCATGTTATGGGCAGGTCTCAGCCGCCGAGAGGTGATGCGTCATTCGCACTGTTACCGTTCAACAATTAGTCGGCTGTCTATCCGAGAATGGAACACAGGCACTGTCACTGACCAACCCCGCTTAGGGCAGCCACGAGTGACGATGGCAGCTCAAGAGCGCCACATCTGGTTACAGCCTGTACGTGACAGATTCCGGACAGCAACCAAAACTGATCATGAGATGAGGGGTCTGAGACGATTGAGGGTGAGCACAAGTACCGTTTGACGCCGTCTACGTGAGCAAAACATGCGTGCACACGGCCCCTACAGAAAAGCCATTTTTTGCCCATCAACAGGAGTAGGAACTCTTCACTTCTGACTGTGGGAACCTACCTCTGTGTCATTTTTTGGCACTTTATTTCCCTGTTTCTGTCTGAGAATGGAAAACAGGGACTGTCGCTGACTGACCATGGTAAGGGCAGCCATGCGTAAATGGGCAAAAACTGGGTTTTCCGTAGGGCCCGTGTGCACGCATGTGTTGCTCACATAGACGGCGTCAAACGATACTCCATCAGGCAGGTAAAGCTTTACCTACTTGCACAGAAAGAAAACAATAAGTTTTACTGAGAGAGCACAAGCTGCAAATCCTTCTTATGATAGACCACAATTTTATGCAGCCCTTGAAACACTCACCTACTATGCAGCCCTTGAAACACTCACCTATTTTGAACATTCGGCCCTATGAATCACAAAAAGGTATTTATACTGTGAACCTACAACAATTTCCTGAAGATTATTTTGGTGTGAGTCCAATTTTACTTTTTAGCCACACCATTCCAATAATATTTGGGTTCAGGGCAAATGAAACACCATTTGCTCTTCCGACAAGTTAATTCTAACAAGTTCATGTTTCTTCCTGTTCCCCATCATTTATAATTGGCAAGCTGAAGACCCATTCTAAATAGAGTTTAACACATCTCCAGACCACAACTGCACCAATAGGCCAACATGGGATAGCCTGAAACCATCATCAGCTCTGGAAACAAATGATATGATGTCATAGTAAAGCTTCTCGCATTAGGTGTCACGGGGACAATGTTGCGCCCCACCAGTGTGAGTTATGAGGTAGATTTACGGCCATTAGCCCAACAGCAACATGGAGAAACGCCTAACCATGAAATCAGGGTGTCAAAATTTTCAAAGAAAAGATTGAACTTCTGGCACAGATATGTGGATCTGAATGAGACAATACTTAAATATGAAACCTATATCTGAGCAGAACTTAAAGAAGAATTAAAAATCTCCAGGACCTTAGGACCTGAGCTGTTTATACAGGCAAATGGAAAAAATTTGGGGAGAGTGACAGAAGAGGAGTGGGGCTGTTCTCACATCTCGATGGATTTTATAAGACAGTGCCAGCAACTCTATGCAGTTCGGATGCATATGAGCTGTTGGCCCCAGCAACCTTTCAGCACCTCCTTGACTGCTCTTCACAAATGGCTCTGACAGTCTGTCTACCATCCCAGTAAATGAGTTTGCCTGTTCAACAATGCTAATCTGAAATGGATGTCACGACGAGTCGCTAAAACAATTCCAGAGACAGTGCACTAAAGGTTCGCTACAGGCCAAATGACATGACAAATAGGAACTTCCAAAAAAAAAAAAAACATTTTTTTCTAGGCCTAAATTAGACATCCCATTTTTTGCAAGCCATTTTTGCCAACATTTGGCTGCCAGTGGTTATTTTTTTAGGGCTGCCGGACAGGAAAACAAGAATCTTACCTCCACAGATTCACTCAAGAGATGAGATCAGATTAGATAAGATACTTTATTTAACCCCGTGGGGTAATTTGTCCTCTGCATTTGACCCATCCTATTGTTAGGAGCAGTGGGCAGCTACAGAGCAGCGCCTGGGGACTAACTCCAGTTCTAAAGCCAGTTCCTTGGTCAGAGGTACTGGTAGGAGTGTTCCTATGATGCATGTTTTTGTGGGTGGGAGAAACCGGTGTACCTGGAGAAAACCCACGCGAACACAGGGAGAACATGCAAACTCCACACAGAATGGCCCCAGGCCAGATTCGAACCCACAGCCTTCTTGCTGTGAGGCCACCGTGCTGCCCTGGATTTCAGCTGCAGTAGCTGGATTCACATTCCAGCCACCGTGCTGCCCAAGCACCATCACACCATCAGGTCAGCACTGTGGCTGGAATATGAATCCAGCTACTGCTGCTGAAATCCAGTCTCAGATCCTGTGACTTAATCATCTACATCATGCCACTGGCCACTCACTCCAGTATGATGCAAAGGCTCTTCCAACTGTGTCCTGAAAAAGAATTTTCCCCCCTCCCGATTTTGTCTTTTTTATTATTTATTATCATCACATTAAATAGCTTCATATCTTGATCTAAAATGTACAGTAAGATGGTGAGAACATAGGAAACCACAAAATAGTCCCAAAATTATCAAACTATTTATTGAAGGAAAAAGGTTATCCAACATCTACAGCATCCATGTGAAAAAGTAAATGACCCCCTAAATTTAAAAACTGGTGGAAACACCCTAACAAGACAACTACAACCAAACACCTCAATAACTGGATATCACTTTTGTTTTACACAGCAGACTCTGGTGATGATGAAATTTACATCAAATGTACCACACGCTTGAGCATCAGATCATGGGCTGATGACCTGATAATCTCCCCAAGGATGTTCTGGTACAGAGCAGAATTCACGCTTCAGTCAATTATAGCAAGTGAGCCAGGCTCTCAAACAGAAAAACATCCCAACATCATCATGCAGCCGCCACGTCTGACTGTACGCATGACGTCCTTACCGTGGAATGCTATGGTGGCTTTAAGCCAGATGTAATGAGACTAATGTCTCCCAAAAACTTCTACTTTTAACTTAATTGTTATGTGAACCAATACCTCAAAATGATTGGGGGTTATCAAAGTGTTTTTAGCTAAGCTTTTGCAGTCCTCCAAGTTAGCAGAGGTGTTTGTCTGTCAAATCTCCCATGGATACCATTTTAGCCCCATCTGTTTCAAACAGTGGAATGAAGAACCATCACGTTATTCAGACTGCCCGTTTCTTTTTAACTTCCCAGTCAAGTTGTTGATGTGCTTTTGGGAAAAATTTCAGTAGGCTGGCCACTCCTGGGAAGATTTAACACTCTAAGTGTTCTCCAATTAGAGATATTGGCTCTCACTGTGATTCACTGGAGTGGCAAAGCCAAGGAAATGGTTTTGTAATCCTCTGTGGAATGATATGTCAAAACATTCCTTTTCGCATTGTCCAAATTTCTTTTGATTGTGGCATTTTGCGCTTCTTGTTACTTTTTAACCTACTCCACACTGCTGGAAAAGTTCAGTTTAAGCGGAAGCAATCAAGCCTGGGTGTGTCATGTCTAATTTAACCCATTTATAAAATACATTTGGTTAACTGGTAGACTGAATAACCAAGGAGGCAATTATTTTTTTCACTGATGGACAGTTGGAATTGTACACATTTTTCTCCTTCAATAAATAAAATGACTGTTTAAAAATGGCATCTTGTGTTTATTCCAGTTCTCCTGGACTTATAAAACATTTTGTTAGAGGAATCAAAATAATTAAAAGTGACAAATAGCCTATGCAAAGAATAAAAATCGGGGGGGGGGAATACTTCACAGCAGAGTATATCACCTATAGTTAGAGTAACCAAGCAACAGCAAGGTTTCTTCCAGCGGAGACTGCAAAATCCTACACTTTGCTGACTTCCTTCTTTAAGGTGGTTGTGAAACGGGCAGGCTGCCTCATGTCTGCGATAGGATATACAGGTACTGTGACTTCCGTTTAGCGCAAATTGTTTTTGTCTGACAAAAAGCATTATTCTGAAAGCTTATACTCTAAAAAATGGTGCATTATACTGCATTACAGAGTTGAAAATGTGTAAAGAGGGCCGTGCATCGACAAACATGTTTGAAAAAAAAAACAGGCTTGTTTGAGAAAACAGACAGGATGCAAGTCTGCAAGTGTTTCCCGCCAGGGTTGAGAGTGCTTCTGCATTTGTTATTGTGGTTTTCATGCTTGCATGATTAAGTGTTTAAATGGTTTGAATTAACTGAATCACATTATTCAAAAAGACTCCAAACAGCATTTAGGGACAACATAACAGCATGAGTTGTAGCGAAAATGGGTGTATCTCTTTGGAAGTAACAAAAAGAAGTTAGGCAGATACAAACACACCAGATGAGGTACCTCTGGGATGCCATGAATTTTTAAGGGAGTCACTTTGCTGTGATACAAACTGAAGAGCCTCATAACAAGAGCAAATAGCAAGTGCTTTCTACCAGCTTTTAATAATTGCTTAACAAGTAGACAAATTTAACTGCAAATATTAGATTTCCTATTGCATGTAGAAAAAGCAGCAAGCCTTAAGCTCAGAAACAAAGCAGAACTGGAGCTTCAGCAATCTCAGAGAGTGCTGAATACTAGAGCTGACAGTTTTTTACGCATTCTCCAAACCAACATTTAATGTCCGAGTTTCCCACTTCATCGTGCAGTGAAAAACAAACATTGCCCAAGCAGAGACAAACTCAAGCCTTCAAAACCTTTACAGAAAAAAACAGCCACAGTAAGATGTTGCGGGCTCCGCATGTCATGATGTGCAGGATTGGGATCACTGCTGATGAAAGCACGAGGTCCCACAACAGCTTTATAAAGCAGGCCAGAACAAAGGCAGCACAAAAACCTCACAAAAGGAAAAGTCCTGAGCCCTGTGCGTGAGCCATCACCATGGTGACTACAGAACACAGGAGTTTCAGCAAAAGGGAACATAGAAAGCAGCAGGGAAAGGGTGGTTCTGCACAGAGAGGGTGCCTGTAGAGCAAATGCCCTTACTGCCCATACCTCTCTAATAACAGCTTGGGCAGGCATAGAACCATAAGTTCAGTCAACAGTCTGGACAACACGTGAGAAGAACTACTGTTCTAATTCATGAGCCAGTGTTTTTCATTCAGAAAAGAAAAACAAAAAAACACATGGAAAATACAGTCAATTCTGCAGTAATAAGCATATATTCTTCAGTCTTTTAAAGAGTAGGACCACAACACTTTTTTTCAGCTGTAAACTCCTATCGCTCACTAATTGAATCAAACTATTTGGGTAATTTTTTCTCCAACTGAAGACAAATGCGCCAGTAGTTGTTTCAACCTGAAAAAAAAAAGTTCAACACTTACCTAAGGTTTAAACTGAGCAGAGTGTACTAGCCTAGAAATGCTCCTGTTTTCGAGGACCATCTTAGTGTGATCTTGCACATCATTATTCATGGACCCTATTAGCACAACCAATAGAACACAAGCCTCCATATGTGCCACACAGGTGAGGCCTTGCAGTAAAGTAGGCGCTCAGCTGAAGCAAATAATTTTCACGCGTAAAAATCCTGTAATTGAGTCACAATATGCTAAACAGGGATTTTTTTGTAACAAGGGAGTCAAAAAATAAAAGTAGTCATTTACAAATTTGAGCATCTATAAATGTTAGATAAGGCCTTCGTCTCTCATACTATATGCGTCAAAAGGCAGCTATGGTTGAGAAATTAACAAAATTTCACCTTATATTCAGGCTGCACACCCCGTGCATATGTTAGGTTTGACAGACAGAATGGTACTTATTTTCAAAATGATAATTTTTGAAATCAGTGTTGATGCCTGCCGTGTAAAATCATAAATCTTATTATAAATGCTTGTTGCTTCAATATAAACCTTTCAATGCTTCCTGAGCTGTAAATCTTGCCATGATAGTCAACTGTCAATCTTGCGCCATGAGTTTGACAGACGTCCTAACGTACACAAGGGGTAATTTGAAAACAGTTTCTCTGGCAATCAGGTATTGTTCAGAATATTGTTTCCCGCTTTTTCTAATACCTACTCATCTGTACTTTGCACTGCATCATTGTTTTTCTTTTCCCAGCTGTTTCTTTTGGTGCATTTAGGTGTCCCAGATGGACATATTTCAGATGTTACAAAATCAGGCTTTCAAGAGAGTTACTTTTTCAACTTCAAGTTGCTATTAAAAAAAGAGCGAAGTAACCCAATTGATACTATCCATGCTGTCTCTTTATTTAATAACCAACATTTATGCACAAGAATATATGCAGTTTCTTGACAAATGATGGAATAAACACAATTCTAGCAGTGCTTGTACAAAATCCCTGTTTAGCATAATGCGACTCAATTGTATCAACTGAATGCAATAAATGTTTGGAGTGCCACTTCTAGGTCAGATGATAGGATGACCTCTGGTCTGTGACCTCCAGATCAGGGGTCACTAACCCTGGTCCTGGAGGTCCCCAGGACATGCCAGCCTTTGCTCCATCCACCCTCTTTAGACCTGAGAAACCAGGTGAGGTGAGCCAACAGAATAATATCAACTGCCTGGATTGACCAAATAAGTTATAAGTAAAGGCTACCATAAACCAGAAGACTGAAAATACTTTTAAAAGAGTAAATTCTGACAATGTGTCATAAGTCTGAGAGTTTTTATAGTCACAAGACTAAAGACTTCCAATAATATTAGACATTTTTGATTTTATCGGAACGTCGAGACGACAGAAAGACCGAGTCGAAATGAGTTTTATGACCACCTTATACCACGCAAAGAAAATGACAGGAGCACGTTACAACTTCAGCAACACAGCTAGGATTTAATTCCGAGCTTGGAAATTTGTCTTTGACAGCAAAATCGCTCGAAGAGTTGTTCGGTATAAGGCTAGCATAACACAAAAAACCAATGTACACTGGAGCCCTCATTGGACAGGGTTGGTACACCCTGCTCTAGGTCATTTCCCTTACATGCCCATGAAAACTTATGTCCACTCACTTCCATCATATGCTTCCCACTACCTGACTATGGCATCTATTCACTGATAATGCCTGCCTATGGGGTCATATCAATGAGACAATGACAAGAGCTGGTGTGGTCAGGGAAAAGCAACAGGAAGAAAAATCACTAAGTACAAGGAAAAGAAAACACTGTGCAAGATACCCAATGACAAATACCAGGGAAGTAATCTCTCAGTGCTTTAGATGTTTGGACCCAGTTTTCAAAGAACAGGGGTAAATCAGGTCATGTCATTCTCTGTTGCTTATGTCTCTGTATTGGCCGGTAGTATACAGAGGCCAAGCGCAACGACGGAGAGAAAGAGAGTAGCACAAACACAGTACAAATACAGAGAATAATATAGACCAAACGCAAGTACTCGCGCTTCCAAAGGACGTAGAATAGTCCGAACCACGGAAGCAAAGCGAGGTAGAAAAAGGGAGAAGAAACTCCAACAATAAGAAGATAGAAAGTCATACCAAACCTGACTAAAGATATCTTCGGCTATAGTACGAATCTAAACACAGACACTCTAGCGAAGGAGGCGTGCCGGACATCCTGCTTATATAGATTCTGGGGAAGCGCCACCCCAGCTCAACCAACCAGCTGGGTAAAGAATTTGATGGCCCAGGAATTCGATATCGTCCCCGGACGAGAGCCGCAAAGAACACGCACACCTCACTAACCATGACAAGACCCCCCCTCTAAGGAACAGCCCCAGAAGTTCTCCTTGAGCCCCTCGCACGGAATTCAGAAATAAGGGTAGGATCCAGGATATCCCGAGAAGGGACCCAGCACCGCTCCTCAGGACCATAACCCTCCCAATCTACTAAAAACTGAGCTCCACGACCCACGCGCCTCTCGGCTAAAATACGACGCACAGTGTAAACCGGCCCTCCTTCAATCATCCGCGGCAGCGGCGGGGGTTTGTCGACTGGAGCCAGGACGCAAGTGCTAACCAGTTTGAGCCTGGAGACATGAAAAGAGGGGTGGATCCGTAAGGATCTAGGGAGCTTCAACCAGACTGTGACCGGATTGATCCTTCGCACAATCTTAAAAGGACCAATAAAGCGGGGAGCCAATTTCCGTGACTCCACTCTCAAGGGCAGGTCCCGTGTGGAAAGCCAGACCCTTTGGCCAACCCGAAGAGATGGGGCTGAACGGCACCTTCTATCTGCGGCGGTCTTTTGTTTCCTTCCAGAGCGCAACAAGGAGGAACGGACCCTGGCCCAGACTGACAGACAACGCTGAACAAAGTAATTAACCGAAGGAACCTCTGAATCCCTATCAGTCTCAGGAAACAGTGGAGGCTGATAACCCAACTGAGCCTCAAACGGGGAAAGACCTGTGGAGGAGTTACCCAGTGAATTGTGGGAGTATTCGGCCCATGCTAAAAATCGACTCCACGAAGATGGGTTGTCAGCCGCCAAAAATCGACGAGTATTCTCCAAAGACTTGTTGGTTCGCTCTGTCTGCCCGTTAGTCTCTGGGTGGAAACCCGAAGCAAGGCTCACGGTGGCCCCCAACTGGTTGCAAAACGCACGCCAGAATTTGGCCGTAAATTGAGGGCCCCGGTCAGAAATCACATCTTGAGAGATGCCATGCAGCCTGAAAACATGGACTACAACAAGAAATGCAGTCTCCCGTGCCGAAGGCAGCTTGGGCAACACGATAAAGTGGGCGGCCTTAGAAAAACGGTCAACCACGACCAGGATGACCGTGTTGCCTTCCGAAACAGGCAGCCCTGTAACAAAGTCAAGAGCGATATGGCTCCACGGGCGCTTAGGGACGGGCAACGGCCGCAGCAGACAAGAGGGGTGGAGGTGGGAAGTCTTGTTCCTAGCGCAAATACAGCACGCCGCTACAAACTCCCGGATGTCCTCCATCATGCTGGGCCACCAAAAACGTCGGGGCAAAAACTGCTTGGTCCGATGAACCCCCGGGTGACCAGCCAGACGGGAAGAGTGCCCCCACTGGAGAACTTGAGACCGCACTGCTAAAGGAACAAATAAACAGCCAGGCGGCTCCCCATCAGGACCGGGATCATTTTTCAACGCCTCCCGCACAACAGACTCGACGTCCCACTGAATGGGAGCCACAATCTGAGCTGCTGGGATAACCGGCTCAGGAATGGGGTCGTGACCGGAGTGGTCGTGAATCCGCGACAAAGCGTCGGGCTTGATGTTTTTAGACCCCGGGCGATAGGTTAACGTAAAGTTACAGCGGTTGAAAAACAACAACCACCGCGCCTGCCGAGAATTACGTCGTTTTGTCTGTTGGATGTATTGCAGATTTTTATGATCCGTCCAAACCACAAACGGCTGTTCAGCCCCCTCCAACCAATGGCGCCACTCTTCTAACGCCAACTTGACGGCCAACAACTCCCAGTCACCAATGTTGTAATTCCGTTCGGCTGCCGACAACGACCAGGAGAAGTAGGCGCATGGGTGCAACTTATTGTCCCGAAGGGGGCGCTGGGACAAAATGGCACCTACCCCGACTACCAACGATTCCACCTCCACAACAAATGGGAGGGAGGGGTCGGGCAAAACGAGAATGGGTTCTGAGCTAAATCGTTTCTTTAACTCCTGAAAAGCAGCCTCAGCTGCTGGAGACCAAGCAAACGACAAGGAGGTATTCTTCTTAGTGATCGCGATATTGGGGCAGCTACCATGCTAAAATTACGGATAAACCTCCTATAAAAATTAGCAAAACCCAAAAACCGTTGCACCTCCTTAACGTTTTGAGGGGCAGGCCAATCCCTGACCGCTGGCACTTTGTCAGGATCCATGCGGACCGACCCTTCCGAAATAATGAAGCCAAGAAACGAAACTGTCTTGGCATGAAAAACGCATTTCTCAGCCTTGACAAAAAGCTTGGCTTTGAGGAGGGCCTCAAGCACTTGTCTGGCGTGTTGTTTATGCTCCGAGAGTTGAAGAAAAATCAGAATATCCTCAAGGTAGACAAAGACGAATCTCTCCAACATCTCTCGGAGGACGTCATTAACGAGTGCCTGGAACACAGAGGGGGCGTTAACCAATCCAAACGGCATGACCAAATATTCGTAGTGCCCGTCATGTGTATTAAATGCCGTTTTCCACTCGTCCCCCTCACGGATCTGAACCAAGTTATAAGCATTCCTAAGGTCTAGCTTGGTAAAAAACGATGCCTCCTGCAGCCGTTCAAACGCGGAATTCATCAACGGAAGTGGGTATCGGTTTTTAATAATGATATTATTCAAGCCCCTGTAATCAATACAGGGTCTAAGACCGCCATCTTTTTTGCCCACAAAAAAGGACCCCGCTCTGGCAGGAGACGTGGAGAGCCGAATAAATCCATTAGCCAGAGCCACCTGAATATATTCTCGCATAGCCTTCCGTTCAGGCCCTGACAGCAAGCATAATGAACCCCTGGGGGGAGTGGTACCCGGGTGGAGATTGATCTCGCAATCGAACGTGCGATGAGGAGGTAAAGTCGAGGCCCGTTGCTTGCTAAAAACCTCAGGAGATCAGCATAATCATCAGGAACATTAGGAGGCAGACAAAAGTTCAAAGCAGCCCCCAAATTCTCACCCTCTTCGGAACTTGCCCCTCTAAGTCAGATTCCGAGTCAGAGAAATCCTCCGAATAGCAATCCTCCTCTGGCTGCCGCCAGTCAAATTGAGGATCCCACTCCAACCCCTCCTCCACCCCTTCCTGTAGATTAGGAGGGCTGCGTGAGGCAAACTCCTCAGAATCACTCCAGGCGTCAGCCTCCCCCATAGGTCGATGCCTGGGATGACACGCCAAACTATCCCTACAGTGGGACCTACAATCAGTCCCCCACTGGACGATCGGGTTATCCTGACTTCCCCAAATGATATGAGGCCAATGTTCCCGTAGCCACGAGTGTCCTAAGACGACAGGGAAAACAGGAGAACTGATAACAAAAAACCGGACATCCTCAGAATGGCCACCAAAAGAGATTAACATAGTCAATGATTCAGAAACTTCGGTTATAAATCCAGTTCCCAGCGGGCGACCGTCCAAAGATCTAACAGAGCGTGAATGTAAAAGAGGACGGATAGGAATGGAATGTCTCCTAACCCGCTCTGCATCCATAAAACAATCAACGGCGCCAGAGTCCACAAAAGCTTCGATAAATATTCTGTCTCCGAACAGTCAATTCTACAGGGATTAAAGTTCGGAAGGGAAATTGGGTCTGTCCCTCTAGCGCCCCCCATACCGCTAGTGACTTCCCGTTTCCCTGAAGCTCAGGGCAGTGTGGACGGATATGTCCTGGTTTGTTACAATTGTAGCAGACTATACGTTTCCGAACAGGCTTACGAGCCCGGCTCTCATATGAGCCATCAATCTGCATAGGCTCACCAGGAGTGGAATTTTCAGTGGGCGGAATGGGAACTTTAAGCATGCTGCTAGTAGCATTAGCCCCGTTGCCAGCAAGAGCCAATGCAGTACATTTCTCCCTGTTATGTTCGCGGATGCGATTATCAATTCGCACCGCAATGCGAACCAACGAATCTAGAAACAAACTAGGCTCCAATGTAGCCAGAGCGTCCTTAACCTCCTCTGCCAAAGCGTGAACGAACACTGTCATAAGAGGCGCTTCTGGCCAGCCTGTCTCTGTAGCCAAGGAGCGAAATGTGATTGAAAATGTAGCGACTCTCTCAGAGCCCTGCCTTAGATGCATTAAACGCGTAGCTGCGTCCTGGCCACAGACATCCTGATCAAACACCAATACCATTTCTCTAACGAGAGTCTCCACAGTATTTACTACCGGTGATTAAGATCGAATAAGTGGGCCAACCCAAGTGAGTGCTGTGTCGGTTAACAGGGATAAAATAAATGAAACCCGGGACTCCTCATTAACGAACCGTGACGGCTGCGCTTTAAAAAATATCTCACATTGGGCAATGAAATCTTTACATCTTTCTGCCTCGCCTCCATATCTTGGGGGTAACTGAAGCTTTGGCTCTCGGGGAGAATGTACGGACTGTGCTTGTGCAACATTTTGTGTGATTTACATGGACAGGGCTCTAATACTCTCAGTGAGAGTTAACAGAAAGTTCTCCTGTCTCTCCATGGCATTCGCCTGAAGGCGGACTCTTTCCGCCAACTCTGCCTGTTGTTTGTTCAGGCTAACAAGACCCTTGCCATAACCAGAGAGAGCAGCTTGTTGGTTAGCGACAACTTTCTCTAACGCAGCCGTTGCTGACGACTCCATGCTGGCTAGAGTGTTCTGTAATGGCGGTAGTATCTACGGAGGCCAAAAGCATAACGACAGAGAGAAAGAGAGTAGCATGAACACAGTACAAACACAGAGAATAATATAGACCAAACGCAAGTACTCGCGCTTCCAAAGGACGTATAATAGTCCAAACCACGGAAGCAAAGCAAGACAGAAAAAGGGAGAAGAAACTCCAACAATAAGAAGATAGAAAGTCATACCAAATCTGACTAAAGATATCTTCGGCTATAGTGCGAATCTAAACACAGACACTCTAGCGAAGGAGGCGTGCCAGTATATAGATTCTGGGGAAGCGCCGCCCCAGCTCAATCAACCAGCTGGGTAAAGAATTTGATGGCCCAGGAATTCGATATCGTCCCCGAACAAGAGCCGTAAAGAAAGGTCCAAACAACACGCACACCTCACAAAGCATGACAGTCTCACTCTCACTCATGTATCAAATCACTTAAAAATATTTGTTCTTGAAATTGTGGATCACTTGGTTTCTTTTTTTTTTACCTGATACCGCTATTTGCTTCAATACAGTTATATTAATTCTTGTAAGAAATTCATATTCAGTTATA
Source organism: Gymnothorax javanicus (assembly GCA_029692085.1). Classification (NCBI taxonomy): domain Eukaryota; kingdom Metazoa; phylum Chordata; class Actinopteri; order Anguilliformes; family Muraenidae; genus Gymnothorax; species Gymnothorax javanicus. Next base: position 50,415,172 of record CM056194.1, read on the forward strand.
TACAGACACAACCATGCAAATGGTCAAAGTTAAGCTCAGTTTCAAAAAGCAATAAATTGTAACATTATCAATGTCTTGGCAACATTTCTGTTATCAATTTGTGCATCACTGGTGAATTAAGTATGAATTTGATTTAAAAACAAATATTTTCGCATAATTCCACACTTTTTAATGGTAAGGATTGGAATGATGCCCGTACATCTGCAGCAAGGCACACCTCCCCCCATTCAGCTCATTGGTATGGGTTCTATTTGTCATATCTTGAGGGAAGAAGAAAGCCACTTTTATACAAGTGAGCGCAGGTCCTCTTGAATTGGCATAGATACTACAAAAATAGTATAAGAGCGGATGAGGCGGATGGGGGGGGTGTCAGAGTACACTACACAGTCCTGAAGAACATGGAAAGAACAGCGGGGAGATTAAACAGAAAGTGAGCAGAGGAAAATCATGGTTTAAAAGAGAGAGAGCGAGAGAGAGACATGCTGGGAGAGAAAGAGAGAGAGAGAGAGACATGCTGGAAGAGAAACAGAGAGAGAGGGGGAGAGAGAGAGAGAGAGAGAGAAACATAGATGGCCCTTGATGCTATATAGTGAGTCGATAAGACCCTAATTATACCACTCAGCTCCTAGCACAAAGAGAAGCAATTAGGGGATGAAGACAGGGAGGGAGCAGGAAGAAGTGGGGGGGCTGGGTGGTGGCGAAAGCGGGGTACAGAGAGGAAGCTTGTGTTGCTGTGGTAACAGCAGCAAACAGCCCCCTTCTCAGTACCAGGTCCTGGGCTCTTCTGCACTACAATTTCCCGCTACATCGGCTCTCTTAGTCGCCATCTCCATGATGCCAATGGCATGCACTGCACCTTCATTACAGAGCCAGGCTATCAATCCATCCCTTACACCTGCAAGTAATACGAGCACACCCCACAGCCAATTAGATCCTGTGTCTAACATAAATGAGTCCCAGACGTGCTCTTCTGTCAATCTGTTACCAGTCAAAACACAGGTGGTTTGTGGCAATAATTTTCAAAGATACACCCTGACATAATATCACGTTTCAATCTGGAAAAAAAAATATTTTAGTTATGACCCAAGATATTCAAAATAATCTTATCTGATGTGACCACACATACAAACAAAAGGCAGCATAATAAAGTTGGTGGGGGAGAACTGAATTGTAAAGTAAGCTGAAATTTCCCAGAAACAACAGCTGAATCCTGAAAGGTAGCTCAAAAATACCACCATTTCCAATTAATGCCAATAATTGAATATCACAAAGCATCGTTGTAGCAAACTGTTGCTTATACTATTTAATCTATTTAATAAGTGGCCACTTTATCTAGTAAACCTGTACTATTGCTAATGCAAATGTCTAGGCAGCCAATTATGCGACGGCAACTTCATGCATAAACTCATCCAGATGCGGTCGAGAGGTTCACCTGCTGTTCAGACTAAACATCATAATCGACAAAATGTGATGAAAGTGAACTTCACCATGGAATGATTTTTGGTGTCAGATGGGGTGGTTTCAGCATCTCAGTAACAGCTGATCTCCAGGGGTTTTCAGTTTACAAAAAATAAAGCAAAAAAAATTTAAATAATTACATGAATAAAAATTAAAAATTCAGCATGCCACCAACCTGTGGAAAAACTGCCTTCTAAATATGAGCAGTCAATGAAGAATGGCCAGACTGATTCAAGCTGATGCGAATACAACATTAACATTATCCACTCATTACAATAGTGCTATGCAGAGGAGCATCTCTGATTGCACAACATGTCCAACCTCCAGGTGGATGGGCTACAGCACTAAAGACCACACCACTTTCCTCACCAGTCAGGTAAGAACAGGAAACATAGGATATAGTGGGCATCGGCTCACCAAAACTGGGCAGGACAAGATACCTTGATATCTGCTGCGACATGCAGACTTTGGCATGAGCAACTAAATACATGGATCCATCCTGCCTTGTGTCAATGGTTCAGGCTGGTGGAGGTTGTGCAATGGTGCAGAGAATAGCTTCTTTGCACACATTAACGCGTTGACTGCCGACTACGAGATAACTCGTAATGGCGGGACAGGACCTTTATCAACACATTTTCCAATTCAAGAATAATCAAGTGGCAATTGAAGACACGGCTTCTCTCCCCATGCGATCTAACTGCGACAAAATAATGGGCTACATTCAGTACAGAATTATAATTTAATTATAATTAGGTCTATGCACTGGCACTCGGCGACGGCATTTCAGAACTCTTCAGCGAATGAAGGTAATTTTGGTGACTGGTACATGGTTTCGTCCGTTTACATTTTCCAATTGGACAGCTGTCTATTTTTTACAGCAAGTTGCGTGACCGTGCTGCAAAAACAGGTGTACGTACTTGTCGCCGAAATTATCTTCATACGTAAAAGAGTTCTGAAATGCCGTTCTCGCAGGAAAAAAAAAATACTGCTGCTGAGTGCCAGTGCATAGACCTATTTATAATTCAATTATTTTTCTGCACTGAATGTAGCCCATTATTTTGTCGTTTTAGATCGCATGGGGGAGAGAAGCCATGTCTTCAATTGCCACTTGATTATTCTTGAATTGGAAAACGTGTTAATAAAGGAAAACCATCTAGAATTAGCCAGGACTAATTGTTGTCAATAAAGGGATGGATATTTGCCCCCGAATTTTCAGGTCTAGCGCCAGCCCTGACCCGTCATTACGAGTTATCTCGTAGTCGGCAGTCAAAGTGTTAAGACCCTTAACCCTTTACCTCCAAAGAGTGCCATATGGCACTCACCCTTAAAGCTGCAGTTGGTAACTATGAGAAGAGAGAGGACTTAGCAATTTCACATTATGAGAACGGCCAAGTTGCTGAGGCTAGACATTAACTGTTGTGAGCAGTCAACATTGCTGGCCAACAAACGAGCAGAAATAAATCATGTCGACATGAAAAGTAATCTACAGCAGTATGTATTCAGTAAAAACCCAGCACACACTTCTTTCAGTAAGTTACCCGTTTTTTGAGTAGAGGAACTGTCGTGAATCCTGCTGAATGGCCAGTAAACCATGTATGACAGCATTTAGCTGTGAGAGCACAGAAACGTTACACATATTTATGAGGACAACACAACCGATAAGACTGCCAGGTCACTTCATAAAGATATTTTCTGCCACTTTCTAATAAAATGACGCCAGTAACGTCAGCTCTAGCATCGGAAACAAGCTAACGTTAGCTCGACTGCAACATCACAGTAACATCACATGCACTACGGAGTAGTGTAACAATTACAAGACGCTGGCTATTCGAACAGCGACTGTGCTTGTAAGCGACGTTCACTCGCTTATTTGCAGAGCGAAAATGAATTGATGCCGGTTAGGGCTAGGGTTAGTAGCAGCTGCGCATGTGAGCGACGCCAACTCGCTTATTTGCAGAGCATTGCGGAGCAAAAATGAACCAACAAATAAAGCAGGGGTTTACCTGTCAAGCAGAAAAGTCGCCAACTCTGCGTCGGTTTTAATCCTTCCAGATCACGGAGTTCCTCCCACCTCTGAAAAGCCACACGATTTTTCACTCTGGTTTTATCCCGGGCTTTGTCTAATTCTTTTGTGCCTTTTTTTTCTTCTGTCTTCCTCTTCTTACTTGTCTTAGCCGTGTGTGCTGTTGTCGATAACGGAGGTATCAGTATATTTTTCCTCGCTGATGGCTGTTGTTGTGCCATTAGTTTCTCTAAGCTCCTGAGCCCTCTCTTGGAGATTTGAGCTTGACTGAGCACTGGCGTGAACTGAGGAGGAAGGGGGAGGAGGCTGTTCGCAGCGCGTGCATGTGCACTGTTTGACGGCTGTCAGACACCATCCTGGCTCTGATTGGTTCTTTTTGGTCGGTCTGAACGATTCTTCTAAATTGCAGTAGGAGCAGTTGGTGGGTTTAAAGGAGCCTTTTTTAAATTACAGAGTACTAATTTTATGTAATACTGTCTGTACACAGTGACAGTTTTAGCAAAAATGACAAAAAGTTACTTTTATAAGACTCACCAACTGCAGCTTCAATGTCTTCATATTCCAAAGAGTGCCATATGGCATTCCCTTAGTTGGTATGTTTAGACCAGTCAAAACATTTGTTTTATGTTTCAATTGGTTGTTATCCTGTCTCATCAATCAGAGCAAGCCTTACAGATGACATGTGCATAATCAAATGACATAGCTACACTCAAAAATTTCCAGATTTTGGCCCCTAATTTTTAGTGATCAAAATGGCAGGAAATAAATCTGACAGTGATTCACACGTATCAGACCTCAAAGGATTCTTGCCCGAGCATCTAAACATTAAATGATTTTTGAGTATCGAGTTGTCAAACAGAAGATTTTTTGAAAATATTCAAATACTCTGGAGTCATAACAGATTTTTTAATATCTGTTCATATTTTTATCAATCAAAGCCATGATCCGATGTCAGTCCAATGAGTCCTACAACTGTTCTTTGTAACCCAACTTTAGCCTCATAACATAATTGCCTGTGTCATATTTTTGCCAAATTGAGATATCAGCTGCCTGTTTTTTCATGTCGGCAAAAAACGTGTTTTTTCCTTTTTTCTGACAACCTTAAAAAATAAAAAAAATTATAAAATCCATTCTCTTAACCCATTAAGACCTAGGGCACCTCATGATGCACTTCATTCACATTTCTTAAAAATTATATACATATATATATATATATATATATATATATATATGATATTTATGTCCCTTCCGTTTTTAAAGCGAGTGCGACACAGACGTCGCATCAGGTCTTAAAAGAGGACCTATTATGCCACATTTCCAAGTTTATATTTTGATCTTGGACTCCCCTGGAGTACTCCTGATTGTTCAAAGTCCAAAAAAGGGTCCTTATTTAGCTCATACTGCCATCCTCAAAAAACTGCATTTGTAGTCCATTGTAGTCCCTGCCTGAATTGCCTCGTTTGGGTGGCTCTTCCGCTATGGCCCCCCCTCCCCGTGTGCCCACTTTCTTCTGAGTGGCCAGCTCTGTGGAGGGCGGAGCTGGGCAGGACTCGGCAGAACGCAGTTTTCCGGGTCCGCCTCCCTAGTGTGAAACGTGAGAAGCATCTGCCATCTGAGCTAAGGAATCGGCGGGGAAATTCCGCAATCAAACACTGTACGTGTGTATCTAATGATCTATTGGAATGAACTTGTTCCAATAAACACAGCGGCGAAAGTGGAGGACGCAGTGCAAAAGTCTGGCAGCTCAAGCTCGAATTTGCTATCTACCTACGGCTACTATGGTGAGTACACCGGTGTTTCTACTCTATAGCTAGGATTGAGGGAAAGCTAGAATCCACCCCATACAGACACAGAAGAACAGAACTATGTAGAACAGGTCGACATACCCAAGTGTAGACCGGAGACCGTAGAAATCCGGTGGGTCTGAGTTTAGAGGGAAACATGGACAGTGAGGAGCAGCAAAAAGTGAACCAACAGCTTATGGACTGCTTAGGTGTGTATTATAAGGACCTGCTGGTCCATGTGCATAACTGTGGTGAGTCGTTAGCGTGGAATAACAAACAGCTTTTGCGCTGGTATATGACGGGGGACGAAAGCTCCAGGCTAAACGGTCTTTTCGGAAATTGCCCGTGGCAATGGTTTACTTATTGCGCCGGAATGACCAGCGTTTGCTCGCGGAAAATAGGCGCGTTATGGACAGTACGCGACAGCTAGCGAGCTCGGGTTATGTTATGAACATAATACAGGTTTTAAAGTCCGTAAGTTCCATTACCGTGAATAGTTGCTTATGTGGAGCTAGCGAATCGATAACTTCTGCAGGAAAGAATTCTGTCTTCAATCTCCGCCTTTTTCGGCTTTTTATTAGCTAGAACAATTTCTAAAGGGGGATGAAATTACGCCACGGCAATGCAGGGAAATTGTTTGTTATACCAGACACGTTATAGCTTGTGCATTTCGCGATGGCTTTCACCGCGGTAGCATCAGAGAGCTAGCCCAGATATTGGTGAAGTATCCGGCTGACACCGGTCATGGGTAAGTAAAACGATCATTTCTCAAACCCAAACGCACCCCAAGCTCCGCAAAACTTACGTCTGGTCTAACTGCAGCCTTTTCAGCCCAACTTTGCAGACACATACAGTGCCATGAAAAAGTATTTGCCCCCTTCCTGATTTCTTATTTTTTTGCATATCTGTCACACTTAAATGTTTCAGATCATCAAACAAATTTTAATATTAGACAAAGACAACCCGAGTGAATACAAAATGCAATTTTTAAATGAGGATTTCATTTATTAAGGGGAAAAAAGCTATCCAAACCTACATGGCCCTATGAGAAAAAGTAATTGCCCCCTAAATCCTAATAACTGGTTGTGCCACCCTTGGCGACAACAACTGCAATCAAACGTTTGTGATAACTGGCAATGAGTCTTTCACATCGCCATGGAAAAATTTTAGCCCACACTTCTTTGCAGAATTGTTTTAATTCAGCCACATTGGAGGGTTTTTGAGCATGAACAGCCTATTTAAGGTCATGCCACAGCATCTCAAGTGGATTTAAGTCCAGACTTCGACTATAAGCCACTCTTCATTTTGTTTTTTTTTTTAAGCCATTCAGAGGTGGACTTGCTAGTATGTTTTGGATCATTGTCCTGCAGCATAACCCAAGTGTGCTTGAGCTTTCGGTCACCAACTGATGGTAGGACATTCTCCTTCAGGACTTTCCGGTAGAGAGCAGAATTCATAGTTCCATCAATTACGGCAAGTAGTCCAGGTCCTGAAGCAGCAAAGCAGCCCTAAACCATCACACTACCACCATCATGTTTCACTTTTGGTATGATGCTCTTTTTATGAAATGCTGTGTTAGTTTTAGGCCTGATGTGACAGGACGCACACCTTCCAAAAAGTTCAACTTTTGTCTTTTCAGTCCACAGAATATTTTCCCAAAAGTCTTGGGGGATCATCAAGATGTGTTTTGGCAAATGTGAGACGAGCCTTTGTGTTCTTTTTGGTCAACAGTGGTTTTTGCCTTGGAACTCTCCCATGGATGCCATTTTTGCCCGGTCTCTTTCTTATTGTTGAATCATGAACACTGACTTTAACTGAGGCAAGCGAGGCCTGCAGTTCTTCAGATGTTGTTCTGGGTTCTTTTGTGACCTCCTGGATGAGTCATCGATGCGCTCTTGGAGTAATTTTGGTAGGCCGGCCACTCCTGGGAAGGTTCACCACTGTTCCAAGTTTTCTCCATTTGTGGATAATGGCTCTCACCGTGATTCGCCAGAGTCCCAAAGCCTTAGAAATGGCTTTGCAACCCTTTCCAGACTGATAGATGTCAATTTCTTTATTTCTCATCTGTTCTTGAATCTCTTTAGTTCATGACATGACGTGTTGCTTTTTGAGATCTTTTAGCCTACTTCACTTTGTCAAACAGGTTCTATTGAAGTGATTTCTTGATTCAATAGGTCTGGCAGTAATCAGGCCCGGGTGTGGCTAGTAAAATTGAACTTAAAAAAATGTGGTTAATCACAGTTAATTCATGATTTAAAAAGGGGGGGCAATTACTTTTTCACACAGGGCCAGGTAGGTTTGGATAGCTTTTTTCCCATAATAAATTAAATCATCATTTAAAAACTACATTTTGTATTTACTCCAGTCATCTTTTTCTTGTATTAAAATTAGTTTGATGATCTGAAACATGAAACGTGAAAAATACGCAAAAAAAGTAAGAAATCAGGAAGGGGGCAAATACTTCTTCACAGCCCTGTACATCACCTCTCCGGTTAGCCTCAACTATAGTGGCTACAATCAGGCAACGTTATGATGAAACTGCCACATTGATGCTTACCGAAGTAACACAAGCATACAGATCAGAATTACTGCATATAAGTCAACCAGGAGCATTTTTAAGTAGCGCAGCACGCAAACTAACATGCAGTAGCTGGTAACCGAGCGGTCATAACAACAACAGACACAAACATTACCCTGCAATATAGGTCAAACAGACAGCAAGTTCCGTTACTGTGAACATTTGTACCTAGGCCTGTGTTGAAAAAAATCGATTCTCCGATTCTGGATCGATGCTCATCTTAATTCCTAAAGATCGATTCGTACGTCCAAAGATCGGTCTTTTAATATAGCCTATACATTTTTCCCGCCACAAATTGATTCCGTTAATTCTGAGTCATTGCGCAATTGCGGCTGTTGATAATGTATGCGCCGCGTAAAAAAAAAAAAAAAAAAACGGAAAAAATAGGAAATACTGGAAGGCGCGGAATTTGCGCAATAACAGTGCCATGCACCCCAAGCTCAACAAAATGGAAAGCAATCCCCCCCGGGTCTTACACCACACATTGCTTCCCGGGCTGTGGGAAACACTGACATATAATGATAGTTTGGTTACTTTGAAGCCAGTAACCAGCACTTTGTTTACATTTACACTGGCTGTATCTTTGTTCTTGTTTTTCATATTGATAAGTGACTGCATTGGATTGGAAGCAATGGTGATAGTGGTTAGTCAGTCTTGCTGGTTTTCACACTAATGCTGCTATTCTGACTGGAGAGTCTGCACAACATGCAGCATAAAGTTTACTTTGACCCTACAAGTGTTGTTCACAGCTGTTTGTGGGCCAAATGACCATGACAAAATTAAAATAAAAGACAGTTTTAATAACGTTAACTGAATCGATATCGGATCGAATCGTGATAATTGATTCTGAATCTTGTGAATCGGAATCGAATCGATTCTTGAAATTTAAATCAATACCCAGCCCTAGTTGTACCAAGCATCCAAATTACAAGCAAGATAATAAAATTTTAAAAACCTGAAAAAATGAGATGGGCAATTATGCTATGAGACTAACAATAATGTTGTTTAGCTTGTATTATTTGCTGTGCACAGCTTTTTGTAAAGGTACCACAAAAGTAGCTAACTGGCTGACATTGCCCTAGGAAGGAGGGGTCTCAGAGTTAAAGGGTTGATACCAAGTGAGCATAATTTAAATGCTACAGATGACCTGACTTTTGTTACCAAACATTGGCCTCCCTTGATCACCACAGTCAACCCATCTTCTAATGGCTACTTCAAGCAGAATAATGTGCATTGCCTCATAGCATGCATCATCTCTAGATGCTCTACGGACATGACAAAGAGTTCAGTGTACCTCAATGGCCTCCACAGTCTCAAGGTCTTAATCCAACAGAGCACCTTTGGGATGCAGTGAAATGGAAGATTATCAGCATGAATTTGCAGCTGAGAAATCTACAGCAGCTGAGAGATGCTATCATGTCAACATGACTTGAATCTCTAATCAAAATATTTGCACCTTCTTGAAGGCATATCACAGAAGATACAGACTGCCCTGGCAGCACAGTCAAGTCCTAGCCAGTATTGGAAAAGTGTAGTTTTCAAATTCTTTACTTATTTTTAGACATGCAAACAAACAGCGTAGACAGTCTACATTACAATCTGGGTACAGGAGGCTCACATCCAGTGATTAAATCACTGATGATGAAATAAAATATCAAACATTGCTCTTCTTAATGAAGGGTTGACAGTGGTTCATTTACTGAAAGCGGAGTACGTGAAGGTGGTGGTTTATATTTAGCAGAGGGGCTTCGCATTTTCTTTAAAAAAAAAAAAAAAAAGTGTCTCCAATTATGGACTTTTGGACTTGTTTTATGCCAATTTAAAAGTTTGAGTACCATACCACTGTATAATCTGGTCTAATTTATGATATATTCCATTAAATTGACAGGTTTGAGGACTTGAGACCGAAAGGCCCGCCGACAATTGCGGACAAATATCTGAATTCTGAAATCATTTTATAAACGAGATCCGCAGTCCCTATACAATACTTGCCTACTCTCTTGAGCACATTCCAAAATAAGCAAATCTGCAATCAGTCAAAAAGAGCCTTGAGCAAGCTAGCCAGGATTCTCTCAACATTTGCCTAAATGATTTAACAAATGCATTATGGAAAATCCTACGGTCAATAAATAGCTTGATTGTTATTCAGGAAAAGTACAGGGGGAGGGCAATCGTGTTAAAAGGTGACAATATGTGAAATCTCACTGATGATTTGCTGACTTCTCAATATATTTTTTTTCCAGAAAAAAAGTTATTAGTTTTGGAGTTTTTGAGAAATAATTTTTTGAAATTTCAAGTCCTTTTACCTTTTAACATTGGGCCAGAATTTCAAAGGCCCATAAAACAGACAAAAATGATTCCATAAAAAATCTGAGAGAAAAAAAAACACCCAGAAATATGGTCTAGTAGTATGTTGTGGTAAATTTACAGGAAAATTCATCAGGCCAAAATATAATAAAAAGATAAAAAATGTTCTGGATGATGAATGAAAAACCACAACCATAGCTTATCAACTGGTAAGCTACAAAAAAAAAAAAAAAATCACAAGTCACCACATTCATCTCAGTTTCACCCATGCTGCCTTTGTTTTGAAGCGTGCCAAGGTGCGTGCATAGTGCGACTAACCATTAGAGCTGTTAAATGTTTGGCTGTAAGCTTGGTAGCTTTTGTGGCTGCTTTTTTTCTGTAATATGATAAGCTCTTTAAATCAGGGAGAGAGTTTGTTTGTGCAACTGAACTTCATTGATTTCACCAGTGTGACAGCTTCACAACACTTAGCATTCAAGTCAGCCATATAAACTTATTGAATCTTTGATCGAATGCCTTATTTTTGTTATTGAAGAAGTTTGCAACGCAATAATTATTGTCATTATCACCCAGGCCTGACATATATCCTGAAATATTAATGAAACCACGGCAACCGTATCCATGACCAGGTCAACACTTTTCTTTACAAGTGAGCCCAGGACTAGCATGGCAGTCAGAAGTGAGAGATGCTTTGGACCGTGACAGACTAGACACTTGGCAGATCACTTTCATGACTGTCCACCACAGCAGCACTGCAAGGCCTTAAACAGGATTATTTTGATCTATCTGGAGGGTATATGTGGGGCCAGGAATGGGTAGGTTATAATAGCAGTATAAAAACTGGTATGATGAGATGAAGAGGAGACATGGGGCGGGGGGGGGGGGGGGGGTGGGGAACATACTCACAGTAGGTTTTCCGGGTCAGTTCCTCCACCACCTCTGGCTTCAGTTTGCTGTTAGACTTCCCCATGGTCAGGGTCAATGACTCCCCCAGCACCTCCAAGGCTCCTTCAGTTTGCAGCTGAGGGGTACGACTCTCCTGCGGTTTCACGCACGCTTGAGCAAATGCGCACACCCTCCCCCCCAATGAGCCCTAACAGCTTGTTTCCACTTCAAACTCCAAGAGAGGACCCAATTTGATATTAAATAAATAAATAAAAGATGCAATTATGGCACAATGTCGATTCGCTGGGCACCCCACTCGCAGACAGCAGTCAGACTGGGCAGGGGGCTGGAGCCTAGTCAGTCACATTCATCCTGCTTTCCTGCTCAACTCTCCACTCTCCCGTAGCCTGGGTCTTCCCACGTTCCCAAGGCACTCAACACACCACACCAGGGAACTCGCTCCTAGCCCAAGGGCTCATTCCTTCACGGTCAGGCAACCTCCGAAGGCGTCTCACAGGCTCAGGGATGCATGACCACCTTTGCTGATCCTTTGTCAAAGTCTCAACAGCTATGGGGAAGTTGAGAGATTTCCTATTTCCACTGTCAATTCAGATGAGGAGGAAGATAAAACTTCACCTGGAAAATATAGACTGGCCTCTTTTACATTTGATCTTCATTTACTCAAATTCAAATTATGAGACATTTCTCACACTCGGTGTTCTGGTGATCAGGATTATAATGAAAATTATCTTTCAAAAATACTTTGGTAAATTATTACTTCTGTAGTTTTTTTCATTAACACAGCAGGCCACAAATGATATGAATGCAAAAATTTACAATACAAAGCTTTTCCCACCCTCCTGTTCAGGCTCAAATTGGTCTTCTGGTTCTTAGTCTGCTACCCAGCTTGCGGACCTCCGGCCACAACAAAGCATGATGGAATTCCTGTGCGTTCGCAACGAGGCTTGCGTCAATGAATCATCAGCACATCCGTTCGTTCGCTCAGGATGCTAGAATCTTCCCCCAGCAGCCACAGTCTCTCTGTTATTCTCTTGGTCAGGTCCGTTTTTCAGCCTCAGCAGCGTGTCAGCATAGCTTTAGAGACACTGGAAACCGCTGCCCTGAGAAAACACACAGCAGCGAGGGTTCAAGTCAGTGTATGAGGCCATGGATTGCAACAAACATACAGCAAGCCTTAATCCCGAGCTTTTACATTTCATCAACTGTACAACAAGCTGACCATTGCCCTGCTAAAACTGCTCATCACTGTAGCCACGCAGTCTGTGCAGCTGGGCAGCTGGCCCTTATGTATCAAAAAAAAGAAAGGTTTAATTAAAAAGTAAGCCAAAGCTTACTAATGTTGATCTAAGGTGTACGGAACCATATAGTCTACAGTTCAACCATGTATGTGATGGTGTTGTTTAAGCACATCTCTCAAATAAAATTAATACAATTCTGAATGAATAAACATTTACTTCTCTAATTAATGTCTGTACTTATCATTGAGAAACTGACCCAAGAGCTTAAATTCTGTTAAAATTCCAGGCACAGTTTGTTCTTCCCTGGAGAGAATCCAAATGTGGCAAATCTGCCAGGTCAAGGCTTGCACCATATCAGAGGTCCCCTTTAGCGTATGTGTTCTCATTCTGAGGCTCGCTCTATGCACCGTCTTTCAATCTTTCCATTCCCTTCAGAATTCATTTCAACTTTTTGGTAGAAATTACAGGCCCCTAGCTCAGCTAAATCCAGAGGCAGAGGGAGCCATTTCTGTTAGCCACACTGCACCCATTTCAGGAGCAACTAGAGGGCAGTCGGTAGAGTGCATACCTCCACCATGCCAAAAATCTGTTCTTTTGGTCACACAATATGTTCCAGATCACTTCTAAAATTAATCCAACTCTTCCTTGGACTACAACCTATGGTCGTATCAAATTTCATGCCAAACCGTTCATAACTTTTTGAATTATCCTGTTAACAGTCAGACACACAGATGGACAGACAAACAAACAAACAAACAGGAGTCAAAACATAACCTCCTTGGTGGAGGTAATACTGCCAATACCTCACCGAACCTCGCAAACTGCAGGCCCCATTTGTGCACCATGGTGTTCATGCTGCTGTGATACAATGCCAGAAGCTATCATAAAATGCTTGAAAGAGCTTTCAGCAGAGGATTCATGGAGAGCTTTTGTGAGAAACACCATCTCTGCATGAATAAGCCTGCAATAACAAACAGTCACACAAATGTGCACACATACAGGGGAAGGAAAAATACTGAAAAATGGCTCTAAGAAAAATCTAAACCGCGTCCACAAAGGTATTTATACAGGACATTACATATGAATGCTTCTAATATGTATCTGTTTAAAATAGGTATAACCAGCTGCATTTGTAAGGTAAATACCCAAAGCAAGGCAAGAATTCTAACAGAATTCCCAAATGGTTAGATAGTTGGTTCCCCAATGCATCAGTCAGAATAAAAATGGCAAAATTATTTAAGGTGCAGGGAATCAGTGTCAAAAATGCAGACAACATATGCCTGAGATCAAATAAACAAATGAGGCCAATCGTCAAAGCTCAAAGAACAGCAACAGATGGACCCATGATAACATAATTGCTAATAACCACAGCATTACATCTCTAAACGTTACCACAGAATTGAATCTATCCTTAACTGCACCATTGTCAACAAAAGCTGCATGTTGTGAGCTAAATGATGCTCGCATTGGTGGGAGGGGTGCCATTCAGAAGCTATTTGTCAAGCTAGTACGCATCTCTGCATAGCATGGTGTAAAAAACACAACCCCTGGACCCCAGAGTCACTGAGAAAAACAATATGACCTGATTGTGATGACTGCTTTTTACTCTTTTTAATACATTTGGACTGGTTTATGCTTGGAGAAAGCCAAAGGAGGCAATCAATACAAAATGTCCACAGCTCACTGTTAAGTATGGAGCTGGTTTTGTGATGGTTTGGGCAGCCATTTCAATTGACTCTTTGAGGCCAGCAGTTATTGCGCTCAATGGATATGCAATGGACAAAGTATAGGAAGCCTATGGCAAGCCGTTTTAACATTTAATAGCGAAGTCTGACTATCCGCGATTAACATTGCAGATATCAACAACGCCATTTTGACTCGTCGTAATTACATTGTGACTAGTCAGAATTTTAATTCAAGATATCTATAACGTCATTTTGACTAGTGAAAACTACAGTTAGAGATATCTGTAATTCAGTTTTGACTAGTCACAACTGAATTACAGATATCTGCAGAAACGTCACTGAAAGCGACACTCGACTCGTCACGCATCCCAACTGACAAATGTAGATATCTGTAATTCAGTTTTGACGAGGCAGAATGAACTTTAAAGATATCTCAAACGTCATTATGACTAGTCAGAATTGTTGTGCAGCGTTAGCGGAAGAAATGGCGGTTGCTGTTGTGGATAACATTGTTAGAAAATGCCATAAAATAGAAAGAGCTTATCACCAAGGAATTTTGTGGCGAACGAGAGCTTTGTTCACTAGAGACTTGTGGTAGAAATTTACAGCGTATCGAATATTTGTAGTCTCCAGACACACTTGAGGACGTACGACGAATTCTGGGGTGCATTTCCCAAAATCACAGATGCTACCTTACATAGTTGGGCCCATTGACTGTGAAAGGATGAACTATGTAAGTTGCTAACTTAGTTAGCAACTACGCTTCTGGGAAAGCGCCCTGGAGTAACAGCTGAAAGAGTCGTTGTTGCAGAATGTAACGTTAAACCTTGTGCATTTGACAGCTCCTGTCGTGGACGGACTCTTGCATTAAAAACTTCGCTCAAAAACAACCCGGCCTCTGCTTGCTCTAACATAGCGTTTAAATGCAGCTTTGAATCAGCACGGCGCCGCCCCCCCTTAAGCCCGTAACTTTCTGGCATACAGATATCTGCGACGTCATTTCGCCTAGTCAAAACTCTAATTCAAGATATCTTCAATTACATTTCGACTAGGCAGAATGGAAGTGAAAGATATCTCCAATTTGAGATATCTCTTATCAAATTTCTCTCCGAGATATCTGTAACTTGATAGCAGATATCTACAATTAAATTACGTATATCCCAAATTCCAGTTTGAGATATCTACTAATTAATTTTGACTAGACATACATCCAGTTAAAGATATCTACAATGACACTCTGACTAGGCAAAGCTTAATTTAAGATATCTACAAAGGACAATGTAGATATCTTGAATTGAGGGCAATTCAAGATATCTTGAACTGGAATTTTGACTAGTCAAAATTTAATTGTACATATCTCAAACTGGAGTTACTACTAGTCGTAATTCAGTGGCAGATATCCGTAATTCACTTTGCGGATATCTGCAACTGAAATGTAGATATCTGTAATGAGAAACCCCATTCACATGAATGGAAAAAGTGACGTCATTTATCCTAGGAAGAATGACGTAGTAGATATCTTAAATGACAATTGTGGATAGGAGGAATGTCATTGTAGATATCTGAAATGCTCTTTTTGACTAGGAAGAATTGAATTGCGGATATCTGCAACACATATCCAGTCTCGCTATTAAATGTTAAAACGGCTTGCCATAGGAAGCCATTTTTTAAGACCAGCTTGGTGCAAACACTGTTCCCTCATGTTGTTTTCATATTCCTAAAAAAAAAAAAAAAAAAAAAGAGCAGTGCTCTTGTCCTAAGCCAGGGGTCACCAACCCTGTTCCTGGAGAGCTACCATCCTGTAGGTTTCTGCTCTACCTCCTATTCAGCACACCTGATTCAACTAATTAGCTACTTAACAAGATCATGAGCTGGGCAATTAAGTAGCTAATTAGTTGAATCAGGTGTGCTGAATAGGAGGTAGAGTAGAAACCTAAAGGATGGTAGCTCTCCAGGAACAGGGTTGGTGACCCCTGTCCAAAGCCAATACTGAAGTCAAATGTCTTTCAGGGGCCGTATTCATGTCGGGACGTTTTCCGCCTATCGGAACGATAGATCATGACGGCCCTATTGGTGCAATTCATGAACGGCCGTTTGGCCTTATCTGCCGAGCCTATAGGCAGACAACTTAGAGCGCCAAATTCGGGCTGATAGACAGCATTTACGGCAGTCATTCTTGTCATACCGAAAGACGACGTGATTTTTTCAGCAATAGTTTCCCTAACGTCTTCTTTTTTCTTGTTCGTTATCCGAGCAACAGGCTTGGGGAGTAACGGAACGGCGATACGTAATTAAGATAGGCCTACCAAAAAATGTAACTGTATTCCGTCAGGGCTACACACAGAAAGATGTAGCCTAATTAAATTACAGTTACACTCTGTAAAACAGGGGGATTACTGGATTACAATTGTAAATTAGTCTGTAATCAAGAAGAACAAGACAGACAACCCTGCTAGCTTAGCTAACTGACCCAATTTACCCGACCTGTAACCATTTTTTTCCCGAATGAAAATAGTTTTGGTTTGAAGTGTGATGCTGGTCAATGGGACGGTGTTTGGGTAAAACAAGCTCCAGCCGGCTATAAATAGCTGTAGTTGACTTGAAGTTTGATTATGAAGTCTTTTTCACCACTAACTACGTAGCGTAAGCCTCATGAACATCACTACTTCAACCAGGGAGTGCCCGTTTTTCCGACAGCCCAGTAGTCCGTGATATGCCCTCCGTCGGTGCGTAAGTAGAAAACAATGAAACAAAGAGGCAACAAACCAATTTAGTTAAGTTCTGCAGATAAAGCAGTTTTTGTTTCATCTTTCCGGGACCTTTAATCAGTAATTGTTTTCAGATGGAGATAATAGTAATATTTTCTGTACTGGCCGCTTTTTCTTTTCAGTTTTTTTTTTTTACTTCCTTCACGTGAAAAATTGTGACTATCCGCTGCTCAGTCTCTGATATTTCGTGCATCCAAGATATACGACGGTACATGTAGTTACACTTTAATTCCAATAGATAGCAGTCTAAGACCATAAATAATGATGCTATGGTTCTGTAGGTTCTTTAACGCCGATAGTTGCTATTTTTTCGGATATGGTATACATGGCACGTCTTAACATCAGTCTTCACATCAATACAATGATGCTCTATTTCGTTAGATGTCCTATTTATATATTCTAGTTCTATCTATCAGGGCCAACGCCAGAACTGAAAATTAGGGAGCAAAGATACATCATTTTATAACAATTAGTCCTAGGTAGTTCTCAGTCTTTATTTTCAACGCAAATTTCCTCGAGAAGTAAAATCATCTCTCCATGCTGCCAATTGGGATCCCTAACTCTGCTTTCCTCATTTTCTGGCGCTTTTCGTTTTTGCTTGAAAGGCATATTGTACAACAAGAGAGAAAAACTCGCTTAATCTGCCAAGAGACAAACGAATCACTCATCAACACAACAACGGACAACACGAACTCTCCGCTTCGAAAATGAGAAAGGTAGATAGCCGTGTCACTGCGCATGCGCCCCTCATCAACACGTCATATTCCAAAATTAGGCAGGCCATCAGCTGGTGGCCCGCCTAACTCACGTTCATGAATACCGCTTGGCGCCCGGACTTGTGGTCCGTTAGCTATTGGGAAGGTAAGCTTTATCAGCCCAGTAGGTAAAACTCCCGACATGAATACGGCCCAGGTCCAGTGCATTCACCATTGAACAATTATGGGAAGTTATTGAGCACAGAGTGCAGACTAGATTTCCACCTCTTTTATCCACCAAAAAAACTGAAGACTCTGCTTCTTGAGAAATGGGCCGACAACCAACAAAGAACAGCTAAGAAATCGTACGACTTGCATGGCAGCATTGTGTGAAGGATTGAAACTGTTTTAAACACAACCAGCAGGTCTACCCCGCAGTAACAAGATAGGCAGTTTATGTGCAAATGTTTGGTATTTTGTCCATCACCGATACAAGCAGCAAGAAGAAAAAGCTAAAAATAATGTCACACAGTCATGTACAAATGAAACGCTTAACGTGAAAAAGCTTAATGTGGCTTAAGGTTCCAAAACAGTGACCAAACAAATTTTCCTCAGAAAATTTATTGTCAGGAACTCTTCTCCTTATCAAAAAATCATAACCGAAGTCCTAGGAATATGGTTGTTATCTCATGTTAAGTGTTTTCCGCTCCATTGACACCCATCCATTGATTGATTTTCTGAATTCATCCACCGCTGATGTTTTACAAGGTGAGAGCACTTTGTTTAACTGAAAAAACTGAAGGACCCATATGCGGGTCCATAAAATGCAGCTGGGCAATTCCACAGTGACTGACGTTACATTTAGAGAGGGAACTGGCCCTTTGGTATGGCCTGGTAGTGAAACTTGCACTCCTTGGATGTTCATATTTTGTGACAAACATACTAGGGACCAGGTCTCCTTGGAGGCAGGAGGAAACTTTGCTGGCGTTATGTATAAGGTAGTAGAATTTGAAATTATGAGCGTGACTGATGTTACAAAAAAAAAAAAAAAAAAAGGCCATTAAGAAAAATGAGTTCTTTACAAACCTGCTTATCAAGGATGGAGGTAGATTTAAGAGATTTTTCTGCAGTCTCTTCTTGTTTCTTAGGATGAAGCCAGAAAGAGGAAATGCATCATGGGAAAATCATAAATATTCATTTTGATGCTGCTGACATCTAATGATAATAAATCACACTAATCCTTTGTTTTATAGAAAGCTTGTCAGAGGCAAGTATTTTGCTGCATGATTTTGTTGTAGCTTGTTGTGTTGAACAGTGACTGATGTTACAGACCCAGGTTTCCTTGTGACTGACGTTACCAACTTTATTGCATTCTCAGGCGAGATTGACACATGAAAAGAAACAAATGAATTGTGTCTAGGTTAATGCTGACTTACTCTAACAAATGTGTGGATAATAATTTGGAATATTCAAAGATTTTTTTTTGCAGCACTATGTACACTTGATTTTCGTGACTGACGTTACAGCTATGAAACTAGTTTATTTGGAAGGAATTTTGAACCTAATGCTCTGAACAAGCCATTTTCTGCTGTTGTCACTTCGTTGATGTGGACACTGATATTACAAAGCTAAAGCAGTGGATAAGGAACAAGTTTGCACACTAGACATAAAGTGAGGCTAATACATGCATATTTTGATGGCAGAAAAACATGAAAATTATGTCCACTTTGATGCAACATGGTTACCTTCACCACATCATCCCAATCAAAACTACTTTTGAGCGAAAATCTGTTCTGTTCATTTCAAGCACTGTTTTCCCCAATTTCTGGAAAATACTTTTTGGCCTCAGACTTTCTTGCAAAATGGAATTGCCCAGCTGCTGCGCTCAAACCTATGGAAATTCAGGCCCATTTTAAATTCTAGAGGAGCTCCCAAGGTTTCCAGTGATCCCCAATAAGGGACCTATTCAATGAAGCTCCTGGTGCAGTTCTTGTGCTGATGTTAATGCCAAAGGAAGTTTGAAACTCTGCGGTTATTTAGTTCACAGAGCGTTTACGATTTTAACGCACTATGCAGTTTATTTTACGGTTAAAATTGTAAACAAGTGGTTGAACAATACAAATTAATGAAAACCAGCTGCTGAAGTCTGTGGCTCTACCAGCATGGCAAGAGGCCCTAAAGATGGAAGCTCAGAGATATATCCTGAAACAAGGTGGGCTGTTCTTTACAGTAAAGTTTGAACCAATTGGATACAAAAACACAAATGGAAGGGAAAACCAATAATGATCACAGAGGGGGTCTGGAGGGACATTCAAATGATGACAATGGAAGTGGATTGGTGGAATAGCCAGGTACAGACACAGAGTGATGGGGAAGGGGGAGGAGAGGAGTGCCTCCTTCTACCCCAGTGCCTAAGCACTCGGCGATCCCTCTCTGTGACAATATGTGGTCTGCCACTACATGGCTGAGCTGCTGTCATTCCTAAACACTTCCACTTTTCAAAATTACCACTTATAGTTGACCGTGGAATATCTAGCAGGGAAGAAATTTCACAAACTGACTTTATTGCAAAGGTGGAATCCCATGTCAGTACCAAACTTCAATTCATTGAGCTCTTCAGAATGAGCAATTCTTTACAAATGTCTGTAAATGCAGACAACATGATTAGGTGCTTGATTCAATAAACCTGTGGCAGTGGGTCTGAATGAAACACTTGAATTCAATGATTACAAGGTGTGTCCCAATACCCTTGTCCATATACTGTATGTCCTCGCTGCATAGTATTCCCCAATCAAATGCCGAATCTGCTCGGCCAAATAAACATCTCAAAATTCTATGGGAGATTACATGAATCAGTATGACTGCGGAATGCTGCACAGCCACTACAGACATTGAAAAATAAGCGGAGCCAATGGGTGCACAAATCATTTTCCGTTCAGATGGGATCAGATTTTCTGGCCAAGCCCTTTAAATGAAGTGCTTGCACCGTGTACAACATCAGTGGTAGGCGAAATCTGAAAATCCCATTTTTAACCCCTTGACTATTCTAGCCAATGCAGTATTGTCATCCCCTCCGCCGTCCATCCGTCTGTCTGTCTTCTCATCACTTGTTACCCATCTAGCTGCTGAACCACTGTATGGCCAGCCCTATTTAATCAGGTTGTGTATATTGAGTGTTTCCAGAAGCCTATTTGATGTAGAGGTCATAGGTCCAATTTTGACCTAATTTTTTGAAGGCCAAAGGTCGGCCACGCCCACCTGTAAGGCACGCATAGGGGGGATACTGTATATCTGAGGGCAATCTAGTTCCATTACCGCAGACAAGGCGACATGATTAACAGGTCTATTGTTAGCCAAGGCAAAAACCATAAGGGGCAAACTGGTTTTGACAGAGGATTATAAGCAGACCCCGCTTTTTGTGAATCTCACAAATTGTGTAAATCACAACGCACACGTCAAGTGTATTAGAAAGGATTATCTTGAAACCGCAGATGCTGGCAAACCTTAAGGCGACAGCAGGGGCGCTGCCAGGGATTTTTGGCCCTATGAAAGGATATCACATCGGGCCCCACCGCCACAATTACCAAACGTTCTCATATCGTCACCCTATTAAAATAATGGCCTAAGTCATTTTTTGACGAAAAATTGTTTTTGGCCTGAATCATCTTTTGCTCTGCATTTGGTGAAGTTTTTTGTGTTTTCCCAAAAACTTGAAAAAAAATTATTTAGGCCATTATTTTAATAGGGTGACGATATTTTTCCAGGCCCTTTGTCAGTCATGGGCCCTTAGTACCGTCCTAACTCCCGCCCCCCCCCGCTGCGCCACTGCGCGATTGTGATGCAGCGAGGCATAAGTTTATCAGTTGTGTTTTTGGTTATGCTCAAGATCCTACGGTGATACAGGTCATCTGACAATAACGGAGTGAACAGCAAGGCTATTTTTACAATGCAACGCAGGTCTATCAACGGAGGGACTATTTGTCTGTGCGTGTATAAGAGCTATGAGTGTCGATCCTCAGATTTTCTCAACAACCGTTCACCCACCCGACTTCACACTGGGCGGGTGTAATGCTGAAGACGGAAAGAAGTGCCATGTCGATTGTTAAGTGAGTGGTTCCTTTGAAAGCCGCAAGCAGCTATACCTGAGGCCAAGCAATCTGCCCGTTCCGTTTAGAACGGGCACTACACTAGTATAGCTATCTTGATAAGCAATGCAGAATGAACTTCTCAGACAGAACCCCAGTTCCTTATGACAACAAAGCCACATGGCCGCTTTTCAATGGGTGTAACCCAGAATAATTCAAATTGCCTACCCAGTCCATGCACCTAGGCAACAAACTCGAGAGGAAATCGCGCTTTTTCTCAACAACTGAAAGCCCTTGACTGCAACTTAATCAGACCTTGAGCCCATGATATCACCCAGCCGGCACACGACCGACCTTCAACGTTGAAATATGTTTGAAATTATGTCAGTTGTCATTTCAACGTTGAAACACTATTGAAACAACGTTTAACTCTGATGGTTGTAACCCAGCCGGCACACGACCAACCTTCAACATAGAAATATGGTTGAAATTATGTCAGTTGCCATTTCATCGTTGAGACGCTATTGAAACAACGTTTAACTCTGATGGTTGTAATCCCAGCCGGCACACGACCGACCTTCAACATAGAAATATGGTTGAAATTATGACAGTTGTAGTTTCATCATTGAAATGCTATTGAAACAACGTTTAACTCTGATGATTGTAACCCAGCCGGCACACGACCGACCTTCAACATAGAAATATGGTTGAAATTATGTCAGTTTCCGTTTCATCGTTGAGACGCTATTGAAACAGTTTAACTCTGATAGTTGTAATCCCAGCCGGCACACGACCGACCTTCAACATAGAAATATGGTTGAAATTATGTCAGTTGTCGTTTCATCATTGAGACGCTATTGAAACAACGTTTAACTCTGATAGTTGTAATCCCAGCCGGCACACGACCGACCTTCAACGTAGAAATATGGTTGAAATTATGTCAGTTGTCGTTTCATCGTTGAGACGCTATAGAAACAACGTTTAACTCTGACGGTTGTAATCCCAGCCGGCACACAACCGACCTTCAATGTAGAAATATGGTTGAAATTATTTCAGTTGTCATTTCATCGTTGAGACACTATTGAAACAACGTTTAACTCTGATGGTTGTAATCCCAGCCAGCACACGACCGACCTTCAACGTAGAAATATGGTTGAAATTATGTCAGTTGTCGTTTCATCATTGAGATGCTATTGAAACAACGTTTAACTCTGATGGTTGTAATCCCAGCCGGCATACGACCGACCTTCAACGTAGAAATATGGTTGCAATTATGTCAGTTGTAGTTTCATCGTTGAGACGCTATTGAAACAACGTTTAACTCTGATGGTTGTAATCCCAGCCAGCACACGACCGACCTTCAACGTGGAAATATGGTTGCAATTACGTCAGTTGTTGTTTCAACCTTGAAACGCTATTGACACAACGTTTAACTCTGATGGTTGTAAAAAGGTTAACAAAATGATCTCAAATAAAC
Organism: Gymnothorax javanicus; assembly: GCA_029692085.1. Lineage (NCBI taxonomy): Eukaryota > Metazoa > Chordata > Actinopteri > Anguilliformes > Muraenidae > Gymnothorax > Gymnothorax javanicus. Next base: position 50,438,176 of record CM056194.1, read on the forward strand.
ACTGAAATTTAAACAAGATTTGTTTCAACATTGAAACAACATTGAAACAACGCTGGGTAGGAGTACCAAACACAACCTCCAGCAAAATCAAAAAAAAAAAAAAAAACACAACTTTTTCGGCTTACCTTAATGTTTAGATACCAAGTGAAATATTCGGGTGTGGAAAAACGTCGAGGGCACATCCAGTTAAGAGAATTTACACTTTAATTTCCAGAGCGTCTATACATGCGACAAGCTTATAAAGGTGGCGGCCATGACACTGTTGACCTAACCTTAACCCAACTCATAGGGAATGCTATCCCTATCCCTAACCCTACCCTTAACCCAACTCATGAGGAATGCTATCCCTATCCCTGTGCCTAACCCTAACCTTAACCCAACTCAGCCACAAACAATGGCTTATTCTGCTCAAATTATTCTATCCAGGGTCAATGGATCAGCCGACTCACCAGCATGAAACACATCAAAATGGACATTCACATGACGTCTCCTCATTGACAACAATAAATAAAAGGAAGAAAAAATTAATATATATATATATATATATATATATATATATATATATATATATATATATAGGGCTGACTGCAATAAACAGTTTTGTCCAGATGTTTTACATTGGACATAACTGTTTATTGCAGTCAGCCCTCGATATATACCTTTTGATGAATGGAAACTGATGCTCTAAGCTGGCAACAAACTCAATTGGTGTAGTGGTTAGGACCACAGTGTATGGGGTGTTTAAAATTGCTTTGTCCCCAGATTCGAATACCGCTGCAGACACTCATGTACTGTCTAACTTAACATGTAAACCTTTGTTCACAGCCTCATCGAAGGAGGAAAAAGAAAACACATTAAAAAAAGGTCAGAAGAAGTTGGAAAGATTGTGCACAGAGTGAATGTCACGAGGGAAGAGCACGGTGGTGGAACCTGGAACTACCGGAAAAAATTTTTTTCCTCGCGCGGCATCTACCCCTTCCTTTTAGAATTTTTTCCCCATGATTCTAAACCCCCTTCTCACGCATAAAAACCCCCCAAAAATATTTGTGCCCCCTTTTAAAATCGTTCTGGCCAAAAAAAAAAAAAAAACCAAAAAAGTGGAGGTTGTGTCTGGTACTCATGCCCAACGTTGAAAAAACGTTGCAAAATCAACGTTGATTCATCTTTCAAAATCAAAACACAATTCAACAATTATTCAACTTTGACACAAGACCTAAATTCACCTATGTTGAATTCACCTACGTTGAAAAAACATTGCGAAATCAACGTTGACTCATTTTTCAAAATAAAAACATAATTCAACGATTATTCAACGTTGCCACAAGACCTAATTCACCTATGTTGAGCTCACCTACGTTGAAAAAAACGTTGCAAAATCAGCGTTGACTCATCTTTCAAAATCAAAACATAATTCAACGGTGATTCAACTATGGTCCATGACGTTGATTCAACAGTGAAAAAACGTTAAAATGCCTGCTGGGCATCCACAGGCCTCCATATCCATTCATCGCCGCTCCATTAACCTTATTTAAAGGTTAACGGACCTCGCCTAGGTTAGAAACGGCAGGTTAGAATGCAATCAAATAACAGTCACCACAATCGGAAAAAAAATCGTCTGCAGTCTACTGAAAGAAAATAAAACAAACATGACCATGGCAGGGAGGCCAAAAACTCGAAACTGTCTTCTAATCATAATACACCTCAACGTAAAAAAAGAGACAACAAATCACGAGTGTCCGGGGGGTTAAAAGTTTGTCCCGCAACCACGCTGGATAGACAACAGGTTTTTTCGGTACAACCAAACGGATTAAGCGTCACGAGCAAGAATGACTATGGCTCGTTTCATTCAGTTTCAGTGTCGCTCCGCGAAGCAAGCCCCGCTATCATTTAATCATATCGCCTAGCACTAACCCTGGTAAATTTTAAGGCTAGCACCAAAGCAGTGACTACCGGTAAAACTGAACTCCTGTAAGCCCCGATAACTTGAATATTACTACATTAATATTAGTTTCCGAAAAGTTACAACAGAAAGAATAGCACAAGGCAGACGGCGTCATCAAGATATCAATTATCTACAGTTGAAGTTACCATTCCATGGCGCCACAATCGATCATTTTCTAATCCTAGACAGCTAATCAACACATCTAGCGTGACAATTAGATTTTTGGCCACACCAAGTAATCACTTTGCACACTAAGTTAACTGCAATCCCTGAGGCAGGCGCTATTAACACGACTTTGGAAAATTATGTCGAGTTTGCCAGGAAAACCTACCTCTTGGATCATTATTATTCAGAAACGGCAAACAACCACTAGTTTGTCTTATCAGTGGGGGGAACTAACGTAAACTGACGTTAGTGTGAAGTTTTTGTCGGCCAATCCAGCTTCAGCGCCCATCTACGGAACTAAGTTAACGGTTTTCGCCATGAAAAGTTAACTGGCTGGCTAGTTTACTCATTTTGCTGGCGAATTTTTTTTTAAGTCTGATCAAAGTAGCCTGTTTTGACTAGGTTGCAGACAAACCTGCCTTTCTAGGTAAAATTCAATTTACAATTCCTTCCATCCGTTGCAAGGCAAGCGTGCGCGCTATGTGAAAAGCAGTAACTGTTACTGTATCCCTGGCAACATGGTAACTCAGGTCAGTAAGATAAGTAAACTGCAAAGCTCGCTTGCTTGGCAGTCAACTGTAAGCGTCGGCTTTATCACGTTGCCAACATAGCAGTAATGCCATGGCGTTTCATTCAGAAGCATGCATTGAAGTCCAGCCAGCACAGATCATTATAGTGTCCAGTTTCTCCACCTCCGTGGGCAGTTAGCTAACAGTTTACTAGCTTAGCCATCCGAGTTTTAGGTGCTGTGAGATAGCCAATAATTCAGAGACACTCACCGTTTCTCTTGCCGTTGCGGACATTAGAATGGAATGTGAGTAGCCTTAAGTGGCTTAACGTAACTGTTCTTGGGCGAGGCTAGATTCTGTCTACCACCGAATCAATGCATTTGGCGTTCAGCGACCATCACCATTACCAAAGCTTCCACTGCGTTGTGCCTCACTCCGACTCCTCACTCGGTCTGGAGCCGTTTCCAGTGCGTATTAGCCGGTACTCGGTCCTGACATCACTCGGTTTCCACCCAGTAAACTACCTTCCTTAGGACAATACAATCATTAACCCTGCCTTTCCCTCACTGAAGTTGACTGGGGATTGGGGAATAAACGCCGACGGGGGTGTATTTTAGCCTACGCTATGCACTGTAAGACAGGATAAAAAAAAAAGCCTATAATAGATGAACACGAAAAAATACATTATCCAAAATGAATAATTTGTCAAACATGCATAACGCTGAAATTCAAGCACCATGGTGTGGTCGTGAAACTATTGAGCGCATTGTCGCTGTTCTGAAAGAAATGCTTCCGATATTTCCACATTATAATTTAAATAGCAAGCCGATAGGCTGACTGGATCTGGTTAATTTACTGTGCGGATTCGGCGGAATAATTTCCGGTGTTCAAATCCTCTTCATGTCATTCTCACCCTTTAACAAACAAAGAACTTTATTTATTTATTTGTTTATTTTTATTTAATTTTGCGCTCTACAATAACGAAGGCTATTTAACAGAATTGTTTTAACGATGGCTGGTTAACTTCACCAAGCATTATGAACCTACGAATTCTGTATTTGAACTGTATTAAAGCCGCATACGTATCGTCGGATTACATGCGTCTCTTAGTTTTATTTTTTTATTTAATCATTATTTTTAGTCGAAAGCTTGTTTCGGAGCTCTTTGGAATAAGGATGCTTCGGCAGGATTTCACAAGGAGCTCAATAACAATAATATCCCCCCGGCCCCTGCTACACACTCAACTTAGCCTCAGTCAGACATTCTTCGAGAAAATCGGGGGGAAATAGGGACTGATTTTGCGTTTATGTCTGTATGGGGGTCTGTCGTCAGAAATAAAATGTCAACGTTAATATTTAGGGGATTTTTTTTACATGCAGCAGAAAAAGCGCGTTTCGGTCTCAGGGAAGCCCTGTATGGACACCATACCACAACACTGGAGTACTTTCAGGTTTTTGTTCTTATCCAGTAATAATCACAGTTTATCAAGTAACAACACAATGCAACCGTCAGAGGTTAGAACAGCTTTATTGAAACGATGTGATTCTTCTTTCTTCAACAAGCAACTGAAAAATACAATCCCACCTATATGAGCATGATTTAGGCTTAGTTGTGCAACCCAAACCCATAGTTCTGTACCACGTTACAGAAAAAAAGACTCAGGGGACAGAAAAGTGCAGATATTACTCGCTGAGGAGTTATAATAGTGACATAGGACTTAAGGTTTTCATTTTTAAAATCACAGTTTTGTCACAATGGCCTGAATGACAAAATTAAGATACAGCCACCTGGAAGTTTTTATTCTTTACATCAGGAACTGCATTCTGAAATGGACATCCAGGTCCAATCAGCCAGCTCAACCTGCAGTGGACAGCAAACTAGGCACACAAATTTCCAGTCTCAGTTCTAAACACAGGCAGCCTCTTAGGGATCACCATCAGCATTCTTAAAATGCTCCCAAACTGGCTATTTTTTGGACATCTTTTTTTGCTGCGGGTACGTGAAAGCCATTCTTGAGCTTTCAGTAATGAATGCATTCTCTCAAACATAAGCTTCCAAGTAAGTATCGCGATGACTGTGCCCACAGAGTGGCAGTCCTTCATGGTCAAGGAATTTAGCGGATTTGAATAAAAGTTCCTACACTGCCCTATAGCAGTACGTTGAGCCCTAGCTGCTAACTCTGGCAATATATCACTGATTGGAGTTACTTTAAGTGTAGCTAATGCACGTAATGAATCAGAGTGCAGGTCTGACAACTCTTGAATGATATGGAAAAACCTAGCAAGTCTAATTTTGGTCAAAACTAAGTTAGGACCATTTTTGTTCTAATTAGGCTTTGCCTCATCATATACAGTAAGATACATGAAAAATAATCATTGATTTCCCATGTTTTCCTGTGGCAGAATCAAGCAACTCATCGGTATTTAATCAGTTGTGAAGTAAAAATCAAGCAAGTTGATCTCCTGTGGTACTTCCACATAAATTTTTTTATTTTTTAATGATAAAACCTGGTCAGTGAATTAGCCAGTTATGAAGCAGCATACCTATATTATCTGATCTGTGAGGTAAGTCCCCATGCAGAGCATTGGATGTGCAGGACATTCATGGTCAGAATTTGTAATTCACCCAATTCACGTGCTAATACCGACTGAAAAATGGCTTGAAGAGGGAAGCAGATGGTGGAGTTAACACTGAAAAACTGTCAAATGCCACTGCAGCTGCATAATCGTTAGGTTTTTGTCCATCATTTTGAGATTTGAGATTTTATATTTTTAGATGGAAAAATTTCTTAAGTCATATTGCCAGGGATACTAATAAAAAAGAAAAAAAATCCTCCATAAATATCTCTTGTTATGTAATGAACAAATAACTACCATGTCAGTTTCATTGTCGGACAAGAGCTTAACCCCAGAGGGATACAGTTTTCTGTCTTTTTCTCAGAATCAGCATTTTGTGACTTACTAGATTTTTCCATAACACTCAAGAACTCATGTTGACCAAACATTTCTCTTGCCATTTCCCTGTTGCTAAATCTCCCTTAGCAAACGTACTGTCACTGTAGTTCTGCAGTAATCCCTTTGTCACTGCTTAGTTGCAGGTAAAGCAAAGAACACGGTTGGTTTCCTTAACACAATGCAACAATCACCATTTTTCAAACAAACCTCATCGGAACAATCTGTCAGATCACTCTGTGCTGAATTTTCCTCCATAAAATTTGACGTTTGGTCCGCAGGACTCCTCGTACATGGCAGTTTATTGACCTGTTGCTTACCCCTGCTGCCGGTGCTCTCTTCCGGAGCTACAAGCTCAGCTGTGGTGGTGCTGGTGCTAGCTCTTGCGGTAATAGTATTGTTGCTTCCATCATCTGCATTGTTATTTTCATCATTGTCCTCACATCTACGACTAACATACGTGTCTGCATCATTTACTTTTGTTTTCTTTGAAATATTGTTTGGAGGGGGAAAAAAATCAAATATCCCTTTCTGCCTGCTATAGTTTTTCATTTTTGCTTCCCGATACGTTTGTGTTGGCACTGTAGCAAACCGAGGCGTGGCCCCATCCCTCTACCATGTCAGCATACCCACAACAGCCAATTCCCCTCCCCCTCGCCACCAAAGCAGAGCGGAACTTCAGCACCCCGGACAGCTGCCAGAGAGCCGACGCCCGCGCAGTGCTCCCTAGATTTGCAGAACCCTGGACAGTTCCCGCCAGCTGCAAGTCATAAGGCAAGACAGGCTTGGAGAAGAGGCGCACGAGGGAACACAGCTGCGCCTCATGATTATCAGAGACGGCCAGAGCTTAAAAGAGGGAACCATGCAGTAGCAGGGAGGCTGGCTAGGAGCGCGCACCCTAAGCTGTTGACTAACCGAGTGTCTCTTTTTTCTCATTTAAGATTCCAATGGTGGGGAGACTGGGCAGCTGGGTAGAAACTCACTGGAGATGGAGATACATAAAGCAAGCCCCAGAAAAGCAGTTTCAGGTCTGGGCCTTATAGCTACTCCTCCAGGGAAAAGGCTGCTGTGACTCTTTTTGGTTTTTTTTAGCACAAATTAAATACCACTTCTATTCCCTCTATTTATGCGCATTTTTTTTCAGTGTTAAAAAATATTCGACCCAGCCTCCCACCTAGTCTGCGCCTGTTTTCCCGGTGTCTCGCTACAGCGCCTTCTGCTTCTCTGAGAAAGCGTTTCCTCAATAATTAATCAATGTTTTAAAAATATTTCAACCCATTTTTTACCTCAGGTTTTGGCCATAGACTGTACAAAGCGGTTTAACCTAATTCATGGTTTTTTTTTTCATTTTTCCGTTTTAATTTTTACTCTTTTAAGTCACTGCTGCATCTAAGATGCTATGGCCTGCAGCCGCCACCGGGGGAGGCTGCAAAGCGAGGGTGGGCTGCAGCCCGAATTGCCCTCCCTCTCCTCTTCCCGCACCCTTGTTCATATTATCAAAAATTTGACCTTACAGAACCATGCAGGAATTACAACTATTTTTTATGCATCTCCCCCCATTCAGGGGCTCAAAAGTAACTGGACAAACTAACATAATCATAAACTAGTCATTTTTATACACCCTCTCCACCGGATGAGCATATATTGCAGTCGCCCCTGTCTGTCCACCAGTCCGTCCACAAGTTGTCACATTCTCACTCTACAGACTACAATTTCCGTTGGATTATTTCATTTTTGTTTAGTGGGTCAGTGGTGATATGAAAAGGATCTCTATTGATTCTGGTGATGATCAGATAATTTTTCACAGGGCTGTGGCACCTGACACGTCTGGACCGGGTTTTCAGGCTGACGGGCCCCCTCCGGACTCCGAGTTCCACTCCACATTTTCCATTCCACTCACATGATCGTTTATCTCTTGCACCTGATTGTAGATTCCCCAGCGCCTGTTTTCCATTGGAGTTCCCTAAATAAGCAGTCACTCTCCCTTCACTCTGGGTCTGGCTTTTGTCTCCATGGCTTTATGTTTAGCAGACCACATTTCCTACCATGTTTCCCCAATTCAGTATTGTGGTTTTTCCTTTGTTTGTTTCCGTTGTCCTTCCAGCCTGTCTCCACTATTCTAGTATTTCTATTTCTCATCGTTAGCACTGTCCTCTATCCTGACAGCACCCATTTTAGCGCAGCCCTATACATGTCTTATGGATGAAAAAGTAAAAAAATTAAAAAAGAAAATGGCTTATATATTGCTTGTTCTCACTCATGGTACACTTTTGGGCGAAGCATTTCTGTTTTGTGCGGCAATTGTGAAATATGGTGGATCCCTATTGATTTTGGTGATGACTGGAAAATGTTTCATGGAGCTGCGGCACCAAACTTCGCACATCCCTATACACGGCTTATATATTGGCTGTTCTCTCTACAGGGGACAAGTCCAGCTGAATCCTTTTTATTTTGTTTTGCAGAGGATCCCTATTGATTTTGGTGATGATTGTGGCACCAATTTTTCTGAGTTGTGGCACAAAACTTAGCACATCCTTATACATGGTTGAAATATCATTTGTTCTCACTCTACAGGGTACAAGTTTCTTTGAAACCTTTTCACTTTTGTTTGGTGGGTCAATGGTGATGTGAAGAGGATCCATATAGATATTGGTGATGATTGGAAAATTTTTCTTGAAGTTGTGGTACTGAATTTACCTCATCCCTATACATGGCTTATACTGTATATAGCTTGTTCTCACTTTATGGGGTACAATTTTTTCTGTTCCCATTTCATGTTTGTTTTGTTTGTCAATATTGATATTGAGAGGATCCCTATTGATTCTGGCGATGATCAGATAATTTTTTCACAGAGACGTGGCACCTAGCTTAGCACATTCCTACACATGGCTTATAGATCAAAAAGTTAACATTCTATGAGAAAACGGCTTGTATATTGCTTGTTCTGGTGCTCTTTTGGTTGAATCACGTTTATTCCGCCCCCCGAAGGGGTGGGGGCGAGGGTATTGTAAACAACTTGGTTTGTTTGGTCGCTTATTTATTACTTGCCGGAATCTCGGATTCCGCAAGTATATTACTCTGTTTGTTTGTTTATTTGCACTGTGGCGTCCGCAGTTTCAGCTCAATTTAGGCACTGCACTATTTTTGGTGAATCTAGGTCAAAGGTCAAGGTCAAGGTCACACAAAAGGTGAAAAACACATAAGAAGCCATATCTTCGGTTCTAATTGTCATAGAGACTTCAACCCAAGTGCATATTGTTCATAAATGAAAGGTCTATCTTACTTGACCTAGGAATCTAGGTCAAAGGTCAAGGTCAAGGTCACACAAAAGTTCAAATACACATGAGAAGCCATATCTTCGGTTCTAATTGTCATACAGACTTCAAACCAAGTGCATATTGTTGATAAATGAAAGGTCTATCTTACTTGACCTAGGTACTGCACTACTTTGGTGAATCTAGATCAAAGGTCAAGGTCACACAAAAGGTCAAAAACACATTAGAAGCCATATCTTTGGTTCTAATCGCCGTAGAGACTTCAAACCAAGTGCATATTGTTCATAAACGAAAGGTCTATGTTACTTGACCTAAGTACTGCACTATTTTGGTGAATCTACATCAAAGGTTAAGGTCACAAAAAATGTCAAAAACACATAAGTGGCCATAGCTTTGCTTCTAATCGGTGTACACTCTTCAAACCAAGTGGATAATTTGTTGATTAACTCAAGGCCTGCATTACCTGACCCACTATTTTGATAAATCTAGGTTCAAAGGTCAAGGTCACCTAAGCAGCGCTCTATTTTGGTTTATTTTTTGGTCTGTCTGTCTGTCTGTTTGTGTGCACTCTATAGGCCATAATTTCCACATTATCTTCACCAAACTTGGTGACAACATTGACTAGCCTTTTGGCTAGAGAGTGGTCTCTTTTCGAGGCCAAAGGTTAAAGGTCAAGGTCAAGCTCACCAGAAAGGTCCAAAACAAATTTTGCTTCATAACTTTGCTAATATTACAGCTAGAGACTTGAAACCAACTCCATTTCCGTTCATTTTGTTTCAGAGATCTGTGCATGATTCTGACAAGTCTTCATTCTATGAATGACCTTTTATACGTTTGTTAGCAAGATTACGAGAAACCCACAGCCTCGATTTATTCAAAATTTGGCTGGAAGTTGGAAACTGACCTAGAATAAATCCCATGAAATTTTGAAATGAATTGGGTCCAGGTCAAGGTCATTGAAAGGATCAAAATCATTTTCGGCATAACTCATTTACATCAAGCCATCGCCAAGTTTCCTTTTTCAATTTGTAAATTATAAGCCTACCATTTGCCATAGTGAGAAGTGCATAGTTTCAAAGATTGGTTTAGGCCAAAGTTCAGGGGAGTCAAGTTCATTGATCTGAATTGTCTAATTTACACTATGTCTCAAAAACTACTGTAGATAGCCACTTGATTACCATTTAACACACATAGTAAATTATAAATGGAATTTAAAATGACAGCAAGACTTTTGATCTTGAGTGACCTTGAAAGGTCAAACAAAAGGTGATGAGATTTCAGAAGGCTATATCTCCAAAATTACTGTCGATAGCCGCTTGGTTGCAAGTGATCACATATAGGAACTCATATATGGCAAATTATATGGCATCACGACCTTTCACCCTCTTGAAAGGTCCAACCCAAGAGCAGAGACTCGATCCACTCATTGAACAGCTAAAATATGTGTGAGGAGCCGGGTTTGCATTACTTGGCGCCGCTTGTCCAATGTCTTAAATTAAAAAATTCACTTCTAACATCCGGTGAGTGTAGAAGAGCTGTTCAAAATATTTATGCTGCACTATGAGTATTTTAGTGGTGAGCTATCCAGAGAATGAGAAATCTCTGGTGAGAATTTGGACAGCACTAAAATGTGGCTGACGCTCTAAGTCGTGAATTGAGAAGTAAATGGTAGCAATCCTGGAAACAGCCCATGACTGCCTGAAAACATCACCTAACATTTGATGTCTTTGCTGGTGATCCTCTGCCAGACCTTCACAGCAGCTACCTTCAGTTTTTGCTTGTTCCTGGGGTATTCCGCCTTCAAGTAGTGAAACTCATACCCAGTTGGATTGAGGTCAGGTGATTGAGTCGGCAATTATAGGGCATTAGAACATTCCACCTTTTTTGCTTTGAAAAAGTCTTGGGTTGTCTTTTGCTGTCATTGTTCTTCTGCACTGCAAATCAATGTCCTAAGAGTTTTGAAGCATTTGGCTGAATTTGAGAAGTTAATGTAGCTGCATGCAATTAATTCTGTTTTTCTCTGCAATCACATCATCAATAAATACCAGGGATCCAATGCCATTGGCTACCATTCATGCCCACGCCATAAAACTACCTCCACCATGCTTCAAAGATGGGGTGATATGCCTTAGATCTCAAGCAGTTCCTTCCTTTCTCTATACTTTTCTCTTCCTGTTATACCAATACAGATTGATTTTTGTCTCTTCTTTCCATAAGATATTGTTCCAGAACTTTTAGATGTTTTATGACAAAATCTGGTCTTCTGGGTAAAAGGTTTACCAATGAATTATATCTTGTGGTAAAACCTTAGTACTTACTTCAGAGAAGTCTTCTCTTGTTGACTTTGACTGAGATCCACCTACCCCATTTGTTCTTGGTCTGGACAACTGATGTTAAAGGAGGAGACAGCGCCTCGGCAAAGTATATTTCAGCGGAAAGTAGAATTCTTGAAGTGTCTAAAATGCATAGTTTTATAAATTTTAATTTGGTAATGATCCAGTGCAATGCATTTTTTAACTGGAATGTCTTCAAATCGGTGTCAATACCAGGGGGCAGACATTTTTACTTGGGGAATCTAAGGCTGCGTTTGGAATGCACACTTGCCCACTCGCTCACTCACTCTCTCTCTATATTGTTTTCAATGTAGAACATTCACTACACAGTGCCCTATATAGTGGGTGAGTGTGCATTTCGAATGTATTACCCAATCAAATGCCAGTGCCGCGGTGCTTGTGCGTCAGTTATTCTCTTACGTGATGCCAGTTGATCTCTTTTTTTTTAAAGATTATTTTTTTGGGAATTTTTCCTTCATTTGACAGTTATGCAGTGTAGAGAGACAGGAAAGTTAGGGAGAAGAATTGGGGAAGACATGCAGCAAATGACCTGAACTGGAATCGAACCCAGGTCGCTGCAGGAAGGACACAGCCTTTATGGGACGCGCGCTTAGACCGATGAGCCACCGGGGCGCCCCATCATTTGATCTCTTACCTTTCATCCAGGCCATGGAGTAGTTCAGAGGGCCTTCAGTAAGCTCTCCCTTTACAACTTGGCTGCCTGCAAGCTGTTTTTATTTAAGCTGGCCTGATTAACAATCAAACAATTTATCGACTGAGCGACCATGACCAATACATGACCTATAATTAGAAATGGTAATGAAAGGTGAATTCCCATTGCCTACATTTATATAATTGATATGGCATTGTAAATCCAAAACTTTCGCTGACTTTGCAGCATTTATTTTTGCCGTCCTTGGGATTGTGACAAAGCTGTGCAACCTTACAGCGCCCTTTAGCCGTGACAACAATCAAAATAAATAACGGATTCCCGCAGCCTCACAAACTAATTTCCGCAAATCTGTGCTGCTTAACCCCTTTCTGCAGATGTGCCCGCCCGTGGACATCGAGCTGCAAATTTATGCAAGCAGTTACAATATTCTATCACTAGATGGCACTCCCGGATCAGTCATTGAATATTCAAGAGCAAGCAGAGTTCGACCGCAGTTTAGAATATGGAGAAGTTCACTCCAATCCCTGTTATCGATCCAGCAGTTTAAAAAAATTATATCTTGAGACAGAAAAAATTGTTGTCCTCTGTAGCAACCACATTAGCTACAGTGAGCCAACGGTATTCCAATTAGTGGTTAAGAAAAACCAGTTTTCTGAGGCGAAAAATTCAACATGGTATTGATTCTCTCACATTCTACTGTCAATTACAGTCATCACATTGAAAAAATGCGTAGTTCCCTACCATGGATTTACGCGTAGATTCCTCCATTGACAAATTCAGCGCTTCCTTATATCCACCCAAGTACTGGTGTTGATAGCCAATCATTCAATTATATACTCAGGCTCTTCTGCGTAACTGCACAGTTATAGTTCACGCCCTCGTGAAACTTCCCCGGTAACGATGTATTGATTGGCTCGTTTCTTATCCCATTCCTGAGTGTTTAAACTTTCCACAGTAACTGAAACACATTTATTGGACAAACATAAGAGCATACAAGCCTATGCGTATCAGCAAGGTAGGTTGTATCCGTTCAACGTTGAGCACGATTGCACAGCTGAAAATGACATGATTTACAGAAAAAAAGAGTCCCTAAACCGGCCTGAAGTGTTCAGTTACATTTACAGGATTTAAATGAGGTAAGGACATGGTCAATGGGGATTATTTCGAATGAAACAGGACCGGAGGGTTCCTTCTACTGGACACATCGGTCTTTGGAGAAGGGATTCATGAAAAAGGTTAGGCTGCTACTTTTGCTTTTTGTTTTGGAATGTATACCGTATTCAACAAAATCGAATGCTGAGGTTTTTTTCTTGTTTAAAACGTGACCTGTTCATGCATTTCGGTGGACCCCCTGGTACATTCATTGCACTATTCTGATGAATCTAGGCAGGCATATATTATTTGATTTTCCCTGAAAGTGGAATGTCTGTTCTGTTAAAATAAGGTATATTTCAGAATTCAGATATTACTGAGTTAGTGAGTTGTACTTGTTCCTTTTAAGGGTTGAAATAAGGTTGTGAGCTTAGAAGTGGGAACTGCTAGCTTTCATTGCAGGGTGAATGTTCTGACCGTTAAACAAGCAGTTCCTTTAATGAGTATGTGTGCTGGCTTGGGGGACTTTGAAGAAAAATAGGCAAAACTCTAAACTTTATTATGGAGAAAAGGGATGTTTTGTGTTCGGAGAGGTTACTGGTGACCACTGATGTTCAACTGCACTGATATTGATAAATTCAAACTCAACCAGAAAATCATTAGTTCATATTAAATTTCATGCCTCAAAACTTTATTTGTGTTAAATATATGATTATTTTATGATCTGACAGTACACCATTTTGAGGGATCTCAGACTTTGGGGAGCCACCTGGATAGCTGTCTAATTTGGCTCATAGCAAGTAGGTAATCTAGAATGCAATGTTCAAAATGAATTATACTTGTGGTCAAGGAGTTTATGATCCCAGAAATGTATAGATTTAAGCCCCAGCAGTTTTTCAATTCTCAGTATTATTTTTTTTCCATTTCAATGTTGAATTTTCATGAAGTTTTTTTGTGTTTGCAGCCCTTTTTCTCTACCAAAATCATGAAAATAAATTGAAATACGATGGGAGTCTAAATGCTTCAAGTGTCTAGACTCAGTTCAGCCACTCCTTTCCTGTCTGTTAAGCTGCAATCTTGAATTATAAAGCCTTAAATAAGGTAACCCCCGAAATAGCCAGATTTGGCTTCTGCGCAAAGGGGTTAACGAGCGCTGAAATTATGAAGACATATTGATATTTTACGTCATCATTTATGCGCAGAAGACGCCTCATAATTTGTGATGCAATGCATAACAATGCTATCAAAAGTAAATTAGACTGTCGTCGGTTTTTACCAATTAGTCTGAGCAACTGTGGCTAATCGGGGGATGTAAACTGCGAGAGGTTAAGGTTATTAAGCATTTTTAAAGGTGAGGTTTCCGAAGATCAAATTCAAAATCAGAAGATTCCCCGGGTAAAAATGTCTGGCTCCTGGTATTGAAGCCAATTTGAAGACTCACTGGTTTAAAAATGTGTCGCACTGGATCATTCCCAAATTAAAATTTATATGCGTTTTAGACACTTCAAGTATTCTACTTTCCACTGAAATATACTTTGCCGAGGTGCTGTCTCCTCCTTTAATTATTTTTTTCTTCACCTGGGACAGAATTTTTCTGTCATCCACCACAATTTTTATCCATGGTCCTCTGGGCCTTTTGGTGTTCTTGAGCAAACAGTCTGTTTTTTTTCTTTTGAAGAATATACTAAATAGTTAACCAAGCAACACCAAATTTTTTTTCATCTTTCTGATGGTTTAGTTTTTATTTCCAGCCTAATATTGACTTTCTTTACTGTCTTTCCTTTCCACCACCCCAGTCAACCATGTTGCCCCCCCAAGGTTCAGGGCTTGGTTCCCTCCTCTTCCTCTTGTGCACGCTCTAACTCTGACATATCCTCTATCACCATAGCTTTTTTGCCACCATGCCAATGATACATAGCTCTTCCTGTCCCCCAAGACAATTCCTGCTTCCACCCGCACCGACCTCATCACCTCCCAAACGGACATCAAAACATGGATGGACAGGAACATTCTGCTACTTCAATAAGTCAGACATCATAATCATTAGCTCATAGTGTCTCACACATTCCACTTCGAATTTCTGCCTTAATATAGATTGCTTCATTCTTACCCCCTCTACCACAGTCCATAGCCTGGGAGTCATTGTGTCTCCCCGAAGGAGAGGGGAGACATGTTGTTTTAGGCTCTGTTCCTGTTCGCGTCGGCATCGGCGTTCCCACTTAGTTTCCGGAGCGTAACTCCAAAACCGTTTGGACGATCTTTACAAAACTTTGCATACTTACTACACAGGTCCTGCACTGGTGCCTTCTGGTATCAGCCTGTCTGTCTGTCTGTCCGTCCGTCCGTCCGTCTGGTGGGTGAGGCAGGGAAGGGGGCCGGGGGGAGATGTATGTTCTTACGAGTAAAAACACATAATAATTCTTTATTCCTCCCTCTCCTTTCAGCCACATCAATCAAGTCACCAAAAGTGCTTTTCTCCTCTTCTACCATACTGCCCAACTACTTGTCTGACTATCACTGTCACACCCTCCAGTTGAAACACTTGTCCAGGCTCTCATCGAATTCCAGCCTAAGTACTACAATAGCATTGTTTGTACATGGTTCCCTTGACAAACTCCTGAATAAACAGCAATATGTACTGAACAGAACTCTGCTGCCTGTTTGCTCGCCACTACTTGCTCATGAGACCTCATCAGCTAGTGCTTCAAGACCTCCACTGGCTTCTGATAAAATTTAAGATCTACTCTAAAATTCCCATTGCCACATATAAGGCACTTTATCACCTGGTTCCTCCTTACTTCTGTGACCTCCTCCATCTGTATACTCCCTTCTGTCGTCTCCTGTCTGGAGATGCCAACCTTCAGCTAGTCTTCACAAAAAAGTGCCAAACCTGGGGCAGAAGGGAGGGACCTCTCAGCTGCAGTCCCCTCTCGGTGGAACTCACTTCTGAACTACATCAAAGACTATTCCAACCTCTCATTTTTCAAAAGTCCTTTAAAACACTCTCCCTCCATCTTGTCTTCCCGTATATGGCCCTTATCCTCCTTCAGCTCCTGAGCATTATTCTCTGTCAGTATTTAGACTACTTTTAATTGCATTAAAATAAAATGAAATTGCTTTGCTTGTTTTACTTTTGTTCGGCCTCATTGACTGTTCTGTTCAAAAACTGTTGCATAAATTTGATTAATCATTGTTATTCAATTAAATAATCGGGGAATCGCACACACCTGGCAACGTAACCGCTGAGCAGCTAATTGCCCTATTACTTTTGGCCCCTTTAAAAAGGGGACAAAAAACCTGCATAGAAAAGTGTAACTGTTGTAAACTGATGTAAACTGTTCAACTGAAGCTGAAAGGCTACATTTTAGGTCCATATTCACTATTTAATTTAAACTCAAATATGCTGTGGCGCACAGCTAACATAATACCTTCGTCAAAATATGTATGGGCCAGACAATACGTCTGATTGACATTAACATTTAGACATTTAGAGATCCACTCTAAAGCTTCATTCTTCCCACAAGTTTGGGACTGTGTTGCTCATCCTACTTCGATCCATTCCCTCTTGAAACATGAGAAATTGAATTAAAGCCACCACCAACAGCAGTAACCAGGGCTGAGAGTTTCTGCATGCAGAGTGTCCACAGGGCAGCCATCCTGCCTACCCACACAGTACGTCCACAGCCATAATTCAGCTATTAAATCGAAGCTGCCATCTGTCCCCTACAATCCACAAAAAATCTCCAGTAAGCTTGAAGCAAAGACAGGCATTATGTGTGATGCACTGCTTTGAATAAATAACAAAAATAACAATATAATATCAAATAACAATATAATATAATAAAAGAAAATGGAAGACATTGGCTGGTTTAAAATCGGTACAAGCACATATGTAATAGACAAGTAAGGCTAAAGCTGGAACCCAGCATGAGACCATGAAGGAGACATGAGTTCCTAAATTTATACAGTGTGGATTGTAGATTTATAAACTACCCTGTAAATTATTAAAATGGGAAGACAGTTGCAGGACACTGGAAAAAATTGTGGGAAACTGAACATCTGGACACCTCAGTAAGCAATGCCCACAATCTACTTAATTATCCAATCAAAGTAATCTGTTTTAAAGAAGGCTCATGTTGAGTTCAGTGTCTTTGCACACAAAATGATGTAGAATCAATTAAAGGAACTACTTTGGGTCAGAGGTTAAATGCTGTCTGTGGTAAGAGGGCGGTTTGTCTATCAAGCATTGCTCTAATTAGATGGCAGTTATAATTATAGCTGTCCGTCACCAGAATCTACAACATGTTCAAATACATAATCAGAAAGAGGAGAACATCATTCATTGCTTCTAATATGGCTCATACTTCTCTGCATTAGGGAGCAGCAGCTTCACTCAAGTTTGAGAGTAGCTTAGTTTGAAAAAAAAAGGGATACATTTAAGCTATAACTTTATGTAACCCAGTTGCACCAAGTAAGTTATTTCAAATGCAGAGCAAAGATGAATGCCTTCCATTTCTCTTCTTATTCTGCAACTTGAGTGTCAATAGAAGTATGTATCCTTTGATTGGTTTATGTCTTGGGCCTATTCCTCTCCCCATCTGTGTCTCTTTCCATGTTTACTTCCTAATGGCTCTGCGATGTGTATTTAAACCCCCTGCTTTGAGTTGCAAGTTGCTGGCTTGCAATTTGCTATGTGTGCTTATACCAGTCAGTATTAAACTCTTTGTCCTCATTAAATATAAGGTATCCTTAATTGACAGCAATTTGCGGAAGCTTTCCTCTTTACTCAGTTAATTCAAACAAACTTCCAAGCCTACTCAGGGTCCAGGATTGGGACCGCATTCAAGTAACCCAGCTCAAGTCAGTTCCTCTGTCCAGTTTAATAGGAAAAAGCTTCCACACTTAATCAGGGTCCTGGATTTGGACTGCATTCTTGTTAACCCTTCCAAGTCTGTTCCTTTGTCCAGTTTGTTAGGAGCAGTGTCCAATCCTTCTACAGTCATTAGGATTGGAATCAAGTACCCTTCAAGCTGCTTCATCCTCCTGTGGGATAGTTCGGTTGTGGAGTGTGCACTCCACCAGGGTGTTCTCCCAAAAGCGACTTGCCGGCAATTGGCAGCTCAACTTCACCTATTATATTTGTGTTGACCTGTGCTCTCTTCCCTCAGGCATTCAGTCCCCAAACATTCCTGTATTCTGTCAATAATTCTACCCATTGGATTGTACACTGCCTTTGCATTTGATTCCTGGTCTGGAACATAACACAAATATATAGATTAAAATTTACACTAACTCCCCAACTAGGTCTAAATTAATTCCAAAATCAGCTGTTGACATAGTGGAATGACAAAACTACAAAGGCTGATATTTTATGATCCAGAGAAAGAAAGTCTCCCGAACTGACACAAGCTGTGACTTCTCTGATGCATTGCATCTGTTTGACATATATGATGGCTTTGACATGCACTCATGATTCTCCTAGCAAAGATGCAGAAGATGATTGATCATCTGACCATTGATTTTTAATGAATTAAGTGATGTAGGACTTGTGAGCTTGGTTACACAAGATAGTGTATGTAACGGATCGTATTTTGTGTTCATAGTTTACATTATTTTTGCTTTGGTAACTCAAGTTCTTCACCTGCCATTTCACATAAAAGCAACTTCATACAGTGGTGCCATGAAGTGCAACAAAGTGTTGGCTGTGATGAACTTAAATAAGGTGGACTGTTGATTTTACCCCAAACATTCGTCCAAAGGGAACATATAGTGCCAGAAAATGTAGTGTCTACACAGTGCAACCCACGGGCTATTACTGCTGGTGTATAGTAGAACTCCCTGCACCATAAGGTCACAGATAGCCGCAGAGAAATGGTAAAATATAAACAATGCTTCAATATTGTTCAAACTGATCTGTACCTAAAGATGGCAACTGCTGTGGTGGCTCTTCTATCCATTCGCAACTGATTTAATGCCAGTGTTCTGCATTAGGGATTACTTTATTATTGCAGTGGGGAGGGGATTTATTGCATTTCTTGTGCCTGGCTGGCTCAGGGGAAAGGAAGAGGGAAATGGTATGGAAGGCTTGGGTTTTTTTGGCCTGCAATTTAGATAGCCATTTTCAGCTCTACAAATTGTTGTGATGTGTTTATGAATCAGTTACTGGAATCATAAACAGCATTCTATATTTGCAGAGATGATTCACAGCATGGAGGGTAAGTAAGGTGAGAGACACTGGCCATGTCTGCTAGTGAGAGGCAAACAAGAGCACTTTCTTCCTCTTTAAACTTTCATTTTATGTAAAAAAATAAAATTGAACCAATGGAGACTTTCGGCACTTGATGTCCTGTTTTCAGTTATTCAGCACTTCTTTAAACGAATGAACAGCCGAAGGATTTGTTAGGATTTTTTTTATTTTATTTTTATCTCAGCTCAAAATGAACACACCATGTGGATTTTCACCACCTTAATTATGATCTTTCGACCAGCACCTGTTAAAAATATGTAACTGTACCCAGGTTCTACTTATCCTGGGTTCATTCTGGGAAGCTGAAACAGTTCTCACATTACAAGAGTTTTATAATAATGAGCCCACGTTTTGCTAATTAAACCATTATTTGGAGGATAGCTGCATATTTTAATGCCTCTGATCTGCATCCAATCCTCTGGTTATCCTGCATGAAATATAAGGAAACAGTGTACAACTCAATCCCTTTCTCCCATTTCCACACAGACAGAAACAGAGGTAAATACTGGAAGCAGTTTGGCTCATCCAGATTTTGCCAGACAGTTAGTATTCACTGCAGAGTGGCCCTGCAGTCTACTGCACCCATCCAGGACAGACAGGTTAACTTCTGTCCGCAGAGAGATGGGAAGCAGTGTCGAGGCTGCCACTGCACAGCTGACGTGTCGGTTTACAGACCTGGATCCGTACAGAAGCATGACTGGTGAAGTATATCAGCCATTGGATCACTAGCAGTTTTCCAGCTAGGAATACAATACATACTGTATCATCTCAGGTATCTTGCCACTTAGAGCAGGAAAAGATTCAAAATCCAGATAATGGGTAACTTCAAATAACCAGACAGTTCTGCAGTGTGCAATACACAACATTTGCACCCTGTATCCACACTCTTTGGGTTGACAAAGGAAAAAAAAAAAACATTGTTGAAAATGACAGCTGAATAAATATACTAAAAACTCTTAAAATGGATAGATGTTTTGTGATCAAGGATTGTGCAATACTGACATACATCAGACATACACTCAGCTGTCATAGCTAGTCTTTGTTCTGTCTGTGGTAACAGCAACAGTGACCTGAGATGGAGGAGCCAGGTTTGGAACTGTAGGAGGGAAAGAGTGAGGGCAAGCTGGCACTGAAAGAGTGTAGCCTGGTTAAATATTCCCTGGCTGAGTCAGTACACAGTCTGGCGTCGCTCAACGTGCCAAACGGGAGCATCTGCCACGTGTGTGCGGCCCATCTGCCACCGAAGAGCCTAAGCCGTGAAGCCCAACATTCTCAGCTCTGTTCTTGCACAGCGGGACCCAACAGAGAAGCATCCCCCAAGCCTTGTGCAGCCATGAGGACGATGGTCCAGTAGTTAACATAAACAAACTTGACCATTAGAGAACCTGACTTTTTGATTTTTGCCAGTAATTAAACTGCTGCATACCAGTAAGGAGCGTATGTTAGGGGACTATATGGGAGGAGGCAGGACATCAAGCAAAGCACCTGTGACGCTGAATAGGAGGATCTGAAGTTGCTGTGGGGGCAGAAAGAAGAGATTGGGGGATTGCTCTCTTTTTGCTGACAGAATGACGCTGGGTGACATCGCTCTGTTGTTCCTGAGGAGCACCAGTGTACGTGGGGCATGAGGGTGTGGAGTGGAAGTGAGGGAGAAGTTGGTTAGGAAGGGTATGATACAGATAAAACTGAGAATTAGAAAGTGGACTGGACTCATGGGAAAATGTAGCATCCCCAAGTAACTAGAGTAACAGTTAGAGTGTGTGTGTGTGTGTGTGTGTGTGAGTAAGTAACTGTGTGTTTTGGAGGGGTACCGTAATACGCCTTATACCCATAAATTCAAATCACATTCTTTGCTCACACTAATCAAGCGAATGGTTTCTCTTTACATAACGTTACATTGCATTAATTCCATAAAAGCTCTTTGTCCAGGATGACAAGGGATTCCCATGATTAGTATGTCAATTGTCTGCCTAACAGCATTCCAAAACCAGCTGGTGTGGATGCAACTCAAATACAACAGAAAGTTAGTTTTGCTGTCTAAGATTAAAAATGCAAATTTACCATGTGTATGGCCGAAATCCATAACAGGTCCTAAAATAAAATCACAAGAACCTCAGGATAGAATATATATATATATAAAAATGCAGTCTGTGAAGGTGATTCTATCCTTTTGCATCGATTTATAAAAAATTCCTTAGAGCTGACCACATCAGAACCATTGAAAATGATGACCGTTTGGTGGCAGGGTTGATTAGCATCACAAACATGAGAGCAGTCTCAGGTTCCATTGTGTGTACAGGCAAAGTTGATCTATATCTACATAGTGTTAAAAGACTCATTGTGAAGCAGTATCGCACCATATACGGTTACAGACCATTCAAATGTGTCCTTTTCCAACCACCGGCCTCGGCAATGCAGGAAACAGCACTTAGACATATAAATAAAACACAGCGTTCAAACATCCCACGCTAAGGAGCTGTTAAAAGCACTGTCTGACCCCACAATGGAATCTGGATTATTTCTCTCAGAAGGCTAGAACACAGGTTTCCCTGAGAGGGAGAGAGGAGGGGAGAACGGAGAAAGAGATTGACGTTGAGGGTGTGAACTTCACACATAAACTATTGAAGAAAAACAGAACTTCTTAGAGTGGCAGTAGGCTCGGAATAAAGGCACACATTCAGGCATGTCTCTCAGTATCAAACTGCAAACACAGAATGTCAGCAGAAAGGAAGAGAATTGGAGCTAAGCACGCACTTAAATGACCTTGACAAGATCCCTTCATCCCACAGGTGACCAAATCCAGTCCTGAAGGAGAATATTGCTGTTGGGTTTTTGATGTGTTTCAGTGTCAGTGATTAATTAAAGTGGTTGACTGGCTGAAGAATCCATCCTCCTTTTTTTCTGAAGGCCACATTTGGCTGCAGTTTTATTGACTCACATGAAAAGAATATATATGAACATATATGCGCATATATGCAACCTATATGCCGCATATATGCAGCATATATGCGCATATATGCTGCAAATAGGCCAAATTCAGGTACATATATGTGCTTATAGAGGGCATATAGGTCTCCTATATCGCTTCTTTATTTCCATATATAGGCCCTATATGTACGTACAAGGTATATGTCTCCTATATAGCTCATATACCCAGTGGCAGGTTCTGTTTGTCATACCTATTGTATAGCTCATATCTCACTTTTGCAACTGTCATACATGATGCCTAGCTCATATTTTTATTCTCAAGGTAATATCTGCATATTAGTCCAAAGTTCCTTACAGAAATAACAAGAATTTCACGCAATAACTTATTAATCGCATGTGAACACGTGAAATTGGCATCACATTTGATCCTAAATACATGTTAACATGTGACAACGGCATGTTATATGTAAACCAGTCATTATTAACTATGGCAAGTGAGAGGAGACAAAAAGCTATGATATCAACACAAATATCTAATACTATTTGTTACATTTTTTTCCTGAAAGATTAACAAGGTCACTAATTCTTTCTTGACCATACTTATTTCCATTTTATGAAGATTGAGTTGAGTATTGTGGAAGAGAAGGAAATGTATAAAAACAAAATGGTTTGATTATGTTTATTTCATCAATTAAGCATTTTTTTCAAGTTTAAGTCACTGCCAGATTCACCACATTAGATAAAATTGGATTCACATCATTACAGCTCATACACATCCACTGAAAGGTTATACACTACACTGTTACATCCACCAAATGGCAATGTTTTCTATCTTGTCTGTAATGCAGTTTCTAGATGAATATGGCTCCGAGGTCCTTAGTCTAAATGTAGCAAAATAAAACAAAAATAACAAAACAATAGTACACAGATGAACATACATTCAAGTAAACATGCCTTTCAAAAGTCATTTTCATCCCCACATCTATTTGAGCATTTCACTGCGGTTAATGAATTTGAAGACAAAGTCAACATTTCTGTTCACAGTTTTAATGAACAGACACTTGTCTTTTTTCTGAGATGCTTGTGTAGCAACTAAAGGTCCCAGACTTTTTCCTACAGGGATGAAATAACAAGGATTCTTAAATTCCCACACGGAAAGAACCTATATAAACATATAGGTTTTAATCCCCGCCCAGTGGTCGGCAGCTCTTTTCAAAAGTAGCGCGCAATTGTCCAATGTGCTACAGGGATGCAAATTACGAAGGGCCTGCTGGGAGGGGTTATGTAGATTAGAGTTCCCCTAGGCGCGTCCTGTTGGACAGACGGGCGCTTATAAAGTGAATTCTTATTCATTAAGACTAATATGTATTCCATCCTCGTTCTGGAATTGCGCGGCAGCGCATTTTACTAATATATAAAGAAAACTTTCAATCGAACGCGGGCTTGGAAAGAGGGATGTAACTAACTTACAGCCTTCTAGGTCTGCCAGTGGGGGGGTCACAGACTGTGTAAAAACCCTGAATACTTCGATATAGTAATCTCATTGGATAATCCACATTCGGGTGCAGTTGGAAATGCCGAATAAAAACGAAATTTTAGTTTTAATGTAGGGCCACATATAAGTTTCGCATATATGTGACATATAGGTACATATATGTACCTATAATATATGAAAACGGCCAATTTTATGTATGTCGCATATATGCGAAACCTATATTTGGCCCTATATTAAAACCTATATGTTTATATAGGTTCTTTCCGTGTGGGGAAAGGTGACCACACGTACAGATGCCGTGGTAAACACTTTACTTTAAAACTTCTACTCTGACCCTTAAGTGAACAGTGGAGCGCAACTCAACATTTATCCCAGAAATGCAGAACCAGAGACAAATTAACACAGTGAAGATATAACAGAGGGCTATGATACAGCAGATTCCCATCTTTCTGTGCCAACACCCCAGGCGGACAACCTAATTCTGAGTAACCTAAAGCAAGTTGGTGTGGAAAATAGTTATTAATGCTGGGGGTGTGAACGTTTCCCAGGACGACAAGTTGCTTTATAATCTCTGCAGACGGTAGGTCCAGGATTACTAGTCTACAGCCTGATGTGGCACAGCCCTGGCAATTGTACACTGTCCCAGCTCTTCGGCTGTACTCGGCATTCAGGACCCCTGATAACTGAATTTCTGGGAAGGTACAGGTTGAAAAAAAGGACATAAAGTTAATACCCAGCAGTGTCAATGATTTAAGGCATTTTGCTCACCTAACAGGGATGCCTGTCCCCTTTCAATTTTTTACAGCTTCCCTGGATAGTCTTCCCTCCAATCAGTCTGCAATCAGGTGAATCACAATGGAGGTGCAGCAAGAAAAAGTACAGAAATAAATCTAATGGGGAGAAAGTATCTCATCTGCCCAGACTCGGCAGTGCCTAGAGAAAGGGAGGTGGGGAACAAGGGCACACATTGCCACTAGCAGTGGTTATTTTTGGAAGATAAAATACTCTGAGTCACTGCCGCTGGACAGATCAGGCAGTGTAATGGGACAGGGGCTACACAAGGGGAAATGGTACTTGGAAGGGGGAACATAGAAGGAGAATGAAGGAAAGGAACAAAGAAGTAGGTTATTTCTAAAGCAAAAGGTGGAATAGAACCAAAAAATGATCAAAAATCTTTTGCCAGCAGTGACATAGTGAATCTATGAAAAAAAGCAGTATACATGCAAGGAGAAAGGAGAGAGGGACAAGACACTACTGTTGTCCTGTTAAGGGGACCTATTATGCCATTTTTTTCCCCAAGTACAATAGTTGTATGTCGAAAGGGGAAGTTTATAAACATTATAGCAAAAAAAAATAAATAAATAAATAAAATAAACATAAACATAAAAACATATAAAGTCCATTATTTATAGGAAATTTGATTCCCGTCATTCCTATCCCTTTGAAAAATGGGTGGTTCTGAATAGGCGTCGCCTCTATGGAGTGAGCTTTGTTCTAACTGGCCAGCGAAGAGAACCACCATGTCATCGGAGAACGACGATGTCATAATCCCCCAGCTACAGGCAAGTCTCCAAATACAGATGACTCGCTAGCTAGCTAGCAAACTACACAATGAGTATGGAAAGGTAACGGCAGCAGGTTAAACATGCATGGACGTTTTACAGCAGTGTGGCATGCAGTTACAATAAGATTTTCATTACCCTTGTACAAAAAGCTAATTCAGTCTTTAACGTTAAGAATGATTCGTAGCAACTGTTAGCTAATATTCCATTTGCTGTGCTAGCTACTGCATTAAAAACAGACACTGCTTTTGGCTGAACTAGCAATGATTTCTAAATTCACAGTCAATTTAATAGCTTGCTAGCTTGCCAATAAATCACACAAAAATTATAGAAAGATAATGCCCGCACACCAGCAAAGTAAGTTAGTTTTGAGAGTAGGACTTAGCTAGCTAGTCAGAGTACATCAACAGCAAAGCCATACACATTTAACTTGGAATTCAGTTTGAACATGAACAGAAATTAAAAACACTAACCTGGTCAGCGAGTCAAAAATTCTCCTTGAAAATAAATCAAAAGCACTGCTTCTTTGTATCTTCT
This sequence comes from Gymnothorax javanicus, assembly GCA_029692085.1. Lineage (NCBI taxonomy): Eukaryota > Metazoa > Chordata > Actinopteri > Anguilliformes > Muraenidae > Gymnothorax > Gymnothorax javanicus. The sequence continues at coordinate 50,463,885 of CM056194.1, forward strand.
GAAAAGCGTAATAGGTCCACTTTAATTTTATTCACAATAGAACATAGACAGCATATCAGATGTAAAAAGTGAGACATTTTACCATTTCATGAAAAAATATTTGCTCATTTTGAATTTGATGGCAGCAACTCAAAAACGTTGGGAGAGGGGTAACAAAAGGCTGGAAAAGTAAGTGGTACTAATAAAAAACAGCTGGAGGAGCATTTTGCAACTAATTAGATAAATTGCCAACTGGTCAGTAACATGACTGGGTATAAAAAGAGCAGTAAAGATGGACAGAGATTCACCTGCAAAAAACTGCTTGTGGAACAATTTCAGAAAAAATGTTCCTCACTGTAAAATTGCAAAGACTTTGAATCTACAGTTCATAATACAATCAAAAGATTCAGAGAATCTGGAGAAATCTCGCAAGGAACAAGTCCAAAGGTCAATATTGGATGCTTGTGATCTTCAGGCCCTCAGGCAGCACTGCATTAACCCTTTAACTGCCTGCTCAACCTTTTGGTAGAGCACATTTTGAGTCACTGTATTTAATTGAAAGATGTGTCGAACTTAACCTGATTGAGATATCTCTTGCACTTGTTTGTGGTATGTCATGCTGAAAAAAAAAAAATCCAATCAGTTAAGTTTAACACTTCTTTCAACTTCAGACAGTGACTCAAACTTTGCTTCACCTAAATGTTGAGCGGGCAGTTAAAGGGTTAAAAACAGGCATGATTCTCCACTGGAATACATTGCATGGGCTCAGGTACACTTCCAGAAATCATTGTATGTGAACACAGTTTGCCGTGCAATCTACAAATGCAAGCTAAAGCTGTATCATGCAAAGAAGAAGCTATATGTGAACATGATTCAGAAACAACGCTGACTTCTCTGGGCCAAAGTTCATTTAAAATGGACTGAGGCAGAATGGAAAACTGTTCTGTGGTCAAATGAATCAAAATTTGAAATTCTTTTTGGAAACCACAGACGCCATGTCGTGCGGTCTAAAGGGGAGAGGGACCATCCAGCTTGTTATCAGCGCACAGTTCAAAAGCCTATATCTCTGATGTTATCGGGCTGCATTAGTGCCTATAGCGTGGGGAGCTTACACATCTGGAAAGGTACTATAAACACTGAAAAGTGTATAGAGGTTTTACAACAACATATGCTCCCATCCAGGCAATGTGTCTTTCAGGGAAGGCCTTGCATATTTCAGCAAAACAATGTCAAACTGCATACTGCATCCATCACAACAGCATGGCTTCGCTGTAGAAGAGTCTGAGTGCTGAACTGGCCTCCCTGCAGTTCAGACCATTCACTAATAGAAACATTTGGCGCATCATAAAACGAAAAATACGGCAAAGAAAACCCAGGACTGTTTAGCAGCTAGAATCCTAAATCTGACAAGAGTGGGACAACAGTCCTCTCCCAAAACATCTGCGATTGGTCTCCTCACTTCCCAGACATTTAAAGACTGTTGTTAAAAGAAGAGGGGATACTAAACAATGGTAAACACGGCCCTATCCCAACTTTTTTGAGATTTGTTGCTGCCATCAAATTCAAAATGAGCTAATATTTTTCATGAAATGGTAAAATGTCTTGCTTTCAACATCTGATATGTTGTTTATGTTCTACTGTGAATAAAACAACAGTTTATGAGATTTGCAAATCATTGGATTCTGTTTTTATTTACATTTTACACAGCATCCCAACTTTTTTGGAATTGGGGTTGTAGTATATAGCAGTCAGACAAAAAGTGGATAGCACACATAGCCAGTCATGGCTTCTGCCAACTGAAGCTGCGATGCTGGCATAAAAAATAAGCTTAGGTGGAGATATTCAAATGAGGGGCGGAACAATTCTCACGAGCCTGCATGTGACATAGGAAGGGGAGCCAAATCTGAATGCCATGTTTTATGAAAAAGGCAGTGCATAAAAAAATGACTGGGTTGTTTTGCTTTTCAGTTAGCAGGTTGGTATGCAGTCTGAATACTGAAATGTATGCGCACAAGAACTAAAAAAAGTGAATTTTTCAAAATATTTCCCCTTTATATTGGAAACTAGTAAATTAGAAATATGTTCCCTGCTTTAATCCATCACGGAACTGGTGGATGGGAGCGAAAACTGCCAATATACAGCACATTCACTTTGAATCAGTGTAACATCCAAGCATGCAATAACTTGAAAGAAGCTGCGACCAATATTGAGGGTTTTGTTTTAACAATGTACTTATTTGATGTTTATGGCTAGGGTTCGGGTTAAGGGTTAGGGGTTAGGGGATCGGGTTTGTTTTAAACTGGCGTCAAATTTGGATGCCAAAAGCCTCCTTATTTGTCATATATCAACACTTGGTCAGGTAGCGTCACTATACGATGAGTCAAGATGAGACTGGGCTCCACGATCGTCCACGCTGTGAATTATACAATAATTTTCCAAATACTTTTGGACTGTACTTCATGAGCACAACACCTGAGTATTATAAAGAACACAGTTCTGCTATCCATAGTTGCAATGACAGTATATGACACAAGGATTACTCTCTGACAAACCTCAAGGAGAGCTCAAAATGTGCTCAAAACAATGCATAATGTCCACATTTCTTGATTGTTCAATATAAATTACTTTATTTTTAAATTTGATGCAATGCTTTGATTCTGCTTCAACGAACGTTTGCTTCTGTGCTGGGTTACAGTGCAGATTAATAGCTTAGTTTCTTAGTTTCTATTTCCACAAGGCAAACTGCATCGACTTCAAACACCTATATGCAGTTAGTATTGAAATGCACAGGGCTTGAAGATGAGGGCCCTGGCCTTCCGATTCTCAGGCTTAGATCTGAAGTACTGATTGACATCTAAGAAGTGTGTTCAATCCGACACTTGGGGAACAAGGCTGCTGGAGATGGGTGACACAAGTGTCTCCCTCTATGGCAACAGAGAGACAAAACACAACACCCCTCACTGCTCAATCATTACCACCATTGGCTGTCAGGGACACTGCCGGACTAAATTGCCAGCTGGAGGGTTCAGCCAGTGCGAAAGCAGTCAGAGATCTTCAAATATCTTTGTGCGCATGAGGGGGATTTTACTTCACGAAGCCTCACCAAGTTTTTTGATATTTGCTCATTGCAGAAGAATTCCCTCCGAGTACGTCAATCTGACATTTACTTTATCATTTACCACCGCCTTCCCTGTCTTACCTAAATGCAGGGTAATAATAATACACAGCCTTCATTACATGGCAAGTCTATATAGTTCACTTCTTATTCCCAGTTACCACAAAACTATTCCTTGCCGTGATCAGAAGTCATACCTCCTGTGTGATATTCTAGTCAGCGCAATATCAAATTACTGGGGTATCCATTGATCTACTGACCTGAAATACTCAACATTATTCCTGTGCCTTGATTTGGGTTTCCTCATGAGGACCTGCTGCCTAATGGACGATTATCAAATCACCTCATTCAACAAATTACAAAAACTGCTGGCTGAGACCCACTGATTATTCCAATAATTAACACGCATCACAATAGAATTACACTGCATCAATGTACTTCAGAAGAATGAAATGTAGGCCTATGCATGCAGTTGCACTGACAAAAGCTATAAGCATATACCAAATGAACAAATTCTTTCTTTGAAAATATGTGCAATGTTTTACAGTGAGGGGTAAATTTGCTAATTGAGTAGGCTGCAGGAGCACACATTTTTGGAACCCTCATCCAGATTTTGGGATCTGGAGCTCACAACCATTTCCTTCCCTGCAGGTAACAAAATAGTACATACTTACTGTATTTATTTGAGGTTCTTGGCCATTAAAACTGATTTTGACACGATGGAGGATTGGCTCATTATTTCATGCATATCCCACATTTTTTATTTCTTGCTGTTGATTTTCAGGAGGCAAATACTTTTTTCACGGCTCTGTATGGGAACTGGTATGTCTGATTAGAATGGATTTAGAAAGCATACATACAGGCGTGATGCGGCTTAAACATAACAATCAATGTAAATTACTATCTCAAATAATTACATGCTCCCTTCAAGTTCATTTAGTAAATTGTTCATAAGATGGAACTGGAACATAAACCAGCATAAACAATCATAACTCATTTTTGTTTGTTGTCAATGATGTTCCATAATTGCAGATATGACTATTGTAAGCTCAGTCATCCATAATAATCTAATGTTCCAGCAAGTTCATTGTGAGTGGGGTGAGTCTGAATAAGACGCTTCACTGAAACACTGCCAAGTGCTGAGCTTAGTGTTGCACCACAGCCTCTTCTACTGCTGGGTCTTGGCTGACTTTATCATCCAAGGCAAAATTTACAGCATCAACCAATGCAGTTCCTTTCACTGCATGACAATACTAACAATGGACAAAGACAGTGCAAAAAAAAAAAAAACATGAATTTTTTTGTACAAACAGCTGATGCAAACAGCAATCACAACAATGGTGGACAATACAAAAAATAATAATTAATAATAATAAAAACATTACATGCACGAATTAAAAAGAGCTGCCGTTCCATTTGCACAATGCTGGGGTCAGAACGCTGTTTTTACCGTCATGGCACCCTGCAGCCTTCCAAATGCAACACAGTAAGCAGTACAAAAAACTACGGCTGGCACAGCCCAGAATTTGCTCCTGAATGTTTGTATTTGTGCCACAAGTGTTAAAAAAAGTACTTCCTAGTCCCGTTTACGACAAGTTTATATCCCTCTGCAGGGAGGACTGAAGCCATGAGACATCAACTCTGAGAATTAGCGCCTCTTAAAAACCTTTAAGTAGGCCTGTTTTCTGGTGCTGGATATTTTTGAGCGATTCGGTTTCGTATTGTTTCAGTCAGAGGTGTGGGCCAGCCGATTAGCACGCTGATCTGCTTGTCATCAGAAAATCATGTTGACTCAATAGTAGCAATCAATCACACTCTGTATGCCTTATTGTCTGGCCTCCAGACAGCTTGATCAGCCTGAGTGCTGGCGGACATTTAATTAGAGCACATGGCTGCAGGCTCCCTTCTGTGTGGGTGTTGTGCACTCAGTAGCTCTACTGAAGTAAAGCTGTTGTGTTTCACGCTGCCTCCAGTCAGTGGCTACATTCTGTTTTTGCTCCTTCGCTTCCATCTGCATATGTACATCATCAACCAAAAGAGCAGCTGACACAAAAACATTTTCTACCTCAATTTTAAATCACTATGTATTTTTAGCAGGAGGGCGATCAAACTAATCTCACAGTACTTGTGATAGATAGTGCAAGAAGTGACAAGGAACTATGAATAATGCCTTGGTTTTGCAAGGAAAAGAAAGAGGAAGAATGTGTCGATGTGATTTCTCCCAGGAGATTACACAAAAATTTAATTAAAAAAAGGTGAAAAGAGGTAACTGCCATAGATAAAGAAAATAACACAGAGGACAGCAGAAAGACACTGTATCAGTTCTTCTGCTTCAGTCATTAGTCTGAAATTACAAAGCCAGAAATAGAAACTGAAAATATCATGGAAAGGAAAACGAATATAACATTGCTTCTTAGAAGTCAAGGCACATTGCTGGTTTGGGAAAAAAAAAAAAAAAACTGATGGAGCCTCAGTCAAACAGAAGCAATAACCATCAAAGAAGGATGTTTTATGAGAAATTCTGTCACGGTGAATGAAAGATGATACTATTCATAAATCTTCAATTACTCACCGACAGATCTAAAAAAAAAAAAACCCCTGCCACAAATATATTCAAGCTAACCAAACGTAAGCCTGAAGGATTGGGTGAGAAGGTTGAAATTGACAGTTGTTTGTCTGACTCAGGAGCTGTCTGCTGTTATAGAACATGCTCCACTGATAACGGTGCCTGCAGAGTTCTCCTGGACCAGATTCATGGACGTCTCAAATGAAACAAAAGAGTATTACAATGTTAATTACAGCTGGGCAAAACAAAGGCACGAGGAACACTTCAATAAAACTGAGGTACTTCCAGTTACATTAGTGTTATTGTCTTCAGTCACATGAGAATTAACGCAGCCTCATGAAACATGTAAAGTGAAGCAACAGTTGTGCTTTACTGCATAACAGTAAAGTCTTCATCGAAATGCAGCTCCTGCAGTGAATGTTTCAGTACATAACTGCAGTTATTCTCAAAGAACATCGTGATTGGCTAAATAAAATTGAGAAAATGTCACTCCATCTGCCAGGTGTAAGGAATAGCTATGGCAAATGGTTGTCAAGGGTAACCAATGTACAACATATAAATCATGGCTGACAGTCAGAATTTTTTTTTGGTGCCACAGGGGAAGAGTATATAGTGAAATTTCTCTTGTAAATTGCAATTGGGAAGGCACTTTCTTTGTCTCTCTTTTTTTTATTATTGTATTTAAATGACATAGTTCGACGTTTGTCTCCTGGCAAAACAGAATCTCAGTGCCCATTGACTGAACAGGCACAAAATAATGCATTTTTTGAAAAGAAAAAAGTGTAAAATAAAACGCAGTGATTAAATAAAGTCCTCACACTGAAGGACAATGCTCCCCAAAAAGCTTATTCAAGATATAGAGGTTTCGATCAGAATGACCTTCATCAGGATCCTGATGAAGATCATTCTGATCGAAACCTCCATATCTTGAATAAACTTTTTGGGGAGCATTGTCCTTCAGTGTGTGGATTTATTTAATCACTTTGTTTGACGCGGATTCTCCATTTGTCCTGCACCTGCATCAGAGTGGATGTGCATGCTATATTTTAGAAAATATATGTTTATAAAATAAAACACCACATGTAAGCTAATTAGAGTGTTGTAGAGCATAAAAAGTAACAGAAATAACGAGGACTCATACAGATAACATCTGAAAACATCTGTAATCCTACTATAATCCTACAATACTCAGAGCACTACTGGTACACAAACTGGGATTTGTGAACGATTGATTCCAATGTGCGGGAGTGGTAATGCAAGGGAAACCAGGAATTTGTGGGCTTTACAGTTGTGACTCTTATTTTACCTCCTCTTAAAGTGAAGGACAGCCTTTGTCTGAAGTGAACTGCTAATTAAAGAACTTCCACTCAGGTATTACAAAATGTAGTTTTGGCAATTTGAAGACAAAGCTGAACTGAGTAATAAATACTTAAACATCTGGATCAAAACATTCACAGAATCTGCCATTTTACCTTTAACAGCAATGTCAAGTGTCCAAAAGGCCTTTAATGGCAAGAGGTAAAAAAAAAAAAAGCTCATTCTGAAGACCCAAATTGTCTGCTTACCCATGAATGTTTTGACATCCACCAGCCGAACACACCAGTAATTTAATGAGGAGCTGTATCCACCAATACAACAAATTCTCTGCTACGTCTCCAAACCTACTGCACATGCATAGTAATCTAACAATGATGCCAGCCAGGCTAACTGCATAGGCTAAAACATATTAGTTTTCTAAACATGCTAGCAGCATGTTATGATCAAATCTGCCGCAAACTTCCGAGATCCCAAAACTGTGAAAGGAGCAACATTCAGCTAGTAATAGTCCCATCTGTGCTAATGTAAGTATCTGCTCAATTTAATGAATATACAACCCCAATTTCAAAATAGTTGGGACGAAGTGTAAATTGTGAATAAAATCAAAATGCAATGACTTTCAAATCACACCAGCCAGTATTTTATTCACAATAGAACAGAGAAAACATAGCAAATGTTGAAACTGATAAATTTTACAATTTTATCCACAAAATGAGCTCATTTCAAATTTGATGGCTGCTACAGGTCTTAAAAAAGTTGGGACAGGGGCCTGTTTACCATGGTGTAGCATCTCCTCTTCTTTTTAACACAGAGTGGAGGCGTGTGGGCATTGTGGAGACAAGTTTCTTGAGTTTAGCCATTGGAATTTGATCCCACTCTTTTTTAATACAGGCTTCCAGCTGCTGAAGAGTTTTGGGTCTCCTTTGATGGACTTTTCATTTAATTATGCGCCAAATGTTCTCAATCGGTGAAAGATCAGGACTGCAGGCAGGCCAGTTCAGCACACAGACTCTTCTACTACGAAGTCATGCTGTTGTTATAGCTACAGTATGTGGTTTTGCATTGTTCTGCTGAAATACACAAGTCCTTCCCTGGAATAGATGTCGTCTGGAGGGGAGCATATGTTGCTCTAAAACATTGATATTCCTTTCAGCATTCATGATGATTTTTAAAACATGCAAGTGTCCCACAACATATGCACTAATGCATCCCCATACCAGCAGAGATGCTGGCTTTTGAACTGAACACTGATAACAAGAGGGGTGGTTTTTCTCCTCTTTAGCCCGGAGGACACGACGCCCATGATTCCCAACAAGAATGTCAAATTTGGACTCGTCTGGCCACAGGACACTTTGCCACTTTGCAACAGTCCATTTTAAATGAGCCTTGGCCCACAGAACAAGGCGGTGCTTCTATATCATGCGCAACAATGGCTTCCTTTTTGCATGATAGGATTTTAGGTGGCATCTATGGATGACACGGCAGACTGTGTTTACAGACAGTAGTTTCTTGAAGTATTCCTGGGCCCATTTAGTAATGTCAATGACAGAATCATGCCGGTGAGTGATGCAGTGGTGTCTGAGGGCCCGAAGATCACGGGCATCCAGGAAAGGTCTTTGGCCTTGTCCCTTACGCACAGAAATTTTTCCAGTTTCTCTGAATCTTTTCATGATGTTATGCACTGTCGATGATGAGACCTTCAAAGCCTTTGCAATTTGACGTTGAGGAACATTGTTTTTAAAGTATTCCATAATTTTTTTACGCAAGCCTTCACAGGTTGGAGAGCCTCTGGCCATCTTTACTTCTGAGAGACTCAGCCTCTCGAAGACATCCCTTTTATAGCCAATCATGTTACACACCTGATGCAAGTTAACTTATTACTTGCCAAATGTTCTTTCAGCTGATTCTCTTATGTATTTATTGCTTTTCAGCCCTTTTCTGCCTGTGTCCCAACTTTTTTGAGACCTGTTGCAGCCAGAAAATTTGAAAGAAGCTCATTTTGTGGATAAAAATGTAAAATGTCTCAGGTTCAACATTTGAAATGTTATCTATGTTCTATTGTAAATAATTTATTGGCTCATGTGATCTGAAAGTCATTGCATTTTGATTTTATTCACAATTTAAACTTCGTCCCAACTATTTCGGAATTGGGGTTTTACGCATGCATATTCAAACATACAATGAGAGGGGAAAAAAAGATAAAAACAAATCTCCCTTTGCTAGATAACCAACAAAGAAAGGGAGAGGGGGCGCTAGCTTGCGCATTAACCCCTTAGTGATGAGTTTTACGCCTGCCAGTGCGAAGCATATTGAAAATATTCTGGGTCATCAGCCCGTCAGCTGGGAAACACACATATTCAGGCGACAGCTTCGGTCAGCAGTTGAGGAACCGCGTATATGCGGAAACAAATATGAGAGCGGTTATCGGTCTGTAAGATTGCCTACATGAGGTTCCCGGCATGTGGCGTAGTAGGTCTGGCCCACATATATGCATTTCCTTTCACTAAGGGGTTAACCAAGTTAAGTCAAAAAAAAAGCTCAAACAAGTGGGAATTTAGTACAAAATGAATTCAGCCTATGTAGTCATATAACACTATGGCCATTCATGTCACTGTCATGTGACTGCCACAATTTTCCTGGGCCTCTCATTGTAAAAACCTTTTTGAGGGATGGGAAGACGGCGACCTCCAGTATTTTTATTATTTAGTAGCATTTTCATTACTTGAAGCACTGTACAACTTTACAGAAAAATTGCAAAAAATCCAAGTTATAGTATCTGGACCCCATACAGATAATTATTTTATTTAATGTTTTGTGCAAAGGTTGTCTTGCACTTTAACCTTCTTAACCTGTACTAAATTGTTTCAGCAAACTATCCAGCTTATAAGAAGTCTGTGTCGTATTAGCCTTCCTGTACATTATGACCGCCAGCAGAGCAAGGAAAAATACAGGGAATGATCTATGCTGGATGCAGGATGGGATCATGTAAGCTTAATCCCGGAGATTCTGCGATAGAGAGACACGTGAGCAAGAGAGACAGATCAAGAGAGCGTGGGTGAGAGCGAGAGAGCAGCGAGGGACAGAGCGAGTGAGCAGGAGAGAATGTGATGGAAAGAGAGAGAGAGAGCTCAAGCACAGCTCCACATGAAAGGGATTACATGGCCAGCTCTCTTCTTCCATTATTGATAATTCCCAACAGCACTTAATCAAATTACACAAACAATGTAAAATATGAACGCTATCATCTGACATTCCACCAAGCTCATTATTTTCTGACAACTGGAATCATGAGGAACAGAGAGTGTTGAAGGGGCAGTACCATTGTACTGCAATGCGAGGTCTCCCCTCCAAACAGGCCGTACAGTCATCCATGAGGCTATTGTTGGTAGTAAATGCATGTTTATTTGTGCATAAGATTGTGCATTACTAATCCGTGTGTGCCTCTGCATTTATGGGTGCTCATTTATGCATGTGCATCCATGATTTGTTTGTGTGTTAACATATTTCTGCATGGACTGTTGTGGATGTCTTTTTATGTTTGCATTTATGCATGCAAAAGATGTGTTATTCTGTGTGTTTACACCACATGAATGTGTGAATGAGGCTGAGCAGCTCTTGCATTGCTCGCAACAGGCAGTGAGAACCTTATGAGAGCAACAGTGAGCCCATGCCAGTGCACTACAAAGCAGTCATGCATGGGGACTGGTACAGATGTGCCCAACTGCGTGCTTTCTTTCTCTCATCCTGTCAAGGATCCGACTGATTACGGATTGCACCCGTTGGACCCATGTGCATATTTTGATTCCTGCGCTTAACCCTTTTAAAAAGGCTGGATGTGAAAATGTGGAGGGTGTTGGTAGTCTTTCCTCGATCTTCCCACTCGATGCACACTGCCAGCCGCGCTGCCTACCTTCCCCTTTGTGCCTTGTTTACCAGCTTTTTTTTTTTTTTTTTTTTTTTGCATTTGTTCATGTGGATTGTTGAGACACTGGGTGCTTATTTTCATTTTCTGTACCTTTTAAGTTTACTAGCCAAAACCAGAGAGGGGAGGCGAGACTCACCTCCTTTAGTTTTTGTTTGGTTCAGGAGTCAGAGGAAAGCTTATAAAGGCTGGCAGGTGCAGACTGTAGGGCCTTGCTGACCCTTTGGTCTGCTGCCTGTCTTGTTTGTGTCATGGAATGCAATCCATATGTTTTATATTGCTTCTGAATGTTTTTTTTTTTTTGATCTGTGGCAAAAATACATGCACTTGGTGGCAGCTTTAAATTTGACTCTGTGTTTCCTCTCATGACATATTACTTTGGCAGTATTAGGGAAATATACAATGCCTCTGTAGTCTATCTGTGCTGTATCATTTCACAGTTTCATCTACAGACTATATTTCACCTCACAATGGCATCATTTACTATACCTTTATTACATGTTCTTTTCTGTATATACAGTGCATGTCTTAGATTTCAGAATCTTCATTGTCCATTATAATTCTTTGTGAATCAACCCATCAATCATTCAGTTGCTCTTTACTCATAATATCAATGTCTAAATGAATACAACAAATACAAAGAATGCACTGTGTTGCAGTTGTAATGGGTTGACTTACAATATAATCCACTTTGGATAAGATAAGGTAAACTTGATAAGTGTTAAGAAGGCAATTTCCCACTGATACAGTTTTATTTTTATTTATTTAATTATTTATTTATTAGCAGGAACACACGTTGTTGATGGTAGCTTTCTTCTTGTAACAACAATACACAGTTGACCCAGCAAAACTGTGTCTGTATAGCATCATAACTCAAAGTGCCTCCTCTCGCATTGAAATTGCACATTTCATGAATTTGAATGATTGAGCGTGAAGGAGACTTTGGGGAGACTGGTAAGGTTCCAGAAATTAATCTGACGTATACAGCTGTTCAATAAAGCTGCCAAGAAAAATAGGTCATTCATAAAAAATCAAAAAAAAAACAAAAAACTGTCACATATGAAACAGTGTCAAAATCAGGTAAAAAGATATCTGGGGAAAACTGTTATTAGGGTTCACAAAGTGCTGCTCACAAGCTCATATTGATAAATCTCCTTAGTTCCTGAGAATGCAGGAATTCTGCATTTGTAGACATGACCATTAAACAGATAGTTCAGTTCTGTGTTACTGTGAATCGCAAGCTTTGGTGAAGTTAGTCCAACACTGCTGGGAGAATAATCATTCTGGTTCGTGATGAAGGTTATGCTGGCGGAAAAACTTCTATGGCCTATTCAATACATGCCCTCTCTGGCATTTGAGATGAGCAGTGGAAGTTAGTTTCTCACAGCACTTAACGCTATTCTCCAGTGATATTCCATGAGGGAAGCAGGATTTTCTGACCTGTCAGTATGGTGCCCTTTTTTTCCCAGTAATTACATATGTTATCCCAGCTTGAGGTAGATATGAGCAGACTTGCCACAGATGGGGACTGAATTTCAGCTGTATAAATACCACCAGCTAGTGAGTCCACCTTAGAGTGAGTAGCAGAGAGGTAGAAACAGAGAAGAAAAAAGAGAGAGAGAGAGAGAGAGAGAGAGAGAGAGAGAGAGATTTGAGATTTAAACCCACTTTATTAGGACATTGTTCAAGCACAAAACTTACACTACATCACAAACCACAACACCAAGGGAAAAAAAGGAGACCTAGAGGAGAGAGGGGAAAAGAAAGAAGAAGAAGAAGAAAAAAAACAAAAAAACAACAGTAAACTGAAGCAAAGGAAACAGCAGCACGAAGAGAGAGAGAGAGAGAGAGAGAGAAAAGAGAGAGAGATTGCTGATGCAGTTCATGACAAAGGAGATTACACAGCCCACACTCTTGTCCTCCTTACAGCTAATTCCTTTCGGCACTTAAGCAAATTACACAATTAGTGTATAATAAGAATACATCCCTCAACACAGAGTGTGAAAGATAGAGAGATAATAGAATATCTTATCCGCAAACAGTCCAATTAAACTGCTGGGTTTTCCATCCTTGCGAAATCATTAACTTCTAAATTTGAATAGCATTTGGAAACTAGGGATCTGGATCTTCGTGGTTTACAAGACATGATCCTCTTCTCCAAGCAATTATGGAGCAATATTTCAGAGGAGAGCCAGGTGCACTGTTCAGAAGAAAACAATGCGATCGGGTCCCAAAGAGAACTTTACTGATCACTGCAACTAGCAGATAACATCCCAACAAATGAGAGGCTATCAAATGAAACCAAGAGATGCTGGCATTTTTAGACAGCCATGAAATAAACACAATCACAGACCATGGAATAAGAAAATATTCAATTAATATTTTTAAATTTCCCTACAAAAAAAAAAAAAAAAAACATGATTAGGATCCTTAGGAATATATGATGGATTTTGACCGCATAGTAGCGTATTATGATATGGTGCACGATATCCAATACAGCTTTGAATACACCAAACCACATTAAATCAATTTAGAATCCCATCATTCATAGTCATGCATAAATTTCTCTAAAATTACTCTGTAGTTCAGTAGTTCAGGCAGGAAAACTCACATACTGAAATGCAAAGTTATTTATTGAGTGTCATGTGGAACATTATTTTTGGTTTGTCGCAGAATAGATCTACTCAGGGTACATGATGCACATACTCACACACTACCCTGAATACAGGCAAAAGTTAAATTTGCCTCATGAACATAATACTCCTAAAACCCCAAATTCATTATGCAGATCTAAACAACAGGAGGAAGTAGGGGTGGCAGCGGGTAAGCGGCAAAACAAAATAGGAGCGAAAGGAGCGAAAATGAAGGACCAGCAATGACACTGACCAGGTATGAATGGCAAACAAGGTAGCAAGTAAATGCAGCAATCGTGAGCCACTGCATAATGTTAGCTTGATTAGCAGTTGTTGAAGAGTGTGCTCCATTGCTGATGTGACGTATGCAGATGTGATTGGCTGGCGAGAGGACATGTTTTCCAAATTCAGCAATGCGGCTGCGGAGATAGTTCCCTGACTGAACTGCAGCTGCGCATTTCACGTGTGCCGTTTATTAGTAGGATCAAAATTGCGCTCCACACCCTGTCCATCTTTTCCAGGCCCCAATTTAGCTCCTGTCTCCAAATTGGGCCGAATGGTAAATCTCGTGTGACCACTTTTTGAACGCAAGATTTCCGCCTTTTGGAGACATCCTTGAGCTGCAATCCAGCAAAACAGTCTTTTTTGCTGTTATTCTGCACCAGACATGTAAGGACTTGGTTGCAACCCTCCCGTCATTACGTTATTCTTACAGATGTGAGCCATTCACGGGCGGAGGTCTCCACCCAGTGATCGGCAATTTTAGGGAACAGCAAATATTGCCTTTCCAGTTTTAACGTTATTTACCAGCATGTGTTTGAAAGAGTTTTCTCTGTTCAGCTGCCTATATCACCAGTAGAGCCTGTCTTCGGAGGTGGAGTACTAGGCATACATTTTTACCCAGGTCACTTAGCGCCAAACGATACAAGGCACAGAGCAGATAATAAGAGATCCTGCGTTCTTTAACTTCCATACACACCTTAGCATCATAAAACCAAGTAATCCATACTACGTCCTATCCCATACCTGATACTGATAGCTTGCAACTGATAGGTGCACTCAGGTCTAAACAACAAACCGTAAAACAATATTGAACACATACCGTTGTTAAGTCACATTAGCCTCATGTCAAAGTATCAGTCACTGAAAACATTTGTACAATTACCAGACATACAGCACTGTGAACATTTTTTTGCCACCCACCTTTCCTCTATTATTGCATATTTGTCACACTTAAGTGTTTCAGATCATCAAAGTAATTTTAATATTAGACAAAAATAACCTGAGTAAACACAAAATTCAGCTTCTAAATGATGATTTCATTTATTGAAGGAAAAAAGCACTCCAACACTACCTGGTCCTATGTGGAAAAATTAATTTCCCCTTTAGTTACTTAATCAACCAATTAAACAAATTTAATGCGGACCCGCCTGGATGACATCACGAAAAACGTGAATAATCGTCACGTGATGCGGATGTCGGGCAAGCTTTGGGCATCTGCCATAGAGAACCACTGAAAACGAGACGCACTAAACTGCTTATTATTCGTTTTCTTCTCCATGGAATGAAGCGGAAATGTGTGCTCAAAGGTAGTTTAAAAATAGAATTATTCCTCCAGAGGCATATATCGATGAATATTAACTGATTATACTAAATGAATGGGCGAATGACGAGCGGTAAATTTAGTCGCACTCATCC
Source organism: Gymnothorax javanicus (assembly GCA_029692085.1). Classification (NCBI taxonomy): domain Eukaryota; kingdom Metazoa; phylum Chordata; class Actinopteri; order Anguilliformes; family Muraenidae; genus Gymnothorax; species Gymnothorax javanicus. Next base: position 50,479,115 of record CM056194.1, read on the forward strand.
CTTTCTTCCCCGTCCCGGGCTGCGACATACGCCCAGGTAACCTGCTGCCTTCTGATACTTAAGTAGACCCACCAGCAGCGATTGGTGTACAAAACTCCTTTAGTAGTCTTCACAAGCTTTGTTCCCTTACCTAGCATTATTCTAGATCATCAACATATTTTACATATGCTGCGAGGTTTGAAATAAGCAGTATCGCATCACATTTGCGATCTAAAAATGCCTACTTTCGAACCAAAATGAACAATACTGGACAAATGAATCGCCGCCGCTGCAAAAGAAAATCCTAACAACATAGGTGGAATAACTTAAAATTCTAGCACAGAATCATAAAACTAGTGTATTATCAAGTAGGTTAACGAACTGTCACCAAGCTAGCTTGCCGTTACAAACCTGTCACTGGGGTCACAAATTAAAGTATGAAAGTAAAGTATGAAGTATGAAAGTCTCCCCCGTTATCCTGCCGTGATTCGAGCACTGAGTACGTTGCTTTTGCATTTCTGTAAGCACAAACAAAAAAAGGGTTGTTATTGGCGCGGTTTGTGTTATCTGGACTGCCCCTTATCTGTGTTTCCCCGTTAGCTGTCGGTGGTGAAGTGAATTTTTTCAGAGCCATTGTTGCTATTGCTTGGTCTGCCTGCCGAGCCAGGAATGCGTTTCTGGAAAGAACAGGTGCGAACTTACATAGTAGGAGCCATTGACAGTGAAAGGACGAGTAAGTTGCAAGCGTAGTTAAAAAACTATGCTTTTGGGAAACGCACCCCAGGTCCCCATTGCCAACACAAGTTAGATCTAAAATAAAAATAGATAAAATCGCCTAAAAACCTAATTTTTCTAACTCGGCACATTGCCTCCTGTTGTTCGCTTGCCCAACTTCCGGTTTAGGAGAATGACGTTCACCTTACGTCCAGGCTATTTTTAGATATCGGGCGGGTCCCCATTGAAAATTGGGTTCATTTTCACTAGACATACCCGGATGTGATTACTGCTAGCCCTGGCGAATTGAAAAATCATTTAAATAGAACCAGTCTAGCAATGTTAAGTATAAAAAAGCAGCACATATTGCCATGATATTAAGAAATTCAAAAACAGATGAGAACCAAAGTCATGACATTTATTAGTCTGGAAAAGGTTACAAAGCTATTTCTAGGGCTCTGGGACTCCATAATTTGGAACAGTGGTGAACCTTCCCAGGAGCTGTTGGCTGTCAGAAATTCCTCCAAAAGCACATTGATGACTCATCCTGCTTGGTTAAAAAAAGAACACAGACTAATATTCATAGAACTGTGGGCCTCACTTCAGAGTTCACAATTCCACAATTAGACACTAGGCCAAAATGGCATCGATTGGAGAGCAGCAAGAAGAAATTCACTACTGGGGCTGCTTTGCTGCTGCAGGACCTGGGCGACTTGTTATAATTGATGGAACCATAAATTCTGCTCTCTACCAGAACATCCTGAAGTAGAATGTCCGGCCACCAGTTCATGACCTAACAAATAACAGTTATCCGAGGCACACAAGCAAGTCCACCTTTTAATGGCTTAAAAGAAACAAATGAAGGTTTTGGAGTGGCCTGGGCAAAGTCCTGACTTGAATCCACTTGATATTCTGTGGCATGACCTTAAATTTGGTAGTTTGTACTTGAAACACCTCCACTGTGGCTGAATTAAAACAATTCTGTCAAGTGGGTGAGAATTCCTCCACAGTGTCAAAAATCTCATTCCTAGTTATCACTTAACATTTGCAGTTGTCGCTGCCAAGATACTCACAACCAGTTATTAGCTTTTGGGGGGAATTATTTTTTCACATGGATAGTATTGGTTTTGAATGACTTTCTACCTTCAATAAATGAAAAGAACATTTAAAAGCTGCATTTTGTGTTTACTCACGTTGTTTTCGACTTATATACTAATCTGTAAGTTATAAGCATACTAATAAGCTGGCCCTTCTAAATAAAGCTTTTTATTGAAAAACAGATCTGGTGGGAACACAATAAGGTCACAATGAGGTCACGTAGTTTGACCTTTTACCCAGTACAAAAAGAAAAACAGAAATGTATTCACAAAAGTGAAATGTTCCATTTCCAAAATTACTGATGGAACAAATACAATATTTACAATGCATTTACAAAAACATTATTATTATAATTTTTTTTTAATTAAATATTGGCTCCGCATATATTATTTCTTTACTTTTTTTTTTACCATTCTGTCAGCCAGCATGACACTATGACAGTAGACATTGTGTACATTTGGAAAGTAATGTATGACATGACAAGGAGTAAACATACTTATTTTTATTTATTGTACATTTCATTTACTCTCTAGTCTGTATAATACATTCCTTTGGTTCATATCATCAGGTTTTTTTTTTTTTATCAACCAGATTGATTTAAAAGTGGACCATACAAGAACAGCAAAACTATGCAAAGAAACAAATCCCCCAACTAACACTGAAATGTTATCAAGCAAATGTCATCTATAAAAAGGTTTTAAACAATATAGTCCTCCGCTAGTAGCCTTAAGCAGATTCTTTCCAAAGGCAATTTGTTCATTCATATGGTAATTCATTTTATGATATACTAACAAATCTGAAGCCCTCTAGACAGTTTGCTTACTTTACCTGCACAGGTTCCTGTAAGCAGCTTAAAGGCTCATGCATGGTACTGAGCATAATGGCGAGTCAAATATATATCACCTTATATGACCAGCTGAAGACAGGCTGGCAGCCAAAACAATGAAGTAGATGCACAACAATTTAAGGCGGAAGAATGTATTCCAGATTTTATCATCATTAGAACTTTACTGAATCCCAAATATTATGAAATACGCGAATTGTAATGGAACAGAAAATTAATACTTTTCAAATGATTGTGTTTTAAATCTTTTAAATTAACTGCACTACGATGCATGCATAATTTAGAACCTTGGTAAGGCCAATCATTTGGTTAAATGAGGGGGAACTGATCACTTAGTGGGGAACCATCTCGACTATCAGAAAGAGCTAGTGCTGGAAAGGAGTTCTCATCTGAAATGCCCCAGTCCTCAGGCCATCTTACTATAAGATTCAGTGAAATCGTTCTTTTCAACAGCTGCAGTTCAATCAGGTGAGACAAAGTGAATGAAGTTAAGATAATTATTTATTATACAGAAGACGTAGAGATACAAGGCCCATTTTTTTCTGCATGTTCTACGTTTGACGATACACACACAAACAGATCGCTGTGTCTCTTGCTATTTTCCTCTAATCGCGAGAACCAACCAGTTTTTTTCCACGAGCACTAAACACAATTAGAAGGAGAGATGAGTATGGAGAGCATAGTTATATTGCAGGGGGTGTTACCATGTAAATTAGATGACAACAGTGTAATTTAAATATGGTTGCATAAATCAATTTGTGCAATCTTTCTATGACGTAATACTCTAAACAGACTGCAAATGACTTGCCGGAGCCATGTCTAAACAGAGGCACAACAAATTTTTGATTCAACCGGAAGGTGCCGACAAAAAGAATAATCTGACTGTATTTAGTGGAAATAATATAAATGATGTATCATGATTGTATCGTGTTTGATTGTCCCATCAATTTGTATTACTAGCAAGCAGGCTACATTTAGCGTTGATAATGACACAACTTAACCATGAAGCCTGCACAATATTTCTCACAGCCAGCTTCACCCTACTGCAGGTTTATATGGGTATGGTTGAATACTATTCAGAATGGCATGGCATTTGAGAGAATTGAGCAGGCATTAGAAACAATTCAAAGACTAAAGACCAAAAACAAACAAAATTTTCAAATTAACGTAATTGAAATCGGGAAAAAAAGAAATTTCAGTTGTTCTGGAGCGAAAATGCTACTGTCAATTTTCGATAAACAGTAAATCACGATATTCATCGTTCTAAATATATTTCCTTGAAATATTATTGGCAATACATTTTCAAAGATAATACTATTCCGGAAGTGATTTACTTGTTGCTGGTGAGTGTCCACCTGATTGCTAGTAGGCTAGCTGCATTCATGTGGTGTTGGGATATTCGGAAAAACTACTTTCCGACTGGGAAAATTCACATGAACGCCCCCTCATGTCGGAAAAACAACGCGGCATCTCGGCGATAATTTTGGTACACGAGTTGCCGACTTGACTTGATATTGACGTCACATTCACTGAAAAATGGCGGATGAAAACCAGTGTGTTGTTTACTTTTAAGCAAATACGGACGTTTTTCTGATTAAAATACATATGTATGAAATTAATCATATTTCATGGCTCACCTGATCCATTTCGGTTGTTCTTCAGTGTCACGAAAAAACTGGAAACAGCTGTCAGTGTTTTCTTTAAACGCTCTGAGCATTAAAATACAACTCAGCTTCTTTGCAACATCCATGTTTTTCCCACATTACGACTTTGAAGCACATAAACACAACAAAGTCGGAAGAACGACTTGCCGACTTGGGAACTCCGACCTTCCGACATCACATGAATGCAGCAAGACATCAGATTTCACAAGCCTGCCCTGCATATATTCCTGACATAGACGCCAATCCCGTTGGTGCTCTGGGATTGACTCATGGCTCAACCAGCCACAGGGGCGGTCAAACAGTTATGGGAATGCCCTTGCTTTAATATGATTGATTTCGTTAGCACACGCAACGCATTGTCCTTGTAAATTATACCGCCAAAGTGCAAGGCTGTGGCAACTCGTTTATTAGCTATCAATAAGCACTGCTTGTCAACAAAACAAACCGAAAAAATGGGTGACTTTATCTTGTGAAAATTAAAATCCATAAACAATTGACAGCACTGACAGTAATTGTCAAAGTCCCACCAGTAGCAGCTGGTAGCAGCAAAGCACAGGGATACAAGATCAGAGGATAAGCATATCAAGCTAGTTGGACAGTCCCTCTTGATAGTTCATGATGCCACAAAAATACAAGGTATTCTGTGAGATCTCTGCTACATCTACTACAGTTAATGATAGGCCTATGTGTGCCCCACTCCCATCTGCAATTATGGAAAAAAATGATTAAATATGTGTATTTTACTCCATGTGCTTGTAGCTATGTGTTCATTAAAGTGCAATTATTTTTCTAGCAGCTCACTTGCCCAATCTGGCATATTTTTTTTTTTGGGAGGTGACAATGGAAGCAGCAATCGAGGACTGTAGCTCGAAGGGATACGACTCCTGTCAAATGTGATGTTATTTTCTCTTTATCTCCCTCTGGCTGCGACAGAAAGTAGGGTAAAGTGGGGTCTTGTCCACTGAGTTGATTTTCCCATGCAAAATGCTCCAAGTGTGTAATATTAGTAACATTTTAGCTAGTAGGTGCACAAAGCTTCTAGAGCCGATGAGATGTAATTTACAATAATACAATAGGAATGAACCTCATTCTGATAACATTGTATCTTTACTTTAACTATTATAAACATTAGTTGACCAAAAACTTTAAAATTTTAAACTGTTGCTGATGGTGTCAGCATTGCAAAGGAGGCTATCTCGGCAACATTGTTGTGCTAATTACAATTTACAATGTATTAATTATTCAAAAAAAGCAAGGGCAAACCAAAGAACAAATAAAATTTAAAACTGTAATTGATTTAATGATGTTTTATTTCATTTGAACGTTGAAGGCAAACCCAGTAGGGCCATCTCCAATGTTGGGAAACGCTGTGTTACATTTACGCCCGCACTCTCATCTATCCTATCGGCTGAGGCCCAAGAATGCCTGAATAGGCGTTTTTTGCATGAATACCAATTTTAAATTTTTTATCACCTTGATTGTTTAAAATGTGGAGAGGGGTAGATTCCAGGGGTGGGGCTGTCAGGCTGCATACTAGAGGTTAATCTTGTGCATTACCCATTCAGCCTTGAGCAAAGCTGCAATTATTTATTGTATCCGTCTTTCTGAAGCTTATTTTTATCTGATTGATATGTCATTTTGTAAAGATGATTTCATTTTGAAAAGAATGTCATTAACTGTTCCTCTATAACATTCTAACCAGTTATTAAGCAGAGGAGAGGCCTCGGAACACAGGCACCGGAGCGTAAAAATAACTTTTCAGCTTAGAACAAACCAAAATCAATTTGTTTTTAATCTCAACAATTGATACCCAAAAATTATGTTTACTTGTCTGTTAAAGCTTATTATGTTCATTTGTTCTACCCACCCAGTTTAGAACAGTAATTCTTGGTGTGTGAAATGTATACTTTTGTGTAAATTTGTGTAGATATACAGAGTGTAGAGTAGGGTACATAATTGCCCGGAGGCAGAAACATTTTTAGTCAGTGTTTTCAGGTTTACTGAGGAGGGGTGCCAGAGAAAGTTTCACTGAAGATTATGGACATCTATCATCCAAGCAATCCAAATGCCCTCCCCTTTACAGTCAAATTAACAAATGCCCCGATCTTACAAGCCTAGTTTAAATGCATTTTATGAATACAAAATGATGCATGTTATAGTATATTCCGGAGTATAGTATGCGTTTTGGACGCAGGTTGCACTAGAAGTCACATAGGGGAGAACCACTAAAAAAGTTTCACGGAAGGAATGTTACTTAGCAATTTTTCTCTTGCGTCCATACAAAGTCTGATATCCCAAACTGCATCAGTGCACACAGCATGCAACATTTACCAGAACCAAAAAAAAAAAAAAATCACGTTGACATGTCATACTTTCGCAGTTTTGTCCGAAGAGCTGTTTTGGATCACGGTAATTAAATTCACTCAAATGGTAATTTTCTTATTTTTTTGAATGACAAGTTGGGCTTATTGTTTTATGTGTCATAATCATGATCATTTAGCAGATTATTTATCTACTTAAACACATCTTGAAGTTTGCCATGCGAGAGTTTTTTATCAAAGAAGCAAGTCTGCCAGTAGTCGGTCAGGAGTCATAGACGGGATGACAGTAAGTGATGTTCCTTTCGTCCATCTACAGCAACACTGATCTCTCAGCTGTGACAATGAATAATTTATGTGAGTAATACAGCTGATGCAATGTATTATTTTTGCACTGTTATATCAGTGGTAACATCCCACTGACATCCAGGTGATTGTGATGTTTGGTGGTCATGTGACTGTGTAGTGCAATATATAGTTATTGTCATGTACTGGCTACTAATGCACTGCTACTAATATAAAGAGTAGCATGAGGTATCCAGTATATACAAAGAACACCCTGCATGCATTTGATATTTTCTGAACAACAAAAATGTGTCAAAAAATTTTCTTTGATAAAACACATAAATCAATTAATACAAGTAAAATGCTTTCTTAATGTCCTCAAAATAATCGGTAGGGCCTTAACAAAAATTAGCAAAGTAAATTACAGTACGTGTGTACCTTCCTCTGGTGTGTATACCAGAGACCCAACACAAGGTAGCAGTATTGGTCTGTGCCAGTCTCTTTTGATGGATCAGCACTCTTTATATTAAGAATACTTGCGGCTGTTGCTGAGCAAGCAAATAAGAACCAGTCCCATTGACAGATTGCGGATGAGTTTGTGATGATCCTTGAGTGTGTGGCAGATCATAGGAGAAATTGCGCCCACAATCTATATGTGAAAAGTCTTTAGTGCTTCAACTCTATGCGGATTCGTAATCGAGGGGCATCAGCCCTAAGCAGCCACATAAATCTCCCTGTGGAGTCCAGGAACCAGTGGTGGTGGCTGATGACTTCTCCTGATAAAGATGATGAGGTCAATGAAGAGGAAGCACTGATGAATCTGAGAAGACATGGCAGTGATGGAGAAATTGAGAAATTGAAGGGTGTATATGACAGCAGCACGAAGGACTAAAGTTTGGAGAGAGACATTAAACAAAATAGCAATAAGATAACAGGCTAGAAATAGAGGTTTTTCTCTGTGCTATTGGATTGTTATGAACAGGTGATCTAGCTTAACTTATCGCTCCTGACAATGGTGGCATGGTAAATTCTGAGTGAGCATGCATGAGAGATGTGAATGGCAAGATACAAATGAGAAACATGATATGAACCTGAACATGAAAAGATAACCTTCCTGAATGAACATTTGCTTTGCCTTGTTTCAGTACCTTTTTCAGATACAAGGCAGAATGAAGTTAATTCAGTATTGACATTGTAAGATTTTGGTCCAAGTCCCCTAACTAGCTCACCCAGTGCAGCGCAAGACAGCACAGATCATCTCACTAATGTGATGCAAATACCTGTATTCATTTGTCTAAATGGCCTTATTGTAGCCACGGATCCGCTCATAGATGTCAGTTGCCACTTTGGCCATAGCTAGCTATTACAGCAATTGATACTTCAAAAGAAACAGGAGATGGGTGATTGAGAGCTGTTTCGGTTAGGGAAGATAATCCAATTATCACACCTACTGTTTTCAGCCACATAAGCTACCTTTGCTAGCCCAGTAATGATATGATTGGTGGTTATCGAATTATTGTCTAATTAAAGCAATGTATCTGTATAAGGACAGCTTGTACTGAGGGCTCAGGGTTCATTTTGACTCCGCTGAACCCAAAGTGTATTTCACGTGTTTCTGACAACTGCTGTTCCTATAAATAATGAAGTCTTTTCCACAATGATTAGAATTGTGCCCTTTATTCCTTACAACACCACTTATAAAATTAGGTAATCATATGCATTTCTGCACACAATAAAACATTCCCAGCTAAGGGTTTGAAAGCATCTTAAGCTACCGGGGCTGTCAAAGAGGGAAGCGTGGGGAATTTTGATATAACAGATCCCATGCATTCTGCCTCTCAAAAGGCAACCCCACCAGGGCGACAGGTGCGGCTTGGGAAAGCAGCACTGAAGGAGGCTATTATTTTTAGCAAGTCAAGCAAGACTGGAAGCAACCAGACAGCTGATGGAGGATGGCTGACTGGCAGTGGAAAAGTAACCATGGTGACCTTTTGTCTTTGACAGGCTATATGCTTGATTATGGTCTGGCACAAATTAGTTTGCTGATGAAGAAATGTGTCCCCATCAATCTGTGCATGAGAAGCATTATTTTTCCACATCCTTCTTGCAATTTCATCTAATGTTTTTTTATTTATTTTTTGTCATTGTGACCTACAAGTACATTTGTAGTTCATGTAGACAGTAAAACAAGGTGGATTTCAGAGATGCAGGCAAGCCCATAAATGTCCTGCACGAGGAGTGACGTCCCCTTAGTAAGGACCTCAGCTAGCTAATACATTGTAAGCTAATTGTGACACGGATTTTGATTTTAGGCTCTGTACTCAAGTAGATTGCATTTGAAAAAAAAAAAAAAAATGGGTACAGAGGATAATGAGTTTAAAGTAGCCTAAAGACTGCCAGCTAAATTTGCAGGTATTGATCCATAATCTAAATTCCATGCAGGAGATTGTAATCTTTTTTTTATTACGGACTGCGTTCTGTTATGTTTTGTTTTGTTAATTAGTGTTCCCTATATTCAAGCCATCTGTGCCAGTTTCGGTTTTGTTAGTCGTTTCTTATTATTCAACTATAGTCCTATTCTCCGCCCCTCCTCTTGTGTTTCCTCCCCTTGCTTTGCACACTTGTATCCACTTTGTTAATTGTTATCTTTGTGTATTTAAGCTCCTGGTTCTCATCTTCCCATTGCTAGACTGTTATCCTCTGTCTTTTGTGTTTAATTCTTGAGTTAAAATCAGCTAATGTGTTAAAAAGACTCAGAAAAATTATTATCATATGCTTTTCCTGAAATCACCTTCATTTGTTAGGCAAGGTATTATGATTTCAAGTAATAATTGGTGTGAAACTGCTACACATTCCAAAGTCCAGAAACCTTAAAGTGATGTTAGCGTACGGCACATATATTGTGATGGAAAAAAAACATGAATAAAAGACTCTTTTTTTCAATATTACTTTTTTCATGCAGAAATACGGATTTAACAGCACAGTAACAGAACTTTTAACAAAATAATCAGTGAATGATGGAAAAACATCTGAAAAGACACATAATCTATACCTCCCCCTGGTGGCTCAGTGGCAGCAGTTCCAAACCAATTACACCTACATCCTTTCTTGACTGACCATGATTCCCATAACTTTGCAGGTGATTTGTTCATGAAGGGAACAAACTGAGACTTTTGAAAATCATTTAACACTGATATAGATACTCAATACATAGGCATGCAAAATATTAAATTGAAAAAATGTTTTAACCGAGATTTTCATGGCAACCCTGACCACATTTTTGTGATGGATGTGTCAACATATTTTAACTATATAAAATAATGGACTCCACAAAAAACTGCATGGTGCATTCGTGAATAAATCAGTGTTAATGGTAGATTAACTGCGTGACTTTTGGATGCTTAACAACAATTTGCAATTTCATTTTGGGAAATGCTTGTATTTGGTTCATTACTAGCCACATGAGGACATGAAATTAACCCGGGGTAATGTTATGACCCTTTTTCATCAATAATGATAAAAATATTTATTTGAGACACTCCCACACCACCGCACAAAACTGTGGGCATCGTTGCAACGTCTGATATGGTGTGACTGCAACCTTACTGATTCATCAAGCATTCTCTGACCAGTCAGACATCCCCAAATCTGGCCCTCGAATCCAAATCCAGCCTAGGTGTTCTCCCCCTCAGGGCAATTAACTGAGCAATTATCACCACTGATTGACCAGGCTGCCATTGCTCCTGACTCTCAGGTAGAGGGAGGGTGGAAGACCAGCAGTTCTCGGCCCTCGGGGACCGTGATTTGCGGAACCCTGGCCACTCATTTCAAACTTCGTCAAGTCCAATTCAGGAAAGTGCGGCAGGAGTGAGGCTAGCCACAAAATGTTGAGAACTGAGTGCCCTCTAGTGGTAATTTTGAGAAAGAAAAAAAATTGCTTGTTTCTGTCTCTGTTGCAGAGTATGTTTGTCCTGGTTGACTTAGTTAATGTAAAGCTTGACGTCATAGATAATCTTTCTTCTTCGTAATACATGACTTGTTTTATTTTTAAAATTTCATAAATATGTTAGTGAAAAGGTGCATTTATGGCCGGCCTCAATTCTGACTGGTGGGATAAAGTGTTGTCTGAGTCTCTGCGTACATATCCCTGCATTGCCACTCTCTCTCTCTCTCTCTCATCAGTCATTGTACTCAAGTCTTATAAATTACTCAGTTTCATCATGTGGTGCTTTTACCTACAAGCCCAATTCCAAAATAGTTGGGACGAAGTGTAAATTGAGAATAAAATCAAAATGCAATGACTTTAAGATCACATGAGCCAATATGTTATTTACAATAGAACATAGATAACATTTCAAATGTTGAAACTGAGACTTTTATCATTTTTATCCACAAAATGAGCTTATTTCAAATTTTCTGGCTGCAACAGGTCTCAGAAAAGTTGGGACACAGGCAAAAAAAAAGACTGAAAAAGCAATTAATCTATAAGAGAATCAGCTGAAAGAACATTTAGCAAGTAATTAAGTTAACTGGCATCAGGTGTGCAACATGATTGGCTATAAAAGGGATGTCTTAGAGAGGCTGAGTCTCTCAGAAGTAAAGATGGCCAGAGGCTCTCCAACCTGTGAAGTCTTGCGTAAAAAAAATGTGGAATACTTTAAAAACAATGTTCCTCAATGTCAAATTGCAAAGGCTTTGAAGGTTTCATCATCGACAGTGTATAATATCATCAAAAGATTCACAGAAAATGGAAAAATATCTGTGCGTTAGGGACAAGGCCAAAGACCTTTACTGGATGCCCATGATCTTTGGGCCCTCAGACACCACTGCATCACTCACCGGCATGATTCTGTCATTGACATTACTAAATGGGCCCAGGAACACTTCAAAGAAACCACTGTCAGTAAACACAGTCCGTCGTGCCATCCACAGATGCCACCTAAAACTCTATCATGCAAAAAGGAAGCCATTGTTGAGCGCCACCATGTTCTGTGGGCTAAGACTCATTTAAAATGGACTGTAGCAAAGTGGCAAAGTGTCCTGTGGTCAGACGAGTCCAAATTTGACATTCTTGTTGGAAATCATGAGCGTTGTGTCCTTCGGGCTAAAGAGGAGAAAGACCACCCCTCCTGTTATCAGCATTCAATTCAAAAGCCAGCATCTCTGCTGGTATGGGGATGCATTAGTGCATATGGTGTGGAACACTTGCATGTCTTAAAAAGCACCATGAATGCTGAAAGGTATATAAAGGTTTTAGAGCAACATATGCCCCCCTCCAGACGACATCTATTCCAGGGAAGGCCTTGGGTATTTCAGCAGGACAATGCAAAACCACATACTGCAGCTATTACAACAACATGGCTTCTTAGTAGAAGACTCCGTGTGCTGAACTGGCCTGCCTGCAGTCCTGATCTTTCACCGATTGAGAAGATTTGGCGCATAATTAAATGAAAAGTCTGTCAAAGGAGACCCAAAACTCTCCAGCAGCTGGAAGCCTGTATTAAACAAGAGTGGGATCAAATTCCAATGGCTAAACTCAAGAAGCTTGTCCCCTCAATGCCCAGACGCCACCGCTCTGTGTTAAAAAGAAGAGGGGATGCTACACCACGGTAAACAGGCCCCTGTCCCAACTTTTTTGAGACCTGTAGCTGCCATCAAATTTGAAATGAGCTCATTTTATGGATAAAATTGTAAAATTTCTCAGTTTCAACATTTGCTATGTTATCTCTGTTCTATTGTGAATAAAATACTGGATGGTGTGATTTGAAAGTCATTGCGTTTTGATTTTATTCACAATTTATACTTTGTCCCAACTATTTCGGAATTGGGGTAGTATATTGTCACCTTCTTATGAGGTACTGGTTGACTGACTGACTGACTGACTGGCAACCCAAGCAAGGAACAATTCTTCATGGAGCTGGCAGAAGTGCACTCATGAACCATAACTACTCTTACTTTTCGTTTGTATCTAATTACAGTATGTATGTATGTCAGTACAAACCCAACGCCAAAAAAATTAGCATATCATGAAAAATGTAAACACAATCAAAAAGGAGTGATTTTAAATGTGAATTTATGCCTACTATATTGAAAACACTACGACACATTATTTGACGTTTCAATTTGTGTATTCCATTGTTAATTGAAACTAGACTCATTTCAAATCTGGTGACTGAAACAAACTTCAAAAAAGAGGTAATTTAGGATTAGAAATAATGTGACAAGCTGCAATAATGAGGTGGTGTAAAACAAATGAGTCAATTGTGTTATGGCGTTTAAGGAGCCTCATAAAAAGATCTATTACCTCAAGACCAAAGAGTGGTTCAGGCTCATCAATTTGCGAGATGGGGCTGTAACATTTTCTGTACTGTACTGTCCTGTGACATGGACCACTGTAATAACTATCCTGCTCCACTAGGGGACTGGTCCGGACCACTGTCCTGTTGATCACGGACCACTGCAGTAACTGTCCTGCTCCACTAGAGGGCTGGTCTGGACCACTGGTCCGCGTGTCTCGAGACAATGAAATTTCGCGGTCTTTACTGGCCTTGCACCAAGGTATGATCTCAGAACCACTGACTGTATAATCCATGCTCGGAATACTGCAATTACATCGTAAATGCCTGCTTTACCCTCAGCATTACTGTTGGCCAAATCATTTATATTGCCTGCCAGTTTCATAAATACATTGTTATGAATGTAATTGTTCAAAATATTTGATGCCGGTGAAATGAGCTAGTTACAATCAATGTGGTCTAGCAGTACGCAGGTCACTGCTTTTTTATACTGCACTACTCTGGCATATTAATAAACTAGCAAGTGACACCTGACAAAACCCAGTGAATACAAAGTAAAAAAAAAAAAAAATCACCAAGATTGCGTCGGTTTATTCAAAAAAATATGAATGCTCCCAACAGATTATTTTTATCAAGCCTAGCTGGAGAACATTAAAAATGATTGGCAGGTTTGGAAAGTTATGTTAATAAATTGCAGCCTGTTCATACATCGCTGTCGGCTGTTAATATTGGTTGATTATTGTGCTATCTTCCTGCACCATAAAAACGTAATTTTCAATAGAAGGCCATACTCAGGCAGACAGGAGTGATACAGCTTAATGATTTTATTCCTGAAACGGAGTTTTGATTAGCCCACAACTTTGTGTAGTTCATTTTAAAACGAGGTGGCCCTTTCCGAAAAGTAATTTGGCTTCATAGAAAACACTAGAAAATGACAATGGTTTTACCATTCAATCCTTGCGAGCAAAGGATAAAAATGTTTAGATTTTCGGTGGGGGCGGGGGGTGTTTTAGCCATGAGCGCTGTCCATCAGAAATTAGACTGAACTCACCCCACGACTTTAATATGGCCTAATTATGTAAGACCATCTACCGCAACTCGTAGTACAGTACATCGACCCAGATTAGCCATGAATAACTCGGTTCAGTGTTCATAGTGTGACTGTTGTTCCTACCAAGCTCATCATATTTATCAGAGAGCAACCTCTTGTTTTCATGTTTTTTACCCCTTGTCTTCGGAAACGGCCACCGCATATTCAAATTAGCCCGCACAAAGTTGTTATCAAAACTAAATTTTTTTTTTTTTTTTTTTTTTAATAAATTTGGCATCTCCAATCCCACCCGAATCTGGAATACCCAATTGGTGAACTATGTACAAGGCTTGCTCGTATGCGACCCCTTGCTGCCAATTCAGGAGAGTGTAGACAGTTCGCGGCTCTCCTCCAAAGCACGCGCCTGTCAACCACCGCTTCTTATACACTCATTGGTTGAATCTTCGCAAGTTCAGAACGAGGGTGGAGGATACCCGGACATGACCAGGCTTAGAATCTTCCTGACGAGCGCCAGTCTGGCCAACAGGAGGCGCTTGAGCAACGAACAAGGCAATTATTGTAATCCCTTCCCGGCAGTCCCTTCCCAATTTGCAACCCTGTAGCGCAATAGTCAATTGTGCGCTACTCTGAAAAAGCTGCCGACCACTGCCGGCTGGTACGAAGCGGGGCTCAAAACTAAATTTTAATGACATAATTAGGTCTATCGCACTGTTATAAATGGACTGAATTTTACAGTTAAATTAATGCATTGTGTCCTTGTTATTTTAACTGTAAGTAGAGTCCTGCGCGCATTTAACCGTTGGTTTACAGTTAACATACACGGAACCTGAGTTATAATCGGATTGTAAAATTACAGTTAAAAAAACTGGCAAAAAAGGTGCAAGTTTATAACAGTGCGGGCTATATTTCATTCTTCTCCCAGAGATCAGCCTTCTGCCTAAAATTGGGCTATATCTCTGTTCTGCTAAATGGAAGCACCACGATCTACTGAGATAAACACCGACTGAAAAGTGTTATTAGAATTAATTAATATAGCCTACTTACGATAATAACTTTTAATAAAACCAGATGAAAATAAAATAATAGGGCCTAACTCAAATTGTGTTAGCTTATGACCAAAAATCATAACGTTCTAAATAGATTATTTATTCATTTATTTTATTTTTATTTATTTTTTATGGCTAGTGAATATTGAAAAAAAGAGTAGTTGGCAAGTTATGATTGTATGTTGTATGTTGCTTGTATGAATTTTGGACCAACATCTGCTGCCATCTGGATGTCATCTATTCCATGAATGTTCCTGCATTTTCCAGCAAGACAACGGCAAACCACATTTCTCATGGACTACAAGTGCATGGCTGTGTATGCTGAGAGTACAGGTGCTAGATTGGCCTGCCTACATTACTACTCTGTCTTCGTTTGAGAATGTACAGTGTATTATGCTGCAAAATAAACTGCATCAAAAGGCCCTCGCAACTATGCATTTGAAGACCTGTATAATATACGAATGGGGAAAATTCCACTTGCTGAACTTGACCTGCGGGTTTCTTCTGTGCCCAAATGCATAAGGAGTGTCATTGAAAGAGATGGTACTGTTAAGCAGGGGTAAACAATTGATTCTGTACCCACTTTTTTGGTCTCTGTTGCAGTCATCACATTACGTTTTCAATTAGCAATGAAGTTTCATGTGAAACCATAAAAAATGTGTTGTAGTATTTTAAATATAACAGAATGTGAATATTCATATCAGCCCTTTTGATTTTATATACATTTTCCATCATGTGCCAGCTCCTTCAGAATTGTGCATGCATGTGTGGCAGGCCGAAGGAGGGCCCAGGCGAGAAATTGAACCCCAGACTCCCAAGTAAGAGTCACACGCACTGACCACATCGCCAAAGAGCCAAGGTAGCCAGGGTGCATACTTATTAGGAGGCATTTCTAGTGACAGCTCCCCCTCTTTCGGGAGCGTGTCCTCACACTCATTGCCTGCCACATTCTGGCGTAATCGGCAGGATTCTGGGAATCCCAACGGATGGCAGCATGTGTAAAGCATGGAGCATGAGGACACGCTCCCGAAAGAGGGGGAGAGATGTGACAGTTGATGGGTCCTGTAACTAGAAATGCCTCCTAATAAGCATGTGCCCTGGCTACCTTGCCAATGAGCCTGGCTCTTTGGTAATGTGGTCAGCACGTGACTCTTAACTGAAAGTCTGGGGTTCATTTTCCTGCCTGGGCCCTCCTTCGGCCTGCCACGCATACATACACACATACACATACAGACATACAGTATGTACATATCAAGGGCTTGCCACACAGTCAATCTAAGAGACAACACAGAGCAGAGAGTTAGGTCAGCAGGAATAAAATATTATATACACCAAAAATCTTTGTTTTTTCTTCATGATAACATACTTTGCTTACTTTTTTTGGAATTTTGAAGCAGCAGTCTTGTGCTTATGGTGCAACCAGGATGTAAACAGCCCTAGTCATGCGACCTCTTTTCACCTCTTTTCTCTTTGAGATTTTGAAATAGTTAATTCTGCCTCTGAAGCTCTGCATCTTAAGAGAGCCAAATTCTCTGATGGCCTGTCAACTGCCACAGACCAATTTTATTGTGCACATAACATTTCAAGAGAAATCTTCATCTGGAAAGAGAGGCTATCAGCTCATTGAAGACAACTATGTAACTTAGTAGAGATTAGAGGAACCTGAACTGACCTGACTTGTGGAAGAACAAGGACACTTGAGCCCAGCCTCAAACCACAGAATATGAGGCCCATTGGTATTGCATTTCTGATTATTCCACAATCTGAGAGGACAGTAACCAATAGAAGAGTCACGATCGATCACGTTTTGGCCAATTGCAAAATGGTTCTGTGCATTTTCCCTCCCACACAGGAAGCTTCACTCTTATCAGTCAGCAGTTTGCTTTCTGGCTTTTGATCAAAGTGCTTGCAAATCTCCTGCCAGAGTGGGAATCAGTGCAGTCAGCAGGGGGGGGTTTGCCAGTGTTTGGGCAGCTTTACCAAATCGCATAGCTTGGGACTGACATGGCACCTGCCGTGCTTCTCTTCCTCGTGGCATTACTCCCAGGCTCTACAGCATTCATGAGGTCTCCATTAGAAGAGGTAAGAGGGGGAGAAAAACAGCTGGCTCCCTGAGCAATTGGAAAGACTGTTTAGATAATGACAGATGACCATTGCATTGGTAAAGTACATTGACCTTTTCAGCTTTTGTTTCTATCTCTTTTCTTTCTCTTTATCCTCTTGATGATAATAATTTACTTTGGATGGGACCGGTAGTACATTTTATAACAGAAAATTGCATCTATTTCAGAAAATGCACAGTAAAAGACATAGGCTGGTTCGGGAAATTGAATATCAGGAAGTTTAGCCTCTCCATTTTGAGTTTGACGGCACAATTTACATGCCAATTAGGCAGGAATTTGTGTTTACATTGCAGAAGGTGATGGTCTAGCTTGTCCGAGAGCTTTTCACAAACTTTTAAATTTCACCTTTTTAGAGATTTCTTCAATCTTTGGTCCAACAAAACGTGTTGTTTTATTTTGGCTCTTCATCGACAGACTCAGGTATGTGGAGCTCCAAGGCTGAAGGCTGTGAGTCAGCTCTGAGAGACCTCAGCCCACTCGCAGCACTGTGTTTAGACAAACTGTCTTTTGACTTGGTTGAGCACTGATTTCGTATTTCATGACTCAGAAGTTAAAATTTCAACTGAGGCACTCTCTCACGGTTCCCTTAAAATGAAGGGATGGGGTGAGCCTCTGTAGCTTGAGTGTGAACCCAGTGATATTAATAAATAATGGGCAAAAGTGTAGGCTGTGGAAGTGAATGTTTATAATAGATAATACTGAGAAAGTACATCTTTCCACTGACATTCCAACTGCAAACACAGAATAAACTGACCTATCCCTCAGTTCCGGAGTTTCAGGTGGTATGGCTCAGCTGTACTGCAGTGAGGCTGTCCACGGGGCCAAAGCAGTGTACCTTCCAGGCTCTGGAGAAGCGCTATGTGCTGGGACGAAAGCAGGACAGCCAGCCCTTCTCCTGCACCTCCATGATGGAGAGGCAGCTGAACTCCTCTCTGAGTGTGGTGAGGAGGGGCCCAGGAATCTGCTGTGAGCAGCTCAGTGTTCTTCAGCCGCACCACGTCAGGGGCCTGCTCTCTCTTTGTGGAGGGACACTGGTGAGGGACCCTATCTACAGTACAGCGGATAGTGGCACAGCTTTCTGTTGTCCATCCCATGTACACACTATACCTCTTCCCCTTACCCTCTTCCGTCTCTCTCCTTCTCCGTACATTTTCTCATTTTCTCTTTTCTTCTAGGTTCTATGCCTGTCCACTTCTCCCTCTATATCAACCTCTCTCTCCCTCTTCGCTCTTTCTCTCGGTTCCCACTTAAATAGTCTAAATCATTACATTTCATTTTACGCACCCTGATTCAATTCATATCAACACAAAGACAGCTAGTTTCATCTCATTTTCTTTTTTCCCTTCACATCATCTACTCATTATTCACGTGTGAAATTTCACAGCACATCTGTCCAGCAAATGCTCAGCCCATCCATCATCTGTCCTCACGCATGGCCTCTCTCCCACTCAGTTTGTGATGGATTCAACTCAAATAATTGTGCTTTGTTACTATACGGAGCAGGTGCAATCCGTTCACATAGCGAAATAAGCCTAGGTCTTCCTGCTGAAGTTGGACGACAGCAGCCAGGAATGATTACATCTGAAGCTAAATGAGTCGCAAAGTTCCAGGTGATATTCAACATTCAAAATCGGGACAAACAAATGGCAGGATCCTGATGAAAAGAAAAGAATTATATATATATATATATATATATATATATATATATATAAAATTTTTAACCCTTTGTTGCATTTTGCCCAACATTTTGGACATATTTTAAGTGGGGTTTATGCCATCTACGCTCATAGACACCCTGAAAACAAAATAAAGGCAGACTGACCACCCTCTTGTACCCCTCCCAAAAACAATATTGCACCAAATCCCATCAAATTTTCCCAAACGTACACTTGATATCCAATTTTAACATACTGGAGGTATTTGTTCATATGCAACAAAGAGTTAATTTTATTTTACATTTTATTCTTTTTTTTTTAGCAAGGCATTGTGCTGGATGGACACAGAAGACTCAACATTCAGCCGGTGCTAAGCAGGCATGAGCACCTGACCATCAATGCCTCTGTTAGCACAGACAAACCAGGGATGCCACACCTTGTGTTCAACCAACACCTTCCCATGGACACCCTACGGCTCCCTCGCCTGTGTGAGTGCATTCAGACATTAAGGGAGATGGTATTGATAGGGAATGCAAATTCATGAACAACTGGGATTCAGGCATTAGTTATTTAAGATCAATGTCCAATTTAGCATACCTGTGGTTGTCTGACCAAGACAAATCGTCAAAAGATGTTTGCACCATTGTTTTCATAGGTTCACATTACAAATGCAAATGACAGGTTTCCAAGTATTTTCATTGTGGGCATTGAAGTACTGCTATGCGAGAACCTTTTCAGTTATGCCATTTTTCCATCAATAGGTATGTATGTAATAATTCAGCTCTTGTGTACAATGCGTTCATGTATATATTTCTGCATATACAACGTTATACTTATTTATATACTGTACTTATTTTTTATGAGCAGTTATGATTGTTTTCAAATTATTTTACTCACTGAGCGAAATAATCAGAAAATAATTATGTATTTACTTGATATCTTGCTTGGAATAGCTGAACACTTCTATTACAGAGCAAGACACAAACATGGATTGTACTCAGTGCTTAACTTACAAATCAAGGGGGAACTAGAATTACAACTGCCCTTGTGAGCGAGGAGACCAAAGCGTATCTGAGATTTATATCACAGGCAACACATAGATTGTTATTCACACAAAGCTATTTCTTTTCACTTTGTGATTTGCTGGATCCACTGCCATAGTTTTTTATTTTGGCCTAGCAGAACTCAACACAATTAAGCACTGATGGCACCAGTCATAATGTTAACAGCGAATGCTTTAGTGTCGTACTTGGCTGGTTTCCACATCTTTCCCTTTTCTATTACTGTCTTTCATTTTCTCTCCACTGGCACAGCATCTGCCCATCTCACTGCTGGCCCCAGGCGGATGCTGAGGGCAGCCATGATGCCTGAGGTCACTCACTTGGAGCTGCTGGTTGTTGTCGGCCCAGATGTACAGAAGATACACAAGCAAGACACGGAGAGATACATCCTGACCAACCTCAACATTGTAAGTGTGACCAATCAGCTGCATCATGAGCTTTGACTCATGTTAACATCCTGAATACTGATCTTTGCTGGCCGTGCAGGCATCTGAGCTTCTGAGGGACGTGACATTGGGAGCCAACCTAAGGGTGCACCTGGTCCGCATGATCATCCTCACTGAGCCAGAGGTGAGCAGGACAGGGGTAACTATGTGGGTCCGAAGGGTTGCGTGAGCTATCTCGCTTTGCTCGTTGATTGTTCTGGTCACTGTGCCTTCTGTTTCAGCCAGAAATTCAGATGTCCGACAACATCACCTCCTCCCTAATGAGCGTTTGCCAGTGGGGTCACAGGATCAACCCCCTGAATGACACAGACCCTCTGCATGCTGACCTCCTGCTTTATATCACACGGTAGGCCTACACAGAGGCTCACTTACTACTGTTACCATGTTTCTGCCAAAGCTACTACCAGAAGCCCTCCCCTCCATCATCTGGATTGGCTTATTCACTCAATTCTTCGAGCAGGTAAAGCAATTTATGATGCAAAGGCATAGCAGAATTTTGACTTTCTGGCCCCGGAGGTCTTATTTATAAAAATTTACATGGATGTCAAACCTAAATTTTGCATTTTCCCAAAAAAGAAAAAAGGCGTATAGTAAAATATGTCTTAATTAATAAAACCATGCGTTAGCTAAACAATGCAGTTTTTATTGAATTAATCAGGGTTAACTTGGAATTTTTCATAGTGCATAATATGATTAATTTTGCTTGTTTTTAATCGCCAGACTGTTTATTATAAATCTGAAATAATTTCTGCGCCTACACCCTGTTTATAAATGATGTCCCAGGGCATTTTCCTCCTCTGCTTTCTGCACATACAGTAAAATAAGCAGAGCTGAATGTCATATTGCGCAATACGCCCTGCTGCAGGGAGATTATCATTGGGATTTTCTCTTCCTGGCGAGATGTTTTCTGTGGCCAACAGGTTTGATCTGAAGCTCCCTGATGGAAACAAGCAGGTGAGGGGAGTGGCCCAGCTGGGAGGGGCCTGCTCCAGCCAATGGAGTTGTGTGATCACAGAAGACACAGGCTTTGATCTTGGCATCACCATTGCCCATGAAATAGGACACAGGTGGAGTGCAAAAAAGGATCTTCTTTGAAGTTTCGACTTATCCAATCATCTTCAAATTTCTGAAAATTCAGTTCACGAGGCTGGCCGTCAACATCATTTGTACATCTGCTGTAGCTTAGTCTCTTGACACTTCATACATTCGTACAGTAGCCATATCAATGTTTGCAATGAACTGTATGAGTTAAAACAATCTAAAACTTTTGCTTCAATTACTTTCCTGGCAGCTTTGGCATTAATCATGACGGAACTGGAAATACCTGCAGCAGCAGTGGGTACATGATGGCATCTGATGGTGGCTACAACAGCGTGGACCTAACCTGGTCACAGTGCAGTCGCATCCAGCTCCAACACTTCTTCAGGTGCTGCCCGTCATGTGGCTGTGAAGACAGTATCATCACACTGTAGCATTGATTTATTGGGACTGGTCCTACATAGCCATGGGGTTTGCTGGTTTCTCATTTTACTCATTTATTATACTCTTACACAGTGGGTGACCCCTTAGGGGATAGCGCTGTGAAAATATATATACAGAGAGAACTCATCCGCACAGTAATGAAAACAAATCAACGAAAAGGTTTTTTAGCAAAGGCAGATTTACTTGATTCTCGGAAAAAAACCCCTCTGTTTCATGCTGTGAATATCCATGGTATCAGCACCATGCTGTGGAGTGGACACTTACAAGCACCAGGAGTAATGAGTTAATTGAACCTAGATGTGTATGTTTACTTCATCAGTAAGCCTGACACTAATCTCATTCTCTGCCAGATCAAATGACACATTGATCAGCCGAAGCAGTTGATTACACTATATACTCACACCAAGAAAATTCTTAGGTCATTATTGGTCGCTGAAGTGAAGATAAAAGCATAAAATGGATCAGCGGACCCTGAAAAAAGTTGGGGACACCTGGTGCTGTCTTGTATTTGAGACAAAGATCAGTGTGAGGGTTAAAATTTTTTTTTAAGTCTTTCAGCCGAGTGGTTACTATCGCTATAACCTTTTAGCAGGGTGGCTAAAATAATTCCAGTCTCTGACAGTTGCCTGGTGCTGTTGCAGCACAGGCAGCGCAGATTGTGTGCAAGACCTGCCAGTGACTGGGGGGACCTTGCAGGACTGGAAGCCGGGGCTGTACTATGGGATGGATGACCAGTGCCGGATCGCATTTGGCAGCACTGCCAGAGCCTGCTCTTTCACACATGCTGAAATGGTGAGTACTGCCCACAGCTCACTTATGCACAGACGTGGGTTGGTGAAGCAACAATTTATCCTCACTTTCACTTTAGACAGGGATCTCAGATGCCCCTTTCACCTTCCTGTTCCGCAGGATGTGTGCCGCGTGCTGTCTTGTCACATCTCCGAGGGCGACCACAGCTCCTGCACACGCCTCTTAATCCCCCTACTGGATGGAACAGAATGTGCGCCAAGCAAGGTAACACCCTCTCAACAAAGGAGATGCATATCAGAGCACAGGTTTGGATCTCAGAGTTGTAACAGCCAGATGTCACCATCTGCCAGTCGATGAGGTCACCAAATTTGCACATTTGTTTTTTGGCTGGTCAGGCACAGTCCAGTCCTACATCCGCAGATGTCTGTGCCTCAGTGAGTTAGTGAGTTACTGATGAAGTTACACCCTTCATCAGCTGGCCGAGTCCACTTTCCCTACCAGCCATCGCCCTTTCAAACATTGACGGAAGTCCGTGGCTTGCCATAATTTGCAAAACACCATAAACGGTCAGGTCAATTACAGAGGCAGCCAATGGGCAGAAAGCAGGGAGGAGGTAAAACATGCCTTTAAACTGATAATTATTCTTGATTGGTTTTCAATAATTTTTCTTGATTAAAGATACTTTAACTCACCTCTTTCAGGTGTCCCCAATTCTCTTTGTTAAGAAAAGAAATAAAGTGCGTCATTTGGATACAAAAAGTCCACATTTCAATTTTTGTTTTCACTTAAACAATCATGAAGCGTAGGTTTGATGGATATGACAAAAGTTAACATGGAAAATCCAGAGTAGTTTTTCTTTTTTTTTTATGAAGGGTAGCTTCTGAAGGCAAGTGAAGAAAACATTTTTATCGAATATATTATTTGCTCGCCATAACATTTTGTGGAAAAGGTAACCATGTGTTTATCTACCAATTATTCATTTTGTTGGAAATGGGTTGATCAAGAACAATGAGTGAAAATGGGTCAATAATCGTCCGTTTCAAGGGATGTTTTCCGTCCCCTCCGTTTTCTGTTCAGCCGCCACCACTGGTCAATTATTAGGTTTTGACCTAGTCTCTTTGAAATACTGAGCTGGAAATGTGTTTTTTGAATGTTATTTTCTCCTGCAATGCATAGTGGTGCCTGAAGGGGCGCTGCGTGTCCCCCTCCGAGCTGAGCTCCCCCATGGTGGTGCACGGCTCCTGGTCCAGCTGGTCCGAGTTCTCCTCCTGCTCGCGGAGCTGCGGAGGAGGAGTCACCTCCCGCAGGAGGCAGTGTAACAATCCTCGGTAATCACAGCGGTGAACTGAGTGAAAATAGACCAGCTGAAAAAAGCTATTTAAATGAAAAACATAAGTGCACTCAAAATCCAGTATGATGTGAGGAGTGATATATTGTTCAACTATACAAAGTGTTATAAATTTATTGCATCACAGTCAGTGTCAAAAGTGTTGACTCACTGCTGTACAGCTGAATATTTAAGCAATTATCCTTACATACCTCCACAAAGTGGTAAAATGTCAATATTCAAACCTTATTATTCGAACAAAATCCAAACCTGTGGCATTGTTAAAGTTAAACTATGTCAACAACAACTTTACACGACTAGGCTGCTGCAAATTTGGAGCTTTAGGTTACTGCAAGTACTTCTTATTTTAAAAGCATCACGCAATCAGTCGAATTGATTTGGACTATATTTCAATTTTGTTGGATCGCACTGAACTGTGTTACATTAATGGAATCAATACTCTAATCCAGTGTAAAAAGGAAGATGTGAACAGCAGCCCTTCCTCTGTATCTGAATCACTGCAGGCCTGCGTTCGGAGGGAAACAGTGCGAGGGGAGGGACACTGAAGCTGAACTTTGTAACAGGCAGGTAGGTTCCAGAGGTTGTGTTGACTCTGTGCCTGGAGTTGGCTCTGTTTGTGGGTGCATGTGAGTCAAGCTGACAGTCTGCATTCCTAAAATCTTACAAGCTGGAGCACTGAAGCAATACAACAGAAATTAGAGTGGGACTCTGTGAGCACCGACCCTCACCAAGGCCTATAGTTCACCCTTCTATGATATGCAAATCTAGCCCAATAAGTTATCTTATCTAGCCTGATAAGTCAGTGACCGTTGGGAGCGACCAGCACTTTATCAGTATGGATTCTAGGCTAATGCAAATCTGCAAGGACAGCAATCGTATTTCTACATTCAACTTTACTGCCATCTACTGGATTTTAAGATGTATGGCATTTACTCCATGTTGGTGGCCAAATGCTATCTTGCCGTTTTAATGAAAATGAGAAATAATTTGTGCATCAACCCCTTGATTCAGATCTGCTAAAAATTTTAATGGGTTCTTCCTTAGCCCATGCTTCACCCTTCCTTCAATTTTTGAAAAAATTAGTCCTGCAGTTTTTTCCGTAATCCAAGTAAATAGCCAACAAATTGATGAACATGTCTGATCACATAACGTCTTTGGCAAAGGTAATTATATCAGTGCCCAAATACTCACTCATTGTACCGCTAACTGACACATATACATACACACAGGCACAGACACAGTATACAGTATCTATGTGATGTTTGTCCATCTGTATGTGGCACACAGCCCTGCGCGAACACACAGCTGAGATTCATGGAGGAGCAGTGCTCCCTGACAGACCTGCAGCCCCTCTCTCTGACCCCTGGTGCTTCCTCCCTGTACACATGGATCCCTGCTGTGGGCCTCATCACAGGTGAGCCTATCCATATCTATTCAGGGAAACAAACAGGGGTATGATTCCTGCACTGGGGCCGCAGATAAATGTCTCAGAGGCTTGAATCCAGACCAAACTTGATAATCCTCCCTTTCAGGAGATTCTCAGTGTAAGCTCATGTGCCGACCCCACGGAGAGGAGTTCATGGTCAGTCGGGGGTCAGAGTTCACCGATGGAACCCGCTGTGAGCCTGACACCCCCGCCCCACCGGGCACAGTCACTGCATGTCTTGGGGGAAAGTGCCAGGTAGCACGGACCACAATGAATGTTTGGTTAAACATTTAATACATTGTATATGGTTTTAATTGGGATTTCAGTATGTCCAACTACCATGCCTTAAAATCACAAGATCAGAATTAAATGCCTGAAAAGTGATAATGCCGGCATTCACTCTGGGTTATGTGTTACATGACTTTAACATACCTGCAAAAATATAGTGTTATGAATATATGATAAGATATTAACACAAAGATTCAACAAAAACCATAAGAAATCAATTATTTCTCAGTCAGTACTGTCCAAGAAAACAAAATGCAGCGTCACTCTTCAAGTTATGTTAGATGGATCTCCTATATTTTTGTTTACTCTCTCTTGGCCTCTCTGTCCCACTCTCACTGTCTCAAATGAACTCACACACTGACACACATGCATATTAGCCGTTTGGCTGTGACGGCTTCTTGCTCTCCAGGAAGGAGGAGGATGTGTGTGGGGTGTGTGGTGGAGATGGATCCACCTGTGCCCTGGTTTCTGACTCATACACAGAGGGCGAGGCCCGAGGTGAGAGGAGAGACGCCGTTTACCCCCTACTCAGTATTTCCCAAGTGGAAAGGCCACGGTCATGAATCATTCCCCATTTGTATTTTCCAGAGTACGTCACCTTCCTGACGCTTCCAATGAACACCACGCGTGTTCATATTGTCAACACAAAACCTGTGTTCACACACCTGGGTGAGTGACAGAGCTGGAGAGAAAAACTGAAATAATTACTGAAATGAGGCTTATCTGACTGAGAGCTTCATTTTCAAGTATTTTACACTCAAACTAAGAACATGAGTAATATGGCTGCACGTGATATTTATGAGTGTGTTTCGATAGCGGTGTTGGTCCAGGGCAGGTATGTGGTGGCTGGAGGTGGTAGCGTAGCTTTGAACATCACCCACCCCACCGCCCTGGAGGACAGCCAGCTCACCTATCGCCTGTACATGACGTCCGACGGCCTGCCTCAGAGGGAGGAGATACAGCTGGCTGGGCCTGTATTAGAGGAGACACACATCCAGGTACTCAAAAATGCACATAGATAGAAATTACTACACACACTTCCAGGTGAACACACACTCACATTATTGTGGGCACATCCATATTCTACCTGTTCTGCCCACAGGTCTACCGGAAGTATAGCAAGGGATATGGAGAAATGACCAATCCAAACATCACATACTCCATGTATGTGCCTGGGGGCCAGGCTAAGCAGGGTGCACCCAGGGGTGTTTGGACAACAGTGACATCACCCTGCTCTGTCACCTGCGGGTCAGGTAAAAAGCCCAGAAAAGAGGACAAATGAGTGAAAAGACTTTATTTCTGCTCCTAGATAAGAGTGGTGCTGTGCTGTATTATGGCTGAGAAAAAACAATCACAGTCAACTGGTGCATATTAATGAAGTCACTTTCTCAAATAGCGAGAACTAGTAATATAGCTCCCAATAATGAGGGCTACTGGTTTTACTCTCCCTAATTGAAGTTTTGGATTATTTCTTTTATCTCATTCACACAGGAATCCAGGAATCCACTGCCATTTGTGTGGACAGAGGCACTCAGGAGCATTTAGAGGAGGCATTCTGTGAAGCAGCTGATCGACCCACCTCAGTTCCTACTCCCTGTCACCTTCCGGCCTGCCCGCCCTAGTACTGCCCACTCTCTCCGCCACACCAGTGCTGATCACATGACCCATATCTTATGTGACATCATCTGTAAGAATTATGAATTGTCAGAGGTGGAAAATTTAGATTCAGAGGTGACCTCCACAATATTTATTCAAGTCACCTGGATTTGATTAGTAGCATTAGCTCGTTAGCCCAGACCTAAAGATATTATGAGCAAAATTGTCAAAAAATTAGCCAGCTGGGTCCATATGACAGGAAGGAATGCACAGCAGGACTTTTAAATTCTGACCCCTGGATGACCACCTAATCCTCACTG
Source organism: Gymnothorax javanicus (assembly GCA_029692085.1). Classification (NCBI taxonomy): domain Eukaryota; kingdom Metazoa; phylum Chordata; class Actinopteri; order Anguilliformes; family Muraenidae; genus Gymnothorax; species Gymnothorax javanicus. The sequence continues at coordinate 50,506,905 of CM056194.1, forward strand.
TTTCTTAAGTTCAGCTTTTGCCAACCACTGGTGTCTGCCAGACAAACACAGTCCATTTGAGTTAAGCTCTTTAAGTGTGATCAATAATCTGTATCAGTGATATTTTTATAATCATGTTCGTACAACATTAAAGGCACTTCTGTCTAAGTTAAAATAATGTTACACGAACATGATATCTTCAATACTTGCAGAAGGCTCCAGAATTATTGGCACCCTGACTGGAAATGCGTAAAAATACTACAAAAAAATAAAAAATAAAATAACGTGATGGAGATGAACCCAAAATGCCAAATGCAAAAACTAATGTACCTCATTAAGGTTTCAGTGGAGCAAAACAAAATAACTCATTTATTTAAATAGCAATTTCTCCCACATCAAGTTTTCACAATTAATGGCACCTCTGGTTCAGCACTTAGTTCAACCAACTTAAGAACGGATACCAGCTTGGGGTTTTTCGGTTCTGTTTTACAAGGTTATGGCACACATTAGTAAGGATTTTGCAGATGCATTCATGATCAGTCTCATTCCTAAGTTTGATCTCAGCAACTGACCTTTTCAGTTCCACCCACAGGTCTTTGATGGGACTGATGTCTGATGACTGAGATAACAGATGCAGAACAATGTTTTTTTTTTTTTTTTTTTTTTGCCATGAAACCAATTCTGCATGGATTATGAGGTGTGCTTTGGGTTATTGTCTCACCTGAAAGTTCACCTAGGACTAAGTCTCAGCCCTCTGGCGAAGGCAACCAGATTATCTTGATACGTGGTGGAATCCATTGAGCCATTGATAGTATTCAGTGTCCCTGGACCTCAAGTATTAACACAGCCCCAAAACATTACTGGTCCTTCACATTTTACAATGCGTATGAGGCGCCTTTCCTTGTTAGGGTTAGATGGCAACAATGCAGATGTTATATCTGACCGAAATCTTTAATTTTGGTCTCATCTGACCACAGCGGCTTGTGGTCCGATGATTGCGGTCAACTGTGGTCAGAACCACCAACCACAAAGTTGAATATGTTGGTCAGATGCAGCAGCAGCATTCTTGGCTTTGAAATAGAGACACTTACGAGGAGAGGCACCTTATACCGACAGTTGGTTCCAATGAAACCTTCATAAAGTACAGTGCTTCTTGCAAACCCCAATTCCATTGAAGTTGGGATGTTGTCAAGTCAAGGCAAGTCAAGTCAAGTTTATTTATAAAGCACATTTAAAACAATAGATGTTGAACCAAAGTGCTGTACAATGACAATTGGCAAAGAATAAAATGGGAAAACTAAAACATTAATAAAAATTAATAAAACTGTTAAACGAAATCACCATCAATAAAAGAATGTACATATAAGCAAACAGAAGTGAATAAGTTAATAAATAAAGATAACATAAAGTGCACACAATTAATAGCGACAGTTAAATGACAAGCATAAAAGCAAGACAGGAAAAACAGCACAATAAAAACTTGACACGACAAAACAGATGAACAAGCGAATTAAAAAGCAAGAGAGTAAAAATAGGTTTTCAAACGTGATTTAAAAATGGCAAGAGAAGGTGAAGACCTGATTTCCAGAGGTAGTTTATTCCACAGTTGAGGAGCAAGAACTGAAAAGGCGCGGTCACCTTTGGTTTTTAGGTTCGACCGAGGAACTGACAAGAGCAGTTTATTGGATGATCTTAGGGACCGTGCAGTGGAGTAGGGTAAGACAAGATCTGATATGTACCGTGGAGGCAAACCATGGAGAGCTTTAGAAACAAATAATAAAACTTTAAAATCAACTCAAAATTTAACCGGCAGCCAGTGCAGGGCTGCCAACTCAGGGGAGATATGGTCCCTCTTTCTTGACCCAGTCAAGAGCCGAGCTGCAGCGTTCTGAACTAACTGAAGTCGGGAGACTGTGAGATACCCAAGTACAGAGAATTACAATAATCCAACTGACATGTAATAAAAGCATGGATAACAGTCTCCAGGTCTGCTTGGGAGAGTAGAGGTTTTAATTTAGAAATACATCTGAGTTGTAAAAAGCTGCTCTTAACTACTGCACTAATTTGGTTCTCAAAACTGAGAGAAGAATCAAAGTAGACACCGAGATGTTTAATTACAGAGTGCGTGTTGACAGAGAGGAGACCAAGTTTTCCTTTAATGATTTCAGTCGAACCAGGGGGCCCAAAAATAATAACTTCTGTTTTTCCCTCATTTAATTGGAGAAAATTATTGTTTGTCCAAGTTTTGACATCATTTAAACAATTGACTAAGGGCTGCAAGCAGGAGGTATGATCAGGTCTCAGAGAAAGGTACAGCTGAGTATCATCAGCGTAACAATGGTACGAAACCTTGTGCTTCTGGAAAACAGAGCCCAGTGGGAGCATATACAGTGAAAACAAGAGGGGGCCTATAATGGACCGTTGAGGAACACCACAGGTGATTGCAGCTGAGGATGAGGACAGATTTCCTATCTGTACAGAAAATGACCGGTCCTTTAAATATGATGCAAACCAATCATGGGCAGTGCCCTGAATACCAACACTAAATTTAAGGCGGTCCAACAGAATGCCATGGTAAATTGTATCAAAGACCGCGGAAAGGTCCAGTAATACTAGCACAACACAGGACCCTGAATCGAGAGATAGTAACAGATCATTAGTCACTTTCAAAAGCGCTGACTCTGTACTATGTAAAGACCTAAAACCAGACTGAAACTTGTCAGTGATTTCATGTTGATTAAGATATGAAGAAAGCTGGTGAAAGACGACCTTCTCCAAAATTTTTGACAGAAATGGCAACTTACATATAGGTCTAAAATTATTTAGAACTGTACTGTCGAGATTAGGTTTTTTCAAGAGCGGCTGGACCACAGCTTGTTTGAAACTGAGCGGAACTGAACCATGCTGCAGACTAGTGTTTATAATCGCCATAATGCTGGGCCCAATGATAGGCAGTAGTTCTTTGAGGAGACGAGAAGGCAAGATATCCAGAGTGCAGTTTGTGGGATGCATATTTGAAACAATGTCACTGAGCTGAGAAAGAGAGATAGGCTGGAACTGGCTGAAAGAGCAGGATAGGGCAGTTAGTGCAGATGGGTCATCACTATAGGGAGAAATCTGAGAACGTATTTGATGGATCTTGTCTGTGAAAAACTTTAAAAAGACATTGCACGTGTTGGAAGTTGCATCCGCAAAAATGGGGGAAGAGGGATTGGTGAGTTCATGTATTGTACTAAACAGCACTTTTGGCCTATGTGAGTTCCTAGCAATAATATCAGAGAAATAGCTAGTTTTAGCTGATTTAACAGCATACTGGTATGATTTTGAACTATTAATTAAAATTTGATAGGAAACTTGAAGCTTGTCTTTTTTCCATTTGCGTTCTGCTTTTCTGCACGCCTGCCTGAGTGCGCGAGTAGTGCTGTTTAACCAAGGATGAGTTTGAGGTTTAGGTTTCCTAGGTTTCAGAGGAGCAACCTTGTTCAGAATATTAGCACGTAATGTGTTAAACTGGCCAGCAAGCTCATCAGAAGTAGTACAGGGAGAAGTAGTAGTTTTATGGTAATCATATTTATCAAGGTAAGTATCAGAAAAGAGCTTGACCATAGAAGAATTGATGGAGTGAGTGAGATAAAAACATTTGGGAGTGTGCAGAAGAGGGCAAGATAAAATAGAGTCAAACAGAACAGGTTTGTGATCAGAAATACCAGCATCTACAACCATAACACTGTCAACAGGAAAACCTAATGTGAACACCAGATCAAGAGTATGACCATGTTCATGCGTTCGGATCAGTACAGACTGTGTTAAATTAAAAAAGTCAACAAGATTCAAGAAGTCTTTCACCAGAGGCTTTGATTTACAGCAAATGTGAATGTTAAAATCCCCGATAATTAAAATCTTATCATTACGAGGCACAATGAAAGAAAGGAAATCAGAGAATTCTTGAATAAAATTCTTATTGAATTTAGGTGGTCTATAAACTAAAGCAACCAGTAAAGGGCTAGTAAGATCAACTGCAATTAATTGCACCTCAAAACTAGAGAACTGGTCAACTGACAGCTGCCTGCATTTATACTGCCCATTGAAAACTGTGGCCAAGCCAACACCTTTCCTGCTGGCCCTTGGGGAATTAAGGGGTGATCTGGGGTTAAATGGGCAAAATTTGATTATTTTTCCAAAAATTTTTTTTGAACAAAAATATTTTATAATAACCCACCTTTAATAATCACTAATTGCTACAAGGATTAAAAACTGAATTTTGCCATAAAATCATGATTTAAAAGCAACTGTGATGATGAAATTTATGCTTTTCACTCCAGGAAAGTGATAAACATTTGAATAATCAGATAATACAGTCTGAAAAATGGGTGTAAGCCACAGACAAAGACTGAACTCAACTTTTCAATGTGGTCTAATGCATTTTCCATTGATTTCCTAAGGTATAACTTTTTCCACGCTTCTCATGTTTGTGGCAGCCATAACTTTTTTATTTATCATTGAAAATCAATGAAATTTGGGCTGCAGGTACTTTACTTCATTAGAAATGCAATGACATAGGGAAATTTTGCCTATCTGTTATGCACTTTGAATATTTTGAGTATTCGTCAGATTCTGCGCAAAATAATTTCAAAATTTGAGTAAAATGCCCCAAAATCACAAAACTGATAAATTGGGCAAAGAATGACTATGTCATTGCATTTGGATAACCAATGGCTTTTAAATGATGAAAGAAAAACTGAATTCTATCATAGAGTTAAGAGGAATTGGTGCCAGAAGTTTTCTGCATATTTAATGAGCTTGCTCGGTTACCATAGCAACCGCATAAACAGAAAAATGCCAACTATTATCTTTTTTGGTGGTTATTACATATACCTCTTTAGATTAATTCTGAGTTGTTTCCTGGTGTCATTTTTCATTTAACCCTAGATCACCCCTTAAAAAAGCCACAATTAGGAGGAGAGAGTTCACACAGAGGGCTGGAGTCGCCGACGGTCAGCCAGGTTTCTGTTACAAATAAAAAGTTGTGTAAAACGTGAGTAAAACAGAATGCAATGATTTGCCAATCTCATAAACCCACATTTTATTCACAATAGAACAAAGACAACATATCTGATGTTGAAAGTGAGACATTTTACCATTTCATGAAAAATACTAGCTCATTCTGAATTTGATGGCAGCAACACATCTCAAAAAAGTTGGGACAGGGGCAACAAAAGGCTAGAAAAGTAAAAGGTAGGGGAGACTGGGGTCCGATGAGCCATGGGCACCACTGAGCCATATCACTATTTTGCGATCAATCGATGACAGAGCTGCTTAAAATAGGCAAAACATTTGACCATTGACTGATGAGTCATGGGGATAAATGAACCATATTACTATTTTGCCTATTTTAAACACCAGATAGATTTTCAGATAGATTAAATAAATCCTGGGTTCCAGTGGCCATTGGCCTTCTTAACAATTGACAGCACTGTGGTCATTTGGACTCCTGTTTTACCCTGTTTTTATAGTATGGCACTGTTGCACTCTGTTGGTTGTTTTATTGATGATTGTTGTTGTCCTGTGTCACTGTTCCATGTTATTCATGTCTTGTCGTGTATTTTACTGCTACTTTTTATTACTATCATCGTCATTGTTGGGTCACTGTTGTACTTTCATCGTTGTTTTTATTGTTGTTTTATGCTGCTGGCTGCACTACAAATTGCCACCCGGGGACAATAAAGATCTCTTGACTTGACTTGAATCTGGAAAAATCTCTGCGCAAGGGACAAGGCCGAAGGTCAATATTGGATGCTCGTGATCTTTAGGCCCTCAAGCGGCACTGCATTAAAAACAGGCATAATTCTGCACTGGAATTTACTGCAAGGGCTCAGGAACACTTCCAGAAATCATTGTCTGTGAACACGGTTTGCCGTGCAATCCACAAATGCAAGTTAAAGCTGTATCATGCAAAGAAGAAGCCATATGTGAACACGATCCAGAAATGCCACTGTCTTCTCTGGGCCAGAGCTCATTTAAAATGGACTGATGCAAAATGGAAAACTGTTCTGTGGTCTCAAAATTTGAAATTCTTTTTGGAATTTCAGTCCGTGTCATGTCAGTCTGTGTCGTGCAGACTACAGAGGAGAGGGACTATTCAGCTTGTTATCAGCACTCAGTTCAAAAGCATGCACCTCTGATGGTATGAGGTTGCATTAGTGCCCATGGCATGGGCAGCTTACACATCTGGATAGGCATTATCAATGCTGAAAAGTATATAGAGGTTCTACAACAACATCTCTTTCAGTGAAGGCCTTGCATATTTCAGCAAGACAATGCTAACCCATATATTGCATCCATCACAACAGCATGGCTTCACTGTAGATTTCAGTTGCTGAAATGGTCTGCCTGCAGTCCAGACCTGTCACCAATAAAAAACATTTGGTGCATCATAAAACGATAAATCTGGCTTAGAAGACCCAGGACTGTAGAGCAGCTAGAATACTACATCAAACAAGAGTGGGACAACATGCTTCTTCCAAAAGTCCAGCAATTGGTCTCCTCACTTCCCAGACATTTACAGACTGTTGTTAAAAGAAGAGGGGATGCTACACAATGGTAAACATGGCCCTGTCCCAACTTTTTTGAGATGTGTTGCTGCCATCAAATTCAAAATGAGCTAATATTTTTCATGAAATGGTAAAATGTCTCACTTTAAACAGCTGATATGTTGTCTTTGTTCTATTGTGAATATAATGTGGGTTTATGACATTTGCAAATCATTGCATTCTGTTTTTATTCACGTTTTACACAACGTCCCAACTTCATTGGAATTGGGGTTTGTACTTGTTTGCATTTTAATTTTCTGCCTATAATGTTGTCATGTATTGTTTTATAGTACCTCTATTGCATTTCAGGCCACAGGAGTCAATAATTGTGGATGCCACTGTATATGTAATTAGGGGCTGGGCAGCTTAAGCTGCCAGGACTCTATTGTTATCCTACATGTTCTTTGTCTTCTTCTTCCAAGGAAATCCAACTTCCCATGTGCGAAAAATCACCAAACTTTGCACAAAGGTCCAGTCCCATACCAGATTGCTTCAGCTGCAAAAACAGGCCAATAGTCCTGATGGTGGCGCTACAGCAAGCCTCTGAAGTTCAAAATTTTGAAAATTCACAACAAATCAATTATATGTGCTACAGATTTGCAACTTTCACCAAAATGTAGTTCCAATACTGAAGAAACTTTTGTATGTTTAAAGCTATTGCAAATTATAAAGTCCATCACTCTGTTTTTTTTGAAAACTGCAAAACTTATTAAACCTATCTCCTCCCACAATTTTTGCTCAATTGACACCAAACTTGCTACAGAGCATCTTCAGACTGTCCTACACAAATGCTCTATGCAGATTTTTGATTTATCGAATATTGAGCCTACAGTGCATCAAAATGTTTGACTTTAAACGGTATTGTAAACATATACTTGCAAATTCTTGCTAAATACATTTTCAACGTTCATTAAAAAAATAACAAAATTTTGGAGTCATGGTAGATGATGTTTGGAAAATATCAGAATTTTATCTCAAAAATTGAATTTTTTACAGCATTTTGAATTTTGCTCTCATGCGAACAATTGGAGTCAATGCAAAAATGGTATTTTTAATCATCAGTTTTTCACTTATGGAGCGAATAAATCATTGTTAAAAACAAATTACCAACATCTCCATGCTGTCTAGATGCAATTTGTGTATTTTCAGATTTTTGTCTTAATAACTGAATTTTTGACAGCCGTTTGAAATCTGCCTTTACACGCTAACAGCTGCTGTCTTGCACACAGGTGACTGGCTTAGTCAATTTGTGAAGCTACATGCGACATTTCCATTTGCCAATTAGCTCAGTGAGATAGAGCATAGTCTCTTGTGCCAGAAATTGTGAGTTCAAGCCTCAACAGATGTAAAATGCCCATTAGAATGCCACCTTTTTTTTCATCTTCCTACACTCTGCTTGTTGCTCAGAATTGCCTAATTTTGCCTAAAATTGCCTGGCCCCGACCATTGCTGCGCAGCAGCTATAATTATTATCTACATTTATTTGAATATCCATAGACAGGAGTTTTGATTAATGAAGTGTTTAGAGCTTAAACAATTGGAGCTTAGTTGAGACAGCTGCCCTGATGTAATTCTTGAGTTAGATTATGAATAATTCCATCCTATTTATTAGCGCAGCTACAACAGTGCATTTGCGAATGATTTATAGGACATTGTGTGGGTATTAAGATTATGACCACATAGTGCAGTTCAGAACTCATACATAAATCTAGTCCCAATTAAGAAAAAGCACTTAAAAGATTAGCTGGAATGATCAAGGGAAAGAGTTTATGTAGCTGTCAGTAAAGCAGGAACTGATCTCATTGCTTGGTGCATGTGTGTGTGTATGTGTGTGGGCGTGTGTGTATTGTTAAGCTGGGTGACCGGGGAGTTCGGACCTTGCAGCGCCTCCTGTGGAGAGGGTGAGATGGAGCGACTGGTTCAGTGTATGCAGAGACAGGAGGAGGTGATAGTGGAGGTGGCAGCCCTGCGATGCCCTCAAGACTCCATCCCACACTCAACGGAGCACTGCAACTCCCAACCCTGTCCCGCCAGGTATGTGTGTTTCAGTCCAAACACCAAGCATCTTTTATACCCACTAACTGCTATAAACAATGTTAGCGCTTATGATCAGTAGTAAGCAATCGATCAGAACATGCTTGCATTGAAATATGATTACGTGCTATGAGTAAGCCCCACCTTCCGGTGAATAAAACAAATCAACACACAAAACCAGCTTGAAGGGATACAGTAACTATCAGTTTTCTACCGGAATACAATCATTTCTTTAGGAATGAAATATTTGAATACTCATGCATGTATTAGCTATATGATTTGTGATCCGGTTTGAGAATTGTGTGATTTTTGAAAAAAAAATTAGTCTGAGAGTTTTTGAGCGATTCTCACAAGACCATTTTGTGATCTCACTTCACTATTGTGTGAACATTAAATTAAATGATGTGTGACCTCTGTGTGGCTGGAATGACTGTGGTCTAGATGGCAAACATCAGAGCCTGGGAAATGCACAGCGGTGTGTGGTTTGGGTGAGGCTCCGCAAAATGTGTCCTGTGTTCGGACCGAAAAGGGTGTGGAAGTTCAAGTGGACAGCAGCCAGTGCCCACAGGCTACCAAGCCAGCTGATACCGTGCCCTGTGTGGTGGATGTTTGCCCCATAGGCTGGGAGAATGATGGCAAGGTACTGACGGCAGAATGCCCACAGCACTCATGTGCCAAGACTTAATTACCCTGGCAGCTCTGACTGGCCTGATTACTGCCTTTCACAGGCCCAGTTCAAACAAAGAACTGCAGACAGTGTGCTGTCACAGTCAGGTGTGGAACCTGTGTACGTATGGGTCCCTGTGATTGGCCAGTGCTCAAAGAGCTGCGGAAATGGTGAGCGTGGTCAGATTCTGATAGACAGAGCCAGTATTGTGCTTGCAAAAATATGGACAGGAATATGTGGAGTTCAGTGTGCATCTGACCAGTACATTCTCTAGGGGTGTTACAGGTTTGGTACTCCTGTGTGGATCACCAATCTCAGCTGGCAGTGTTGGAGTTCCACTGTGATGGGTCCAGAAGGCCACAACCTCACACCAAGCCCTGCAACCCCACTCCCTGCCCCCCAATGTAAGTCTGCCTCACCTGGTGTGATGTGAGAATTTGGATGAAGCTGTTCAAGCTATCTTTTAAATTAGTTTGAGATGTCAAATAGTGATTTTAACATCACTGTTTGGCCCAAAGAGATGTCGCTGTTTGGAGTAAAATAAGCAAATACTTTGGAGTCTACGATTGAATCATTATTTCAGTGGTTAATATGTTTCAGCAGGCAACATTTCTTTTAGCCCTGATTGATGCAGTATGTAGCTTCTCATTTGTAATAAATAACCATGTTGGAAGCCGTATTCCATGTTCATGGAAAAAGATATGTCCATGTTCGGTGTTTGAAGACGGGAAAATTATTGGCCTGCATCAAGAAAACACCTGAGATGACTGCTGAAATCACTGGAACTGAGTTAAGATTTGTCCAACACATTATTAACACCTGAAAGGATGGGGGTGAACTGTCAACTTTGTGGAAGACATGGGCCAGAAAAAAACAAGAATGACTATAAAAAAATCATCAAAAAAATCAGCAGTAGAACTATGAATATGTTTTATTATGAAAGTAATTGCATTTTCACGTGTTCAATTCGACTAGAACTTGCAGGATTGGGACTAAAAAGCTGTGTGGCTGCAAGAAAACCACTTGTCCAGTGAGGCTAATTGGAGAAAATTGACTTCAGTTTGCTAGAGAGTATAAAGATTGGACTGTGGAAGAATGGGAAAAGGTCACGTTGTCTAATGAGTCCAGATTTACCCTGTTTCAGGGTGATGGGCACGTCAAGGTAAGAAAGGAAGCCCATGAAGCGATGCAACCATCATGCATAGGGCTCATTGTAAAAGCCTCTAGAGGTGGTATTATGATCTAGGCATGCTTCAGCTGGTCAGGTCTAGATTCAGCGACATTATGCAGCTTTAAAATGAAGTCAGCAGACTTCCTGAATGTACTGAATAACCAGGTTATCCCATTGATAGCTTTTTTCATTTCTGACGGCACAAGCATACACAAGAATGACAACGCTGATTCATCAGCCTCAAATTGTGAAAGAGTAGTTCAACAAGCATCAAGAATCATTCTCACACATGAATTGGCCACCGCAGGGTCCTGACCTTGACCAATTGAAAGGCTTCAGGATGTGCTGTAGAAGGCTGTACAGGGAGGTTTGACTCTCCTGTCATCAAAACACAATCTCTGCCAAAAATTAATGCAACTCTGGTTGGAAATAAATGTAATAACATAAGATTATGCATAAGATTGCTGAAACAATGACATGATGAATGCGCGCGGTGATCGAAAGTAAAGGGGGTCCAATAAACTGAGTGTGCAAATTTTTTGGCCAGGCAGTATTATATGATGTTAATAAACCAATCACGGGGAAGGACTTGGTGCGATTGGTAGTGTACAGAAAAACGAAAAGAAAATTACTCAAAGCACAAGTTCAGCACTTAAGTTATGCAAGACATTGCAGAAAGGTCAACCAACAAAACTTACAAATGGGTGATTGTTTCAAAAATGAAGACCTGTGTGATTTTCCCATCAGATGGCGATACAAGCAGGGTGCGTGCACGGTGACGTGTGGAGGCGGGGTGGCGCTCAGGGTGCTGTACTGCTCCCGGGACGTGGAGGGCGGGGAGGAGGTCGTGAGTGACAGGCAGTGCAGTGCTGCACCCAGGCCGACAGAGCTGGTAACATGTAACACCAATACATGTCCCCCCAGGTAACAAGCACGTACACTCCAATGTGCCCTCAGGCGCATAGTCACAGACACACTAGCACAGAGGCATTTGTATACATGCATGCACAAGCTTACAGACACACACTCAATCATGGGAGTGAGAGGTTAAACCTCAGTGGGATGACATCATCTCTCACTGTTCTGCACCTGTATTCAGATGGAGTGTGCTAGGCACAGGTCCCTGCTCGGTATCCTGTGGGGAGGGCATCGCCCGCCGGAATGTGTCCTGTGTCCAGTTTCGAGAGGGTAGGGAGAGCAGGGTATCAGAGGGCCTGTGTCCTCCAACAGAGAGGCCTGCTGCCACAGTGCCCTGCCGCATACAGGCCTGCACCTTCAGCTGGGAGATGGAGGAGTGGAGTCAGGTAGAGCTGTAGCTCCCACATCCTCAAACTCTTGTCACATTACATCACACTTCATCATTTTCCACACTTTACATCTTATGATGAGGTTCCATATGAATTAAGGTCATCATAATGATGAGGTTCTATATAGGTTTCTATGAGGTTTAGAGAATAAGGACATCACCTGCCCGTACTGCTCCATTGCCAGTGCTCTGTATCCTGTGGCTACGGGATCCAGTCCAGGACGGTGTCGTGTGTGGGACCATCCCAGCCCCGCCCCCTCAGCCCCCTGCTCTGCGTGCACATGCCCAAACCAATCACCATCCAGGGCTGCTACCAGAGTGAATGTGGGGACCCTGCCCATACCACCAAAGAGCACCACCCACACCGGCTCACTACGACTACAACTCCCAAGATTCCAGAAATACCCCGGTACCGCTCTGCTGTACTGCCTCAGTTTCCCCCCGACCAGAGTCCAGCTTGGCCCACAGAAATCTCGCCGACAGTGCCAGCTGCTACCAGTAGGTGGAGGAGCATCTTTTAGTACAAGACAATGGCGCCTAGAGTGTTGAACAGATTAAGTCTAGATTAAATCAGGCCCAGGCAGGAAAAGATTTTTTTTTTAAATCACTGGACTGAAAAGGTTGCATCTGTGCATTTGAGAGACAGTCCTTTAGCGCTATCAGGCTAATCAGAAGAAGACCAATGGTGATGCAGGTGTTTGTTTAAGCTTAGCATTACAACACCTGATTCATTTGATTAGCTAGTTATGGTCTTCAATCGAGCACCTATAAAGGATAAATATATATCTTTGTGCAGCACTGACACAGAAACCAGCACTCTCCCCACTTTTTTCAAATACTATCACTTATCCCAGCCTTAGAGCAATTTAACAGCATTTTTGGACAATCCCTTCTCGAGGCTGGGTTAAGAAAATGGAAGGCTGTCTTTTTTGCAGTGTAATTCGCAACTGAATAGCTTGTTTGCACATTCTGTATTTAAGCAAACTTAGTTATCAGTCCTGTGATAAAATTGCAATTTTAGCGATACTCCCCTGACTATTCTGACATCAGGCCTACCCTTATTTACTTAGCAAATGGCCTTATCTGGTGACACTACCGGAGAATTTCAATTTGCCCCCAGGTGTGTGTGGGCAGCTCCTTCTGCAGAGCTCAGGCAAAGTGGACTTAAGAAGGGCCTCAGGCAGGTTCTGCACGCTTTCTATTGGCCGTCCGCTGGATGAAATCATCGTCTTGACGGTGGAGTCCAGCTCCCTCAACTGCAAAGACAGTATGTCACCTGCTGGACACACAGCACACCCTCCCTCTCCACTGCCTGAAAGTGCTGAACTCAATTTGCAACCTGATACATTACATCACAAGTCAAATATTCTACTTGTGCATGTCTGTCTGTGTGCACGTGTGCAGAGGACTACTTGCTGCTGGCCAATAGGAGGATGATGATGAGAAAGTGCCATAGTTTGGCAAACTACACCCTGACCACCCGTACCAACCTCCTATATGTGCGCCAGGGTAGGGTTTCCCATGGCAATGGTGTGCTGTTCTCCTACTACAGTCAGAAAAAGAGTGATCATGGAGGTGAGTGAAAAGGAGATCCCTACAAGCTAAACACAACATAAAAATAAATAAATAAATAAATAGAATAGATAGATAGATAGATAGATAGATAAATAAATAAATAAATAAATTGCTTTATTGCTTTAGGAGAAATTTGTCTTGGGCAGTCAAGAAAACAGACATATAACAGATAACATATAAATACATTCAATGCTTACCGCAAACATATATATATATATATTAGGGCTGGGACTATTCTGAATCGATTCTTTTTTAAGGCGTAGTACCACCGCCTGCTGGCATGGGGCGAACATCTGAGCTTTCCCTTTTCCTTTATTAAACCCGACGCAGGTTGAACGAAAGCGCCAAACATCAAAGGGCATGTGAAATGCTTCCGGAAAAAAACTTGACCGACATCAGTATTTTTCAGCGACATGCGGCACGGAGCCAAGTAAAGGACTACAGAATCGTCTCCTATTAACCAATTAGGCTACTCTAAGAAAAGTAACCTGTTCCAGTTTACTTGCTTGATTAGCAATCAAATGGTGGATGCGTTTACTCTCTAAGTTGAATGAGTAGAGCTGTTTATTAAGACAGCATGTTTGATTGCTGCATTTTGAAATTTAAATGGCCATAGAACAGCACAACATGAACACGATTGCCATTGCCACGGCATTTTGTGCGACAGTGATAATTTATATATTATGCTGCGCAAATCCGAAGAAAATCACGAAGCGTTGCAGGAGCTCAATGGTGAAGCGCAGCTATCTTGGTTGTTGTTTTCATTCATCATGGCAGACTTCCTGTTTAGAAATTATGCGTGACGTCACGTGCACACCAAGAATAATGTAAAAAGAAGAGAAGAACTTACGCAGCCTTGCGGAACCCCTGTACTTATTTCCAGTGTGTCAGAGAGAGTTGAATTAACTCTGACCCTTTGTTGTCTCTTCATAAGGAAGGTATGGCACCATCTAATTAATTTGGGATTCACTTCCATATCTATCAGCGTTTTAAGCATAATCTGAGGTAGAATAGTATAAAATGCTGAAGTGAAATCCATGAACGATAGTCTATCATAAGCTGCAGGATCTTCCAGGTGTTCTAGGATGAAGTGAGTTGAGGTGTTAAGAGCATCACTCGTATCCCTGCCATCCCTACATGCCAATTATCAGGGGTCCAAGAGATGCTGAACCTATTCTCTTAATCTCCCTATCATAATGCGTTCAAATGACTTCATCACTATTGAGGTTAGCACCACTGTTTGGAAATCGCTATTATCCAGTGGGCAAGCTTTTTTGGAGTAATTACAGCTGAGGTCCACAATCTAGGCACGTCGCCTGAGTCAACCGAGAGCTGATACAGGGGACTCCAAGCTGGAGTCAGCTCATCTGCAAACTTTTGATGCAGAAAAGCTGAAATATTATCTGAACATGAAAACATAAAGTTCTTTAGCAGAAAATTCTGTTCTTTGAAGTGTCAGAAATGATGCAACACCCCTCTTCTCCATTCCTCACTCATAGCCTCAGGTTGTGACGTGCAGCTGTTTGGGCCAAGCGGGCAGTTCACAAACCCAACTCAACAGCTGAGCACAGCAAATCATACGTGCCGCACCTTCATCAACGTCCCACCAACATCCAAAATACAGGTCCGGGCCCTGCACATGCGGCCTCCGTCTGAAGACGATGCAGCCCCACCCACGTTCATTCTGGTAAGGCAGGAACTGATACCCGAGAGCGAATTCCTGCTCCTTAGTTCAGTGGTTGTAGGCCTCTTACACATATTCATGTCTTCAGTTGGCATTGTTTTATCCATTCCCATGCAGGAAATGGTACTGCTGAAGCACATAAACATCCCTGATGTACAGTGCTTAACAAATTTATTAGACCACCACCCAATGTAAGGTTCATGCCACAGCTGCCCTAAATTAACAGTGCTAGTAATTACCAGAATAATTTTTACGTTTCTGTAATGGTTAATCCACCAGTATGTGCAAGCTCTTAAACTGAAATGATATTTTTAATGCTAAAATATAATAATTGTTGTTATCCATGAATTTTTGAATTTACTGTTTTACAAAAAATCAGAAAAAAATGGTTAAGAACATTATTATTTTTTGTTTAAGATGCCAAAAAATAGTTATTTTCTTGCATTCCTGAACATAAACATTATTTTTAGTGGTTGAATGCAAGAATGCAAGCGGTTATCAAGGCCAAAGGAGGCCGTACAAAATAGTTTTTTTAGGTTTTCATGTGTGAATAAGGACTCTTTAGTGGTTCAGTCCGTTATTTGCCAAAGAAATAACAAAATGATTTTTAATTTTAAACACGTTCTTGACAAATTTCTTAAATATTTGTGTTTTCTCATTTATTTATGACAGGTGGTCTAATAAATTTGTTCAGCACTGTATGCGCAATAAGCCTGTAACTTAATCTACGTCACACAGGCTCTACACATAAAAACAGAAATGGGTGTAGAGGCGCACCTCCCACTGATGCCATAACACTGTTAGTACAGTGAACCAAAGGATACTTAGCATTGCTAAGGGACAGGTTATGATCAGTTCAGAATGTTTAAGCTCAATAGTGTAATAATACTTTTACATTCATACAGCGGGGTGTATCATTTATTGAAACCATTTGAAAACTTCCACTTGGCCACACCATTATCCTCTCGTAGATCCGGGATGTGGACATCATGCAGACCACGTGGTTTGACGGCGACAGACTCTTCGTCTGGAGATCTGTAGGGAGCAGCGCTGAGGTGGAGTTCCACGGAGATTACCTACAACACGCAGGGAGTTTTCTGGGAGAGTATTCTGCCATACAGCCCTGACTAAGAAGTGTTCCTCCTTCCTAACACCAGAACAGAGGGACTCGCACACCACTACAGAAATGGCAATATTTGAAAGAACACAGCCTGAACTCAGAGACTGACATATCATTAACTTTTCCTTGCATTGCTTTTTTAAAAAATATATAATTTTAACATCAAATACTTAATAAAGAACAATGTTTTAACTCTCTCTCTTTTAATCAAAGTCATGTTAGGGCAGTTTTATAAGTAAACTGCAGGAGTATTTGCTCTCAGTTTCAACAGCTATTGTTTCATGGAACGTCACAGCTTTATTGTCACTCAATATTTGCACTGTGATGACAAGGCAGATGAAGTGTAAAATGTTCCATCTATTTAATTACACCACCTTCAGAGCTTGAAATACATGCCCTTTTCACACTTAACGCTTGATTTCAAATCATGAACAGATCAATGAACAATTGTACAGATAACAAAATAAACAGTGACAGAGAATTTTCTTGGTGTATTATCACAAACTATTATGGCAACTGTGAAACACCCACATAATCCAAAACTGAACATTCTTTGGTCTTTTGCCAGATTACCAAAGAATTGGCTGGTTTTCTCTTCAGGGAGTTCTCATTCCAGTAGGTCGAAAGTGGCTATGTGACACAAACTGGGCACTCCTCGGGGCCTACGACTTCCAATTGGTCAAAAGTGACCATGTGACTTAAACCAGTGACTCAATGACAAATGCGTAGATAAAGCAGCTTGAGACCAATGTGCCGAATTCAAATTGGCCGTTTTAAGTAACATAAAATGACAACATAAAAAGTCTAAATCACAAGCAGAGAAAACTTGCTATGGCAGTTACGCCGAAATGATTTTCATGATTTTTAATGAAAATACTAAGAAAAAAATCTGTCTTCATTAAAGTTGAACCAAATACATTCAAGCAATATGCATGAAAAACAGGCTGATAGACTGCATATGCGAACGAATCAAAATAAACTATCTTTAACATGGCAAACACATTAGTGTTATTAATTGCATTATAACATTAATATGCGGAGGGAGGTAACTGCTGGCAGTCCACCGCTATATTAATAGTGAAAGGCACAGGTCAGCTCCTTCAGCGTCAGACTGAGTTTGGACTTCAATTGAAACGCAGCTGCAGCAATAACATTGTAATAGTGATTCAAGAACCAACAGGAAGTGTAATGTAGTGCTAACACCAGTCTCAATACTAACTTCTATTGTTTGGAAGAGGTAATCAAAGATTGGGCCCTAGAATGTGAATTAATTTTCAGAAAAAAATGTAATGTTATTTTAACCAAAAAATGCACTTATGCGCTTCAAGAAAGTGCTCGTTTAAGTTAGCAAGGACCCAATCCAATTAACGGTGTTATAAATACACATAAAAATTTTTTTTCTGTGAACAAGTAATTTCAGCAGTAACTATATACACGTTTTGTTTCATTTGCATGCTGAGAGACTACATATAAACATGGCGTGTCACAAAATGAATACAATTTAATTAATAAACTGTATTAATGACCACATCTCCATTATGCCCACAAGATATTATGTAGCATAATGGGAGCAGCTGCTTAGGAACCCACTTTGAAAGAAATCAGTCGAGAGGCGCATTTCCTCTCGTAAACTCGTACAAATGTTTAGCCTTACTGTGCAAGGCTGAACGATGGATATTCCCTACTGCTCACATCTCCTGGTGGTCATGAGGCATGTTTTCTGGGGCGGCCCAGGGCGCACTCCCTGAAGCTGACTCGGCAGACCGTGCCCAACTCCAAAATGCCACAAAAATACAAAATGGCTCCCCCAGACCGATAACCACCATCATCTGGGGATCAAAGTGAATTGGGCGACATCTCCGCCCCTTCCCTCTTTGCCTCTCCTCAGAGCTTGGCCTGGGGTGTGTTCTCCAGCAGACCCCTCATGTCCAATAGCGCCTCCTCAAGGGCGTCGGTTAGCCTTGCAGCGTTGGTCTCCGCACAGCTGTTGAGGGCCGACACAGCAAAGTTGATGTGCTCCTCCATAGGGTTGTAGCACACGCCGTACCCGTCTGGCACCAACGGACCAAAGCACATCACACAGTCCGTCTTGCCCGAAACCTTGAGGGGAGATGGGCCAATTCTTAGCCTTCAGTACGGCTAAAATTCCACTGATTCCAAGATTCTCTAAATTTATAGCACAACAGCTAAAAATATTCCATTGTCAGATGATGCTCGTTCGATACTGGAATGACAAGGGGACTTTTCAAAAGCCTCAATAATAAATCCATGCAATTCATTGATTCACCTGCCAGATACGAGAGTCTCTTAATTAAGAAATAGAAATTCCATGACGGAGAAACCTATTCTACAGGCACATTTGATAAAGCCAAAGATATGTAATTCAAAATAAATGTAAACTTTTCTATATTTTATTAGCAGATGGTTTGCGTACCATAACACATCAATAATATTGAAAAATTAAGACACTTTCTTAGTTCGGCTCCGTGCAACAGAAAAGAAGCAAAAATCATCCTACATTGACTGTTCGCACATACAGTAAATTCAAAATGACTTATGATTGTTAGCATGCCAGTGTCCCAACCAATATGGGGCAGAGTTTACAGATTTTGTTTCCCCATTCTTCTTCTGTAGTAGCTAAATTGTTACAACCAAATTTTTTTCATCTCAATTACACTACCTTCACAGCTGTTTTATTCTGCTGTGTGATTGGCTGTTAACCATTGCATTGCTGCAGTAATAATTGTGTGCTGCCTTCGTGAAGCAAGTTCTGAGTCAATTTCCTTCGTCATGATGTTGGCGCCTTGGAAAGACATTTGATATACTAGCTTATGAGGCCCTGCACTGCGCGTGACCAGAGCGCATGCGAGTGCCTGAATGAGCGAGCTGTGTGCACCTGGCTGGTGGAGAGGTTGAAGTGCATGGCTACAGCATAGGCTGTGTGTACCTGGCTGGTGGAGAGGTTGAAGTGCATTGCTACAGCATAGGCTGTGTGTACCTGGCTGGTGGAGAGGTTGAAGTGCATGGCTACAGCATAGGCTGTGTGTACCTGGCTGGTGGAGAGGTTGAAGTGCATGGCTACAGCATAGGCTGTGTGTACCTGGCTGGTGGAGAGGTTGAAGTGCATGGCTACAGCATAGGCTGTGTGTACCTGGCTGGTGGAGAGGTTGAAGTGCGTGGCTACAGCATAGGCTGTGTGTACCTGGCTGGTGGAGAGGTTGAAGTGCATGGCTACAGCATAGGCTGTGTCCATGAAGATGTCGGGCATGGAGGTCAGGTCTTCGATGCCTTGAAGCTTCAGTCCCAGCAGGTGCCGGTCGATGGCTTGGCCGTGGATCGCCTGCTCATGGTAAAGTTCAGGAAATACTGTGTGGACTGGACACCTCTCCAAAGTCACTGGAGGAAGCATGCTCACATGCGCCCAATCACCAAGTAATCACAGATACCTGCCATGATCGGCAAGTTTTTATCTCCAATGGTTTCAAGTGACAGATAACACTATCCAAACACGCAACACTCTTGCGATATTGTCACCAAAAATGCCTTAATGCAATGAAACAAAGGTGTTAGAAAAGTGCTCCAAGAGTTACATGTGCAAATTCCTTCATTGTTACAGCAACACTATGAACTACAGGCATTAAAATTCATATATACGTATTCTTTTATTGCCTTCTTGGCGACACCCCCACCAGCTAAAGACATAAAATTAGGGCTGTATGTGTTTAATGGCATCAATTTGAATTTGAAACGGGCCATTATACAGACAATACCAATGGAACAGAATTGAAAAACTTACCATATCAGCGTAGGCTCTGTGAGCACTGACAGCCTTACGCAACAGAGCTACCTTCTCCGGTTTCTGCAAACATACACAAATTTTACATAAATGACCAAAAATGGGAGAACATTTTTTTTCTTGCAATACAGTACATTTCCACCCCATTACAAGTCCTTCTGCTGGACTTTTAAAATGTTTTTTGTGGATTCTCGCCAAGAAAAGTTTGGATAAATACAAAATACAGAAGTATTTGTGCACCTTCGTGATACTCCCCTGAGCAGTGGCATTAGTGAGGTGGTAGCAGTGAGAGCCTGACCTGTACGGAAGGGTTGTCCATGGCCTGGACGAATCTGTGCGAGTCCACAGAGGCGGAGCGAATGGTGTCGGTGCGGCCCAGTTTAAACATGCGCAGGGAGGCACTCTCATAGGTGGAACAGCTGTGATGGTACATCCTGAGCCAAAGGCAGTCAATCAGAGGAGTATCATCAAGGAAACTAACATACAGCACAGCACTAACTACCACACAAGGGGACATTTTATAGTGGGAAGATAAAGTTAAACACTACAGACAGGCGAAAACCATTTTATATCAAACATTCACAGATAGAGAACAATATAATTACCAAAATGTAGTTCAAAGTTGACTGTGCAATATTACGCCCCAAGATGTTTATAGTGAAAAATTATTGGGAAATTGACTTTTTAATAAAATTTTGCTTTGCTCAACATTCGCATCCATTATGTTGAGCAGGTGCCACAGACAGCATACCTGAAGTAGGCCAGCTGTAAGGCCATCTGAATGAAGGCATCCGGGCTCATCTTATGGGATTTGGGGATGTTTTTGCCAAAATGGGAGAACACCGTGACTTTCACATCCAGGTCATGCACCATTCTGAGAGGCAAATGGAAAAAGAACATTGCTTCACTCACATATACAGCAAACTTACAATAGAGATATTTACTACTATTACCAATTATCAGCGAGTCAATGAGAATAACTTCACACAGGCTGATTTAAATTGTTATGTGGCAATAATGGACTTCATCAGTAATATAACAGTCTGCCAAGCATGTCTAATGCCATCCCTTTTATCATGTAGCTTTTAGCGAGGCAACATTGCCGGCAGTCACATTTGGCATAACATGCAGCGTAAGAGATTGTGACATCAAGCCTCTTGAAGCATGACTCATACTTATTTATGAAGGCATTATGTTGCATTTATTGAAGAGTTCAATGTGCAGTATGAAGCTTTTAAGAGAAACACTTTCAAAGTCTGACTTTCTATTTTCTAAAAAAAAAAAAAAAAACATTATTACCAATACAACTGATGGAACAAGTATTTTAGCCATACAAGTCAGGATTATCCAGCACTCAAAAAAAAAAAAACATACCTCCAGAAAGTTTTTAGAAACATGATTGATAACTCAGTCAATGACTGCTGATAATAATAGGTATGGAATCTGGGGAATGAAGGCTCACATGTTCATGTTCTGCTTGGCTTTCTCGATGTCCTTCTTAATCTCAGGAGTGATGTTGAACCGCAGTTTAGGAGGCATGGGCAGAGGCAGCATGGGGGAGCGGATCATTTCTGCCTTCTTCCTGAGCAGGAGGGAGGAAAGAGAACAAGGAAATATAATCTGTAGAAGAGGCAGGGGCGCAATGCAAGGAATGAGCTTTCTGACACCTAACACAAATAAAGCATAACATCGAAGAGAAAAGAATGTTGTAAATACAGAAGAGGCACCCACAGCCCCCATAATTTAGATCAGTGGTTCTTAATATTGGTCCTGGGGGCCTACTGTGTATGCTGGTTTCTGTTCCAACCACAAGTGCAATCATAAGATTTTAAAAAGCTATTGAACGTGTTTAAAGTAGGTGCTATCATGTTAAGAGCTGCCATTTACTTTTGGAGCCACATTTTGATATAAATGCCATGAAAATTTAAAAACAAAATGTTGTGTTTTTTTTTTTTTATATTGCAGGTAATTTCAGGTAATAACACTTTAAAACAGATCAAATTAGACACTGAGACATTTTACATCCGTTTTGGCCGTAGGTCCACAGGCAAATCGAGTTTTCAGTCACTGAAAATGAACCATTTGCAGAACACCTTCCAAGGAGAAGATATCTTGAAACTCCATTTTCACTGTTCATGTGTGGACAGGCTAAACAGTTTTGGCAAATGGCATCGGAGAGAGTGCCCCTCACAGCGAGTTTTAAGGCTTAAATTGAATTATGTCATCATCGCATGTTGGTTTGGCATGCCATGGACAGCGCTTTAATAATGTTTTTGCTCTTCCTGTGAAAGGAGATTTTTTAGGAAAACAAGGGCGGGGGAAAAAAACCTTGTTTTTACCAAACACCCATGTACAGTACAGATCACATCAAAATAGAATTCTATCGCGGTAGGGTTGGGAGAAGGTAACGGTAACTTCAGAGCAACATGAGGGCAGAAATGCGGTAGGTTGTCTGAGAAAGCGCGGCGCAGGGATACAAAGCATTTACAAATATAGTACCCAGTCACGAAACCCTTCCAGGATACACATCACAGGTGGTCCAGCGTATATCTTATTTCATTTTAAACTTAAAGTTTAGGTTATATTTTTTGCAGGTCCGCATGAAATGCAAAAAAGGGGAATCCCCACTCGTAGTCTTGTCATAGGCTATTGGGGTTCCAGTTCTCGTTAACCAGACTCACTTCAGCTTGGCAGATAAACGAACATTATGAAAGGCAATATTTTGACAAAGACTTTCTGTGAGAGACAGAATAACGATATTTTATTATGTAGGGCGCTGTGGTGTCCACACTCATTTTCACTTTCCTTTAGATAAGTGCGCCTGAATTTATAAGGAATGTTGCAACTTCAGTTTTTGCGAGATAGAAAGTAAATGAAGATTTGTTTTTTATCTGTTTAATTTCCTCATTTCATGTTTCATACAGACACACTCGAAGTTACAAAGGCAACAATATAAGACCACGCATATGCTGTTGAGGTTAGCCAGTAACCTTTCAGTTTTAGGTGCATAGTGTCGGTACAGAAAGCAACACAAATCAGCTGCTGTCTCCGCTGGACTTTCAGCGATGCCTGTTCTCTGTTCACCTCACTCCCTCACACTGGTGTACCTGAAAATATACTACAATAAATTTTCTGTTAACTTCTCTTGATTAATTCGTTATGTTGAAATATCCTGCATCAAGTGATTCTAACTGAACAGTGGGTAGCGTAAGTGTGAGCACCGCTCAGGTGCAAGAGGAAAGGCTGAATGCCTATAGTTGTCACTAGCGGTTAGATCAAAGAGTACCTCCCACCGGTAAAGATGTGTGGTCATGTGGAGTCGGTCAGTTAAGGAAACCACAAGTGGTCAGGAACTATATTTTCTTACCTGGCGCCGCCTCACGATCACTGTCGGCAGTTTAGAGGCTTACAACATTTATCTCGCGAAACAACGAGTTAGTCTGGCGGTAGAGTAGCGATACAAAGACGGCAAGACAGCGGTAAGTTAGGGAGTTCTCGCGATTTTTTCCGTTTTGATGTGAGCTGTATGGTACGTGTGGATCAGGCCCAGGAACATCATTGGTAATTTGCTTATAATTAGGCTGTAAAAACAAAGTAATTTAAGTTCTTTCAGAATACTTTGCTTGAACAAAACAGGCCTATCATTTCCATGCATGATATTTATGGTTAGTTTGCTCAAACACGTGTCAGCTAGTTTTCACCAATAGGGAACAAACCAATTCTTCAATTTGATTGGCCTTTTTTTAACGTCTTTTAATGCAGTGCTTCACAATATATCATAATGTGTAAATAGAATTTTTATTTTTCACGGCTTACATAGATATTTCTGACAGCATGTGGCTTAAGAGGTTAAATAACTGCTCTAAACATGAAAAACACCCAATTAAGATAAACTGACAGCTTGAAAAATTCTGCAACTGCAGTTGTGGTCGGAACAAAAACCAGCATACACAAGGACATAAACAATCAGATTAAATGACATGGAATGACAATGCAGCGGGCACGCACACACTCACGCCCATACGTACGCGCACACACACACACACACACACACACGGAGACGTGCACACACGCACGCATGCACATGCACACACGCACGCATGCACATGCACACTGATGGAATTCATTGAAATGCAGCATGCTGAAACCAGAGAGAAAGATATCTTCCATTTTTCAGTCTTTCAGGCTCATTATTACAAAGATGACACAGGGGCATTTTAACAGGCAGGTCAGAGATACGGCCCATATTTACAGTCAGCAGTAAATAGATTCCATCGTTATTAATGTGACAGCCATATCCAGCAAACGGGCACCTACGTGTACTCAACCACGTGGTCCAACAGGGCCATAATGGGCGGTCCTTCAGCAGGGGCGTGCTCATAGATCAAACCACATGAGCCATCTTCTCCAATTATAAACTACACGCAAGAAAACACAAGAACTGAACAAATATGAAGACATATTACAGGGAAAGTGTGATAAGGACTTATGGCTGGAAACCATTTTGTGCCATAGAGTGCATGCAAAATTTTGTTTGCGTTCATTAACTTTGATCTGGGCATGCAACATCAAGCCTGGCTACCAAATTATATCCATTGGGATCTAAGTTTTATTCTAGGACGCCGACTGATATGATTTGGAAGCCATGCTTGCTGTTGCATGCCCAGATCCAAGTTAATGAATGCAAGCAAAAGCGTGCATGCATTCTATGGCACTTACACACAGTGCATTAATAGATGACTGGAATGAAGATTTATGAAAAATATCCGGAGGTAACCTTTGCCTTAGTAACACCCACAGAGGAGTTTTCTTGTTTAAATTGATTATTTACCAAAAGGATCATTTATGGATGAACAGTAACTTCAATACAATGCTACAGTAATGGCAGGTCTTTAAGGGTTATTAAATATGAGGTCACACGCAAGCTGGTAAAGCAGTATCAACTAGAGATGGTTTTTAAGGCAAAAAAAAAAAAAAAAAAAAAAAGGCTCCCCTCCACCCCAACGCAGCTGCCCCTAATTGATGTTCACAGACATTTAGGAACAAACTAGAAAAGCTGATAACCCAAAATAGCAAAAGGCACATCTGTACGATCTGATGCAAATGTGTGCAAATTTTCATAGAAATATATCAAACGTTTTCTGAGTTGTGGTCCGTAAATGCTGGGAACGCGGACATACATGCACACGGGAAACCGGACAAAAACAATATGTCCCCCCTCCCTTTGGAGGGGGGGGGTGGAGACATATTAGCAAATGAACAAAATTAGCATAGGTTAGCCAATACGACTGACCTCTTTACCATTAATGTCTGGCTTGATACTTGCAATGTGCCAGGAATCAATAGTAGTCAATGATAAGATTATCAGATTTTTGTCAGACTATCAGTTAATAA
The DNA here is from genome assembly GCA_029692085.1 of Gymnothorax javanicus. Lineage (NCBI taxonomy): Eukaryota > Metazoa > Chordata > Actinopteri > Anguilliformes > Muraenidae > Gymnothorax > Gymnothorax javanicus. The sequence goes on from CM056194.1 coordinate 50,532,221, forward strand.
TCAGATTATCAGCCTCAATTGCTAATCACAAGAATGAGAGTGAATGTAATTTCCACATCATCATACCTCAATCTTGTCTTGATTCCAGATTAGCATTTAAAAGACCATTACTGTGGCAATGCTAACTAGCAGGGCCCCACTCACCTGTAATGTCTTGTCAAACCAGCGGTTCCCACTGTTCCAGCGGCTGCCGCCACCATGCAGCATCTGCGCCGCCACTCGGCTCCGGAACAGTTCGTCAGACACTCGCGGCATGGGGGCGTCCAAACACACCGTAAAGATGCTCTTCTGAATAGCCCGCACAGACTCCTTATTCACTTTGTCTAAAGGCCAATGAGAATACATCAGGTTCACGATCAAAACAACTGAGGACACAGATTTTACGGCAACAAGCCCAACATGATCAAGCCAGTTAGTTCTTAAAAGTAGACCGCACTTGCACTAAAAGAAGAGAAATAATGCAGGCCCAGCCCAGTTCCCTTAGTCCTGATGAGATAGTTGGAGGTCCCTCCCCTCATCCTTACTGAGGTTGCTGTAAGCCACGCCCCTCACCCTTAATGAGGTTGTAGGCCCCGCCCCTCATCCTTAATGAGGTATTTGTAGGCCCTGCCCCTCACCCTTAATGAGGTTGTAGGCCCCGCCCCTCATCCTTAATGAGAATGTTGTAGGCCCTGCCCCTCACCCTTAATGAGGTTGTAGGCCCTGCCCCTCATCCTTAATGAGGTTGTTGTACGCCCCGCCCTTCTCCCTTAACGAAGTTGTTGTAGGCCAGGAGTCTCAAACAATGTACCTTGAAGGGCCCACAGGATGCAGCATTTTTTTAGCAACCAAGCTCAGCACCGAGCGATTTTACTGTATCAACCAAAAGAAGAAACCCATTAGTAAAATCCGTTGGTGCAGAACTCTACTGCAGTAAAAACCTGCACTCAGTGAAAACACGGCCCTCCATGGCACATGGTTTGGGACCTCTGTCGTGGGCTCCCTCTCCCTCTCTCACCCTTGATGAGATTGTTGTAGGCCTTTCCCCAGGTGTTGCGGTGCTGGGAGGTCAGGATGCCCACTGGCTCTTTGTTACTCTGCAGGGACGAGTTCCAGATCTTCTCCAGCTGCACGTAGATCTGGTCTACTGTCAAAGGGGTACCGTCGCTGTTGTACACATCCAAGATGAAGAACTGGGGACATGGGGAGGAATACGGCAAGAGACGAGGCAGGGGTCACATACACAAGTCCTCATGTCACAACATTGAATGGGTCTCCCCCAACAGCCCCCTTCACTGTGTAACTTACCTGAAAGTTGTGCACCACAGTGATGTGGGTGGGAGGCGTCTTGCCCAGAGCGTGGTTCACCACTGTGTCTCTCTTTAATCCAGGGATGCGACAGGAGGATAAGATCTGATAATACTGGTTCATGCAGAGCGGCTTCCCTCCCAGGTATTCCACAGGCACAGTCTCACTGTACCATACACAGGTCAACACGAAGGGAAGAGAGAAACCATTAAAACTTCATCCGTCCTACCACATCACAGAGTAAGATCAGGGTATTCCCATTTTACACTGAAAGTGGTGTTGCCTAAAAGAGATTTTAAATCGGTCCTAACCTTGGTATAGTTTTAGGTACTTTTTGGTTAAGGGAATATAACTTACTTGTCAATCATTGTTTTGAAATCCAAAACCCCAGCAATCAACTTTGCAGCAAACCTGGGGAGAAAGATTTTTTTAAAAATTTACCACAGTGTTACGGGTCCAAACTGAAACTGAAGTTTAGGCCACTGAATTCACTGCACAATATCAGGGCCTGCTGATGCATATTTTGGATGGTTCTATGACATGTCAAGTGTGATAGTCCCATAGCATACAACTTATCTTCCGAATAATCCCTCTCTTAAAAACACAGATGCAATTCCAGAAATGTCCCTGCTAATTTATGAGACCACACATTACTATGTGCTTGCAGGCAGATGATATTTGTTTTCACAGTGAAAACCACAACACAGAACATACACTAAGGAATGAGCAACTAGTGAAGCACATATCCAGAACCACTACTCATACAGTTCTACAGGCTCAGCCTGCACACCAGCCACTGGTCTGGTCGGATTTATTTTATGAACAGTGTGTGAAGACTTGCCCCTTTCTGTAGAGTGTACACCATACAGTTGTATTAAATTGGGTCTGACTACATCACAAGCAAAACTGTACAACACAGACAGTAAGTGGTCTTGAACTAAACATACCATGCAGTCCTTTGTGCGCATTTCTCATATAAACAGTGGCAGTTCTACTGCACTGATTTTCAGAAATTATCAAGTGGACACATGCAAAGTAAGTAAGCAAATAAATGAGAAAACATGGTTAAACAATTGTACAATGCCTCTAGCTGTGGTTAACTTTTTCGGTCTATGACTCAAAATCACCACCCACTGGAACAGGCTGAGCTTCACTACACATTTTAATACACACTGAAAACAATGCTTATTATTTTGACCACAGGGCAGGGGGCAAATAAGCCTGGCAGCAGCGAAGAGGCTTTAAATAGAGCACTTGGACCAGGCACTCTGCACAAAGGTCATGCTGTAACTCGAGCTCCCTCAAGATGAGGGGCTGCAGCCAGTAATTAGTGCTGAACAGGCAATGCTCCATGTGTTCCACATCTGATTTTCCCCAACTGGTCCTGCTTAATCTTTTGTTAAGTCTGAATTCAGAAATAACCCAGGAACAGTCAGGCGATTTGTGCTCAATTTGCACGCAAATGTCCAAGTCGGACTCACTCACACTGGCACGCATTTAGTGCACCCTCATTGTACGGGGTACGCCATCGGTGGAACACAAAATAAAAGAGGATACCCTTCCCAACTGGAGATACATGGGTGAAGTGAGTCCATATTTTTGAATATCAGCAAAGCTGACAGCAGGAAATTTATCCTGAGGGATCCACAGATATTATGAGTTGATAACCAGGCCCTCTGGGTGGAGACCAGCTAATGCACAAGGTCTCTCTGAGATGAGATCATCCAATCCAATGCCAAAAATCAAACCCTGAGTGGTGCAGCCAAGTCTGACAGAGCAGGACAAATGAGTACTGGAGGGACTGAAGTCTTGTCTATCAATCTGTTCATCAAGCTGACTCAGCACCTGCAGTCTAACGTAGCTGGTGAGCTGCAGAACATCTATATGGGCCAGTCTGCACTGGCCCAAGCTGAGAAAGGTTTAGAAGTAATGACTGGGAGACACCAATGCCCACGCAGAAGAAAGTGCGAAAGAGCAGAAGAAACACTTCACAAAAAGAAACCAAGCCAGCGAAATGAAGTCATCATCCCATTCCATTCCCCCTTACAACACAAAAGCCCCTCCCACATGGCACATACCTTATCTGGCCCTGCCGATCGTGAAAATCCAGTCGAGGAAGTACCACTCCAGGGCTGGAGTTCATCACCACGGGCAACCGAAACTCCAGATAAGCTGTCTGCAGCCACCAATCAGAGAGCTGCAGAGATGACAGAGGACGCTACTGGGAACAGTCTTCAGGCACAAACCCCACGCCTCCCATCTGTGCAACAAATGACCTCACTGACCTCACTCAGGCAGTTTACTCAGAGGCACTGTTTTGACTCCGCACTAAAGCCCCATAACAATGAAACACAGGTGGCTGAGCCAACACTACACAGCTTGAAAAGAAAACCGTAAGAATTACATTTCAAACAAAGCGTTTCTCAAGCTTGTACTGGATACATGTTATCATTTGTTTGACATCCCCTGTTAGGTCTTGAATTTGGTTTTATCTTATAGGTTTGGTTAAAACTGAGGATTAGACACCAATTTCTCAACTTGAGGATGATTCTAGTCAAAGAACAAAGACAGCACATTCGCCTACCTTGTTTTGAGTCATTAGTCAAATTCCAATACTTAAAAGATCCATTCTGCAAAATGAAATTGACAAATAACCCTGTTTTTTTCTGCCATTCTTTGTTTAAATATCCCTTCACACCAATGGTATATAATTTGTATAACACAACTAATTTGCGTTGGCTAAATGGGGTCTATACTGTGATCTTTCCCAATATTTTGTAGCCAAAAATTATACCATCCTGAAAAATGTCAATAGCACACACCGATAAGAAATGGCCAATACACATATGCATCGTAGGCAAACTGATTGATGAGCCATATCACAGAAAAAAAATATAGCACCACCATAGATTTCTTTCCAGCTTTCTCAACTTCCTGTTTTATAAATCCTCCAAAGAGCCCATCCGGCAATACCACTAGCAATGACAATTCACAACCACCTTCAACAGAAAATGCAAGAAAACGACATATGTAAATTTGAATGCCATCTCTTGAGTGCAGTTATAGCCGTGAAAATGTTCCCTTTCATTGCTTTCCTTATCTCTGGAATTTGGCAATGGGCAGTCTGGGAATCATAGGGTGAGCAGAAACAGTGAACTGCCTGATGAATGCATTCATCTTTCAAAAAAACCAAGAATGTAACTAGCTCATTTGTCATACCCAGGTAGCGTTTATTAATAGTGGGGCTAAAAATGCAATAATATATATATTACATAATTTCTGAGTGGATTATGTAAACATATATAGGCTCTGACCTGTTGTATCTGGTCATACAAAATTAAGCCTCAACAAAAGGTTAGAGAACTGATATTCACCACAATCCAAAGGCTCTTGCAGGCTCTGGCGTTACCCCAAATATTTCACTAAGTGGTGGTACTGCCCAGGCATTACCCAGTTCTCAGTCTTGCGAGCCCGGCGCTCCAGGCCCTTCTGAAGCCTCTCTCCCACTCCACCGGGACTAAGGAACTCTGCCATCAGCTCACGAGTGTGCTTCAATTCCTCTTCGCTGACGATGGGCTCCAGCACATCCAGGTAACGCTCACAGGTCTGTCTGAGCTGGGGTACCGGCAGTTTGGGCAGCCCCTCCTGGTGCGCCAGGTAGCGGCCAACCAACTTCGTCACAGACACCGGCCTTGCCAGGGCTGTGGGCTTCATGATGGCTGCCTTAGCCTGGGAAAATATTCAAGTCATCACAGCATTTCTTGTTCAATAGAGCCTCCTTCTAAATATGATATGATGCCAAAAGCCAGAAGTAGCAATGCAGGCAGTAGCAATCTGAAGGCAGCATGGTTTCTGCGCTGCTTTTCACGATTCAAGGCAAAGTACAGCCTACCTGCACAGAATCAGGACAAACGCCAAATTAGCGCGATAAAGGCATCTAGTATGAATGAAATGATAACACTCTCAATCCTAGAGTTGTATAGCTCTGGTAAGCACGAAATGCTGATACTCGTGATCCTAGAATTGCACAGTTCTGGTAAGCATGAATTGATAATATTTATGAAGAATACACATTCATTTTTCCCCCAGCCGTTGAAGTCATGGGATAGATTCAACTGTTCGTTTTGTGACTGCTCGGGATTAACGATAGGGTCAGGGTTAGGACAGGGTTCGGGCTATACGACACATTTATCGTTGATATGAATGGGGCTTTTCTAGTATACGAGAAATGTGCGCTCATAAATTGACATGACCCGTTATCCGGAATAAATAAACTGCATAGCTATAGCATTAAATATCTGATGCTGCACTTACTTTATGACAAAGCAAGTGATAATGTTTTCACAACCAGCCATTTAACTAAACCTCCTCACAGTTACCAAGAAACAACAGCAACACAGCAAGCTTTTTTTTCCCGGTTGCTAGCGCTAGTTATTACTGAATGACCGAAATTACTCGAAGCGACTTCGGTTAAAACCAAAGTATAAACAGTGTTTCCAAAAGCACCCAGGCAAATGACAAAATCACATGCAGAAGGGTGATCATCAACTTTCAAAGAACTGTCAAGCGGTCAGAAGCCAAACCCCGCAGCGATCTGGCTTCTCTTACCAGTTTCACAAGTCGACTCACCCACGTCACCGTATTATTACATTTTATCAATAGTTCATCCCTGCACTATGCTGTGTACTAAACAGATCCGTCTCTTACCATTGATCTACTAAGAAGAGAAAGCATTTTGAGTTACAGAAACGCCCCCCGAGTGGGACTGAATTCGATCTGTGGGAAGTGAACTGATTCTTGTTTCTAGCAAGGCCAAGGACGAAGTGCCAATGTTATTTGCCACCTTCGAGTGCGACTCCCGTCGGCCTTTGTGTGTTACTACACTTGTATGGGATGTCAGGAAGGTCAAAAATGTCGTAAGTATCTCCATCCGCGCAGCAATAATGTAAATACGAGCTAAACACAATCATTTCAACCTGATTGCACAACAAAAGCGAGGGCATAAACCACACAAAGATAGACCGCACAAGTGGACTTGATAAATGTTTTTCTTCCGTAGGAATTAATCAACATAGGTGTATAAGACTATTTTGCTCTAATTAAAAAAGGCATACCCTCATCATTTTTACATTAATTGAAACCACAGGAAATGCACAATATCTGCCTATAAGAATTAACAGGAAAATGGTAACTCCTTTTGATGAGTATGTCATTTGTAAATATGGGAGTTGGAGGTCTGATACGGCAAACGCCCAGAATAGATATTCACTTTTGACTTGTAACGATTTACAGTGCAGCCCATAGTTAGATGAATTCCACGCAGTCACACTGTTCATACACCAGAAAGAAGTTCAAAGCCATTTGTGATTGCGTGGATTATTTGAATAATCTCACCAGCTCAGTCTAATTTGTATACCGAATTGTTTAATACTGTATGTCTGCAGAGTACTCAGGACACCTTGTTAATATTCATATTTGTTTCCTGTGCTCGGGGGGTGTTACTGTAACTTAAAATGCTTTCTCTTCTTAGACAACTCCATTTTTAATGAAGTTGGAACAAATAGGAAACTGCAAATAAAAAAGGAAAAACGATGTATAAATCATCCCTTACCTGTGTTAAGGTGCTGAAGAACAAAATAAATAGCTGACCAGCAAGGCAGCAAAAACAGCAGGTAACAAATCTCCATTTACAAATGATATACGTGCTTTACATAAAATACTCATACATAACACCTCCCCTTTAAGAAAAGAAAGGTTTGCTAAAAGCTTTCTTTTGTTAAAATTAACACAGTTTTATAATCAGTACAATCTTGAACTTTACACAAAAGGTGTCATTGATCATTATAACAATCATATATCCAACAACCAGTGCAATTTTCACAATCAAATAGAGAAGTAAAATTACATGCGAGAAAGTGTTATTCCAGATGCACTATCTTTTCCCCTGATGTGAGAAATATCCAAATCATACTCCTGCAAAAGTCAACTTCATCTCAGTAATCTTTGATTCTTGTTTTTGATCTTATGCAAGAATGTGAGGGGATTGTGATCACTGAAGACCTTGATGGAAGTAGCTGAACAAGTCAAATAGACTTCAAAATGTTGTAAAGCCAAAACAAGTGCCAAACATTCTTTTTCAATTGTTGAATAGTTTTTCTGATGTTTATCAAACTTTTTGGAAAAGTAACAAAAAGGATGATCTACTCCATCAGTGTCTTCTTGCAGTAAAACTGCGCCTGCACCAATATCACTGGCATCAACAGCCAACTTGAACTCCTTTTTGAAATTAGGAGATAAGAGAACTGGTCCATTTTTGAGGATAGCTTTCAGTTGGTCAAATGAATTTTGACATTTTTCATCCCAAACAAATTTTCTATTTTTCTTCAGTAAATTTGTCAAAGGTTCAGAAATGATTGAGAAATTTTTACAGAATTTTCTGTAGTCGCCAGCCATCCCTAGAAATCTCATTAATTGTCTTTTAGTTGTTGGCTCAGTAAATTCAGTGATAACTTTTACTTTTGCGTCAATTGGTTTGACATGACCCTGTCCTACAGTATGACCTAAGTAACCAACTGTAGCTTTATAAAAGTCACTTTTAACAAGGTTGATAGTCAGCTTGGCATCACTCACTCTCTTAAAGAAGTTTATGATGTAGGTGAGGTGCTCTTGGAAGCTGTCGCTGGTGATGATAATGTCATCAATATAGGCCTCACATCCTGGTAGTCCAGCAATCACTCTGTTTACCAGATGTTGGAAGGTGGCCGGAGAATTTTTCATTCCAAAGGGCATGACCTTGTATTGGTATAATCCATCTGGTGTGATGAAAGCAGAGATCTCCTTTGCTCTGTCTGTTAGAGGGATCTGCCAGAAGCCCTTGAGGAGATCAAATTTGGTGACATACTTTGACTGTCCAACTTTGTCGATGCAGTCATCAATCCTGGGAGAAGGATATGAGTCCGTTTTTGATAGAGCATTCACTTTTCTGTAGTCCATCACCATTCTATATGTTCCATTGAGTTTTGGAACTAGGATGCATGGAGAACTCCAGTCACTGTTACTTAGTTCAACAAAGTCATTTTCAAGCAGGTATTTGACTTCTTGTTTAAGGTATTTCTGCTTCCCTGGATTCATTCTGTAAGGATGCTGCTTTACAGGCTTGGCATCATCTTGTAGGATGACATCATGGTAAACCATATCAGTCCTTGATGGAACGTCAGGGAATATGTGACTATATTCAAATATAAGCTGATTTAGCTGTTGTTGTTGAAAAGGGTCCAGGTGGGACAACTTGCTGTCAATATTTTGAAGAATGTCTGAATTTTCAAGTTTGGCTGGACCAGGTTCATTTTCCAAGGGGCAGTCACAATCTTCAGAATTTTCCAGTTCAATTGTATTTACCACATTGACTGGCTTTTGCTGAGTGTCTCTGTCAATGTATTCTTTCAGCATGTTGATGTGACACATTTGTTTTTGCTTCCTCCTTCCAGGGGTTAAAATCATGTAATTTAGATCACTGACCTTTTTTAGGACAGTGTAAGGGCCGAAATATCGGGCTTTTAGAGGGTTTCCAGGAAGGACTTTGTCACCAGTTTTAAAACTTCTATCTTGGGAATGAAGGTCATATCTGGCTTTCATTTTGCCCTGAGCCTCTTTGATATTAGACTTAGCAAAGTCACAAGCCTTAGAGAGACGATTACGGAAGTCAGAGACATACTGAAGCAAGTTCATTGGACATCATCTTCGGCCAGCAACTTTTCCTTCAGAAGCTTCGGAGGTCCACGGACTGTATGCCCAAAAACAAGCTCAAAAGGACTGAACCCAAGAGACTCCTGAACAGCTTCACGGGCAGCAAACAGAAGATGGACACCTTCATCCCAGTCTTTCTCTGTGTTAAGGCAGTAGGTCCTTATCATGTTCTTCAGGGTTTGATGGAACCTCTCCAAAGCATCTTGACTCTCAGGATGGTAAGCTGATGACCTGTATTGTTTAATACTAAGCTCATGCATAACTTGTTGAAATATGCCAGACATGAAATTTGACCCTTGATCAGACTGAATAGACTTAGGAAGACCAACAAAGCAGAAAAATTTGCAAAGAGCCTTGATGATAGTCTTCGCCTTGATGTTACGAAGTGGAATTGCCTCAGGAAACCGGGTGGAAGCACACATGATAGTCAGTAGGTACTCACAACCAGACCTAGTCTTCGGCAATGGTCCAACACAGTCAATGATGATCCGACTGAAAGGTTCTTCAAAAGTGGGAATGGGCTTAAGTCGAGCCTTTGGAATATTCTGGTTCGGCTTCCCAACAATTTGACAAGTATGACAGGATTTGCAGTACTCCTGTACATCGTACCTCATGGAAGGCCAGAAGAAATGATTCCTGACACGTTGAAGGGTCTTCTTGATACCCAAATGACTTGACATAGGATTGTCATGGGCCAGACTAAGAGTTTCTTGATGATAAGACTTTGGAAGAACAATTTGATGGGTGATCATCCACTCTTCATCTGCAGAAACATCAGGTGGACTTCTCATAAGCACACCATTTTTGTAGTAAAAACAGACAGGAACTTGAGTAGCCACTGGTTCACTTGCAGCCTGTGGTAGAAGATGCGCTAGATCACAAGCTTGTTGTTGCTCCTGAATAAGTTGTTTCCGAGACAGAATGTCATTAGAATGACCTGACAAAGACAAGTCTGAAGATTTCCCAGACATCTCAGGACTGGAAGGTTCCTGATGAAAAGACTGCCCAATGAAGGTGTCAGCCAGATTGAAGTCCAGGTCAGCATCATCTTGAATAGCCTTTTTGGCCATAGAACGAGTAACTGCACATGAAGGATAGAGCTCTGGAATTTCCTCTTCTATAGAGTCAGATTCTTGATCAATCAAAGGAGTGTCAGTTACAACAGGGTAGGGCACAACCTTATCCCCAGCAAGATCATCACCAAGAAGCAAATGAACACCTTTGAAAGGAAGAGAAGACCTAACACCAACAGTAACAGACCCAGAGACCAAGTCTGATTTGAGATGAACATTATGGAGAGGTACACTTGTAAAACCACATTCTACTCCTTGAATAAGGACATTAGCCTGAGTAGACGATTTGTCCAAAAAAGGCAGAATATCTGCAAGAATAAGAGATTGGGAAGACCAAGTATCCCTTAGAATTCAAATAGGAGCAGACGAGGAAAAATCATGTGAAAGTGAAACAAAACCATCGGTGATGAATGGCTCAAAACCCTCCATAACAGTATCAGACACAGAAGGTAGAAGATCAGGCGAACTGGCCTTTGATACAAGAGATTCTCTCCTAGTGAAAGCAGTTGGCTTGGTTTCTTCTCGTTGTTGTTTTTTCTTGAGAGCATAACACTCAGAAATAAGGTGACCTTGCTTTTTGCAGTATTGGCAAGACACAGAAGGTAAAGAATCAGAGGATTGCTTCTCACTGGAAGGTTTCCTCTCAGAAGTGGCCTTAGAATCATTAGAAGTGTTACTAGAAGAAGCCTTGGACTGAGACTTGCTTTGAAATTTAGAAAAAGTGGATTTTTGGACAAAAGAAGACTTATGAGTCAATGCATAACTATCAGCTAGGGTGGAAACATTTTGCAAAGTAATGGCATGTTTCTCCTCAAGAAAAGTCTATATATCAGGCTGGATACACCTTTTGAATTCCTCAACCAAAATAAGTTGCCTCATTCTATCAAAATCTTTCTCAACTTTCATGGAATTACACCACTGATCAAACAACTGTTCCTTCAACTTGCCAAATTCAACATGAGTTTGACTGGCTTCCTTGCGAGAATTCCTACATTTTTGCCTGAAAGCCCCGGGGACCAATTCATAACCCTTCAGAATGGCAGGTTTGACAAAATCATAATCAGAACACTGTTGGACAGATAACTGGTTATAGATTTTCCCAGCTTTACCAGTAATAACATTTTGTAACATCATTGTCCAATGCTCTTTTGGCCATTTCAAATTTTCAGCAATTTTTTCAAAATGGGTAAAGTATTGGTCTACATCATTTTCTAGGAAGGGAGGAACAAGTCTGATGTGTTTAACCGCATCAAAATGATCAGAAAGTCCAAAAGATTTTGTAACAGTACCTGCTTCTATTTTCTTCATTTCCAATTCATACTGCATCCTTTTTTCTTCTAGTTCTTTCTCCAATCTTCTTTCTTCCAGTTTTCTCTCCCTCTCCAACCTTCTCTCTTCCAGTTCTTTCAGGCGTAGCTGAAATTCAAGTCTTTGCAGCTCTGTTGCAGGCACCTCCACATCTTTAATCAATTCTGCTGCTTCTTCCCCAAAGATATCTTCATCGATGAAATGTTGCACCAAAATGTTGACTATTTCTTGTTTCTTCATTGATGATTTCACATCAGATAATCCAAGGGTTGAGGCTACTTGCAGCAAGTCCTTCTTCTTTGCCAGCACAATTGATTCCTGGGTTGGAGTTTTAAAAAATTTTTTAACATCATAAGTCATGATTGCTGGTTTTTCAAATAGTCACAAGATTTAAAAATAATAGTCCAGCTTTAATCTTTGGTGAATCCAATCGTTGATCCAATGAATGGTTTATCTCGGTGGAACCTCCAATTTGTTATGACTTGAAAATCACAACAAAGAAAACCAGCAATGACAACTTAAACAAATTTATTCTTCACTGATAAAAAAAAAAACTTCTACAAATAATCCACTGTTTAATCTTATAATAACACTCTAATGCCACTATGTAACTCTGCTGCCAAAACAAAAACTCTGCCTCTGGTGACCAAAATCACAGCATTTATGTAGACTAGCAACATTCTGGAAAGATCTACAGGATTCCTGGGTGATCCCGCCCCCTCCAGGCAAGAAGATGCCAGAAGCTTCTAGAAAGCACTAGTCTATTACAGAGAAGTTATATTACATCAGATCATGTTGTGCTACAGACACACCGCCAGAGGGTGCTTCATTTGTGCTTCTTAAAATACTGCATATTTCTAACATGAAACAGAATAGGACAGCAGGTAGGCCAGTCTAGCAGTCACACTCCCCAGTTAGGAAGACACGCTGTTGTAAAACATGCAAAATATGGTTTCCTGATGAATACGTCAATGAATGGATATAAATATCATTGCCTTAATAACTCAACATAGCACTCTACAAAATGAATGAACCATCCTCAATCCACTCTACTGTCCCATAAAACTGCAAATGTCCAATCTTATGGCATACACTGGCATTAAAATTCTACCATATATAGTGGAATTCCAAACTCATATAATCATGCTATTCCCACCCCAGAACACACTACCCATTCAAACAATGAGATACATATCACGCAACATCACACCAGTGATAGCTTGTAAATTTGGAAAATGGGAAACAGAATACTCATACAGACATTTGAAGAGTCAATTAACGTAGGCAACAAAAACTTCATACACTTGAATATGAAACAAATAAAACATTTTGCCCAAATAAATTTGCACCCAATCCATATTTTCTTAACTGAGTCTCCTGATGAGATTCAAGTTGCTTATTCTATTTATTTTTTTTTTTTTTCATGGGCATAACTTTATGTAAAGCACTCACTTCAGTGGTTAGCTATTTTCAATTTATTTATTATTTTTTCTCTCTCGGCTCATAATTAAAGAATGGAGCAGGAAAAAATAATTAGAGCTGACAACAGTTCTTACTGCTTCTTAAAATACTGTACATATTCATTTAGTTTGCCTTTTGCCCACAAAGTCTTTACAGTGTGCAATTGAATTCTTTGTAATTACATTTATTGTTATGATCCAGACAAGGAACTGGATACAGAGACAGAGTACAATGCAACTAGACAGTCCGGTCGCCTGCAACCGCATAGATATTGCCCCTGAAAGCCCGCTTCTTCCCTTTTTTGTGCATTATTCGGCCAATACTGTCGCTATGGCAACCAAAATCGATATGTGTTATAAGTGAAGTATATCACATGTCCATACCAGATATGAAAGTAATTGGTCCTAAATTGCAGCCTGTACTGCGTCCACAAGGAAATCTCTATGGTTTGCCACTAATTCGCGTATTATTCGGCCAAGACTGTTACCATGGCAGCCAAAATCGATAGGTGTCATAAGTGAAGTATAACACATGTACATACCAAATATGTAAGTAATCAGTCAAAAATGACAGCCTGTATAGCGTACACAATGAAGAGTATATAAGAGTTCAGATGCAAAACCCAGTAAGTCCACCTGACCTCTTTTGTTGTAAAATGAAGATTTTTACCTGGCGTTAATTTCAAATTGTCAAAACCACATTTTACTCAATTTTCATATAAATGACGTTTACAGGGTTTTGCGCCTGAACTCTTCATATGTTTCAGCACAAATTTGCACATTATTCCGCCAATACTGTTGCCATAGCAACAAAAATTGATAGTTGTCATAAGTGAAGTGTAATACATGTCCATACCAAATATGAAAGTAATCAGTCAAAAATTGCAGCCTGTACTGCGTCCAAAAGGAAATATCTATGTTTTGGCACTAATTTGCATATTATTCGGCCAATACTGTCGCCATGGCAACCAAAATCACTAGTTGTCATGAATGAAGCACAACACATGTCGATGCCAAATATGAAAGAAATTGGTCAAAAATTACAGCCTGTAGAGCTTCCACAAGAAAGTGTCTATGGACCTGGACGCGGCGGCGGCGGCGAAGACGACACACGTGAATCCATAGTTGCCGCCAGACTTCGTCCGGGTAAATAGGGTTTATTGATAGTAATTTGGTAATGAATGTGACGGACGGAGGCCAAAACAGAATGGCACAGTTAAGATCTGATTGAGTAGGCTTGAGTGTGGGGGCATCTCTGCGTCCAGCCGCTGGTGTCACGGGGCAGTAGCCAGATGAGGAACACTCTTGCCAGAGCTGAACTGTCAGGTGGCAGGACTGGGGATTTTAGCAGCAACAAAGTCCCAATGCCAGTGACTGCAAAAAGCATGGGAGGTGTTCCTAATAAACTGGGCAGAGGAACAAACTAAAGAATGATTAACAAGGCAACAATCCCCATCCTGGAGATCGAGAGAAAACCTTGGGAGCTTGTTTGTATTAGTAAGACTGAGAAGAGTACTTCCGTTTTTAACTATCATTAAAGATTACAAATAATTTCAGAGGATGATAAATTTTTACAAGGAAGATGCTGATTGGTTTCCAAAGGGCATATAGCAAGTGACAATCTAGCAACTTGCACACTCAAAGTAATGGGTATATATATGCCAACACACACGTAAGGGAATGGGAACACGAATGCATAACACCTAGTGGAGGAGGCATGCTGGACGTTAAACCATTCAAAACAGACAATATGTCTAAAAGACACGCACACTGCTGGATGGGGAGCCCAGTCTCATCTCGACTCATTATATAGTGACACTACATGACCAAGCGTTGACATACGACGAGAAAGGAGGCTTTTGGCATCCTTATTTGACGCCAGTTTAAAACGATCTTACCCCCTACCCCCTAACCCTTAACCCGAACACTAACTCTAAACATCAAATAATTATGCCAAAAGCCTCCTTTTTCGTTGTATATTTTGTCGATATTTGGTCACTTAGCGTCACTATATAATGAGTCGGGATTATGTGTGAGGATGGGAGGAGACAAACGGGTTTCACACGAGGCTTGTGACGATTTATTTAACGCTCTATGCTAAGAATTATGATATTTATGGGTAAAAAAAAAAATGTGCATTGTTTTTCCGGCTTAGTTATTGAACAGTTTTACAAAATCAACAAACATTTTCATTATTTTAAAATGTTTTTTTTTTTTTTTTTTTTAAAGTTCGTTGCCTCAGAGCAACGTTGTACCATTAAGGACAAAATTCAACATTTGATGTTTTCATATTTTTAAAAAATGAAGCTTAGTTATTCAAGATATATATTTCTTTAACCAAATACTTTAACCAGCAGATTTATTTGTCTTTGAAAACAACACATTTCATACTTTACAAAAAGTCACATATTGTATTTAACTATTGCTCTCAGGCAACATTGTACCACTGTGGGACACAAACATATCAAAATTATCATATTGTCAAATCATTATTATGACAGTTGTTTCAAACTAAAAACAGTAAAAATAGCTCCATTACCTTCTAACATTCACAAGCATTTCCATACACACACAAGATCATCCACATGAACAGAAGTTACCCAGATAAACACACAAAATCTCTTTCCTTAGTTTTACTCACAGTTTGTGAAAATTGAGGAAATAATTCCTTTCAACACTGAAACACAGGAAAATAGCATATTTGCGCACTGCATTTTTACAATGTCTGAACAAGCCAGGTATTTGCATCTCCCTTTTCATTCCACCCAAACAGGCCAGTGACCTGGGCGCGTTTCCCAAAAGCGTAGTTGCTAACTAAGTTAGCAACTTACTGTTAAGTCCTGCCAGTAGCCTCTCTCTCCATTCCCCTTTTCCCTTTGTGTTTGTGTGTCTGTGGTCTGATTGCAGGATTGAAGGCTGGTGTGCATGGCATTGGGTCGTTGAGCGCTGGCCGCTTCCCGCAGCTGTGCCCAATTATTCCCATCAGCGCTCTCTATAAAGACCCAGCATTTGTCACCAGTCTTCGCCAGATTGTAGACTCAGTTTTCACTGTTAGTCGCTTTCCAGCCTCCTAAAATTGCCGTTCCCGTTGTATTCAGAATTTATTTATTGCATGTTCCTTGTTCCTCAGACTGCCTGTGTCCTGCAACCCTACAAAGCCTGCAGTCCCGGCCTGCAGCCCAAACTGCAACCCTGCACCACCTGCACTTCCGACCTGCAATCCAGCCCAGGCTGCAGCCCTGACCTGCACCCCCCAGGATCCATTGCCTGCCCCTACCTGTCCTGATCAAAGGAAAAATAAACGACACCTTTGAACTAAACTCCTGCCTCTCAGCCTTTTTCCCTCTGCTTTTGAGTCCACAAAACCTATAGCCTTAACACTTACTTAGTTCGTCCATTCACAGTCAATGGGTTTAACTATGAAAGTTAGCATCTGTGATTTCGGGAAACGCACCCCTGTCTGATTGGAATGCACCAATGCTGATGGGTGTGCTTCTGCAGGCATTTTCAGACGCTTTTCAACTGGCTTGTTCAGTGATGGTCTCCTCGATCTCTTCAAGGTGGCCCTTTTCTCCATGCAGAGACAACTTACAACCTCAGCTTTGAATTTTGCCAAGCTGCACACCTCCTTTTTGGGGATACCACAGTCTCTGCAGTCTCTTCAGTAAAGGAGCCAGGCCTCGATGCTGGTAAGGTCCAACATATGGAAGACAATCCTGTGATGCCACTTTTTGGATCTAATTTTCTTTCTGTAGAGGGCAATGCGAGAGTCAAGGAGATCAACCCCTCCCATCCCTTTGTTGTACATATGTGGTGATAATGCTTGGACATTTCACCTGGACAGTGGTCTTCTTTTTCTTGTCCCATCTCATTGCAGTTGAAGGTGGAAAGGAGAGTGACTGACCGGTTGTCATGCCACTTCACTGCTCTGAGTGGAATCCCATTATACAGTGTCTCCTTTTCTTCAAAAGTTCCTCTCCCTCTCTTTTTCATGTCTGCATCTGTGGAAAGACTGCATCCAGGCAGACGATTCATTCTCGCATTTCCTAGACAGTGGATTTTTCTTTTTTCCAGAAGCATCTGTAGGTCCACACTGGAGAACCAGTTGTCGAAGAACAGCTTGTGGGAGATGTTGTCAGGGATGATGTGCAAGAGGGATGGCACTATGTTTCCACTTTCTGCTATGTCAGGTAGATCATTACAAGGGGATATTTCCCCAGTGTGCAGCTCAAAGTTGTAGACTATGCCACTGTTGTAAGAAAGAACAAAGATTATGTAACCCCAGCTTCTTGGGACTGTACTGCTTCATGGGGTTTTCCCCTTGAATGGGACAATTTGTTCATCTACACACACAGCAGATTTTCATCCATTGGGATTGCTTAAAACTTGTCCAAGAGGGATGTCAGAAGTGGACGCACTTTATACAGCTTGTCATAATGTGGGTCTCCAGCAGGAGCTTGCTTTAAGTTGTCAGAAAAATGTAGATTGTGCTTGATGGCCTCCCACCAATGCTGGGCCATAGTGTTTGCAACACAGTCAACCCTTGTTGCTGACTGCCAGTACATCCGGGTTCCTGGAGGACCAAAAATTGACATATAGAAACAAATGCCAATGAATTGCTCAATTTCATCAGCGGTAACATTGAGAGGTTTGCTGGGATCACACTGTATGGCATAGAGCAGGGGTCCCCAATCTTTCCCAGAGAGGGCTGGTGTGGGTGCATGCTTTCATTGCAACCAAGCAATTACACACCTGATACTACTAATCAACCCCTGGACTCTTTGCTAATAAGCTTGATTAGTAGCATCAGGTGTGTGTAGCTGCTTGGTTGCAATGAAAGCCTGTACCCACACCGGCCCTTTCTGGGAAAGATTGGGGAGCCCTGGCATAGAGGTTGGACTGTTCCACTATATTTTTGATACACCTGCTTGTGAGAAGGCCTCTGAAGTGTCCAGCAGGATGTTTGCCTTTGGTAGGATGGTCCTACACCTTTTCCATTCTAGGTTCTTTGTGTCATGGTTTAGTCCTGCAGGATGCAACAAGCAATCCGGCGGGCACTGGGACCATGTACCCAAAGGCTGAAAAAGGGACCCACTTGCACAGGCTGGTAAGAAAAATAGAAGACATTTAATAAATATACTTTTTAAAAATGACAAAGAGACAGGGGAGCAGCAGCAACACATACGAGGCTAAAATACCAGAATGCAGCTGCACTGCCAATTGGCAGTGCAGCTCTTAAATACTCTAAACTTCACCTCCACTTCAACGAGCAACAGGTGCGGCTCGTTGAAGTGGAGGCGAAGACAGCAGGAGGGGGAGGGACTGCAGGGCAGAACCATCACACTTTGCTCACGTGTATTGCTCTGGAAAACAATATATATTGTGAGGATGTGGAAATGGTTAATAATGCTAGTTATTTAGTTAGTTATGTACAGAACTATACTTTAATCCTACAATAATCAAACCTGCTTCTGTACCTCGATCATCATCAACATCAGCTCCCTCATTTTCTCTCTGTATGTCCTCCTGTTGATTTTCTACCACTGCAGTACCTCCATTTTCATCCTCCTCATCATCCTCTAATTTTTGTAATTTTCGGAGATATATATGATTGTATCAAGTAAAATGTTTGGAAGTACATTTTTACTTACCAGTGAAGGATGATAAGATTTTTTTGTCGATGATAAACTGGATGAAAATTAGAGAAAAAGACTATTTTAGAAGAGAAAATATGGCACCGTACAACTCGTGCACATGTGCTGAAAGAAGAATCAAAATGTCTGCTTGCAGGGTATGTGACCACTTTTTTTTTGGTATTCTACTTGGTTTGAATTGGGGATTTCAACTCTTGAGGTGGTACTGACCAATGTAAGAGATGTGTCATTTTCTTTCAACAGCTTAAACTAGACTACAGTCTTGTGCAAATTAATTGGATAAAGGTGCTTGTCAATAGAATGAGCTGAATTGAGTGCAAACAGCCGAGCCAAGTGATGGACGTTTTACATATCCGCCTCAAAGATCACTGCATAGTACCTTTGTGCCACGTTTCATTAATTTCCTTGACTTGTATGAGGCAACTAATGTGATTGCATCATCAACACAGTACTGTAACTGTGTTGGACTGGCTTGGTAATTCACCTGACCTCAATCCCATTGAGAATCTCTGGTCCATCTTTAAGTCAAGGCTGCAGCAAAAGGACTGCACCACAAAAGCCAAAGTCATCGATGCACTTGTCCAGGTGTGGCATGACGACGAGGAAATCAAGGCCCCCTGCAAAAACCTGGTCAGCTACACGCCAAAACTGGTGGAACAGCTTATTAAGGACCGTGGAGGACACATCTCGTACTGAGTGCTGAATGTAGATGCTATTAAAGTAATAAAAAGCCTGAAAACCTTTATTGTTTGGTTTTTCCCACTCCAGCCTGCTTTATTCGATTAATTTGCACAAGACTGTATGTTGCCTGGAGGCAACACGGTACCATAGAGGGTTAAAGGTGTTGCTTGCTTAAGTAAAAGATTTGTTTTATCCAAACTCTGTTTCAAAATTTTAATGCCAAAAATAATAGGAAAATATATCCTACATGGGATACAATTTAGAAAGAGGAATTCACCAACCACTTTCGACAAATTTCACTGAATGGTATGCTTGCTGATCATACAAAAACAGGCAACACAAAGTTTACCTTCCTTTGTACAGGAACATACATAACTCCTTACAGTTACTGAATGGAAAAGAGCTGGTTTTTTTTTTTTTTTTTTTTTTTGGATGTGTATGACTCTTTTTCTGGACCCTCAGGTCATTGGCATGGTAGCATGGAGCAGTATTTGTCTGCAGTGCAGCAGCTGGGTGGAGGGTAGTCTGAAGGTAGCCTTGGTAGTTTCCATGGTAGCCGTTTTTGCCTTGGTAGAGCTACAGAAACTGAAGAATCTACTCTGCCCTGTGTGTATGTCTATGTGTGTATACATTTCTATCTGCTGTTGGAGTCAGAGTCTGAAATTTACAGTCCATATTTCCAAATTCAAAGCCTGAGGGATGTGGTATTTGTCTGTTTCATGGACACT
This sequence comes from Gymnothorax javanicus, assembly GCA_029692085.1. NCBI lineage: Eukaryota > Metazoa > Chordata > Actinopteri > Anguilliformes > Muraenidae > Gymnothorax > Gymnothorax javanicus. Next base: position 50,552,158 of record CM056194.1, read on the forward strand.
ATGTCCAATTCCCATGAAAATGGATTATTATGGAACAGTGAGTAAAATGTTTATTATTAATCATAGTAGTGATAGTTACAATTAAATATTGTAATTACAAGCAAGCAATATTACCTTACAGATTCACTGAAATGAAATAAATTGGTTTTATGTATTTTTATTGCGGACAAGGGTTCCCCGTGATTGGCTTGCAATTGTGTGTTCACATTTTTGTAGCTTAAACATGAAAACAGCATTTGATGTTCACGGTCTTATCCAGTACATTCAACAGTGACTCATCTAAGTTTAAATTTTATTCTTTATTTGACAGAAACTGTGACGAACTGTGTGGAAATATTAAGGATGATAAAGGAATGGTCACTGCTTGACTTGGAGCTGTGTTTAGTAGTTTTACTCATTAATACGGTCTGCGTCTGTTATATATTTCATTGGTGCTGATTTGACCATATCAATCAGTTGATACAGAGGTTGTCTTTCACCAGGAAACTCAGCCCCTCTCTAGATGGGCTCCAGAGGCCATAGGCTTACATTTCAAACTGACATACACGCTCATTTTTTAACTCAACTCTGTCCAGATGGAGAGTCCACTCAGTTTGACTTTCTGGTTCTATGTGTTTTGGTTATTATCAGAGCATTGCAAAGCAACAATTTTGTGACCTAAGTATAGCTGTCATCTTTAAAATTTGAAGCGTTCTCTGAAAGCTTGTATTTTGTATGTGTAATGATTAAGCTTAATTTTAAAAATCAAGCCATGAACATCAATTTTTCAAGGATCCACAAGCATAAACTCTTGTATGAATTCCACTGGGTGGGGAATACCCACAAATTTCCTTGAAGCCATGCTGAGTGTGTTGGAACTCTGCCTTTTAGCACATCTCTGTGCTCACAGCCACAACTGCAATTAAAGTGTAAACTTTATTGTGGTTGGTAAGGGGAGAGCTGTTAGGAACTGTGGTTTTGGATTGTACTGAATTACATTTAACAAACTGCAAAACTTTGTCAGTAATTTCAGTCCTGTTGTGCTAAAGATGAAACTCTGCATAACTTAATCTCAGTTCTGTGACTTTGTAGAGGTAGGAGACATGGTTGTAATTTGGGAATTAATGTTACTGCTTCTAACGACGTTGTACCTGCACAGGTCAGTTTTTCAGCTGCACCTTCACACAGGTCAGTGTGACTGATGTAAGCCTGCTAAACTCAGAATCAGGGCTGGTGTTATAGGATTCTTTCTTTGTCATCGAGTTTTGAAACCTGCTTCATGTTCCAAAACCAAAGTTTCATGCGGAGGAGTAGCTCACAGTCATCGGTCTCATGTTGCTTTGCTTGGCTGGTAAGAAATATTGCTTCAACTGAACATACTAACCTGACCCTCCCCCCACCTCTCCCGCTCCCAAACAAAGAAAAAATTTTCATTTTTAATTCAAGTAAACACTTGTAATGCATTCATGTGTAAGACCACTGCATGGCTCTGTCAGACTTGATTGCACCAGATATCCTTGGATTGTTATAGGAAAATAAAGGAGTCTGGATGCTTGACTCTTCCGACACATTCCGCTCATTCTAGACTCTTGACTTGCCAGCCTTTCTTTACATCCAGCCATGAGTGTGAAACACTGTATTTGAGTGTGATTCTGTCAGTCTAAATTTAGCGCTGGTACCTTGCAACAGTGACATCCAGTGGAGCTAATGTGGAACCTTTTTCTGAGCTCTCCCCAATATCAGAGCAGGATACCACAGTCAGATCCAAGGCAAACTGCAAATGCGAAATACAAGTATCATCAGGTATCAATACAATATGTTTCTCAATTGGATAATGGTAATTTTATGTGGTGATTGTTTCAATGAACATAAAGTGAGTGAACAATATTGCTGCCCAGCATAACATAGGTCTAGGTACTACAAGGAGCAGGTTAGTCATTTGGCGTTATACACTGCCAGTGCATTATCAAAGGATTTTACTTCCATGTTGACTTGTTTCTATTCAATACCATGCACCTGGCATGTTGGATGAGTTCATGATAGTTGAGGTGTGCGTGTGTGTGTGTGTGTGTGGGGGGCGGGATGGAATGATTTTTGATGCCAGATGGCCTAGTCTAAGAACATCAGAAATTGCATCACAGTCTCTTGGGTGAACAGAGAATAATGCTTAAAAAAATCCAGACCCAGTGATTGGCACTTCCGTGGACCAAAATGTCTGGTTTTTTAGAAAAGTCCAAGGAGAATCGCAAGACTGGTGTAACTCATGACTAGCTGGTGGCATTAACTTAAATCACCACACGTTACAACAGTGCTATGCAGACGACCATCCCTGAATGAACAACATGTCGAACCTTGAAGTAGATGGACTACAGCCATAGAAGACCACAATGGATTTCACACTTGTCGGCTAAGGACAGGAAAGTGAGTCGCAATGGGCGAAGACTCACTCAAACAGCACAGTATATGACTGGAAAAAGTCTGAAAAATTCTTGAATTCTGCAGTAACAAGCAGACAGTAAGGTTAGAATTTGGCATACCTTGGTATGCATTTTATAAAACACACACACACACACGCACACAAGTATGCACATACATGCATTCACACATCCTTGTACTTCAATCCTTATGAGGACATTACATTGTCTTCCATTCATTCTTTGAGTGGTTATACAGCCTTTCCCTAATCTTTTTTTTTTAATTTGGCATCTCCAATCCCACCCGAATCTGGAATGTCCAGTTGGGGAATTATGTACAAGGCTTTCGCATATGCGACCCCCTATTGCCAATTCAGGAGAGCGCAGACAGTTTGTGGCTCTCCTCCAAAGCACGCGCCCGTCAGCCACCGCTTCTTATACACTCATTGGTCGAATCTTCGCAAGTTCAGAACGAGGGTGGAGGATACCCGAACATGAACATGCTTAGAATCTTCCTGACGAACGCCCGTCTGGCCAACAGGAGGCGCCTAAGCAACGAACAAAGCAACTTATATTACCCTTCCTGGCAGACCCTTCCCACTTTGCATCCCTGTAGTGCATTGGCCAATTGCGCGCTACTTCTGAAAAAGCTGCCGACCACAGCCGGTTAGTATGACCGGGGCTCGAACCTGGCCTTTCCCTAATCTTAGCAATAAGCAACTTATGCTTGACCCAAACTCTTACCCTACCCTTAACCTATTCCCCATCCTAACCTTACCCCTACTAATAAGTCACAATTTGCCCTTGTAGTTGTGAGGACACATGAAAATGTCCTCACTTTCCACAAATGTCCCCACTCTGCAGGAAAAAAAAAAAAAAAAAGTTTTTTGGGTTTCACTTTGTAGCAAGTACAAAAACACACACACACACGCACACACGCACGCACGCACGCATGCATGCACACACACACACACAATGATGCTTTGCATCCTTGCCATCCGATTGAGACTGTCCATAGTTCCACCCAAATCTGTACTATCTCCAGCCACATTGATTACTGCTATAATTTTAAAGCAGGTTTCTTTAAGCATCTTTTTATGATTTATGCTCCTCTGTGCACAAATTATTTATGCAAAATTGCTTTTAACTATTTCAGTGTAAGATGCTATGTTAGAAGCCAAGAGTATGAGAGTGTGCAAATTCATATATGGGCGCCATACAGTCTAAAATTATGTATTCCACAATATTAGATGCTGTAGAATACTATTCATGTCATATTACTACAATAATTTCCACATAATGTGCCTTTATAAATAATATCATAGCTTCTTTTATGAAAATGCATAATGATTTTATTGAAACATGGAAGTATTTCTTACTGTCAATAGGCTTACTGTCAATCAGTGGTGAAAACATGTAGGGCATGAAAATTGAAAAGCAATCTAAGCAATTGTGTTGTGTAAGGGCTGGGTATTGCAATCACTATTCATAATACCTCTGCTATCATTCATCAGTGTTATTATGAGAGCTGTTTGTGTTAACTGTGTTTTCAAATGTCTGTTGTGATGTGTAGTGCTATTGGTGAAAGGAAAGGGCACTGCCTGCTCTAAAGGGATTGTTTTACTGTACAGTGTTTGCAATTGAAAGGCTGAGGTCAGCTGTTGTACCTGACCATTTTAACCAGTCTGTTCCAAACCTTGGGTCTGAGGAAAATCTGCTTCTGTAGCCATTGTGTATTCTTGCTGCCTAATATCAATTAGTATTTCATATTAATTAGTTCTCAAGCACATTATCTTCCATTTAATGTTTGGGAAGTGGTTTTGTTGTTATTTTCAACCCAATAGAAGCATAACCTTCACAATGTCATCTTCTCTTTAAAACACCTGCACCTCTCTCTCACATATATATTGTACAGCTAGAGAAGGGATATTGTGTATTCACTGCAGAAATTCACTGAGAGATGCAAATGATTTGTTTTCCTGTGACCTATTTGTTGTGCAGCACAAGAGGTAATATAATTCTGTACTATAGGAGATATGCTGTATTATGAAAAGCTCTCTTTTCCAATGCTTGTGGACATACATTTTGGTATCAGGAGTGCCTACTAACCTACAAACTGTGAAATAAAACAACCCAATCAGTTTTTTGTGGGCTGCCTTTTTTCATAAGTCATGGCATTTAGTATGACATTCAGATTTGGCGCCACTTCCTACGTCACATGTAGGCTCAGGAGAATTGTCCCCGCTAATCTGAATATCTCCACCCACGGCTTATTTTTTATGCCAACATCTCAGCATCAATCAGCAGAAAACCTTCACATGTGTGCTATCCTTCTGTCTCGCTGTTTTTAACTATTAACCTAGGTCAGTATAATGCAAGACTGGTGTAAAAAATGTATATTAAATGGGGCCTATTATGCTTTTCGCAAGACACAAAGAAGTGGTGACCTCAATTTGTTTTCAAGGAGAATCTGTAGCTATGCTTTGGCTGGAAAATTTGTCAGCCTCAATGCATCTTTGTTGTGGGATGAGGCCTGTTTTGGAGGCTCGCTTTTCTTCGAAATTAGCCCCTGTTTATCATCACCATATCATGGCAAATTGTCAGAATACCAGTTGTTTTAAATTATCCCTATGCCAAATTTTTGGGAATCCTTCGCAGTCACCAAATTTGAATTCACAAGTAAAAGCATCAGATAATGAGTTGTAATGTTTCAGTATTGTAGAGGGTGAATTGACTTACCAAAGAACTCATTTTTAATTTTATTTGTGTTTTTTGTGATAAACCAGCACTTTTGGGACTGGGATTGCACATAATACATGCTGGAAATGTTTTTGTGGATAACGGCAGAAAGCCATGAATTCAGAGACATAAAGTGTTTTAAAGTGCCTTTTTCACAATATTATATGTATGAAGTCCTGAACAGTTGTTGGACATACCATAAGAGCAAGTTTGGTATGTTTGACATGGTGCTACTTAGAAAATACAATTGCTTTGTAGTTCCAAAGACCCTTCGGTAAGTTCCTAACAAAGACTTTACCTTGGACTTTTGATTAAAAACATTTGCATGTACAGGGCTTTGCATCTCATATCCTTAAGTGTGGCAGATGTGTCTGTTTCTAACTGAGCTCTTTATTGCACAGAGACATTTGCACACATGTACACACATTTCATGCTGTCATTTATCAGCCCAATAGTGTTCTTTATTAATATGAATGAACAGATATACATGTAAATAAAATCAGATAAGCCCATTTCAGCCCAGAATGCCCCTAACTATGCAAATATGTTCAATTAAGTGTATTGATGCGGTCTTATCTGTGTTCCTGGTGACTGTTTAAAAATAGTTGTTTTGCGCGCTCTATCTTAATGGGTAATTATTTTTCAGCTTATAAATATCATATTATCTACCTCTCTATCAACTGTTCTCAGATTAATGTCTCAGTATGAACATGATTTTTTGAAATTGTTTTCGCTTCCTGAATCTGTCTTATTTTAAATGATTTTGACGAGTACGCTTGGGAGATAGAAGGGCGCTATAGCCTATCCCAGCATCCAGTCAACAGGAGGCAGGAATAATCCCTGAATGGTTTGTCAATGTATTGCAGTACAGACCCATTCAGACACCATTCATTCACCAAGTCATGCCAATAGAAAATTCAGTCTCTAATTACTAGCATATGTAGTGTAGCCTACTGTATGTCTTTGAACTGCAGGTGGAAACACACCGGCTCCCATCCGAAAGGCCCACCGTGGATTCAAATCAGCGGTGTAGTAAAGCCGCTTTCACACTGGACACGAAAAGAATTTTTCGCAAGACAGATTACATTCAAAGTCAATGCAAGGACGCGAATACACGCGAAACGCGTGTATTCGCGTCTTTGCATTGACTTTGAATGTAATCTGTCGTGCGAAAAATTCGTTTCGCGTCCGCTGTGAAAGCAGTTTAACATTATGACACACTACTTCACCATGCTGCCCCCCGAAGCAAGCCTAAATCTTGAAATTACATAACGGATTTGGTGAAAAATTTGATTGAAAAATTGTATGGAGCCAAGCACAGATATGTAGGAAATAATGAAATGAAGTCAGGCATGGACACAATAAGCATAAAAAGTCGAATTGGACTGTCAGATTCATGATTGGAAAATACTTCAGCGTGAGCCTTGTATCAGTTAAAAGTGCCGCATTCTACACAAATTTTAATGTCTTTTTAATTAATTTATATAAAAGAACTAATAGAAGCATACTGAGAATAGGTTGAGAAGAAAAACTGGCAGTAGAACACACACAGCTTTACATGCAGACAAAATAGTTTCTGCTAGGTGGATATGCTTTTTGGTCAGAGATACTAATCCAAATAACTTAAAGTATTCAATATGGTTATTGGGTAAACAATATGCGACAATGCAAATCAAACTTTTGTATTTCTCTGGTGTTTTTACAGTGTCAAGAATTGAGCCAATATCAACATGAGAGTGCAAGTCACACATTATCTAATGTGATATTGTATTATGGCACCAAACATTTTAAGGAGGCTTATCTGGCAAAAAAAAAAAAAATAATAATCACTGGAAACCCATGCAAGCAATATGTAAGTGCCACTTTTAATAACTGTTGCAAATTGAATTTATTGAGATGGCAGATTCAATCAGTCTGTGTAAGTAATGTGACTTCAGAGATCACACAGCCATAAAATAATACAATTAAATAAATATTCAGAATGCATTTAACTGGATGCATTGGTTTTAGAGCTTCAGAGCAAAATCAGCTGATAGCCTTCTGGGGATTGTATCTTTGTTGATTAGATTATTCTATTTCAAAATCAAGTGATATACTCCCTGGTATTTTCGATCATTATGTCCTGACTACGATTTGTTAGGCAGATTAAATGATGAAGTATCCTATTAAACCAGTCATAATACAATTGAAATTGTAAATAGATATATTTATTTTGCGTTTTACTTTCTGCATGCGTGGAAACGACAGGCTACTCGGTTGCGCATCGTAAACGTGAAAGAGACAATTCCAGTGAATTAAGCGCATAAAACCCATCAACGGTCCGATTATGTTCAGATCTTGGCGCCTGGCATCATGTGAACGGACCGTGGCGATGCAATGCTAAGTATGGAATTGAGCACTCAAGGAGCAATGATCTGAGTGCATAAACACCGCGTGAAAGCGGCACCAACTCCTTCCCCATTAAAGTTTCTTGGTAACCTGTACGCTCTCCTTTCTGCCACTGGGAGGCACTCATTCAACACAGACTTGAGTATTCACTCTAGCACTGAGAAGAGCAAAAAGGGGACATTACCGCATTTACTAGATGTTTAAAATGCAATGAGTGCGCCTTGAAATTTCAAGGTGACGATATCGCCGAAGACACAGGTTATTTAAACTGTATTCAGTCACGATATCGTTAAAACGAGTCGAAATTGTGTCGGCTGCAGTAGCCTACTACAGTTTGGGTATATGCCTTCCACGTTCAAGACAAAACAAGCTGAAAATGTTAAGAGCGAATAAACCGTTTAGTATATCATATTGCGCATAAAATTCACAGCAACTTAGTTTCCGATTAACATGAGACGATGTATCCGTAAATAATCTACACGTAAGCACCTGAAACGAAAACAGTCGGCAAGGCTATATCCTATGGTGACTCTGTGATATAAATCCAAGAGGATCCATAATTATACGCGAGGAAAAATTATTGCTTCGTTTTTTAATGTAGCATTATACTAGCATGCCGTGCTAATATGCTCGGACTGTGATAAAAAAAGACGATGAAGTCGAGAGAAGGGGGTGGAGTTGCGAGGAGCAACGAACCCGAGGTCAGTTTGAGGGGCTGTCTGTTATACGGGCGTTTTAATACCTTCTCCGTTCATTGATTTCGAAGAACACCACCAAGTGGCATACAGTAGAGATAAACTGCGAGGCTGGTCAGGGAAGAAATGCGCCCGATGCGCAAGAGGAACGCACGTGGAATTACGCACGGACAGAAAAGCTCAAGCAATTGCTTATGCACTGGCTTGCCTGGCTATGAATATTCATCCTCATCGCTTAAACTATATGAATTAACGTGCACGAATCTTCTGATGGGGCGTTGTATTTAAAATGGCGTAAACTGGTGATCATTAAGTTCTATGTATTGTGGAACCTAGATGTTGACCCTTGTAGCAGCAGTGATGTAAAAACCATACCTGTTGCTAAGTTCTTTTTCGCTACATATCTGATCCATGTTTTTAAAACTATTTTTACAACTACTTACAGTAAAGTAGTGAAATCTGCCCTGCACGAATGTATCGAGAGACAATCGGATTGTTAAATTGTCTGTTGACCTAAAAGCTGGGTGACTACAATTACAAGTATCAATGACCATTGATTGATCCAAATCCAAGATAAATTAATAGAGAATTAAATTATTTATTTCTATGACAACTTTTTCCTCAAGATAATGATGGATAGAAATGACCACTCTTGAAACTAAGCTGGGGCATAAAAAGTTAGTAGCCACCCCCAAAGCCAATCTCTCGAACATGAACAATAAATAAACCCCCAACCCTAGATATGTTGTTGCATACCTAAAGTTTGTGGGGGGCGTGAAGCCTCTAACTGCACTTCCCACTACTTATATATCCAATTCACCCATGGATTTGCGAGGATACCAACACTTCCCTATCTTTTAAACAGAAATACAAATTGTTTTACTGAATGAGGGTGAATGCTGTCTCTTCATCCATTACTGAGTCAGGATTTGTCAAAACATACAGATATCAGACATCTATTTGTCATATCTGAACCCTGCATGTATTTCATTACTATATATCCCATCCCCAAAAAATACTAAAAAGGAAGTAACATTGTTTCCTATCCAAGCAGTGCTGAAACGAAAATAATGGATCAAAAACAGATTTCTTTTCTTTTTTTTAATTAAGATTATAAATTTAAACAAATATCTTTAAAACAGTTTTACCCGGTGATATACAATTTCATATGCACAAAAATACAAGAATATCAACAAAATATGCAGAGAACGTCTGAAAACGTTTTTATTTCAATACACATAGTGCTTATATTGTGAGGATGCATGGCTAAAGTCACAAACTTGCCTTTTTAGAACAAAAGGTCTAAATAGAAAAACTTCTAACTCGCAAATTCAAGCAATGCTGGCACCGTGAGTTACTGTGAAGGAAGGCTTGATCAGTAACCTGTAGAAAAGTCAAAGGGAGATACACATGGGAAACGCTCAGCAGACCATATTGTAATTAAAATACATGGTTTGATTATGTGATGTGCTGTCTGTGCATTCTGGGAGCTGTAGTGATAATTCACTGCTCCAATCAAAAGTGTGATGAGAGGATTGACACAAATGGACTACAAGTCCCACAGAACTGACGCCACACACAGCAACCCGGTCAAGTACACAGGTGAAACAGTTATTGAAAGAATACAAACATGTTCTTATACATTAAACCGCAGCTGAGAGTAAGAAAAGTTTTTACGCCGTCACTGGTTTGTTAATATTTTATCCAGGTTACAGACGTGCAAATTTTCTTTTCAATGGTTTCTGTCTAAAGCCAAATGAGCCAATTGTAAATGCTCAAGTTATCACATAGCCTACAAAACAAAAACATAACGACGATCGAGTATTTCAAAAAGTCATTATTTAACACATGTAATCTTATACATTCGTCGCTTAGAGTACCTAAACTAAATTGTATGACACAAATGTTTTGGTGGGATTTCACCAAGCTGAATGGCATAGTTTTCCAGTTCAGATAATTTCTTAATAATATACGGAATTATGTAGTGTAGACTAGTGAACAGTTCTGTTGATTGGAATTTTAAAAATAAGAGCGAAACATTCAATCATTTTAAATGTTTGTCGCAATAGTAGCTAGCAGTAGCCCCTATGCATCAGTTAAGGCAACGAAATTAACTTCGTTTAGGGATTTGCAACCGTTCAAAATGTTTTAAAATCTTTAGGTCAGTCTAAAGAAAAGCCTGCACATCACGTAACCATCTCCCCTTCCGATCAAAAGAAAATGAAATAAAATTGCTCGATAATTAAATAGCCTATGTGCTGTTCTTGTAAAAATAAAGTCAATATTATTTATACTCTGTACAATTTGTTTACCTAATTTTGTCTAATTTACCACGGAGTCAAAAAGCCACAATAGCTCGAGTCCATGCTCCAAGGCTCGCCAAGGCTTGTGTGCTACAGAATTGTCCGTTTAGGGTTTGCTCAATGTCCGCCTGCCTGCTCACTAGCCCCGTAAAGCCCGATCCAAAAATGGAGATCAAATTGGAAATGTTCGAAGAGTCCAACTGGTCGGAATTCAGACAAGAAAAGTCGTCGAACCTTGCTCGTTTACACGGCGTAAAATCCGAAACCTCCTCAGGTTCTGTCACATAATACCCAAAGTCAACCTTGCGCTTCTTAGCTGGGGTTTGTGCGCCCTGACAACACTGCTGAAGCGGCGCGCAGCAGTCCTGGTGGAGGTACCCGTTCTCGACAGTAGTTACTACATGCGTGTCCAGATCCAGCACCGTAGTTTTGTTGCAGTGCATTAGGTTAGCTTGTGAAAAGTCACAGTTCGAGGATACTGGGTATGGTTCGGCACAGCAGCTCCGGTAGAATGAGGTATCGGGCTCCTTGCACACCTCTTCAGCGTGGAGAGATAAAGGCGCGGAGCAGGCAGTGGTGGTCTGGATATGCGCGGACTGTACAGTGTGGCTGACGGGCAGTGGCGCACCGCACAGGCTCACCGGCTCACTTCCACTACCGTTACCGCAGCAGTCGTCGCTCTGTTCCATACAGTCCTCGCCCAAGTCTAGGGGGTTCAGCTCCTGAATTTCGTTACAAACAGTCATTACTTCCTCGTATTGCTGCATCCTGTAAACCTCCGCGTACTTCTCACTCATGTAGAGCTGCCTCGCGTTTCTCAGAACGTAGGAGACCAAGAGGTTTTTGTGCAGCTTGATTCCTCCTCTCTGCGTCCTGGAGTTGTGAATTTTCCGTAAAGAAATCGAAATCAGACTTTGTGCGTCCACAGCACACTCCATTGTGTTAATCGTAAGCGAAATGAATTTGACTTTCCTCTTCGTTGGTCAGGAAAACAAACTCTTTTTGAAAGAAATTACAATATTTCGTTTGGGGCGAAGGCTTGAGTCAGGTCTATGGAGAAACATTGAACACAGCTTCCCTCTCCCATATGTATGTGAGAAAGCTTTCAACGGCTTGTTCGGCTTAGCAAGTAGATATATTTCGAAGAGGTTTCGGCCCACATCAGAAACTACCAATAAGAGCCCAAGTTGGTCGAAGAGTGACTCATATCTCCCGCCTACAGCTGCATTTCCTAGCCAATGAAGTAGAGGCGGTTCCTCTGTGCTATTCAAATACCAAACTGACTTTACCAGAGTGGAATGTTCTCATGAGACGATTTGAAACGGAGTGCGCCCGATGCACAATGAATGCTGCACCATACAACGCAAAGTTCTTTTAAAACTTTTTTTTCGAAGTCTGACTCGGCAGGACTCCGCATAAAATGGCACAAGATGATTTCAAATTTAAGAATTACAACTTTTTATGAATATTACTCTTAATGTTAGAGATTTTCCTCTTCAACAGAAACATGAAGCCCGTTATCTGTATTCATGTTGCACTATTGTGCGTGAGTTAATTATTCAAGATTAAAGTTGCCAACAGTACTCAATCGAAAATAGATCGATAGCTTTTAGTCGTGGGGTGGACTGAGTATCTGCTACATGCCTTTTAAAACATGTCTAATTATGTTCATTCGTCATGCATAAGTGTTGAAGTAGCCAATCATATAAGGACAATGATTTAGCCTACATTACGACTACCACCCTCATAGTTATCATTTCTAGACTATAATCCGCTATTTCAAAAAACTTAGTCTCCCAAATCAAGAAAGAAAAAAAAATAGTAATCAACAATAAAGTGTCACATTTTCTTTCCAACCGTAAAATTCACGGAGGCTAAACATTACTCGGGCGATCCAAATTGGGGCAATTATAGCTCGTTTGCGTACTAAACAAGGTTCAAATCGTACAAGATGCGTATTTATCGCGCATCAACTGAATAGATAATAATAAAGATGATGAATAAATACGGTTGCGAAACAGCTCTCCTGTGATCTGGAAAAAACCTAGTTAATTTATCCGTGACAAGTATTCTTGCAACTGAACAAAAACCTTTAGATTCTGGACTTTTCCCAAACGGAAAAAAAAACTATTAAAAACTTGATTTTGACAGTTCAAATAACTCTAATAGCTAGTGTTTTATGATTCTCGCCACTCTTAATTACTGCAAATGAGGTTCAAACTCAGTTTCTCCCAAAAGTGACATATGTACTAGGTTTTTCCAGACCACAGGAGATCTATTGCCCTAATATATATAGACATTACGAGAAAATCAGCAGGAACCAGAGAAAACTGTGCTAATTTTCTGTTATTATTATTATTATTATTATTATTATTATTATTGTTGTTGTTGTTATTCACTCCACTCCCCCCCATGTCTATCGGGAGAATCATGAAAGTTGCGCTCATGGTTTTTTTTTTTTTTTTTGCGTAGTGAACACTCAGTACTGCATACAGTTAGTCTCTCAACTAAACAAATTATATGAGACCAAATGCAAATTGCAACAGAAAGAACACTGGACAATTCAGAGATCAGGGGTTGTGGTGATGTCAAGAAGGCTGAACTCGCTCCTAGTCCAACAAATGAATGAAACAAATGACAGAGTGACCAAAGATCAGAAAATAGTTCAACGTGAATTTTGTTATAAAGAGATACAAACTAAATGATCAATATACTCTAAACCTCAAAATAGCATATTTTAATCATATTTCTTTCCGCTCTTTGAAATATTCAGGGCTATTCGAGCAGCTTTTAACACAGCACTTGCAAGGGTTCAACTTACTCTGAGAGTTGTTTTAATATTGTACATTTTATATTGAATATTGAGCACAAAATGAGACTTTGATTTCACGTTTGAAGGCGTAACAATAAAATCATTTTGCATTATGGGTTCATACAGAGAGTTGGTTGGGAAGTGATTCATCAGCTCAATAAAATGCAGATTTTGGACAGTTACTGTGATATGTAGTGTAATATCAAGAGTCTGATTGCAAAGGCCTGCAATGATGGTTCTCATACACAGTGACCCTTATTAGTTTTTTTTTTTTTTTTTTTTAATCTTTTTGCAGAATAAATGTTTATTTTTGCATCAATATGAGTTGTAATGAAAGTCTTCCATTGATATTCTGTGATGCCCCTCCCCCCCGGCATTCCAGAGCTTTGACTACCTGCCTTCACCAAATCCCCTCTGTTCCTTAAGTTAATTAGCTCACCTGTTCTTCCTTAGTTAACTAGTGTTACCTTGTCTATTTAAGTTCTCCCCTCACTGTCAGGTAGCCTTAATGTGTAACACTCTTTTGTTTAGAGCACTCCCATTTTGTTATGCCCTTGGAGTTTTGTGTTTGTATTATTTGCTCACTTTCTTTGTTAAATAAACTTCCACGTTCCTGCACCTGGGTCCTCCTGTCCCATCACTCTCCTAGTGCCCTTTTAACATCTTTGTGTGCCAGGACATTACATATTCTCTCATTTGTGATTTGTAGGACATTATTATTATTATTATTATTATTATTAGTCATACTAGTAGTAGTTGTACTAGTAGTAGTAGTGTTAGTAGTAGTTTTAAATCAATGAGAACTAATTACATTTTCAGTTTATGTTACAAATTATTTGCTGTCCATCAAGTGGCTAACTCAAAATATAGTCCAAGAATCTATGGGTAAATAAATGAATGCAATATACATTTGTGACAACTGAATATCTAAAAATACCATACCATACTATGAATTTGAAGTTGAAATCATAATTTTGAAAATGTATCTCATTTTATGTCCATTTGTTCACCAGTATAGAGTAGGTGATCCATTCTCTCTGGCAAGTGCATCGACCAAAGGTTTTTCTTCATGTAAACTTCCTAAATTATCAGATCATTTTACAACCCCAATTCCGAAATAGTTAGGACAATGGAAAAAGTGTAAGTTGTGAATAAAATCAAAACACAATGACTTTTAAATCACACCAGCCAGTATTTTATTCACAATCGAACAGAGATAACATAGAAAATGTTGAAACTGAGAAATTTTACAATTTTATCCACAAAATGAGCTCATTTCAAATTTGATGGCTGCTACAGGTCTCAAAAAAGTTGGGACAGGGGCCTGTTTACCATGGTGCAGCATCCCCTCTTCTTTTTAACACAGAATGGAGGCGTATGGGCATTGAGGAGACAAGTTTCTTGAGTTTAGCCATTGGAATTTGATCCCACTCTTGTTTAAAACAGGCTTTCAGCTGCTGGAGAGTTTTGGGTCTCCTTTGACGGACTTTTCGTTTAATTATGCGCCAAAAGTTCTCAAGCGGTGAAAGATCAGGACTACAGGCAGGCCAGTTCAGCACACGGACTCTTCTACTACGAAGCCATGCTGTTGTAATAGCTGCAGTATGTGGTTTTGCATTGTCCTGCTAAAATACACAAGGCCTTCCCTGGAAAAGATGTCGTCCGGAGGGGAGCATATGTTGCTCTAAAACCTTTATATACCTTTCAGCATTCATAGTGCTTTTTAAAACTTGCAAGTGTCCCACACCATATGCACTAATGCATCACCATACCATCAGAGATGCTGGCTTTTAAACTGAACGCTGATAACAGGAGGGGTGGTCTTTCTCCTCTTTAGCCCGGAGGACACGATGCCCATGATTTCCAATAAGAATGTCAAATTTGGACTCGTCTGACTGCAAGACACTTCACCACTTTGCAACAGTCCATTTTAAATGAGCCGTGGCCCACAGAACACAGTGGCGCTTCTGGATCATGCTCAACAATGGCTTCCTTTTTGCATGATAGAGTTTTAGGTGGCTTCTGTGGATGGCACGGCGGACTCTGTTTACAGACAGTGGTTTCTTGAAGTATACCTGGGCCCATTTCGTAATCAATGAGAGAATCATGCTGGTGAGTGATGCAGTGGCGTCTGAGGGCCCGAAGATCACGAGCATCCAGGAAAGGTCTTTGGCCTTGTCCCTTACGCACAGAGACTTTTCAAGTTTCTCTGAATCTTTTGATGATGTTACGCACTGTTGATGATGAGACCTTCAAAGCCTTTGCAATTTGACATTGAGGAACATTGTTTTTAAAGTATTCCACAATTTTTTTACGCAAGCCTTCACAGGTTGGAGAGCCTCTGGCCATCTTTACTTCTGAGAGACTCAGCCTCTCTAAGACATCCCTTTTGTAGCCAATCATGTTACACACCTGATGCCAGTTAACTTAATTACTTGCTAAATGTTCTTTCAGCTGATTCTCTTATATATTAATTGCTTTTTCAGCCCTTTTTTTGCCTGTGTCCCAACTTTTCTGAGACCTGTTGCAGCCAGAAAATTTGAAATAAGCTCATTTTGTGGATAAAAATGATAAAAGTCTCAGTTTCAACATTTGAAATGTTATCTATGTTCTATTGTAAATAACATATTGGCTCAGGTGATCTGAAAGTCATTGCATTTTGATTTTATTCACAATTTACACTTTGTCCCAACTATTTCGGAATTGGGGTTGTGTAAATTGTAAGGCTAACTTGCTTAAGAATATGACCTGAACTGTCAGGTATGTAAAACTTTTTGCAGCACACTTTCTTTCTTAAAAAAGAAGTCCTATTACATTTGGCTTGGATGATTGCTTTCTGAAATATTTTCCTGCTGAAACAAATGACCGAAATTAGCAAAGCGATGTAAAAATATTGGATCCACCATTTTACAGTCACAGTTATAATGATAATAATAATAATTAGAGAAGGCAATATTTTTCATTGCATAGTTTGTGAAACATTATTTTTATGCCATATCAGTAGTCTGAATTGAGTGTGGGCATCTTACAGTTTAGAGACAGTGCTTCACCACCTGAGCATCTTAATAATGCCTGAGAACTGAGCCTTTCCCTTTTAGTTGTGCATTGCAGGAAGAAATCAATAACTGAATTTGTAAGTAATGCAGCCTATTGACCTAGAATTATGATGAGCAACTCAGTGCATGTGTGAGAGATTGGACACGTGTGAAATTCTGATGATTGCAAATTGAAACACAATACCATAACCAGAAGTGGAGAATATGCGGTTGTTATGCAATGCATTTACAGTAACACAGTTGTAACTCTATTTGGATTAGTGGAAGAAGATCTTTGGCTAAACCCAACCTCAGATTTGAACCTAGAACCTTCTAATGCTGTTTACTTCTCATTTTTTGCAGATGAAGATGTAGGCTTAGATATTTGAAGAGAGAAATATATTTTCCTTTTAGTAATTTTTTTAAATTTACAACTTCCAATGTACATTTATTGTATTGAGTGTTTCATGAAGTAAAAAATGTAATAATGTTGCCATATCACTCCTTTTTTGAAATCTACCAATGTCAATCACATTTTTTTTTAATATTGAGAAATGCAACTTCATTTCTGTGAAAGTTGGGATGGTATTGACTATAGAAAGAAAGCAGTGATTTGAGAATCACCTTTGACCTGTGTTAAACTTAAAAACAGTATGAGACAAAACTTTATATTTCATACGTAATCAACTTGATCTTTTTTCTTTTCTTTTTTTTTAATATGTGCTCATTGGGAATCTGATGTCAACAACATGTGCAAAACATTTGGGACAAGGACAATTTAAAACTCAAAAAGTTTTGGAATGCCAAAAAGGGTGTACAGGTGTTGAACAAGTTATGCTATCATGGTTGGCCACAAAGGGAGCATCCACAAAAGGCCCAGTTGCTTACGAGCAAGGAGTGGTCAGGGCTTGTAATTTTGAAAAAAAAAAAAAAAAAAAAGCATGATTGAATGATCCAACTGTCTAAAAACAATATGTCTCAGCTTGGTATTTTAAGGATTTCACCCTATACATTGCTTGATATTGTTAAAAGATTAAAAGAATCTGGAGGAATCTCTGCATAAAAGATAAGGTTGAAGATCATTACTGAGTGCCCCTGATTGCTGATTGTACAGAGGGTACCACATTGAAGACTGATATGCTTTTGTGATGGATATGACCACATGAGCCATGACTACTATAGAAAATATTTGCCAGTAAATTCCATTCATTCATCATTGCATTTTGAAATGCAATTTAAGACTGTTATACACAGAGTAAGCCATATGTAAAAAAAAACAAAAAAAAAAAAAAAATCAGAAATGCTGCCATCTTCACTGAGCTCGTCTGAGTTTGCCTGAAGCTCAGTGGAAATGTGCTTTTGTCAAACCAGCCAATCTTTTAAACTGTTTATTGTAATAATGAACTTTGTGTTTTCCAAGGCTAAAGAAGAAAAGGTCCAAAGAAAAGGTTGTTGGTACCAACGTAAAGTTCAATAGCTAGAATTTTTCATGGTATGGGAGTGTGTTAGGGCCATGGCAACTTGAACTCTGAATGTAGTACATTAGTGTGGCCTCCTAACTGCAGAATGTTGCTGTTAGACCTGCACTTCCCTTGAAAATATGGGGTGCTTTAAGAAATGCAAATTCCAATGGGCACTTCAGAAATTTAAATAGCTGAAAGCCTACATAAAGGACGAATGGGGGAAAAATCATTCCGAACTGTAACAATCTGTGACCTCAGTTCCTCAAAAGTTTACTTTGATGGCTGTTAAAAGGATAGGTGATGTAACACAGTGGCAAACACACCCCTGTTCTATCTTTTCTAGAATGTGTTTTAGGTATAAAATTCTGAGTGTCTATTTCCAGAAAACAGCAGAGAAGCGGAAAAATTAAATATCTTGTCTTTGCATTGTTTTAAAATTTATACATTTTTCATCATTTTCATCAATTAACCCCTTAACTGTCACTTGCATTTTTTCACATTTGGCCTGGCCCTAATTTGAGCCCAGTGATAGTTTAAATAATGAAATTTCTCTTTTTATTTACTTTTCCCATATCGGTGCTTTGTTCGGTAATGGGGTAATGCAAGACGTATCAAAATTGACTTACACATAGCTACATTTTAATGATATAATAATAATAATAATAATAATAATAATAATTATTATTATTATTAGTAGTAGTAGTAGTAGTAGTAGTAGTATTATGTCATAACACCATTCTTTCAGTATATAATCACAATCTCTCAAAAGTAGCTCAGTCAAAACATCTAGTGAGTAACTGCATGGACAGCTTTGTGGCTCCACCTTCAAAGAGAAGGACAGAAATAAGAAGCCAATAACATTGATGTGTGATGAATGATGAAAACATTTATGAGGAGAGTGCAACGAGTGCAGTCATCACCATTTAGCCTGGAGCATGGTCCACATACAAATGCTACCTACTGTTTGTCAGTTACTTTATTTGACTGTAACTGCATGAGAGCTATTTACATAAAAGTGTTTGGTCATGAATTGAAAATTACATGCATTAGACCACATTTCCATTACCAGGGAACCTGGTCACAGCAAATAAGTGAAGCCCAAAACTTGAAGCCAAACCAACAGTTTTCTGCTTTCCAGTAAGGCCTCTGAGAAGTCAAGATCATTCAAAATACCCTCATAGTGTCTCCATGGTGTTAACATTGTCATTCCAATTAGAAAGGGATGCTAACTCCTTCATTTTATTACAAGCTCCTTATAACCACACCTCTTTGGCCCGGCTGGCCTGAAATGGACTAACGGGATTCGAAGGGTCAAGAATCCAGGTTTGATGTATCGAGGAATAACTGAAGAGGCATTATTGAACGCTGGAAAAGGCTGTTCCTTCATAAGGAAACCCTGGTATGGTATGCACTCATTACCCACTTCTAGAAATGTAGCTGATGTACGACCGCATCTTCAAAAAAGTTGGAATGGTATGGAAAATACACATAAAACAGAAAGCAGTAATTTCTAAATTTACATTGATTTGTATTTCATTGTACACAGCATAAAGACAAGATATTCAAAGTTTTGCGTGGTCAACGTCAATTTGTTTGTTCACCCTTAAATGCCCAACTATAGTAAAAGTTGAAAGAAAAATCTATGTATTCTGTTAATATGTCCTGGGGAGGGGCTAATAACAACCCAATAGCAATTTTTAATTTTTGGTGACCTTTGACCTCATTTTAGTTTTGTGACATATATGTCACAATGGGCATTTCGGGGACCTTATTGCTAAAATGACTTGAATGATAAAACAGTTGACATATAGCTGAAGTATTAGGCATAGCTTATTTTTCATTAGCTTACCTGTTTGTCTACTTTATCCAGTGATGAATGGGTGCTGATCTATCGTGTGGATCCCACCATGGGGGCGGCCATATTGGAAAGGTTAGCTAGTGCAGCCAGTGTAGTGTCAGTTCCACTTTTATGCATCAGATGGCAGCACTGATGGTCTAAATATGTCATTATGGGCATTAGGTAGCAAAATTTATGTGGGGTCAGTGGTTTTGACAACCCCCAAAATCGTGTGAAAAATTTGTCACAGGGGGAATTTAAAGGTTAATATACATCTATTCCTGCCATTCAGGCCTGCAACTCATTTCAAAAAAAGGTGGGACCTGGGCAATTTAGAACTAGTAACAGGGTCAAAAATTTGAATAATCGTATCATTTGAAGCTGCTGATATCAGCAGGTGATTTTTCATGATTTGGGATGAAAGCAGCATCTAGGAAAGGCCTAGACCTTCAGGAGGAGCAATAGACCGGGGATCGTCAAGTTGTCCACAGATTTGCGAGAAAATCATTGAAAGTTTTAACCCTCGTCCAACCCCCCCCAACAGATTTTTTCCTGTCGCACTAAAACATTAACAGCTATGATCTAATGCTTCTAGGTAATTGTTTATTCATGCTTTGCGCTCATGAAGAAACGATGAGGGTACCTCACCCCCCAGGGGTAGGGTAGGCCGTCAAAGTCGAAGGGTGGGGGGGGGTGGTTGCCACCAGCATCAATTTTTGTCTGTTTTTGATACAAAATATGCTTACAAATTAGTTGCAAATAGTATGCTATTATTACGTTTCATGCTCAATGAACTTTGTAGACCACACTGATTGTCCTCCTTATTGATTTATTGATGTAGCTTGTCCTTGTATTAGTAAATCTTGGAATTACAATGAGCAGCAGTGACCAGTAACCTTGAAGTGATCTTCACCTAATAATACTAGTAGTGCATGACCGACATACTTTTACTTGTGTGTTTGACTGGTTACTGTACTGTATACTATTTTTATACTGTGCTATAGGCCTACTATTATACAAGTTCATAGAATTTTTTCATAAAATTGTTCTCATAATTCACAAATAAACCTTTTATATAAGTGTGTAACATTTTGAAGATTTTTGTACGTCTGTCCAGTGAACTTGTTTTCCTTTTGTGTGTGTTTTTCCCAAAATGAGTTATTTATGACATCATAGTAATGTCAAATTTATGTTACTCATGAGTTTATAACATTAATAATAATACTAAAATATTAATTGTAGTATCAGTAGTTCTAGAGGTTACAGAAAGTTGCTTATTGTCAGCAAAAACTAATAAAAATATTAAAAAACATGGATTTTTGTCATTTTGATGTTTTTTCCTAATATGGTGTTAGTTATGACGTCACTATGACGTCATAATGTTGAAATGTGTTTTATTCACACTTGATTTGAAGAGAGGACATCTGTAGCTGTACACAGATACCTAACAAGATGATGTTTATCGCTTAATTTTGAAATAATGGCGCCCCCCCGTCGGGGTTGTAATAGAAAAACCCTTGGTTGGATGAGGGTTAAAATCAATGTTCTCCAAAGATTCATAGGAGGGGATTTGGGTATCTCACCCTCTACATTGTGTAATATAGTTAAAGGATTCAAGGAATCTGGAGGAATTTCTGTGCATACAGAGCAAGGGCGCAGGCTTTTGTTGAATACCCATGATCTCCAATCACTCAGTCGGAACTGCATCAAAAACTATCATTTATTTATAAGTGATATAACCACGTGGGCTCAGGATTACTTTGGGAAACATTTTTCACACAGTAAAATACATGGAAATATCCATAAATGCCAGTTAAAACTTAACTGTGCAAAAAGGAAGCCTTATGTTAACATTGTCCCGAAGCCTTGTGGAATTCTCTGGGCTCAGAGGCATCTGCGATGGACCATCACACAGTGGAAATGTGTATTGTGAACAGACAAGTCAATATTTCAGGTCTTACAAAAAAAGGACACTGTGTGCTCCGGACCAAAGAAGGAAAGGTCCATCTCAAAAGCCATGCTTTGTCATGGTATGAAGATGTACAGTGTTAGTGCCCTTAACTAGGGTACCTGGCACATTTGTGAAGGCACCATTAATGCTCAAAAATACATGAAGATTTTGGAGCAACATATGCTGCCTTTAAGACATCATCTCTTCCAGGAATGCTCATACATAGACAGGGCGAAACCGCATTCCGCAGACACTACAGTGTGTTCAGTCCGTTAATGTGTAATAAGTGTTATGTGCACCAATGGCATCATTACAAAATGATAAATACTTTGCTCTCCCATCTTTTTTTAAATATATTGCAAGAATCAAAACTGAAACATGTTTATTTTGAAAAATTCATATATATATAGCAACACATCAAGTACTGGGCTGTTGTGTTGTTTTCAACACAATATAAGTCAAAGATAATTCACAAATCACTACTTTCAGTTTTAATTTTCATTTAACATACTGTTACAACTTTTTATGATTTGGGGTTGAAAAAGGGAGCAAGTTGTTTGTTGTAACAGAATTTTCTAATTGTTGTTATACTCGTATGCATTTCCATTTGTGTTTTTGATAATAATAGAGTAGTCTCAGCATAAGCTAGACGAATTTAATCATTGATCAGTACGAGGTAAACTGTATAGTACATCTTAAACGTACAATGCCAGTGAAATCCTTTTCTAAATAACCCTTCTTTGTAAAACATAACAAAGAAAGTTATAAAAACTCATTCCACAGCTTTGTTGAATTCTCAATTGCAATTGGTTCAGGAATGTTCTAGGGATGTGCATTATTTCTCCATAGGTAACTGCACAGCTATGAAGTATCCAAACATGTTAACCCTTTGGTACTTTGTATTAATCTGCCATTTTTGAATTGCAGGCCAAATTTAACTGTCACTTACTGTTTTGATGTTTCAAACAATGGAAAAGAAGGCCATAAATTTGTGAAAAAAACTTGTTTGAGGTTTCTGATATACCTATTAGTATATTTTTTAGTATGGTGATTGTAACAACTGGAGGAAAGCACAATGCAATAACAACTGTCAAAGTGGAACTATGATGTTGTGAAGCTAGTAACTTTGGCTGTTTGCTATTAGCAACAAAATGAAAGAAAGAAAAAACTAATGACCACATTGGACGTAGCTATAATAGGTTTGACTGCATCCAAATGATTATTTTGCTGCTTAAGGAAGTAGACTGCAAATAAACAAAATATTGGAACAAAAACGTGAAAATGATGCCTTTAGACAAACATATGCGTGTAAACCATAGTTAAAGCATGACACACGTGCTCATCTCCATGTCGGTCATTATATAAAAACACCTGAAAATGGTAGAGTCCTCTGAGAAATAACACCTCTTATATGTGCAGATATTTTCATGATTGGCATGTCGTATATTGTTTTTAGATCAGTCTGGGAAGGGTTACAAAGCCATTTCTTAGGCTTGGGGCCTCCATTAAACCACAATGAGAGCCATTATAGTAAATTGAGAAAACTTGGAATGGTGGTGAATCTCCCCAGGAGTGACTTGCCACCCAAAATTTCTCCAAGAGTGCATTGACGACTCATCTGGGGAGTCACAAAAGAAGACATGCTTTTAGAAGATAACAGTCCTGTGAGATCTGGCACACAGTTTGTGGACTGCAGTTGGAAACCTATGAGAACACAAGGAGAATGTGCAGACTCTACACAGAATTGCCCCAGGCCAGGGGCCTGAGGGCAAGCCCTTCTATGATGGAAAATTTGCTTAATATAGCTACTATTACAGTAAGAATATTTTTTATTGCTATGAACCACCACTTTAGTCCAACTCATTTTTGTAAATACTGTGTTTCTGGAAGTGGCTGGCCTCTTGTACAATGCATGACCCGTTATACCATTTGACAGCATATAAACATTTTGCAAAATTAAGCAGCGAAAAAAAAAATGAATAGGTGAATGAATGGCTGAGCACAATTTTAAGAAGAACATAGAAAATACAAAAATACTGCACTGAAACTCAAGAGAAATGTGAACTTCTTTCTCCAATGTGTATTCTAATTTATAATGTGTTGCATCTTTGTAATTCATTTATCATTAATTTAAAATGTTGAATTGCCGAATTGCCACACACACACACACACACACACACATACATATATATATATATATATATATATATATAGACCAAACTTGTTTGCCAAAACGTGCAATTGAATAACACAACTACTACTACTACTACTACTGCTAATAATAATAATAATAATAATAATAAAATAATAATAATAATAAAACTAGGCAAACAGCATGAACATCATAAATTACAAACACTAAAAAACATCGCACTTCGCTCCTCTGCATCCACAGCGCAGTTTATCAAGTTCACCACGACGGATGAACTCCAAAGGAGGGAATTCAGCCAATCAACGAGCGCTCTGTCATTCCACATGGAAGATGGGCGGGTTTACAACTTCAATGATTTCTACTGTTTCCAAGGAGACCACATGTCAACCCACCCGCACCGAGCATTAGTGCTGGTTTTCCGTTAAGTGGATCGTATGATACATGTATCCGTGCGTCCGTTTCGTTATTGCGTTGACCTCGTCAAATTCTATCGACTAAACTCCAGAAATCTTTTACCTTTCTTGTTACGAATTCTTCTATCCGCAAACTTGATAGGATTCACCTTCTGTTCTCTTCGCACATGCGGACTTTTCCTTGACTGTCGGAATTACACTGCAGAGCGCCAGGACAAAGTATCAGGCGACGTATGATGATGAGAAATGCTGCACTACCGTTGTTATATAGGCCAGATGACTATCATATTGAGCTGAGTCCATAAACATTAACAACAACATTCAAGGAGTTGTGTCACGATTACTGCGCATGCTCACAACTTCAAACGAAGCAAATCCGTTTAGCTGCAAATCAAAATTTGTAAGGTATTTTTCTTCTTTGATTATTGGCGATGGTTACCAACTTAGATTCTTCATATCCCATGGCTAAAGCTTAAAACAGTGCTTTGAATCCTCGAATTTCCAGAGAAAGCACCTTAATATAAAAAGCATAATGCCAGAGTAACTCAAGTATAGAAATACAATGCAAAACAAAGATGGATTGGCAAGAACGGAATCAGATTATGACCTGCAGTCAAGCAGATTCACTTTCTTAGGATGTACGGTCTGAACATGCGCCGTAATCGTAACACAGCTCTTTAAGTTTGCATGTCATTATGCAACATTCTGTAACTATTTAATGCTTATGCAACTAACACTCAGCAGTGAAGTGAAATAAAAAAAAAACTGAGACAATCAAACCAAAAGAAGTTTTAAGAGTTTATGCATACATGTAGGTATGTTCCTTTGTTTATATAGGCTACAAGTTTTGTACATGCGCGCGTGTGTGTGTGCGTGTCTGTGAGCATGCGCTCAAGTGTGCATCTGTGTGTGTGTGTGTGTGTGTGTGTGTGTGTGCGTGTGTGCATGTGTGTGTGTGTATGTGTGTGTGTGCGTGTGTGTGTGTGTGTGTGTATCCACGTTTTTGTTACCTATTGGGGATCTTTTCCAGTATAAACACTGACCTTATCGGGACCAAAGCCTGATCCTAATACGGCAAAACGTCATTTCTGAGGTCATGGTTGAGGTTAGGGGTCAGGTGTGAATTGAAGTTTTGTTAAGGTTAAGGTCAGGTATGATTTGGTAAAGGTTAGGGTTAGGGTTAGGGGTAGGCTTAGGGTTAGGGTTAGGCTGTCCATAATGAATAGAAGTCAATGCAATGTCCGAACAAGGATAGCTGCACGGACTTGTGTGTGTGTGTGTGTGTGTGTGTGTGTGTGCGTGTGAATGGATTTCTGTTCTCAGTAAAGTTTTCATTGGCCCAGCTTGACTGGAATGTTGACTCTTCCTTTGACCTGTCGAGACTCATCTGTGTGCCTTGGAGCTCAGGTGTTTTCAACCCAGGGCCACCCACACCTGCCTATTAAAGGCACAGTGTAGCTGAGGGAAAGACAAGCAAGACTGCTGCCGAACTGTACCCCTGTGTCTCGCACATTCATTTTACAGGTAAATGAAAACTAAGAAAAAAACAGCTCCATCTGTGGAGGAGATGCTGTATTGCCATCTTGCCCCCCCCCATCGCTCATCCCCATCCGCCTATCCTGCCACCCTCCTCCCTTTCTCTCTCACGCTCTCTCTCTCTCTCTCTCTCTCTGTCTGCATTTCGGAGAGTCTGCAATGATTCGTACCCAACAGAATGTCCTGATCGCTCCTCACATTTTTGTTCCCTGTATGCCTCAATATGTTTGATATTTCTTTTTACCAGATAGTCGATGATTTGGACCAGAACATTTATGCACTGAATAAATCATTCATATGAAAGAAACATGTAATTATCGGTCATGTATATATAGCTGCTGTAGTAAAAAACATGGGTAGAATTTGCTGATATAAACTTTGCTACCTGCTGATCAACACAGCTTCAGTGAGCTGTTAAGAAATGGCTGATACTGCACAGCTTCAATACATTTGTATAGATGTACTCGATTGTGTCATTGTGCTTTCTTTTTTACATGGGCGTCTGTTGTCGCAGCTCAGCTCTGCTGCCATTTTTGAGAAGAAAGTGCACTTCCATGCAACCTATTGGTACCTATTGAATGATTTTACAACCACACAAGGCATGTCTGTACTCTCTCTGTCTCTCTCTTTCTCCCTCTTGCTCACACATGCATAATCATTCACTAAAAAAAACACTTTTTGTTTGCTCTTACAGATTCCTTCTCTCTCCAGTAATTTTTTCTCACTCAAACATACACACATAGGCCGACAATAAAAGCAAATGAAAAATGCAGCAAAACATAACATAATGCTCACAAGGTTTGTTGTCTTTTTTTGTTGCAGTTTGTTGCAGTCACCAGCTATTGGAATCTGCACAGTTTATTTTTGACCCTGTTGCATCTAGTGGAGGAGGACTCAGTATTACTCACTCGAAATACAGTGGGTGTTCACATTAGATATGCAAAAAAAAAAGAAACCCAAAGATTTTGTTATGTAAAATAAGCATATTCACGTGGTTTAGATATGTCTAATATTTTCTCAGCTACATTTAAATGTATTTTGTGTTCTTTTTTAATTTTTGTTTTAATAAAAATTGAGTGCTGGATAGCAAAAGCAGCTGCCTCAAATCAGCCTAACACAGTAGTCACATAACAGAACCACAGGAAACCCCCTGACTTTCCCTCTTCTTCTTTTACTTTTCTGTTTTATTCCTCTTACTTTTGACTGGTTGTGTCCCGCCCCCAGGAGGACAAGGAGGGGAGTTGAAGGGAAACAGAATCTTTCAGGAAGAAAAGCAGTCAGGGCAGTGACTTCACTCTGGAGACTGCTATAGTTGGGGTCGAATCAATGCACTTGTTTCTCCTTTTCCGGATACACATACGTGCTCTCCCAACAAAAACTGTTCTTGTTTTGTTCATGTACTGTTGATATACGGAATGCGTGCATGAGTTTTTGTGGCATACTCTATTTGTGTTTCCTAAGTTAAATGATAAAGAGGTGAACTTGCACTTCCTAAAATAAAATGCATTTTCATTTTACATATGATTTTATGTGTTTATAACTTTTGCTGGAGAAGTTAAATCTTTGGTTTTATTGGCAAATGTACCATAGGGGAATGAAGTACGGCGTATTGCTGCACAGAGAAGTTAGCAAATCTCATTGGTTTATCTCTGTTGGGTTAAGAACTTCCGTTGTGGGTTCCTTTTAAAAGCCTGCTAAGCATGCACCACTCTGTTTAAATGTACACTGTGCAGAGCAATGAGAGCCAGGTCAGGATGCCAAAAAGCACACACATTTTAAATATGGATCAGAATCTCTGATTTATTCCATTCCTGTTGGTCAAAACACAGCGGAAACACATTAAAAATCACTGTGACTAGAGTACATTAATTATATAAATATTTTCCATTATTGGATGTGAACTCCTTAGGGTTTTAATACTTCAAATGTTCTTTTTATTTGAGTAAGTATTGCATGATAGTGTATCATATGCTGACAGCGAGCAATGGAAATATGAATCATTGCGACAATGAAGCCAGATTTTCATTGTCCGTTAAAGTGGGTGGACCATCATATGCACCATTATGAAAGAGCAAGCTGATGCTAGCATTTGCTTTCACTCATATTTTCCCAAGGTTGGCAGCACTGATTATGCCCCTTGGGCATGCCACCCACATCTATATTTGGGCACTGAGGTTGATGCATGTGTTCTTCTGGTAACATACTCCCTTAAATAAAGCAGTCTTTTTAATAAATATGATAATTAATATACAACATTTTATAAAGCAGTAATCTGAAAACTCCTGGCCAAAACTAAGTTGTTCTTCCCCAGGACCTAGAAAGCTAAATCCAATTTTCATCAACTCCTGATCATTGTCTGGAATCTGTGATAGGCCAAACCCTCTGCTCCTCAAATCATGGTCCTCAAGGTCCAAAGACTCCTGGTTTTCCATTCTCCGTTTACCTGGGAGTTTGGTGTGAAGCCAGTCTAGCCAATAAGAATTGCAAAATGTTTTATTACCCCTTAAATGCCCCCTGCGACAAATTTGTCACACAATTTTGGGGGTTGTCAAAACCACTGACCCCACATAAATTTTGCAACCTAATGCACATCCTGACATATTTAGTCCATCAGTGCTGCCATCTGATGCATAAAAGTGGAACTGACACTACACTGGCTGCACCAGCTAACCTTTCCAATATGGCCGCCCCCATGGTGGAATCCACACGATAGATCAGCACCCATTCATCATTGGATAAAGTAGACAAACAGGTTCGTTAATGAAAAATAAGCTATGCCTAACACTTCAGCTATATGTCAACTGTTTTATCATACAAGTCATTTTAGCAATAAGGTCTGCGAAATGCCCATTGTGACATATATGTCACAAAACTAAAATGAGGTCAAAGGTCACCAAAAATTAAAAATTGCTATTGGGTTGTTATTAGCCCCTCCCCAGGACATATTAACAGAATACATAGATTTTTCTTTCAACTTTTACTATAGTTGGGCATTTAAGGGTTAATTACTCAGAAAGAAAGAAAAGCGGGGCTGGATTTGACGTCAGGTGTGAAGGCAGTCTGGCCAATCAGCATTGCTAATTGTTCAGTGAATTGCCCCGGAGGAAAGAAAACCAGCACTGGATTTGGATTTGAGGTCCAGATTGGCGAATTCATGGCCTAACCTGTGTCCATAATAAGCAATTTCACCTTCAGAAGCGAATAGAGCTGGCGATACATGTTTCATGATTGAGAACGTCGAAGGGTAATGGCAGGAGTGTATGAAAAGAGGAAGAGTTTCACGCCTTAAACTTTAGTAAAATATGCATAGGGCTGAGACCTTCATCAGTCCCAGTACTCCCTGCACAAAGTCAGAGCATACAGTGCAACAGAATAGCTAAGCGTGGTATCCTGTGAATTCAGAACATCTGCTTTAAGACATAGGCCCTTGTCCAATGAGTTTGCTTTGGTTTGTTGACTTATATTTAATACTGATTTTGAATAAATCGCAATGAAGTTTCTTCTGAGACAGAAATGTAATCAAGGTTTTAATCTCTGTGAAGCAAACCTATTATTAGTTAGCTGTGCGCCGATGCCTGGGTCCCATGCATTCTTTGTGAACTAGTCAGCTCATGCTTGAAAAATGTATACAAAATGGCTGCTTGAACCTCATTACCTGGATATCAAGGGCTTTAAACTGTGGCATTGGCCTATTAGCGCAGCTGATGGGAAACTGTGGCTCTGTAACTGTAAAGAGTAACTGTGTTTATCCAAATTATTGTTGCATTCTGGATATTATGAGCACTGATACGGTCTGTGATTCGGTACCACACCACAGGGCTCATCATGCTCCAAATACCAGTCCAGACAAGACTAAGAGGAGAAGGGGAGAGCTCTTCAAAATGGTGTCTAAGGAGAAGAGACTGACAGAATATCTTGATACCTTCTGTTAGCAGACAATATTGATCTCTGCTCTTGTCTGTGAGATTTGTCCTAGTCTTTAAAAACCTTCATTGGGTCCCTCTGCTTTCTGACTCATTTTGCATTTTTGATGAACTGATTTTAACAAACTACAAGTATAAAATGTTCTTCTGTCTTTAACTCTTCCCACATTGCTGAGCTTATTGTTTACATCTGTAATGAGCAGAAGGTCAACAACTGTGCTGCATAGCAGAGTGAAATGTGCAGATTTGAGAGCATTTCAAAATGGGCAACTTTACTGGTTAATGACTAGAATTGGAACAAAAAGAAATTGGAGAGAAGTATTGGAAAGTAACTTCCCACAAGACTTTTGGAGACTTAGTTCAATTGAAAGACAATTTCTGCTTAAGGTTGGGTGATATTACCTACTGCTTTGGGCCACAAACTTGGAACATTTATACACAGCAGCACCATAAAGGAAAATGACTTAAAATTAATATAGCAACACATATCCAGACTAATGAGAAATAAGGCACATGATTAAAGAAAGTTTCCCTGAAGTTGCTTTATAGAAGTACAGTTTTTTGGTCACTTGACTCTCTAATTTTCATTATTTCATTACTCTTTCAAGAGTTTGCAGCAGGTAAATGCTTTTTCATGTCACATAGAAGTCAGATAGAAGAAACTAACCAAAATTATAGTCCATTTGCTACACTTATCTTGCATATAAAAATTAATTCCAAAATTGTAGTGGACACTGGACTGAGCTGATTACATCCCACATTGAAGGGACAATTATTACTTTTGCACTGATGCATTTGTGTGATTGATGTATACATTTTACTAATTTTTATTATAATGAAATCTACATGTTTCAGACTGTGCTATTATATCTCCAAAGTGCAAAGAACTATGCATTACCAAGCATCAGATCATCTTAAATGAATCACTCTGTCTAAATAAACCAATCCCAAGTACCACACTCCATAACTGGAACAATTACTCTGCCAGTGTAGAGTCCTGATGTTCATCATACGCTCTCACACATAATCAGACATTTTGCTGGGCATTTGTGAAATGTGCTGCGTGTGTGAAATGTGCTCTGTGTGTGTGTGTGTGTGTGTGTGTGTGCCTACATACCAGGGTGTATCCACCAGCGGCAAGGGTCACCATGGACAAGTTTACTGATCCATAAGACAGAACTGGAGGTGGGTAGATTGTGTGGCAGAAGCAAAGAACCTAAAAAGGCCTTTTGACCACAGAAATGTATATAGTTGTATTGCACAAAGTTAAAAATTCCCTATTTTTAGTTATTAACAGGACAAGTGGGACATGTAGATTTGTTCCGTTGCTGCGGTATTTTCTTTTTTTGGGAGAGTGAATCCTTGACCACTGCAGCACACTGCAGTCCACAGGCTGAGCTATGTTGTTGCAGTTGAGGGCGGCACAACTGCCGTAGCCTGAACCAAGCATTTGATTGGTCACAGGTGTTGCTATCACGTGGCGAGGCTGACAATGAAATGCTGGCTAAAACCCTCCCTCTCTGGTAAAGCTAGTGCCATTTATTTAACATGGCTCCTAGCACCAGTCAATGTTGGTGAGGACATACTGTACATCACTGTATAAAGAGCATCACAACATGTAAATCATTTTATGAAGTTATTCATTTTGATTTTTTTTCAGAAGTTCTCTGCAATGTGAGAAAAGGGAAGATAGAGTGCCTGTTTATTAACGGGCACTGAGATATTACAAAAAGTAAACAAGATTTGGCAGCTCCAATCAGGGCGGACCTTATAATTTGTGGCAATGAAAAGTTCGCGCAGCATTAATTGCTGAAAAAGGGCTCAGTTGACCTTGCTCCGCCAGAATAACCTGAATTCACGCAAATTCTCACACTTTGAATGTCCAAACAAATGCTTTCTCTTGGTTTAATTCCTTCAAAGGCAAATTCCAGGTACGTTTTAATTGGCCAACAGCTGATTAAACTGGTGAGCTCGCCTGATTTGGCAACCTTTTCCGAGGCAGTGGTGAACGATTTTTCTCTTTTGAATACATGAAGCAACAGGACATTTTGGTTCATGTGTGGGGAAGCCCGTGTGTGATTCAGACTGGAAACGAGCAGTTGCACACTGACAATGAGGAAATTTTTTCACTGTGTCATTTCCTTCTCTTTATGTGTTTGCAGCACTTTTCATTCTGAGGCACTGAGCAGCTCAATGAGAGAAAAACTCTGTCACTCAAGGGTTTACAATTCTTTATCGAGATGCAGGCAAACATGTTTTCCTGTGATCCGCAGCCTGCTGTGCAGCTGAAAAACCAGTTCTTCTGCATTCACTACAAGCGATCGCATACTACGTACACATCCATTATGACCTTTGAACATGTTTTCTTGCCTTTCCTACACTGTCGCAAAAACAAATAAAGTAGGTGTGAATAAAATAAACTGCTTTTTGTCAGTTCAGATTTTGTATTTCATGAGAAAGCAGTGGGTGAATGGCTGTATCCCCAATGTAGTAAGTAGCCCATCTGTAGGGCAAGGAGGCTGCCTGCCCCTCTGCAGTTAGTCTCCTGATAGATAAGAAATGGTGGTTGCAGAGAGGTGGAACTGTGAGTCAGTGTCTCCTGGGGTCCCCCTTGGGGGAGTCCCGCTTTCTCAGCCGACATGTGTCACAGCCCAACACTCCTGTTCTGACTGACTGAGTCCCTCTCACTCAACACCAGCTCTACAGGCAGAGCACAGGGTCTGACACCTGCTCTCACACCAGCTCTGGGAATGGGACACACACACACACCCGCACACACACGCGCGCACGCACTGCCCACCACACACACACACACGCACACAAACACACACACACTGCCCACCACAAATACACCGTAGCGTGTCTGCAGACCATAACACTGCTCATTTCCTGTTAGCTCAGTAAATACTTGGTGGCATTTAAACAGCACATGTGAACATAGACGCTGTGCTGCTGCTGGATGGGAAATGAGAATTCTCTTTGTAAACTTTATTGCTAAAAAGTTGCACAGGAACGATACGCCTTTTTGCAGCCCCATTCCACACATGACTGCAGATTACCATGCTCTAAAATGTGAAATCAGCCTTGTTATTATTATTATTATTATTATTATTATTATTATTATTCAAATAGCTGTGTAAAAAAACACAAACCGACGAAACACCAAGTGTGCCTTTGATGATGAGGATAGGCCAATTTCACTATTTGGTTTACCTATGGTTCTGAGAGCGTGGTCATTATCTAATGAATTAACTATAAGGAAAAAAAAAAAAATATATATATATATATATATATATATATATATATATACGACCCAGACCAGGAATCAAGCGCAGAGACAGAGTACAATCCAACAATAGAATTAAATGATAGTAACCGAGAAGAGGAAAGCACAGTTCAGTTCAGATGTTGTGGGTGAAGCAAAGTAGGCGTTACCAATCTCTGGCCTGTGGCTTTCCGGGATGACTGCCAGATAGAGTGCACACTTGGTCAGAGCAGAACTGTCCCAGGGCAGGAAGAAGTAGCTTAGAAGGAATGCGGTTCCAATTCTGATGATCGTAGAAGGATTGGGAGCTTGTCACAAATAAACTAGACAGAGGAACAGACTTGGACAGGATTGACAAGAACGCAGTCCTGAGTCTGGAGACCATGATTAAGGCTTGGGAGCTTGTTCTTATTTAATAAATAAGGAAGGTAACTTTCGTAAATCACTCTCATTAAAGGCTGTGTTTCACTTTTCCAAGACAAAGAGTTTTACTGTTAAATACTGACTGATTCTGGGCACACATAGTGAATTACAATCCAGCTACTAGCAACTCAAAAGAAGGGGTGTATTTGCACATAACAGACATAGTATGGTTAGAGGTAAGCCTAAAACAAGACACAGCCAGGGATAAGGAAGCATGCAAGATGCAAAGCAATCAAAGCAGACATTACTTCTAATAGACACACAGAAGACATTCATGCAAGGGTTGTGACATATCCACCCAGAAAAGCATTTTAGGATTTTGCTAAGTGCATAGGCATTTTAGCCAAATCCTTTCAATCTTAGCAAATTAACTTCAGTCTTCACGTAGACATCAATACTAATGATGTTGACCGTGATACATACAACCGACAAACAGATAAACAGATACGCCAATGCAGAGAGTTTTAAGAATACCAATAACCAGAGACGTTTTAAGTATAAGGAGATGGAGCACTCCAATGTCGTCTTTGGCCATGACCAACAAGACTAGTGCCCTATCTCTTTGAATGGGGAGATGCCTGCATCTAGAGTTCTAGCATATGCATTGCCATTTCAGTCCCATATTCATTGACACCATTAAACTGCCGACAACATGAAGACAAAAAGTTTTTCATTAAGGACATTAAAGCCACAGAAAAATTACATTTTTCACTCATCGAGGCCTCTACGGATGTGACAAGGAACGGGAAGATCACGACGCTCCGCTTTGAAGCAAGCGATTGTGAACGGTCATGTCAGCCAGGGCTTTTAAAAATATTATCTTACATCGTCTGTAGAGTGTGATTAAACACCACAACACGCTTCCTGGCCTTGATGCAAATGATATATCAGACATAAAACCAAAGTTCTTTATATCGCTTTTAGCTGTCACAATCGCAGTTATCAGTAGCAGCAATGAGTGCTACGCTAATGTTAGTCTATGTTGATGATGTATAGCTGCGGATGCACATATGAATCAGAACTTCTATCGCTCATTCATCCATGATTGGCAGTACAGTAGAGATCAACTGTCATACACATATGAATCAGAACATCTATTGCTCATTCATCTATGATTGGCTGTACAGTAGGGATCAAATGCCAGGGAAATGTCATTAGTGTTAAAACAGACAGCAGGGCTAAAATATAATTTTATTTTGACATGTATATTCCTTCTTACTCTTTGGCATTAAGCTAAAATATTGCATTCATTAGACATATTGCATCATTGTTAAGCTCCCAAACTTTGAAGTTTTTCGTGAATATAAGAACTGTGCGGTTACGAAAAAACTGAAGGCGTGATCAGCTAACTGCGTGCTTGACGTTGATGTGTTGCCATCTTTAGCCTTTCAAATTTTCCCACTGGGAAAAAAAATGCAGAGCGCTATCTCCTTATACAAACCCCGATTCCAATGAAGTTGGGATGTTGTGTAAAACGTGAATAAAAACATAATACAATGATTTGCAAATCTCATAAACCCACATTTTGTTCACAATAGGACATAGACAACATATTAGATGTTGAAAGTGAGACATTTTACCATTTCATGAAAAATATTAGCTCATTTTGAATTTGATGGCAGCAACACATCTCAGAAAAGTTAGGGCCATGTTTACCATTGTGTGGCATCCCCTCTTCTTTTAACAACAGCCTTTGAACATCTGGGAAGTGAGGACACCAATTGCTAGAGTTTTGGGAGAGAAATGTTGACCCTGTTGTCTGATGTAGGATACTCGCTGCTCAACAGTCCTGGGTCTTCTTTGCCAGATTTTTTTGTTTTATGATGCACCAAATGTTTTCTGTTGATGAAAGGTCTGGACTGCAGGCAGGCCAGTTCAGCACCTAGACTCTTCTACTGCGAAGCCATGCTGTTGTGATGGATGCAGTATGTGGTTTAGTATTGTTTTGCTGAAATATGCAAGGCCTTCCCTGAAAGAAAAGTTGTCTGGATGGGAGCATATGTTGTTGTAAAACCTCTATATACTTTTCAGCATTGATAGTGCCTTTCCAGATGTGTAAGCTGCCCGCGCCATTGGCACTAATGCAACCCAATACCATCAGAGATGCAGGATTTTGAACTGTGCGCTGATAACAATTTGGATGGTCCCTCTCCTCTTTAGTTCGCATGACACAGCATTGTTGGTTTCCAAAAAGAATTTCAAATTTTGATTCATCTGACCACAGGACAGTTTTCAATTTTGCCTCAGCCCATTTTGAATGAACTTTGGCCCAGAGAAGATGCCGGCGTTTCTGGATCGTTTCACATATAGCTTCTTTGCATGACACAGCTTTAGCTTGCATTTGTAGATTACACGGCGAACTGTGTTCACAGACAGTGCTTTCTGGAAGCTCTCCTGAGCCCACGCAGTGTATTCCAGTGCAGAATCATGCCTGTTTTTAATGCAGTGCCACCTGAGGGCTCGACGATCATGAGCATCCAATATTAACCTTCAGCTTTGTCCTTTGCGCATCGAGATTTCTCCAGACTCTCTGAATCTTTTGAGGATATTATGTACTGTAGATGGTGGTATATTCAAATTCTTCGCAATTTTACACTGAGGAACATTTTTCTGAAATTGTTCCACAATTTTTAGATGCAGTTTTTTGCAGATTGGTGAGCCTCTGCCCATCTTTACTTCTGAGAGACTCTGCCTCCCTAAAATGCTCTTTTTATACCCAGTCATGTTGCTGACCTGTTGCCAATTAACCCAATTAGTTGAACAATGCTCCTCCAGCTGTTTTTTTATGAGTATCACTTACTTTTCCAGCCTTTTGTTGCCCCTGTCCCAACTATTTTGAAACCTGTCGCTGCCATCAAATGCAAACTGTGCTAATATTTTTCATGAAATGGTAAAATGTCTCACTTTCAACATCTGATATGTTTTCTGTGTTCTATTTTGAATAAAATGTGGGTTTATGAGATTTGCAAATCATTGTATTCTGTTTTTATTCACGTTTTACACAACGTCCCTACTTCATTGGAATTGGGGTTTGTATTTAGAGTGCTTCCTTTAGTGCTACAATTGTGGTGAAATACAAGATAAGGTGACCAACTGGCTCACATAGATGTTTATCAGCATGCTGCTGAGATGCAAAGAGGCTTGAGACAGTACACCATTGCTAGCTTGTGACACATGCTAGAACCACAATATGGTTGCCATGGCAATGGATTACCCCCAACAATAAACCACACCCCATTTCTCTGTTTGAGATAGAACTTTGACAGAATAACAATGAAAAAGGCAGGGTCATTACGTCTGCGTTTGAATTTTGCATTGGTGCCAGACTTTGGAGCCACTTCTAAAATATTTAATGGGGCAGGCATGGAAAGTCCTTCTAAAACCCATCATATCTGTGTTGCTTCACCTTTGATGGAAAAATGCTTCCACAAGATGAAAAACAACAGTTTACACAATGCAGACTAATGTTTTTTTATCTAAATGTGCTTGTGTGTTTTCCATGTTTTGGTCTCCAAACAGATCATGGCTCTGTCTAGCAGCTGCATATTGCGCAACACATGCCCCTTTGGTCCAAGACTGCTAACGCTACATCACAATACATGACCAAACAAGGCAGTTCCAAGCTACTATCCTTAACCAGCCTGCAGTTATTACTAGATTGATTTATTATCAGCTCAGATGATAACTGGCTGGACTCAACGATATGGCCTGTCAGAGTTAGGTACATAAACCAAACTAAGATTGGACCATAAGCTACTGTGCCCTGCAGTTTGTCTCAGTGATTTCAATTCACAAATCCAACTATGAAGCAAGAGAGGCAGTAACATTTGCTATCATTTATCGACACAACAGCTCCCTGACTAAAGAGAAAGCACATTTTTCAAACCAGCACAGCACCACATTGCTTGAGCAGAGAATCTATCAATCGATTCATTAGTAAATAATCACAGTGCGTTTTTATGACTTTGGCTCAGTAAGGGTGTCAATGGACAAGAAATAATGTTGGCTAATGTTAACACCATTAAATATTTTTTGGTATGACACACTAGCAATGTAGTTTGAAAGCACGTAATCGTAAAGTTATTATGATTCTTTTCCTGAATGGCTTTTGCTTCACCACTTCGATT
Organism: Gymnothorax javanicus; assembly: GCA_029692085.1. NCBI lineage: Eukaryota > Metazoa > Chordata > Actinopteri > Anguilliformes > Muraenidae > Gymnothorax > Gymnothorax javanicus. Next base: position 50,589,613 of record CM056194.1, read on the forward strand.
ACAATGAGTAGCCTTGATTAAGTTGCAACACTACGGCCATTAACTTGAAGCATCTTACCAGAAAACGTTATTACTTAATTAAACTCCATCACCTGGGACTTGACATCGGAGGGATTATAGCCCTGCTCTAACCTCCCCTTACAGCGCAAACCCCTTCCCATTTACGTTTCCTAATTAGCAACTAAGAGTTAATTCATTATGTTGCGAGGATCAATTAGTAAAATTACGGTCCATTTCCCCTCAGCTTGTATTGTTGTTCATTGCAATTGTCATCAAGCATTTTCCTATCCACATTAATGGTGACATGAAACGTCAATGTATTTCAAAGCTCCTGAAGTCCTGAGCTCGCAAAACGGTACATTTTTTTTCTGTTTCAGTGTCTGATCAACTTGATATGCCTAAAAAAACATTTTCAAAAATGCGGTTTTGCCAACTCAGGTCCATGTATTGAATTAGCTTATTTAAAAATAAAACTCTGGCTACATCCATAATACAGGTTAACTTTCAACCAGTTTCCATTTAAGAATCGAACACTTAATTGAATTAATTTACCAAACAAATAGGCTACCAATAAGCTGCATGGCCATTAATGATTATGACATGTAGCTTTACTTCAAAGAGGAAGGTTACAATATGAGATTGCATGGACGGCAATTAACTGAAATGAATTGAAATTCTACCTTGAAGTAGAATGCTATGAGGTAACCAATTTACTAAATTATTCAATTACTGCTTCAACATAAGAAGCACTGGTCATTTAATAAATTAATTATTAATGCATCACAGCAAACAGAGTGCATCTGCGCTTCCCCGCAAATGTAGCCTATTCTTTTGAATGCTAAAAATATTTTGATTAAATGCAATCTTAAAGTAAATTAGATTGCACTGCTGGAAAAAAAATTCTTAAAACAAGAGATGGAATTCAGAGAAAGAGTTGAATTAATTAATTGTTTTTTTCCCATCCCTACATTATCACCTTTAAGCACATTGTGAATGTAGCCCATCGATGATCTGTGTCATTTTTTCATAATTTTAAAAACTTACAGGCGTATATATTGGTCATGATTATTCAGTAAATCAATTGTGTGATTATTAATCAAGCGAACTTAAACAGGAACTGCTTGAAAGCAGTTACGCATTTAAGGGTTGGAGGCTCATGGCACGTGTTTGAAAATCCTGTAATGCCGATGTTACCACTATGGGGCCCTTGGGCTTGAGGAGGTTAACGTTATCAACACGATGTCTGTCTCTCAACTATGGCGGGAAAAACCTCCAGTTCTCAGCCTGGGTTATGGGGTTACCATAATCACTATGGTGGGGAAAAGTTCCATTTCTCAGCGTGGGATATGGGATTGCCGCATTCAAACAAATTCATAATTTACAAGAAAGCTATCAAAGAAAATACTGAAAATATCAAAAGTTATCTAGTTAGCAGTGCAGCAAATTACCGAAGATTAAGCCATTAGGGATAATAACCTGCTAAAATATTAAGTCATAAACGAGGAGATTGCGGTCCCATTCAGTTAATTGTCAGCCTGACCAAGGCCCTGTCCAAAACACCATTTGCGTGTGGACAAAAGGCCAAAATGCATTTTTGAAAATGTATTTTTTTTTTTTTTTTTTTTTTGGCCTCTCGTCCACATGCAAACAGCGTTTTAAGTCTTGAAAACAATGATTCTTTTTAAGACACCCTTTAAAGTTACGATTTTTAAAAATTCTGGTTTCTAAGAATCCATGTGAACATGTAAAGCAGAGCTTTTGGAAAACAATGATGTCACAGATCATTTCACAAATTTCATTACTTTGTGTGATGTTCTTCTCTGATATTAGACTCACTGTATCACTGTAGACATTATCACTGCCTAGAAGCCAGGAATACTTAACATAACATAACATAACATAACATGAGGGGCGAGAACGGGCCATTCAGCCCAACTAAGCTCACCAGTTTCTTTTTACTATTGTGAATATACTTGATGTAAGCCTTTGTAATCATTTTTGCATTCTCGAGTCAACACAGAAATTTTGTAGAACAAAGTCATTTGGACAGAATTAGTTTTGAAACAGAGACAAGAAAATACCCGTTTACAAAAATATCTGTGTATGTGTGGACAGGGCCACAAGTTTTCCATTTAACACGAACACTGGCTGGAGTGGGGCTCTATCAACTGTTTACACCGGTAAGCTAGCTGCTGTGCGAGACTACCATCGTGGCTGTGGGCAGTATCCTGATTTGTTTTCTGTCAACAACAAAACTATCGTCAAATTGGCCCAAGCAAATCGGCCAGTCTGTCTTAAAGTACATACACAGCAGGGGGAATATCCAAGGGGCATCAAAAAATCCTTTCCGCATTTATGTTAGCTAGTCAAGGGAGTATTTCCAGCATTTACGTTGGATTATCACAAAATGTTACTTAGCAAATGGGCTGCGTGGGAACAGTATATGAAGAGTTTCATCGCAAAACGCAATAAATGCCATTTCCAAAATTTTTGAGCCGCCACTGCTAGAAGACCATTATTGGTGGGCCGGTAGTCATGCCAAGTTAAGGCTTCAGCAACAGCTGTCGGCCTACAGACCAGTATTTAGCATACATGGACATCAGCCTTCATTCCAAAGTGCAATAAACGCCAAGTCAGTTTTCCTGCTAACTGCGATGTATCCATGCAGCCAAACTGTAATGGAGAATCCCACACTTTCAATAGGCTCTGATTATTTAGCGACTCTTATTTTGGCCTAGACAAAAATATGAGTGTCATTTGTATGCTGCAAGCTCAGCAGAAAAAAAAAAGATTCCCTAAGTTATCAGTCGAGAATGCGTTTCCATCACTGAACATAGTTTTCTCCCCCCACCGAGTCTTTAGCCACATTGAGTGGCACATTTGCAAAAAAAAAAAAAAACGGACAGCTCACTACATGTGGAGGAGTATTACGAATTATTATGGAAACATAGAAATGTTTACGTCAATGATATTGACTGGCAGGTATTTCCGTTTAAGTCTCACTTCTATGGATACGTATGTATATCCTGGTGTTACTTAAAAATTTTCATGTGGTGAACTTCAATACATGTCCTTGATTTTCAAGATCTTTTTTATCCTGTTAATTTACATATGTAGTGCGATTTTTGCTACACTGCAGCATGGTTCAGAAATGACTTAATAATAATGGGCACTTTTTGAACAATGTCCATTGGAAAGAAACAAAAGCTTTATTACTAAAGCAACTGGAATGTTGAAAAGATTAGGTGATTGGTTGATGGCACCATATGTTCTTGACTGATAGCATTTCTAAGTGAGATAAGAAGTTGTAATGCTTGGTATAACAGCTGAAATTCTATGTCTGAGGCATAAACATATTTTCATGCGGCGAGAAGACTCATTGCTTGAACCTACATCAGGCAATGCATGCTGCTGTGTGTGGGTATCCCGATAAATTCACTATCAGGATATTAAGGGGGAAATTCTGATGGGGCTACACACATTCCCATCATGCACCTCCTCTCTCTTTAAACAGCAGTAGCACACATTTAAAATATTTTAAAACAATTGTGAAATAGCTTTTTTCATTTTCTTAGAACAACCTTAATTCAGAAAAATCATAATGGAAAATGCAAATAGAATCAAAAAGCACTGATTTGAAAAGTTCATGCATTTTTAAAAACAGTGCAACACATTAATGGTTTTGGGGTTGAATTTAAAAATCAAGATTATCAAAAGACACTTATGACATAAATTGTGCTTATTAGTCACTGTGTGGCATAGTGCATATAGGAAGAGATACAGTAAATATAATCTGCATGAAGAACAAACAACACAGACAAATACAACAACAGACCCATTTGCTGCACTGCAGTGTAATAGGCAAGCTCTTGACTCTGATAGACTGAGCTGTTAGCACCCCGCTGTTAATGTAGGAAGCTACATTCACTCAAACCGTTAAAAGGCTTGTCAGTGAGATGTGCAAGGTTTTGTGTGGTCCTCATGCGCTGCAACAGGCTCTTGAAGTGTGTGAGGAATTGGGGGGGAATTCCGACATAGCTGTGTATAATCCCGCTCTTCCTGGTTCTGCTTCTCTTTTAACTGAAAGGAGTGGCAAGCTATGGTAAAAAGCAGGAAGATTTTGACTCTTGAATTCCAGAGATACGTCCTGACTTTGGACATTGAGAATGAAGAAGGCGGGAGAGGGAGGGAGAGAAACTATAAACAAATATTCCAGCCTGTGTTAATCGGACACACATGCAGGGAGCCATACATTTCCTATGCACCCCTGCCAACTTTCCAGAGAGGAATGTTAGGAGTTAAAAATTTGGGGTGCAACTCTTGTGAACATACATATTTCTGTTCAGGCAAACAGTATAACCAGACTTTTCCACAAAATAGACCAGAATTCTTTCATAAAGTCACTTAATGTGTTCGGTACATGCTTATTTCTGACTGAATGTATAATAGAAGCATACAAACAGTCCTTACTTCCTTTCTTACAGGTTTAGAAAATATTTCTGTAGATTTCCTGGGCCAGGGTGTAATTGCTATGAGTGGGAATGTATGTACTTGTGTCTTGTGCCTGGAATGGGCTAATGCTGACGAGCACAATATGACCCTGCAGCAGGCTGCTAATGTAGAGCTATGTTGTACTGTTATTAGGCGCCAAGCATCGATGATGCATTGGCAACTATTGTAATTGAAGAATTTGTTTCCAAAAAGCAATAAGAGCCAAAATTACAAAAATTGAGAATCTTAGAAATTCATACTGTAAGGTGTATTTTATCATGGTCAACGTTTGCGTTTTTCTGTGAAACGCAATGGCCGCCAACAAAGAAAAAGCTGATTTACTCAAAATGAGCGAAATGTATATATTGCGTTTTGGAAACAAACTCTTCAACTGTAAGTTATATTATTATTATTATTATTATTATTATTATCACTACTACTATTTGAGTGATGTGTCTGTCTCCCTCTGTCAGCAGTGCATAGTGCACAATGTACGTCACTCATCGTACGTCATTACGTTACTGTGAGATGAACGCTGGCCTTATCATTTCTCTTCGCTTCACACAGGCTCGATTCAGCCTCGCTTCGTTTCACACAGCCGGACCCCGAGTTTGCAGTACTGGCTTCAGTCAGTCTGGAGCGAACTCAAAAGCCAAGGTGATCTTTCGCTACAATCCGAGCACATTATGAGATTAACTATGAACACCCCGGCTAAGTTCACCGCATTCGCTAGCGAAATGCTTGCATTGGCTACACTTACATTATATAATGCCACCATTCATCTGTACATAACAATACGAATACGAGCACATGCCCAAGTATCATAGAAGTACAGCCAAGGTGATCTTTCGCTACAAATCTGACCACATTATGACATTAAAGGGGACTTATTATGCTATATTTCCAAGGTTATATTTTGATCTTGGACTCCCCTAGAGTACTCCTGATCGTTCAAAGCCCAAACAGGGTCCTTATTTAGCTCATACTGCCATCCTCAAAAAACCCCATTTGTAGTCCATTGTAGTCTCTGCCTGAAACGCCTCATTGGGGTGGCTCTTCCGCTATGGCTCCCACTCCCCGTGTACCCACTTTCTTCTGACTGGCCAGCTCTGTGGAGGGCGGAGTTGGGCGGGACGAGGCTGCAGAACGCAGTTTTCCGGGTCTGGCTCGCCAGAGTGAAACGTGAGACACGTCTGCAATCTGATAAGGAAGCAGCAGGCAAATTCCGCAATCTAACCTTATACTTGAATATAGATCTCATGAAACGAACTTGTTCTAACAAACACAGCGGCGAAAGTGGAGGACGCAGTGTGAAAATCTGGCAGCTCAAGCTGAAATTTGCTATCGGCTACAGTTTGCTACAGCGACAGTGGTGAGTACAGCGGTTTTTCTACTTTATAGCTAGGATGCAGGGAAAGCTAGAATCCACCCCATATAGACACATTTGTAGAACGGGTCGACATACCCTCGTGTAGACCAGAGACCGTAGAAATCCGGTGTGTCTGAGTTTAGAGGGAAACATAGACAGTGAGGAGCAGCTAAAAGTGGACCAACAGCTTATGGACTGCTTCAGTGTGTATTATAAGGACCTGTTGGTTCGTGTGCATAACTGTGGTGTGTTGTTAGCGTGGAGAAACAAACAGCTTCTGCACTGGTATATGACAGAGGGGCGAAAGCTCCAGGCTAAACGGCCTTTTTGGAAATTGCCCGTGGTAATGGTTTACTTATTGCATCAGAATGACAAGCGTTTCCTAGCGGAGAATGGGCGAGTTATGGATAGTGTGCGAGAGCTAGCTAGACCTCCGGTTATATTATGAACATAATACAGGTTTTACAGACCGTAAGTTCCGTTTGTGTGAACCGTTGCTTATGTGGAGCAAGCGAATCGATCACTTTTACAGGAAAGAATTATATATTCAGTCGCCGATTTAATATTCAATCGACAGCAATGTAGAGAAATCGTTTGTGATACCAGACACATTATAGCCTGTGCTTTTCCCTATTGCTTTCACCGGTAGCATCAGAGAGCTTGCCCAGACATTGGAGAAGTATCAGGCTGACCCTGGTCATGGATAAGTAAAGCGATCGTTTCACAAGCACCCAAAAACGCACCCCAAGCTTTGCAAAACCTACGTCTGGTCTAACTGCACCTCTCCGGTTAGCTTCAACTGCAGTGGCTACAATCAGGCAACGTTATGATGAAACTGCCACATTGATGCTTACCTAAGTAACACAAGCATACCGATCAGAATCGCTGCATATAAGTTAACCAGAAGCATTTTTAATTAGCAGATCATGGGAGCTAACATGCAGTAACTAATAAGCGGTCATGACTTTGAATGTTATCTGTCGCGCAAAAAATTTGTTTCGCGTCCAGTGTGAAAGCGGCTTGACGTGCCCGTATTCGCGTCTTTGCATTGACTTTGAATGTAATCTGTTGCGCAAAAAATTAGTTTCGCGTCCGGTGTGAAAGCTGCTTAACGCGCCCATAACGCATTTATTCGCCTCTTTGCATTGACTTTGAATGTAACCTGCCGCGCGAAAAATTAGTTTCGTGTCCGGTGTGAAAGCTGCTTAACGCGCCCATAATGCGTGTATTCGCGTCTTTGCATTGACTTTGAATGTAGGCTAATCTGTCCAGCGAAAAATTTGCTTCGCGTCCGATGTGAAAGCAGCTTTATGGATAGTACGCGACAGCTAGAGAGAGCTTGGTTATGTTATGAACATAGTGCAGGTTTTACAGACCGTAAGTTCCGTTAGCGCAGACAAGTTGCTTATGTGGAGCTAGCGAATCGATCACTTCTTCAGGAAAGAATTTCCTATTTAATCTCTGCCTTTTTCGGCTTTTTATTAGCCACAACAACTTCTAAAGGGGGATGAAATTATGTCACGGTAGTGCAGAGAAATCATTTGTGGTACCAGACACGGTAGAGCTTCTGCGTTTCGCATTGCTTTCTCAGTAGCACCAGAGAGCTTGCCCAGACATTTGTGAAGCATCCGGCTGATCCCGGTCATGGATAAGTGAAGCAATCACAAGCAGCCGTAAACAAACCCGAGCACGTATTCCAAGCTCTGCAAAACCAACGTCTGGTCTAACTGTACTTTTCAGCCCAACTGTGCGGACACATACAGCACCTCTCCGGTTAGCTTCAACTGTGGTGGCTACAATTGGGCAAGGTTATGATGAAACTGCCACATTGAAGCTTACCGAAGTAACACAAGCATACCGATCAGAATTACTGCATATAAGTTAACCAGGAGAATTTTTAATTAGCACGGCACGCGAACTAACATGCAGTAGCTGGTAACCGAGCGGTCATAACAACCACAGAGATAAACCCTTGCAATACAGGTTTTACAGACAGCAAGTTCCGTTAACATGGACAGTTGTACCAAGCATCCAAATTACAAACAAGTATAAAAAGTTAGCTTCAAATGAGGTTTATGTTCACACACCTTCTGTAGAATTTCCCCTGATATCACTCTTGCATATTTGGGACACAAAAATTAGCAACAGTAACTTGTTTACGCTAGCCGCAGTGCTACAGCCACAATCAACTGGCTATCACGTCAGGTTGGCTTATGCAGTAAAAGCAACTTGCAGCTTCTGTGTTTGTCAGTCACAGTCGCGACAGATCCAGGCTTTATCTTCAGATATTTTAGAAAGCCTGCGCTTGAGGCCAGTTGTTAGTGCTAACTATCGTTAGCGGTCCTGCTAGCCAGTAGCCACCCGTAACATGTTAGCTTCACTTACATTATTTGCTGTTATATCGTTACTTACAGCTTGTGGCTCCGAGTGCTTGATCGATGCAACTGCTTCAGGTTTGAGAAGCAGTTGAAACGCTTATCCTGTGTCGAATTATCCTTTATTAACAAAGCTGTCTTTGGTGAAATGCTGAGCACAATCAGCTAATGTTCCCTTTGGCCGCGGCTGTTTGCTGCCAGCAAACAAAAAAAGCTACCCACTGATTTCTGGTGGCATCATCTTTTGGAAGAGAAATAGTTGTTTTTCTTCACGTCCAAATGTAAACGGACAAGCAGCTTTGGGAGAGATACTGACAAAATTGCACCTCAAATGATCTGCGGTTCTTCTTTTGTATTTCCAAAAGTGTAGACGCTACTAAGGCATAGTGTGATCTGCCGTTGTTAGTGCCTGCTAGAATAGTTTCCGTGGGCAGGTCCAGCGCAGTGGTTGGCTCTGGCTAGGTCTGTACTAATTAGACAGCACAACCTGACGTCAGGTTTTGCCCAGATCTCGTGAAGATCTCGGGAGGAGCTGTTCAGAGAGGAAATCACGCTCACGAAATCACGTTCTTGGATTACGGCAAAACCCCTGTATCTTATGTTTAGAAACTTTTCAGAGGTTGAGTATGGACAACCAACATTATAACATTACTAATATGTATTAAAAGAAGGATCAGCATAATAGGTCCCCTTTATCTATGAACACCCCGGCTAACTTCACCGCATTCGGTATCATAGAAGTAAAGCCAAGCTGATCTTTTGCTACAAATCCGAGCACGCATTCGCTAGTTATTATTATTATACATTGTGGCTGTCTATCGCAGCACTTTCACATAGACCCAGCATGTCACTTTTTTTTTTTTTTTTTTTTTTGCATTGGTAGAAGGCTATATCTTATATAGAAAGAAAATCTGATGACCCCATGACCTTCCCTCTAGCACCACCATCAGGCCAAAGTTGCACTTACATTTCTGGCCATAAGTTCTGAACTGTGTGTCGGAAATAGAAAAACTTCACATTGCTGGAATCCTAAAGCCCAGCCAAGTCCAACACACACTATGATGCCATTTTATGGCACATAAGATTTGCTGCCATTTTGGCTTTTATCGAAAACTGATTTTTGAAAACTCCCCCAACAATTTTTGCCCAGTAACTACCAAAAGTCCTCAATATTGGCTGTTTCTTTTCGTGTGGATATGTCAAACCTTCTTCATGTGATGGCCCATTACATTTTTCAGGGCATGGCCTCAGTTGACTCCATCAAGCATAACTTGTGACTGGAATGTCCTATTGTGAGAAAACCTCTCACATCTACTGTACTGGCAAATTGTGCCAAGGACAGAGCAGTATCATCCATTGATGGCGAGGCAATGAACAAAAACTGGGAAATTGGCTATATACAGTGCTGTGAAAAAGTATTTGCCCCCTTCCTGACATCTTTTTTTTTTTTTTTTTGCATGTTTGTCACACTTACATGTTTCAGATCATAAAATTAATTTTAATATTGGGCAAAGATAACCCGAGTAACTACAAAATGCAGTTTTTAAATGATTATTTCATTTATTCAGGGAAAAAGCTATCCAAACCTACCTGGCCCTGTGTGAAAAAGTAATTTCCCCCTAAACCTATGTTATCTGGTTGTGTCATCCTGGACGACAACAACTGCAATCAAGCATTTGTGATAACTGGCAATGAGTCATTCACATCGCCGTGGAGGAAGTTTGGCCCACTCTTCTTTGCAGAATTGTTTTAATTCAGCCACATTGGAGGGTTTTTGAGCATGAGCGGCCTGTTTAAGGTCATGGCACAGCATCTCAATCAGATTTAAGTTCGGTCTTTGAATTGGCCACTCCAAAACCATCATTTTGTTTTTTTTTTTTTTTAAGCCATTCAGAGGTTGATTGCTGGTGTGTTTCGGATCATTGTCCTGCTGCATAACCCAAGTGGGCTTGAGCTTGAGGTCACAAACTGATGATCGGACATTCTCCTTCAGGATTTTCCGGTAGAGAGCAGAACTCATGATTCCATCAATTACGGCAAGTCGTCCAGGTTCTGAAGCAGCAAAGCAGCCCCAGACCATCACACTACCACCGCCATGTTTGACTGTTGGCATGATGTTCTTTTTATGAAATGCTGTGTTAGTTTTACGCCAGATGTAACGTGACTCACACCTTCTGAAAAGTATAACTTTTGTCTGGTCAGTCCACAGAATATTTTCCAAAAAGTCTTGGGGATCATCAAAAAGTTTTTGGGCAAATGTGAGGCGAGCCTTTGTGTTCTTTTTTGGTCAGCAGCAGTTTTCGCCTTGGAACTCTCCCATGGATGCCATTTTTGCCCAGTCTTTTTCCATCCATCCATCCATCTTCTTCCGCTTATCTGGGGCCGGGTCGTGGGGGCAGCAGTCTAAGCAAGGATGCCCAGACTTCCCTCTCCCTGGACACTTCCTCCAGTTCTTCCGGGGGTATCCCGAGGCGTTCCCAGGCCACCCGAGCGACATAGTCCCTCCAGCGTGTCCTGGGTCTTCCCCGGGGCCTCCTCCCGGTGGGGCATGCCCGAAACACCCTCCCAGGAAGGCGTCCAGGGGGCATCCGATATAGATGCCCAAGCCACCTCAGCTGGCTCCTCTCGGCGTGGAGGAGCAGCGGCTCTACTCTGAGCTCCTCCCGGGTGACAGAGCTTCTCACCCCATCTCTAAGGGAGCGCCCCGCCACCCTGCGGAGGAAACCCATTTCAGCCGCTTGTATCCGCTTGTATCCCCCTCCTTGAATCGCCACCTTATCGTGGTGGAGGGGTTTGAGTACCTGGATGATCCTAGGAGCTATGTTATCTGGGGCTTCTTGCCCTTGGTAGGGTCTCCCAGGGCAAACAGGTCCTAGGTGACGGGTCAGACTAAGAGCGGTTCCAAAGCCCCAATGAATAGAACTACACCAAGGACAGTTACGTCGCCCGGATTGGCGTCACCGGGGCCCCACCCTGGAGCCAGGCCTGGTGTTGGGGCTGGCAGGCGAGCGCCTGGTGGTCGGGTCTCCACCCACAGGACCCGGCCGGGCACAGCCCGAACAAGCAACTTGGGCCCGCCTTCCCGTAGGCCCATCACCCGCGGGAGGGTTCAAAAGGGGCCGATGCATTGTGTTTTGGGTGACAGTCATGGGCGGGGGCCCCGACGACCCAATCCCTGGACACTGAATCTGGTTCCCAGTCTTTTTCTTGTTGTTGAATCATGAACGCTGACTTTAACTGAGGCAAGTGAAGCCTGCAGTTCTTTAGATGTTGTTCTGGGCTCTTTTGTGACCTCCTGGATGAGTCATCAGTGCGCTCTTAGTGTAAGTTTGGTAGGCTGGCCACTCCTGGGAAGGTTCACTACTGTTCCAAGTTTTCTCCATTTGTGGATAATGGCTCTCACCATGGTTCGCTGGAGTCCCAAAGGGCTTTGCAACCCTTTCCAGACTGATAGATGTCAATGACTTTGTTTCTCATCTGTTCTTGAATTTCTTTAGATTGCGGCATGATGTGTTGCTTTTTGAGATCTTTGAGCCTACTTCACTTTGTCAGACAGGTTCTATTTAAGTGATTTCTTGATTCAACAGGTCTGGCAGTAATCAGGCCTGGGTGTGGCTTGTGAAATTAAATTAAAAAAATGTGGTTAATCACAGTAAATGTATGATTTAACGGGGGGGGGGGCAATTACTTTTTTTTACTTTACATAGGGACTGGAAGGTTTGGAAAGCTTTTTTCCCTTAATAAATGAAGTCATCATTTAAAAACTGCATTTTGTATTTACTCGGGTTATCTTTGTCTGATATTAAAATTTGTTTGATGATCTGAAACAATAAAGTGTGACAAATATGCAAAAAAAAAGAGAAAGAAATCAGGAAGGGGGCAAATATTTTTTCACAGCACTGTATATTTAAACAACAATTTGGTCTATTGATGTGATCCTTTCTTAATGACTCCAGACATCATACCACAACTTTGACGGAAATTCTGATAGGCCATGGAGTCAAGCTTGCTTAACGTAGGAGGTGCTACCTCCTGGAGAGTCACCTGAGTGTATTTGACTGTCATCTGACTTTGCATCACATGATTGCTTAGCCGGTAATATGTTGAGCTTATTTAAGTTTGCCTTCCCGAGTAGCAGTTCCTCAGCGCGCTAGCTCAGCAACCCTCCTCCACCCCAGCTCCACCTGTCTTTAATAGCATGCATTGATTATGTTCTCTTGTGACTAAATTACCATTCAGAAAACAATATCTCTTCCTTTTGAGGTCATTGTTGCTGTAGGCTCTGTTCTATGGAGGGGGGGTTAGTAGCAGCTCCCTGCCTTTGGTTCCATGCTTGGACGGGCAGGGATCTCTCAAAACAGAGCCATGTCCCCAAACCCAATGTATGCTTGTATGCTAATATGCCTGCATGCTTTCAATAAATGTTCTCTTTTTGGCAAAGTGGTCCTATCAGAAATTATGATAATTCAGTTGAACCCTTTGGATGATAATGGTGCCATTTTGAATTTTACCAAAAAAATTTTTTGTTTGCATCTCCTCCTACAATTTATGCTCAATCCCCACCAAATCGAATTTTATCAAAAAATTTTTTTGTTTGCATCTCCTCCTACAATTTATGCTCAATCCCCACCAAATCTGGGTCAAGCAGGCCCTCCTTGATATTGGCTATTACTTTTCTTGTTAATATGTTAAACCTTATGCATGTGACGGTCAGGTTTTGTGATTGTGAAAAACTGGAAATTTGGCAATCTTGTAACAGCCTATTGGCATATTGACTTAAATCATTTTTTACTTGACACCAAACATCAAACTTCAAGTAATTATGATGACTCACTTGAGTCCTTCTGCCCACTATGGCTGCCATTTAGAATTTTATCTGCACTTGTTTTTTTTTTTTTTTTGTATCTCCTCCAACTATTTTTGTCTCAAATCATGTCAAGCCATCCTTGATGTTGGCTATTACTTTTTTGTTGATATGTTAAACCTTATGCATGTGAAGGTCCTTTTAATTTTTATGGCCCGGCCTCAGTCAAGACAATCAAGCCTAACTCATGATTGGAACTTTGTACTAAAAAAAAAAAAAACCCATCTCACATGTAATCAGCACATTGTACTGGCACATTTTGCCATGCATAGTGCAATTTCATTCATAGGTGGCACTGTAGTTAACAAGTACACAAAGTTAACTACAGTATATCCCCTGCGACGATGCCAGTGAAACACCGTTTACAGTGGGTTTTCTCAGAGTCAACAAAAAAAGTGCATAAGTTATGCAAACAAAATCACAGACATGAAATTTATTCAAAAGGCACAGCCAGACCATGAAGTGCATGAGTCTTGCAGATTTGAAGGCAATTAAACAAGAGCTTTATGAGTTATGATGTACGTGAGATGGGTGTGACAGAAAGACACACGGATGGACACACGGACGAACCCAATTTTAACGCCCACTGCAACAACATTGTTCTGGGGGCTGATTAAAATAGGAAATTTGCATTAGTTAAACAGCCAATTAGCTTTCAGACATGAATCTTTTTTTTATTAACTCCAGACATCATATGACATAATTATGACGATTCAATTTAGCCTTTTGCTCATCAAGGCTGCAATTTTGTAAATAAAAGAACAAAACTTTTTCATGCCTCCCACACCATTCAACTGATTTGCTCAAAATATGGTGAGTTATCAGGAAGGCATCTTGCAGTAGCATATCAAATATGGCATTATGGGACAATGTGAATATGTGTGTCATGTCATTGAATTTGACAGCAAAATTTGCCGTACAAGAAGTCAGACATAAACGCTGAACTTTTTCCCATGGAAATGGCAAATTATTCACTAATGTTCGGACAAAACTAGGTAATCAAGTCTCCTACTGTCACTCGGGCCACTGAAGGCTGCCTGAAATTTGAGAACGATGATGCTACATTGCAGGAGATATGTACATTCTAGACTTCTTCATATTCACATGGCAAATTCTTCACATGTTCAGAAATATCTCACAAACAACTCTAAAGTGGTGAATCAACTTTTCTGCGGTCATACAGTCCACAGACAGTGGCCTTTGCTTGGCCTCTTAGACACTTAGTAATTGTGAATGTTATTTTCACTAGCTCCACCCAGTAATGAACCCCACTGATAGCAACGGGCTAAAGATTCAAAAAGGTTCAGAAGTGTGATGGATGTAAAGGTCTCACAATCTGCTAGTGCCGTGCGCGAAGCTGCTGTTGGTACATATTTCTGATGTGGAAACCCGATCAGGCTGAGTTGTTAAGTACAAGGCGGCCGGGACTAATGCGCTGCCATAACAAACAGCCGGTCCAGGTATTGGGTTCCTCTATTCATAGTGTGCTGTGTGACAGTATTTCACAAAAGGAAACTATTAAAGCTACAAATTGCACTATGCCCAATCCACACTTTCAATTTGTAGTACATGTTGTTTTTTTGGTTACTAATCAAATGTTCATCTTTTCCTCAGATACATTCAACAAGCTTCCTCTTGCAATATAATTTATATCTGTCGGGGCAAAACAAGACATATCCAATTTCCCATTTTGCCCCTCAGCCCTTCAAATATGTATATATGGAGACATCTGTCTGTCTGGCGGACTCTAAGTATGTATTATTGTATGTATGTATATATGCATGCCCCCATCTTATTGACTTCAAACCTCACAATGTATTGCTGAGGACCCAAGGACGTGGATTGTGGAGTGTGCTGTTGTTTGGCTGAGTGATTCTCAAAAAAATCCAGCAAAATACCACACAGAGAACAACATCAGAGGCCTAGGAATCTGCCTGTTCATAACAGGCATATTTTGCACAAGCACTGCACCAACAGACACTGCATAAGTTATTTTTTATGTGCATATTTTCTGAATATTATAAATTTCTATGGCTACACCAGTACTTGTTGTTGCTTAGCAAGGTTTAATTACACAGGCTTAATGACAACAAAAACAATAAACAAACTAATAGATCTTATCTATAATTCTTCCTGTTCATCTGCATTAGCCTGTATGATACTGTAGGCTCGCTGTAACTTCAAACCCCTTCTAAAATGATCCTCAGGGATAATTACTTCTGTCATGTAGAACAAAGAAAAGCTGTGAGTTCTAAAGCATATATAAACAATCATTTATGAACAAATCAGCATGGTTTTCAGACAACTCAGCAAAATCCTTACACTTGTATAAATAATATGTGCACACACACGCGCACGCACACGCACACACACACACGCATACACAAATTGTGTTTTCATGTTTTGTGGGGACATCCCATAGACTTCAATTCATTCCCTAACCCTTTACTCTGACCTTAACTATAACCACCCTGTGCCTAAGCCTAACCTCGACTTCAACCTCACCCAAACCTTAACCTCAACCCCATAACTTAAAATAGCTCAGTTACCATGCGGGTCAGGCACATGCCCCACACGGATTAAAAAAGAAATAATAATAATAATAATAATAATAATGATGATGATGATGATAATAATAATAAGAATAATCTCGCTTCCATCACTCGTGGGGACATTTGGTTTCCAGAAGGGCAGGAATAAATGGTATAATATGCACACTGTGCGCATATAATAAATAAATAAATAAATATAATAATAAAGGTAATGCCTCTGAGTGGGTGAGACAGGCACTGCAAAATGACTTCTCTATATATTGAGCTTTTTGGATTTTTGAGAGCAAAAAAAGACTTTTATGTGCAGTCATAGAATTTCAGTAAAAAGTATAAAGTATGCGATTGCATATGTCCGTTCGTATTCACACAAAGTATACAAGGGAGGTGTGCGCACATTTACTATACATGCGCAAGTATGCGCGAGCATATGTTTGTGAATATGGGTGTACATAGTGTATGTGCACGCATCTCTGTGTATAATTCTGTGGGGCGCAACAGCTGAAGCTTGTCCTCTTTCCCGGCTCCATTGGTTTAAATTTAATGAGAAAACCACAATGGCCTTGTATGAGTGTGTATGCTTGTGTCTGTGACGTGATGAAAGAGCATGTGAATGATTCAGGTCAGATTTCCGTCATCACTGGTGGGGTTGGCCTTTCTCTCGACTCGTCAGTAGGGGTGGGAGGTTTGAAGGGGGTGCTGAGATCAGCTCTTAGTTGCCCCGCATTGATGCTCTCCACTGAGGCAGACAATGAGCTTACAATTCTGGTGGATTTGTCTTTATAAGTTCACACATCCACAGTATATAACATTGGTACAAAAATATTCATGATGGGAGGGCAAATACACACATCTCTCATGCCCTCTCTCTGACCCTCTCTCTCGCTCTCTCTCTCTCTCCCTTTCTCTCTCTCTCTCTCTCTCTCTCTCACACACACATGCACACGCATACACACAACCTCCAACACATTTGCTTAAATCAGTCATGGCCTCCTATGGTGGGCAATTTTACCTAGCCTAGAAATTTTCTCACACTGCTTCAGACTCACCGTTGTGCACGCACATACTCTAACACACTCATACATGCAAGTATAATAACATGCTAGCAGATGTGAGAGCTTGTCATGGACCTGACCGTGTTTTGACTATTAAGCAGCCTGGAGATCTGGGTACAGTTTATACTGTACATGTGCAGACTTTATGAGATCCTAATATTTCTGTAAGAACTCAATAAGGCATACACATTGATAAACCAAAACATTATGACCACCTTCCAAAAATGCTGTTGGTCCTTCACATTCCATCAAAACAGCCGCGTCAAATTCATATCCACATGACAACCCAGACTCAGGTTTTCCAAGCAGAAAATTTCCAAGAGCATCATATTCCCTCCACCAGCTTGTTATCTCCTCACAGTGAATCCTGGTCCCATCTCTTCCCCAGGTAAAAGGTCTTCACATAGCAGACCAATATGCAAAATGTAAAAGCCTAAGGCTCATCAAACCAGGTGACCCCTTTCCATTGCTTGAAGGTCCAGTTCTGGCCCTCATGTGCCCATTGTAAGCCTTTCCAATAGTGGATATGGGTTATAATGGGCAAACTCACTGGTCTGCTGTTTGAGACCCCATAAGCAGTTGAGTGCAACGCACTTTGTATTGTGACACATTTCTCCCATGACCATCATTAAAATTTTCTGTGACTTCTGCCACAGTTGCCCTACAGTCAGTTTGGACCAGCAATGGACAATCCCAGGCTACTGTTCAGTATGTGCATTTGTGTACGTGTGAGTATATGCGTGTCCTTCACCAGGGCTAATCCTGCTATGCGTGCGCAAGTATCCAGCACAGTTCATCTAGCTATGTGGGTAAGTGCGTGTACGTGCCTGTCTACACCACAGTTAATCCAGCTATATTCTATGTGTGTGGGTGTGTGTGCATGTCTCCTCAACATTTAATCTAGCAATGCGTTTTGTGTGCGCATGTCTCATCGACAGATAATCCAGTTGCGTTCGTGAGGCCCCACTGCTGCTAATCCAGATGTATGTGTATGTCTCCACCACAGAGAATATGGCCTGTTTTTTTCCATGTTTTTTTTGCTCCCACTGTATGTGCACAGGTGGATCAGTATGTGCATGGGTGTTAGGCATAACCAGTCTGGTTTGTGCAAATATGGAGGAACTAGCTGCTATAGTCATCTTTGTGCGCGTTTATGTTTGTGGTTGCACAAACTCAGTGACCGCTTTATTTGGTACACATAACTGTCTTGCTATGGTCCATGCCAATAGTTGCCATGGTTTATGTCCTAGTTTCTCTGGATCTGCCTGCCATACCTTCATGCTGTGAACCTCCAATTCTACTGCCACCAGAAAAGGTCCACCACTGGATGGAGATCTGGGGCCTGAGAAGATCAGTGAAGCAAAGTAAACATCATGTTTGAGAAACACCTTGAGGTGATCCATGCTTTAAACAGCTCATCCATCTCAAAAAAAGTTGGGATGCTACGTAAAATGGTAATAAGGACAGAATTTAATGATTTGCAAATCATTTAAACTCAAAATTCCTTTGATAACTTCATGTCAGGATGGTCTGCAGATCATGTCCAGTGACTTTTGTGACAATTGGATGAAGGCCCTCAAATTAATGTCTATTCCCACAGTTTTCTTGAGCAATACAATTGAAACCTTGGGAAATGGGAGCAAATGGGTCCACATATAAGTACAAATTTTGGCAGAGATTTCAGATTTAGTTTTAGTCTTTAGATGGAAATGCGTATTAGTTTTTGTCTCCTCTTAGTCATTTTTATCCCTTATAGTTTTAGTCCAGATTTAGTCAATGAAAATTCGAAATGTTTTAGTCCAGTTTTATTTGATGAAAAGTCATCACATTTTAGTCAACATTTTACGCAACTTTTAGGCAAATTTGAAAGTGCATCTTATAGTCGGAAAAATTATTTCAGTAGGCTAACGACTAGAATAATTTTAATACAAACCATAGGCCATTGAAATTTATTTTGATTATAAAGCTAAGTTCTGATAAACAACGGTATTATCAGTTAATTGAGTAACTAAGCCATTGGAACCGTCTTCCTACCACCACCTACTATGTTGATCTGCGCACATATCAGTCATTCAGTCAATTCAACCAATGACCAAGGATTATTTGTCAATGACTGGGAGCCTTGGGTGAACTGTGAATCATCAAGCTGAGGGTTACGTCCTGAATGTTTCCCTTCATTCTTTCTGTACAATCCAGCCATGCATGCCAGTTTTCAGTGCCGTCACCCTTAATTGATTTTAATAATTATTAAAATTATTGTCTTGTTTCATTCCCCTCCCTCCATGTGCCTTAGCTTGTTCACAGACTTCCTGTTTCCCTAAATGTTGTGGTGTGGTGTGCATGTAAGTTCTTAGCTGCATTCAAATTTTCTTAAATAGGCAGCCTTTTTCCTTTCCTCAACACTTTTCCTTAACCTCGCTAGAAAACATCACAAAGGTGAGAGCAAAGTTATTTGGAGATTTTGAAGGCACCTTGGGTATATATAAAAAAAATCGGTGGTTCTTCGCTTCAATAAGTCATGAGCATGACGGCAAAGATAGCCTTTGCAATTTATCGAAAAACTTCGGGACCTAATGGCATTTCGAACGTTACAGCTTTTAATGATTGCGGTCCATTTCAATCTTTACTTTCTTCTAAGGTTGGTCCTGTGTTTCCTTGTTGGAGGGAAGCAAACAAGGAGCTCCTTCATGAAATAGACAATTCGGACGTTCCTTGTCATGGCTACCAGCCAAACTACAGTATTTCTGTTTCATGTCCATTTGCGTGGAAGGTTCCTTGCTCTTTTAAAAAATGTGGATGCAGTCTCTGTGTTCTCATCTACCCTTCACTATGAGACAGACATTACAGTGGTAATAAATTTGAGAATACTGCTCAGGAACACAGGAAATACAGTTTTTTAAGTTATGTAGGCTAAATCCTATGCAGACGTTTGGCTTGAAGTTCAAAAACCTTTACACAATGCAATAAATAACAAATTCCTTGGTGAATTTTTTCTCTTCACCATCCATACTTGGTTTATTTACATTTTGTCCAAATTTTTGATCCTGTTTTGTCGTGTCAACGAAAACAAACGTACATTTCTTCATACTTTTTTATTATCAAGGATCTATATTTAGCTCGTCATCGTCCCATTTTTGTCACAGAAAAAAGTGGCTGACAAACTTTTTTTTTTTTCCATAATTTTCATTGAGGAAATTAACAAAGTTATACACCGTAGAGGGTGAAATATTCAAATCCCTTCCCATCTTTCTTTGTGGAACATTGTTTTTAAACTTTTTAATGATTTTCTCACAAATTTGTGGGCAAATAGGCAATTCTAAGCTCAGCTTTGCTCCTGAAGGTCAAGGCCTTTATTAAATACTGGTTTAATACCAAATCATGATTACAAGCGCTTGCTGACATCAGCTGTTTCAAACCATCCTTATTACAATATTTGTCTTATCTCAATATGAGTACTGAATTGCCCTGGTCCAAATTTTTCTTGGAATGCCCTGCAGGCCTAAGTGGTAGGAACTAATGTATATTTACGATTAAAATGAAGCAAACATTGTACGTAAAATATCTTGTCTTCACAATGTCAGCAATTGAATACGAGTCAAACTAAATTTAGAAATCACTGCTTTCTGTTTTCATGTGCATTTTCCATGCCATCCCCACTGTTTCCAAGTAGGGGTTGTACATTTGAGAGGTTGTATTTTAATGAGCATGCTTTAGTTCAAGTGTGTGTTTTTAGGTGTGTGTATGTGTGTGCACACAGTGTTTGAATGTGTATTTTGAGAGTGCGTATTTGATTCTGTCTATATGCGAATAGGATGTGTGAGTGTATTTGAGAGAACGCATTTGAATTGTTGCATTTTGTGCTTGAGTGTGTGTTAATGCACTAATGTTGCGCAGAGCAGGAAGTAGCACTGCCTGGGCGTGGGTGCGATGTTTGAACTCTGTGGTTAAGCTGTAAGTTCCAGATGAATGCAGCCTATGCTCAGGGCTTCGTTTGAAGTCTGCGAGTGGGGATTTACCCCACCCACAAGGGGACACTTGCAAGTAGGAGGCAGATTGAACTTTACACTTTTACGCTTACTGGTTGAAAAAGAGGGGTTCCTCTTTTGCTCACTCTAACAAAAAATAAAGAAAAAATATTAAAAACTGGCCACTGTTATAACTGAAACCAAAGTCTCAATTTGTAACCCCATCTTCATTATTTTCTTAAGCTGTCCTACTGCATGAAATGCAAATTAATTGGTCCAAAGACTTTTCACAAATCAATGGATTTATTCTGCTGGATTATTACAACTCAGGAGAATCTCTGAAGACACAATCAGAGATTAGAATCCCTAATGTTCAGGCCCAAAGATGATCAAGGATAACACAATTAAATTTGAAATTCTCTTTTCATGGTGGCTTTTTCTTGTAGTGGAGGAAAGAAGCAGCAGAAATGCTACATACCAGTGCTATCATGTAATAAATTAAGTAATTTGATAATACAATTCAAATAAAGAGATAAACTTCATGAACAAGCGCAAACAAAGGGCCCATGAACAATCCTCAGTATAATTTGCTCACTGCAGAGTTGGACTTCTTTTTGAAGTTCTGCAAATTGCTTATAGATTTTTTTCAGTGGTCTGTTAATCTTTCAGAGTTGGATGTGTGCTGTACCTTAATTCATTGGCCTAGTCAAGAATATTCACCAGTGCTGGGGATTGTCACATATTCAAAGCCATTGTGAATTCCTCAGTTGCACCTCTCCTTCAGTCTCCTAACGGCTCTCCAACTAACTAGGTAAAGCAGACTTGGATCGGACCTTGCAGATGTGATTTGTGACATTTGCAGCAGAATAAGTGGAGGAGCACCGCATTCAAGGAGAGTGTGTTCTCTCCCGTGCTTTGTTAATCGGTAACCATGGGAACCACATGCATGTTTTTGCATGTGCTGGGCATTTGTTCTTGTGTGCCTTTAAGGAGGACGCAGAAGAAGCTCACTAGCAGAAATAGGTTACCTGCTAAGATTCGGCAGATTTTGACTTGTTTGTCCATCTGAGTTGTACCAAACTGATCACTGTGTTAAAATAAACTAAAAAAAAAAGTTTTCCTTTCTGGGGCGTGGTTTGTCCCTCTCTTTTGGACCCTCATGAGCAGCTGAGGACAGCGCCTTCAAATTATAGGTGGGCTCCAGGTGTTTCAGGGACTGATGAGGGAGGATGCGCACAGGCACATCTCCCTGTCAGATGTCCTGATCTCATCCTCTGCTGCTGACAGTCTCAGGACACATACCTGAGGCCACCTGCCTGCCTCTCCCACCCGCCAGCTCCACCCCCATCCATTCATGCCCCCCTCCACCCCCTCCCGAGAAATACTTCACTGTTTACCGTTTTTCACAATTGTTTACACTAAAGTTGCAGTTTGAAAACTATCACCGAAACCTCATGAACCAAATTCCTAAACCAAGACTGCTAAATTGCATGCACAATTTCTGTTTTACGCTCAGTTTTCAATTCTAAATCACACTTTTTGTATAAAACTACACACAGTTCTCTACATTAGGCGCAACATTCAAAATGAAAATCTCTTGTATTCCTTTGGAAAGCAACACCAGTCACAATGCCAAGCTTTAATTTACCAACTGGCAACACCCACTCCTCACAGGTGTAAACACAAGTTGCATAATTGTTCACTTAGAAATCAGCGCTTTAGCACTATAAAAAAAGCCACAGAGGGGCTCTCCTGTTTTGGAGGACAATGGAGGCAAATGGTGAAGCCAGAATGGCCAGAGGTTATGGAGTGACAGGAAGAGGAGGAGGAAGAAGAGGAAGAGGAAGGATAGTTGTCTCAGATGAGATTAGGGCAGCATTGGTTGACCATGTGCTCAATCAAGGATTGAGTATTAGCAGAATTTTCAACCCAACCTGAGACACTACACGGTGGCATCTATCGTCTTTACTTTCACAAATGAAAACTGCTAGGTTACCAACTATCAATATTATGCACAATCTGTTGCTAATTTCCAGGGAGTATGTATCCTGTATACTGCAGTCCACCATCAGAGGGCTTATATTACAGTACTCAGTGATTGCAGACCAATGCTGCAGTAATCTCATTTCATATTGGGAAAATAGGAAATTTAATTTAGATTACTGAGCCAAATCATATCATTTTTGACCCCAGCGGTTTGCAGCAGAACAAGAGACTGCTATTGTGAACATGGTGGTGGCAAACAATGCCATTAGACCACAGGAAATCCAGAATCACATAATAGCAGACAACAAAATACTCAATAACATTCACCAGATGATCAACATTGGATTGTGTATTACAGTGCAACTGAATCTGGATGAGGCAGGTCTTCAGGGTGCCATTTGATTGAAACTCGGAAAGGGTTAAACAACAGCGCTATGAATACATGCAAGTGCTATACTGTAAATTTACAGTCTCAGCACTATATAGGCACATTACAGTATTGTAGCCAGTATTGCAGCCATTCACCAGCAAGGTGTCCTCACCCTTATAAAAATTTACTATAGTTAACTATAGTTTACTACAGTAAAATTGATGTAAACTATAGTAAACTACACTTTACAACAGTAAACTATACTTTGTTGCAAATATACTATAGTAATTGAATATCATTGCTATAGTTTACCATAGTTGAGTTTGACTTTTGTGATTTTGTGATACCATAGTTACTATAGAAAACTAGGCCTACGCTGTCGGCGGCCGACAGCAAGGGGTATATCCCCGAAATTCCCCAATCCTCGAAGCCCCCGGTATTAGATTCCCCTTTACTAGACCTACAATATGAGGCAAATTTTAGGTCTGTGTAAGTAATTGTTCCAGAGATATGGTTAAAAAACTGATTTTTTCAATATATAGCGCCACCTGGTGGCAAACCTAGGAGTGCATACTTGCCCAAAACCTAATCAGTTCATCCTCTCTACCATATCTACCCATATGCTAAAACTGAGAAGCCAATGTAAAGTATTTTGTGAGTTATCGTGCTAATGGCTAAAATCTGCGGATGCGGCGGCGGCGGGTGGGCCGAAACCATGATATCCCCGAAACTCGTATTTCGGGGATATAACTATAGTATTCTTACTGTAGTATTTTATGGTAATTTTTCATAAGGGCATATGCATGCCAAACTCGGTCCCCTACCCTTCTCAACACATCCCTAGACACATTACATGGCATCCTTATTCCTGCCCAGCAGAGGAGAGGACCAAAACAGCCCAAGTATGCTGTCGTCTGGGACCAAGTAGCTTGTTGTATGTATTCATTTTTATTTTTATTTTTTTCCCCAAAAAACCCTTCATCATATTGTAGTACTGAATGTTTTGCCTGGATTTCTCCTATTGGATGTGCTGTACAGTATTTACACACACAAAAAAAAAGAAAATGGTTTTTAATGTTGTGTTTTCTTTTGCTGGAGATTTTTTGAGAAAATGGGCCGAAGATTCGGAAAAGATGTGTAAACAATTGTGAAAAACTATAATAGTGGCTAAGTAATGGGTTTATGAGTTGGGCGTAAATATCTCTTTTACCAGTTCATATTGAAAAAGAAACTGATTATAGTTTGTAACTCTATATATCATACTTGTGAATTTTATTTGAAATCATCCTTTTTTTTTGCTCAAAGGCAACCACAGGAATGGCAAACTTGATTTATAATTGACGTTAACACAATTGGGATGAGAGAGTTTCAGTCAGTGTTCCATGTCTGATTCTCAAAGCTGAATCTTTGGGTTGAGGTCAATAGGATTCCCTTAGTTTTCCATAAGCTTCGGCAGTGGTTCCGACCCCAGATACAGCAGCTATACAGCTCAGCTAAAGGAATGCAGACTGAATAAAAACAGTGGGTGGCTGCTGCATGCAATTTAGGCACTATTCCTGTTCCAATTAACTCAGGAATTTTAAGTGATGGGATAGACCAACAGTTATCATGGGCAGTGGAACATTTTTGCTCAAAAATTAATATTACTTCCTATGGTCAGCGCATAATTTCTTCTACATGTGTGCAGGCATGAAAACCAGAATCTATTCTTGGTGTCTGTTGTAATGCAGCTGCGATTCTCCCATACATTGTTAACCATTTGTCTATAAAATGAAGTGCTAAAATCATAAAATCAACTTCAGTATAAATCAGCGTTTCACATATGTTGGGTTAAGATCCAGACCCTGGCCTTACTCGTGTACAAAGTTCATGTTTTGCTGCTTTGTACTTCCATTATAAATGTCATTCTGCAAAAAGCATGTCAAAAACGATGTTTGTTTTACAGATTATTTTTCAAATTTTATGTTTATTTTATTATTCATCTATTTTGTTTATTTATTTATTTGGAAATGGACTGGTATAAAGTAACAATGTTAATCAGCCAGTTTGACCAATTACATTGGGAGAATTGGCCATAACAAAAACTGGCCGGGACAGAACAGAAATAAAACCCTGGTATTTTACTGAAGAATAAAGGGAATAAATTGACTCAGAGGCTTGGCCGTGAAGCAAGGCAACAGCACCGCTAGCACAAATAAAGATTTCTTTCAGCTTATTTTCTGCAAATAATAAAAGCGAAGGAAAGTGTGTCTGTGGCACAAGGCATCAGTAATCACCCTTTGACCTCTAATCCCTGTTTGCCCCATTTATGTGACCAACAACCTCTGTTCATGTCATGTTCCAGACCAGGGAATCAAGTGCGGAGGCAGAGTGCAGTCCAATAGGTAGGTTTATTGACAGCAGTACGGGGACGTATGGGGCTGAACCACAGAGGAAGACAGCACAGTTCAGGACAGATGTAATAGATGAAGCCGGGCTGCCACTTGCTGGCCATTGGCTTCCGGGATACAGACAGGTGGAGTGCACACTTTGCCAGAGCCAAACTATCCCACAAGGGAGGATGGAGTGGCTTAAGAGGAACTTGGTTCCAATGCTGATGATCATAGGAGGATTGGGAGCTTGTTCCTAACAAACTGGACAGAGGAACAGACTTGGAAGGGTGAACAAGAATGTGGTTCCAATCCTGGACCCTAACTAGGCTTGGGAGCTTGTTCCCATTAAAGTGGACAGAGGAGTTGACTTGAGTAATGTTAACTTGAACGTATTCCCGATCCTGGACCCTGAGTAGGCTTGGAAGCCTGTACGAATTAACTGAGTAAAGAAGCAAGCTTCCGCAAATTGCTTTCATTAAAAGTTACATTACACTTATTAATGATGAAGTGTTCTTACCAGGGACACTGACTGGTTCTAAGCACAAACAGCAGGTCACAATCTAGCAACTTGCAACTAAAAGCAGGGGGTTTAAATACCTGCCACAGAGCCATTAGGAAATATCCATGAATGAGACTTAGCCGGCATGGGGAGAACACGCGAGATGAAAAGCAATTAACTGCTTCCACTAAGGAGTTGCCCTTGGAGGGATCCTGGCACTGCTCTCACCTGGCCTTAAGGTGCATTACATCTCCAAACCTGTTCCTATTTAGGTCTCAAACTTACCAACTAAGCGTTAATTAGTGCAGTTGCAAGGATCAATCCCGATCCATTTTCCCTCGGCTTGCATTATTGTTCATTGCATCAATTATCAAGCATTTTCCTATCCATATGAATGGTAGACCTAACATAAAACATCGATGTCTTACATAGCTTCTGAATTCCTGCATCTCACAAAACTGTATTTTTTTCTGCTTTCGCGCCCAATTGGCTTGATACGCCAAACAAAACCTTTCTAAAAATGCTGGTTTGCCGACTCAGGTCTCCGTGTTAAGGCTGCTCATGTAAAAATAAAACTTTGTCTGCAGCCAGTGACATTACCTTAATGCAGGTTAACACTCAACCTACTTCCAAGTAAGAAATCGAGTAATCGATTGAATTAATTTACTGAGCAAATGGGCTTCCAATAAGCTGCCCTGCCATCAACGCATGCAGCTTTGTGTCCACCAGGGCTACAATATGAGATTGTATGTATGGTAGTTAACCAAAATTTCTCAAAATTCCATCTTGAAGTAGAATGTAATGTTCTAAATGGTGCTGAAGGTGGTATTAAGATAAGGTTTAAATTTTGTTTAATTAGTTATGTGCTGTTTCAGGAGCTATACTGTAAAGGCCTCATGAATGACTTTGCTACCTTAAAAGTTTGAAACATGGCACGCATATTAAGTGATTTAAATGCATGCCATGTGTCAAAGTTCCACAATACACTGATTTACTCAATTTACAATTATTCAATTACCAATGCTTTGACGTAAGAAACGTTGGTAATTTAATAAATTAATTACTATCGCTTGGCGTGGCAACCAGTGAGAAACTATGCTTCCCTGCAAATGCAACCTATTCTTTGGAACACTTAAAACATTAGGATTAAGCACAATCTTAAAATGAATTAGGTTGCTCTGCTGAAAAAATCCTAGAATGGCAGATGGAATTCAGAGAAGGCACTGGGTTAATTTATTTTTTAAACTATTATTATTAGGGTTTTTTTTGTTTGTTTTTTCGCATCCAAACAATATCACTATTAAGTATACTGTCAATGTAGCCCTTCAGTGATCTGTCATTTCTTAATGCTTTCTTAATAATCACAGGCTGACATATTGGTCTTGATTATTTAGTAACTAAATTGTGTGATTATTAATCAAGCGATCTTGAACAGGAACAGCTTGAAAGCAATTATGCTTTTAAGGGTCAGAGACTCACAGCAAGTCATTTGAATATCCCGTAACGCCATTTTGATTTTTGAATGAACTAGTATTATGGTCCCCACTTGAATTTCCTCCTTTTTTGTCCACCTCAAAATGCCAATTTTGATGGCAATTCCTGCATTAATGCCAGAGTAATATCTACCTGTTTTTTTTTTTATTACTCCTCCATGTTTTATTACTAAAAGAAATTTTAAACATTTCTGTGAGCAGGCCTTCTTCCACGATATTTTCTGGAGTTATTTAAGCTTTGCAGGTTTTATTCCAGACCCTGACCTAGCGTTAGCTCATTTTACTTCTGTGTTTAATCGTGCTGTTGATAAGCATGCTCCGGTCAAGAGATTCCGAGTAAAAAACAGAAGAAATCCTTGGTTTTCGGTTGCTTTATCCAATGATCTTTGCATAAGGGATGAAGCTTGGGTTAAAGCTAGGGAAACTCAGACACTCACAGACTGGCAGGTTTTCAGAAAACTAAGAAATAAATGCAGCTTACTGATAAAAAAGGCAAAATCTGAATATTTCATTACGTCATTGGCTAAATGTCAAGATAATCCGGCAAAATTTTGGAAAATTGTCAAGTCCCTGAATTATAGTCCTTCTTCTTCATTACCTCATTCTATCCACACGGATTCTGGTCCTATTACTGATAAGCACAAAATTTGTGACTTTTTTAACGAACATTTTATAGCGGCCGGAAACCTTTTTGAAAATTTTAATAATCAATCCACTATAGGAGATATGTCTGACCTTAGCTCTAGTGCATTTACAAATCCCCGAAATCCTAGAGTATTGTTTTCTTTCAGGGAATTAAACGTGAATGAGGTCCATCTAGAGTTGAATCGTATAGATGTAAATAATTCCACTGGAGAGGATCACTTAGTCCCGAGTCTTTTGCGTCTTGCAGCCCCACTGATTGCACATTCAACAACTAATATTTTTAACTTGTCATTATCGACCGGGTCTATTCCCAGTACACGGAAAGCGGCTCATGTTTTTCCTTTATTTAAGGGGGGGTGATCCCAGTTCAGTAAACAGCTATCGGCCCATCTCAAAATTGCCATGCCTGGCTAAGATTTTAGAATCTCTTGTAAAACAACAACTTTGCAATTTCTTAACTTCCAACAACATTTTAACGTCACAGCAATCTGGTTTCAGGCCTGGACATAGCACCATTACAGCAGCTTCATTGGTTATAAATGATTTAGTAACAGCTTTGGATAGTAAACAAAAATGTGCGGCCCTATTTATTGATTTAGCAAAAGCATTTGACACAGTAGACCATAATATCTTATTAAATAAGTTGTCCTCCATTGGTCTTGGTTACAGAGCATGCTCATGGTTCCAGGACTACCTCTCAAATAGAACACAAGCTATTATTTCTGGGGACGCGCAGTCTCAATTTTTAAAGGTGACATAAGGTGTACCCCAAGGTTCCATTCTTGGTCCAATTTTGTTCACAATTTATATAAATGACATTGCTTGTAATGTAACGAATTGCAAGGTTCATTTTTATGCTGACGACACAGTGCTTTGTTCCTCTGCTCCAACATGCTTACAGGCCCTCACATATTTACAATCTGCTTTTAACATTATACAGCATGCTCTAGCTGATCTTAAACTGGTTTTAAATACTGATAAAACAAAGTTCATGATCTTTTCAGCACAGAATGCAATTATGTCAGGTGACTCCATTTTCTCAGTGACTGGTGCTCAAATTGAGCAGGTTCAGTCTTACAAATATCTGGGTATCCGGTTGGATCATGACTTTTCTTTTAAGACGCATGAGTCCAACCTGTCCAAGAAACTTAGAATAAAAATCGGGTTTCTTTACAGAAACAGGTCCTGTTTTTCTTTGGACAATAGGAAGAGGATTGTAGAGGCAACAATATTACCCATACTTGATTACAGAGATGTCCTTTACAGGCATGCCTTTATTAGTACGTTAAGATCCTTGGATGCAATCTATCATGGCGCATTGCGCTTCATCACAGGTGATGGTTTCCGAACCCATCACTGTGCTTTATATAATTCTGTGGGGTGGTTTTCCCTTCATTTTAGAAGGAAGCTACATTGTGTTTTATTTATTTATAAAGCCTTGCTAGGCAAACTTCCCTCATATCTTACTAAGCTCTTATCTATCAAAATCAGAAGTCAGCATACCAGATCACAAGAATGGTTTTTGTTAGAGGCTCCCAGGACTAGAACAAATTTGGGAGGTACCTCTTTTAGTGCATTCGCTCCTTGTATGTGGAATAATTTCCAGGATACCTTGAAGCTAGACTGCCTTATCCCCTTTGTGTCTTTCAAGAAATTAGTGTTGGATATATTGCTTCTGGAGGCCAGATGTATTTGCTTTTAGTTTATGGTAGGATTTGCTCATTTATTTTTCTCTGTCCTATGTTCTTATATGTTTATTTATATGTATATATGTTCTTATATGTTTATTTATATGTATATATGTGTGTATATGTATATATATATATATATATATATATATATACATATATGTGTATGTGTGCGTATATATATATATATTTTTTTAAATTAATTTTTATTATGTTTTATTCCAGTTTAAAACTTGTTATTCCTTTAATCTGAAATTGTTGTTTGTGACTTTTGTGTATTTTATGTGTGCTGTTTGTCTTTAACCTTCCATTGTAATTGTTTTATTGTAATCAGGGCTCCCCTGCAAAAGAGACCTCTGTCTCAGTGGGACTTCCCTGCAATAAAGGTTATTGATTGATTGATTGATTGATTTTTGCTTCCTTGAATAAGCCTCGTTATTTCATTCCACAAGTCATTTTTTTGACAGCAATCGTATTAAGTGACTTTGCAACCGTGCTGTCTGCTGTATTTGAGCATCAAATTTTTAGCGGTGATAGTTTGACTGTCATTTTCCGCACTGGTGATAGCTTGGCCGCAGTGAAAAACTCAGATGGTTCGTCTCTGGGTTTATTTTTTGTTTTTTTACAGGCCAAGCGATTTTATGAGTTTGCTTCTGGTGAAAATGTATCGACTTCAAAGTGTTGTGGTGCGAAGTTTTGCAAGAATGCGGCATGTTTTCAATTTTGAGTCGCTGGTTTTCTTTGGTAGGCCTGAACAGGGAATGGATGAGAGCACTGAGCTCAGAAAAATGGGAACGCCAGAATACTTTCGTTGAAATTCTGGGTTGCAATTGCGTTTTGAACGAAAACTAGCAGACGCAAAGGGTCTCCTTCTATCTATCCATTTATTTGTCAATGTACATAGCCACATAGCTATTGTAACTTTGTATCTTGAACTTACACAAACCATATTAAATAGCTAATTAAGTTACAAGTACGTTTCCATTTACATTTAATTAAGTTTTTTTTCACGTAAAGTATTGCGAAATCAAATATTTGTTCCTGTCAATTACAGCCTGCGGCGCGCCAACATAGCTATAGCATCCCTACACTAGCCGAAGTGCAGCAGAGAAGTTTTTAATATCATTGGTTCAGAGCATCATAATGTGTTACGTCACCTCTATACGCAGGACCCTGAGCAGATATGGTAAGCCGAGCACATCTAGTACCGACATCGGCGTTACCGCTAGGGGGATGTTAGGCTTTATGAAGTTAAAGGAGACATTATTTCTAGCATTACTTCTAGAAACACAAGTTGCTGAATAGGAAGGGAAATGAAAGGTATTCACACAAGGGTTGTGACAGTTCAGAACAGGCTGTTAAATTACATTTGAGTCATAAATTTTGATGTATGAGTGAGAGGCAGAGAATGGAACCCAAAGATGGAGATATGTTATTATGGGGAATGTATAGTCGTAGTACTGTTTCTCTATCTATACCACTGTGTCATACTTAACAGTTGCAAAGAACAGGATCTTACAGGGGGCTCCAAAATTACTGGCACTCCTAACTGGCAATTCGCAAAAAACAATTTTTTTTAAATTAAAGAAAATATATGTATTGAGAAAAACTGAATAAAAACGTGTGCACAATATTAATGTATAATAATACAACATTAATTGTACAATATTAATATTCCAATGGAACCAACCAAAATCATTTACTGATTTAATTAAAAATCAATTTCCTCCAAATCTAGGTTTCACAATTAACCCTTTCATTACCATTGTCGCATTTCCGCGACAGCGCCGATCCCGCATCACTTACCATTGTCGCTATTTTGTGCCTAGAGAAAGTCCCTCACAAAAACTGTCAAGCTCCGCAACAAAACACCCCTTTGGATGAGTCTGGTATTGCACAACACGTCAGTGATGTCATCAGGCTTCCTGTAGTTCCCAATCCTCCGGTTATGCACAGTCCCTCGCTGACTTCACCGCCATTGCAGGCAGTGCGTGCTGCAGCACGTGTATCTCCGTTTGTACACAAATGCGCGTGTATCTCCGTTTGTACATAAATCCCATAGAGGAGAAATCGTCTTGTCTTGACAAACCGAAATACGGATTTTATCCTCATTTTCTGTTTTGACTTTTGGAAAAACTAAGCAACGATATGTGTCAGTGGAAAGGTAAATGTATTTTGAACATGTTTTCTGTACATAAAATTTCAATTTCTGGCGTTTTTAGGTCGAAAAAGGGGGTGAAAATCCACATGCAATATCATGCTGTGATAGCAGGAAAATTTACGGTAAGCAAGGGTTGTCTTATTCCCAGTAAGCGGTAGTGAAAGGGTTAATGGCATCCTTGAAGATTATTATAAATAAAATCTGTCAAAATTTAACCAGGTATTAAATTCCAGTTATTTAAGTTTTATGTAAGTGTTAAGGAAATAAATTGAGCCATTACATCACTTCCTGTTTCCCCAGGGTGTAAAAATGAGGTAACACACATGCAATATTCCTTTCTTATCCAACAGCATGAAGAAAACAAAACAACTCATGTTCAGAAGAGGCAGATGGTCATAAACCTTCAAAACTCTGGTAATGGCTACAAGAAGATTTACAACGATTGAATATGCCACTGAGCACTGCAAGAGCAATTATAAAAACCTCATTATTGAAAACCTCAGAGGGAGAGGATGCAACTGCATTTTGGCCTACAGGATACTAAGGAGGATAGTGAGAGAAGCAACAAAACCCTCAAGAATCACTGTGAAGGAATTGCAGGCCTTGGTGGCATCTCGGGGTCACCAGGTTTCAAAAAGCACCATGAGGTGCCACCTCCACAACCACAGGCTCTTTTGAAGGGTCGCCAAAAGTAAGCTTTTTCTGACCAGAAGACACAGAAGCAAGTGCTTGGAGTTTTCCAACCATCATTTAAATTATTACTGGAGCATAGTTCTTTGGTCAGATGAGACCAAATTGCAACTTTCGGTCAGATACAGCATCGGCATGTTTGGCATCGAAACAGAGATGCATGCAAGGAGAAGCACCTCAAACCCATGGTGAAATATGATCGTAGGTCAGACATGTTTTGGGGTTGTTTTAACTCAAGAGGTCCAGGGGCTCTGGTTAAGATTAATGGCATAATGAATTCCATCAAGTATCTGTATATTTTGGCTGACAATCTGTTTGCCTCCACCTGAAGGCTGGCACTTGGCCTTAGGTGGACTTTCCAGCTTGATATTGATTCAAAGCATACCTCAAGATCCACAGAGAAATGGTTCTGTGACAACAAAATCAGCATTGTGCGAAGGCCAGCTCAGTCGCTAGGGTTCAATCTAATTGAAAACCTATGGGCAGAGTATCATCATCCAGTTACGATACATTTATATAATATAATATAATATAACATATTATAGATTTATATACAAATAATTAATATTGGGCATAACTGTGTGGTGCCTTGGCAAACAAGTTTGTCAAGCCAATAAATTAACTGAGAGAAAAATGACTATGCAATTTACTTAGAGGGGTCACACTATGCCCCTCTCCCAATTTAATATTTTTATTTTTATGTTTCATTTACAAACATTTGCAAGTTTGTGGTCAAAAAGCACACTGTTACAGCTTTACAGGCTGTGTGTGCAGCATTTCAGGCTCACTCATCCTGAAAGAGATCGTTTTGGTGCCTGTCTCTTAAAGCAGTGGTTCCCAACCCAGTCCTCAAGGACCCCCTGCCCTGCAGGTTTTTGCTCCAGCTCTACTCTTTCACACCTGATCCATTTGACTTAGAGCCAATGATAACGAATAAGGAGACAATTGGGGTAGAGTACTTTTCAGAGCTGAAAAGTTTGCTGCTTTATACAACAGAGTATTAGGGCCAGACGAAAACAAAAAATGAAAGGAGGAAAATATTTTTTAAATTAATTTTGCACTTCAAGAATAAAGTTGAAATGTTGAGAATATATTCGAAGTGTCAAGAATCAAGTGGAAATTTTGTCTTCATTCTCAAGATGGATGTTCAACTTCATTCCTGATGTTTTACCTTTATTCTTGAAATATCTTCCCCGGATTTATTTTTTCTTATGCCTGGCATCAATTTTCACAAAAAATGTGTTAATGTCCTGGCATATCAGGAGTGTAACTAACACTCCTGATATGTCAGGAGGGTAACACATTTTTTGTTGATTGATGTTAAATTCAAAGAGCAGTATTTGGACAGAGTACCATTTGTCTATACTTGTATTGATACATCTTTACTGGATATGGCATGTTTGTTATCATATAAAACAAAAATAATGCAAAAAATCAAATGTTGCTCAATGTCACAAAAAGGATTCATTTTTTTTGACCCCAGCCTTATCTAAATACCATCTTCAGCAACATTTACTACATAACATTCTACTTCAAGATGGAATAATTTAAGTTAATTACCATCCATGCAATCTCATATCGTAGCCTTCCCCTTTGAAGAAAGCTAAATGGCTTAATTATCAATGGAAACACAGCTTATTGGTAGCTTAACTGCTCAGTAAATTAATTCAATTAATTGTTCGATTCTTAATTGGAAACAAGGCTCTAGGACTCTTCATCCCCAAACTTTTCATCCCCAAATTTTTTGTCCCCAGACTTTTTGTCCCCGTACTTTTCATCCCCTTGAAATTTTTGTCCCCGGACTCTTCCTCCCCGTACACTTTTCGTCCCAGCACTTCTCGCTCCCATGAACTTTTCGTCCCCGAACTCTTTGTCCCTGGATGGGTCATCCCCAATAACGCTTTGCCCTCTTCCAGCATTATAACACTATCCCTAACCCTAACCCTTATATCATGATGATCTGCCCATCGTCCTTTCGCCCATCCGTCTGTCAACAATGGTGGCACATTTTTAATCATTAGGGGCTGAAAAATCTGGGGAGGGAAAGTCCTCGGGGAAAAAGAGCCCGGGGAAGAAAAGTCCATTGGGACAAAAATTCAGGGGACAAAAAGAAAAAAAATTCGGGACGAGAAGTTCGTGGATGAAAAATCCGGGGCCGAAGAGTCTGTAACCCGGAAACAGGTTGAGAGTTAACTTGCATTATGGTAATGTCGCTAGATGCGAATAGAGTTTTATTTCTACACAAGCAAACTTAACATGCGGGCCTAAGTCGGCAATACCACATTTTCTAAATGTTTTTTATGCATATCAAGCCAATCTGAAGCTGACACAGAAAAAAAAAATGCCGTCTGTGAGCTGCAGGAATTCAGAGGCCTCAAAAGACATTGACGTTTTATGTCACCTTTAATGTGGATAAGAAAATGCTGGATAACTATTGCAATGAATAGTAATGCAAGCTAAGGGGAAATGGACCGTAATTCTGCCGACTGATCATCACAACTGAATAAATTAACACTTAGTTGCTAATGCGGAAACATTAATGGGATCTGGTTTGGAGAAATAATGCATTTTAAGGTGGGTTGAGAGCAGGGCTATAATCCCACTGATGGTAATTCCCAGGTGGAAGAGGTCAACCACTGATTCTTTACTTTGTCTTCTTTAAGTCATCCATAAAAAGGCAATTTGCCGGGAAACTAGCACTGAAGAAAGCTTTCTCCTCTGTATGGTCATACGTACTGTCTGAATTCTTACCAGCCTCTGCTCTATCAAGGTTTGTTTGACGGCGTGCCATACTAGCCACTATATGGGCATTATGCAAATGTGTTACATCATAACGTACAGGAAGTTATGAAAGAAAAGGACTACAAATGAAGCTCTTCTGGCTGTGTAGGAGTTGTGTTTTCTGTCAGGAAGAATTACTCCCTTTGACGTGGACTTTGGGCTTTGCTACATTGTGGACGTCTTGCATGCACAAAAAGCTATATAACACAGGAAAGGAAATGAAAAGATCCTTCAATTATAATATGACCCCCTTAACACCCATCTAAAATTCTCCTGACTGCACTGAAGAGTCCAATGACCTTGCCCTTTCCTGAACTCTGAATAGTGTTATGTTGTGAATAATAATACTAATAATAATAGAAATAATTATTATAATAATAATTTGAAACAATGCCAATCAGGCGAGTTTTAAAAGCTTGTTCGTTTTCGGAACTGTTTCCTGAAAAAGTTTTTCCCTGCTGTCCCTTGCGGTTGCCCTTGATTCCTACTGCATGAAAACAACAGTGTTGTCTGGAGGTCCTGCCATGTGGATCATGCTCATGATGACCTCATCACCACCTTACATGACTTCATGTGTCACGCATGACCACTGAAAACCGATGCTCATCAGTCATTGTATTATAGCAGTATGTAAGCAACTGTCAGCAATGAAATTAGCACAGCATTTTATTTGTTTTCAAAGTATTAGTATGATTACTACACTGTGGAATAAAAAGACTTTGTTGTTCATCAGCTTAGAGTTGATGATGGCAGAGGGTTTCTCATAGAGAATGATTCTGACTTGGTCCCAGGGCAGGAGGAGGTGTGGGTTGTAAACTGTGTGCCGGGTGAGCCGACACTCATCCCAGTGGTCTCGGAAAGGAGGGAGTCTGCCAGCACACAGGGACATAACTGTGAAACTCTGACTCTACAGAGTCACTTATGTCCCGAAGGTTTAGGTTCATGGCAGCCCTTAGAAGTTCTCCTGGGGGGTCCCAGAGCTTTTGTGTTCTGGCTTTTCCTCAGAACTTTACTCCAGTTGATTTAAACAGAGAAACAGACTATCCTGAGACTCCTAGCATCCTGCAATATGCAAAGCACTTTTTGTGGTTTCTTGGGTAGCAGCCTTTTCTCACCCTTTTTCTTCTCTCCTGTCTCGGTCCATGTGTTTGAAGGGAAGTATGGTTCTTCTGGTATATCTGTGTTGTCTTAGCTCTGTCTGAATAATGGTTCTTTGCGTTCAAATTTCAGAAAAGTTCCATATACAGTGGCGCATGGATTCTTCACTATCAATCAGAACTAGCCCAATAGCTCTTGTGACCCCAAAATATATACAGTATGTACCATACGTGCTGACCGCTGTGGGAAAGTGCACTGTATGACTGATGTAAATGCAATGGGCAACATATTTGCCCCTCTATACTGTTGCAGAACCACAGTAAAATAGTTAATACATCAAACTTGAGGAAACTGACTGATGTAGCTGCTGAAGACAGCTGTGGTTTGTGCCAGGCAGAGCAACGCTTGATGAGATGTTAGCATCTTGTGACATTAGCAAGTCACACTAATTACATCCAATGGGTGTGCGACAAAATTCAAAGCTAGATTACTTTGTTTAAAGGAGCTATATGTTAGTTTGTGGCCAAAACTGGTAGTGCAGTCACATTCAAAATGGTGCAGAGCGCAGTATCCCCTCCTCCTCTCCCCCAGATGAGAGGTTGCCAGCTAGGTTGCCGGATCCAGCAAGAACGTCTACTACACGGAGCTACCATGGCTACGTTTCAATATCACCAATGATTTGCTCTGACAGGGTTGTGTTCAGTTCAGTTCAGAAAAAATCGAGACAAATGACTAACTAACTTTAGCAATGGTCATATTGGTCAACTTGCTCGTCACTCTTCTGTGTGGATAGCCCACTAAAGTCCATACTGTAATATGCGTAAAGAATGAATGAGGACTCATTTGACCGATGTACTGTCTCAGTTACATTTCATATTGCCATAATGGCTGTGCTAATGTTGGAACGGTTTCCACAGCGTCTCAGCATAATGCCAGAGAAACGGACTAATAATGCATTGCTAATGTCAGCAATGAAGAGCCATGGTTTTTATTTCTCAAACAATTTGTTACCTAGTCAGTTCGATGACCCACAGCCACCTGCATACGCACTAACGTACCATGAACGAACATACATAACGTTATTCGACTGTAGAGAATATTTGAAATATCCGTGCCTACATTAAATAGAATTAAGTTAGCCAAACTGAGCTGAATCTTATCTGCCCAGGAGAAAATTAGCAACTTCGGCATTGGTCTTCAAATTCTTCTCTGCTTTCAGCCGTCACCATCTTTCAAAGGCATGTCCTATACAGATCCTTGTTTTGTTTCTTTTGTTTTGTGACTTTGTCACGACGTATTTCGGAATCATAACGAGGCCTTTTAGGTTTAGTAATGTCAGACATTTGCGCTCCGAAATGCTGGTAGCTGCAGCTCAGTGGTAACTGGCAACCTGGATGCCGTAATGCTACTGACTTCGTGATTGGGAGATAGTTGGAGGGCGGCGCAACAGGCCAAAACACAAAATGAAAACATAAACATTAGTTGTGGGCTGCAACTTCGGTTTTGTAATGAGAATATTCTGGCTGGACTACTGTTGTCAGTGATATAAGTACAAAACCAAAACCAGTGAAGTTGGCACGTTGTGTAAATCGTAAATAAAAACAGAATACAATGATTTGCAAATCCTTTTCAACCTATATTCAATTGAATACACTGCAAAGACAAGTTACTTAATGTTCGAACAGGTAAACTTTGTAATTTTTTGCAAATATTAGCTCATTTGGAATTTGATGCCTGCAACATGTTTCAAAAAAGCTGGCACAAGTGGCAAAAAAGACTGAGAGAGTTGAGGAATGCTCATCAAACACTTATTTGGAACATCCCACAGGTGAACGGGCTAATTGGGAACAGGTGGGTGCCATGATTGGGTATAAAAGCAGCTTCCTGAAATGCTCAGTCATTCACAAACAAGGATGGGGCGAGGGTCACCACTTAGTGAACAAATCGTGAGCTGATTGTCGAACAGTTTAAAAACAACATTCCTCAACGAGGTATTGCAAAAATTTAGGGATTTCATCATCTACGGTCCGTAATATCGTCAAAAGGTTCAGAGAATCTGGAGAAATCACTGCACGTAAGCGACAAGGCCGAAAACCAACATTGAATGCCCGTGACCTTCGATCCCTCAGGCGGTACTGCATCAAAACCGACATCAGTGTGCAAAGGACATCACCACATGGGCTCAGGAACACTTCAGAAAACCACTGTCAGTAACTACAGTTAAATCGCTACATCTGCAAGTGCAAGTTAAAACTCTACAATGCAAAGCGAAAGCCATTTATCAACAGCACCCAGAAACGCCGCTGGCTTCGCTGGGCCCAAGCTCATCAAGATGGACTGATGCAAAGTGGAAAAGTGTTCTGTGGTCTGACGAGTCCACATTTCAAATTGTTTTTTGGAAACTGTGGGCGTCGTGTCCTCCGGACCAAAGAGGAAAAGAACCATCCGGACTGTTATAGGCGCAAAGTTCAAAAGCCAGCATCTATGATGGTATGGGGGTGTATTAGTGCCCAAGGCATGGGCAACTTACACATATGTGAAGGCACCATTAAAGCTGAAAGGTACATACAGGTTTTGGAGCAACATATGTTGCCATCCAAGCAACGTCTTTTTTCATGGACGCCCTGCTTATTTCAGCAAGACAATGCCAAGCCACATTCTGCACGTGTTACAACAGCATGGCTCCGTAGTAAAAGAGTGCGGGTACTAGACTGGCCTGCCTGTAGTCCAGACCTGTCTCCCATTGAAAATGTGTGGTGCATTATGAAGCGTAAAACACGACAACGGAGACCCCGGACTGTTGAACAACTTAAGCTGTACATCAAGCAAGAATGGGAAAGAGTTCCACCTGAAAAGCTTCAAAAATTGGTCTCCTCAGTTCCCAAACGTTTACTGAGTGTCGTTAAAAGGAAAGGTGATGTAACACAGTGGTAAAAAGGCCCTGTGCCAACTTTTTTTTGCAATGTGTTGCTGCCTTTAAATTCTAAGTTAATGATTATTTGCAAAAAAAAAAAAAAAGTTTCTCAGTTTGAACATTAAACATCTTGTCTTTGCAGTGTATTCAATTGAATATAAGTTGAAAAGGATTTGCAAATCATTGTATTCTGTTTTTATCTATGATTTACATAACGTGCCAACTTCACTGGTTTTGGGTTTTGTATTTGAAATTAACATCATTCCTTAATGTCTGGTGATATATCAGGGCCATTTCGTGATTAATCAACATACATTTCTTACATATTGCTCCTTTAACTACTATGAATGTGTCCCAGAAATGATGGAGCCCCAAAATGACGAGCTATAAAAATAAAATATGAAAGGTGCTGTGATTTCCACAACATAGTAAAGCAATAAGTATTAAAAAAATCTTCCTTTAAAACAGGAAAACCTATGTGTAAATTCTTTAAAGTAAAATGAAATATTGTTGAGCAAAATCAAAATCGTTTTCACAAAAATGATGGAACTCAGAGCATGTTGTCTAGAGTGTGTAGATGTCCGTTCATCATCGAAAATGCTTCTTCCTCCCTTGGGTCACAGGGGAGCTGGAGTCTATCCCACCTGACTATGGGCGAAAGGCAGGGACACACCCTGGACAGCTTGCCAATCTATCACAGGGTGCACACACCATTCATACACATACCAACGCGTAAATTAGAATCTCCAGTTAGCCTGATATGCAGGCCTTCAGATTGTGGAGGAAAACCACATGAGCACAAACTCCACACAGAATGGCCTCATTCTGGCTTCGAACCCTCAACCTTCTTGCTTTGAGGTGGCCGTGCTACCCACCGCCTGTGTGTATGTGACGGTCTGACAGACTATCGGTAACAAGGACTGCACGCTTCAGGATGAGTGGAGACGACCCCTACATCCCTCCCACAGCTGGTGAACAGCAGTAAGGCCTGTAATGAGGCTCAAGGGAGTGCTCCCGTAAAGCAGCACGTCCTCCGCAGTCCAGACACACCACACCCCCAACCTGCATTCTGCATGAAGTAGTTTAAAAAGCCTTTATCTGTTGGAGCTGGGGAGGGGGGCTTTTTTCAGTACATACCTGTGCTTAGGGGACATGGCAAGAGGGTGTGTTGCACTTATGCAGGGCCTATCATGTGCTCATACCACTGAGGCATTTTACAACAAGGCCTCCAATGAGATTGTCCTCGACTGGATGGTGTATGAAATTTTTGAACAATGATTGCACCCATTCATGCTGGAGGAGGCCTGAGGAGGAGGTAGATAGAAAATACCTGCAACATGGTTACACCGCAGAGCCTCCTGGAGAGCACAACTCAGAGCCTGCAAAGAATTTCAGCTGCACTCCCTACAGCTATCCAGAGAAGATTCAAAATAATACTCCGATTGACCTTCACACTGGCACCACCAATTCGGATGTGAGAACCTGCCACTGGCTGGGTTGCCTGGCTCCTTAGCCTATCATTAGCTGCAAAAGGTTTCCCTGACTCAGACTGCATGCATTAGCATGTTCAGTGTAAAGCACAGGAGAATGTCACTCACTGTGCATTGCTGTATAGGCTGACCAGTACTGACGTTTCAGAAAGTTGTTGCTTAGCAGCAGCAGCAGCAGCAGTAGCAGCAGAGAATAGACTGTGAAACAGAAAAAGCTAAGCTGCTCTCTGATCTAAAATTGTTTCAGTGGTACTGAATTCAACTGTACATTTCTCGCACACATTTCCAAAAAAATTGTAATGATACACATACAGATGAAATGCAAATTAAAAAAAAACACTGATTTCTTAATCATCCTTGACTCCTTGACCTGTATTGAAAATTGATTATACAGATTTTTTTTGGCGTCATTGGAAAATTATTCTTTAATAACCTTTCAACCTATCATAATTCAAGTGGTCTGAAAAAAAACAAGATTTCTGCACTTCCCCTTGACTGTATTTTCAGGCTTTTGATAATCTACCTCATGAAGAAAGACCATAGCCAATCACAGGTCATTTCAGAGAGAGGGAGTTCCGACTGGGTGTTCCTATTCGTGTGAAGGTTCCTTTGGTGAATGATTCAATGGTGGAAAATCAGGCAGAAAAAGTTGCTGTTCCAGTATTAGCAACTACTGCCTACACT
This sequence comes from Gymnothorax javanicus, assembly GCA_029692085.1. NCBI lineage: Eukaryota > Metazoa > Chordata > Actinopteri > Anguilliformes > Muraenidae > Gymnothorax > Gymnothorax javanicus. The sequence continues at coordinate 50,631,152 of CM056194.1, forward strand.
GTTAAGTGACCTAAAAAGAGGAAGATGGAAGTATTAAGAAGAGAATCTACAACCCCAATTCCGAAATAGTTGGGACAAAGTGTAAATTGTGAATGAAATCAAAACCCAATGACTTTCAAATCACACCAGCCAGTATTTTATTCACAATATAACAGAGATAAAATAGCAAATGTTGAAACTGAGAAATTTTACAATTTTATCCACAAAATGAGCTCATTTCAAATTTGATGGCTGCTACAGGTCTCAAAAAAGTTGGGACAGGGGCCTGTTTACCATGGTGTAGCATCCCCTCTTCTTTCTAACACAGAGTGGAGGCCTCTGGGCATTGAGGAGACAAGTTTCTTGAGTTTAGCCATTGAAATTTGATCCCACTCTTGTTTAATACAGGCTTCCAGCTGCTGGAGAGTTTTGGGTCTCCTTTGACGGACTTTTCGTTTAATTATGCGCCAAATGTTCTCAATTGGTGAAAGATCAGGACTGCAGGCAGGCCAGTTATGCACATGGACTCTTCTACTATGAAGCCATGCTGTTGTAATAGCTGCAGTATGTGGTTTTGCATTGTCCTGCTGAAATACACAAGGCCTTCCCTGGAATAGATGTCGTCTGGAGGGGAGCATATGTTGCTCTAAAACCTTTATATACCTTTCAGCATTCATGGTGCTTTTTAAGACATGCAAGTGTTCCACACCATATGCACTAATGCATCCCCATACCATCAGAGATGCTGGCTTTTGAACTGAATGCTGATAACAGGAGGGGTGGTCTTTCTCCTCTTTAGCCCGGAGGACACGACGCCCATGATTTCCAACAAGAATGTCAAATTTGGACTCGTCTGACCACAGGACACTTTGCCACTTTGCCATAGTCCATTTTAAATGAGCCTTGGCCCACAGAACACGGCGGCGCTTCTGGATCATGCTCAACAATGGCTTCCTTTTTGCATGATAGAGTTTTAGGTGGCATCTGTGGATGGCACGGCGGATTGTGTTTACAGACAGTGGTTTCTTAAGTATTCCTGGGCCCATTTACTAATGTCAGTGACAGAATCATGCCGCTGAGTGATGCAGTGGCATCTGAGGGCCTGAAGATCACGGGCATCCAGTAAAGGTCTTCGGCCTTGTCCCTTACGCATAGAGATTTTTCCAGTTTCTCTGAATCTTTTGATGATGTTATGCACTGTCGATGATGAGACCTTCAAAGCCTTTGCAATTTGACGTTGAGGAACATTGTTTTTAAAGTATTCCACAATTTTTTTATGCAAACCTTCACAGGTTGGAGAGCCTCTGGCCAACTTTATTTCTGAGAGACTCAGCCTCTCTAAGACATCCCTTTTATAGCCAATCATGTTACACACCTGATGCCAGTTAACTTATTTACTTACTGAATGTTCTTTCAGCTGATTCTCTTATATATTAATTGCTTTTTCAGCCCTTTTTTGCCTATGTCCCAACCTTTTTGAGACCTGTTGCAGCCAGAAAATTTGAAATAAGCTCATTTTGTGGATAAAAATGTAAAATTTCTCAGTTTCAACATTTGAAATGTTATCTATGTTCTATTGTAAATGACATACTGGCTCATGTGATCTGAAAGTCATTGCATTTTGATTTTATTCACAATTTACACTTTGTCCAAACTATTTCGGAATTGGGGTTGTAGTAAAAAAAAAAGTCTAACAATGTAAATATCAGTGAGGCATTATAGAGATGGAAAGAACTTTGCAATTGCAGTGGCTGCAAATTTGATTCCAACATTGCCATTCCTCTCCTGGACAGATAAGCTGCTAACATTATTTCACAGATATATCTCAATGTTTTTAGCAGTATGATGACACTGTAGGTAGCACCGTCGCCTCACATCAAGAAGGTTGTGGGTTTGAATCTAGCCTGGGACCACTTTGTGCAGAGTTTGCAACATCTCCCCACGGTCATGCATCTTTTCTCCAGGTACTTTGGTTTTTTCTGACAGAGCAAAGACATTCAAGCCAGATTAATTGATGAATCTACATTGTCTGTAGGTATGAATCTGTGAGTGAATGGTGTGTGACCCTAGTGTGGAGGTAGCAGTTTAGATAATAGGTGGATGTAAATGTGTTGTAGAGGATGGTTAGGTTGTGTAGGTAGATTTACCATGACAGTGGGAGGGTCCTTTCCGTCCAAGTACTAAGGACTAATTTGGTAAACTGGTCCAAAAACAGCATCAGTGTTTCCAGTTTGCATTTTATATGAGCTCAAGCCCACAGAAGACTGGAACCTTTCCGGATATTGTTGACATATGAATTCCTACTAGCATTCAGTCTTGACCTGCATTTTGGGATGCAATGATGAATGGTGTTTATTGATGAAGGTGTTCTACATTCCCCAAGCAATGTTGTTATATCCATCAAAAAGAGTTCTCTATATTCTTTTTAATCTTTCACTCATATTATGCAGTGAAGAGCAGGCCCGGCGCTAGAACAGGGAATTGGGGGGGCACAGACATGTCCCTTTATGACAATTAGGATAGTCCTGGCTAGTTCTCAATCATTTTCCTTTATTGACGCATTTTCCAATTATTGTAATTGGCAACTGAAGACACGGTTTCTCTCCACGTGCGATCTAACAGCAATGAAATCATGGGGTAAATTCAGAATAATTGAGGATTGGGGTGGACAAAACATCCGTTTTAAAAAATTATTAGTCCTGACCTGTTTTCAGTCATTTTCATGATTAGCAAAAGGTTCACTCCGAGAGCACTCCACACTTAACAGGTGTTGCTTGTTCTCCCCGATTAGGTAAGATGACAATCATTCATCTGGACGTGTATTTGCTTAATTTAAATCAACGTTATCAACGCCGAATGCGTGAGAGTCAACAGGTATGCGTTATTAATTAAAACTGACCATACCTGATAATGTTGAGAGTTTTCAGAGTTTCTGTAATGGTAATTTAAATGAATGATTGAAAACAGGTCATGACCAATCATGAATTTTAAGGGATGGTTTGAGCCTCCCCTGCCGCCAGTTCACCAGCCGCCACTGCTTTCCACTCATGCAAGTTTAGAGCAAGACTTGGAACAAGAATGAAATTGAAAGAAACCAACTTCACTACCAACTAACCGCTACAAGTTGGCAACATTAGCTTATTACTTATTTACATTAGCTTTGATTGCCACTGGAAAGTAAAGAAATCAGGGGCACGTTTCCCAAAAGCGTACATAGTTCGTTCATTTACAGTCCATGGGTCCAACTACGTAAGTTAGCATCTGTGATTTCCGTAAACGCACCCCAGGCTAGCGAGCTTGCTAGTTATTGTGCTGTCTTGATTCCCAACTTACTCTTCATTCAATTCATTACCTGGATGTAGCTTACTGTGCTGCAAGCTCATGTGATAGGCTAAAAAAGGAATTAAGACATATGATTGATTAAAGATAATTTTCTGTTAAAATAATGCAATGGTGAATTGAGCAATGAGTGGGGAGTCTAAAAAAACACATTCACAAGTGCAGTGAAGTTCAATAATGAAAAGTTGGTCAATGGTGGTACAACAGTCTGTATATGAAAGTATGAACATGCGATTGTGGGTTCATCTGTCTGCATATACATGTAACCACATGCAAATATGTTTTTTTAATGAAAACTGCAAATACTTTTAAATACCAGCATATATTTGCAGATGTCAATTATTTATTTAAAACAGAATAAAATTGTGTGCACAACAGTTGTACCTTTGTGATGCCTATTTTTATAAGTGGATTTTTTTTTCCATTCATGAACAACAATAAATATTATTTATTTATTTATTTATTATTTAACCCTTATTTAACCAGGGAAGTCCCATTGAGATTGAACTCTCTTTTTCAAGGGACCCCTGGGTATATTTTGTGAGTGCTTAGAAAATATTTTTGTGGGGTCATTTATGTATAAATTCATAAATACATTTGTGAATCCTTCTGTGTGCATTTATTCATTATGAGACTGATCTGACCCCATACTTAGGTTAAATCCAGATGTGTGAGGAAAAAAATACAAGCACAAATACACACTCTCATTCTCACATGCACACAAATACGCATACATGCATGTACTCTTGTACTCTGTCTCTCTCTCTCTCTCACACACACACACAAACACACACACACACCTGCTAGGGGTTTTCCAGGAATGGTGAACTGTGAAACGTTTTCCCACCAAACAGGCATGCAGTCTCATAGGCCACAAATTTAATTCAGTTATGGACACCTGTTTCCACCTGTGTTGAGATTAGCCGCTTCCAAAACTGTAACGCAAAGTATAAATCAAGAAAACAGAGACAATGCTGCCACTGTGAAAACATAGATATTTCTGTAGAAATGCAGCATATTGCTATAAAAAGTTAGGGAGACGATGCAACGTATTCATACAATATTAAAATACAAACATTTGAATGCATTTACTCTAAGCATGGATGCCGAATCAAGGGGCTAAGGTCCTGTGCCCCCTAATCAATTCTACATCCCTGTAGGCAATCCATTAATTCTCTGCAGTAACATGGTCAAGATGACTGAAATGTTCCCATTCACTCAAAACTGGCCAGTTAAGGCATGTGAGCATAAAAAGGGGAGCATCGATATTCTAATCCAGTCCAGTAGCTGAATACTTACCGTACACTATGGACAGAGTGAATGCAGGCCAACTAACCTTTGTTAGACATTTCATTAGCAACACACCAGCGCACAATGCCACGTTTGGTGCCCAGGAACTCCAGGTAATATGTGGGTTTATTGATAACACTGCCACAATGCAGTTAGTGTCTGCACAGCACCTGTAATATTGGGTTAGCAAACGTTAATGGAGTGAAGCTTGAGGAGCTAGTTCTGGCAGACAACTTGAGACATGCCCACATTTCCATAGACACTCCAATAAATAACACAGCTTTGTCCTCTGGTAAGTGAGCAAGTAAAACTGCTCCCTTGCTCTGCCTGCGGTAAAACATGCCTCTACCTGCTGCTAATAGTTAACATTGCCTGCTGTAAGTCAGTATTACCTGCTACTGGTTCATATTTGCCTTTTCCTGCATGCAGCCACTGCATGAATCAAGCATAACTTGCTACTCTCGTGCACATATTAGTCGTGGGTGATCTACAGTGTAGCTGGAGACAACATGTAGAAAAAGAAATTGCCTAATTTATTTGGCTTTTCTTGCCTGAACCCTTTTTAGCCACAGTATGCAGGCAATTCATTATGGGTTATCCACAAAAGCTTGAAAGTTAAACGAGCCCAGTCTCATCCCGATGAGTCATATTGTGATGCTAAGTGACTGTGTCACTATACGACGCAGTAGGAGGCTTGTGACGTTACTATTTGATGCCAGTTTAAACCGCACCCTACCCTCTAACCCCGTACCCTTAACCCAAACCCTAAGCATCAAATAAGGATGCCAAAAACCATCCTTTTGCATTGTATATTGACGCTTGGTCAGGTAGTGTCACTATAGGTCGAGTCGAGATGAGAATGTGTTGGTTAAACCAGATTATCCCCAGATTGGCAACTCAATGGGAATGTTAATGGGCTGCATTGCTTACAAACGCCACTTTTAGCTAAATACATATTTGAAAGGAGACTATGTTACAATCCGGAATCTTCTTATGCATTATCCAGCTATAGCTGTGCTCCAAAAATACTAATTGGTGCCAGCCAGTGGGAAAAACTGAGGTGTGCCTGGTGTATGGAAGATTTGAATAGTGCTTCAAGGGCTTGGAGATAGCTTATTTATTCAAGTGTTTAAACTCATTTTAAGTGGGTAAGGTAATTTTTTCCCTAGGTAAAACCTTAATTGCCATTTGGGGACAAAAATGCAATTTTTCCACCTATTTTCCCTTCTTGAGCCCTCTGCTAAAACTAGCTGGTTAGGTAGTCTGACCCCGTGTGGCAACGGAGGGTTTGAGGTGGGTTTTTTTGGCTTCCTTTTGGGAAGCAAATTGATAAAGAAACTTTTTTAAAATTTTAACACTGAGAAGAAATACAATGTTTTGTATTTCTATCCCTATGTGTATCTTTAAAACAAGCAGATTTTTCTGTAAAAAATATACACGACTGATTTTATGAGGAGAATAATCAGAGATGACTAATATTCAGGTCCATACACACTGAACTAAGAATCCATAAGTTTCATAATACAGGCCTACATGGGCAAGTTTTGGTCACTATCATTGAGAAATACAGAGGAAAAAAAAAAACACAATAAGCTTTGTAAACACATCTTTAAAAGAATTCTTAATTTTTTTCCCAAGAGTTTTGAACATTCAAAAGTCTTTGTGTTCAGGGTTTAGGCCTACTGCAGGTTTTGCCTCAGAAGTGGGTGTGGATTTATCAGGTTTTGGGGAGAAGGACTATAAATGATGTCATGTTGTTTTTTAATTACGAAAGTGAGATTCTCACAATTTTGGCCAAGCCTGCAAAAGCCATCTTTAAGCCCTTGACCAGCATGTTTAAATTCGTCTTAGTATTTCAAATAAATTTTGAAATGGTTATTGCCGAAATTCATGGTTCATTTTAATGAAACACTTTCATTTAATTCTGACACCTTGCGCACATCTTGAAACGTGTTCTTGGTCCATACCGAAAAAAAAAAAAGAAACCCGTGAAGGAATTATACGATTTCCAGAGAAAAAGAAAAGTTCGAACAAATCATACCAGTTGCCTCACCCACGTGCCCTTCATAAGGGTTCCGTGTAACATTCGTGTGCACCGAGGTAACCTTGTTCAGCGTTACTGTATTTATTTATTTCTCTTCTCTGTACCACGTGCGGGCCGTCGTAATCAATTCCTTTTACTACTCTGAGATTACAGAAAACGCTGCGAAGAAGCAGATTTATTACCGCAGTGTCGGGATAAGTGATAAAATATGTTTTCTGTCATATCGCCCTGGTGTAAATCTTCAAACCGCGTCACTGTTATTCAAGCTTCAAATTGTTGTTTGGCGACGACAGTCGCGTGAGGAGAACACTTGTCTCTCTCCGGAGGCGTGCAGCGGCCAATATTTATTTTTTTATTTACTGGTTAAAAAAAAAAAAAAAAAAAAAAAAACCCGGTTGCTCGCCTGTCTTGGAATACTGGACTGCAATCCCATCTACTCCCAAAGCCGCAGCGCAAGCGTGAGGTCAGCTTGGTGTGGATTTAGGTGTCACTGTAAGCGACACAGCCGCAATGTCGACATTCTGAAGTTTTAAGCAAGGTTATCCTATAGGAGACGTGGGCAGATATGCAGATGTGCTGTTAAGGGCTAAGTCGTTATTTGCAAAATTTGAATATTCTTTTCTAATTTCACCTTTATCTGTTTGGTCATAATACGTCTATCAACTAGCAACTATTCAGCGATGTGAACATAATTGTGCTCTGCTTTTAGAAAAGTAAGCATCCATTTGCATGCAAAAATATGCGACAGTAGACGGGCATTTGGGCAGCATGACAATATACACCTAAGTAAAGTTGAAGCACTGTTCAAATATGACATGACACCAACCAAACATGTCACATGGTGGTCATCTGGAGTGTTAGGTATATTTTTGCTCCACAGCTAATTAATCAGCCTATAATTGAGAGCGTAAATATTTGGCATTTAAATACTGGTGGAAATAATTATAAGCTGAAATCATTAAAATAAATAGTTGGGTGCCGATACCAATCAGGTGCAGTGTTTGTTTTTTTCTCTTGAAAAGAAACAAAACAACACTGCATTACCAAGTCACTGACTTAAGAGTCCTTCTTCTTAAGACATCATATCACAGTGCATATGGTGGTGAATTCATGTAAGGCCATTTAGTATTATAGTGCTCAGAGCAGAGGAGTCACTCGGTCACTAGGCCAGGAGCTTGGAATTATTATTTTCCGTGCACGAAGCAATGGAACAGCAGGTGAAACAGTGTGCAACTACTTCCTTTTACCTCCTCCCATTTCTCCTCCCCTCCAGAGGGAAAAAAAATTCCTGGCTCAGACATCACGGTTTCATTATTGACTTCATTAAATACATACGTGTAACTGTGAAACTGATGATCTCTTGCAGTGTGTTAGTATTCATCCTTCTTCTCAAGACCTTCCCTGTCCATTGAGGAACTCGGGTTTGTGAGTTGTAATGCACATGTGCTCCCTGCCTGGTGCAGTGCGATAAAATGACTAGAGACCTTGGTTGCACAGGAGCCTGTAAATGTCAATTTTCAGGGGCTGGATGAAATCAGCAGTTGCAATTTAGCTGCCAGCTATTATGAATTTCATGCCCCATAGTTATTTCAGTCTTACAGCAATTGTTTTCTCATCTGAGTAACCCACCTCACAGATGAGATTTAGTGTCGCTGTTCTAACCATTATTGGATGTTTATGTCTTTCCCCCATCCAGTAATAGTTAAGATGAGGTACAGCTCTGTTTCTCAGAGTTACATCTATCAATGCTCAAATTATGGCCATGTTACCGGCTGCCAGACTTCTATCATCTCCTGTTTAAAGAGGACCCTGATAGCACTCGTTATACGGGATTGTTGCTATGAGCATTACTGGATGATTTGCAGTGAAAATACTAAGGCCTGCAGAAATGTGTTCTTTTTTTGTCTGATGAAATTATGTTTGTTTATCTATGCAGACTCAGAGTGAGATGCAATAGACCCATAGCAGAAGTGGCCTTAAGGCGAGCTCATATTCTCAGACCAGCACCCATGTTACTAGTGACCATCCTGCAGTCTTCACCACGCTGCTCAATGTTATCCATTTTTTTTGTTCTTTATTTGTTCAGTATTTTTGTGGAGGCATAGCAGACCAGGTTTATTTCAGTATTAAAATGTCTTTGTTTCCATTTCAATTAACAAATTTTATTGGAAGTTTTATTTATACGATGACAATGGAAGTCTGTTTGATGCCATAGATTGTGAAAATTAGAATTTTCAATTAAGTTTTAGTGAAGTTTAATTTTGCTAAATTGTATGTCCACTCTAAGCTGCACATTAGAAGTGGCCAGGGAGATGTATGCAGTACTTTACGGAATGAAGACAATCCGAGTGTGTGGGGCTAAAAAAGGCCATTGGTTGGCTGAGGCATCACACCTTCAACGACAGGCCTTCTCACGCTGAGGCCTTTCCAAATGGGGACCAGACGGCCTGGAGCGGCTCCGCTCTGAAAACAGCTGGCTTATGTCTCACCTGTTGCCTGGGTTTCCTCAGGACTCCAGGCGCGGGCAAATCCCTGCAGAGTGTCAGCTGATCTTACTGGAACATGGCAGCCAAAGGAGTGCTGGCCCAGGCATAGCTGTTAAGTGCCTGGTGGTGGTTATTATGTAATGTGGTGGAGAGTGGGGATGAGGGGCTGGGGGGAAGGTCGGGGGGGTGCAGTTTGGCTCTTAGACTTAGACCTGCTAAGTCTCAGTTACACAAATGAAAAGTGATATGGCCCTGCTTCATCCCACAGTCAGAATGTATTAAGCTTTAAAATGAGCAATTAGCCAACAGTTATTACTGCTATCATGATCATTATTATTAGTACTGTTTAATTTCACACATTACATGTGTAATTTCACTCTCAGTGACTTGTGCCTGGTGCCTGGTGTTACATCGGGTGTGATTTTTATGCCTGTAAGATTGGAAATGCACTCTGCCTCTCCTGCTTTGTGTGCCCTTGCAGCTGTTGTCTGTTGCAGTCTTCCCTTGGTATTTTGGGCGTCTGAATGTGCCACGCGCTGAAGAATAAAATGCAACTAACAGACACACTGAATACTCTGCTTTATACTTATTTCAGCTCAGTTGCTCTCATCATTGAACACCAGCCTCTTCTCAACTGAAGTTTGGTTCCTCTCAGGAATATTCATGAAGCATATGAAGTATATATAATTGCAACAGAACGTCTGTACTCTAAAATAGCACCTGCATGCTGCACCTCTCTGACCAACCAGAATCTACTGCTCATATGAAGTCAAAGGAAGGAGCTGACCATCAATTTAGTTTATGATATCTGTGAGAATTCAGAATGAGCTTTAATTGCATGTTCTTTTGTGTGTTTGTTGAAATTGATCCATGAGCACGACTAATCGGAATTGGTTTTGGGAGACAGATCTGCTTCTCATAAAATGTAATTTCAGACAGACACCTAAATTAGTACACATGAAAGGATCTAATTTCTGGGTTTTTTATTTGTTGGCGGAGCAATTTGTCTATTCATTTCCTGGAAAGAAAATAAACATTAAAAAAATAAATTTTGTACGATAAAGAAAACTGATGAAGGTATGCATATTGAAAATCAAAGAGAGGATTAAAAAAATTCTACAGCCTTCAGTGTTTCACTAGTCATGAATTAATTAGTGCATGAATGAATACTTTTTGGACATGCTGTAAAAAGATACTTCAAGTTGTGAGGATATGACAATAAAAAGAAAGCAGCGATTTGTGAATCATTTTCCACCTGGACTAAATTAAAGAGTTCAAGACAAAATATTTCATGATTTACTGTACCTTGACAACTTTGTTTGTTTGTTTGTTTGAAATATTCATTCTTTCTGAATTTGATGCCTGCAACAGACTGCAAAAAAGAAGGCACATGGGTAATCTAAGACTTGGAAAGTGTTGGAATGCCAAAAAATGGGTGTGCAGGCATTGAACAGATGATTTTATCATGTTTGGATATAAAAAATCCACCAAAGGCGCAGTTGTTTCAAGCAACGAGTGGTCAAGGCTTGCCTCTTGCAATCAAGTGCTTGATTGAACTATCCAATAGTTTAAAAATAATGTACATATGTCAATGTGCTGTTATATAGTTTATAGAGATGTCACTATTTACCAGGCATATTATTTGATGATACTGGGAATTTTGAGGATTCTCTGAATAATGGATGAGTTTGAGAATCAATGTTGAGTGCCCTTGATCTTTGATCCCTGAGATGGCACTTAATTAAAAAAATGCTGTTGGGCATAACTGCATGGGCTGGGGCTGCTTCGGAAAACCTTTGCCTGTAAATACAATTAATCAATGCATCCACAAATGCAAGGGAATACTGTAATATGCATGAGGAAACAATATGTAAAAAATTCCAAGAAACACTGCCAACTTTTCTGGGCTTGAGCTAATTCAGAATGGGCTGATGCAATGTAGAAATACATGCTGTTGTTGGACCAGTAAATCTTTACAATAATTAATGGAAATAATGGATGCTGCGGTCTCCAGGCCAAAAAAGCAAAGTAACATTCTGGTTGTTACCAACATAAGGTTTAAAGGCCAGCATCTGCCATATTATGAGATTGTGTTAATGCCTATAAAATGGGTTTCTTGAAAATTTGATTTTGTTTCATTGATGCTGAAGAACATACAGCATTTTGGAGAAATATTAGGCTGGCTGTCTTCCTGACAATATCTATTTAGGGATGCCCCTGTTTATTTCAACAAGACAATGGAAAGCCATATTCTGCACATGTTACTGCAGCTTTGCTGCCTAATCCGTGAGTGCAGTTGCTTGACTGGCCTACCTGCAGTCCTGACCTGTCTCTCTTTGAAAATATGCAGTGCTTTATGAAGCCTAAAATATGATAACTTAAAATCTGAGCAGCAGGAGGCATATACAGTATATCCAGGAAGAGTGGGGATAAAAGCATCCTACCAAACTCAAACAATTGGTGCCTCTAGTTCCCTAAATAATTACTTGAATGGCTATTTGAAGGCGAAGAACACACTTGATACAGCGGATGCCCAATAAAAGTACACGGCCCCTACTATTCAAATATATTTTTTGGGTAATTTTTGGAAAAAAAAAAAAAATTAGAATGACTAAATCACCTTGAGAAGATCAGATATATATGTTGTTGGCAGTGCACCATATTTGTTGGAATTGGGGTAGCTTACCACATCACCTTGACACTGGAACTCTTGCGCGCATGGAGCTTATAAATGAAATAAAACATGACAACTGTAAGCAAGAGTTTGTTCAATGAATCATTTGTGAGTTGGTACCGTATAACTACAATGACAGATTATAAGCTGACAGAAGATTTGGAGAGGCTGCCTGTTCTATCTGTAACAGATGCTTTAGTTTTTCCAAGCTTGGCTAAAGTTGACAGGCACGTGCGTTTGAAGGCCTGCTGGTGGATAAATTCCGTTGGCACGGCATTCATCTCTCAAAATATTCCAATATTTACTGGGCAATTCAATTCCATATTTTGCGTAAACGTGTTCCTTGAAACAACTGGGTAAAAAGTGTGCAGTACATAACCGGTGACTTTTTGTTGGCAAGTCAGTGTTTCCCATTTTGTTGGAGCAACCAACAGCTGCACACAGTGGCTTTATGGCAGATTTTGTTGCTCAGGTTCTAATAATGTTAGTTAATATTGAACCTTGATCATTCGGTGTAAAATTGAGCTGCAGCACGAGAGATATTCAAGACTAATTTGCATGCACTTTATATAGATCAGCTGATCCTGGTGTCCAAGGGTGTCATAACACCCGGGAAATTGCCACACAAAATATTTTGCGATGGCTAAAATATACAGAATGGCGCCATATATGAACTTGTACTAATGAGCTGTATTTCAGAGGTTTGACATTTGATTACTCGGTACATAAAAATCGCAGAAATTCGCAAAAAAAATATTTATGGAACGAGAAGAACACATACTTTTATTGGGTAAGAGCTGAAACAAATGTTTTCCTCATCTTTAAAGGAAAGATGAGGAAAGTTGGTAAAAAAACATCTAACAACTGTTCTGTTCCAAAAAAAGTGGAGGGGGTAGACATTGAATACCTTGTTGCACTGTTTTCAACATAATATACTGAAACACAGTGCAACACACCTGAAACACACCTAATTTTTGAAATTCTAGCTGCTTTTTTGAAGTCATCAAAATTACCACAGAAGAAATATAGTGGTATGAAACTTAAAAGCTGGAATTTGTGCAAGTCCAGGTTCGAACCCAGTTTGTGTGTTCACTTCTCCAAAACGCAACTTTGTCATATCATTAGCAGCAGGTTGAATGCATCACTTGAATGACATGCAAGTGCAAAGCAAGACATTGGACGCAGAAAAGGCACAATGGTTCATCCCCATCAGCATCAATGTCAGGATGCCATGGCTTACAGAACAGCAGAGGGAGCGAGCTTTGGGGATGCTGCTTGTAGGAACATCTCAAAGAGAGGTTGTCGGCCGGTTCAGGGTCAGTTCTTCCACCATCAACAGACTGGCACATTTCTACCAACAGACAGGAAGCGTACACAACCTCCCTATGAACGTCATTAAGACAGTCGTGTTCTGGAGAGAAATTGGTTTGGTGGGGGTTGTCTCATGGTCTGGGCTGCCATTAATGTGAGATTTTGGGGTGAAATTGTTGTGATTTGTGGAGGTCTAATGGCACAGCAATATGTGGATGAGATTTTAAGATCAATTCTCCAACCACTATTAAGCAACCATGGACAACGATTACCATTCATGTTCCAACACGACAACGCCCGTCCCCATACTCCACGCCTCACCAGAGACTTTCTCCAAGAAGCAGGGATCGATGTACTGCCTTGGCCATCCATTTAACCCGATCTTAACCCCATTGAACACATGTGGGATGAACTGGGTCATCGTGTGCATCGGCGTAAACGTCAACCATGCAACGTCGCAGAGTTGACAGCAGCACTACAGGAGGAGTGGAGGAACATACCCCAAGCAACTGTGCAACATTAGTGTGAATCAATGCCTCGCCATTTACACACATGTGTGCAAGTACAGGGAGGACACGCTCACTACTGACAGTTTGTGGAGGGTCTTCACATTCACAATGGCATATCGGAAACATTTGATGGGATGATGTAATGGAACTTCACAGTTTTATGGACAATTAAATTCTTTTTCTACTCGGATTAAAATTGAATTGAAAAACCTTGGATGGTTCTTCTTCTTGGTTACTCAATATGGGTGTTGCGTTTTCACTGTGCGTCAGTATACCTGTCAAGGATGATTTACAAATCAATCTTTTTTAATTTGCATTTTCAATATTGTCCCAACTTTTTCAGGAATGGGGTTATAAAATCTTAAGGCACAAATTCTAGTTTGAAATGCTTTGTCTCTGAAAAAAAAAAATTATTGGGATAACATTTTCATTACAATGTCCTCTGAATTAACAGTGACACAAACAGTGCATCTAGTTCTATGGACAAATCATATTCTTTTGAAATCAAATTTAATTGTCTTCCTCAAACCATCCTTATTGGATATTTCTCACTTTGTCGTCAAACCCTTTGTATATATGACAGTGTCAGGTCTCGCCTCCTGCGGTCCAGCACGCCGGCCAATTAAGACCTGGATTGCACCCCACCCATCAGCCAACTTGAATCATCTGTTTCTCATACGGAGTGGTAGCAGTGTATAAATGTCATAGCCCTTCACTTTCTCTTTGCAAAATCGCATAAGCCAGACGCCTGTGTGCTCAGTAGACTTTATATACAGGCTCCCATTTACGTATCACGTATTATACATAAATATCTAAAGCCTTCGATCTTAGTGCTGTGTATGTTCCAGCACTAATATAGTCTCTTTGTATTAAGGAACCTTGCTTCCTATTTTGTTTACTATTTTTGTAATACAGTGTTGCTACTTTATAGCTTTCTGTTTTTATTACTCATAGTTTGTTTGGAACCTCGTTTCCTGGTTTGTTTGTGTTTTGTGTATGCCTCCCGCTTGACCATAATAAAATCTTTGACTGAATCCATCCTTGCACTTGAGTCCAGTCCACATTTTCCTGGCCTCTGTGCCAACCCTTACAGATAGCTTGCAGTGATGATTGTACACCACCACTTTCGTCTAAAAGGGGTCCTAATATACCTAATATACTTCTAATATACATCTTATAATTTTTTGGTGAAAATGTATTGGGAAATACTATAGTAGGCAATGAGAACAACAACAACAAAAAATCATTCCCACAAGTATATTGAGGTGAAAATATGGGTGATAAAGAAAAACACTAAAAACGTCAATTTTTTAAATAACAATTTAAAGTTGTCGCAGATTTTTTTTTTTTTTTTTTTGACTCTTGCATAGCCTGAATGCATGTTTGAAAGCTCATTCCATGATTATTGATGCTAAAAAATTTGTTTAAACTGGCTTGAGGCAATATTGTTCTGCAAAATTACCTCTGATGGTCAGTTGTTCCAGTATATAAGGTGACATGAACTTTGAGCAGTGTCACAGTGTTTAACACGATGGCAGGACAGAAGAAGCTCTCTGAGATTGTTTGTAGCCGCTTTGTGGCCTTACTGAAGACGTTAAATGCTGCCATGGCACTGTAAGAAACACCATCAAGCATTTCAAAGAGACTGGTTCCCTCAAAACTAGTGGCAATAAAGGTGTGAAACGAAAGTGAAGTGCCTCTGATGTTCATTATCTGTGCATGACAAGGAAAACAAAATTGGCAGTTGACTGTACAACAACTCGGTGGTGATATTAATAGTGCCAGAAGTGAAGAGACGAAAGTATCAAGATCTACTATTTCCAGACGCCTGTGTGAAAACGGTCTGATTGGTCGTGTTGCTGCCAAGAGCTGGCAACATCAAAACAAGACTTGAGTTTGCCAAGAAATTCAAGGATTGGACTCCCAATGGACTGGGAACAAGTCCTTCGGGCCGATGAACCAAAATTCGAAATTTTCTCACCCAAATGCAGGTGCTCTGTGCTAATATAAATATACATTAATTAACTCTGGACCACTCCCAAAGTGGAGGAGAGTATTCGGTGGAACGATGGATAGGGGATCGGGGCGAAGGCGATGTTGTATGGACTTAGTCTGCGACCGTGCGAACATTGGGAGCCCCAGGTGGCGAGACTCAGGGTGGGGCTCGCGTCTCTCGTCGGAGTCCATGTAGGCTCCTAAGCCCCCCAGGGTCCCAGGTGGTGGCTGTTTCTTGCTTCCTTCTTGGAGAGAGGAAGGGAGGGAGGGACGTAGAATCAAGACGAGCGGGGATTGTGGGAATGAAGGTGGTATATATAGGCGCGCGGACGAATATGAAGGCGCATTGGGAGCGGTCTCGTTCATTAACCTTTGTTATCGGGAACACCCTTTAAAAAAATCTGATTAAAGATTATTTACCATCTATTTATATATACAATAATGTCTTAAATTTAAACAACGCTTCCTTTGTTTTTGTCTGTAAAAATCTACAGTAAAATCTAAGATCTAAAATATTGTATGGACCTTTTCAATACTAAGGAAACTAAGAAATAAAATCAGGTCTCTGCATCTGCTTCCAATGTTTAAGAAATGAAAAATTGCCATGATTGCTTATTTTGCATGTGAGACAAAGTGTTGAAATGCCTCAGTTCATACTGGCTACACAGCCCTCTCTTTGTAACCCCCACACATACCTTGGCAATCCTGTTCCTCCAGTTTATTCAGCTTTGCTGCAAAGATATACAGCTCAGACTGGAGGTTTTCTTCAAGAATACTTCCTAACTGTGGTGCCTTCAGCAGCTCATGGTTGTGATGTTGGAGAGCCTAGGGTTTTGACTGATAAGGACAGCGCCTGAAATATGTGGTCATTATTTTTTTCTGGTGATAAATTATGAACACCTACTGTACAAGATACCTACCAAACAAAAACAATGATGTTGCATTTGTACTAGAAATTAAATTCATCCACAATTCAAGAACATTTTCAGTGTTGTGAGCAATCAAACATCAATCAAACTTTTTGACTTGTTTGCCGATGGGGCTATGCCTGTCTGTAGTCAGATGACTGAAGATACTGGCAATTGTACAAAAACAACCCCAATTCTGACTAAGTTGGCTTATTATGGAACATGCAAATAAAATGAAAAAGGAGTGATTTGAAATGTTTATTCATCCTTTACAGTATTGAAAACACAAACCCAACTTTAACAATTCCATTTTTAATTGAAAAGATACAGATTTCAAATCTGATGACTGCAACAGACCCTGAAAAAGTTTGCGCAGTGGCAACTGTGGACTAATAATGATGTGACAAGTTGCAGTGATAAGGTGATGTAAAAACAGTTAATCCTGTTTTTGCATAAAAGGAGCCATTCATACTTGGTAGAGGCTTACCAATCTGCCAACAGACATGTAAGCTATCATATGCATATAACTGTTCCCCAAGGAAAAACAGGTAGGATTTTGGCCATTTTAGCTTCTACTTCTCATAATATATTTAAAAGGTGGGAGGAATCCAGTTGAATCTTAGCGCATGAATGGCAAAGATGAAAATCACTTCTGAATGCACATGATCTATGATCTCTCAGACCACACCATCTAAAGAACTACCAAGCGAGTGTAAGGGGTATCATGACATGGGCTCCATGTCAGTCAACAACATTTGCCACTGCTTCCTCAGATGGAAGTTAAAGCTTCACTATGCAAGATCAAAACCACATCAACACTGTTGAAAAGCGCTGCCAACTTCTCTGGGCTCGGTGTTTTCTTAGATGGATGGTAGCACAATGGAAGCATGTTCTGTGGTCCAACAAGTCAACATTTAACATGGTTTTTTGAAGGAACAGTGGCTGTGTTCCCCGCACCAAAGATGACAAGGACAACCTGAGCTTTAATTAGCGATAGCTCCAAAAGCCATTTTCGGTCATTGTATGTGGGTATGTCAAGGCACATGGCATGGGTGATTCGAACACTTGGAGGGCACCATTGATGCAGAAAGATATATACAAATATTTCAGCAACACATCTTTGGATGGAAGTGCTTGAATAAATAAACAAGTGAACAAAAAAAATGAATGGGTAGTAAAGTGCTTTATGAGTACTGTTGGATGTGAACGTGTACATCAAATGTGGGTCAGTTTTTTTCATCAACAGGAAAAAGCTCTCAGCACAACCACAGCTAATTTGGAATCCTCTCATTCCTCTTTTAATTCTATTTTTACTGCAGCTGAGCCTAATGTGTTTGCTCTGAAATGATAATGTTCCTCTTCTGTGCTCCCCCCTCGTACCTGGGTGTCAGATTCAATGAAGATTCAAAACTCCACATTTCTGGCTTCTCTCTGTAATTCTTTTGAATTGACACATAACTCCAGTAAAATATTCCTGTTTTGTCTTCTCTAGTTGTTGTTCATATTTTGTTGTGTAAAAGTTGTTGTTGAATAAAGTTCTTTGCAAAATTATCCCTCTCTCTGTATACAAGTTTTAGACAGATCTGTGTGAACCCCACCCTTTGTCACAACTTTGGGCCCTAGTAAGTAACTGTTTCCAGGTGATGACAAATCCTGTGGACTGCCAATGCCAGGAGGAGTAGTTCCACTACCACAAAACTCAGCTTGTCGAACTGGCTTGAAACCTGATGGACAAGCTGGACCAGTGACCATCTTTCACAAGCACTGAACAAAGATAAAGTCAGTCCACTGAGAGTAGGAGCGATTCGGAGAGACTGGCTTTGGCTTTTGGTGTTCCTGTCATATCGATGCTGTAATCTTTGTCAATCTGTGGAGGTGCTCTTTCATCTAACAATTTATCACATTCCAACATTTAAAAATAGGACCAAGGGTCCTGTAGCTTACCGGCAAGCAGCCTTATAGTGATGATACAAGTTATGAAAATTTCATGTGAAGTTTGACATTTGAATCAATGAAAATCAATGTCAAGGTCACTAAATAAAACTTCACATACATTTATAAGACCTCCTGTAATACAAGCACAATCCTAAGCTCTGAAGCAGTTTTGGTGATACAAGTCATTGAAATATGTCAATTGTTAACTTTAAAGGTCACACAAGGTCAAGTTGAGGTCAGCAAATGGACTTCATATATGACTTTCTAAATGTCTCTATACAAACCTGGCTCAATCTGTGACCATTTTGGTGATACAAGTCCTTGTACTTTCACTGTCAAGTTTGACCCTCTGCTCGCTGACTGTCAAGTTGAACACCACCAAATGAAAGTTCATATGTGACTTCCTAGACGTCAGTAACACAAACTTAGGTTCCATCTGTGACCATTTTAGTGATACAAGTGTCATGCCCTCTGCTTCCAAGTCTTTCTCTCTCTGTGTGTTTGTGTGAGTGAGTGCACTGATTGTCTAATGAGGAACTGCTGTGCTGGAGTTGGAACCTCAGCTACACAGCTGCCACTCATCAGATCATCAGTCCCTGCCTACTTAAGTTCCTGGTCCACAGTCAGTCAGCGCTGGATTATAGACTCAGCTACACAGATCACCAGCTTCACTCTCTGCCCAGACTCCAGCCAGCTTACTCCTCTTTGGACCCATTCACCTGCCTGCCCTGCTCCATCTGACCTCTTCAGTCTCTCTGCCTAGTCTGCTACAATAAACTCTCTGTAACCCAGTCAGCTGCCTCTGCCTCTGTCTCTGCCTACTGAGTCCACGTACCTGAGCGTAACAACAAGTCATTGAATTTTCACTAGGTCACATTTGACCTTTGAAGGTCAATACGAAGGCCACCAAATGAAAGTTCATATATGACTTCCTGTATGTCTCTAATACAAACCTAAGCTCCATCTGTGACCGTTTTAGGAAACACAAGTCATTATAATTGTATTATGTCAAGTTTGACCTTCAAAGGTCACCAACAGTCAAGTTGAATGTCACCAAATGAAAGTTCATATGTGACTTCCAAGATGTCAGTAACACAAACCTAGGCTCCATCTGTGACCTTTTTGAAGATAGAAGTCATTGTATTTTCTCTAGGTTAAGTTTGACCTTCGAAAGTCAATATGAAGGTCACCAAATGAAAGTTCATATATGACTTCCTATACGTCTCCAATACAAACGTACACTCTATCTGTAACGATTTTGCTGATATAAGTCATTGAAATTTCACTGTGAAGTTTGGCCATTGAAGGTCAAGTTCAATGTCACCAAACGAAACTTCATGCATGGTTTCTTATATGCCCACAATACAAACCTACGTTCCATCTGTAATAGTTTTGGTGTTAGAGGTCTTTGAAATTTCACCATGTGAAGTTTGACCTTCGAAGGTCGCCGAAGGTCAAGTTCAAGGCCACCAAATGAAATTTCATATATGACTTCCTATAAATGTTCAATACACATATGTTCCCAATCTTCAATATTATCAAGCCTAGAAGCCTTTGAAAATTGTAACATTTTACTTGACCACAAGTTTGACCTTTCAAGGTCATCTGAGGTCAACTTTAACACATTCAAAATATAGGTCATATGTGACTTCCTATATGTTGATGATACAAACTTAATCTGTCTGCACTCTGCAACCATTCAGCTTCCACAGGCAATTTTGCCCATTCTCCATAAGACCCAATGTTAAAGTACAGCGCCCCCACTAGACCCACTTCGGTCGATTCAATCAAAATGACACTTGCACTGCACATAAAGTGTATCAAGGTGAGTTGATTGCCAGATTTAGAAAAAAAAAATTAATCAGACAATTTTTGAGAAATAATTTTTTGAAATTTCAAGTCCTATCTTTTAACATTGTTAATATTTTCCCTGACCTCGAGTTTGACCTTTCAAAGTCATCTATGGTAAAGTTTAATATTGCCAAAGTATAGGTCATATATGACTTCCTATATGTCGACAATACAAACTTAATCTCTATCTGCAACCATTTGGCCTCCACAGGCCATCTTGCATATTCATAAAGTACAGCGCCCCCACTAGACCCGCTTTCGGCGATTCAATCAAAATGGTGCTCGCACTGTACATTGACGGTACCAAGGTAAGTTGATTGCCTGATTTAGAAAAAAATTTATCAAGCAGTTTTTCAGAAATGATTTTTAAAAATTTCTCAGTCCTATCTTTAACATTGGGGCCAAAATTTCAAGGGCCCATAAAACGGACAAAAATGATTCAATCAAAAATCTGAAAAAACTGGTCTAGTAGTAGTAGTATGTTGTGGAAAATTTACAGGAAAATTCATCAGGCCAAAAAAAAGATAAACAATGTTCCGGACGACGGATGCCACACCACGACAATAGCTAATCGGCCCATAGGGCCGGTAAGCTAAAATGGCTGACACACTTTTTTCATGTATATTTTACCAGGATTGACTTGAACACATTGGTCAGTCCGTTTTAAATGCACCACTAGTACCTTATAGCCTACCTACGTACCAAATAAACACTTTCCTACGTATGTGTGCACATAGAGAACAGTAGGTAGCTAGCTGATTTTAGTTCTGTGCCGGTTGGGTGGCCAGTATGTTATGCTGAGTGCTGCGCACAAACGCATCTATGAAACATTTGTCTTTGCTTTTTTACTGATGTCTAGTAAATATGGTGCGGATGCTGTGTGGATTGCATACCTGATCCTGTTGTGGAAGTTTATATTGTGCTAAAATAGAGTTCCTATTTTGAAATGCTCTAAAATCACAATACAAACTGTTGTTATATACTGCTGGATAGGGACCTAAATCAGATTCCAGTTTATTTCATTTTGTCACACATAACCCATCTTCATCTGTAAAATGATTCTCGAGAAGAATTTGTGAAATAGCAGCACAACCTGTAGTAAATTAGCTTGTGTACAGAAAGCCACAGATATGCAGAGAGAGAGAGAGAGAGAGAGAGAGAGAGAAGGGAAAAATAACAAAGAAATAAAGACGGACGCACTAAATGAAGCAACCTGACAGACTGACCCTTGCTCATGCTCGAAAGAACAGGGCAGGTTGTTTGTTTAGTTATTTGAAAAGAATCTGTTTTTCTTTTCTTCCCCTAAGATATTGGTGTCAGTCAGACAGGTGGAGGACCAGCAATCGCTGATTTAAGCTCTGTGGAAGGATTTGAATGCTCTTTTACTACTGTAAAATTAATCTTAAGTATACATTATTCAGGACATCAAATGAGGAATACTGATGAAAAGTCAGCCAGGGAATGATTCACTGCAGCAATTTTTTTATATGCAGAAATTAATTTCATGATGATGTCAATAATAACGTAATAGTACCAATAATTATTTATGACAAATTTAAAGCAAATGTGCTACAGGCTTAAATGTGCAGAGTGCCAAACAAAAGTATTTCCCAGAAATCATTGATGTCAGTGGTTTAAAAACCTAAGCTAGTTTTGAAATTAGTTACTCACGCTGTTTCACATAATTATGTGGCCATTGTTATTAGAACCAGTATTTACAAGAGTATCACCTGCACAGTTCATGCTATCTGTCTTGCTCATCTGCCTTATACTGAAATAAGAAAAACTTTTCTGATAAGCCTTTGCATCTGTTCACTCAAAATTTGGTTGCATTTTGTGACTGAAAATCTCTTAGTCTACCATCTCCATTCACCACAAACTCCATGCCTGCAGGTGTTTTGGATGAGTTTCAGAAATAAAGCCTCCATGAAAGCAGGAGGGGGTAAAATCTCATCAGGAAGGAGTTTGCTAGCCTTGGCACTTTCACTGGTGCTGGATGCCGTGGCCAAATTAGATCAAAACAGAGCTTTATGATGAACTTTTTGCTCATTACAATGATAAACTATGGTGCTCTTTCATGTCCCGCATTTACTGGTGCTTTTCAAGGTCAATGGAATTATAAACTCAGCAAATACCAAGACATTCTGACATGGCAGGACTCACAGACTTCAGACTTTCAACCAGCTTGAAAATTTGGGGTTTGAATTGAGAAGCCCACAGATCCAAAATATCGTGTATGAAGCAATGGTTTGAGACTCCCTTACAGGAACTGTGTCATGATTACTGCGCATGCTCACAATTTTGAACGAAGTAAATCCGCTCAACTGCTCGTCGAAATCTAGAGTGTGTTTTTCTTCTTCTATGTGCTTTGGTGATTGCAACCAGCCCACATTCCTTGTGTCCCTTAGCTAAAGCTTGAAACAGCACTTTGAATAGAAAGCTACTTAATATAAAAAGCATACTGCTGGAGTATCTAAAAATGCAATGCAAAATGAAGATGGACTGGAAAGGATGGAATCTGATTATGACCTGCAGAAAAGCAGATTCACTTTCTTGGAATGTACAGTACATGCTGAGCATGTGCAGTAATCGTGACACAGCTCCTGCACTTACCAAACTTGTGACGAACAACCGAAACATTGCAATGAAATATTGGAATATTTTCAACATTTAAGAACTAAAACTTGGCTTATTACTTTATCTTTAATCATTGTATTTCATAGGTGTGAATGCATTTGGTTCTTTCATGCATTCTTTTATGTTTGTCCTTTTTTGTTCACTGTCATTTTTTATTTTGGAGAGCACAGAAGATCTATAAAACATTTATGTCGAAAACACATACATGATACACATGATAGTATATTCCAAAAAAAAAAAAAATCTCTGAGTGAATGGCTGGTACTGCATTCAATTTTGAGCTTTAATCACCCCATAGCATCATATTTACATGCCAACTTGGCAATTTATTTAGTGAAAAAGCAATGACTTTAATTTACTCTGTAGTTGTGAGGTTAAAAACAAGCTGGACTATTACATTCTGATAAAAGCTTTACCTTAACTTTGTTTAGTTACCGTTTGGGTAAATTGAGGGAAAAATAATTCTTTTGCCATTGCTCATATACATGTGATTCCCAGTTTCTGTTCAGTCTGTTCCTTGTAAATGACAAGAAATAAATCTATTGACCAACTTTAGTTTTCAAGGGCCCTTATTTAATTGTCTCAAAAATCCTTGCTATCTTATCGGTGGATGGCCGACTTCTGTCTTTCGGATTGTGTGATCAGTGAGTAAATGACTATTTGGATTGGAGCCTGCTGGTTTTAGCCAGTATCCTGCGGGTAAGGCTCACTGGGGGAGCTAGGGAGGGTGAGCTAATTGCCCCTTTACAAGGACTGTGGTCTTTGCAGCAGCAAGCTTCCCACTCACTAGGGGTTTGCCTCCCTCTGAGTCTTTCCCCAACCCGAGAAAGACCAAAAATCAGTGCTAAAATCTGGCAAGGGGTGGGCCCTTTGAACTGGAGGACTAGGTGTGTAACCCACTCGTGTCTTCAAACCATCATCCATTCACACTCCATCATCACTAGATGTGTCTGAGAAAGGGCTGATCCTCTGTGGTGATGTGGTGGAGAGAGGATGCAAGTATAAGTGCAGGGAGACGCAGTTGGCCATATAAGAGAGTGAAGACACTGCGCAGTTGGGCCCAGTCTTATTGCATCTTAATATTGCTTAAAGGGGAACTCTGGTGTGAAATTGACTTGGGCTGTATTGAGACGTGATAACGAGTACTAAATTTTGTTGAATACCCCACCTCCGTATGCACCCAACAAAGTCACGATAAGTCGATTGACGAGCACGAACAAATTGGTAGGATAGGATAACAGATTGCAATCTATTCGTTCATGCTCGTCAATCGATTTATCGTGACCATCAAGATGGCGGCGACGGGAAACTACCTCAAGATACTGTCTGCATAAAAAGTCTTTTTTAATAAACTACCTGTGCATTTTCAAAGTTCTCAGTGCCTCGTTTTAAATGTCAGGGCCCTCGGAATTCTACCAATGAAGGGTGGAGCTACTTTGAGCCTTGTTAATGATGTAAAAATAGCAATTTCTTTGCATGGCAATGCTATGCACCATTCACTACCATTGTAAGCCAGTTGGGAGCTTCGGCTAAAAAGCCCTGTATTTCAAAATGTTGGGTGCGTATGGAGGTGGGGTATTCAACAAAAGTTAATACTCGTTATCATGTTTCAATACACCCCAAGTCAATTTCACACCGGAGTTCCCCTTTAAACTCCTCCATTATGAAAACCCCAATGCCCTGCCCCCAATCCCCCCCATGCACACACACATAAAGGTTCATATACTGCAAAGAGCTGTTCAAAAGTTTGGAATCACTGAGAAACTTCTGTTTTTGACAGAAATTGTAATTCATTTACCAAAGATTTAGCAAAAGCAAAGTCTATCAAATTATAATGACTGTTTGAAATAAACGTTTTTGTCTTCAGTTTTTACGCATTATTGCAAAGGCCACAATTTCTCTAGTGCACTAACAAACAGGGCATCACCTCGTTCTTCAGTGGTTGCACATCCAAGTGCCGCACGTTGTGGCATTGTGGTTGTGTCAACTCAGGTCTGCATGTAAAGTTCGCATTAGCAAAAATAAAACAACACATTTCTCCATTAAACCATATTGCATTTACAACGCTTTTTATTCTCATGGAGCCAAACTCATGTCAAACTGGAAATGGCACAGGACTCTTCTGATTAGCAAATGCTATAACATGGCTGCACTCATAGAAATGGTCCAAAGACCAACTTTGGTGGCTTTTATTGTCAGTTTATTCAATGAGAAAAAAATAGCAAAAAATTATTATGTACATTTTGGAAAGCAGAAAGTGTGCTCTTTACATATCAGTCCATATGTTGTATCTACTGCCTTTTCCTTTAATAAACAGATCATAAGGTTTGTGCCTAAAATTAAAACAGTAAGACAACAAATTGAGGAAGATATAAATGTTAATTCTCTCAAGAGAAGATTTTGGAATATCTCTTGTTTTGCCCCGAAATCCTTCAAGTGTACTTAACACGGTTGTAACTCAAAGAAAAAAAAAATGTATTCTGTTGAAATAAACGCTATTGGAATAGATTTTCTTGTGACACTATGGCACACCAGTAAAATTACATTGCCATGGGTCGGCATGAGTTGTTTGTATAAAGGAATGATGACTGCTGAAAATACAGGGTTTTGTGCTCATATGTGAAGACTAGATGAATAAAACAACTATTTTAAACAGGATTCATAATTTTTAAAATTCCAAATGTTATGACTGTATTTTCAATTAAATTGCTGATACCTTGGTGAATAAAAAAAATAAAGATGTATTCAAAAAGCACAGATTTCTGAGTGGTTCCAAACTTTTGAACTGTTCAGTACATGGATCCACAAACATGAACACCATATATGCTATATACATGTGCAAACAAACATATCAACACATAAACACATTAATGTACAAACTTCGACACATGCACATGTACATTCATTGATCACTTTATTGGGAACACCATACTCATACTTGATAGGGCCACCCTCAACTCTAAGAACAGCCTCGTTTCCTCATGGCATAGATTCCAAAAGTTGTCAGAAACATCTTTTGAAATTCTGGTTCACGTTCACGTGATTGCATCACATGATTTGTTGTAGATTTGTCAGCTGCACAATCATGCTGAAAATCCCCAATTCTTTCTCATCCCTCTGGTGCTGTATTGGACTGGGATGTGGAGACTGGGAAGGCCATTGAAGTACACTAAAGTCATTGTCTTCAAATCAGTTTGAGATGACTTTTGCTTTGTGATATAGTTCTTTATCATGCTGGAATTAGCCATAAAACCATGGGTAAATTATGATCTTTAAGTGATATTCATGGTCAGCAGCAGCAATTCCCAGATTGGCTATGGCATTAAAATTATGATTTATTGGTATTAAGGGGCCCAAGTGTGTCAAGAAAACATTCCACACACCAAAACACCATCACCACCAGCCTGACACAAACCAGTTTGGGAGCATGGATACACTAAATTCTGATCTCACCATCTGCATGCCTCGAAACAAATTGAGATTTATCAGACCTGGCAAAATTTTCTCCAATCTTAAACGGTCCAGTTTTAGTCAGCCTATGCATTCTGCTGTCGCAGATTTCTTTTCTTGTTAATTGGCGAGGAGCCTGACGTGGTCTTCTGCTGTTGTAGCCCAACGGCTTTAAGGGTCAACATGTTGTGCATTCTGAGATGCTTTTCTGTCTGCAACAGCTGTAAAGAGTGGTTTGCTGAGTTACTGTAGCCTTTCTGTCAGCTCAAAACAGTCAGGCCATTCCCTTGTGACCTCTCTCTCAGACTGTTGCGAGTGAAAATCCCTGGATATCAGCAGTTTCAGAAATACTCAAGCCAGCCCATTCAGTTCCAACAATCATGCTACAGAGAAAGCCATTGAGATCACATTTTCCCCCATTCTGTCATTTGATGTGAACATAATCTGAAGCCCCAGACCAGTATCTACAGCGCCCTCCATAATTATTGGCACCCCTGGTTAAGATGTGTTAAAAGCCTTAAAATAAATTCAATTTGCAGAAGCATACTCTCACACTGAAAATTGTCGAAAAATGTAACCTTCAACTCAAGTGAATTTTAAGGGAAAAAAAAAATCCCTGCCTAAGAAATATTTATTTTTCATAAAATAACCTGTTCCACAATCATTGGCACCCCTAACAATTCCTAGGAAATAAATGTAATTGAAGTATTTCTGTCATTTCTACAGTAGTTTACAAAGTTGATCAGAGTATCTAGGAACATTTAATTAGTAATTCATCACTTCCTGTTTCCCTGGGGTATAAATATGACGTGACACAGAGGCCATTTCTCTTATCCACTCTTCAACATGGGAAAGACAAAGGAACACACCATTCAAGTAAGGCAGATGTGTCGACCTTTCACAAGTCAGGCAATGGCTACAAGAAAATAGCCACTCGCCTGCACCTGCCCATATCTACTGTCAGAGGAATCATTAAGAAGTTTAAAACAACTGGAACAGTGGTAAACAAGCCTGGACGAGGACGCAAGGTTATTTTGCCACCACGCACAGTGAGGAGGATGGTAAGAGAAATAAAAAGTTCTCCAAAGCTCACTGTTAAAGAATTGCAACAAATGGTAACATCTTGGGGTCACGAAGTCTCCAAAACAACCATCAGGTGCTATCTACATGCCAACAAGCTGTTTGGGAGGCATGCACGGAAAAAACCTTTTCTCACTCACAATCATAAACGCAAACGTCTGCTTTGGTCGGATGAGACCAAGATAGAGCTTTTTGGCAAAGTGGGTCTGGCGGAACACAAAAGATGAGTATGCAGAAAAGCACCTCATGCCCACTGTGAAGTATGGGGGAGGATCAGTGATGCTGTGGGCCTGTTTCTCTTCCAGAGGCCCTGGGAACCTTGTTAGGGTGCATGGCATCATGAACGCTTTGAAATACCAGGACATTTTAAATCAAAATCTGGTGGCCTCTGCCCGAAAGCTGAAGATGGGTCGTCACTGGGTCTTTCAGCAAGATAATGACCCTAAACATGTGGCCAAATCTACACAGAAATGGTTCACCAGACACAGAATCAAGCTCCTCCCATGGCCATCTCTGTCCCCAGACCTCAACCCCATTGAAAACCTGTGGAGTGAGCTGAAGAGGAGAGTGCAGAGGAGAGGACCCACGTCGCTGGATGATTTAGAGAGATTGTGCAAAGAGGAATGGTCAAAGATCCCTCTTTCTGTATTCTCCCATCTTGTGAAACATTATAGGAGAAAATTAGTGCTGTTTTGTTGGCAAAAGGGGGTTGTACAAAGTATTAACATCAGGGGTGCTAATAATTGTGGCACACATGATTTGATGGAAAAGAATTATTTCTTAATGTGGGATTTTTTTCCCACTGAATAAATGCACTTGAATTAAAGGTTGGATTTTCCTCTTTTTTTCATTTTGGTCCTATATTATTTAGAAAAAAAAACTGAATTTATTAGAAGCTAAAGAACACATCTTAACCAGGGGTGCCAATAATTATGGAGGGCACTGTATATGATTTTATGCATTTCACTGCTGCCACCTGAATAAGTGATTACATAATTGAATGAATAACCAAGTGTACAGGTATTGCTAATAAAATGAGTTTACATTTACTGTTATTCAAGTAAAAATGAACACTGGGCCACGCATTAATGTAAACGCTCACTTATTTGCGCACAGCCAACCATAGAAAATTGGACATGCACACATGTACACAAATACGTTCCCCTTGCACACACACACACACACACACACTTACACACCTCACACATGCAGACACAGCACACTACAGCCCTGTTTCGGCATATCTACGGACATTCTCTCACCCCATAACCTCTGAACATGTTTTAAGTTTGTAAAGATTTAATCTCTGATCACCAGTTATGTTTGCAAAAAAAAAAACGCAAGGACATCATGCCGGTCGCAATCCTTTAAAGTGCATCTTTTATGGTTTTTCATTATTTTAATGTTGTTGTGTGAATCATATTGTTTTTATTGTTTTAAAAGGTCTTTGTCGGAAAACAACTCAAAGTCACTTCCAGAAGAAGCTCTCTCTGCCGAAAAACACGCTACTCTAGAGCTGACTGAAACGTACTGAAAGCTTCTGGCCACGTTTTTCATCAATTGGTGATGTCACCAATTGAATTTTCGCGTGCCAAGGAGATAGTTTGGCACGCCCTTAAATCAAGCAGGTAACACCCACAAGGCTACACCGGTATTCGTTTCTAAAGCTCATTTACACTCTGGAGTGGAAATCCATTTATGGGAAGGGGCGTGACATTTCCGACACACGCAAAGCGGTTGACCAATCCCGAGTGAGCGATCAAGTTGATCAACCACAACCACACTGTGGTTTTCAGGAGCCAGGACCTCACGCACAGGCACTGCAGATATGACCAGCATGAGAAAACTCAAGTGTTTTTTTTTTAACAATGATGCATTTAAACCTTTTTTGGTAGACTTCAAGAATACAAGAATGACCAATGAGAAGTAACTTAATAGGTGCACTTTAAAGCCTTATGATTAAAATTTAGAGCAACATGGATAACTTTTGTCATCAACTCAGAGTGAACAAGGGCTTTGAAACTGTGTATTAAAGAGGAAGTTTCTAGTTTATTTCTATTAAAAATCTTTTTTTATGGCATCAGTGACTGAAGACAAATCAATTTTTACAGCATTTAGACAGTATGTCAAGAACATGAATCACCAACAATTCCCACTCAAAATTTTAAATATTTTTTCTTTCCCTCTATTCTTTTCTTTCCCATAATCCTTTGCAGTCTCTGCCTTCAACCCATTTTGAGGCTTGCCAGTTAATACATTAAGCATTACTTGGCTGGATCACAATGGTTAAAGGCACACAGGCACTTGTTGTAATTGTTGGTGGGTGGGCCTGAATGGGGCTGGATAACACAGGGCAGAACTGCGATGGCCAGCAGGGATGTCTCCACCCACAGCAAGGGAGAAGAATAGAAGCAACCAGGATGGATAGAGGGAAGGAGGGAGTGGTCAGAGAAAAAGGGGGAGGAACAGGAAAGAGAGAATCTGCAGATAATAAACAAATTCAGGCACGTTGCAAATTCTATTTGCATAAAGGGCCCTCCGGCGCTAACTGGGCGGGATGTTCAATGCACTCAACCTTGCTTTTGTGTGTCTTCAGCTTTAAGAAGGCAGGGGCAAAGCCCAGCGAGGCCCAGTCAGGAAGAGACTGCTGTTTACCACATTATACTCCACATGCACAGCCACACATGCAACTGTGTGTGAGTGTGTGTGAATGTTTTTGTGCCTGTGCGTGTGTGTGTGCGTGCGTGCGTGTGTGTGTGTGTGCCTCTGTGTGTGTGTGTGTGTGTGTGTGTGTGTTTTAGTGTCTCCTACACAAGGCAGAGGAGGGATTACAGAGGGGAGGGAGAGAGAACAATCCAGTAAATGTGCATGTGTGAGAAGACTGGGGAAGAGAAAGCAGCAGATGGAGGGAGTGCAGAAGAGCAGGGGAAAATGAGAGGGAGGGAGGAGAGAGAGGGGAGGGCAGGGGAAGCGAAACACAGAGGGGGAGAGGGAGCGTGAGGCAGGGAGAGGGAGGGCTCGCGAGAGAGACCGATTCAGCAGGAGGGAGGGAGGGAGAGAGGGAGAGAAGACCACTCGTAGTTTGAAGTGATTTGTGGTTTGATGACACCTTGTGTGTCACTGTGGTTATACATTAGCAGGGCAGGAAAATGCACTCTCCTTTCCGCTCTCTGCTGCACCGGAGGACAGAGCGCACTTATTGATTACACCAGCCTGAGTGTAAATTCAGACAAAAAAAATCTATCTATCTATCTATCTATCTATCTATCTATCTATCTATCTGTCACACAAAAAGGATATTAGTTTTTTGGCATAATATGCTGGTAAATGTCTGCCATTACAAGCACCTTTGAAGTATATTTCAGAGATGCTCAGTTTAATGTGCGTGACTTGCCACAGCAGACTAGCCATTGACATTGCTGTGAATAATAGAAGTGATAAATAGAATTGACTGTACGGTATCAGGTACTAGTGATGTTAAAGCAAGAATGAAGAAAGTTTACACTGTTGATTTTATTTAAAAAATCGGGTGGTAGGCCAACTATCAGATTTTACTACCACAATTAATATTAATATGCACAAATAGAGACACAAACTAAGGCCGCTCATTTGTATGTATTTGCAATCTGTTTAAGAAAATGTAATAAATTGTATGCCCTTTTTCACATAAAAGGCACTTTTCTCGGCATGCACCTTTTTAGGCTGAAGAAGGCTTATTTAGCACATACAACTGAAACAACTTACAGAGCACCTCCTGTTCATCACTGTCAACTCTGTCTTTTTCAGTGATAAAAACATAAAAAGATTTTTTGCTACATGTATAAAATGATTCAGTTTACAGCTGTCAGACAATTTGTTGAACCCTTATAAATTCATATTTGATTTTAAAGTGAATGATACTGATTTATTCCACCTCTTTGTGTTTTGACGAATGTAAGATAGTGGTAAGTGTATAAGTAATGATAAAAATGGTACAAAATGCTGTTATTTCCTGCAGTAAATCTGTGTGATTGTTCACATTAAATTTATTTAATGTAATTAATGTTTGGATATTGCATAGAATAGTGGAGAAGTCAGCAAAGGTCCTGAGGAATGTGCAAAGAATTTAACCTGCAAAATGTTGTGGAAATATACTCATAATTATTTTTTGGACAAAATTGGTCCCATGGCATATAGCAAAATACAGAATATGGATGCAAGTCCTGAGAGGCTGGAGGAAATTAGCAGAGCCAGGAATAGTTTTTTTTTAGTCAGGGAGTGATAATCATATCATGCACTAACACTAGCAATGTGCATGCATCACACTGCAGAGAGGCACACTGCAGCAGTATGCTGCATAGCTGTGGTGGATGTTGAACTCCCAAATGAAATCAATCTTACACTAGATTTAAGATTTATTCCATTTTTAATGGTTGTTTTAGCGATATATTCAGGAGAAATGTGAGAACATACGCCTGCACACAAATGTACACGCACACATGCACACATCCACACACGCATGCACAAACTAATAATGCAGAAATAATTAAACTAATTTTTCAAATGCACAAATTGAATAAATTAATTGAAAGATACATTTTAAAGAAAGTGCTCATGACTAAGATATGTTTTTTTCACAAACATTAAATATTGCTTTGCGCATCATCATCAGAAAAAAAAAAAATTCTATTTTTCCCTGTACAAATGTTCAAACCCTCATAAAAAATGGAATACCTGCATGAATATAAAGGCTGATCTTGGGTATCGGAGTTGTGCTCACACTATGTAAAAAGTACTAGTGTCTCTGAGGCTTTGTTGGACAGTTCTCTCAGGTGCTTATCATGATGAATGAAATCTGTGAGTATACTCCCACACTATATGTTATTAATATTATGCAAATATACAAAGACTCAAATCTCAACAGTCAGCACTCTGACGCAGCCAGCAGTTACTCTGTAGTACTGTGAATATATTGCAGAGATCTGTACTAGTAATTTCTGGGAACAGATGTTTTGGCATCTGGGTAGCATGGGGAGACCCGAC
The DNA here is from genome assembly GCA_029692085.1 of Gymnothorax javanicus. Lineage (NCBI taxonomy): Eukaryota > Metazoa > Chordata > Actinopteri > Anguilliformes > Muraenidae > Gymnothorax > Gymnothorax javanicus. Next base: position 50,663,662 of record CM056194.1, read on the forward strand.
AGTTGTTTGCTAAACATAATGGAAGGGGAAGTCCCTCATGCAAAAAAAAAGCAGAATGCTCAGGGGCAAACTCCAACAGGTAGCGCTGAGTGCTCCAAGCAGCCGAGCCCCAAACTCCATCTTCTGTCAGACTGGCTGGATCAACTACCAGGATTTTGTAGAGTAGCAACATTGGAGAACCAAGCGCACCTCCAGGTTGGATAAAATTATTTTCTGAAGACCTCTGTAGGAGTTTTTTGTACGGGGGCGTGTTTCCCAAAAGCATAGTTGCTAACTAAGTCAGCAACTTACATAGTCCGTCCATTCACAGTCAATGGTTGTGACTATGTAAGTTAGCATCTGTGATTTTCTGAAGCGCACTTTTGTGTTCAAGTGCAACATGTGACCTGTGTTACCTGTGCACACCAAAGTTTTTCATGTATAAACTGAATACAGATATACAGTGAAGACTGGTTCTGACAGACACATCAAGTTGGCAATTAAAAAGTAAAAAATATTGCATGAGTTGTGGTGTGCAGACTGCTTTGGTTTCTTTGTACTGATTTCTGTATTTTTATTCTAGCAATCCTGAAAGAGCTTTTGTCAAAAGTTTGAATGCATTTCCCTCATACCTTGGTATTTTTTGGAGAGATAAGAACAATGTGCAGGCACCACGAACAAAAGATACGCATAAGTCTTAAAGAATTCAAGTCTTTATAGTCATTTAACCTGTCAGTTGTTACCCATAGCCTATTTTGCCCAGTTTTGGTGTCATTGGCTAGTATGACGTAATATGCATCACATCAGAAGTGAAGCGGCAGGGAAAAGTTCCATGAAGCGATGTGAAACACCCCAGAGAGCAGAAAGGGACCCATTTAAAATCGAAAAGACTAATGCCCTCTCAAATGGAGTAAACTAAAATTTGTATTTTATTAAATAAATGGCGACCATTTACTCCATATTTTCCTCTGTATATGCAAAATTGCTTCATTTAATTAGGTTCTCAACATTTTAGGATTATAATTAAACTTGCAACCACAGACATAAACACAGGCAGACATGTGCAAGCAGTCACACTCTCACACACACACACACACACACACACACACAGTATAAATAATCCAATCAACAAAGCAGATGTTCCACAGACCCCTCTGGTCAAGAAAAAAAATCTATTCATCCATTCTCAGGTTGTCCCTTCGTGTAATGTTAGTGCTGTTATGTACATTGACTGGTGACCAAAAGGTATGGAGAAGACAGACATCAGAGAGGACATTTATCGTTGAGTTAGATGAGCCGAAATTTGCAAAGACATAAATGAATTTTCAAACTCAATATTAAACACACGATCAGTTCTTTCACCATTCATTATGATTAGTGTACAAGTATTGCTTCAAGACCTAGTTTCTTTTGTCAGATTCCGATTACATTCCATATGCAGCGTGCATCACTAGTACAGTTAAGTGTAGTTATGAACCTTCAGAGCCGAATGTTATGATGTCAAGAATTTAGCATATAAGTTTATATGGAACTATGGTGAAATTATTGATTTAACTGACTTTTTGCCAGACAAGGGACGGTCAAACGATTGCCAAATAACGTTTTTATTTGCTACTTAATGTGTTCTTCCTTTTTCACTGTCTTCAGTTTGTTGATAATTCAAACTCAGAGAAGCAGTTCAGGCAAATGGAGAGAGCAAGAGAGAAAGGGCAGGAGAGATGTGTTGACTTAGAGATGTCATAAAAAATGTGCCAGTTAGTTATTTTGGTTATCGGTGGGCCTGTAAGCATTTTAAAGGTTCACTTGGGAACATATTCTGGTTTTACAGATTCTAAACTTTTTTTCACATAAAATGGAGAGATGATTATTAAAATACTGCACATTTATCGGCAGCAGGTTTCTGCGCATTTCACATTTTAGCTGACAATGAACGATCATGAGGGGAGACTAGCAGAATGTTTAAATCAAAAACTTGCTGCAATGCTGAAATTATATTTGAATAAATATTTAAAAATCCAAAAATCTGCCTGTTCAAGTACAAAATATGTGATAATGTATTGCAAGTGGTCACATATAATAAAAATTAACCTGAATAGCTACAATAGTTCTTTGATAATTTAGCTCAGGAGACTGGTGCAACATTGCACACATGTGAAACAAATAAACAGAAAGGATGGGTCTGGATTTTTATTATTATTATTATTATTATTATTATTATTATTATTTTTGCCACAGGCATTAATTTGGGAATGTGATCCAAAACAATTATTTTCTGCAAATTTATGCAACTGGATTCCTACCATTCTTATTTCACGTGACTTTCACTGCAGTGTTTTTTTTTCCAACTGCGATATGCTTCTATAAAAATGGCAAGTTTTTTTATTTCCTCATTTAATTCATCCAATTTATGGGGGTGTGCATTAAAATCAGTGATTCTACTCAACCAGAATTAGAAGGGAAGGGCTAACAGTGCTATTTAATGGGATGAGACTTCTTTTTTTTTTTTTTTTTACATTTGCCACTTAAATATTACCATTTATTTATTTGTATGAAGTATTATTTTTGTGTATGTAACACATGGTGACATAGTAGCTATTTAGGTTTATAAGTATGTACATAGCATTAAAGAGAAAATATCTCCGTGTTCATCAACTGTTGTACAGGGAAGGACTTATTCGAGACTCGTGTGTAAATATGACTAAATGTGCTACAATATGAGAATATGAGGCAAAATCCACCCTAACGGAGAAACTGGCAACATATTACACAACAAGCATACAGCATACAGGCACATTCCCCTTGCACGGTTTTATTTTAACCTATCTGCCCAATCCCTCTTTCAGAAATCCTCCAAAAACAGCCCCCCAATGGAACAGTGACCCACCAACTCCCGCAAAATTAAATGCAGAACTGGACAGAGAGATGGGGAGGGCTAGCAAGGAGAGCGCTCCATTTCTAATCTACTCTGCAGCAGACAGGCACCCACAGAATGGTTTTCACTGCATCTGGAGGGGGAAGCACAGAGCTAAAAATAAAAAAGAAAAAAGAAAAAAAAAGAACAGAGGCAATCTATGCCTATCTGTCAGCCGATTGGCCAGTTAAAAATGCATACAATTACTTCCACCGAGCCAGGGCCTTTCATTTGCATATGCAGACGTGAGGGTACTGCCTGGTTGGAACGGAGAATAAGAGCGAGGGAGAGAGGGAGGAGGGAGAGGCAGCGAGAGAGGCAGAAGCATTAATCTTTAAACACTCAACATGCAGATTTATTACAGACACCAGGAGGGACAGAATTAAAATACAGCCTCAGAAAAAATGAAATAAGAAGCCTTGTGGTAAATTTAACCGAAAGCTACAAAAACAAACAAAAACAACACCAAAAGAAAAAAAAATGCACCCACAAACATAAAAAATATGCTATGCACATTGATCACAGCTTCATGCTAAGCATATCTGCTTCCTTTGTTTGTAAGATGACTTGTTGTGGCAGATCTTTAGTGGCTAATTATAAATTCATGCGTTCATTTTTATGGCAGTCTTTCATTATAACCCCATTATGACATCAGATTAATAACCAAGCCAGAAAAATAAGTGTGTCATACTAAATTGTGATGAATGGAAATATGGTTTGCATATAACTGTAAATAAAATGTCTCAGTATTTTTCATGAAAATTTGGATATATTTTTCATGGATCACTGTTCCGCATGCAGACCACCTAATTTATGAAATTGGATGATACTTCAATCTAGCCAGATATGGCTAAAATAATGCATGAAATTATCCTCTGTATTTCCAGCTCTTGTGGCTAATATTTTCACATTCAACCTCCACAGATATTCATTATGAAATTTGCACTATAAATCTGTGGAAATCTATATGAAATAAATACTGAGTGCACTGGCTTATGTAATAGTTTACATGTAATAGTTCTAAAAAATCTTGGAACACAACATATATAGTAGTGCTGTGAAGAAGTATTTGCCTCTTTACAAATTTCCTCTAATAATAGAGCCATCTTTAACAAGATATAATGGTTTCATATATATCATATCATAGCATATTTAGAAAAACATACAGGAAACAGATTAGATTATAATTTATTTTTTCAGATTAAGTAAAATCTGATATTTTATGTAAATCCTGGTCATATGCACAAGTCAAAAAAATGCAGAAAGCCATCAGATCAAAAGATTTTTAAGTCCCAGACCGGGAGTTAGATCAATTTGTGCATGTCTGTGTGTGTGTTTGTGTGTGTGTGTGTATGTGTGTGTATGCGCGCGCGCGAGCACAGGCGTATGGGCTTGTATAGCTACACTTTAGAGAACCAGCTCAAGAGAAAAGTCAGATATTGTGAGGACATTTTGTGTTGTAATGATAATTTGGGTAGTTCTCCCAGAGGATTACAAGGGATAATGGCTAACTGGTTATAGTTACGGTTATGGTTACAATAAGGGTTAGGTTAAGGTTAATGTTAGGGTAAGACATAGCTAGATCATGTTAAGGGTTTAGGAAAGACTACAGAAGGAATGTAAGTCAATACAATGTCCTCACAGGTATAGCTATGCAAATGTGTGTGTGTGTGTGTATTTTTATGTGTGTGCACATATACTGGGGGGGGGGGTGTTCTAGTTGTTTTTTTTTTTTTTAATTTAGCAGCTATACTAGTATGTAGATCACATCTTTGGAGACTAAATTTGTATCACACTGCCCTCCTGCATCTGCTTCTAGAGGAGCTGCGATGCTGACAAAAATCTCTTTTCCCAGCCATACAGGCCAATATCAGACCATTGCACAATGAGGGAAAGAATGTAGGGCAAAACAGGCACAGTGGAGGCTAGCTACACTCATTTAACAAGGTATTTTCAAGGTTGTACATGCAATAAAGATGAGAATCATCATCAGAATGACCCTCCTTTTTCAAGAGGGGGAGACCCCTTGGCCCCTTCCATGTGCTGGGCAGATGTGTGTCATTGAAGCCCAACAACATATATAAAACATAGTTTTAATGTGACACACATGTAATGCCACAAAGAGAAAGGGAGCAGGATGGAGAGGGAACCAACTTTCACAAGAACAAAATCTCCTGAAGAATGCTGAACATGGTGTTCATGTGCGATAGACAAACCAGTCTTTTGGAAAACAAAAGAAAAATAATTTACAATGCAATAAATTAAAAGAGCAAATTATCAGAACATTTTCCACAGGTCCTTCTACAGCTAAGATTCTGCATTTAGGTTTTAAAATATTTCTTTTTCTGCTGTATATTTTTTCTTGAACTTTTTTCCCTTTTACTTTTTCACCCCAGAATTTTTCCAACTCCAGCTTCTTGGGGCACCTGCCTGGAGGCCCCTGCTCTCTTTATTCTACATTCAGACAGGAAGTGAGGAGTGAGGCTTTTGGGTATCTTATGCTCAGATTCTATGTGTGTGCGTGTGCGAGCTTGTGTATGCGTGTGTGTGTGTGTGTGTGTGTGTGTGTGTGTGTGCGCATGCGTGCCTGTACTGAGGAGAGGAGGGGTGGTAGGGGGGTTGCTTGTGAGGGATAGGGTGCTGCCTCATGTCTAGTGCTGAGAGGTAGAATCTGAAACAGACCCTACTGGGTTTTAATAACCCCTCGCTAAGCTCATAATTTGAGGACCAAGTTATAGAATTGGAATTAAGAACAAGCCACTGCCGTGCAGTGTGGGAGGCAGCGTGATGTAATGTATGCCGCAGTGGATGTGCTGCCAAATGAGTGCTCAGTTCCTATGTAAGAGTGTTTTGAAACACTGAAGTATATAGGCTCACTTCTACAACATGGTTGGCCACAGGAGTGGACAGACCTCTTGGGTGCTGCACATTTCTCAGTGCAGTTGACTTCAGCAGCAAGAGAACTCTTGCTTTCTGGCAAGCCATTCACACAGCTCAACCCTCAGTGATTTCAGATTCACAGCATCACTGACGTGAAGTGACTGGTAGAAACTGAGCTTCAATGCAATTCTGCCCTCCTCTCTCCCTTCCTCTACACTGAAGTAGGACTTATGATGTTAAAGGGCTTGGCTTTACTATAACTTTCTCTTTTATATGCACAAATGTATGAATGCATGTATGGTTAGTCTGATGCATTTGACCACAAGCCGCAGAATCCTGCATTTATAGTACCCAAAGAAAAACTGCAGTTGCCGACTCTGGGGCCTTCTGATTGCTTCTCCCCTATTACATTGCATCACAATCACTTAGCAGACACGGTCATCCAGACTAACAAATAGGCACAGCCCAACACGGGACAAAAATAGGAACAGTATCATTTGAACAACCCCATTTCCAAAAAAGTTGAAGCAATATGAAAAATGCAAATACAAGAAAGAAAGTGATTTGTAAATCACCCTAGATGTGAATAAAATTTAAAACAGAGCAAAGACAAGATATTAAGTTTTTTTGGAGAAAAACACTCACTCCAAAATGTACATCTGCCATACATTTCAGAAAAGTTGGTGCAGGGGTGTGTGGACCGACAAATGACATCACCTTTTTTCATCATTCTTTCTTGATGTATGTCCTCAGCTGCTCAGACATCTGCGGTTTTCTGTTGTATTTTGCACTTCATAAAACACTGCATATTTCCAATGGGAGGCAGGTCTGGACTACAGCTAGGCCGGTCTAGCAGCCGCAGTCTCCATTTTGAGAGCCACACAGTTGTGATGTGTAGCACATGGCTTGCTATTATTTTGTTGAGATACAAGTAGGGACATCACTGAAAAGACATCATCAAGGAGGCAGCTTATGTTGCTCAAAAATGCATACGTCCTTCAGCATCAATGGTACTTGTGCGCAAGTACAAGTTACCCATGCTATGGACATAAATGCACCCTCATACCATGAGAGATGTTGGCTTCCGACCCAATGTTAATAACAACTGGAGACCACACATTTCCACCCAGCATCAGTCTATTTCATGTGAACTCAAGCCCAAAGAAGACAGCAGTATTTCTGAACACTCTCTTGTACCACTTTCAATTTCATACTGGTCAAAGATGATTTACAAATCACTGATTTCTTTTTTCACTTGCATTTTCCATACTGACCCAGTCTTTTTCTTTTTTGAAATGGGGTTGCACATCACCTAGTAGCCTCTCAACAATTTAAACATTTCTATGACATAAAGATACTCCAGCATGGTATAAATTTGAGATTTCTCACATTACGTTACAAAGTTTAAAGAGTGCTGTTCACAATCAGCACCAAATTTCAGTAACATCAAATGCTGCGCAAAGATTTCAGCTCTCAAATCTCCCTGCAATCTATCAAGGGAATGATAAATCATAAAGAATATGTACTGAATGTGAAAACATCTATAGTTGGCTCATAACGGGTCATATATAAGTTTTGCAACATACTTGGTTTCTAGGAGGGGACCAGAGGAATTCCAAGTTTGAATGCCTGGGTTAGGTGGTTCAGTGATGAACAATCTATACAGTCTGTTGCAGCGTGACAAGTAGGCAGGCAGTGTAGGGATATTCCGGCGCTTCGTACTTGATGTGCTAAATTCCAGTGAAAGTACTCATCTGTTCTAGGCCCTGCTGTCACAACTACTGTGCTTCACAGAGCAGGTTATTGTTTGGAAAAGGGGTCTGCATTATGCTCAGCTAAGAGGCACTGAACTGCTAGTGCCGCAGCGGCTCTAGGATTGATTAACTGTACTGCCCATCTTGGCGTCAAGGTCGGTTCACAAAAAAGGAGGGCAAACATGGAGTTGTCCCCAGAAGTGGTGATAACTGTGTGAAGGTATCCTCAGCATGCAGGAATTACATCTGGTGGTGATTTTCTTTGGGCCTTAGGAGTGCACCTTTTCATAGGTGTGAGATCTGATCAGAATGTCACCATACCAACAAGGTAGCAAAATGCAACCTTGTACTTGGAAGAACTGAACACAATCACGTTGTATTACATGGAAGATGGATAAAAGGATAATGTCTCATAGCTCTAAATGAAGGATTTGACGGCAAAACACAATATAAGCAATTTTGGAGCAATGAGACATTATCCTTTTTTCCATCATCCATGTAATACAACGTAATTGTGTTCGGTTCTTCCAAATATAAGGTTGCATTTTGCTACATGGAAGATGGATAAAAGGATAATGTCTCATTGCTCTAAATGAAGGGTTTGACGGCAAAACGCAATATAAGCAATTTTGGAGAATACGCACAGACTGGTATCGTCTGCTTTAACCTAGCACAAAATTACCCTTAATACAATTATTTGCCTGAAAACACAATGGAACCCATTGTCTGCCCAGCCAGATTTTGTTATGTTTTTGCAAAATGCAATAAACAATCTGGTTGTTTCATTGGAAAACGTGGTAGCCAATGACATACCTGTAAACTCTCACGCATGCTTTTTAGTGGCATATCATGTTTTCACGCCAAGGATTATCGATCTCACACAAAATAACAAAAATGAGGATTGAAAAATTTTATTTGGCAAACAAAATCATATTTTATTTCTGAGTCCCCCCTTTTTTTTATTAAACCTATGCTGCACGGAGAGTGGTTATTCATTGGTACACGGATCAGTCATTATTCAATCAACCCTTATTTAAGAGATTACATTACATTTATTTGGCAGACGCTTTTATCCAAAGCAACTTACAGTAAGTGCATACAGTAAGGTCACTGACACTGTAGCCCAACAGACTGGACGAGGTACAATTCATATCTAGCATTAGTCACCTGAAGTCATGAACATGTAGAGCAAAGACTATAAAGAAGGCAGTAACACACAGGAAAAGAAACAAAGCAAATAGAGACAAACAGTAAAGGTTTTTTTTTAAAGTAAATAAAAGCAGGGGAGGGGGGTGATCAGGTCAGAAACTGTCTAAACAAGTGAGCCTTAAGGTTACGGCGGAAGAGCAACAGGGATGGAGCAGTTCGTAGGGAGGTGGGAAGGTCATTCCACTGCTGGGGAGCAAGATGGGAGAAGCTGAGTGATCTGGTAGAACGACCAGCTTTCTGATACCGATTCTCATATGGAATTGAAGTCCTTTGTGTATAGAAGTTTTTCAACTTCACGTGCATAGCGCCAGATTTCACCAAGAGAAGCAGCGAAAGTGGCAACGATTCTCGAGTGGACTTCTCAAGCTTTTCTTTTCTCAGGTATTGGAAGTTATGTGAATAAAGCTGCTTGTTCGAAGTTGTTTAAAATGTTGGCGCAAGAAACAAAAACCTTGGTTTTAAAGGTCAAAAGTAACTGTTGCTTTAACTCTAGGCATGTATACATATTGTTTTATCTACCAAAAATCAATTGTTTCATAATTTGAGTTTGTTTCAGACAGCCTAGGAGTAGACTTTGCCAGCGAATGCAGATTAGCTTAGGCTTTTATGGTTTATTTCATAATGTGTTTGTAATTGGAGTCATAAGTAATCTCAGCCTTACTTCGACAATACTTGGGCATGTGTATATATACATATTGTTATGTATAGATGAACGATTGCTGGATAATTTGAGTTTTCTATAGATTAGCTCATTAAAAGTTGGCCTAGCCTGAGACAACCAAAACCAAGTAAGCAGTGTTCATCAGTTTGAAGCAACCGCCTCCATCCAAAAATAAATAAATAAACAAATAAAAATAATAACTATAATAATTATAATAATAACAGTCCACTCAACCCAAATTCATGGAAATTTGTGGAAAATTATGATTTTTGATGCTTTCATCATTGCACGCCAGTGTGTAAAATAACTCTCAATAAGTCTCATTTTGATAAAAATAGGTCTAACCATATTGCATTAAACAAAAAACAAGAGGCCCATGGGCCTTAACGGTCACCTGAGTTGTATAAAAACAGATGTTATTGATGTCAATGAACCAAGTATACCCAAAAGTATCATTTTCCTATATAAAGTATAGTAAATTTCACCCCCTCCCCAGGGGCAAACATGGAGGCTGGGGGCCATGAAATTAACAATTTTGATAAAACACCTCAGGACCCTTCCATCTATGAAGAGTATTGGTTTCCAGCCTATCTCGGTCTGGAGAAGAAGATTGTTGAAATTTTTGGCAATATGACCCCATTTGGGCCCCACCCCTCAGCCCCTGGGGAAGAGACAGGGTGAAAAATCTCATAGTATCAAACTGTCATCTCATGGTTATAATGCCAATCAAGTTTGAATGATTTCCAGTAGAAAATGAACAAAATACACCCAAAAGTATAATTTTTCTATATAAACTATAGTAAATTTCACCCCCTCCCCAGGGGCAAACATGGAGCTCGAGGGTCATGAAGTTCACAATTTTGATAAAGCACCTCAAGAGCCTTCCATCTATGAAGAGTATCATTTTCCAGCATATCTGGGTCTGGAGAAGAAGATTTTTTAAATTTCAGTGAATTTGACCACTTTTAGCCCCGTCCCTCAGAGCCCCAGGGGGTGGGCACCATATAATTTTCCTGCATATTTGACCAAGGGAGGTTCTGGCAAAATTGTATTGAAATCGGAACAGCGGTTTCTGAGAAGAAGTGGAAAATGTATTGGCCAGTTTTAGCCCCGCCCCTCAGAGCCCCTGGGGGTGGGCAGCATAGAATTCACAATTTTGGTGCATATTTGACCAAGGAAGGTTCCTGCAAAATTTTATTGAAATTGGATCAGCAGTTTCTGAGCAGAAGTCGAAAATGCATTGACCATTTTTAGCCCCGTCCCTCAGAGCCCCAGGGGGTGGGCACCATATAATTTTGGTGCATATTCGACCAAGGAAGGTTCCTACAAAATTTTATTGAAATCGGATCAGCGGCTTCTGAGAAGAAGTGGAAAATGTATTGATCACTTTTAGCCCCGCCCCTCAGAGCCCCTGGGGGTGGGCACCATATAATTCATAATTTTGGTGCATATTTGACCAAGGGAGGTTCCTGCAAAATTTCATTGAAATCAGATCAGCAGTTTCTAAGAAGAAGTCAAAAATGTATTGACCACTTTTAGCCCCGCCCCCCAGAGCCCCTGGGGGTGGGCACCATATAATTCACAGTTTTGGTGCATATTTGACCAAGGAAGGTTCCTGCAAAATTTTATTGAAATCGGATCAGCCGTTTCCGAGAAGAAGTTGAAAATGTATTGACCAGTTTTAGCCCCGCCCCTCAGAGCCCCTGGGGGTGGGCATCATATAATTCACAATTTTGGTACATATTATACCAAGGAAAGTTCCTGCAAAATTTTATTGAAATCGGATGTGCTTTTTTTTGAGAAGAAGTCGAAAATGTAAATTGTTTATGAACGCACGACGGACAACAGACGACAGACGACAACGGACAAAAGGCGATTAGAATAGGTCACTTTGAGATCGTCTCAGGCGACCTAAAAAAAAAAAAGAGAATCATTCACTGTAGTAAAAAGTGAAAAATTATTAGGATAACATTTTCATTACAATGTCCTCTGAATTAACTGTGACACAAAGAGTGCATCCAGTTCTATGGAGAAATTACATTGTTTTGAAATCAAATTTCATTGTCTTCCTCAAAACAACCTTATTGGATATATCTCACTTTGTTGTGTAAATGGTAGCATACAGTGATGATTATACACCACCACATTCGTCTGAAAGGGGTCCTAATATATTACTTCTCTATATTTTTTTGGTGAAAATGTATTGAAAAATACTATTGAAGGCAATGAAAACAAATAGATAATTCCCACAAAAATATTGAGGTAAAAAATATGGGCAATAAACAAAAACACTGAATACATCAATTTTTTATCACTATTGAAAGGTGTCAAATTATTTTATCGAATCTTGCATAGCCTGAATGCATGTTTGAAGACTCGTTCCATGATTATTGATACTATAATTAGTTTAAACTGGTTTGAGGCAACATTATTCTGCAAAATTGCCTCTGATGGTCAGCTGTTCCAGCATATAAGGTGTTATGGCCCCAATTTGTTATGGTGTCAATTTGTTATGGCGTCACGGACAGCAAGGGATGACAGACAAAATTCTTAAACTTCAACAGATTTAATTAAACAAACAGAACTAATCTACACTCTACCCTACTGACCAAGATTGAAATAAAATAAAAAAATAGTTACAGTCCCTTGGTAATTGAGATGGGCTGCTATGTTGCGATGTCCTGGGACAGGAAAATGCTCCAACACAGGCAAAAATCCACAAAAAGCTTCACAGGTCTTGAAAAGAGTGACAGGTCTGGTCAAATGTATCCTTCCACAATTTCTCCTTGCAATTTCTCCAACTACTCTTCCACTCTCTCAATTTTTCTCCTTATATACTCTTGTCCAGCCCCGTCTGAGGCATGCCCAGGACATGCCCAAAACCTAGTTCCAGACTTGGCTTAACAAAAAAAATGTCAATACTGCCATCTAATAGCTTTTGCCACATCACACCTCCATTCCAAAAGGGAAAAATGTTGACTCATAAAGGCAAAATTTTTCTTTTCAATACAAAAATGGTTAAGTAGACACTTGTATATATATACATATAATACAATATTCGAATAAACACATGTGATATATATACACATACTCAAACACGGGATAAGCAATCGGCAATTACATTGTCAGCACCCTTTACATGCTTAATTTCCAAGTCAAACTCTTGTAAAATCAAACTCCAATTCAACAATCTCCGATTCTTGTTTTTCATCTTACTCAAAAACATTAACGGATTGTGGTCAGTATATACAATCATTGGCTTTTGCCATGTACAAACATAAACCTCAAAGTGTTGTAAGGATAGAACCAGAGCCAACAGCTCCTTCTCAATTGTGGAATAGTTCTTTTGGTGGCAATTGAACTTCCTGGAGAAGTATGCCACGGGATGCTCAATGTCATCAGAGTCACTTCTCTGTAGGAGCACAGATCCACAAGCTTGGTCGCTAGCATCGACCGCCATGGAGAACGGTTTGTTGAAGTCAGGAGATTTGCGCACGGGGAAGTGACATAGCAGGGACTTCAGGCGATCGAAGGCTCTTTCGCATGCTTCATCCCAAGTGAACTTTACGCCTTTCTTCAGTTGGTTGGTGAGACTGAGAGCAACCTCAGCAAAGTTCTTGCAGAACTTGCGGTAGTACCCGATCATTCCAAGGAAGCGGCGCAAAGCTTTTTTGTTGTCAGGAACTGGAAAGTCCATGATGGCTTGGACTTTAGCATTTATGGGTGCCACCTTACCCTGGCCTATGACATAGCCAAGATACGTGACAGTAGCACAACCAAAGTGACTCTTGTTCAGGTTAACAGTCAGGTTAGCCTGGGTCAAGCGCTGGAACAACGTCTCTACATCTTTCAGATGTTCTTCCCAGGAGTCACTCCATGTGATCAGGTCGTCGATGTACGCACCCGTGTGTGGCAATCCGGCGATTGTAGACTGTATCATCCTTTGGAACGTGGCTGGGGCATTTTTCATGCCAAAGGGTAGGACTTCATTCTGGTATAACCCAGATGGTGTGGCAAAAGCAGAGATGCTCTTGGCCCTCTCAGTTAAAGGCACACACCAATAACCCTTCAATAAATCAATCTTGGTCAGAAACTTTGCTTGCCCTACTCTATCGATACAATCATCAATCCTAGGTATTGGAAACACATCAGTTCTAGTTACAGCATTGACTTTTATGATAATCTGTACAGAATCTAGTACTTCCATCAGGTTTTGGAACTAGAACAAAGGGTGAACTCCAATCTGAGTTAGAGGGTCTGATAATATCATATTCTAACATGTACTCAACCTCTTTCTCAGCAATCTTTCCCTTTTCAGGATTCATCCGGTACGGATGCTGTTTTATTGGTTTGGCATCACCAACATCTACATCATGAGAGGCTATAGAAACTCTCTTTGGAACATCAGGAAATAGATCTTTATATTTCTGGATCAACCTCTCAAACTGATCTTTCTGTGAGGGTTCTAAGTGCTGGAGTTTTACATCAAGATTTCGCAACACTTCAGAATTTGACAATTTACATGAAAGAACTTCAGCTTTAATTCTAGGTTCATCATCTTGAAACTCCTCCTCATCTTCACAAGTCTCGGCCATAGGAGGATCTGAAGTGACAGCTGCAACCCTAGCATTCCTATCATGATAAGGCTTTAGCATGTTAATGTGACACAACTGTTTTGGCTTTCTCCTATCTGGAGTCTTCACAATGTAATTGAGATCATTGAGTTTCGTCAGAATTTCATAAGGACCATGAAATCTAGCCTGCAATGGATTGGACTGCAAGGGAAACAACACAAGGACCTTGTCTCCTGGTTTAAACTCACGGCTTCTAGCCTTATGATCAGACCAAGTTTTCATTTTTCCCTGACTTGATTTCAAGTTCTCTTTGGCTAGGTCACAAGCTGCACGCAGTCTTTCCTTGAACTTGCTAACATAGTCTAACAGACTGATATGCGGCTCTTTCTCTTGCTATTGTTCACTCAACAATAGCAAAGGTCCTCTCACTTCATGGCTAAACACTAGCTCAAACGGACTGAATCCAGTAGACTCCTGCACTGCTTCTCTAGCTGCAAACAACAGCAAATGAACACCTTCATCCCAGTCTTTCTCATGGTCATAACAATAAGTCCTCATCATTGTCTTGAGAGTGGAATGAAACCGCTCTAAGGCACCCTGACTCTCTGGATGATAGGCACTGGAAAGAATCTGCTTCGCACCTAGTTCATGCACAACCTGCTGAAACAATCCGGAAGTGAAATTGCTACCTTGATCTGACTGAATTTCCCTGGGAAGGCCAAACAATGTGAAGAACTTTATCAAAGCCTTTGAGATTGCAGTTGCCTTGATGTTGCGTGAGAGGTATGGCTTCAGGAATCTGGTAGATGCACACATGATTGTCAACAAGTACTGATTTCCAGATCTAGTCTTGGGTAATGGACCAACACAATCAATGATGACCTTGGAGAAGGGCTCCCCAAATGCTGGGATAGGCTGCAATGGGGCTACAGGTGGGTCTAACTGGTGTTTTCCAACTACCTGACAAGTGTGACAGGTTTTGCAAAAGTTGGAAACATCTTTCCAAAGTCCAGGCCAGAAGAAGCGTTTCATGATCTTGTCAACAGTCTTGTTAACACCAAGATGACCTCCTAAAGGCAAACTATGAGCCATTGTTAAGATCTCATTCCTGTAGATCTTCGGAACAACAATTTGCTTGACCACTGCCCAATCTGCATTGGCAGGGATATCAGGAGGGCGCCACTTCCGCATCAACACTCCATCCTTGAGATAATACCCAACTGGAACTGCGTCTATTTCTTCATCAGGAAGGGCTCTCTTCTTTAGTACACAAATTTCAGGATCATTGGTTTGCTCCTGAATCAACCGCTTTCTGGACAGAGACAAGTCTCCAGACACATCAGAATCACCAGACCCATCTGGCTGGCTGAATAGAGAACTGATAAAAGTGTCTGATAAGTCCTCAAACGGAGAAACCATAGTAGGCTGAACAGATTCATGAGGCGAACCACCTGAGTCATGACTATTCAAGGTGCTGGACGGCACCACATCATCTTCTTCTTGAGCCTTCTTGGCCATAGCATGAGTCACTGCACAGGAAGGATACAGAGATGGGTCTTCATCGCCATCTTCAGTGCTCGGCTGTGAAGTAAGATGAACAGGGGGAACTACATTGCCCCCAGCCAGGTCATTGCCTAGCAACAGAGAAACACCCTTGATAGGTAGACTTGACATAAGTCCCACCTTTACCTGTCCTGTAACTAAATCTGACTTCAAGAATACAGAGCGCAGGGGTACAGATACAGTCCTCCCTTCAATACCTTGTAAAAGTATGAAATCCCCAGAAGCAGTCTCATCACGTAACTCCAAGGAGTCCATCAACAAAAGTGACTGAGAAGCTCCGGTATCCCTTAGGATATATATGGGGACAGGAGGAGAATGCTCATTCAGAGCCACAAATCCCTCTGACACAAATGGAAGAAATTCCTCCCTCACAAAGTCAGCAGTATCAGGCTTCTTAGCCTCACAAGGAGCAGGCAATTTAGCAGATCGGTCATCTACTACAGGGGTTTCTAACCTTGTCTTCACAAAGGCATTGGGTTTGGTATCCTTTTCTTGTTCTTTCTTAGCTTTAAGGAACCAACAGTTAGTTGTAACATGACCAGATTTCTTGCAATAATTGCAAACTAGACCACTTTTGTCACTGTCAGCTTTCACACTTTGTTCAGACCTTTTACTGGATTTCTGAGCACCATCACCAGATTTGTCTTTGTCTTTGGGTGAGGAATCTTGGGTATCACCGTTACCTTTCTTCTGAAATTGGGACCATCTATTGTTACTGCTAGACTGAAATTTGGACTTATGAGTGAGAACATATTCGTCTGCAAACTTGGCAGCTGATTGCAAATTCAGTGCTTGCTTTTCATTAAGGTCGGTCTTAATATCATCCTTGACACAGTTCTTGAATTCTTCAACTAACACCATCTCTTTTAGTGAGTTGAAATCATCCTTGACCTCCATAGAAGTACACCAGTGCTCAAAGCAAACCTTCTTCTCGTTACCAAATTCCACATAAGTCTGATTGTCAGATTTCTTCAGACCTCTGAATTTCTGTCGGTAAGCCTCTGGAACCAACTCAGAAGCTGTCAAAATAACCTTTTTGACAACCTCATAATCAGAGGAATCATCTGCAGACAAAGCCGAATAGGCTTGTTGAGCTTTACCCTTGAGGACAGTTTGCAACATCAGAGGCCAGTGTTCCTTTGGCCACTGACAACTCTTAGCTACCTTCTCGAAGCACTGGAAATACTTATCAACCTCCTTCTCTGAGAATGGAGGCACCAGCTTTACCTCCTGGCTAGCCCGAAATTTGTTTTCACCTTGAATTTTGATTTTTAGTAGCTCCATTTGGAGCCGTTCTTCTCTATCTAATTTTTTCTAAATCGAAATCTCTCTGTCTCTGTCTCTCTTTCTGCTCTTTCCTCTTTCTCTCTCTCAAATTCTCTTTGTTTTCTTTTTTTCCTCCCTTTTTTTTTTTCTCTTTCTCTCTCTCAAACTCTCGTTGTTTTTCTTTTTCTTCCCTTTCAATCTCTAGCATTTTTAATTTAAGTTCAAATTCTACATGTGGATTTTCCACCGGAAACTGTTCCAGATCTCCTGGTGCAAACACATTTTCATCAATGTAATATTCAACAGTCTCTCTAGCCAGTCTTGCTTTTCGCATGGCTGGTTTTACATCTGTCAGCTATAACTGTCTGCATATTTCTAGCAGTTCTGTCTTTTTAAAAGACTTCAAAACCTCTATGGTTGGTGATGCCAAGAAATCATCCATTGCTGTTGATCTGCCAATATATATCTAGGAAAATTCAAAAAAACCATTTGAAATTTTAGATCTTCAATAAATGACTCGCACAATGGTCTACCCCAGACCCGAGCCCCCAATTTGTTATACAATTTGTTATGCTATACAGCAAGGGATGACAGACAAAATTCTTAAACTTCTGTCTTTAATAAAACAAACAGAACTAATCTAAACTCTACCCTACTGACCAAGATTGAAATAAAATAAAAAATAGTTACATCCATTGGTGTTGAGATGGGCTGCTATGTATATATCTACAGGAAAATTCCAAAAAAAAATTTGAAATTTTACAGGTTTGAAAAAACAGGTCTGGTCAAATGTATCCTTCCCCAACCCTCCCCCAATTTCTCCAACTACTCTTCCACTCTCTCAATTTTTCTCCTTATATACTCTTGTCCAGCCCCCTCTGAGGCATGCCCAGGACATGCCCAAAACCTAGTTCCAGACTTGGCTTAACAAAAAAGAAATGTCAATACTGCCATCTAATGGCTTTTTTCCACATCACAAAGGTGACATGAACTTTGAGCAGTGTCACATTATTAAACATGTGACACGAAAGAAGGAGCTGTCTGAGATTGTTCGTAGCCACATTGTCACCTTACATAATACTGAAGACGTGAAATGTTGCCATGGCACTGTAAGAAACACCACCAAGCATTCCCTATGCCTAGGTCCCACTGGGGAAAAATCATCGGCGATGTGGAAATAGACAAATTTTCTCCCGATGGCTCCCAATGTTTTTGCCAAAAAAACGGAGTAGTCGCATTAGACATTGCACTTATTAGGCATCGGGGGTGGTCCGGTGAACGTTCACTGATGCTTCGGCTATGGTCACAAAGCTTCTGGGAATGTCCCCCGAACAATGCCCGTGAAACATCGGGGATGGGATTCCCCCGATGATGTTTCAAATTCGGGGAAGCTCTGGGGCACCTTCGCAGATTATCGAATAATAAAACACAGACGGCGCTAATTTTTCCTGCTGCTCCGTGAATGCGACCCGCGTCTTTACCTGACAGAAGGACGTACGTCGAAAGTCGCAGGTTAGTGTTTCAGAAAAATGCTTGAAAGAGTAACTTTCTTTGTATTTAGGAGATTTCGATTCACATCAAGTGTAATCAATACATACCTGAGATTTTCTGGATTATGAGACAGGAAGACATTAGCCACTGTGTCATGACACACCCATGTAAAGATTGCACTAGAACATTTTAAAATGTCAGGACAGTGGCGAAGGGTTGATACACCCAAGTTGTTACAGTAAGAACTTGCCCCAAAACCTGAAACAACTTGGGCAAGATCAAATTTCCTCACTGAATGACTTTCTACCTTTTTGTATTTCAGAAAGATGCCTTGAAATTACAAACGAATAACAAAACGTGGCAATGCCATTAGAGAATGACTCAAGAAGTTCCTTACTGTGGCTTCGTGGGATAATATTAGTAAGGCATCCCCCTTAACTTGCCTACTTAAGTGGGAAACACGTCTCATAAGCAAATTCTTAGTGTAACAACACGCCCCACAACCTGCAACAAACAATCTCTCCTGTAACAAACAACCCCATATATGGGGTAGTTTGTTACAGGTGACAGGGGTCTATTTTTTCCTCACCAGTATTACGCATGCACAGAATATAGGGGTTGCTGCAGATCAGTTATGTAGTCTAATAAACTTTCTATCTTGACAGTGCATATTGACAACAAACACCTGATAATATCAATTCTACAGCTGTTAAAAGAAAAAGTGTAACAACTAGACCCAGTCACCCCTAAATAATGTTATGATTTGAGCAAACGGAAGTGCCTCTTTTTTTGTTGGTACAATACAAGTTATTTACTTTCTCATGGTTTTGTTGACGAGTTTTTCCGTAAAATGCTGTGGTGGAGCTGAACACAACTAATTTATTTTGGTCTAACAGACGACCTGGCGCCTGGACAAAACATTGATAAAATAACTGCTTGGCTACGCTATAATATATGCACATTTTGGGCTCAGCATCATTCTCTCTCTCGCATGTACTTATATGAAATGTACTTATAGTGCGAGCAAATGCAAAATCCAGCCAATCAGAGCCATGGGAAGAATGCACCTTTCAACTGTCGCCGAAATTTCGGCGAATATTCAGGGATGCAACCCCGACATCGAGAATGTGTCACCGAAAGGTCGCCGAACTTTCGCTGAAGATTCAAATATCCCCGAAGGTCCCCTGATACTTCGGCGAGACATCACCGATGCTTCGGGGATGCCTCGGGGAAAACAATATTTCGCCGAACCTTCGGGAAGCATCCCCGGAGCTTCCCCATGGCTCTGGAAAGCTCCGGCGAGGCCTCCCCGGCCCGTTTTCCTGACAAAATGTCGGGAACACATCGGGAAAAATTTCAATGCAAGCATTGAAATTTTTCGCAGTTCTCCCGATGCCTCCCGATGGTTCCAGGTGGCTCGCAACGCTGCCGAAGCTTCCCCGGGACATCGGGGAACCTGTTCCCGAGGCCTCCCAAGGTTCATCAATTTCCATCGGGAGTACATCGCCGAGGCAAAAAATGCCCAGTGGGACTGAGCCTTTAAGTGCAAACCCAGAGATATCAATGATCATGAAAATCACAAAGTAAATAGGGGTACCAATAATTCCGAAAGCTACATTTTCATAAAAATATTACCAGAAGTCTATTAATCCTAGAGGAGTGCAAGGACTCATTGTTGTAGACACCATTTGTCCGTTAATATCATATCACGTGAGTTTGGGCGCCTGTAGCGGTGAATCCGGAAACTGTCAGGGGAGGCAATCAATTGTTCGATTGTTCGAACCAAATCGCCACAGCTCTCCGTGAATGCAGTGCAGGCTGTCCACAAACCAGTCCAGCTATCAGGCACATGGAATCATGGGATTTTTTTTTCCTAAAGCAAACCAGCATAAATTTATCTCCCACAATTCAGCGTGTTTTATGTTAATGAAGCCATCGGGAATTACCGCCAATTAAATTATTTCTACGACAGTGGTCTTCTGTACACAAAGTGACGGATTTTGTGAATTTACAGCGCAGACCATGTGATCAGACGTCACATCGTGTGTTATCCTTGGCTGCGGGTCGCCACTGCCCTCTACCCAATCTAAGTTACTGTTGTTCACTTTGAGGAGTAACAGACTTCTAATATTACTGAATAAAAAACATGAAAAGAGAGCTGAAATAATGGCATAGTTTTCCGATACTGTATGCTTTATGTTTTTTATAGTGAACCAATAATTCTTGTGGTCACTTACAAAATATGGTATTATTCCATTTCTAATTTTCTTCCTTAGATGCCTCATTTACAGATGCAACAAACAAATTGTCTGAACCTACTCATGTCATGAGACAATGGTCAATATTTCGGGCAAGTATTCGGTTTAGTACTTTACCAAATAACTCTGGAAGATATGACTTACCATTCACTTTGAAGAAAAGGTCAAGTGAAGATAAGTTGAAATACTAGTTAATATTAGTGAAGCAACCAAATGCTGAAAAAAAGCATTCACATTTCACATTACCAAAATCTGGAAGGAACAGTAATATTTACTGTGCATGACAAAGTGTGGCCAGGAAAATAAAGTAAGAGTGAGAAGAATTATTTGATTTTTCATGTTCTTAGCATTTAAGGAAAACATTCACAGTTCAAATGGGAGCAGCAAGTAAAAAGTATACTCGTACCAATGGACACAAAAAGAACAAAATAGGGTGATACCATCAAGAACTGCGGTATACATTGAAGAACAATAGAACTAAGGAAAAATAAGAGTAAATGATGGGAGAGTAGGTTCAAATAAAAGCATCCAGTCTTCAAGATAAGCCAGTAATTTGGAATGTAAACCTGAAAACTTGAGTCATGTCTCTTCAGTCTGTTTCTTTAGGCTCTGTGTGCACTTTTTGTGAGCATGCGTGCCAGCCATTTAGCAACATGCATGCCTGGATAATCAATTGCATACGCATGAGGCCCCTGACTCTGGAATCAGCTCTTGCATTCTGGTTTGTTCAAAAGCCAATGTTCGTGAAATCTGCCATCAATGTGAGAGCAGCATGGAAACATTGGTGAACCCCCTCATCCATGAGTATGAGTGGGTGGATGTGGGGTATTGGCATAAGAGGGCTGTCAGTCAGTTTGGAGGGCAAATTTGATCCAGGGAACCACAGGTAGGCAGCTGGACCCTGTGGGTTGAATGAATAAAGCCTCTGTCTCCTTGTCTTGAGACAAATGTCCACAGACAACTGCCTTGCGGTTTCCTGCCTCCTCTATAACACCAAGTCTTTCCCATATGAAAAATAAATAATTACCAAAAAAAGGAATAAATTAAAAATAGGAAACACCTTCTGTTCAATTAGCTTTCCAAGATCCTCTGATAGCTACTGTACATAACAACGCCTTTGGGATAAGGGCAATTCGAAGACATTGAATTTAAAGCTGAGCTCATTGATATGAATGTGAACAAATCTCACAATGTATTTGTAGTCCCAATCAGATCAATACTCTTCTTTGCCCCCACAGAGTAAACAGAGTTAAACATCACTTCCAACATGAACAGTGTAAGGAGTGTTTATAGTAAAAGTAATAAAGGGCACTGAGGAATTTAATTTTTGAATGCATGAAATGTATTATCATGCTTTAGCAAAGATTTCCCCATGTTTGCTTGTATCCAAGATACAACAGAAGTCCAATTGGCTATTTCCTCCATCCAAGTACTTCTTGCATCTCCTATGGCTTATATTCCTTGACCTGAAAGGACAACATTGGTATATCTAGTAAGCTCTACTTGTTCAGCTGCCTTTTTGAAACTAAATTCACACAGCCTTAAGGCTAAAGTGGAAATGATTGAAATGATTAATTTCTGAGGGCTGAGCCTGGCTGTTTGTCATTTTGTGAATTTTATAATAAGATGTTTCATTTCCTGGCTCACATTGTTTATTTCTCACATCCGATGATTAATTTATGGATTGGTTCAGTATGTTGGACAGTACATCTTGTTTATTTTTTGGGATTTCAATATCATCATGACATACAGTGAACACAGCGATATTTTGATCTTTAGCAAACACATTCATGAATATGCTCAAATAATATTTCTATTCAAAGTTTGATTAAAATTCAAAAAAACATAACTGAAGAAATTGAGGAAATCATTATTAGCCTAAAATGCCATGTATGATCATGTCTATCATTCCTGTTGCACATCAAACAGTTGTAAGGAAAAAGATTGGAAGCTTTTTTCTGGTTGTATGTGGTGGAGAATTTCATTCAAAGGTTATCAACTAAAAAAAATTCATATGCATAAATGTTAAAACCTGCATTTCACTTCAGTGAGACTCTGGCAGATGTTGACATAGCAAAAATAATGTGGCAAAAACAAAAATTTATGGACAATACCATGAATTATGAGTCCCAAATAAGTACCACCTCTGGCAAGGATAACAGCATGGAGTCTTTTCCTGTACTGATTGATGAGGTTAAAGCACACAGTTGGGGGTATTTCGGACCTTCCCACAATGAAGATCATTTCAAGATCAGTCACATTCTTAGGTTCACACTAATGAACAGCCTTCTTCAGTTCATGCTACTGACTTTTAATTGGATTTGAGGTCTGCTGACTGAGATGGCCATTGCAGAACATTGATTTTGTGGTCCCAGAACCATATTGAGGTGTGCTTTCAGTGATTGTTTTGCTGTAAATTTCACCAGAGCCAAGTCTCAGCCTTCTGGCAGAGACAACCAGATTGTCAGCCAAAATGGTCTGATACGTGGTGGAATCTATCAAGCCATTTATTTGTACCAGTGCCCCAGGAGCCCCAAGAATTTCATCCCCAAAAACCTCACTGATCAATCATCATATTCCATCGTGTGATGTGCCGTGCCATGTATGCATCTCCGTTTTGATGCAAAACATACCAATCTGGTGACCAAAAAAAAAAAAAAGGTAAATTTAAATGTTCATCTGACCTCAGCAGTTTCATCCAGTCGTAATTTAAATGACCGTTAGCAAGTCGCAAAAACACTTGCATCTGTGTCTTAGGGTCAAAAAAGGCCATCTTCTTGCGACCCTGTGGTTATGAGTTTGCATCTTTGGTCGTTTTTTAAATTTGTTGAAACACAAGATGCCACTAAGGCCTGAAATTCTTTCACGATGACTTTAGGCCATTGTTTTTTTCTTCAGTACATCCTCACAGCGAAGACCCATGTAGTTTAACTCTTTCCTACCATCTGATATGACCGATAAAACTATTTTTCATACCATCCATAAGATCGTTTCAACCTTTCTTCAATTACTGTAAGTCACAGCAGTGCTGCGCTTTAAAGAACAAACATTATGCTTTCATTTGAAGTTAACCTTAATGGTTTTTAGGATATGGCTTTGGTTAAGGTCAGGGCTCAGAGTTAGGGTAAGGCAATCATGGTTTTTAAAGACAGTCGAGGCTTTTAAAAACAGTTGTCGCTGGCAGTTCCAAATATTAAATTATTAAATATTAAATTTGATTGTAAGTCTAAAATTGTGTAGAGCCAAATAAAAATAAAATAAAATAAAATAAAATAAAACAAGCTCACATGTTCATGCTTCTGACAACTGTTAATAACTGATGTTAATGACTACTGAAGTTCATCGTTGACAGGAATAAAAAGAATAAAGCTCAGAGAATACTTGATTGCTATACATTTTTAAAGATGCATCCACTGTTGAGAATGTGGGTAAAATAAGCCTTACTCCAAGACTGATCAGTTGAGTGTGGAGGTCCCAAGCCTGGCCTCACACTGGTCAGCAGAAATAACTACAAATTTAGGAAACCCCCCCACCCTGACTTCTCATGTAATCTGGAAAGGAAGTCAGACACTTACAGCTGGACCCACTCCAGTTTCCAGTCCTGTGGCAGGAAATACTCCCACAGACAGTCCCACCCATCCTCAGAGTATATGCGCCTGTGTGTGAATGAGTGTGTGTGTGTGTGTGTGTGTGTGTGTGTGTATCCTCCTGCTCAAGATTTGAATTTCTCTCCCCTTTATCTGAACAAAGTTCAGCTCCTTGGCACCATGTAGACTGTTAATAAAGACCTTACAGCATGTGTATGAGACCAATGGTCTTATTTGACTGAGCAGGACTGCTGCCACGGCCGGCATTGTAAGTGGTTCACAAGGAGCAATCATTAATGGAATTGTGCAAGCAGTCCAACTATACCTACTGCCACAATCCGCGAGCAGCATAACCATTTTTTAACATTCACAGCCTTTTATGCCATTATCCCTGCTGCTTGTAATTATTATGCGCCAGTTCCATTACCGGTAATTCTATTAAAAACTGCCATTATAAGTGCGTTCCTATTGTGAAATTCTTCCACGTGTCAAGCCGATGGCAAGTTTCACCACCACCCTACTATCGCGGTGGCATTTTGTGATGCCTGCCATTTTTAAGTTTACTGCTGTACACCGTTATTCATAGTAAATGTCCTAGCTACGTTGTCCACAAGCTACACTGTGTGAATAGGGGCTACGCTGCCCCTTGCCCATGCCACTTGGCCTATGCTAACCAACTGGGCTGTGTGAATCAGGAAAAAGGATGCAGATTTATGCCTGAGCGATGGTGGTTCCTGTATTTTTGATGAGAAGCTTGTTTGCATGTGCACGCTTTCTTCTTCCTCGCTTTCTCCTTCTCAGCCTCCCTCCCTCCCTTTCTCCCACCCCCCGCACCCTCGCTTTTTTAACGGCCTCACTTTAATATGTATGCAAATGCAGCGTCTTCCATCCCTTAATTGTCTGGCTTCCAGCAGTCAGTCGGCGTGAACAGTGTTTGTATTTACTGAGCTTCAGTCCTCAGCAGTTTCTGGTTTCTCTGGCATGCCCAGTTCTGGGGCTGCTAGAGAGAGAACCAGGGTAGACTGCTGCCCTTCAGGAGGCCACAGAGATAACCAAAGACGAATGGAGCTGATAATTGCTTACATGCCTTAATAAGCTACCAAATAAGACATGTAATTAGATATCTTTCACTTGACCTTCCTGCCTATTCCACTGTACTTCAGCTTTTCCACACATCCACCATTTTCACCTAAAAAAATGTCTTGAAAAACAGTTTTTAGACAATGCTGGGTGACAACGATTTTTCTGACAGATGTCAATGGGGCACATTGATGCTGTATATGTTCAGTGTTAAGGCATCCATATTACATGAATTTGATCACCGACATTTAGATCATGACAGTCAATAAAACTTTTTCAAAGCAAACATTCCAGTGGGACATCTATCTACCTGGTGTCAAGGCAAACCTTCAGGAGAGAGGATTATCTACAACAAAGCGTATGCAAAAATATTCAAAAAGTATAAAGGCTCAGTAAGCAATTTTGCCATAATGTAAACTTTCTGAACATTTGAAAACAAAGCTGCAATGTGGTGCCTCTTAAATTAGGAGTAGGGGGCAAAGGAGGATGAACAGAGGTATGAAGAGGTGTGGCACACTCGTGGCAGTTCCATCAGACAGCTAGAACCACCCAGGCACCAAGCCCTAGCTTTGATCTATCTTCACGACAATGCAGTTGCTGCATTATCACAATTAGCTCTCAAAGTAGTATCTTTCTTTGGTTGGGGTCCCTAAAACAGCACAAATGAATCTGTGTTACTTTCTTTCAAATCTTGTGACCATTTATTAAATTACTCTGCATTTCTATGAAAAAAATAACATTTTTCATGATAAAATTTAAAAAATCTAATGCCGTCCTCAACATTGAAGGGTGTTGTTCATAACTCATCGTGAAGCAGTCACAATGCAGAAGCAGGTGAGACAATTGAGCAGTTTGAAAGCAAACATATAACAGCAGATTAATACAGACAAGACAAAGACATAAGTAACGGACTAATCACAAAAGCCATAGCAGAACATAATACCTGCAGCACCTGACAGAACATAAATTAGCTGCAGTTTGTCATAGCCAAATGGTGTCAATAGTCAAAAGTGTTTGAGCTCATGCGCTGGTGCCTGCAATGTTTGAATTAGGGGAGTCTCTGTGCATATGGGCCAGTGTCCGCACATGCCATTGTGTTGTTTGGACTAGCGGGAGGGTGTGTGTGTATTGCTTAGTGTCTACTCACCCCATTGAGATGTTCAGATTAAGGGCAGCAAGTGAATGTATGGGTAAATGTCTGTATTCTGCATTATGGTGTTTAGACAAAGGAGAGAACATGTGCAGTGGAATAGTGTCCACGCACCCCACTGTGTTGTTTGGACTAGCGACGGTGAGAATAGTGCAACCAATCCTGCACTTCTGAGATGTTGAAAGTGGAATCATCCTAAATAGCAGTATACTCTCCACCCTCTGAGTGACACAGTCAGGACACAGAGCATGTTCAATTAATTATTACTAACAATTAGGGCTGCACGATTCGCGAAATCACAATTATTTTAAGCGCAATAAAAGTCACTGCCACTATGAGGCAGACCGACGTGCTTGCTTATTACCTATTCTATGACACATAACTCATGCGGGCATTTGAAATGCTTCGAGGAAGAAAACTGCTTTGATGTCCGCTTATTACCATCGAGGTTGGACAGCCTCTATTGCCTTGGCATAATTAGTTTACCTTAAATCAATTCCCGTGTACTTTGCCTGACTTGCAATCAAGCCATTTATTCAGCCAAGTGACCAATCAAAACCAAAATGTGGCCAATTACGATTAAGAAGAGATAATGAGAAGCAGACAGACCTAACCAGGCTACCGTGTTAGATTGAAAGAATGTCAATAATCTGAATAAATAGCAGACCTCTGAATTCCACCTCTTGTAGAATTTTTACATATCATTTAAAAGATTTCTTAAAAATAAACCATTTTAAGATGGCCTTGGTTTTCAAGCGTTTCAAAATATACACAAAGTGGAAAAATTTAGTGAAGCATATCGAAATTGAAAGTGAGAGAAATTATTTTTGCATTGCACGCAATAGACAAATGCAGCGAACACTTGGCAAACACATTCAGGCAAACACAAATTTGGAGCATTTTTATTTGATAATTGAACAAGATTTGAAATAAAGTAATTAATAGCTGTTTATTTTGGTTGCTTTTGAGCGTCTAAATAGCCTAAAGTGAAGGTGGAAAACATTTTGTTTAAGCGTATCGAATGTGACGTGTAGAAATTGGTATTGCATTCGCACGCAACGCGGCCAAATGTAAAACTAGAAATAATCTCCCAAACACATTCAGGTAAATTACAGGCTGAACAAAGCAAAGTTAAGGTCTGCAAAATCAGCATCCTCTACCCAACAATTGCTCTCACCCCCTTCCCAATTACTTTGCTCAATTTGCAATCAGTTGATTCGCTCAATTAACGATTTAAATTGGTAGACAGTCTGATTTATTTGAATATGTTTTGTTTGTTACATTTTGAAATTTAAATGACCATGAAACATGACAGATTTCCTGAGCCTGTTTGCTAGATTATTTCTAGTTTAATATTCTGCCGCGCTGCGTGCAAATGCATTTACAATTTACATGTGACGTTCGATACGCTTAAACAAAATGTTTTCCACCTTCACTGTCGGCTATTTAGACGCTCAAAAGTCACCAGAATCAAGAGCTATGAATTACTTTACTTTAAATTAATCTTGTTCAATTATCAAATAAAAAATGCAACAAATTTGTGGCACAGATTCTCCTGAACTTGTTTGCCCAGTCTTCGCGGCATTTGGCAATTGAGTGCAATGTGAAAATATTATTTCTCTCACTTTCACGCTCGAGACGCTTCACAAAATGTTTTCCACTTCTTGTATGTTTTGAAACACTTAAAAACCAAGGCCATCTTAAAATTATTTTATTTTTAAGAAATTTTTTGAATGATATGTAAAAATTCTACGAGAGGTGGAATTCAGAGGTCTGCTATTTATTTAGATTATTAACATTCTTTCAATCTAACACGGTAGCCTGGTTAGGTCTGTCTGCTTCTCATTATCTCTTCTTAATCATTATAAGCCACATTTTGGTTTTGATTGGTCACTTGGCTGAATAAATGGCTCAATTGCAAGTTAGGCAAAGTACACGGGAATTGATTTAAGGTAAGCTAATTATGCCAAGGCAATGGAGGCTGTCCAACCTCGCTGGTAATTAGCTGACTTCAAACCACAGTTTTCTTCCCGGAAGCATTTCAAATGACTGCATTAGGTATGTGTCACAGAAAAGGTAATAAGCAAGCACGTCTGTCTGTCTCATAGTGGCAGTTACTTTTATTGCGCTTAAAATAATTGCGATTCGGTTAATCGTGCAGCCCTACTAACAATGCTATTTTGAAAAATCATTTCCAGTTGAAATTCACTGAAAGCTGCAATATAAAGTCATGACGAAGTAACAAAATAAATAAATAAATAAATAAATAAGGATTATACATGGAGGATTTCTCTAAGCTCTTCATTAATTAACAAATACAATGGCTGAAACAAATGTTCCTAAATACAGATGGTAAATGAACATTTAAACATATAAGGCATACAAAAAAAGTGCTTGCAACTTTCAAAGAATTTCAGGCTATTGTTATTTGCCCTCCTCACTCTGGTTGGAGTGATTGATGTTTACTTTCTATAGCTAGTAAATGGGATTCAAACTAATATTACTTGAAAACTAAATTTCCACCCAACCATGGCCAACTTAGTTGATTCACACTGCACAGCAAATAGCAAGTACACAAATTACACAGTGTCCTACTCTGATCCAGAGGTATATTTATGGTGCTGCATTCTCTTGCGAGGCCATATGAAGGATACAAAATTAAATCGCTGAATATTTTAGAGAAACATAAAAAAAGAACATTGCGACAAATGTCAAAGAAACGTTAACTGAAACACGAAAATAGAAAATGTATACAATTAACAATATTTATGTAGTTTCAACCTGTTCCTCAATGAATTTGCTTAACAATCAGTTTATTTACTGAAAAGTCAAGACAGCAATGTGCAGCCAGTAGTGACTATTAAGTGAAGTTGACAAAAACATTTAATCTACATTAAAAAATAATTAAATGTGATACCACAGAAATGTAAATGACCTGAATATTTTGGGGAAAAAAATCCAAGATCTACTCTGAATTCCCTCAACTGCATTTGATTTTTTTTTTTCAGTAGAACATTTTAAGATGGAAGCAATGTATGGTTCTGATCAGGCCAAGTAGGCAGGAAAAGGGTCAGAGTATTCATGCATAAAAATGTGCGGTGACAGAGGGCCTTTTACACCTCTGCCAGCGCACGACTGATATACATGCCGACAACACAAACCAGCAACAGGATGTTGCTCGCCCAAAGGTCATTGACATGTAAGGCAGCAAAGGCTATTCCATCTGGTCCGTATCGACAGAAGGGCGACTGTGTCACAAGTCACAGAAAATGTAATGATAGTTACGGTAGGAATGTGTCACAACACACAGCATTGCACCCTGCTGGGCAGAGCAGGGCAGGAATTTTTTTTTTTTTTTTTTTGAAGGCTACTTCTCTCTGACAGCAAAAAAAACTTGGGGCTATTTTTAAGATTTTGGGGACATTTGTTGACATTTGGGGGCTACTTTTTACAGCTAATATTGGACATTTTCAACTTGCTCATTTTCCTTACAATCATGATGTGTCACTATTAATGCAAATATCAACTAAATGAAATTGCCTATGTTTATTTAATGAAATTTACAGTAAAAGGATAAGTGATTTTCAGTGGAACCCTGTTATTTTCATCATATACTGCCTCACAAAGAACTGTTCATACACATTCCAGTGAGAAGCTCTCTTCCTTTCTAGTGGCAAACATTAAAAAAAATCCACTGGTGTATTGGCCATTCAATTAGACTTTTACAGATGCCCAGCATATTTTCACAGACCCACACTTTTCTCTTTTTTATTTGTTGTGAATGCTGGGCACAACACAATTAACTTCTAAGACAAAACTATGGATTTACTTTGAACATAATACTGCTTGTTCAATGTGTGTTCAACAGGTAAAGTATCTGTGAGTGAGTGTGTGTGTGTGTGTGTGGGTGAGTGTGTTTCTGTGGGTATAAGGAAATTTACCTTTTGCGACAGCTCACAGATCTTTGAGGCTTCAGCAAGAAGTAAGTGGGCTAATCTCCACGCTGCGAGTATGCCAATGGAGTATGCCAGCTGCAAAGTTGTGGGCTATTCTGAAGGAGAATGTTGCATAGACAGAGGGCATAGCAAATTGCTCTGAAATTTCTGATTTCAAGTTGGCCACAGAGTAAATTACTGCCACAAAGAATTAATTAAATTTCTTCCATGTAGTCTGTGCAGCTTATTTCATTAATTGGCCTAAAGAGTTTGAAATTTGCATAAATTAGCGTAATGGCCAAATTGGCTATCCAGTCATCAAAACATTATTATTTGTTTATGGCAAGATCAATTTTACAGGTGATTTGTATTTGAAGTAATCTCGTAGAACACATGAAAGTGGATCCAATGAACAATTAAATTGATTTTCCAGATGTAATCATTCTTAAGTCAACCTAACAAACAATGCTTTCCACAAACTACAGTAAATACCACCACACTGGATTTTTTGTTTTTAATTTAACCAGCGAAATGAATCCCCCCTGGACTCACTGACCAGAATGAAAAAATCCAAGAGGAAACTCTGACTCAGACATTTTGTCTGTCTGCAAACAGAGAAGCTATGTCACTTACACATCACATTAGCTACACTTAGCTTGTAGCGCATATAACATTAGCCTCCCAACTATCATGTAAGACAGGATGAGTGGGCCAGAGGCATAATGAAATCTAACTGGAAAGACTTTAGCTACTTGTCTTTGACATGTGACAGCCGTGTTATCCCAAGATGGCACATCCATTTTTTTTCCAATAGCATGATACTTTTCTTGTAAATGGTAATCTGCTCACTTTTGACAGTGATAAGTTGCATTTTTGTGCAGATTTTTGATCATTTCTGGTACCTTTAATGAGCAACACTGCTTTATCAGCCTTTGCCAAAAAAAAAAAAAAAACTACACGAAGCAAACTCCAGACTGTAATCTTTTACTGTAACCAAGCCAGAAATTATGCTCTCCTTCACGTTCCAGTAATTTTTTTGAGATTATTTACGTCGCCTAAATGCAGCTAAGTTGATACTGCAGGGTTTCCGCGACATATAATTGACCGCGGCGCACCGCCATGTCAAAAAAAAAAAGCCGCCACGCCTTCAGAATAATAATTTTTTTCGAGATGTACAACCCCAATTCAGAAATAGTTGGAACAAAGTGTAAAGTGTGAATAAAATCAAAACGCAATGACTTTCAAATCACACCAGCCAGTATTTCATTCACAATAGAACAGAGATAACATAGCAAATGTTGAAACTGAGAAATTTTACAATTTGATCCACAAAATGAGCTCATTTCAAATTTGATTACTGCTACAGGTCTCAAAAAAGTTGGGACAGGGGCCTATTTACCATGCTGTAGCATCCCCTCTTCTTTTGAACACAGAGTGGAGGCGTCTGGGCATTGAGGAGAAAAGTTTCTTGAGTTTAGCCATTGGAATTTGATCCCACTCTTGTTTAATACAGGCTTCCAGCTGCTGGAGAGTTTTGGGTCTCCTTTGATGGACATTTCATTTAATTATGTGCCAAATGTTCTCAATCGGTGAAAGATCAGGACTGCAGGCAGGCCAGTTCAGCACAGGACTCTTCTGCTATGAAGCCATGCTGTTGTAATAGCTGCAGTATGTGGTTTTGCACTGTCCTGCTGAAATACACAAGGCCTTCCCTGGAATAAATGTCATCTGGAAGAGAACATATGATGCTCTAAAATCTTTATATACCTTTCAGCATTCATGGTGCTTTTTAAAACATGCAAGTGTCCCACACCATATGCACCAATGCATCCCCATACCATCAGAGATGCTGGCTTTTGAACTGAACGCTGATTTACAGGAGGGGTGGTCTTTCTCCTCTTTAGCCCGGAGGACAGGACGCCCATGATTTCCAACAAGAATGTCAAATTTGGACTCATCTGACCACAGGACACTTTGCTACTTTGCTACAGTCCATTTTAAATGAGCCTTGGCCCACAGAACACGGTGGCGCTTCTGGATCATGCTCAACAATGGCTTCCTTTTTGCACGATAGAGTTTTAGGTGGCATCTGTGGGAGGCATGGCGGACTGTGTTTACAGACAGTGGTTTCTTGAAGTATTCCTGGGCCCATTTAGTAATGTCAATGACAGAATCATGCCGATGAGTGATGCAGTGGCGTCTGAGGGCCCGAAGATCACGGGCATCCAGTAAAGGTCTTCAGCCTTGTCCCTTACGCACAGAGATTATTCCAGTTTCTCTGAATCTTTTGATGATGTCATGCACTGTCGATGATGAGACCTTCAAAGCCTTTGCAATTTGACGTTGAGGAACATTGTTTTTAAAGTATTCCACAATTTTTTTACGCAAGACTTCACAGGTTGGAGAGCCTCTGGCCATCTTTAAGACATCCCTTTTATAGCCAATCATGTTACACACCTGGTGCCAGTTAACTTAATTACTTGCTAAATGTTCTTTCAGTTGATTCTCGTATATATTAATTGCTTTTTCAGCCTTTTTTTGCCTATGTCCCAACTTTTTTGAGACCTGTTGCAGCCAGAAAATTTGAAATAAGCTCATTTTGTGGATAAAAATGTAATATGTCTCAGTTTCAACATCTGAAATGTTATCTATGTTCCATTGTAAATAACATATTGGCTCGTGATCTGAAAGTCATTGCATTTTGATTTTATTCACAATTTACACTTCATCCCAACTATTTCGGAATTGGGGTTGTAAAACATTGTAAATTATATTGCATGAATGGATATGTACTGTATATATTACCATAATCAGAGTTTGAAATGATAATTTAAATGTCATTAAATGTAACACAATGTTGCCATGAGCTTTATGTTGAAAAACGGGCACCAGAAGTTACACCGCTGTACTGTCTGGCTTTACAGTGGTGAAAACAAGAGCAGCTCACTCACAGCAGAAAGGGACAAAAAGATGACGACAGAGAAGCAAGAAAGGGAGAGAAAGAGGAGAAAGAAAGGTGCCTCAGCAAGGCCAAGTCTGTCAGATTTTATGGTCAAACATACCTGCCAACACTGATGTTAGGCTGTGAAACAGAGGGGGATTTTCTGGGGCCCCCCTAATATCAATGTTAGGGATAACACTGCATTTTTAACATCATCCATGCATAACACTGAAGTTGCACAACAAAATTATGAGGCGTTTTCTTCCGCACATAAATGATGACGTACAATATCAATATGTCTTTATAAATTCTGCTCTTGTGTAGCTTGTGAAACGACACAGATCTGCATAAATTAGTTTGCGAGGCTCATTAAGCAATAAGCCACAAGAATTCCTATTATATTCTGAATGTAGTCATGGCTAAAGGGCGTTATTAGGTACGATGCAAAGCAAAGTCACAACGGTACGGATGCAAAAATAAATTCAGCGAAAGTACTGGTTTTTTTGCATTTATATTGCCAATCTTACAATGCTGTATCAATAATATAAATGTATCCAATCCGCAACCACTTTTTCATTTTCATTTCTTATTCATTATAGGTGTTAGTTGTTCAGTCAATAAATTGTCTGATTGTTAATCAGGCGAACTTAAACGGGAACAGCTTGAGGGCAATAGGGCATTAAGGGTTCAGATTACTGAAGGCCCTCTGAACATCTGACGGCAGGCCGCTGGTTTAGATAAGGAGAGGCTCAAGGCCCGTCAACACGAAAGCAATTTTTTTTGAAAACACATAAATATTTTATTGTTTCGGCCTTGCGTCCACATGGAGACGGCAACGCAGCCCGAAAACGATATTTTTTTGAAAACGGTTCCAGAGTGAGAAAACCTGACAAGGCCACCCCAGCATTTTCTTGTGGACAACCAAAACAGGTTTTTTTTTTCTTAAAAGATGACGTGATAGGCCCCATCACAGCCCCCATCCCCAACCTAACCATAAGCCCAAGCGCGCCAAAAACTCTAGTCTGCACACAGAGCGCAAGCTTTATACGCATGCTCACTGCCTTCTTCTCCATTTTTGTCTATTTCTGTAGCAATGCTACAGCGCCATACAGCGCCACTCACAGGCCTGGAATATTTACTATAGTGTTTTGGGTCGTTTTAGGAGCCTCCGTGCGGACGCAGATATTTTTAGAAACGATGCTGTGTGGACGGGATATTTTTTAGAAACAACAAAAAAAGACTGTTTTTGAAAATCTCCGTCTCCGTGTGGACAAGGCCTCAATCTTCATGATTTATCTTGAAGTTACGCCCTGAAGTTTTGAAGGGAAAGAAGTCATACTGATATTATAATTTTAATGGAGGCAAATGCAATATTTAAATGTTCCTCCCAGCGTGATAAATAATTGGCTGTTCTAATTATATCATTTGTAAGATTGCTAGTTGTTGATTCTTTTTTGTAATGAATAAATCACTTATTTATAAAAATATTTATATTTATATTAAAAAAATTTATAGTCATCATTTCACATTTCAAATTTCATGTTCCCCAAAATTGTTTTTCACCGCCTGGCCATGGCCCGGTGCTGAAGCTTTCTCCCACAGTTTCAGAAAATCCTGGAGGATGCCCTGTACTGTCTTAGCAAATGATAAGTCCCCTAATCAACACATAGCTGTGAGAATGAGAAATCTAAAAAAAAGTGAATAAGTATTGAAGCCAAATCTGTGTCTGTTTCTATGCCTCTTGACTCTTTTACCTTGACTCTTTTAAGTATTTTCCATTTCAAGTTGGCAATGCGCTCTTATACCTTTCACCAACAGCTTTTACTTGCGGCTACTTTTTTCTAGTGCATTTACTGTACTGCAGTTATGTGATAAAGCCTGATATTACAGTGTAATGCTGTCAGTATTATTACATAGCCAGTAGACTTGCAACTGTGCCGCTAACAGAAATTTTTAATGTTGGCTAACTGCTTAGCTGATTTATTGTTGAGAAGTGGTTTAAGTTTGCCAGAATTCACAACTGCTATGCCAGCATTAGCTCTCTATCTGGCTGTCTAAATGGGTGGGATTCGGTTCACATTTGTACATTAGGGAATGAACCAACTAAGTTTGGAAATTAGCAACTTTAGGTTTGGACCAATGTGTGCATCCAAATATTCAAAACTGCTAGTTCAATTCTGATGTGATCATTCTGCGCTAGCTACAGTGGGGTGCAAAAATTTGGGCACCCATGGTTTAAATGTCTGGTACAATTAATCTCCAAGTGATTGAAAGCTACCCGGAACACTAAATGCTACAAAGTTAAACATGACACCTTTCTGCAAATTTAAAAGCAATGTTTCCTTTTATTTTTATTTTTCTGAGTTTTTAAATGATAAGAAAGGAAAAAGGGCCCACTGCAAAAGTTTGGGAATCCTTTTGGATTATTCTTTGTTACCTTTTAAGAGGATGATTTCTAAGGTCCAGACCCAGGTGATTTACTTATTAGGGCTTCAATGAGTCTGGTGAATACAATTCCAGGGTTGAACAATATATTCTGAAGTAACTCCATGCCTTCTAAAGTATCCGACTGTGGTGGCTGTTGTGTCTGATGTTAAAAACCACGTGTTCCTCTGAACAGTTGTCCAAGGATGTCAAAATCAAGATAATTCACTTCCACCAACAAGGAGAGGGCTACAAAAAACTCTTGCATTGTTTCAAACTACCCATTTCTACCGTCAGAAACATCGTAAGAAAATGGAAAATGAATGGAACAATTGAAGTCAAGGCAAGATCTGGAAGACCAAGAAAAATTTCAGATAGAATGGCCCGAGATCTGGTGAGAAATGCTCAGAAGAACCCACACTTCACTGCAAAAGAGCTGCAGAAAAGAGTAGCAGACACAGGTCTACTTGTTCTCAGGACAACAATACAGCGTACCTTAAACAACATAGACTTACATGGCAGAGTTGCAAGAAAGAAGCCTTTCCTACGACCTCAACACAAAATTAAGCATCTGAAGTATGCAAAAGAAAACCTTGAGAAACCTAAAGCCTAACAATGTGCTTTGGACTGACGAAACCAAAATTGAACTTTTAGGCCACAACCAAAGAAGGTATGTTTGGAGAAAAAAGGATGAAGCATTTGTAGAGAAGAACACATTGCCAACTGTTAAGCAAGGAAGTGGATCCATTATGGTTTGGGGTTGTGTAGCAGCTGGGGGCACAGGCAATATTGTGCGGGTGGAAGGAAGAATGAATTCCACCAAATATCAAGACATTCTAGAGGCTAATGTTCAAAGCTCAGTCCAGAAATTGAAGTTGAAGAGACATTGGGTATTCCAACAAGACAATGACCCGAAGCATACCTCAAAATCCACCATGAAGTACGTCCAGGAGAGACGGATGAAGGTTTTAGAATGGCCATCATAGTCCCCAGATATGAATATTATTGAAAATCTGTGGAGAGACCTCAAACATGCCATGCATGCAAGAAGGCCGAAGAATATTTCTGAGCTAGAGGTGTTCTGTCAGGAAGAATGGGGAAATATTCCAAAGACAAGAATTGAAAGACTCTTAGCTGGCTACAGGAAGCATTTGGAAACTGTTATAGCTGCCCGAGGAGGAGTTACAAGGTACTAGCCAAAAGGGTTCCCCAACTTTTGCATAAGGCCTTTTTCCTTGTTTTATTATTTTGAAACTGTAAAAAGTTAAAAATAAAAATGATTCTTGCTTTAAAATGTGATGAAATGTGTCATGTTTAACTTTTAAGCATTTAGTGTTCAGGTTTGCTTTCAATCACTTGGAGATTAATTGTAACAGACATTTAAACCAGGGGTGCCCAAATTTTTGCACCCCACTGTAAGTGTATTAACAATACCTTGATCCTTGCAACAAAATAGCCAAAGATTACGGTCAGCATTCACTGATAAATAATGCATATGTGGAGCTCAATTTTTTGGCAGCAATGCAGCAAGCGGATATCAGCTCGCAAAGTATGAAGCAGTTTTCCCACCGATCACTGATCTTTCAAAATGAATTTCCACGAGCATGATCCATCCTTATGCTAGGTCTGGACCTTGTCTTGTTAAATAACTAGGTAGAACACCAATCGCAAAGTAATTGGAGCTGCACTGACTCTTCACTTCCCAACCAAACTGCTAGCTAATACTGCAGTAAACATCTTTCGACTATCAATGGCAGTATCAGCACGGCACTGGAGACGCTAGCATGACCCGCAATGATCCTACAAATGAAGGCAGCAAGTTAGCAATATTACAGGTATTCCAAATGGCACCACTGTGGATCATAAGCAAATGTTCATTCAGTCTCAAGGAATATAACAGTATTGGTATCCACACTGCAGGATAAGTACAGCAACAAATAATACAGACATGAGGGGATCACTGTAAATTATGTAGCCTTCACTGCGTTGGGGTTTACTGCATTTTATATGGTTTTATGGTTTTTAACCAAGGTAAACGGGATTGCTCTCCTGTAACGGTGCTGAATCTCAAATCGGCCAAACCAAACTTTATCGTCATCAAATCTTCCACGCTTTCCAAAAGAAGTAATTAACTATACTTTTTCTGATGCAACTTCAAGAATGAATTGGTGTCCTAGTCTCTACAATCTTGTAGCGTTGTTCTCTCGCTCCATCACTAGTATATTTACAAGATTTTAGGAGGATTTATTATCGTTCAAAGAGGTATACAGAGGCATGGCTAAAGAGCAGCACACCATGCCTCATGCAATGGTATATGATCCGGATATTGGCTCCAGAATTTTACTTTTCAACTGCATACTAACCTACACATTATAAGTGGTATGGGGTGTCATTAAGTTCTACCATCTCCAGGTCTCTGTTTCTCACATGACAGTAACAAAGCCTCAAATGAATTACGAAAAGATGTGTAACTATAATGGACCTATAAAGTAACTTATTAACTATACTGGTTATTACAAACTCATACCCAGAGCCAGTAAGAGGACAGCCTTCCCCCCTCTCAAGCCTGATTTCTTCCACTGTTTCTTCAAATCTGTCACACTCGGTGAGTTTTTCCTTGCCACTGTCACATGCTTTTGAGGGGGGTCAGGCCAGAGTTTTACCATAAAGCATATTGTGTACAATGTCAGTGGAATGCGCTATAAAAAAAGAATAATTTGTTGTGAAGGGGCTGGACTGGTGTTTATCATTGGTGATGTTTTAACAGTTACATGTTCATCATCCAATGGTATTCCTTCAACAGATTCTCCGCTTTGGAAGGTAAAGCATGTAACGCCAGTCCCCGTCTCCTTCGCCACTGTTGACCAGTATCGCTTAGAAACAATGATGAGACCATAGTTTTGGCTTGGTTGAGTTGGCTGACGCTGAGAGATGCTCTACACAGCCCACACATGCAAAGGATCAGTGCAGCTACAAATGCAGCTCTGAAAGCATCAAAATCTACATTGATATATATATATATATATATATACTAGTAGTTTGCACTTTATCAATGCTGCCCTATTATCAGTGCTAAAGTACTCCCAGAAAACATTGCCAAATATACCCCGCACACTGACAAATCAGCCATAACATTATAACCGCTGACAGGTGAGGTGATTAACATTGATAAACTCATTACCATGGCCCCTGTCAGAGGGTGGGATATATTAGGCAGCAAGTGGATATTTTGTTCTCGAAGTTGATATGGTGGAAGCAGGAAAAATGGGCAAGCGTAAGGATGTAAGTGACTTTGACAAGGGCCAAACTGTGATGGGAACACGACTCGGTCACAGCATCTCCTAAACTGCAGCTCTTGGGGGATGTTCCTGGTCTGCAGTGGTCAGTAACAACCAAAAGTGGCCCAAGGAAGGAAATCTGGAGAACTGGCAACAGGCTCATAGACAGCCAAGGCTCACTGTTGCGCGTGGGCAGGGAAGGCTGGCCTGTGTGGTCCAATCCAACAGAGGAGTTACTGTAGCTCAAACTGCAGAAAAAGATAATGCTGGCTCTGACAGAAAGGTGTCAGAACACGCAGTAATGGCAGTTTGTTGCGTATGGGGCTGTGCAGCTGCAGACCAGTCAAGGGTACCAATGTTGACCCTTGTGCACTGCTGAAAGCGCCCACAATGGGCATGTGAGCATAAGAACTGGACCATACAGCAATCAAAGAAGGTGACCAGGACTAACAAATCACGTTTTCTTTGCACCATGTGGATGAGTGCCTGTGCGTTGCTTTCCTGGGGAAGACATGGCACCAGGATGCACCATAGGAAGAAGGTAAGCCGGCAGAGGCAGTGCAATGCATTGGGCATGTGTTGTGCAGGGAAACCTTGGGTCCTGCCACTCATGTGGATGTTACTTTGACAAGTACCACCTACCAAACCAGTGCTGCAGACCAAGCACACCCCTTCATTGACAAGGCATTCCCTAATGGCAGTGGCCTCTTTCAGCAGGATAATGCGCTCTGCTACACTGCAAAAATGGTTCATGAATGGTTTGCGGAACACAACAAGTTCAAGGTGTTGTCATGGCCTCCAAATTCCTCGGATCTCAATGCAATCGAGCATCTGTGGGATGTGCTGGACAAAAAAGTTTGATCCATGTAAGCCCCAACACGCAATTTACAGGACTTAAAGGATCTGCTGTTATCATCTTGGTGCCGAATACTACAGAACACCTTCAGAGGTCCAGTGGAGGCCATGCCTCGATGGGTCCATGCCTGTTTTGGCAGCAAAAGGGGGACCTACAACAATATTATGCAGACGGTCATGTTATGGCCGATGAGATAAACACACACACACACATATAAAAAGATAGGGCACTGGCAGCCTCAGAAGCTCCCGCCATTAAGATAAAGAAAATGTCAAAGTTTTTGTTGAAGGACGCACATGGATGGACGACGCAAATGGATACCATAGGCACTGGCAGCCTCAGCTAATTAGCTCCTGTAATTAAAAATGATAAGAAAAAAAAAGTGTCAAAGTTTTTGTTGAAGGACGACGCGCATAGGCCATGGACCTTGAAAGAATGGAGCTAAGGTCACCTTTTGAGCTCCATTTGCCACTTTCTGAAATGCATGTCCAATAAAATTAGGAGCCTGTAACTGAAAATAGATGATGCGATAAAGCAAAATGTCAAAGTTTTTGGTGATATTTTTAGGCCAGTGACCTTGAAAGAATAGGCTAAGGTCACCTTTGAGCACGTCATTTGTCGGACTTTCTGAAATGCATGTCCAATAAAAATTAGGAGCCTGTAACTGAAATAGATGATGCGATAAAGCAAAATGTCGAAATTTTTGGTGATATTTTTAGGCCACTGCCCTTGAAAAAAAATAGGCCAAGGTCACCTTTAGGCACATCATTTGTAGGCCTTTATGAGATGCATGTCCAGTAAAAATTAGGAGCCTGTAACTGAAATAGTTGATGAGATAAAGCAAAATGTTGAAGTTTTTGGTGATATTTTGAGGCCAGTGACCTTGAAAAAATAGGCCAAAGTCACCTTAAGGCATGTCATTTATAGGCCTTTACGAGATGCATGTCCAGTAAAAATGAGGAGCCTGTAACTGAAATAGTTGATGAGATAAGCAAAATATCGAAGTTTTTGGTGATATTTTTAGGCCAGTGACCTTAAAAAAATAGGCCAAGGTCACCTTTAGGCAAGTCATTTGTAGGGCTTTATGAGATGCATGTCCAGTAAAAATTAGGAGCCTGTAACTGAAATCGTTGATGAGACAAAGCGAAATGTGTTGACGGATGCACGCACGCACGCATGCATGTACGGAGCCCGATACCATAGCTCCCGCACCGCGAGCGGCGGGAGCTAATAATAAACAGAAACATTACAGATACGCTCTAATCGTCAAGATACAATAAAATTTGAGTTGGTTCATATTCTACTGGAACCAATCAGAATGATATACTTATTTCATAAATAAACAAATCAATCCAAACTCAAGTTTCATAATGATTTAGTTGGTTTAGTACCTGGTTTAGTACTTGGGGCAACCACTTCAGGTAACAATAACAAAACGGAATCTTTTTCTATACTGTTTGACAATATCAAGGCACTGTCAGGTTCACATTCATCAACTCCCTTCCTCAGTTCTGCCCATAGGCTTTCAAATGGACTGAGGACTGGTGACTGAGATGGGCAATGCAGAACATTGATTAGTTGTCTTCGAAGCACTTCTGCAAGCATTTGAGGAGTGGTTCAAGTCACTGTCTTGTTGGAAAGTCAGCCATCTAGCAGAGCCTGATTGCCAGCCTGAAATTATCTGATTCTTGGTGGAATCCATTTAGCTGGGGACCCAAACCAGTGCCACTGGAATTGTAATGGCCCCAAAAACATCCACATTTCATCAAGGGTATGAAGGGCCATTCCTTCAGTGTATCTCTGTTCTGATCCCAAACATGCTGATGCTGTATTTGACCAAAACATTTGATTTTAGTCTCATCTGAGAACAGAACCTTTGTACAGTCATACTATAAATGACCTTCAGCAAATTTTAAGTACTTGCTTCTGTATCTTAGGGCCAGAAAAGACTTTCCTCGGGCAACCCATCCAGAGAGCCAGTGGTTTATGGAGCGGTGTCACGATTACCATGCATGCTCACGACTTTTAATGAAGTGAATCTGCTTGACAGCAAGTCAAAATCTACTTCCATCCTTGCGAATCTGTCATTGTTTTGAATAGTATTTACATACTGTAGTTACTCGGGCATTATGCTTTTTTTAAAAAAAGTTTTTCATGGAAATTAGAAGACTCAATCTCTACTTCGGCGCTTTGGCTGAGGGATTTGAGAAATGTAAACTGTTTGCCAACCGCAATAATCATAGAAGGTATTCTTCCTCTTCTATGATGTTTATTGACGGTTGGAAAACCAGCTTAAATTCCGCATGTCCTTTGACTAGACCCCTAAAATAGTACTTTGAATAGTCCTCGTATTTCCATTGAAAACTCCTTCATATAAAAGCATAATACCTGAGTAACTAAATATGTACCTTTTCATAATACTGGAGAGATTTCAGGGATAGTTGTTCATTGTTTTATTGATGAATGATTGATGCATTTAATTCATGTTCATTTTGTTCAGCACACATAAGAGATATAGTGAGGATAAAACTACCACTTGAACCCCAGTAGGTTTTTTTTTATTAATTAAAATTATTGTTGGCTCAAGGACACCAAAATGTGACAACAAAAATACGTTTTTATCAAAAAGGATGTCGGAAATTAAAATTAGGAAGCATCATGTGCATTTGCCCATAAGTTATTTACTCACAGTCCGGTGAATAAATTCCACTGCTACAAAACTTTTCTGGTCAGAACACAGGACAATATCAGACTGAATTTATAGGGTTAAGGTCGTTGCCCAACATATCCGCATTGCTAACGACAGTTACCACGGTAGGCAGGTCTTGAGTAAGTGGTGCTGCTCTAGAGTACTGCTAATCCATAGAAGAACTGACTTTCCTTACACCAAGATGTCAACTTTTTGACCGCTAATCTCCTGCGATTTTGAAAAATATTAACTCTAATATTAAAAATCATGTCCAGTAAATCACGACTGTTACCAAAGATAAATTTAGATTTTTATTCTTTTAATTATACACATCAATTTATTGATTTTTCATGTCCTATAGAATGACTCTGTCCACACATTTTATCGGCAACAAAAGTTTTCCCGTGTGCAGCTGTGGGTCTGCTGATTTCTGCAACCATACCTTTCGCGTCCACAATTTTGCAAGCAGCAACGACTGCTCCGTGAGAAGGGAATTATGATAAACATCCTCTGAATCCCTCCTTAATCTTCATCATTGTTCAGCAATTGGCCAT
The DNA here is from genome assembly GCA_029692085.1 of Gymnothorax javanicus. Lineage (NCBI taxonomy): Eukaryota > Metazoa > Chordata > Actinopteri > Anguilliformes > Muraenidae > Gymnothorax > Gymnothorax javanicus. The sequence continues at coordinate 50,706,702 of CM056194.1, forward strand.
CCTCCCACAAGGTAAGACGTTGCTGACTGCGATTCTCATGACTTTTCCCTATAATATGCGTCATTGATTTCATTTTATAGGATTATAACGCTATTTCTTATCATGCAGTGACGGATTCATTCGTACCCATTCCTTGTGCACCGTAATCCATCGTGATGCAAGTTATGCTTCAGAATAACTTTGTCCTATAAACTACTGCATGAATTAATTATTCAGTTGACGTTTAACCGTAAGCAGTGATGACGACCTCTGAATTTCAATATAAATTGGCGCCTTCTTGCTTGTTTCACAGTCACACTTAGTTACCCAGTATCGTGAAAAGACATATATAAATACAATGCAAAATTATGGAGGATTGGCAAGGATAGAATCAGATTCTGATCTGCAGTTGAGCAGATACTCTTTCTTTGACTAAGAATTTTTGAAGTTGTGAGCATGCGCAGTCATTGTGACACAGCTCCTTTAATGAGGAGCCATCTGAGGGTGATTACTGTAACCTCATGACCAGAGATGCACACCTATGCCTGAAATTATTTCATGCTAATACACAAGGACTTTATATTTTGCTTTTCTCATCATTGTTTATCTTCTCTTGGGGGGGGCAAAATGCATATGAATCCTCTATCTGCCAGGTTTAACTGATCCATACCTTCGTAATTCCATAATTTTAATAATTTCCTTGACATTGCTCAGTGGTATATGTCTTTTCTTTTAGGGTCTCCCTTGTAGCCATTACCAGATTTATTATGGTCCACAATCATTGGTCTCTTTTAAGCAGTCAGATCTATAATTTTCTTCATAAAGCTGGATGACAATGGGATTTTTGCATGCCTTACCTCCCATTTAATAACCTAGTCAAACAGGAAGAGATGTAATCACAATATAGTTCCTTAAAAATTTTACTTAAGTTAAATCTCATCCTCGATTTAAATATGGTAGATTTTACTTACAATGATACTTCTTTAGAGGTACCACTAATTGTAAAACCTTAATTTGGATAAAACTGATATTTAATTAAGCCAATCAGCCACAGTGTTGAAACCAATGTTAGGTGAAGTAAATTACATAGATTTTCTTGTTACACAGACACCTGTCAAAAGGTGGGATATACAGCACAGAAAGTGAACAGTTAGTTCTTGAAGTTGTTGCTTTGGAAGCAGGCAAAATGGGAAAGTGTAGTGAGTGACTTTGACAAGGCCCAAGTTCTGCTGGCGAGACAAATGGGTCAGAGCATCTCCAAAACCGGTCTTGTGGGGTGTTCCCAGTATGCAGTGCTTAGTATCTAGCAAAACAGGTCCAAGAAAGGACAACCAGTGGGCTGGCAAGATGATCATGGGCGCCCAAGGCTCACTGATGCGCATGCAGAGCAAAGGACAGCCCATCTGTTCCGATTCCACAGAAGAGCTATAGTGGAAAAAATTGATCAAAAAAGTTCATGCTTACAATAGAAAGATGTCAGAACCCACACTGCATCGCAGCTCGCTGTGTATGGGGCTGCATAGCTGCAGTCCAGTCGCAGTGCCTACGTAGACCCCTGTCCATCCCCAAAAGCACAAACCTTGAGCATGTTAGTGCCAGAACTGGATTATGCAGCACTGGATAAAGGTGGCCTGATCTGATTAATCAGGTTCTCTTTTACGTTATGTGGAGGGCTGGGTACCTCATGATGAGATGGCATCAAGATGCACAGTGTAAAGCGGGCAAGCTGGCGGAGGAAGTGTCATGCACTGAGAAATTTTCTGCTGGGAAATCTTCGTTCATGGCATTCATGAAGATGTTACTTTGACACATAATACCCCCTAACCAGTGTTGCAGGACAAGAACAACCCTTCATAGCAATGGTAACCCCTGATGGCAGTGGCCTCTTTCAACACGTAAATGATCCCTGCCACACTGCAAAAACTGCTCAGCAATGGTTTGAGGAACGACAGATTTAAAGGTGTTGATGGCTTCCAAACATCTGTTGGATGTGCAGGAAAAACTAATCAGGCCCGATCTCACAACTTATAAGACTTAAAACATCTGCTGCTAACACTGTGGTAGATGCAACATTACATCTTCAGAAGTCTTGTGGAATCCATGCCTTGACAGGTCACATCTCTTTTGGCAGCAAGAGGGCATACACAATATTTTGCAGGTGGTTTTAATGTTGTGGCTGATTGACATAAAATCTTAAGTAATATTGTTTGGTTCTATTGAAACACTAAGATAGCATAGTATTCTTCAAATGTTACCATTTTGAGTTTGTGTCTATAAGGTTATTATTTATGTTAGCTTTTCCAGTTAGGGGTGCTAATAATTCTTGATACTGCTGATCTGTTTTAGTGTATGTATACTCTTGACAGAACACAGGCCAAGCAATGCTGCACATGTGTATACACGGCACATTTATGGCAATTACTTCTTGGCCCTTCATCCCAGTAGCACATATAGAGGCCACACCTGGCGCAAAGATTGCACACTACAAGCCCTCTGATATTTTTGTTCCATAAACATTTTGGTTTTGTACGCCATCAGAACAAATTTAAGTCAGCCTGAAAAATGGAACAGACCATAAAGGTGAAGGATAGGTCAAAGGGACCTATTTTTTTATTATTATATTTTTATTTTTCAACACAAGTCTAGCATACAGTGTGGTCACACCCGTGCTAGAGTATGTGTTCGTTAGCCAATCGTGCTAAGAAAGGTTTCAACAGCTAAGTCCACGAAAACCATGCGTTTGAACATCCTCAAAAACACAAGGGAAACAACGGCTTAATATCATGAACTACCGTCTTGCACACAAATAAGAAATTTAGTTTTCCTTTTCAGTAGGTGTAGCTAACATTATATTTGGGAGACCATCTGCATAATTAAACAAAACGTAACTGCAGCAGCCGGGTAGACAAACACATCCCATTTACGTTTCACAATTTAGAAGCCCGTTCCAGTAAAGCTGTTATAGTTAACAATTTATGGTAGTAGCGAAGTTACCTGAGCAAATATGTAGCTAACAAATGACAGTAACGTCATTCGCGCCGTATAATATTTTTTAAGCTCACTAGCCAGCTATACCAGCATTGGAGCCCGACGAAACGCATAAGCAGCAACTGCTCATTCCATAACCTTTGTAATTCTTTTCACCCCGTTAATTGGCTAACGTGTTAGCTAGCTGGACTAAATGCTAGTCTAAGTTAGCTCACGACGAAAAGGCATGATTTCGAATGCAACATAAATTCTTTATCCAGCCGTCTACATTTTTTTTTTTTTTTTTTTACATAATCATATTAAGCAATTTCAATCGATTCCACAACTGGTTGCGAGGTTTCTCGAACAGGTTAACGATACCTAGATCACTGACCAAGCACCTCCTAAGATAACTAACTGAAACTAAGCTAGGTTAATAAAAAAAAAAAAAAAACTTTAACTGGCTAGCAAGCTTGTTCCCAATAGCTCGCGAACACCTTAGCTAAATCAATATACTCGCCAATATATACTAGCCTGACAATACAATAACATTGTTTATGTTCACGTTGTACTTCGTTTGAAAAGAGACGGAGCATTTCACTCATGATCTTGCTTCTCCAACTTGCTCGTTCTGCTCTCCCCAGTGCGGCACAGCTGCCAAAGCTAAACGATGCCGGGAATGAAAGCTGAAAGAACATCAACAACACAGAAAAAATCTATGAAAACCTCTCAAGGGTAGAGGTTGTTTCCATGGCAACGTGTCGTTGATTGGTTGTAGCAGGGAAGGAGCTTCCAGTTGTGTGAGGGCGCTCGGTGATTAATGAACCATTGATGTTTGAGGCCGACAACCTCCCCTGTTTAAAATAGCATATCTGTCGCTATGATGGGAGGATTGCTTCCGAGTAAGACGATTTCATATTTAAGGCGCAAAAAAGTTAAATATACGGTAAATTTGTTGAACCAAACTCAATTGCTTTTACTTTTCCAGCCCAGGTTACCTCATGGAAATTCAAAGCTTCGGTTGTTCTCTTTAGAACTCACTGGTTGCTGTAAATTTGAACCGAAGAGTTTTGCACGCTTTAGTTCGAGCAGCGCGAATAACCGGGGTTCATTGCATGCTCTTTCCATAATTTTATTCCTCGATTACATGGCTGTTATGTTGCCTTTACCCTTTTTTATGCTGGGTCATATGCGACCTTTTGAACCAACTGTAACGTTAGCGCTTGAAGATAACAGCATACTGAAGTAGGCTTTTAGTATACAGTAGTAGCTAATATGAGGTAATACCCTTATGAAAAATTACAATAGTTCCAAGCTATAGTTATCCTATGGTAAATGGATAGTATTTTCGCCACCATTGTGTGGTATTACAATAGTGATACTATAGTTATTCAAACTATAGCAATACAGTTGTGTGGACTATAGTAATATCATGGTACTTTTGATTGTGGTAATACTATAGTTATAATGTGATGGCTATAGTACTACTCTAGATATTCTTTGCAAACTATAGTAATACTGTAGTTATGCCATTAATACCATAATATTACTTAGAAATAACTGTAGGATATTTTCATTAGGGTTCAGCCAGGGTAGGCTATGTGACCTCATATTACTACCGCATGTAGCAAGAGTTCTTCAAAGGCGGTTGGCTGTGAACAACAACGGATGGCCTAAATGACAGGCTGCTACCACTTTGCCTAAATTACTCCTACCAGTATTTTGGGAGATGATAATGCAGCGTTTTAATTTTGTAAATAAGAAACAAAGATCTCATCTTTGTTCAGGTGTAGTTTATTGTGTAATAGTTCCTCAAATGTAAAATTACTATATTAACTTTAAAATTAAACCACCCCTTTAGTCACCCCATCCCTTTTTTCCAGCTTGTTAAAGAATCCTCCAAGTGCTTAGCACCAACTGTTGGCTCCGGCCGATGCTGTCCTGCAGTCATACTGAGAATTCATTTCGAACTTGCGTGGGAGAATTCTCCCTGATTTCCGCCAAAGTTCACTGCCTAAGTTTGAACTATCTCAGACTAGGAAAGTAGACGGAACGCTAGAAAATTGATCAAATTATCTATCCTTAACTATCCAATGTCTGTGATAAAATGAAGTTTAATAATGTTATTCTAATGAAAATATTTTATGAAAGCTAATTCAACAGGTAGAGGCTTGAATATTTCTTGTAAGCCAAGTATAATGATTTTTTTTTGTGCTTTTAATTTAATGTTTGGTTATCCTTTGTTAGGCTTACGGAATAATTTCTCAAGGCAATACTACTATGAGTATACTTATAGCACTAGTATGGATGATGTGAAATTTTTCTAATGTGGTCTAAGTTGCATTAACACAGAAATGTTATATCTATATATAACCCCCAAAGGACTCTGATTTGTCTCTCCTGTCTCTCAAGGCAAAATATTTGGATAGCACTTTTAAAAAGTGTTTTATACATAATATAATTAATATATTCACCGGAATGAATTTGTCTTGGACAGATTTCTATTGGGGTACTGCGGCCTTTTCAATGACTGCTCTGTGTTTGTTGTTGCAAATTGCAATACTGTGCTTTAAAAATCTTTCATAAAGCATCCATAGAATAGGCATAGTAGTAGTTGTAATATTTAAGTCTAACCAAAAGTTGACTGAGCAGAGATCTTTTGCGAGTGGCGTGTACCATAATACGCTGAACCATTGTGGAGTTTTAAGGACCCCCTGGAAGTTTTCTCTACGGCTCCTTTATAATCATGACTATTCCAGTTCAGAGGAATCCCAGAAAACTTCAGCATGGGTCCTGTGGTCAGGCAAAAAATGAAGATTTAGAACCAAATTACACCATGAATTCTGTGAAAGATTGAAGGTATCTAACATGGCCCTGAACCCTTGAAAATTAAAAACAACCACAAGGAAGAAAAAATTATGTGTGCTGAGTGTTTTGACAAAACTACAGGTGTCAATAATTCAAACCTGGGTTCTCACTGAAAGGCTAAAATCACGGTCTTTGGCGATAATGAAGTGAATTTTCTATTGTGCGATGAATGGCACCCTTTTATAAGCCCACATACATCTACATATTCACACACAGGTTAAGAATTATTGCTACCTTTGATAAAGATGCAAAGAGAAACTGTTGAAATCAATTAATACCTAATATCACCCTTGATAGAAATGACAAAAATAGTAAAAGTATTTTCACACTAAAGACAAAACAAATAAAAAATGAAATGAAAATTTGCTGATGGTCAAATAGGAAAGTTTTGGTTTCAGTCAGCTCAAACAGATATCGGTTCTTATTTTTAATAGATACATTTTTGTTTCTTATCCCTGTTGCATTTTTGGTATGAAAAGTCCTCAATGGTGAGTCCACAAACTATACTAATGTTTCACTGAAATCAATATAATTTTAATAAAATACAATAAAATCTTTTTCAAATGATGCAGTAATTAGATAATACAACCCCAACTCAGGAAAAGTTGGGGCTATGTGGAAAATGCACAAATAACCAAGGAGCAGCGATTTCTAAATTTACTTTTATTTGTTTGCAACCAGTATGTAGTCAAGTTTTTTCATGTTTTGTCGGGTCATCATCATTTTATTGGTAATATGGTGCAAAACATATTTAAAAGCTTTAAGGAATCTGGAGGAATTTTTGTATGTAAAGGGCAGGCGTGCAAGCCTTAGCTGAATACCCATAATCTCTGATCACTCTGACAGCACTGCACCAGGAACCATAATTTATCTATATGTGATACAGTGTAGCCATGGCCTCATGATTACTTTGGTAAATATTTGTCAAGTACAATAATACGTTGTTACAACCACAAATGTCGGTTAAAACTTTAATGCGCAAAAAGGTTACCTTATGTTGACAGTGTCCAGAAGCACCATCGACTTCTCTGGGCTCTGAGGCATCTGCGATGGCTCATCACAAAGTGGAAATGTATTGTGGTCAAAGAAATCAATATTTCAGGTCTTTTTAGGAGAAATTGATGCAGTGTGCTCTGGACCACAGAAGAAAAGGACCATCCTGACTGTTACCAGCAGAAAGTCCAAAAGCCATGCTCTATCATAACATGGGGTTGCAGTGCCCTTGGCGAGGGTAATGTGCACTTTGAGATTTTTGAGCAACATATGCTGCCTTCAAGGCAACACCTTTTCTGGGGCAGCCAATGGACATTCCATCAATACAGTGCAAAACCCCAGTATCCATGCATTACAAGGGCATGGCTGCACAAGAACAAGGTGTGGATGCTGGACTGACCTGCCTGCAGTCCCAACTTGTCGCCAATAGTGAACTTGTGGCTCATTTTGAAATGCAAAATGTGACAATGAAAATCCCATACTGTTGCACTGCTTAAGACTTGTTTGCAGGAAGAATATAACAGAATTTACACCTAAAACACTTAAAGGTGCAGTTGGTAACTTATTTAAAACTAACTTTGTTCATATTTGCTGAAACTGTCTCGCTGCACTGACATTAGTACATGAGACAGGTAATCTGTGAAAAAAAAAATCAGGTATATTTGGCTTCTAGTGGCTTCCTAGTGCTTCTAATGGCATTGGCAAGAATCCACCGTGCTCAAGCAAGATCAATCAATCAGAGCCAAAAGTAGTTTCTAACACAGAGTCAATCACTTTTCGTGCACATGCTGCTCACCCATTTTCCTCCACACATGCTCTCTTTTTCGGTCGAGACTCTCAACCAATATCATCTATACCTGGTTCCTGGAGGAGCTAAAAGCAACAGCTGGTAACTTTTTGGGGTTTTATTTGGTAAAAATGTCATTATAGACTTTCAGCTATCGGTAATTGAAGTGGTCTGAGGGTAAATTTGGATCTTTGTGGGGTAGACCCAGACCGTAAAATTTCTGAGAATTGAAATTTTCCATCTACACTTGGAGTTCCTTTGTTGTCAACAACTGCATAACTGTTATAGCTAACATTACTCGCAGCAAAAATGGCCAAAGACACAAGCAGAGAAGCATTCAACCAAGATGGAGGTGGAGTATGGTTGCAATAATTGCACCTGCCATAAGTATTTGGAAGATCTGCTGGCACTGTGTTGTTAAGTAGCTTGTCAGCATATTTCTATATTAACACTGTATCCCTGGTCTGCACATTTATTTGCAGTGACTGGACTCCAGTTGTAACACCATTAAAGCAGCCCATCTGGAACAGAATAGTCGATGGTAAGCAGCTAATGCTGAGAAATTGTAGCTTTAATTACCGGTGCCTACATGTGTTTGATAGCCTAGCGTAGTGTCGCAGATTTGTGTGGCCCAGCCCGGAGGGATGGTGAAAATAACAGTCAACATAAAGCCAGATAAGTAGCTAGCAGCTGGAAATCGGACTTCACTGTAGTGTACAGGGATGCAAACTTGCTTGTCTTTTTTGTAGTCTATCTGCTTTCCTCATCCTGTGATTTGACCTGGAGCATTGCTAGCTAAATTAGTTATCACCTGAGCCAAGGGTTGATAATGTAAAAAAAGCTGTCATGTTTTTCATCGCTAGGTAGCTTTTGTAATACGTAACATTAGCTAACTATGGCTAGCTTTTAGTTTTGGTAGCTAATGCTAATACCATGTTGGAAATTTTAATTCGCTCACTTGCCTAGTTTCACACAGCCTTGTTTTTCTCAATTCGGTTGCCAATACTAATGTAATGTAAATAATGTTACGACCCAGGGCAATAATTATGGAATCTCTGTTCTTGGAGGATGTTCATCCAAATTGTTTTCTTCCTAGCAGATAAACAAATCACAGATATGACTCAAAACAATTTTTGTTTATTAGCTTAACATTCTGGCGTCACGAAACACACCTGAGACAAATTATTTTAATTAATGGCATTTTTTCCAGATCAAGTAGGGAAAAAAATACAGAATCACTCAATGTTGAGGAAAAAAATATGGAATCCCCTTGTAATTTCCAATTCTAAAAGAGATAGCAACACAAATGTGAATATGCAAAGTAGTTTGCATTTGAAATAGAGTGCCTGCAGACCTTAACAAGGTTTTGGACTTTGGTAATTGATTGGAAACATAACTCTTACAAGAGAGCTGGCAGTTAAAACAAAGAAAAGGATTATAAAACAGCTCCAGGAAGGATATTCAACATGGAGAGTGGCAAATGATGTTGGTTGTTCCCAGTCAACTGTGTCTAAAATTTGATGCAAATATAAATAAAATGGCAAGGTTATAAAAGGAAAACATACGGATAGTCCATAGAACATGTCAAACTGTCAGGGCAGAAAATGTGAAGCAATATGCCTTGAAAATACAAAATGCCCAAAAAACGAAAAACAAATGTACAGAAACAAGAGTCAATGTTTGTGACAGGACAGTCAGAAATTAGCTGCATGAAATGAGATTTACACCAGAATTACCAAACAAAAACTAGCAGTAACAGCTAAACAAGAGAAAGCAAGGTTACAGTGGAACTTCAGAGAAGCACTCAGGAAGTGCATAATATCTGCAATTTGATATTTGTCATGATGAAAAAAAGCCGAATTAACATCCTCTAAGAGTGGTGATCCCATCAAGTTTGCCAGGGGTTGTTGTTTGCTCACTTGCTTGGCTGATATTCAGCATCACTTCACTCAGTTTGGTAGCAAATGCTGTCATGATGTAGGTAACGTTAGTTTGCTCACTTGCTTGGCTGATATACAGCCTTGCTTCTCTCAGTTCGTTCACTAATGCTTATGTTGTGTAGGTATCGCTAGTGCCCTCAATTACATGGCTGATATACTACCTTCTTTCTCATGGTTCGGTAGCTAATGCTAATGTCACAAAGATAAAGCTAGTTCAAAAACTTTATTGGCTGATATCATGCCTTGTTTCTCTAGGTTCGGTAGCCAATGCTTACGTTATGTGGGTAATGCTAGTTCACCACTTGCTTGGCTGATATACTGCCTCGATTCTCTTGATTCGGTAGCTAATGCTAATGTCATGTAGGTAATGCCACTTAGCTCACTTTCTTGGCTAATACACTGCCTCTCTTCTTTCGGTTTGGTAGCTAGTCCTAACATCGTGTAGGTAATGTTAGTTTGCTGGATTAAAAGGCTGATATACAGCCTTGTTTCTCTACCATCTTTCGAGTACAAATAACAATTACAATGACTAAGCTGGCGTGGTATGTGTTTGTGAGTAACATGTCAATGCTTAATGTTTACTTCTTGTTATAACAAGTGTTTCTTTACTTCGCAATAAGACATACTGGAGCTCCTCATGAGCTTCTGTAGGCTACATGGCATTTGAACTGAAGTCGTGAACAAGCTTGGACCGCGGGACTACAGGAGGGAGAGAAGGAGCTGAGAGGGAGGGGCGGTGATGTTTATGATCAAATATCTGGTGTTTTTTTTTTTTTCTAGACTGGACAGACAAGCTAGATGAGGAAGACTGTTCAAGCAATTGTTCTGTTACCAAAAACATACTGCTTTTCACCTTCCTGTCACATAGTATCTGACTGATATTTTGTTTCAATGTGTTTTCTCGAAAACAAAAAAATTTAGAAGGCAATGTCTTACATAAGCCCCAACAGAATGACTGTTGTCACGAACACACAGTAGCCGATCTACTTAAGCAGTATAACATTTCATATTTTACTTAAGTGATCCTCTCATTATTTGCAGTGCAGAGAAATGCGCTGAAGTGTTTGTGACTCAAAAAGAGGGGGTGAAGATTCCAGGGCGATGTGGTGCTGCCGTTGCTTTGCCTTTAAGTTGACAGATCGGCAAACTGCCACCTTCTAATTAAAGAGCAGGAAGAAGAAAGAGAAAGAGAGAGCACATTGATCAGGAGAACGGGCCAGGAGAAAGGGGCAAGGAGGCCCTGGCTTGGCTAAAGCAGATGCCTCTTTTAGTGATTGCTGCATTTTAAAAATGAAGAGTATTGATTCAGTGGGGTGTATCCCAGGAGACAACGGGTGCTGTCTGCTGTAAGAGGAACTGACGTGATGAGGTCAGGTCAAGGAGCAAAAACAGGAGTACCCTTCACCAAGCTCCCCAGTTTCCAGCTGCAAAAATGTGGGCCCAAATAAGAAGATAGATCAGGTTAAAATCTCTGGTTATGCATTACTGATTGTTTAATCCTTCTACAAGAAATTAGATCCTGGTATTTGGATCATAATTATATACACCTTATGTCAAGTCTTGTGATCTGTGGCTTCATTGTGGCCTACAGTCTGTGAATGTTTTGTCCTGTACGGAAATTTATTTGCCTATGCTGAAAGAGTCAAATGAAATGTAAAAATGACCATTCAGCTTGGATTTTATAAATTAAATATTTTTTACCGATAGTCTTTTTTTCATTCATCAATGTTTGGAGTGATGTGAGGATGTGTCTGAAATGTACTCTGGTGCAAGTGCAGATAGTGGGCCTCCAGGCTTCGAGCCTTTAAAGGTCCCATATTATGCTGTATTTAGTTGTCCAAAACATGTACAATGGGTCTTTAAAATAATGTTATGAATTCAGTTACAAAAAAAACACACATCCAGGCCTTGAGAGACCTCTTCTCTCACCCCGTCTGTGCTGGCATGAACTATGAGCTGTTTTGAGTGGGCGGGGACGCTATGCTAAAGAGCCACTGATCTGATTGGCTGCCTGGCTGCTTTGATTCCGGGGGAGGCTGCAGACCCGAAAAACCAGGAAACCAAGATGGCAGGTATTTCAGGACAGCGCTCGGCGCCATCTATTGCTGTAAGACCGTACATGTTTGATCCAGAATCCGACCCCAAACGGGAGGAGGAAGCTATTGAAGTATTGCAGCAACGTTTACAGCAGGATGTCAATGAGTGGTCAATTGAAATGTGAGCATTTTGCTCATACTATCTCGCCTTGCATGCGTGTGGTTGTGGCTGTATTGTTTTACTGTTATGTTATATACCCACTCATTCGGAAGAAACTTTGCAAAAAGCTCCTGATAACCATTTCTACCAGAACGAAATGCAATTCCAACACCAAGCTACTAAATGAGCTTGTAGCAAAAACTCTGTTACGATCCATGGTCGGCTGGACCGAACAAAGTGGAGACCAGGCAAATTATAATGCTAAATAGTAATTTATTAGGAAAAAATAGGGTAGCATTAATCTAAGCGTATATGAAAAGTCATCCATTCGACTGTAGGCTAGGAGAGAAAAAAAAACCAACCCAGTAGCAACAAGAGAGTTAAAATAGCTCAGCAGGAAGAGGTGGCCTCCTCTTCCAATCACCGGCCATCTTTATATAGGGCTGGTTTCAATTTTCCAATTAAGTCGTTCATTTGCTAGTCAATGACGGTCCTACATGGGGAAAAGGAAACACACACCACTGCAGAGGCCAAACACATGGAGAACACCCCCAAGGTCGTAACAACACAGACGGTGTAAGCATTGCTTATGGGGAGCTGGTAAATCGATAACTTCTACCGGATAGAATTCCGTTTCCAACCGTCACTTTTTTCGGCTTTATATTTGCCAGAACAATTTTAAATGGGGCGCCACAATATTTTGGTGGGTTTTATTAGGGATAAGGTGATTTAGAATTTAATATTCTGAAGCGCGGTGAAAACAACCCAGAAGCCTGCTCTGACGCATGTACAGTCGTGCCCAAAATTATTCATACCCCTACCAATTTGAGTTTTTTCGAGATATTTTTTGACAAATCAAATTTATTCTTGCACAAATGACACAGTAAGTTGACATCAGGCTGTAAGAAGTACAGTAAACAATTTTTCAAGAAATGCATTACTTTTTGGTATTTTATTTGACAGATTTACAAAAAATGCCATGTCCAGAATTATTCTTACCCTTTTTTCAGTAATTGATGGCAGAGCCTTTATTCACGATTACAGCCTCCAAACGCTTCCTGAAGTTGATCACAAGGTTTCTACACGTTTCCACGGGGATTTTGACCCACTCCTCTTGCAAACTTCTCCAGGTCCTTATGGTTTGAGGGTCTCCTTGCCATGACCTTGGTCTTCAGTTCCCTCTCACTGATTCGATAGCATTGAGGACGGAGCTCTAGCTTGGCCACTCCAAAACGTTCACTTTGTTGTCCACTAACCATTTCTTGACTGATTTGGCCGTGTGTTTAGGATCATTATCCTTTTGGAAGATCAATTCCTCCCCAAGATCAAGTTATTCGCCGGATTGCTTGATGTTTTCAGTGAGGATCTGGATATACTGGTCCTGTTTCATGATGCCATTAACTTTAACAAGGTTTCCAGGCCCATTCGCTGAAAAGCAACCCCAGAGCATGATACTCCCACCACCATGTTTGACTGTGGGGACCGTGTTTTTCAGGTTGAACGCTTCACCTTTCTTACGCCAAACAAAAGCCACATCTCTGTGCCCAAACAGCTGATCTTTGTTTCATCTGTCCATAACATTGACAGCCAGAAGCTTATATCTTCATCCAGGTGAGCTTTTGCGAAGGCTAGATGAGTTCTTGTGTGTCTGGGTTGGAGAAGTGTAAGAGGCGTAAAAAAGGTGAAGTCTTCAACCGAAAAACACGGTCCCAACAGTCAAACACGGTGGCGGGAGTATCATGCTTTGGGGTTGCTTTTCAGCGAATGGGCTCAGACACCTTGTTAAAGTGAATGACATTATGAAACAGGACCAGTATATCCAGATCCTCAGTGAAAACATCAAGCAATCCGCCGAAAAACTTGGTCGTGGGCAGGAATAGATCTTCCAACAGGATAATGATCCTAAACACACGGCCAAATCCGTCAAGAAATGGTTAGTGGACAACAAAGTGAACGTTTTGGAGTGGCTAAGCCAGAGCTCCGACCTCAATCCTATCAAGAATCAGTGGAGGGAACTGAAGACCAAGGTCATGGCAAGGAGACCCTCAAACCATAACGACCTGGAGAAGTTTGCCAAAGAGGAGTGGGCCAAAATCCCTGTGAAAATGTGGAAAAACCTTGGGATCAAGCACAGGAAGCGTTTGTAAGTATTCTTACAGCCTTATGTCAACTTTCTGTGTCATTTGTGCAATAATAAATTTGATTTGTCAAAAAATATCTCAAAAAAACCCAAAAATTAGAAGGGGTATGAATAATTTCGGGCATGACTGTATATGAGGGTAAACATTCACTCATCTATGCTCGGAATTTCTCAACGAAGCTTCGGTACATTGCAGCACCTCAATTTTCAAATATCATATCAAAAGTTTAATTAAATTCTGCCACGGCAATGCTCATTTGTTATACTAGACACATTATGGAGCGCTTTGCTGTTGCTTTCACTGTGGTAGCATCAGAGAGCTAGCCCACACAATGGCAAAGTACCTGGCTGACCCCAGTCATGGATAAGTAAAACAATTTCACAGCAGCAGTAAACAACTCAACACATACCCTAAGCTCTGCAAGGCCTACGTCTGGTCTAATTGCAGCCTTATCAGCACAACTTTGCAGACATGTACAACACCTCTCCGGTTAGCTTAAACTGTAGCGGCTATGGTCAGGTAACATTATGATGAAACTACCACCTTGATGCTATCCAAAGCTACACAAGCATTCACCTTGATGCTAACCAACGTAACACACGCATGCCAATCAGTATAACTGCATATAAGTTAACATGGAGCATTTTTTAAGCAGCACGGCACGCAAACTAACATGCAGTAGTAACCAAGCATTCATAAGATAACTACAGAGACAAACATTACCCTGCAATACAGGTTTTACAAACAGTAAGTTCTCTTACCGTGAACAGTTGTACCAAGCATCCAAATTGCAAACAAGTATAAAAAGTTTCCTTCAAATGAGGTTTATGTTCACACACCTTTTCTGTCTCCTGATATTATTTACTCTTGCATATTTAGGACAAAAACATTAGAAATAGTATCTTTGAGGTTACGCTCAGGAACCAGATGCGAGAACCAAGCAATCCAAAAAACTTGTGTTTTATTAGGAATGGGGGTGAACCCCCGCAGAGCAGGAAGCAACAGTACAAAGTCCACAATCCAAAAATCAGAATCCCAGGAACGTAATCCAAGTTGTAAACAGGGCAGCAAACAAAACTCGTGGTCAGGCAAAAAAGGTTCGGTACACAGATGCAAACAAATCCAAATCAGAGCCAAAATCACCAACGGGGACGGTCCAGTCAGAAAAGAATCACAAAGAGTACAAGGCATGAACGATCGTAGCACAAGGGAAACGTTCTGACAGAGGCTGGTTGTGAAAAGACTGCTTAAATACACGTAGGGGAAGTCACACGCTATGATAGGGAACAGGTGAGCTGGATCAGACTAATTACAATGGGGGAATCACATGAGGGAAACCCTAACCACGGAAACTGGCGAAAGCCAAGACACGAACGGGAATCACACAGACAGCCTATTGACAAACATACGGCTCCGGTTAAGGAGTTCTAACATGCACAGATAATGAGAGGCAGAACAGAGTCTCACAGGTGCAGAGGATCCACTGAAGCGCAGCAAAGTAGATTGAGTAAAGACAAGGGGCGGAGACTAGAATAGGGCGAATGCTGAGAGCTCGTCAGTCAATTAGTAAAGTGCAGCTATACAATCCCTAGTGCTCGTTAGTAAGTTAGTACTATAAATAATGTTAGTCTTGGTTAGTATCTTTAACTAAAATAACAAACTGTTAGTAATGATAGAACAGCAAGGCGGAGGAAGCAAACGAGATTAGAAGGAATAATTGAAATCCTAGAAACCATGAAATCACCCGAAAGTGTGGCACGTAATACTGGGGCAATGAGCAGTCACATGACATGAGACCAGACAGGGGAGACAAAGTGCAATGCATGGCAAGAAACAAAACAAGAACCGGAATCTAACTGAGGGAATGGAATATGGCAGGCATACAGACAAAGCAAGAACAAAACATGGCATGGAATCAGAATCATAATCAAAACATGGTCAGACAAAGCAGAATCATGGGCAGAACATGGTCAAGCAAGGCAGAATCATAACAATCTTAGCTACGTTAGCCACAGTGCTACAACCACATTCAACAGGCTATCACGTTAGGGAGGCTTATGCAGTAAAGCAACACAAAATGGTAAAACTTACAGCTTCCACATCTGTCGTTGAGTCATGGACAGTTGGTACCAAGCCAGGCTTTATCTTCAGATATTTTGCAAAGTCTGCTTTGTACTGGCCCAGGTTAAGAAAGCAGTCATCGGTGAGATGATGAGCACACACATATAACACTTTAGGAATGTTTGTGGGTACATTTCCACCAAAAGTAAAATCAATCCACAGAGTCTTCAGAGGCTCAGATGAAGGGAGTAAAAATAGACTTCTATGCTCATTATTTCAGCCAACAACACCGCAATCGCCATGCTTTGATCGTGGCTTTGCCATATTAGAGCTATGAGGGAACAAAAATAGCCACAAGGCAATTTCAGAGGGCAGAGCTCATCTGCCTAGGGGAGTGTCAAAGGGAGTGTCACCAACCTGGGGGGAGGAGTTATTTCCCTCCTTGATGTCATGGAGGGAAAATTTCTTATTTGCCTATTTGAGCACACATTTTCTGAAAGGTAGAGCAAGCAAGAGAGGGAGAGGACAGAATTTTCTCATGTTTGGGGGTGTACAGACAGGCTAGGGGACACAAATTGCAGTTAGAAAACCATAGTAAAGTGAATTTTGCATAATATGGGACCTTTCAATAAGCCACAAGGGCTGATAGGGAGTGCTGTTTGTAGTGGGTACTCAGCAATTCTGCAACCCACATTAGCTTTAAGGAAGGCAATGAAACTCTGCAGTGAGAGACATCCTTTAGCACTAGCTCTCTTCTATGGAATCACTGGCCTGCAGGTCCACTGCTTCATTTATCCCACTGAAACAAGTAAGCACATTTACTGATTCTCGATCAAACCATTGGGGAGAATGGGAGAATGCATTTTTAGAGTGCACCATACCATTGAAAATTATGGCTCATAGACATCCTGGTATTGCAGTTCTGAAAGACTTATGTGGAGAATGCCATCCCAGATTTCATGTATATGTCACTGTACATGTCTCATTATTAATTTACTCTTGATAAGGAGAGTAATGTGCCTCTTTTTTGGTGAGAAAATTGGAACATAGTCAATACATCATGGGATTTAAGGTTGCCATTTTGCTTCCTGGGAACGCCAATGCAAGTCTGTGCTGCATCATGATTTCAGAACTGTTTTAAAATGACTGGGTTTTTGACTTTTTGTATGAAGAAAAAAAACTTGCTGTCAAGAATTTTTTTCTGTTGCTACCATAGTTAGTGGGAGAGAGTTTTTCCAAGTCTTCCTCCTCTACTCATCACTTGAAATATCATAGTTTCACTCAAAAAGGAAGAAGTATTTCTGTCTTTTGGGGGTTTTTGTTGCCCATTTGCAACAACTAGCTCTAAAACTATGCGTTATTGCAGATGATGGTCATGAAAGTCAAAAATATCCTCTTGTAGTAATAAGATACTCCTAGAAACTATTACATTTTTGTTTTGATTTCGTATTTTGTTTTTTTAAAGGGGAAATCTGGGGCTCTAAGATTCTATTGGCTGGGATTCAGCAGAAAGTTGTTCTGTGTGGATTGCTTTCCATTGCTAGAGTTTTCTTTCCATTCTCCCTCTCAGCACTGGGTAAAAAGAATAGATAGAATCAAAACAGGGCAAGATGAGAAAGTTTTCTGGCATCTCTGCTGGAGCAGCAGAGCAAAAACTTGTGCAAGGGAAAGAGGGGGAGGAGGATTGGAGTATGGAAGCAAAGAGAGCGAAGCACAACATGGAGTGTCTGTTTTTGTCTCTTTCTTTTTCTGATTGCCTCTAGCTCACCCCCTTTGCATGGCACAGTGATCTGAGTGCAACTGACAGGCTGTCTCTACGGCAGCAAAGGGGGGGGGGGACCAGGAGTGCAGTGATGGGTCTATTTATATCGGATTGAGCATAAATTGTCAGTATAGCACACCCCTAATGGTCTGGGTGGGAATCAACGAGTCCTTTAAAAAATATCCCTCTTTACTCTTTCCCTCCACCTTTTGGTGCAAAGTGGGAGTAAGAGGAAATGAAATACATGCTGAGGTGTCAGTGTGTTTCAGAATGGGCAATGAGCTCAACAGCACATGGAGCAAGTCCCATGAAGATCGAAATCCTGTGGGAGGGTAACAAGTAAAATAATTCTCTGTCCTCCACACATAAGTATGCACACAAATGCATACATGCACTATTATAAACTTGCACCTTTTTGCCAGTTATTTTAACTGGCACCTTTTTTGCCAGTTATTTTAACTGTAATTTGACAGGTAATTTGACAGGTTCCATGTATGTTAACTAAACCACAGTTAAATGCGTGCAGGACTTTACTTATAGTTAAAATAACAAGGAGACAATGCTTCAATTTAACTGTTAAATTCAGTGAATTTATAACAGTGTGCACACACATACTATGCGAATTTAGTGAATAATCTCAGCAATTGTCTGCACTAAATTGGATGTGCTGCTTCAGTAAACCATCTAATATGTTAATACCTGATCACTAAGTATCGCACCCCATGTTATTTACATTTTCTTTTTCTGAAAGTACCCTGTTGTACCTTGTTTACAATATTAATCCAGCAATTAAAAAAATAATATATCGCCCCAAAATCATCTAATTGTCAGCACAGGAATGTGCATTGACCCCTGGTATTGAGGGACATGGCAGAATAATATAATAATCCCAGTTTGGGCACATGAAGTTTTTGTCAGCTTGAATAATAAAAAAATGTCTTCATGCCATCTGTGGATTTTGCTAATATACTGTAATTGAAAAAAATCTTGATTTCACTTAATTATATAATCTAAATGTGTTTGTTAATACGATAAGAAAGACTGATGTTACTTTCAGTCAGGTTGAGCACATGTATGAAGCGCTCTATGAAGTCTATGGTAAAGACTAACTAGTAAATAGAAAAATAATGAATGCGATAATAGGCAATATGCAACCCCAAATCAGAAAAAATTGGGACGATACGTTAAAAGTAAACTAAAAGCTGTGATTTGTCAATTATAATTTGACAATTTTAATTTAAACAAGACAACAGCACATAATTTGATGTTTCACTACATGCATTTTAGTGATTTTTTTTAAAGTAAGCACATTTCAATTTTCATTCTTGCAAGATATTTTTAAAAAGTTTTCATAGTAATTAGTAATTTTGTAATGTTGCCATTCCTTTTCACAACACTGAACAAGACGACAGTGTCATCACTATCCTCCGCAACGATCAAGGGCCATAACTCATTAAAAAAATATGCTTTGACATCGATGTTTGAAAGCAATGTAGATTATGAGTTGCTTATTAAGCATACAAAATTTCACACAGCTAGGTATAATAGTTTCAGAGAGATTCTATCCCCATTGTGGCACGGACAGACGGACCCCAATCCAATATCTCCCGTCGCACTTTGTGGCGGGGGATAATAAACATTTGGGGACTGAGGACATCCAATGATTAAGTGTTTCACATGTAATTTTGACCCTTTCTTCCTGCAGACAAGTCCTCAGATGTGCAACAGTCAGAGTCTTCATTTCTACATTTTCCATTTCAAAATGAGCTTGACATTCTTTATTGAGGACAAGTCAGGACAACAGGCAGGCCAGTCCAGCACCCTCAACCTCTTCTCTTGTGCAGCCATGCCTTTGCAATGCATGCAGGCCGTGGTTTTACATTGTCTTGTTGAAATATGCAGGGGCATCCCTAGAAAATATGTCATCTTGAAGGCAGCATCATGTTGTGCCAAAATCTTGGCATACTTTTTAGTATTAATGGCTCCTTTAAATAAGTACAAGTTACCCTTGCCAAGGGCATTGACACAACCCCATACCATGACTGACCATGGCTTCTGGGCTTGTTGCTTGTGACAGTCTGGACCTCATTTCCCAATAACGATCAGTTATAGAGCTCCAAGAGTGTTTGCTACAATCGATCTTATCAAAAGTTCATCCCTCTTAACGTGCATTTCCCGAAGCAGCTTCTGTGCGAGAGCATGTGCATGGTTGTTAAGTACTTCGTAACTCCGCTTTACACTGTCCATTTTCATGGCGCTGAGATGTTTGATTAATTGATTTTGGGCCGCAGTCACCAATTTAAATGTAGGCCTGTGTAAGCTATGGCTTGTAATTAAAATGAAATAAAATCTACATAAAATCGTAAGAATAAATGAAACATATTACACAGTGGAAGCATAGGCAGGTCTACCAAAGAAAACGGCCAAGCTGTAACAAAAGTTTGTCAGATATACAGTACCTTTTGCAGAATCCAAGGTCTCCTTAGAGATAACAGACACAGCACAAACAACAATACACAACAAAGCAACATCACCAACAGCACATACAAAAATGTGCATGTGATTAGAGTCCAAAGGCTACAGTGAACTGATGAGTTTAGGGGTGTTGCTGATCTCACTGGGAAGAGAAATCCAGAGGGTGGGGGCCGCAACACAAAAGGACCTTTCCTCTAAGGTTCAAAGGCAAGAGTGGGGAAAATTGAGGAGGCCAGTGTCTGAAGACCGCAAAGTCTGAGATGAAAAATATTGGTGGAGGCGGTTTATCAGGTAATGAGGGGCAAGGGCATGGAGGGACATGTAGGTGAGGAGGATTTTGCAGGTGATGCAGGACTTGACTGGGAGCCAGTGGAGATGGATGAGAATGGGCTTGATGTGCTGCCAGGGCTTAGAGTGGGTGAGAACTCTGGCAGCAGAGTTCTGGACATACTGGAGCCTGTCTAGGGCTTTGCTAGGAACCCTAAACAGGACTCTGTTACAGTAATTGAGGTCGGAGGTAACAAATGAATGAATGCATTTCCCTGCCACGGGGTCAGAGAGTGATGGCCGGCGTCTGGAAATGTTTTTCGGATGATAGAAAGCTGGTTTTGCGACAGATGAATTTAGTGAATAATCTCAGCAATTGTCTGCACTAAATTGGATATGCTGCTTCAGTAAACCATCTAATATGTTAATACCTGATCACTAAGTATCTCACCCCATGTTATTTACATTTTCTCTTTCCGAAAGTACCCTGTTGTACCTTGTTTACAATATTAATCCAGCAATTAAAAAAATAATATATCACCCCAAAATCATCTAATAGTCAGCACAGGAATGTGCATTGACCCCTGGTATTGAGGGACATGGCAGAATAATGTAATAATCCCAGTTTGGGCACATGAAGTTTTTGTCAGCTTGAATAATAAAAAAATGTCTTTATGCCATGTTTTTCGGATGATAGAAAGCTGATTTTGCGACAGATTTTATGTGAGCCTGGAATGATAGGGTGAAGTCCAGGATCACATCCAGGTCGCGCACCTCAGGGGATGATGAGATTGAGGAACCATCTACCTTGAATGGAGCAGTGCCATGGGAGCCACAAACATGAGCTTTGTTTTATTAGTGTTCAGTTTGAGCAGATAAGATGTCATCCAGGTTTTTTTTATTCCAGGAGACATCTGACAAGAGACTGAGGGGGAGAGGTGAACTGATGGCTATGTACTGATATAAAGTTGGGTGTTGTAAGCATCGGAATGGAACCTAAGATTCTGGTGGCGGATGATTTCACCAAGTGGGAGCACGTCCTGGTGAAAAGAAGTGGGCCAAGCACCAAGCCTTGGGGGACACCTTAGCTGACTTTGGCAGTCAGAGAACTACAGCCACCATAGGTCACAAATTGTTCCCAATCAGAGAGATAGGACTTGAGCCAGGAGAGAGCTGTGTCAGTGAGGCTATGGTATTCAGACAGGCAGGCGAGGAGAATGGTTTAGGCGACAGAATCAAAAGCTGCAGAGAGCTTCAGGAGGATGAGTAAGCTAATGTGACCAGAATCAGCGGCACTGAGGAGGTCATTGGTGACTCTGATGAGGGAAGTCCTGGAGCTGTGGTGTGTTCAGAAACCAGACTGAAGGGTTTCATAGAGCTTGGTTAGACATGTGATGGAGGAGTTGGGTGGCAACTGCTTTTTCCAGGACTTTAGTCAGAGAAGGAAGGTTGGAGACTGCCAATAATTGTTGAGGTTGACTGGGTGAAGACCAGACTTCTTAAGAATGGGGGTAATTGAGGCAGTTTTGAAGGAAGATAGGGAAAATGCCAGATAACATACATGACTTTATAATGTCAACTATGATGGTGGAAATGGTGGAAAGGGATGTTTTGACTAGGGCTGTGCGCATTGGGTCCAGAAAGCAGGTGGAGGCCTTGGCCTTGGTGATTAACCATTAACCTTACTAAGAATTAGTTGTGCCCTGTATGTGTATACAAGCGATTGAATCATACACCAACATTCCATTGCATCACATTGTACCATGCTAATTTGCAGGTATTGGCGTCTTCACAAACCTGGCTTGTTTGCTTAGCTTTTTAACGAGCAAATTAGTCACCTAATGAACTAGCTTATTTGGTTTAGCTTCAGAGTAAGATGCCCAGCTGTGCTCACAATGTCAACCGGAGCATATGCTAGCCACAATAACTAAACCGAGTTGCACTGAAGTCAAAGCATAATAAAGATGTATTAGAACTTTGGGTGATAATACTTTTGAACTAAGGATCTGTGTGAGGTGGGAAAATTAAGGTCCACCATGAAAGTTAGCTAATATTATGCAATATTAACAGTAAATTGGCCATATTAATGTTCTACGTAATGTTAATTCTAGGCTTGGTTGGGTACATTAGAAGACAGACCACCCTTTTGCTCACTCTGGGGAATGATACTTCGTTGATGCCTTGGGCTGGATGTATGCATTGGCATTCTAGGCTCATGCCTATGGCCTTCTTGCTGCTAGGGATCCCAGACAAAGGAGTAAAGAATATCCACTATGGCTGCCTGCATTAAATGAAGTTTTCCATGTATTTCAAAATATTTCAAAAATATACTTTATGTCAAGGTTTATAAAATAATTTATTAATTTTTTTTTTTTTAATATGTACAATGTTGGCACCAATATATGCATCAAACTCCGGACATGTGTCTCTAATGGGGTTTTTTATGCAGGTTGCAACACATAGCCTCTTTCCAGTCAATGGTTAGCTCTCTGCATTGTAAACAAGTATCTAACAGTTTGCAAAGCTTGCACAAAAGAAGGTAGAGATGCATGCAGAGAAGAAAAGCCTACTTTTCTGATCAGATGGAGAAACACACCTACTTTTAAACATTAGGAAAGCCTTGGATATTAACAGGTTTTTGAATATATGCAAGCATTACGACACCAACCTTTTCAAGATGGTGGTTGAAGAAATGAGGGAAGGCTATGTTTGCATAGTCGAACAAGGCCGGTACTAGTGGAAAGCTTCTTGGCCAGGTACAGTGTAAGTCTGCCATTGCACACTGCAAGAAGGCTCTGTCCTTCAGCTGCTTTCTTGGGGCAGATATAGCCTACTGTCTTAGCCTAGCTCGTTAGTCATAGCTGGCTTGGTAGCATCAAACTAGGTGGACATTTTTCAATAAGCAGGCTTCATTTAGCTCACCTCAGCTCCATCAACACCCTACCTCTTTGTCAATTTTTGGACTAGCTGGGAGTTAGACGGTCAGGCACCACCAGGATAGCGATGGCCAAGGAGCCACCCATTGAGCTTCACAATGGCTCTTCAAAAACTTATGGGTGACAAGATGGACAGATTTTGCTAAAGGTGGTACTACCACTTGCTAAATTTAAAGGAGACAATTACTTTTTTGCATGGGTGACATACGAAAATGGTGGATTATCTTTGTCCTCCTTCGGTCTCCTCTCACAGTCCAACGACATGGATTTTAGACTGACTGGAGACTCTTAAGCCTGCAAGTATGAGTGTGTGAGTGAATGGTGTTTGATCCCTGCATTGAATGAGAGGACTGTCCAAAGTTCATTATTGATGATGTGGTTGTGTTGAGTCCAAGTTTACTAAGCTTTATGAACATTAATCATTGATATGCACAAGGCCCAGGCTTTCATGGCTCGAAGGTCTAAATATGGAAGTAAGCACAATGTACCTCAGAACCACTTGCACCAGATGATTGATCCCTAAACTGTTCGTGCAAGTGATTTAAGATAACTTGCTTCATTCATAAGTTTTCTCGTATTTAGATATTTTCTAAGTCGCAAATAAAATTTACAGTTGATCTCAACCTGTCTTGTAAATCATGTTCATGCAGCGTCCTGTACTCTAAATCTGCATACATTTCAGACTTTGGTTCTAGGCATGGAAGGGAATTATTTTTCGTAGTCATTGCTGATAGTAAAAACAGCCGTCAACAGCCATTTTAGTCATTGGAGGCATGAAGGGAGATAAATCAGATTTCAGGCTCTTGCAATTTTAAACCTGGGTAAGAATGTACCCTTAGCTGTTATGACAGAATCTTCAGGCTAATGCAGGTCCATTTCCAGATGAACATCTTTGGCTATTACCCTTGACAGTGCAAAATCTCCGACGATGACACTAATTTTGTGGTCCATATCTGTTATTGAAACACCTCCACCTGGACTCCCTCCTGTAAATATCGACCATTTTGCTATGGTCGAGACATTTTTGAAGTCATTTTCATATAAAATAATTTTCTCTGGATTCTACTGATATTACAGACTTCAGGTGAAAGTGAGTTTATAGCATTTATATAATTTTACGTACCTTCCTTTAGGTATGAAAAACTGTAAATTCCATTACTTAATAATGTCATTTTACACATTTGTTTCTGAATGACTGCCCTGCAAGAATATAGTGCCTGGTGCCGACTATCAGGGGACATAAAGGTAATTACACCCCCCCCATGCTGCAGTGTGGGGTTTATGCCCCCCCACCCCTCCCAATCGTGACACTATGCTGGAGGCAAAATAGCTCCAAACAAGAACTGAACAACAAGCCAAGTTGAAAACTTTAGATTCACAATACATTATCTGATTTTGGAGCCAAACTTGAGCTGTATTCACCCAAAATTTCCTGTTCACTTTGTCTATTCTCCTTTCCTGAAATGAGCTATTATCAGTTCAGTGCATCCTGGCCCCCATGAAGCAGGGCTGGGCCACAGGCTGGCATGTGTCCAGGTGTGAACTGAGATATTGCAAGTCACATGATGACATGGGGGACAGAAAGACAATTCTCCATAGGGAAAGACTGAAAAAGACACACTGCTAAAACTGCAAATATTTTTTTCTGACGAGTTTCTTCTGACATATGATTAATATATAATCTTTAATTACTCACTTCTAAATCATTGGTGCCTCCTTGGAAGCCATTAGAAGTTGTATTTTTTTCCAAGGCTATAAAATGAGCCCAGTCTCATCCCGATTTGTCATATAGTAACGCTAGCTGACCAAGCATTGATATACGACAAAAAAGGAGGCGAACTAATAGTACTTCCCTGGGTTGTCAACAGGAGGCCACATAATGTGGAAAAAGCCTGAATACTTGCACCTAATTCCCTAATTGGATTTCCCAGATTCAAGCGTGATTGGAAATGCCAAACGGGAAAAAAACATTTTAGTTTTAATATAGGGCCACATATAGGTTTCGCATATATGTGACATATAGGTACATATATGTACCTATAATATATGAAAACAGCCAATTTTATGTATATTGCATATATGCGAAACCTATATTTGGCCCTATATTAAAACCTATATGTTTATATAGGTTCTTTCCGTGTGGGTATATTCAATTTGCAGTGCAAGTGCCATTGTCTATGTCCATATACATTCATTTGTTACCCTGAATAAATACAGTCTGAATGCTGCATAACAACCTTCTGATAAGATTACAAATGTTATATTAATACATATACATGAGCCGCACTTGTGTTATATATATGTGACAGTGCTCAACTAACTTTACTAACGTTGGTAGTTTTGAGAACGTTGGAAAATTAACAAGAGCCTGGACGAAATGCAGATGGCACGGAGGTTGTGCAGTGTCTGAGCTCCAAAAGTGTAATGCAGGGTGATCCGATTGCAATCTAATGATGCAACAGAACTTCGTCTGTACAAAGCACAAGAGTCAGAATAAGACTGACTGAATTATACTTGTTAGGGTTGCACACCTGATGGACCAAAAGGTATCTTTGTTTTTTTTCAATGAACGACAATATTGGAACAATATTGAGTTTACCCAATCTGGTACTCTGGCTAACTACTCTTGGCTTGCTACCCTTAGCTATTTACATTAATGTGACTTTTAAGGGCATGTAAACCCTGTTTCACAATCTGATTTGGATTAAATAAATGGTCTTCCAAAGTGATGTTGGTGATAAACATTTCATTGATAATGCGCTACATCCTTGTCAAAAGCTTTCAATTCTAAGCATTTTCCTCTGCTCACCAGAATATCTCTGATGTGATTTCTGGCTCCTTTACCTTCAGAACATCATATCTTAATTACTGACATTAAAATAATAAATTCAAGCAGTTTTTCTCGAAGCTCAATTGCTGAACGATTTTCAAAAAACAAGTTCTGTGGATTATTATGATCCTGGAGTGCTTTTTTTGGGCATGTATTTGGGATATGCAGCGAATTGCAATAGTGAGTGAGCTATAGCTTTATATTTTGGCCAGGACAAGGACTCGCTCCTCAAGAATGCATGTCCTGAAATAATTCTGCATGATAATTTTGGTATGTTTTGCTAATTATGGTACGACTCAGGATGTGGTCGGCAGTTCCCATTTCAAGCTGCCAATAATATTGATTATCTTTGATTGGGAATTGATTTCAGCAGAAAGAAATTTGTATTTATTCCCTCTGATACCGTCCAGCTTTTTAAAATCTTGGTTGTCGAAGGGTTTACATGACCTTTAAAACACTGCAATTCATTAACCACGAGTACTGCTCTGTGAGGTATCCTCTTGAATCCGGTAACAACAGTCAAGTTGGCGAGGTAACAAGCACACAATGATATGTTGTCCACAAATACAATTACCTACTGTGAGGTAGAGGTGAGAATGAGCAATTCCAGATTAGCATGTTTTAAAATACTGTAAGTTAAAAATGAGCTAATGCTGATAGTTTTGCAACAAAATATGTAGGCCTACTGTAACTTCGCAGTTAAATCAAAATGAGTTCTTATGCATTTTATGCTGATTTCATGCTTTCTAACGGAATTTCTTAACTGTTAATTAAGCTTTACCAGGTGCTGAGTTTACTTGTTCAGTTCACTGCATGGATTTTGCACAAATTGGCAGTGGTCAGAAGTTGTGGACATACAGCTATGAGGAGAGCAGTAAGGGAGCCATAGGCACAGACCACTGTCTTGGATAACACCAGGTGACCACAGACACCAACGCATGCATGTGGGTGAAGCCTGTGCAAACAAATCGTGAAAAAGAAAAGTCATGCCGTGCATATCAGACATGCTGCACCGCAAAGACAAAGCAGATTTCCATTCAACCGAATGTGCGACCATTTTTGTATGTTGTATCCCATTCTTATTATACATCTATGAGTGTATCACATAAGAACACTCTTTCTCACTGTCATAAACTGATTAGTGTAAATAACTTTTTAACTTTTCATTAAATAAAATATATTATTTTGTGGATTGTGTGGCTGACTCTGTCTAGAGTCTTCTACATCCAAAAACAGAAAGGAAGTTTCAGCGTTTCTCTGGGAAATCTGTCAACTTGAATGTTTCCTTGATCAACATGCCTCAAATAAAAGCCATTTCATGAAGATACAAATTTATGTACTGAAAGGTTCAATTTGTGGAGCTTCAAGCACACTGCGAACCCGAACTATGTAACAAATTCATTGGAAATACCATGCATCATATTAAAATAAAAAAGTAGCAGTACCAATATTAAGTCTGAACTATATGAAATAAAATCTCCCATCCACACTGACGTTCCGAAGTTTGTATTTTATGATGAGTATACAGCAGTTCGCTCGGTCCATGCATTGTAGCTGGCTGATATGGTACCCCAATTCTGATAAAGCTGGCATGTACTGGAAAATGTTAATGAACTCAAAAAGGAGTGATTTTATATGCATTCATTAAATTAACAGGCACTTGAATCTAAAACCAATTTATGCAAGGATAAATGATTCCTTAAATACACTTCATAAAAGCGTCTTCATAGAAAGATGGGACACCACTGAACTAAAACAAATGTACTAAGAGCATGATGACCTCATCAAAAATTACGCACATTTTTTTTCCCGTTCACATATGTTAAACCCAAGTCAGTGCCAATGGTGTCATGTTAAACCTTATGTGGCATTTTTGGGGCATCATTCATGCTAATTCACATTTCTCACGGACAAGCGCTCCTTTTGAAAGAGGTGTACTTCTTCCGGTTTCAGATTCTTTTCAACAGTTTTATGGAGTAACGAGCATTGGTTTAACCTTACATGACGGGTTTGTACCAGCCCTTCTTATGAACAAACTAGAGTGCCAAGGGCCCTGAAGGTTGCTGGCAGTTACAGCCCCAACAGGAGTTAAATAAACTAGCATCAGTCCGCGGATTCAACAGGAAGCCAACACAAAGTCTTGCGAAAGCAACACGTTGTCTACATGATACTGTCGTTAAAAAGCTCCAGCTCGGACATCCGCAAAAAAATTAAACCTGTTTAATTTTTTCGCAAATTTCGGCGGTGATGGCGAATGGTCCTGTATCACTGCAAATCAATTCACGGTTCTTCGAATCAATTCTTCTCTGCAGAAGAAGAGAACTGTTTCATCTGCACACTTCCGTGGGCCAACGCAGCTCAGTGAGAAAGGGGTTTTAATTACCATTATCGGGTAACTCAACTGAGCGGTCACACTTTTTCATGAGTGACAGACAGCAACATTTTTATGTCACTTTTCTGCCATTTAGCAAAAATATAATTTTTAAGAAGTCTACATCATGAAATCCGATTAGATTTTTTTTCTAACCTGAACTTTCACTGTCGTCTGCTTTCAATTTGTGAAGTGCCCCATCTTCTCAATTCACATCTGGTTCTTGCTCTGCTTTCAGACAATGATTTTTTTTACACAACACTGCCACCGAGTGGGTCTAATTAGTATTATTCTTTTTATTCCATGATGCTAATAGGAACAAACATCCAAAAATGGATTTTGACCAGTTTTTATTTCCGCAATTGATCGCAAAAAAAAGGTCGACCATACGGTTACAATGCCCATTAAAATTATAATTATATATGGGTTAGTGCCTAAAGATATTATTAAATGAGAAAATAAATAGCTTGATTTTGTCACATGACCTTGACCTTGAAGACCAAAGTCAAATCCAATTTGGTATGTTTGATCAGCATACATGATTTGTCATTAGTATCCAATACATACCAAAGATCTAAAGCCAACATTAAAGGACTTTTAGGCCTTTTTTGTCATTACCTGGACCTTGTTGCCCAAGGTCAAATCCAATATGTCAAAAACAACCAGCATACATGATTTGCTATTAGTGCCCAATACATACCTAAGCTCTAAAAACAATATTCAACAAACATGGGCCATTTTTGTCATATAACCTTGACCTTGAGGCCCAACATCAAATTTAACTGACTGCCTAAGAATGTTCAGCATACATGGTTTCCTATAGGGGCCCCAAACGTACCAGAGCTCTAACTGCCATTTTCAGCAAGTTATAGCACATTTTTGCCATTTGATCTCGACGCCCAATGTCATATTCAACTTGCCGAGAATGTTTGGCTTACATGATTCCCTATAAGCGCCTCACACATACCTAAGCTCTAAATGCCACATTAAACTGTTATAACACATTTTTGCCATTTGACCTTCACCTTGAGGCTCAAGGTCAAATTCGAACAACCGAGAATGTCTGGCATACATGATTCCCTATAGGTGCCTCATACATATCTAAGCTCTAAATGTCATATTAAGCAAGTTATAGCACATTTTTGCCATTTGGCCTTGACCTTGAGGCCCAAGGTCAAATTTGATTGACTCACTATGTTCAGCATACCTGATTCCCTACAGGTGCCTCATACATACCTAAGCTCTAAATGCTATATTAAGAGAGTTATAGCACATTTTTGCCATTTGACCTTGACCTGGAGGCCCAAGGTCAAATGTGACTGACTCACAATGTTCGGCATACCTGATTCCCTATAGGTTTCTCATACATACCTAAGCTCTAAATGCTATATTAAGAGAGTTATAGCACATTTTTCCCATTTGACCTTGACCTTGAGGTCCAAGGTCAAATGTGACTGACTCACAATGTTTGGCATACCTGATTCCCTCCAGGTGCCTCATGGTACATACCTACGGTGGCCCTGAGGTGCAAAACACAACGGCAAATCAGAAAACACAACACAAAAAGAGACAACACAACGGCAAAAGAGAAAAACACAACAAAAAAGAAAAAACACAACGGCAAATCAGAAAACACAACACAAAAAGAAAAACACAACGGCAAATCAGAAAACACAACACAAAAAAGAGAAAACACAACGGCAAATCAGAAAACACAACGGCAAAAGAGAAAACACAACACAAAAAGAGGAAACACAACGGCAAATCAGAAAACACAACGGCAAATCAGAAAACACAACACAAAAAGAGAAAAACAAAAAATCAGAAAAACACAACACAAAAAAAGAAAAACACAACGGCAAATCAGAAAACACAACACAAAAAAAGAAAACACAACACAAAAAGAGAAAACACAACGGCAAATCAAAAACGGAAAAAAACACAACACAAAAAAGAGAAAACCAACGGCAAATCAGGGCAACAAAAGAGAAACACAACGAGTCACAACACAAAAAAGAGCTGATTGGACGAAAAGAACTGGTCCGTCCTTTGAACCGGAAAGACATGTTTTCAAAACATGAGCGCCACAAATGATGAGGTACGCGCTGCTGTTAAGGAATATTTTGATGCCGGACATGGATATAACGTGATACTGGACATGCTGTCGACCCATCACAACGTAAAAATGAGTCTGCGTACGCTGAAGACGCGTTTAAAAGAAGCAGGGCTGCACAGAAGAAGGATTTTTCGCCGGTTTCGTTGTAAACAAATGCAATTAGACAGCGGAAAAGCGACCAGACTTGCATAGTTTCCCTTTAACATGTCGACCATAACCGTATTATATTTGTATGTGTATG
Organism: Gymnothorax javanicus; assembly: GCA_029692085.1. NCBI lineage: Eukaryota > Metazoa > Chordata > Actinopteri > Anguilliformes > Muraenidae > Gymnothorax > Gymnothorax javanicus. The sequence continues at coordinate 50,737,632 of CM056194.1, forward strand.
TATACTGTAGCTCCCGCAAAGGAATTGTCGAGTAAGGTCTGGAAACTGACAGTTAGCTAACTTGCTCTGGTAAGCTAACGTTACACCGTCCAAAAGTAGCCTAACATAAACATTAACGTTACATCCGTTTACTTACTTGAAGGTGGTGCGTGAGTGTCGCCACCGTCTTCCTGCAGCCTTTGCCCACACTCACTACAGAAATTCGGTTTTTCCCTCAAACGCTTTTGCCACAATTTTGACAATACATGGCAGCATCCTGCTTGCCCGCTTGTCTGGCGCACAGCAGAATTGTCTTTATGGTTCAAAGGACGGACCAGTTCTTTTCATTCAATCAGCGGCGACTCATGTCACCCGAGGGTACCTACCTTTTCCGTTTTGCTCAACGCCGTTGTGTTTCCTCTTTTGTGTTGTGTTTTCTTTTGCCGTTGTGTTTTCTGATTTGCCGTTGTGTTTTCTCTTTTGTGTTGTGTTTTCTGATTTGCCGTTGTGTTTCCTCTTTTTTGTGTTGTGTTTTCTCTTTTGCCGTTGTGTTTTCTGATTTGCCGTTGTGTTTTCTCTTTTTGTGTTGTGTTTTCTCTTTTGCCGTTGTGTTTTCTGATTTGCCGTTGTGTTTTTTCTTTTTGTATTGTGTTTTCTGATTTGCCGTTGTGTTTTCTCTTTTGTGTTGTGTTTTTCTTTTTTTTGTGTTGTGTTTTCTGATTTTCCGTTGTGTTTTCTCTTTTTGTGTTGTGTTTTCTCTTTTGCCGTTGTGTTTTCTTTTTTTGTGTTGTGTTTTCTGATTTGCCGTTGTGTTTTCTGATTTGCCGTTGTGTTTTGCACCTCAGGGCCACCGTACATACCTAAGCTGTAAATGCTATATTAAGAGAGTTATAGCACATTTCTACCATTTTACCTTGACCTTTCGGCTTAGGGTCAAATTCGACCAACCGACAACATTCGGCAAGCATGATATGCTGTAACATGCTTAATTCATACCTAAACTATAAATGCAATAATAAGCAAGTTACGGCACATTTTGTGGCAAAACACCCCGAAAATGATGAAGTCCAGACACATTTCCTAGGTGGCGCTATGAAGGAGCGATTCAATCAAAACGCCGTTTACACCGTTGAAGCAGGTCATGATACTGATTCCATTGCTGCGATAAAAAAAAAAATTCATCAGACAGTTTTTGAGAAAATTGCACCTAAGTGCCAAAAATGGCCATTTTCGACATAAAAATGGTCGCAAAGTCTAAACGAACGATTCAATCAAAAAATTTTTTGTTTGGGCATTAACTTGATGACCCATTTGATCACATCCCCAAATTTAAAAAAAATTCATCGGTCTGTTTTTGAGATACGGCTTTAAACAGACGACGCCAACCCTGACGCCGACACTGACGCCGACGACGCTGCCGGACGCAAAGTGACGACAATAGGTTACTGGCCTATTTTTAAGATTAGAAAATGAGTTCTGATGCAAAACCCACTTAAAGCACTTAACTTTTGCTGCTGCTGCTACCCACCCACTCAGTTCACAGTCTCCCTTAACACAATGTCACCACTAGGAGTAGACCTACCCTGCAGAGCATGGATCACCCTACACCACCGACGAACTGGAGTTTGTCGGTTTAACAACAATATGCACCGCTGGGGTTTGCGTCCCTCAGCAGCTTGTATATATGAACCTACCGACCAGACCAGACACCCCATAATTCATGAGTGACCCACCCTCCGACCACCTGAAGACACAATCCTTGACCTCACCAACTCTAACCCTGATACAGTGAGCTGGCTACAACTATGGATCAAACTGCATAGCTGCATGTCTCATGCGCAAAAGAAGAGGAAGCACTTAACTGCTTTTGTTGTGAAATCAGTTTTTTTCACTCAGTTAATGGGGTGAGTCCACATGCAAGCATGAAGAAAACCAAACTAATGGAAAACCCCTGGAAAGTCCACCTCATAATTCAATTATTAGCTCTGAGCTGGCTGCCATCTCAACTCAGGCCACAATTCCCAAAAAAATGGGCCGTAAATAACAAATTTACCACTCAAAGAGAGCAAGACACGGGATACTGCCATACTGGATCATCTGACCTCAATGTGATACTCTTATTGATGGAATGCACATAGCAGCTCGGGAAAAGAACCGGCACAGTGAACGTTCTACTCTGTAATAACGAGTTAAGCAGCATTCAAAATTGAATCTAGCTAAATTGTGTCGATGTTTGAAAATCTGGCACTGCACATTAATGCTTGCTACAGTTTTTTGGTGGTGGCAATTATCGGCTTTGGAATTTGAACTCTTCTCATGAAAATGTTCTTGCATGATTACCAATGTGAAACTTTAAGGTGGATTTTGATGTGGATTGTGTTGATTGAGCCCTGTCAAGCTCTTAATTGGAAAAGAATGTAATATTAGAGGATGACAGTTAATGCTATCTTGCATTTCTTTATACAATCATACATTGATAGCTTGAAAAATATGCAAAATTGGACATTGCATATTTTTCTTTTCCTCTTGTTCTGGTGTATTGTATGGACTTCTTGTTCTAGGTTAATATATGGGCTTTTTCCATTATTGGTGGGGGGGGGGGATGTGCAGATCAATGCAGATATGCAAGCCCTTGAACCACTGGCCTGTGAACTGCTGGGGAGATCAGATCACTTTTTCCAGGTTTTGCAGCAAGATGCCCTTCTTGGTGTGAGTTGGGAGTAGGTTCTCTGTTTGAAAACTGGGCCCCTTCTCTAAGGACTATACACCGCCCCCCCCCCAAAAAAAAAAAGTTCTTTGGGGGATCTTTAGAGAAAGTCATAGGTGACAGCTCGCCCCATCGGAGGCTTTGAAGCAGCTTTTCTGGACAAGATTTTGTTTCATGAAGTGTAACGACGGCAGGAAAGAGCCCGGCTTTTCATCTTGGTTGATGTGACTAAAGCACAAAGTGAGCTTGTTTCATTTCTGAGTCAGTTTTAAACTGGGATACTCTTGAGGGTTAGCATGGTCAAAGGTTTACATACAATCATACATAGAGCACTTACAGACATTTTTATGAGCTAAGACAATGTCCTGAATAAACTAACAGAAGGGACGATATGTTGCCATTCATTCCTGATTGCCACTTAAATTGCGCATATGCTACTGTTGGAGTCCATTGCCCCACACTTTCCTGTTTATTATTAAGTATCATTACAGACAGGCTAACACGAGGGACTTCTGTAAAGGTATCGCTCCCAAAAACTGAAATTGAATGGTAGCAATTGCAAGTTTTGGAAATGAATATTACTTATAAGATAATTCCCATAAGGCTATAAATATGTTTTGAGCTGGGTACATGACTCCTGAGCTCAATTGGTTAGAATTTTATACATTTTCCTCTCAGTAACATTATCTGAGCTGTATCTTTGTCTCGCTGCCATTATTTCAGTTTATATATGACAAGAAAACAGAAATAACATTACATATATTTGTGTAACCAGTAAATGATAATGGTTGAGTTGGTTTCACTTCATACTGTATGTCATGGAGCCTGTGATGAGAGCAGCATATTCAGTGCACGAATGACACCATGGGCATTATGCAAAATTAGTGACAATATTCATCATTCTATATTAATTCTTAGTATCAATATTTCATTTTTTTTATCAGACCAGTCATTATGCATGGATCATTTTCCTGCTGTATGCAAAAATTATGGCGAACACATTTTGTGAATGTAGTGACTTTATTTTATGTGTCTGAAGACACTGCTTGGGGGAGTAGTATCCATATTAAATCTTATGTCTTAGTGTCATATGCTTTAAATACACAGTAAACACAGTCCATTGAGTTAATTAGTGATTTGTTAGCAAACATAGCGTTTGGTCTTTTTTTCAGCCACCAACAACCCTGCTGTGGGACATAGTTTTTTTAATATAATCCAAATAGTGCTTCCGCTCGTAAATGATAATGTAAACAATTATTTAAATTAACAGAAAAATAACACCGGAGATTTCAATATATCCATCCCCCTCTCCTGGAATAAGCAGAAATATGCATATTGCACTAATTTCTCTTAAAAACAAATCCTGCGACTCCCTAGTAATAAACTAGTAATGAGAAGATGCTATAAAGAGGAGAGAGAACTGTGGGGATCTCTTGAAATTGTGTGCTAATAAAATTTGAGGTCATTTACATCCGAGATGGGATTGAGTGGCAGGCGTTGCCATGGCAACATTCCCACGGGTCTCCCATCTTTCTGCACTCCCTGACAGCAGCTGAGAGAGATGAGGGAGGGAGGGAGGCAAGGCGCAAACGAGGAAGAGAGGGAGCGAGAGAGGCGTGGGGGGGTGGGCTAGGGGAGATGTAGCGAAACACACAGAAGGTGACACGAAGAGAGAGAGAAAGAGGGAGACAGAGACACAAAAGAGGCACCCAGCATAGCAAAACTGTTCAATTTTTAATCAGTGAACGCTCTGTCAACTATTCGCAGAAGGAACGATACACAATTAAACATTACTTATGTCAAATGCACACCTCCATAATGTGGGGACAGCAGATTATTGCTTTGGCTGAATCTCAGTGCTGAAGCGTGGACACAGATATGTGGTACATTGTGTAATACATTACTGAGGACTGTCAGGTGGAAGCCCCATTGGACGTGTATCATAACTCTGACCTCAGACTCACTTGCCTCCATAATGTGGTCCTGGCTTCTTCTCAGCATTTAAACTCCGCGTTTGTGTTTCATATCATCTGTGGTCACTACTTTTTAACTGTTAGTCTGACTAAAACCATTAAGTTTGGTAGCTGCATATTGTGTCCCAACACGTGCCTGGTCTTACCCTTGTTGAGTAGCTTTAAGGCTTCTTAGAAGTGTAAATTTGTCTGGTACGTCCGTATTTTATTGTTGACTAGTGAGTGCTGATCACACTGCATACCTGGCCAATTAAAGTGGCAGTAGAGAAGTGTTATGCCTGTCATCCAATACATGCTCTTTACTGAATTGGGATCTTTTAGTTTAGTTCCAAATCTAAAAATGTATGTTTTTCCCAGTAAAAAAAAAAAACAAACAAACAACAAAAAAAAACATTAATTGCTACAAATAGGTAATTGCATTCAGTATTGCCTTATTATAGAAACTGTCTCATACTCAAATACTCAAACAGAAAAATTGCTTAATTCTTGGGGACAGCTCAGCAACATCCATTTTTATTTTATTGTGGCAAGAGATGGGATTGCTTGGCACACATGAGGTTAAAAAGAAACTTTAACACAGGAAAAAAGAAGTCTTGGTTTGGATCTCCACAAATAGCTTGTGGAGAAAAAAAAAATGCAAAAAAGTTTAAATATTGCTGAAATTGCTCAATATTACTAAAATGTGAAAATGTTCCTTGACTGTTTACCATTCAACAGCGGTGCCAGGCTGATCTTAGCTCATTTGCTCTGATGTTGACATCACAAGCTCCAAGTAATTTCAGTGAACAATATATTGTACTTTCTTTACTTGTTTAAGTGTAACAAGAAATGTATTCATTTTGACAACTTCTTTTTTCCAGAATTTGAAATTGTATTTGTGGAATAGTCCTATCGCAGTGAAATACTTTTTTGAGTGTAGGAGAGTACCGACACGACACATTCTCATCCTGACTCGTCATATAGTGACGCTGCTTGACCAAAGGTCGATATACAACGAACAAGGAGGCTATTGACGGCCTTATTTGACGTTTAGGGTTGGGGTTCGGGTTAAGGGTTAGGGGTTGAGGGATATGGTTCTTCTTAAACTATCATCAAATAAGGATGCTTAAAGCCTCCTTTTTCATTGTATATTGACGCTTGGTCAGGTAGCATCACTATATGACCAGTTGGTATGAGACCCGGCTCAGAGACAAGCTAAATCTCCTCAAAGCAATATACTGCCAGGAAAATCCTGCCGAATTAACTCCTGCCATCCTGGGAAACAACTAATAACACACATTTCCTGCACAAGTACTGCCAATATCCAGGAATGCCAGTCAGGAATTTGCGCAGGATCACGGGGCGGCCACACTGATCCCATTGTTTTGCTGAAGGTAAAAAAAAGTACTCGCAGAATTCTTAGATTTTTACCAGGAGCCATTCAGGGGTGTGTTTCCCAAAAGCGTAGTCGCTAACTAGGTTAGCAACTTACTTAGTTCGTTCATTCACAGTCAATGGGTCCAACCATGTAAGTTAGCATCTGTGATTTTGGGAAACGCACCCCTGAAAAGGACTCTGTAAACCTCTTATTTGGTACAATATAATAAATTAACATGCTCCTCATTTATGGCTTTTAAAATGGGCCTTGCCATCATGCAATGTTTGTTACACCACTGATGCAGTGCTCTGACGAAGGAATATTCTGCAATAATTGGAGAGTAATAAAATATGGCTGTGATGCAAATAACTGAGCAGACCCCACTCTGTGTATTTGGCATCCCAGCAAGGCAATGGGGACTGGTACTCAGTATCAGAGAATGAAATTTCTTAACCCTATTTTAGTCAGCGCGTAATGTGGAGAAAGGGCCGGAGAAACAGACATTCCCAACATCACTTTGTGGGATACTAGTGGACAGTATGCACTGCTAAAATATACAGTTGACTCATGAAACTTTTGCTTATTATCAGAATTGCTAGGTGCCTATTCATCCATCTTAATCTTTGGTTATCACCTGACCTGTCCACATTTGTACGAGAATCTTTTTGTCTCTAATTGTCCAACATGTCATCTCAACATAGGCAATGCATTTCACGGTTTTCTCTTTTCTCTTGTTTGGATACATTTTGCTGTTGGGCGGTTTACGTAAATCTTGGCTGTGTGCCTTTTGAACTACTATTTCCATCAGGTTGGTCTAAATTGAGGGGGCCAGATCAAGGCCTAAAGTCAGCCCCCACCCAGCATTCCAAAAATACAAATGGGTGTGGGCTGCTTCGGGGGTTCGAGCAGAGTGTCAGCAAACAATGGACACCCTGATCCATGCACGCCATCTGTCAGCAGAGAGTGAGCAGGCTACAAAAGGCTAAAACAAACAACTAGAGCTGTGCTGGCCGAACTGGGGGGGGGGGGGGGGGGGGGGTGTGGCCAGAGAGGTGAGAGGGGGGCATAAATGCTAAAGGGCAAGACCACCAAAGGCTTCTGATTAGCTGCCCCATGATACTCTGATTCACCCCTGGCCCCCTCCTGCCTCAGGAGTATTTGTTGAAGGTACTGGTCCCGTTACAGTCCTCCTCTGCAGCAGAGACACATTTGGTTCTGTCAGCGGCTGTTGGACCCATGTAAAGCGCAACAAATGGCCCACTTTGAAGCCAGTGGCTCGCTAACACTGGGTTGGAAAATGTGCAATGTTTGTTTGTGTCTGCTGGGCTGCAGATAGGGGGACAACTGGGAACATTTGGTCCCAGGCTCAGGCATGAGAGGGGCCCAGGATCTAGGATGTAACTATTTTTGATTGGTAATGAAATACACTGGAGGCAAGGGGGCTTCCTTATTCCCTTATTTCCTTAGACATACTGAGTGCCTGTGTGGAGTGGGCAATTCACATATATTTACCTGGGTATTTTAAAGTCACAATGTTGTTATTGCTGAGGACAATAAACCCAAGGTCAGAAAAAATCAGGAGAGTTAATGCTTAAAAAGAAAATGCTGTGATAATTTTAATGCAGCACATTAACTGTGAAGTGAAATAATAGTATTGTCAATCAGGTAATTTATGCTATTATGGTCTAGTCCACTCTTCTGTCAAATTTGATAAATGCTTTGAAGATGCGGCTTCTTGATGGCTTATCAGTAAACACTTAAACACGGCATTGCAAATGCTAACAGTTAAAAAGCAAAATGTCAATCTTTAATGTTTTAAATAAGGTGTTTCTGTGATTATTTTCATCCCTTCACATGATAGTGTTGTTGTTTAATATGATACACAAATGCATTGTTCACATGATGGTGCCGATGTGGGCTGGCTTGCGTCACAGCTGTGGTCCCTCCTTAATTTTATCCCAACATTAATACTTGTGTTAATTAACATAAGTTTTCATGGATTTAGCACCCTCTGTGGTCACTGATCTGGTCATTACAGTCCATTCTCACAGCCAAATACTGAAGTTCCATCAGAAGTTAAACTATTTAATGGGAGCAAATAGAGTGATTCATTTCTCTTTGGTAATAATTTAGAGGTAAGCACACTGTGTTCTGAGAAAGATGATAAGAGACAGCCAACAATGTTGTCTGACACGATAATGTTGAGCAGCATATAAAAATATCCTTTTTGGAATTTATACATTTTCTCCTCCACATTTACCACACAAAATTCTTAGCATGCATTCTCTAGGTCTCTGGTTTGTTTCATGTTATCAAATTTAAATGTGTGGAAGGTACCAGACACGATTACAACCTCTGGCAAAAATTATGGAATCACAACACATAGAGGATGCTCATCTAGCGTTTTTTTTTTTTCAGCTAAAAAAATAGTTATATTTCAGGATGATGATGCAAACGGTTAATAAAGTTGGTGGAATATCATAAATAAGATGTGTTGCCATGTTTTATTTTTTGACAAAATAGCATCCATCACAACTCTCATTTCGCTGAAACAATGTGCTAAAATTTCAGTATAATCAAACAGACCTTTTTTATTGTCAACTATCGTTAATGTGCTATTAGGTCAGGCAGTGGTTTAAGTCAAGGACAATTTCATCCTAAGCTAACCTGAGATACAAACAGATGATAGGAGTGGGATAAATAATAGTAGACTGGAAATAGTGCACATAAAGTATAGCAACAAAGTAATGTGACAGGATCTAAAGGACAGATGTTTTTAGAATTATTTTGGAACATAGTCTATGTATTCATCATATCATGTATTGCTGTGCTTTACGTTGTTACAGCTTATTATTGTTTATTTTGCTGTTACTCTCACTAGTGTTTGTTGACATTAGCTAATACGTTAGCTAACTAAGCTAACGTATTAGCTGAGGAGTGGCAGGCGAGGCACTTCAGCGGGCGCTTAAATGGCACTTCTTTAGCATTCTCACAAAGATCAAACCCGATACCTCCACATATAAATCAGTCCACAGGCTGTATGGGTAACTGAGACTGTTGGGAAGGGCCTTATTTATTAAGTGATATTACAGTCCATTCACACATTAGTAATAGAAAGCAATTAATGCATGCATAAAAGTTGCATGTAGTACTTTTATTTGGCTGAAATGTTCAGCAGGATGTAAACACTGCCATGAAAATATGGAAAACCTATTTTTTGAGTAAAAGGAGAGAAGACTGCCTGCCGTGCGTATAAATCAGACAGTGCGAAAGCAGAGAGAAAGTTAAAGTGGGTCATGGTGCAGAAAGCTCAGTGTAGAGGGGTCAAAGCGCCATCGTCACAGGGGGATTTGACTGTAGACACTCTTTTCATTCTGTTTATGTTTACAAGCTGAGGAGCAAAAATTGTCACAGTGCAAATGTTTGAGTCGAGAGCACGGAGCCAGCACTGCAAATGAACAGAATCCAGAGACCGTCTTCATTTAAAGCACATAATGGAACTTGGGGAGACTTCCTGCAGCCAGTGAGACTTGCGAATGTATTTTTGAAAAAAATAAAAATTCAAAAGAATGACTGCATGCGCACAAGGCCCTTGAAAGTAATAAGATTGTTAAATAAGTAATTAATAATAATGACAGACTCATCAACAACATGGAAATATGGTAGAGGAAACGACTAAAAAACACTGTTCTTTGAGGTGTACAGATGAATTGTCACAGTCTCTGTCTCAGCTGATGCGTGAGCGTGCACCTCACGCTTCGTCCCACCTAGCCCTTGTACCCATGAGCCCCCACCCCATCTCTCTCTCTGTCTCCCCCTGCCTGTGGTCCAACTCAAACTGTGCAGGATCCTTCCTGACCGCGGCCAGAGATGGAAAGAGAGAGAGAGACAGAGAGCGAGAGGCAGCCTTTTATTCTGATGGGAATGTTTAATAAGTGCCCCGTGGAGCCTGGCTTTGCTGTGCAAAGCAGTAATGAACAGTGGCAGGCTCGCATGGCACGCGGGCCTGGCTTATTATTCACATGCATACATCAGAATATGCTTAAGAAAATTATGCAGATTTTTGAGGGAGGGAGAAAGAGAGCGAATGGGATGGGGGGAGTTTGTTGAGGGAATGAAAGCTGAGATGGGGGGTGGGTCTTTATAACAATTCAGCATAGATATTATTTTTAATATTGAAATAAGAGGAACTGCTTTTGGGGAGCGTAGTCTGTTTTTGTAAAGGCTTATTTAAAATTTATAGAGAGCGACTGCCGAGCGATTGCTTTTTCCCCATCTTTTTTTCTTTCCATGCCGAGGTGCGAGGCTGGTTGTGTATTGAAATACGTCAAATTAAAGAATGTTTCAGATGTGCGGGAGGAAATTTGCATAGCGCCTGAGCAGGGAGAGCAGAACACAGGAGAGAGAGTGAAGGAGTGTGAGGGAGAGAGCGAGAGAGGGAGAGAGAGGGACAGGGCTGCATTCTCCTGCAGACAGCTCTTTCATCTGATTTTCCCTGGTACCTCGATACTGGATGCCTCCCCACTCGCGTCAGAACCGTCTTCCCCAAGGGGCCCTGGGGCCTCAAAGAGCTCAGGGCCACGAAGACTGGCCCCCAAAACCCCAACTCCCCCTATGTCCACTCTCTTCCTCTGAGAGATGACCCTCACTGACCACTGTTCATGAGCTTGAGGGGCTTTGGTATGTACTTGTGTTTGTGTGTTTGTGTGTGTGCATGTGCATGTGAGCACAAGCGTGCGTGTGTCTGCACAAGTGGATGAATTTGCATGCGAGCAAATGTATATGCTTGTGAGAATGTGTGTACATATGTGTGTACACATTTGTGCAATTGTGCGTCTCTATGTGATGTGTGTTTGAGTGTACGCATACGAATCTGCCTGTGTCTGCGTACACGTATGAATGTGTGTGTGCATCTGTCTGCACACGAGCACACATACATGTGCACGTGCGTGCGTGTGCATGTGTACAAGTGCAGACCTTTGTTTGGTTGTGCCTTTATGTGCGCGCATATATTGATTAGCCAAAACATTATGACCAGGCGCCTAATATGCTGATGATCATCTGAGTGCTGCCAGTATTGCTTCAACCTGCCAAAGCATGGATTCAACAAGACCTCTGAAGGTGCCCTGTTGTATCAGCACCAAGACATTACGAGCAGATCTTTTAAGTCCTGGAAGTTGCAAGGTGGAGCTGCAGATCAGACTTGTTCCAGCACATCCCACAGATGTACGATCGGATTGAGATCTGAGGAATTAGAAGACCAGGCCAATACCTTAAACTCTTAGTTATGCTTCTCAAACTATTCCCAAACAATGTGTGCAGTGTTTCATAGTGCTTTGTCCTGCTGAAAGAGGCCAGTGCTACTGTGGAGTACTGTAGCTGTGAAGGGGAGTACCTGGTCTAGAACGATGATTAGGGTTGGTGCCACATGTCAAATTGATGTCCACATGAATGCCCGAATCCAGAGCTTCCCAGCGAAATATTTCTAAGAGCATCACACACCCTCCACCAGCTTGTGTTCTTCCCATAGTGCATCCTGGTGACACCTCCTCCCCAAAAAATTAATGCATATGCACCAGGCTGGTGTCTTAACCCTTTGATCGCTGAATAAATTTTCAAGGAATTAAAAATGTATTATCCTGAGCCGTTGAAAACCTATCATGTGGCGACTTGTTTAAAAGAGCTCCCCTGCGGGAGCTCTTTTAAACAAGTCGCCACATGATAGGTTTTCAACAGCGTCTGATTTTGATATCTTACAGTTGCCCACGGCGCTGAAAGGGTTAATGTAGAACACGTGTGGGGGACCCTGCTACTAGAGAGCCGTAGCTCTGCCTGTTTTACATATCTCTCTTCTGTGATGCACCAGACCCAAAGGATTTCCTCATTATCAAGCACTTGTCTCATTCTCAAGTCCTTGATAAGCTACAGTCATCTGAATTAGGTGCGCTAGAGCAGAGAGACATCTAAGACATACAGGGCTATGGCTGTCCAGGAGCAGGGCTCTGTAACCCTGTGTAGAAGAATACAGGACTCCTTGGAGTACAGGAGCTGGCATGAACACATTGTCTGGTCTGCAACTATGCAACAACATACGCAACAGTGTGAGATGTACCATGTTAACACTGATTGTTAATTATTTTAATAATGGTCAAAGAACATCAGTGAGCCTTAGGTGCCCAACTTTCTATTGCCAGTTCCTGGTTTGGCCATCATCCGACCATGGTTGATAGGGACTCACCACTGCTGACTGATAGCATCCCACAAGTCTTGCCATTTTAGAGACGCTCTGACCCAGTTGTCTTGCCACGACGATCTATTCCTCACTAAAATTCACTCAGGTGTTTACACGTGCCGGAATCCAACATGTTGACTGCAAGAATTTACTGTTCGCTTGTCGTCTAATCTGTCCCACACCTTGACATGTACCTTTGTCATGAGATGACTTAATTTACTCACCTGTTAATGTTTTGGCAGTTTGGTGTATGTGCGTATGCATGAAAGAGTACAACTGTGGATGTACACACACGTGTGTATACATGTAAGCTTGTCTCCGTGTGACACTGCATGCTAATATGAATATAAGCATGCGTGTGTCTGTGTGGGTAGTTGTGCAAGCATGTGTGTATGTGCATGTTTACCTCCATACGTATGTGTCCCTGCGTGCTTGAGCATGTGTGCCTATGTCTCAGTGGGGGGGGTGAGGCGTTGATATTCTCTCTCAGGCAACAGTACAGAAAGCTGCCACTGGGGGTAGCAGCGTTAGGCTCCCTGTCCCCCCTGCACAAGCTTTGAAAACAGCCTGCTCCTTTGGGGGTGATACCCTCAGATGTGGGGAGCCACAGTCCCTAGCCGTCAATCCGTCAATCAGGAGCAAAATATTCTATTCCCTCTATCACTTCCCATCCATCTTACCATCCATCCCTACTGCTTTTCACAGCAACAGCTTTTTTGTTTTACGACCCCCCTCCCTGCCTCCTGTTTTATTAATGTATAACCACCATCACAGATTTAAGTTCCTCCTCCTCCTCTCTGTGCACTTGAGCGCTCCTGCTTTACAGGGAAGGGACGCTGTAAGTCTGCGTGATGTGATATACATTCCAGCATTCGATGCTGTTTACCATGCTACCTGCTGTCAGCAATCTAATACGACCAGAGTGTCCTCCCAAGCGCGGTGTCATGACTTCTGTATAATATTGTGGATATCTGGCAGAATCTGAAATTACACAATAAAGCATTTATTTAGCACAACAGCAGTTTTGGCTGTACCAGTATCACAGTGCTCATTCTGATTGTCGTGTCGCAGGTCAGACTGTCATGGGACAGTTTCAGGTTGAAATCCTGAGAAGAGCCCTGTTCTTGCCTCCTGGATGAAGAAACTTCCCTGAACTTGCTTCAGTAAAATATTGAGGCACAAACTGGTCTGAGATATGTAAGCTGGATTCAGGGATCAGCAATGAAAGGATCTACACAGGCATATAGTATATGTATATACTGTTTGGGAACCAATAAACTGTGTTTAATTGTTTTTATGGTAATTGTGTTTCTTCCTGTTTTAAATAGTATCAATAAGAGTAGTGAAGTGGCAAATAAACAAATCCGTGAGTAATCAGTCAGAAGCCATCAGATCCCTCACTAGCAGCACCACTACCCTTCCATTTTTGTTATAAGATCTGTGACTATTAAATGGGTGAAGCATAAACTTCGTAGGCTTGCTGGGTGGGTGTAGGGTACAGCATGTGTGGTGTACATGACTCTGTCTGCAGTCTCTATCTCTCCCAGACCAGCCTTATAAGGAGCGGCAGAGGCTGGAGAAACAGGCTCGGAAAATTCCCGACTCTGCTCTCCGCTCTTCTCCTCTATGGTATCGCTCCACTGCCCCCAGCCCTTTTTTGCGAACTCGAAGGCAGATTCGAGTGTGAAACATTGGTCCAGGGAGACAGAGGAGCATTCACACCCGGGTCTTCGGGTCGATGGGTCGGCAGCATGGAGAAGCTATTCAAAGGCTCAAAATTTGTCGCTTCTTCCTTTGCTCTCCTTGTAGGCTTGAGCATTCACTCTTGCCAGCTGTCCAGTGGAGATAACTGTAGTATGATTTACTCTCTTATGCTGTCCCATTTTTTTCTTGAATAACCTTTTTAATCCATGATACAGATGCACGCTTTAAATAATTACTTGTTTTTATATATCTTTTAACTCCCGCGTTTCTCTGTTAAATGCATGAAGGAACTTGACTCAAGGTGCCCTCTAAGACATGTTAAAGTTATCCAGTTAATTTGTTATTTAAAAATACTCATTTCAGCTCGCAAAACCCAGCCAGCATTTGCAGTTATATCCCATCATAAGATCGTGGGCGCAGATACCACGCGTTCTCCCAAATTAATTTGACAAGCTTCAAGCGGACAGTTGTCATCAACAATGAAACAATGGCCACAAGATACTGCCTCCACTGCAGCACTTTGGCCGTTGATTCACAAAACACTCATACATGATATTAATACGACAGCATATGAATCCACGAATACAGTTACATCCAGTTGGAGAGTGGTAACATTTTCATCATTTTGGCTCTGTTCACCACCACAATGGATTTGAAATGAATCAATAAAGATGTGCTTGAAGAGTTGACTTTCAGGTTTAATTTTGGGGTTTTTCTGTAGAATCCCGTATATCATATCAGAACTACAATCCTTTTTACGTATAATAATGACATTTTAGGGGCTCAAAAGTATTTGGACACACGGACATAATCATAAATTTACTACTCATTTTTAATGCTTTGTAGCAAATCCTTTGCAGCCAATGGCTGCCTGAAGTCTGCCCTACAGATATCACCAGATGCTGGATTTCATTCCTTGAAGATGCTTCACCAAGCCTTCACTCCAGCTCTCTTAAGCTCCTGCTTGTTCTTGGGGCATTTTTCCTTCAGTTTTGCCTTCTGTAAATTAAATGCATGCTCAATTAGATTCTAGTCATCTGACTAACTTTTGTGGCACAGTCCACCACTTTGCCTTAAAAAAATTTGGGTTGCTTTTCTGGTGGGCTTCAAATTCACTGTCCATCTGCACTGTGAAACATTGTCAAATGAGTTCTGAAGCATTTCGCTCAATCTACACATATAGTATAGCCTTCCAGAGTTCAGAAAACATCCCTCAGCTCTTGTCAATACTCACATCAGCAGTAAGTGAGGAGTCGACCTGCAAAACCCGCTAAGTCAAGTTTTGAAAATAAATGAGTTATCTCCCTTAGCCTCTCTTTCAGGAACCTGGACATGGCCCACTAATAGCTCCACTTTCAAAACCTACTAAATGACGTTGTAAATTGAAACAGAAAAAGTGAAACTCTGTCAAAACCCACCAAGTCAAGGAGGAAAACTGTCAAATTCTGCCAAGTCATCGGCCAATGTGGAAACATGATTCGTTTTCGTTCGCTAGAAGGAACAAGTCAAGCTTTTATAGCCTGTTCAGCTTTTGCTTTCTCTAACTCAAGATGGGGGGTGCAGACTCAAGTTTAGTTTTGATCGCAGAAAATGCAAACAAATCTCCTCGTAAGGGTTCAAAAAGGAAGCTCCTCAAGCTTGAAAGGTAAGGTACACTATTATGAGTTTGAATGATATCCTTGTATTGCCTGTAGCATTGAGTTGCATGTAGAGTGGGTCCTGAGTCAAATACCTTCACCTATTGAGCAACGGGGCTGGTTTAAACACTGCCAAAACCTGCTAAATTTCCACTGCACTTTCAAAACCTGCTAAGTCAAAACTTTGTGTTGCAAAATCAAAATCATTTCTTTAAAAAAATAATGAATTGCCTCATGGATTTTGTCTGCAAGGCTAATCATTTTAGTATAGTGAAAATTGGTATCTATGGAAGATCATTTCTATGCCCACCAAAAAATCTGAAACGGACCAACTTGACTTAGAAGGCTTTGTAAGTGGACTCCTCAAGTACAGGGGTAGGAGCTGAACTGGCAGCCATAGAGTATGCCCACATGTGACCACTCTGCACAGATGAGGTGGTATCCTTGAGCATATTGAGGTGAGGAGGTATCAGGAGCAATTTCCTCCCTTTTTCACATTCCTCTTCTCTCATCTTTCTGGTACAGGTTGATGTTTATCTCATCTGTCCATGGGAGTTCATTTCAGAACTATACAGGCTTTTTTATGCTTTTCTGTTTTGAGCCTTACAAATGGTTTACTTCTTGAGAACCCTTCTATATTCTTGTGAAGTTTTCTCTTAATTGCTGACTTTTGCACTGATACACCTACCTCCTGGAGGGTGTTCATGATCTGGCCAACTGCTGAGATGAGGTTTTTTTTCTGAATCAGGGAAGTCTTCCACTACAGTTGTTATCCATGGTCTTCCTAGCCCTTTTGTGTTCCTGAGCTCACCAGTGCTTTTCCACTCTTTTTAAGAATATACCAAAATAGTTCAGTTGACAAAATCTAATGGTTTTGCTTTTTCAGCCCAATAATGGCTTGCTTCACTGGCAGAGAATGATCTTCAGATTTCATATTAACAGTTAACAGCAACAGAATCCAAATGCAGTGCTTAAAATCAATTTTAGTCCTCTCATGTAATCACTTGAAATTAAATTTTTAGGGAATAAAACAGACCTGGATGCCTATTCATGAAGAAACAGTTACTTCTCAGGGCAAAAATCCTTATTGTCTTGATAGCTGAAGAAATGTAACTTTCAGAAAGCAAGACATATTCATGAATGGCAGTCAGCTGGGTCAACAGCATATGCCCAATTTATTTTAAGAATATGACTTAGTTTGCCACTGCGCATGCTCAGTTGGATGTTGTCAGCTTCCCAGAGAAATCAAAACTGCCAACGATGACGCAAAAAAACATGCCATATTAAGCTGCTTTTTCCAAGAAGAAGTAGACAGAGCAAGAGTACCGAACAGGCAAAAAGTATGCCTCAAACGTGGTCTTTTGTTGTCGGCTCAAACAACCAAAAAAAAGTGTGGGAGAGAATCTTCGAGAAATTGATGTTCATCCTTTGGAGCGACAAACAGAACCACGCTCAAATGCAGTAGGAAATGAGGAAAATGCAGTTTCTTCTCAAGTTACGTCTGTGTCATATCAGATAAATCAACGCCATTGCTGTTTTGAATCTCGACAGTTGCCACTTTATGAGAGTTATAGGCTCACTTCCCTGCCTCGAACTTACGGTACAGTAAGGAGGGTCAAGAAGACAAGCTGTGCTTACATGAATATCTGTTTCAAGGTGTGAACCAGCAAAAGACACAAGTGATCTGTTAACAGCAATATTGACCCCTCGATGAATAGGGCCCCTGGCCCTGAAAAATCTGAGCAGCCAATTGTCCAATTACTTTTGGACCTGTAAAAAAAAGGAGGGGAGCTCTACAAAAGTACTAAGACATGTAAAATAAGAAAAAGTGCATAATAATGTTTTGAACATGTCATTGGTATGTGAGAGAAAGTTGACATAGTACTTCGTCATATTTATACATTGCATACAATCACTGCTTGAAGTCTATGGCCCACAGACATCAAAATCTCCCCTTGTGATACTCAGCAGGGTCGATATTGCAGCAATATTTTTTCATCATCAGCATCAGAAATGCATGTTCAACTGAATTCAGATCCACAGATCAGTCTTGCAGCATGATGATGCCACAGTCCTTTTTTTACAAATACAAATAAAGTCTAAAGGCAATCAAAATCCTAGAATCAAAACGAAACTTGGAAAGATCTCTTATACCTGTTCTTATACAAGTCACCACTCTTAGGGTGCTTTCACTCTGGGTACAATTGTTCCGTACCGTGCCACAGTACGATTGTGCCCCGTCCCCTCTCCCCCCGCTGGTCAGCTTTCACACTAGTAATATTGTACCGTACCTGAGTACACTTGCATATATGTAAAAATTCTGATATAGCGCGTTGAAGTATGCACCTAGGTGGTTTTAGATGGGGAACGATTTTAAAAGGAGGCGCCAATGTATTTCAGGGGGTTTCATTATTGAAAAGGGGGTTTAGAATATCAATATCGAATATTAATATTGCGAATGCATATGCTGCGCGTGCCCTAGCGACCTAGTGTGTCATCAGTAACATGGATTACCACATATAGCAGCACGAGAAATTAAACTTGAAATTTTCTTGACTGAATGCTTGATGTTTTTACACATCCGAATCTTTCTCTGGGTACCCAAACATCAAGGTAAGCCAAAAATGTACTGATTACATTCGATATTGGTGGATGCTGAATACGGAATTCTTTCGCCCTAGTGTTTTTGGCCAGTTATGCTGTCCTCTGCCTCATAACAAGAAAATTTATCAGTCTCATAACTTGAGCTGCCAGACTTTTGCAGTGCGTCCCGCACTTTGAAATATCGCAGCCCCATTGTCTTTAGTTTTTCATGGCACTGATCTATCGTTCTGTGATAATCATGCGAATATAACTACTCACAAATTATTCCATAAATCTCCTAGTTTTTGCATGCAGTATCCAGTTGTGATTGTATGTTTTTGTCTGCCTACATTTCGAGCAAGCATGGAATTTCTTCGTTTGAATGGAGATATCTTTTCACCATTTGTTAGAACAAGAGCGCTGTAACACATAACAGTAATCTTCCATACTCCAGTACAGTTGCTTTCACATTTGGTGCGAGTATGGATGAACCGTGCCCGAGTCCACCTCTTCCAACCTGACTCGTGTGCCGTGCCCGAGCACGGTACGCTTGTGTTCACACTTACCAAATGAACTGGACTTTGGGGTCAAGTGTACTCGGATCCGTGCCCGAGTCCCTAGTGTGAAAGCACCCTAAATCAACCGTCGAGCCTCTTGTCCCAAACATTATGGTGTTTTGAAATGGGGTTTTATGGAAAAAGTGAAACAGTGTGTTAAAAACAGCCTTAGATGAGAGCCAAAATTCTGCACTGCAGCTTTATTTGCATTTTCAGATTATAGAAGTACAGAATGTTAACAAAACTGGAAATGATCTGCTGAGCCAATAAACCTGTCTTGAATTCGAGCAATCGTCAATACAAAAAAAAAATCCGGATCTATCTTGTTCGCCGGAATTTCTTGTGCTTCCGAGACTACCACACTTCTGGTGTGCAGCTTGCTAGTGCTTAGGTCTATTGCATGGGCATAATAACATTGAAAGATAGCTAGCTTATCATCTACATCAACGCTTTTCAAGCCTATCCTGGAGTACCACTTCTTCTGCATGTTTTAGAGCTTTGCCAGCTCCAGCACAGGTGAGCCAAATGATCAGCTCGTTACTGGTGAAGATGCTTGATAATGAGCGAATCATTAGAATCATCTGCGCTAGCAGGGAGCGATCTAAAACATACGGGAAAGATGGTACTCTAGGAGAGGTTTGAGAAGCACTGATCTTCATCATTTGTGATTGTTGACGGCAAAAAATTATGCAAGAAATTATATCAATCACCTGAATATCACAATGCAAGGCCCTTCATGAGACTTCATGAAAATAACCAGTTCCCAGCTGCAAGCTTCTTAATACGGCTTCTACGCTTGGTATCGTACGGCCAAGTATCTGTAACCATGAGCGCTAAAGTGACTTTCCGCAGCTCCGTGAGGCCAATTGACTCGGCCACCAAACAATCCCACAAAGCATCGGAAATGGGGTATGACTGCACCATCAGGGTTTTTTTTTTCGTATTGATGATTGCTCGAATTGAAAGGCCATTGCTTGACAGACATAAGAGGAAGCCTGTTCACTAATATGTCACAACAAATAGTGCATTGGTATGACGTTGCGTAGATGCAGTCCAGTTAGATCTCCTATATTAACCCCTGTCCACCATCAAAAGCACTGACAATAGGCATATGAGCGTCGAAAGTGGACCATGGACTAATGGAAGAAAGTTGTTTGGTCCAATGACCACTGTTTCATTTTTCGGTACTTACTAAGTGGACGGATAGGTACATGTAAGCCGCTTGCCTGGGTAAAAGATAGCAAAAGGATGACCTTCGAGAAGAAGTATATGTGATTCTATCATGTTGGAATATGGGGACATCATGAGGGAACAGTGTTTGCACCATAGGGTGCACCTGGCCTAACACGTTTCATATTGTTTGCCTGTTGCACCTCCATGACTGGAACCTCCATCAATCACTGGGCCCTATGAGTCCAATGAAATGCCTTCCCATACCATTACAGAGCAACTACCGTACTGAACAGTTGGCAGCAGGCATTATGTATTGAATGCCTTCTTTGGCTTTCTTTAAAAATACCCTTGTCCAGATGTATTAAAAAGAGTAAAAGATGACTCATCAGAGTATATTACTTGTCTGAATTACACGGTGGTCCAGGTTTTGTGTTCTTTACACCAAGTAATATGCTTTTGTGCATTATACTTTGACACAAATGGTTTCTGATTGACAGCCAAACCATAAATACCGGCTTTGTGAAACTCAGAGCGAACTGTTTGGGACTGTTAAAATCCTCATCTAGTTTTGAAAGGGAAGTGCTGCCGGTTAGGTCTATTTTGAGCATACATATGTAGCTAATCAGCATTCTAATAAATAGGAATCACCTCTGAAAGTGAATTGCTTTTGTAATTGTGGTTTTGATGCTTCAGAGTTGAAGTCATTTTCCAGTCACACTGTACAATAAAGGTAAGACTCATGCGCTTAAGTAATGCATCATGACGCATGATGATTTAATCCATGAATTAAATTCAGGATGGATCATGAAGTCCTGTTGCTCACCATTCACAAATGATCAAGTCACGATGACTTTATGTGATTGGTTCACACTTAATACATAATTAATTAATTAATATTAATTCACAATTACTTCATAACTTAGTTATGCACCCAAATTAGCTGGATTCCTCTTACTTCAAAATTTATGTCAGGGTGATGCATTCACTCAGACTCTTTAAAAAAAAGAGAAGAATTAAAAAGAGTAGCTTCATATTTCTATGAGAATAGTCCCAATCGTATTTTTAGCTCATTTACAACATAGTAGGTGAACATGATCTGTTTTTTTTTTTTGTTGTTGTTGTATCTGTGTTGTTGAAAACTCTATTGCACGTCATATTGTGTCGCAAATCAATTGAACAATATTTCAAGTTCAGTAATGAATTTCTTCAAAGTAGCAAAATAAATGTATTAATGATCCCTCATGGAAAGAATTTATATGAACATATATGCGCATATATGCAACCTATATGCCGCATATCTGCCACATAGATGCCGCATATATACAGCATATATGCCGCATTTAGGCCGCATATAGGCCAAATTCAGGTACATGTATGTGCATATACAGGGCATATAGGTCTCCTGTATCGCTTCTTTATATCCACATATTGGCCCTATATGTACATACAAGGTATATGTCTCCTATATAGCTCATATACCCAGTGGCAGGTTCTGTTTGTCATACCTATTGTATAGCTCATATCTCACTTTTGCAACTGTCATACATGATGCCTAGCTCATATTTTTATTCTCAAGGTAATATCTGCATATTAGTCCAAAGTCCCTCACAGAAATAACAAGAATTTCACGCAATAACTCATTAATCGCATGTGAACATGTGAAATTGGCATCACATTTCATCCTAAATACATGTTAACATGTGACAACGGCATATTATGTGTAAACCAGTCATTATTAACTATGGCAAGTGAGAGGAGACAAAAACCTATGATATCAACACAAATTTCTAATGCTATTTGTTACATTTTTTTCCTGAAACATTAACAATAACAAGGTCATCAATTCTTTCTTGACCATACTTATTTCCATTCTTTGAAGATTGAGTTGTGTATTGTGGAAGAGAAGGAAATGCATAAAAACAAAATGGTTTGATTATGTTTATTTCATCAATTAAGCATTTTTTTAAGTTTAAGTCACTGCCAGATTCACCACATTAGATAAAATTGGATTCACATCATTACAGCTCATACACATCCACTGAAAGGTAATACACTACACTATTACATCCACCAAATGCAATGTTTTCTATCTTGTCTGTAATGCAGTTTCTAGATGAATATGGCTCAGAGGTCATTAGTCTAAATGTGGCAAAATAAAACAAAAATAACAAAATAAAAGTACATAGAAGAACATACATTCAAGTAAACGTGCCTTTCAGAAGTCATTTTCATCCCCACATCTATCTGAGCATTTCACTGTGGTTAATGAATTTGAAGACAAAGGGCTCTAAATTCGTAGACCAGGCACAGGCGCGGCACAGGCGCGGCAAATGGGAGGAGTGTCGCGCCAACGGGGTGTATCCAGGCGTATTTTGCAATTTCGTGCCCGGTGCAGCCCGGCGCAAGTGCTCCTCTGTCCCACCTCTGTCCCTCCTGCTGGCGCAAGTGGCAAAGAGGGAGGAGAGATGACCTGAGTGGGTTTAACACAGTCGAGTCAAATCTTCACCAATCAAATGAGCTCCTCTCCTCACCTTTAAAATTGGAATAAAGAAGCCTCTGTCCTATATCTGCATGATGCAAGAATATTGCATTTTACTTTGCTGCTTTAGGCATGTTTTCTGCTCAGCTAACGTCTATATTAAGCATTACGAATATGATTATTACCATTAGCGAACTTGAATGGAATTTCAAAACGAAACTACGTTAGATCATTCAAACTTATGAAGTTGGAATGAAATACGATGGTTGCTCATTTATTTCTTCTGCCTGCATCATTGGGAAGAGAAATGATGGATAGCGTGTTCCTATTATTACACCCTGTTGCTGCTTAAAATTTTGGGATTAACATGCATGGACAACAATGCAAGATACGTTACACATTTATTTTCAATATGTGATCTTAACTCAGTACGAGATCATAGCAATCAGGCTGTATTCCTTTCCCCCACTAAAAACGATAAAACCTAAGTGACAATAATAGTATTAAGCGGCGTGCACACTGGGCCTTGAAACAAATTTTTTCGCGACAGATTATTACATTCAAAGTCAATGCAAAGACGCGAATACTTGCGTGTATTCGCGTCTTTGCATTGACTTTGAATATATTCAGTCGTGCAAAAAATTTGTTTCGCGTCCTGTGTGAAAGCAGCTGAAGGACACATACCCACATAGCCTACACACGCACTCACGCGCCCACATGCACATCTCTCTCTCTCTCTCTCTCTCTCTCTCTCTTTGGTCTGACATCAGGACAATCGATATAGATACTATAATTTATGTGTTGATTCAGATAGTTACATTAAATAGTGGTTGCTGTAATTATTTATTGCATTGAAATCTACCTGACATTCTGAAAACCTGCCTGTGAGGTTTCGGTGATTTGTGCGCACTGTGCGCCAGTCAGCCAAATTACCACTGCACAGAAAGTAAACCAGGTTGGAGCTGGCGAGCTCTCTGCGCACTTTCGGCGGGGCCTTTATCCACGAAATTGTCACTGCGTCATGATGAATATGTGGCATCTCCCCCTGCTACGCCGCCACACCCATCTCGGCGCACGTCCGTCCACCAAATTGCCAAAGTGGCTGCGCACGGTGTTGCACCGCACGAAATTACCACTGCGCGGGCTGCACCGGATGAAATTACCACTGTGTGGGCCAAGCTGCGCCACCCTGCGCTGCGCCAAGAAATTAGAGCCCAAAGTCTACATTGCTGTTCACAGTTTTAATGAACAGACACTTGTCTTTTATCTGAGATGCTTGTATAGCAACTAAAGTCCCAGACATTTTCCTACAGGGATGAAATAACAAGGATTCTTAAATTCCCACATGGAAAGAACCTATATAAACATATAGGTTTTAATATAGGGCCACATATAGGTTTCGCATATATGCGACATACATAAAATTGGCCATTTTCATATGAAAACGGCCAATTTTATGTATGTCGCATACAGTATATGCAAAAACCTATATGTGGACCTATATTAAAACCTATATGTTTATATAGGTTCTTTCCGTGTGGGATTGTATGTGCTGTTGAAAGCAGTGCAAAGTAGCGCAGCAAAGAAAGATCCAAGACCAAAATCATTTAGCTGGGACAAGTTTGATGTGAATGACCGGACCTGTTTAAGCTCAACATAAGTGCCCAAAACCTATTCAGTGAATGGTACAGAAGAGAGTAAAAGACTCATAAAGTGTTCGTCATTACTTAATCTTGACTTCTCACATTACTTAGTTGATTTGTGTCTCCCAAAGTGAAGTCACATGGAAGTTCAATCACGTCTTGATACTCATTTGTACATGATAACTTAATTCAGTAACAGTCACTAGTTACAGTTGCACTGACGCCCAAGGGTTGAGTGGACAATGGGTCTTAGTGAATGTGTCAAACTGATACCGATTTTCAGATATTTTTCCAGCTCTCTACATATCATATCATTTCTGCAGGGTCAGAGTTGATGTCCTTCTGCTTCTGATGTACAACTTCTGTGCAGCTGATCATCAACTCTGAATAAAGATGGCAGTGCATTTGACAGCGCATCAATAGCAATACAACTTTCTCCTCTCAAATCTTCCTTTTTCCCAGCTTATAATAGCTCCCTCTAAAATTTCCATATTTATTCTGGCTGGGAGAGCATTGCGCTACATCCATCCACTCCTTTACTCACTTTCAAGGATCATTCACACCACAGCCTTATTTATTCAGAATCCTTTAGAGCCAACCAACAATAATTTTTCCATCCTCTATGTATTTCCTCCACCGAGGGGCATTATTTAGTGAAACCTTGAGGAATGACATACCCCCTCCCCCTCTCCCCTCATTCTGATCCCTTTTTTTTTTTGGCTGGCTCCAACAGAAATTGGTAGTGGTCTGGTGGATAGAGGTCAGTGTTGGCCTTATCTCCTCTGACACGGGCTCCTCAGCTGTGCCCAGCCACCCCTGTCCTGTTCCAGTAAGATGCCATTAATGTGAGCAGTGTTAGAGTCTCTGCTGCAGAGGTCCCTCTGAAAATGTCCCTTCCCCCCAACTCAAGACTCTCACTGGTGCACAAGAAACAACCCTGGAAATGGAAAAAAAAAAAAAAAAAAAACCTTCCTCCTTTGTATAGCAGCAGGTATGAAATGAAACAAAATGATAACATGTTACATGTGCAGGTGTGATTATCTTTAGCTCACCTTTTGAGAAGAAGGAAGAAGGTGAGTACATTATCCTGTCGGTTTGCTAACTCCGGCGCCTCCCTCCCATTTCCTGTGAAAGAAATTGACCAATCTCTGAACTCAGACAGTCCCTCCTCGGGCCTGAGCGCTTCCTGACAAACCCAGTTGCTGCACATAGCAAGCACAAGGCAAAGTCAAACACATTGCTACCAAGGGCAATGTGTTTGCCCTCCATGTATCAGTCATAAGAAATGCTCAGCTCTGACCCTGGATCAGATCCTTTTCTATAAACAAGCAGTGGTTGCAGCAAGATGTTGGGTCTGACGTTGGGTCAATTGTTCACGGTGGCTGTTTTATATATGCATAACTATCCTTGCTATCCAAGGGTTTAAAAAAAAAAAAAAAAACTAAATTCATCTAGGAAACCAAGTGCTGGATGACATTTATTTCAGTATGGCGACAATCTCTTAAATCATAATTACCAATCTTCCATGGTGTCCCTCATTCAATTCCCTCTCCCCTCTACTCTCCCTGGTCAGATTGGCTAGCTCCTCGGCTTGACAAAGGGTTTGGTTAGGAGAGTCTGGTTTCTGGTGGAGTGGCAGAGCTGTAATTAGGAAATCGTGGCCTGCCAGGTGATGTATACAGGGGGAGAAAGTTGAGGGGAAGGGGGTCGGGGAGTCCCAGGAACTCTGTTTCTGGGTGTGTGTGCCGTGCACATACGTGCATGGTTCAGAGAGGAGCACATGTAAACCATCAACATGCATATGTGTATGTTGTCTCTAGGGGAAGTATTTGCACATAAGCATATGTGCTTGAGTGTATTGTGAACGTGTATTTATGAACAGATGTTTGTGAACAAATATACTGTATATCTGTATTAGTCAGACTGAGGGATTTTTTGTCTGTCCGTGTATGCAGGTATGTTCCTTTATAATTTTGTATGAGTTTTTTGCTTGTGTTCACATTTGTGTCAACATAGAACATATTTATGTGTGTGTGCATTGTGAAAATGACAGTGTTTTAATACATTGTACATTTAAAAATTGGTATTCAGATCTTGCTCTCAGAGAGTTCTGCTGAATGGTAATAGAACTGGATTACCTTTAAATTACTCAAGAAAAATATCCCTGATGCAAAAATATGAGGCTTGAAACTCAGATCTCTTTCTTTCCATTGCATTTTATTTTAAACTCAGTCCAATCATTCAGCTCAGCTTTGAAATTTGCAATATCGTTTTGCATTTCTTTGCCAAATGCGGTCGATTGGTTTCTGTTCTAAAAGTGGACCCCCCTTGTTGGTGTGAGGATGGGCTTTAATTTGCTGAAATATTGGAAGCATTATCCAATCAAAGAAGAATTCGAGCTTACTAATTTATCATAGAGGGGATATGAGTATTGTGCATTCTGGAATCCATGATTGTGAAAATGATCAAATTTTGTTAGTTTGACGGTGAAACACTTCGCTGTATTTCTTTAGCATGCAACTAGCTGTTTTCTTTTTTTGGACCATTTTTCCAATATATTTTTTCTTTTTTTCTCCAATGTGGAATATGCAATGTATGTTTAGGCATACTCAGTCCTCTGCCGATTTTGCTTTTTTCAGACAAGCCTGTGCTCTCCCCTGAAAGGACAGAGCCAGCCTTATGGGTCCACCGGCTGAGGTGTGCAAACTTCACAGTTAATGCTTCACTTTGTTGGTTGGGTCTCTTGCATGGAATGACACAAGGAAAATCCTGCCGATTACATCAACTTTCCTGGCAAATTATGAAGTCCTCAGTGAGGCTGTTTGCTACAGAGGACACGTACAGGATAAAGACTCAATCTATGGCCAAAACATCCATCTTAGTATGGACACCCACTGGTTTAGCTATACTCTAATTCCGTGCTGATCAGAGTTTTTCTGAATTAATATTTTATTTGCCAAAGTTTTTTGATGAATTGTGGACTTTCTGTCCTACAACCACATATAGCGGCTATGGCTATAAAAATATGTACCTTTTATCATTTGCTGATTCTCCATTGTTTATATGGCAATGTGAGATGGTGAGATGCATGATGTAACTTCAGTAATACCTAAATATGACAAATTTTCATGTTGGGTAAACCACTTTTAATGAAACAGGAGGGAAAAGATTTGCATTTAACAGATATAGAAATTATCAATAACTTGGGGCGCCCCGGTGGCTCATCGGTCTAGGTGCGCGCGCCGTGGGGGCTGTGTCCTTCCCGCGGCGACCCGGGTTCGTTTCCGGCTCGGGTCGTTGGCCGCATGTCTTCACCCATTCTTCTCCCCAGCTTTCCTGTCACTCTCCACTGTGTATCTGTCAAAATAAAGGAAAAAATTATTAAAAAAAAAGAAATTATCAATAACTTATTGTGCACAATTGAACGTCTACTTTTGCAAATACTAGCTTAGAATCCAGTCAATAACTCTCTTCTTTCCCTCTGTTCGTATCACTGCTTCACTCCTACTCAAGTCCATGACTCAATAATACCAGACCACAACTCAACACTACTGCAAATGCAAACCTAATCCCAAATCAATGATCTACTACTGCATATTAATAATAACTTAATATAAAAAACGTTGTTGCTGCAGGGTTGTGATACTTTGGTTTTGAGGAAACCTCTGCATATGGCCACATATAGCTTCTGCATATACAGTATACACATATCAGTGGCAGCTGGTGAACTGGCGATAGGGGAGGCTCAAAACAATCCCTTAAAATGAATGTTTGGTCACGACGTGTTTTCAATCATTCATTTAAATTACCATTACAGAAACTCCAAAAACTCTCAACATTATCAGTTGTGGCCAGTTTTCATTTATAACGTACACCTGTCAACTCTCACGCATTCAGTGTGAGTTTAAGTGGCATATTTACGTTCCTCTGCTGTAGTCAGCAATTATTCAATCAACGCGTATGTAAGAGATTCTTGTGCGGAATTGAAGTCCTTGTGCATTGGTGAGGTTGGAAGCAATGGAATTGCATAAAGACGTTTCAAATGATCTTATTTCATTTAAACGATCATGAAACACATGCATTGCTTCCAACCCCTGAGTAAAGAAAAGTGTGAGAAGTCTGGAGTCGTAATCGGGTCAGTACAATGCGGGATTGGCTACAAAATGTACATTTAAGGGGACCTATTATGCTCTACGGAACATATAAAGAAGTGGCAGCTTCGATTTATTTTCAAGGAGAATCTGCGGCTAGGTGGGCAAGCAATTTTTGTTAGTATTTAAATTTTTAAACGGAATTCCAAGTGCAACGTTAGTTACATTTGTATGGCTTGGTTGTCAGACAAGTTAGTCAACTAGCTAAGAGCCACTCTCAAAACTACAAAGATAGCATGCACTCAGTATCTTTCCATAATCATTGTGTAGTTTATTAGCTAGCAAGATAGCTACTGAATTGGCTGTGAATTTCGAAATTGTTGCTTGTTTAGCCAGAGGCAATGTATGTGACAAGTAGGAACAGATAGAATGGGTGACCGTTTTCAGCAATAGCAGTCCGTCGGGGGTAACGAAGGCCTACGGTAACCTCACCTTTCAATATTTAATTGCCCAATCCTCCCGCAGTTTGTTTTGCCTGATTAGCAACAGTTGCTAAGACAAATTGGTAGGATGTCCATCAAATTTATTTTGATGGTACTGTTGCACATTGTATCACAAAGTTTTCCTCTGTAAATAAATGGCAACATAAAATGTCCATATGTCTCAAAAAATTCTGAAGTTATGAAACAGTAGCTCACAAAATGGCTCAGATTTGCGAAAATGAGTTGGCGAGGCTCATTAAGCAGTAAGTTAGAGGAATCCATTCAATATTCTGAATATAGTTGCTGCGAAAGGGCGTTATGAGGCACGATGAACAGCACAGTGACAGCGTAATAATCCGAATAAATTAAAAATTCCTAGCGAGATGAAAGTTCGTGAAAGTCTTGGATTTTTTGCAGTTATTGCCATCCTTGCAGTGCCACATCAATAATATAAACATTGCCAATAGGCCATCATTTTGTCATTAGCAATTCTTAATCATTACAGGTCATGCATTGGTCTTGGTTGTTCAGTCAATAAATTGTTAGATTGTTAATCAGGTGAACTTGATCGCAAACAGTTTAAGAGCAATTATGCAGTAAAGGGTGATGTAACTGAAGGCCTTCTTAACCTCTGATGGCACGCCACTGGTTTTCGTGGAATTCAGCTGTGAAAAAGTAGCACAGCTATTCACAATAAATGGAATATTAAGCTAACAGTCGCTGCTATACAGACACTAGTCAAAAGTCTTTATTAATGCAAGAAACTCAATTCCAAGCAAAGTTAAACTTTTATAGCAAGTGCATGTCACACTTCTCTGTGAATGTAACTACCATCCTTGCTGAGCCTGCAGACGTTGCCTTTCCATACTTATTTGGTGGGTTACTAGCTACCTAGTTACTTAGTCAGTCATCTGTGTTTAGAGACATGACAGAAGCCGGGGGATTTTGACATCCTCGCTCTCTGTTGACACACGAGACAGGTGGCTCTGTTCATTGGCCAATTAGAACAGAGTTAATTTCATTGTAGGGACGCCCGCTCAGAAAAGCCTGGTTTTCAAATGGTTAGGAATGACAGAATTAAATTGCCCAGAAATCATGGAATTTTGTTTATCTCTTATTTATTTTTGCTGAAAAGTTTATAAACATACAAGAATATAAGAACTTGAAAAAAAAACTGCAGAGCAAATCCCCTTTGAATAAAAGAATGCGCTTTTCCCCTCAAAATTTAGGCAAAATTGTGGCCTTTCTTGTGTCAATAGGTGATCATCTGTCCAGCATATTGATCAAGGGATCACAGGCTCAGATATCTCCAGGCCTGTCAACGCATGTGCACGTCCACACATAGATAAGCACACATGTATGCATGTATACAAGCAGCCACAAACACGCATACAAACACACACTCACTCATAGTCACGCCTCATAAATAAAGTAGAAAGCTTCACCTCTCATCTGAGGCCCTGTCTATGAGTCAGAAACCACCCCCACCTCCTTCAGATGCTTCACAATCTCCCCCCCTTCCCCACCCTACCCCCACCTGCACCTCCACCCCTTTCCCACTCTCAACCCCCAGCTCCCCCCTCTGGTACTGCAGGAGTGGAAGCGTTAATTAAAGTGAACGCCGAGGCCTGTCAGGAAGCCATGTGGGGGCCTGTATACTTCCACCTGCCTCCAATTCACTCAGCCAAGAATATCCATCGCTCCACATCCAGTCCTGCAAAAGACAGGCCTCTCATCCATATTCATTCCCCATCCACGAGTCCCTTTCAGCTGCCACCTCTCCCCCCACGACCCCTGCTCGCTGCTGCCTCAACTCTCTGCTGTTCCCCTACTCCCCCTCAGCTTTCACAGGCCCACACAACCTACCAGACGGCCAACAAATTCTTTTATTTCTGAGTAGAGAGCGCTCTTGCTTCACCATTGATGCCTTTTGTCGGCCTTCACTTGATGACCAGCCTCTTTCACCCACTCTGGCGGTTGGAGGTCCAGCTGCCTGGCAGAGATGGCGGGTAGAGATGGCAAACACCTGGCGGCTGATTGGGAGTAGCAGCGTACCTGATACTGGGAGCCTTTTGTCCACACAAGAGTATGTTTTTCATGGTTGTCCAATAGAACAATACTACATTAACCTGGATACTGTGCGCATCTGTCACATGTGATCCTTTATGTGATATTACCACTTATCATCATGTAAACAGAGTTGGGATTGCTGTATCGGAGCCACACTCATACACATTTAAAAATAATGTGCACTTACAGCTCATGCACTTGCAAACATGCAAGTGTGTGCTCACATTTGTTCACATGCACAAGTATATACACACACACACACGCACACACACACACACACACACACACACACACACACACACACATATATTTATTTTATGCACAAAAGCAAGAGTGTTCCGTCATGTAGAAACACACACACACACACACACACACACACACACACACACTCACTCTCTCTTTCTCTCTCCCCCTCCCTCCTTGGCTAGTGTGCCTATGCCCCCTCCAGCCCCAATAAAAAGCATATTTGGCATGGTGTAGAGGTCCTTGAGGGGTGTAATTGTTTTGGGAAGAAGGTCATTTACCGTTGTGTCTTTCCCCCGAGGTGAGAACAGGGCAGGGCAGGGCTGATTTAAACTACCATGCCTCTTCCTTATTGCCACACGCATCCAGGTCCCCGCAGACTGTGGCCTCGGCCCGTGCCATGAAATATGACCGAGCAGACCATGGAGCATGCTCAGTGCACACCTTCTCCCAGGGGCGGGGAGACTGGGGGATGCTCACTCGCCGCCTCACTCACTTATCAAGGAAACGGCTCTGGAATCTTACAGCCGGACAGATGATTTAACAGCGAGTGAACGCCGCATAACCACATAAATGAATAAACAATCACTGAGCTGCAATGCAAACGGATTTTGTTTTCAGCATTTGGGATCATGCTGGATAGCTGGCAAGGCTTTTAGGAAGAGGTTTGCTTAAAAGAGGTGACGCCTATTGCCGTCATTTTTTTCACTTACTGACCTGCTCTTTAGAATAGTGTCACTGATGTGAATTCATCTGCACATCCCATGGAGTTATTTTCATTGTAGTGACCCCCCCTTCCCCTTTCTTGTTTCTGACAAAGACTGTAAACCGCACTACTTAGAGCAGTTTATAGGACCCCGGGCTTCATTTCAGACCAACTGCCCACAATGAGGCTTTGCCGGGTCTCCTTCGCCTCATTTCCACCAAGCAGTCTGATTCAAGTCAGTTCAATACGATACACATTAGAACAATTATTTCTGAGTTTCCATTGTGAAAACCTGTGGATGGTACAAAAAGAACCATTCTAATTCTTCCCATTTTTGCTACCTGTCTGTTGAGGCACCTTGCACACAAAAGGACACAAAAAGGTGCAAGAAACACTGCAGCCTGTGCATTAGTGGCAAGAGAATGATCACTTAACAAGGACTAGACACAAGCCTGCCACTTACATGGTGGATGTGGCAATTACCATCTGATAACAACGCTGGGGACATTTAATAGTTCTGTCTTCACTGGAAATGCAAACCAGATCTAGAGTTTAGATACCGATCTGTACAGGTTACACACAGTTTCTAAGGGTACTGTACCCAAAGTTTCAGGAGGACGAACAACTCTTGAGAGATGGTGCTCACTAGCACCACCCTGGCTTGCTCCAATATAGGTAAAACAAATTCCTTTTGGTCCCGTACAGTCAATTGTAACTTTAACATTAATCATTTAAGTTCATTTTTTTCCCCAAAAGTCCACTCTATATGTGTGATTTTTTTTAACTGCCGTGTGATTTGGACAATGGAGAACTGTTTTGCAGATGAATTAGGAGCAGGTTCTGTCACTGCATCAAAAATCGTTGTAGACTTGCACTTGGTAGCTGCACTGTGCAGACTCAGGTGCTGTTGGGAGAAGTTAGCCTTCAAGGTTTTCAGGAAGTCGGGTGACGTAGAATAAAGAACCACACAGTTCGCTTTGCTAGCCATTTGTGGTGAATGAATGGGTTATGCATTGGAGTCCCATGAAAACAAACAAAGTTTAAATCGCATGTGAAGTCATACATTGATTTATTACTTATAAACTTAGTTAACATTGTTTTCAGTTTTATTTATCACTTTAATAAGTGTTTGGTTAACCTCTTAAACCCGAATGGCCCCGGTACCGGAGGCAATCAATAAACATCATACATACAGCATGTTTCCTAACAGCAACATCGTCATGTGGCATATCCATTTTAAGGTAAGAAACTCAGCGAAAAGCACATGATGACCATTTTTACCTCAACGGAACACAATTCAAGCACCAAGCAAGTACGTAAATAAGCATGTAGCAAAACATAGTGTTATGTATGAGTATTTAATGTAAAGCACTGTGTCATTTGTAAATAGAGATTTGTTACATGCTGTTTTTGCTGCCCTGCTGGTCAGCTATTTAATTTGTTCTTCAGCACCCTCTGGTGGTGTGTCTGTAGCAAAACATGATCTGATGTAATATCACTTCTTTGTAATAGACTAGTGCTTTCAAGAAGCTTCTGGCATCTTCCTGCCTGGAGGGGGCGGGATTACCCAGGAATCCTGTAGATCTTTCCAGAATGTTGCTAGTCTATATAAATGCTGTGATTTTGGTCAGTGGGGGCAGAGTTTTTGTTTTGGCAACAGAGTTACATAGTGGCATTAGAGTGTTATTATAAGATTGCACAGTGGATTATTTGGAGAAGCTTTTTTTTTTATCAGTGAAGAATAAATTTGTTTAAGTTGTCATTGCTGGTTTTCTTTGTTGTGATTTTCAAGTCATTGGAGGTGCTACCGAGATAAAGCATTCATTGGATCAACGATTTGATTCACCTGAACTATTATTTTAAATCTTGTGGCTATTTGAAAAACCAGCAACCATGACTTTTGATGTTGAAAGTTTTTTGAAAACTCCAACCCAGGAATCAATTGTGCGGGCAAAGAAGAAGGACTTGCTGCTAATAGCCTCAACCCTTGGATATTCTGATGTGAAATCATCAATGAAGAAACAAGAAATATTCAACATTTTTGTTCAACATTTCATCGATGAAGATATCTTTGGGGAAGAAGCAGCAGAATTGATTAAAGATGTGGAGGTGCCTGCAACAGAGCTGCAAAAACTTGAATTTCAGTTACGACTGAAAGAACTGGAAGAGAGAAGGTTGGAGAGGGAGAGAGAACTGGAAGAAAGAAGGTTGGAGAAGGAGAGAGAACTGGAGGAAAGAAGGATGGAGAAGGAAGAAAGAAGGTTGGAGAAGGAGAGAGAACTGGAAGAAAGAAGGATGCACTTGCAGTACGAATTGGAAATGAAGAAAATAGAAGCAGGTGCTGTTAAAAAATCTTTTGGACTTTCTGATCATTTTGATATGGTTAAACACATCAGACTTGTTCCTCCTTTCCTAGAAAATGATGTAGACCAATACTTTACCCATTTTGAAAAAATTGCAGAAAATTTGAAATTACCAAAAGAGCATTGGACAATGATGTTACAAAGTGTTCTTGTTGGTAAAGCTAGGAAAATCTATAACCAGTTATCTGTCCAACAGTGTTCTGATTATGATTTTGTCAAATCTGCTATTCTGAAGGGTTATGAATTGGTCCCCGAGGCTTACAGGCAAAAATTTAGGAATTCTCACAAGGAAGCCAGTCAAACTCATGTTGAATTTGGCAGGTTGAAGGAACAGTTGTTTGATCAGTGGTGTAATTCCATGGAAGTTGAGAAAGATTTTGACAGAATGAGGCAACTTATTCTGGTTGAGGAATTCAAAAGGTGTATCCAGCCTGATATCAAGACTTTCCTTGAGGAGAAACAAGCCATTACTTTACAAGATGTTTCCAACCTAGCTGATACTTATGCATTGACTCATAAGTCTTCTTTTGTCCAAAAATCCACTTTTTCTAAATTTCAAAGCAAGTCTCAGTCCAAGGCTTCTTCTAATAACACTTCTAATGATTCTAAGGCCACTTCTGAGAGGAAACCTTCCAGTGAGAAGCAATCCTCTGATTCTTTACCTTCTGTGTCTTGCAAATACTGCAAAAAGCAAGGTCACCTTATTTCTGAGTGTTATGCTCTCAAGAAAAAACAACAACGAGAAGAAACCAAGCCAACTGCTTTCACTAGGAGAGAATCTCTTGTATCAATGGTCAGTTTGCCTGATCTTCTGCCTTCTGTGTCTGATTCTGTTATGGAGGGTTCTGAGCCATTCATCAACGATGGTTTTGCCTCACTTTCACATGATTTTTCCTCATCTGCTCCTGTTCGAATTCTAAGGGATACTGGGTCTTCCCAATCTCTTATTCTTGCAGATATTCTGCCTTTTTCGGACAAATCGTCTACTCAGGCTAATGTCCTTATTCAAGGAGTAGAATGTGATTTTACAAGTGTACCTCTCCATAATGTTCATCTCAAATCAGACTTGGTCTCTGGACCTGTTACTGTTGGTGTTAGGTCTTCTCTTCCTTTCAAAGGTGTTCATTTGCTTCTTGGTAATGATCTTGCTGGGGATAAGGTTGTGCCCTACCCTGTTGTAACTGACACTCCTTTGATTGATCAAGAATCTGACTCTATAGAGGAGGAAATTCCCGACCTCTATCCTTCATGTGCAGTTACTTGTTCTATGGCCAAAAAGGATATTCAAGATGATGCTGACCTGGACTTCAACCTGGCTGACACCTTCATTGGGCAGTCTTTTCATCAGGAACCTTCCAGTCCTGAGATGTCTGGGAAATCTTCAGACTTGTCCTTGTCAGGTCATTCTAATGACATTCTTCTCGGAAACAACTTATTCAGGAGCAACAACAAGCTCATGATCTAGCGCATCTTCTACCACAGGCTGCAAGTGAGCAAGAGGCTACTCAAGTTCCTGTCTGTTTTTACTACAAAAATGGTGTGCTTATGAGAAAGTGGCATCCACCTGATGTTTCTGCAGATGAAGAGTGGATGATCACCCATCAAATTGTTCTTCCAAAGTCTTATCGTCAAGAAACTCTTAGTCTGGCCCATGACAATCCTATGTCAGGTCATTTGGGTATCAAGAAGACCCTTCAACGTGTCAGGAATCATTTCTTCTAGCCCTCCATGAGGTCCGATGTACAGGAGTACTGCAAATCCTGTCACACTTGTCAAATGGTTGGGAAGCCGAACCAGAATATTCCAAAGGCTCGACTTAAGCCCATTCCCGCTTTTGAAGAACCTTCCAGTCGCATCATCATTGACCGTGTTGGACCACTGCCGAAGACTAGATCTGGTTGTGAGTAACTACTGACTATCATGCGTGCTTCCACCTGGTTTCCTGAGGCAATTCCACTTCGTAACATCAAGGCGAAGACTATCATCAAGGCTCTTACCAAATTTTTCTGCTTTGTTGGTCTTCCTAAGTCTATTCAGTCTGATCAAGGCTCAAATTTCACGTCTGGCTTATTTCAACAAGTTATGCATGAGCTTGGTATTAAACAATACAGGTCATCAGCATACCATTCTGAGAGTCAAGGTGCTTTGGAGAGGTTCCATCAAACCCTGAAGAACATGATAAGGACCTACTGCCTTGACACAGAGAAAGACTGGGATGAAAGTGTCCATCTTCTTTTGTTTGCTGCCTGTGAAGCTGTTCAGGAGTCTCTTGGGTTCAGTCCTTTTGAGCTTGTTTTTGGGCATACAGTCCGTGGACCTCTGAAGTTTCTGAAGGAAAAGTTGCTGGCCGAAGATGATGTCCCAATGAACTTGCTTCAGTATGTCTCTGACTTCCGTAATCGTCTCTCTAAGACTTGTGACTTTGCTCAGTCTAATCTCAAAGAGGCTCAGGGCAAAATGAAAACCAGATATGATCTTCATTCCCAAGACAGAAGTTTTAAAGCTGGTGACAAAGTCCTTACACTTTTGCCAGTTCCTGGAAACCCTCTAAGAGCCCGATATTTCGGCCCTTACGCTGTCCTCAAAAAGATCAGTGATCTAAATTATGTCATTTTAACCCCTGGAAGGAGGAAACAAAAACAAATGTGTCACATCAACATGCTGAAAGAATACATTGACAGAGACACTCAGCAAAAGCCAGTCAATATGGTAAATACGATTGAACTGGAAAATTCTGAAGAGGATTGTGACTGCCCCTTGGAAAATGAACCTGGTCCAGCCAAACTTGAAAATTCAGACATTCTTCAAAATATTGACAGCAAGTTGTCCCACCTGGACCCTTTTCAACAACCACAGCTAAAGCAGCTCATATTTGAATATAGTCACATATTCCCTGACGTTCCATCAAGGACTGATATGGTTTGCCATGATGTCATCCTACAAGATGATGCCAAGCCTGTAAAACAGCATCCTTACAGAATTAATCCAGAGAAGCAGAAATACCTTAAACAAGAAGTCAAACCAATTGATGCAAAAGTAAAAGTTATCACTGAATTTCCTGAACCTACAACTAATTGACAACTAATGAGATTTCTAGGGATGGCTGGCTACTACAGAAAATTCTGTAAAAATTTCTCTATTATTTCTGAACCTTTGACAAATTTACTGAAGAAAAATGCAAAATTTGTTTGGGATGAAAAATGTCAAAATTCATTTTACCAACTGAAAGCTATCCTCAAAAATGCACCCGTTCTCTTATCTCCTAATTTCGAAAAGGAGTTCAAGTTGGCTGTTGATGCCAGTGATATTGGTGCAGGCGAGGTTTTACTGCAAGAAGACACTGATGGAGTAGGTCATCCTGTTTGTTACTTTTCCAAAAAGTTTGATAAACATCAGAAAAACTATTCAACAACTGAAAAAGAATGTTTGGCACTTGTTTTGGCTTTACAACATTTTGAAGTCTATTTGACTTGTTCAGCTACTTCCATCAAGGTCTTCAGTGATCACAATCCCCTCACATTCTTGCATAAGATCAAAAACAAGAATCAAAGATTACTGAGATGGAGTTTACTTTTGCAGGAGTATGATTTGGATATTTCACACATCAGGGGAAAAGATAATGTTATTCCAGATACACTTTCATGCATGTAATTTTATTTCGTTATTTGATTGTGAAAAATGTAATTTTACTTTTCTATTTGATTGTGAAAATTGCACTGATTGTTATGTATATGATTGTTTTAATGATCAATGATACTTTTTGTGTAAAGTTCAAGATTATACTGATTATAAAACTGTGTTAATTTTAACAAAAGAAGGCTTTTAGCAAACTTTTCTTTTCTTAAAGAGGGCAGGTGTTATGTATGGGTATTTTATGTAAAGCACTGTATATCATTTGTAAATGGAGATTTCTTGCATGCTGTTTTTGCTGCCTTGCTGGTCAGCTATTTATTTTGTTCTTCAGCACCCTCTGGTGGTGTGTCTGTAGCAAAACATGATCTGATGTAATATCACTTCTTTGTAATAGACTAGTGCTTTCTAGAAGCTTCTGGCATCTTCCTGCCTGGAGGGGGCGGGATTATCCAGGAATCCTGTAGGTCTTTCCAGAATGTTGCTAGTCTATATAAATGCTGTGACTTTGGTCAGTGGGGGCAGAGTTTTTGTTTTGGCAACAGAGTTATATAGTGGCATTAGAGTGTTATTATAAGATTGCACAGTGGATTATTTGTAGAAGTTTTTTTTTTTATCAGTGAAGAATAAATTTGTTTAAGTTGTCATTGCTGGTTTTCTTTGTTGTGATTTTCAAGTCATAACAATAGGATAAAATAATGTCAGTGCTTGAGTGCTAGCGTTTCTACTGACTTTGTGCTATGCATACAAACAATACATCAAATGAAAGCAGAAAGTCCAAAGAATCCACTATATGCCATGTCACTTTTAAACCGACACCACACTCAAAGAACAGCAGGCATACACTTTATATTCTACAGCGAGGAGCAAAATTTTTTTCTGACCTTTGATATTTTGTAATAAAAAACTGTATTTGAGGGTGCATCTGTGCTGGCTGTTGTTAGCCCAATGTGTCTGTGTTATATTGAAACTAGAGCTGCCAGTCTCCATGAATGTTTTTTTTTTTTTTTTTTTTTTTTGGGCACTGCTTCCAATGAGATCAGACACTGAGCATTACGCTTGCAAGCAATGAATTTTCCTCTTTGTGATCTGCTTGCAATGCCGTCAGTTTGACTTCACGAGTGGCCACTTAATTCTATGGGCTCTGACGTTTCCAATGAGCCTTCAACCACCTTAATCGCACAAACCTAGCCTGAGATAGAGCCTTCCATGCCTGGTGCGTCTGAATGAGAATCCATGCACCCTTATGCATGTACTCAAAGCGCGCGACAATATAAACACGTAACCGCTTTGTTTTTAGTATTTTTGCTATAATTATCCACTAAATATTCAACAGTCATTTTCAAAGTTGCTTTCTGGCTTTGAATCCTTGTGCCATTGTGCATAAGCAATACAAATGCTAAATCGGGGTGCATGATGCCCTTTGTTGACTCACTCTTCAGTAGCGGTGTTGTCAACTAATGTAGCGTAATGGCTACAGTTATGCGCTTTCCCACAGGATACCCGGGTTCATGTACTGGGCATGCATGCAACCTTTTTAGGCAGTAGAAGCATTGTTCTTGTATAAATAATTGCTGAGGTGTTAGTTCTTTTTACTTTTTACTATTTTTTTACCTAGTTTTTTTTTATAAAATAAATCTCCTCTAGTGGAGTCAAACCTCATTTCCTTTGTATGTATTTTCTTTAAATGGGAAATGGAAAGAAATAAAATTAATTAATTAAAAAAAAATGGTTGCATTTGGATGCAATGTATGCCTGCATTGACATATAAATGAAATTAAATGAGTTTTACAGCTTGGTAGCTGAGAAATTTGACATGGTACACAGTGCCCAAAAAGATTCCAGAAATGGCCAATTTGGAGATGCCACCTAGACATTCCTGAACTAGAACTTCTCTAATTTTGCTTTGATATACTTGATTAGAATAAACTTTGGCAAAGATAATGGTGAGATTCTGTGTTGTAATTTTTTAGAGGTTTCTAAATAAACCTAAACTAAATAATCTCAAAAGGGATAAAAGTACATTTTTGTTAGGCGGAAATTTATGCTGTGATCTTCATCTACTCTGACTCAGTGGCATATATACTGATTTTTACGCCACAATAGAAATGTGCAAGGAGTTACCTTTATCATTATACCACGACTATTCAAATGGACCAAGCAGTTGCCGAGATATACTCATTTCATTTTGGGCATGTCATTTTCGAGCCAGAGGCTCAGGGCTTAAGAGGTTAATTTCAGCCAACAAAACTATTGGTTAAGCTTTAAGCACCGAAACTATTTGGTTAGCTTTAGGTAAAGATCATGGTTTGGGTGAAAATAGACCCTTTTACAATGTTAACCACACCTGCAAAAGCAGGGATGGGGAATTCCGGTCCTGGAGGGATGGTGTGTATGCAGGTTTTTATTTCTATCAATTACACTGACTAATTGAGTTAATTGATTGCACACACAAATACAGATTTGTGCGAAGATTAGATCAAAGAAAAATGTTTTATGTTGGGAGACAAGAACAGTGTTTGGTGGTCATTCATGATAATTTAAAGAAATGTGCCAGAAATGTCTGATTTCATAGATAGTTTGGCTAATTTAGAGAATCAACTAATTAAACGCCAGAAGTTAGGGTGAAAACCAGGGACAGATACGGCCCTTGTTGCCCACCTCTGTTCTAAAGGCTTTCTAACAGAAAATTTTCCAGCAAGGAACCTTCAGTGCTCACTAGTGAATTTCCCTCAGCTGAATGTTTTTCCCCAAGCCGAAGAAAGTCGACGGCTGACAACACAGTCACTTGATCTTTAGTTTTTAAACAGGTTATTCTTCTGATACACCATGTAAATCCACCTTCCTTAATCAATTTGGATGACTGCATGCCATTGCACACAACTGATCATTCAGTCAGGACACTAACATCAGATTTAACCATTTACTGCAGGACAACCTGCATTTGAGTTTGGCAGTGACTCTGCTTCAGTGATGCTCTGGAAAAATCTAAGAAAGCATGACACAGACAGTCCCTGAGATCATAAACCCTGCTGCAGAGCCTGCGATTCTTTTGAATCTTGTTAACGTCTACGGTATTCAACATGATATGAACAAATGCTGCTAGTGATGAACAGTGATAATTGTAAAGGAGGAGGCGGTGAAGGTTGGGGGAGATGAGAGGCAAATTTCTTAGTGAACCTGAGTAGGAGCGGTGTAGAGGGCACAGAGCTCCTCCCGACTGCAGATGAAGGTTAAAAATCCACTTTTCAGAGCGTTTTTCGGTCAACGTCTTGCATTTTTTGCCTTTGTGAACCACAACTATCGGCACTCGATAAAAACGTTGTTTCTTGGTTGGACTGATTTGAACAAGCATAAATGACGCAAAACATTGGGTGCGTCTCAAAGCGAAGGCTGCATCCTGTGAAGGCTGCATTTTAAGTGGTTGTCACTTAATTCCATCCGCCAAACTGACGTAACGTCATGTTATCTCCGTTATACAGCTTTGTTGTCAGCGAGTCGTCACTGCTTTTCCTAACTTTAACCATAACTCTGAACCTAAACCTGACCTTCAATCTTACCTTAAATGTTAGTTTAGTGGATAGAAGTAGGTGTCGACCCCTAAAAATGCTGCGTTCGAAGGATGCAGCCTATGCTGTGGGATGAACCCATTGGCATTTATTCGTTTGTTGGACTGCTTCTTCAGGAGAAAATCACTTTCTGTCCTCCATCTGCATTTCCCGCCATGGCGACGCAGCGCCATGATGTTATATGCAAACAAGCTATTGGACAGAAAAAGGCTTGTGACTAGCCTAACTCCCATGCCTGACTGGACTAACGCTAAAGCTCAATTTCTTAGCTAATAAAAAAACATGGCTTCAGCTAACAAGTGTCCCTGTTTTCTTATTTCCCTCTTGGAAAGAAAATGTACCTTTTAAACTATGCTGAAAGATGGCTGGAAACTATTCAAATGCCCTTTATTTTTCTTTGCTGTGCCTGGGCACTAGACAGATAATTTCCTGTGCACGTTGTATTATGAATCATGCACAAAATGAAGTGTGAATATGAAGCTCAGAGCAAAGGCGTCTGCAGACTGTTTTCTGATTTAGCATTATTATAAGATTGCTTATTTTAATTAAGCCTCTCACCTCTTCGCTGAAGAGGATGTAATGTCACTTTCAGTAATGCGCACTAATTGTTAAATTTGTCACAATATGTACAACCCCAATTCCAAAATAGTTGGGAAAAAGTGTAAATTGTCAATAAAATCAAAATGCAATGACTTTCAGATCACATGAGCCAATATGTTAGAATAGAAATTTAAAATAGAACATAGATAACATTTCAAATGTTGAAACTGAGACATTTTACATTTTTATCCACAAAATGAGCTCATTTCAAATTTTCTGGCTGCAACAGGTCTTAAAAAAGTTGGGACACAGGCAAAAAAAGGCTGAAAAAGCAATTAATATATAAGAGAATCAGCTGAAAGAACATTTAGCAAGTAATTAAGTTAACTGGCATCAGGTGTGCAACATGATTGGCTATAAAAGGGATGTCTTAGAGAGGTTGAGTCACTCAAAAGTAAAGATAGCCAGAGGGTCTCCAATCCGTGAAGGCTTGCATAAAAAAATTGTGGAATACTTTAAAAACAATGTTCCTCAACGTCAAATTGCAAAGGCTTTGAAGGTCTCATCATCGACAGTGGATAACATCATCAAAAGATTCAGAGAAACTGGAAAAATCTCTGTGGGACATAAGGGATGCAAGGCCACTGCAAGATGATTCTGTCTTTTACTAAATGAGCCCAGGATGCCACTGTCTGATGCCATCCACAGATGCCACCTAAAAACTCTATCATGCCCATTGTTCAGATGATCCACTGCATCATTTAAAATGGACTGTACAACAAGTCCAAATTTGACATTCTTGTTGGAAATCGTAGGCGTTGAGTCCTCCGGGCTAAAGAGGAGAAAGACCACCCCTCCTGTTATCAGTGTTCAGTTCAAAAGCCAGCATCTCGGATGGTATGGGAATGCATTAGTGCATATGGTGTGGAACACTTGCAAGTTTTAAAAAGCACCATGAATGCTGAAAGGTATATAAAGGTTTTAGAGCAACATATCGAGGGCAGACTGCAATAAACAGTTATGTCCAGATGTTTTACATTGGACATAACTGTTTATTGCAGTCAGCCCTCGATATGCTCCCCTCCAGACGACATCTATTCCAAGGAAGGCCTTGTGTATTTCAGCAGGACAATGCAAAACCACATTTTGCAGCTATTACAACAGCATGGCTTCATAGTAGAAGAGTCCTTGTGCTGAACTGGCCTGCCTGCAGTCCTGATCTTTCACCGATTGAGAATATTTGGCGCATAATTAAACGAAAAGTCCGTCAAAAGAGACCCAAAACTCTCCAGCAGCTAGAAGCCAGTATTAAACAAGAGTGGGATCAAATTCCAATGGCTAAGCTCAAGAAGCTTGTCTCCTCAATGACCAGACGCCTCTACTCTGTGTTAAAAAGAAGAGAGGATGCTAAACCATGATAAACAGGCCCCTGTCCCAACTTTTTTGAGACCTGTAGCAGCCATGAAATTTGAAATGAGCTCATTTTGTGGATAAAATTGTAAAATTTCTCAGTTTCAACATTTTCTATGCTCTCTCTGTTCTATGGTGAATAAAATACTGGCTGGTGTGATTTGAAAGTCATTGCGATTTGATTTTATTCACAATTTACACTTTTTCCCAACTATTTCGGAATTGGGGTTATAATTGAAACTAGAATTTTATCCTTCAGCTCAGTGAAATCAGGCTAATAAACTGTGAATGTGATTGATATTGATCGGATTTGATGGTAATACTTTACAATAAGGGTACATTAATAAACATTAATTAATAAGGTAATAAGCATTAATTGTCAGTGAATTCACAGTAAGCAATGTATCAGAGTGTTAAATAAGCACATGTAACCATTATTAACCATTTATTAATGTTCTTTCACACTCTTATTGTAAAGTTGAAAATATCCTTTAAGTAATGCTTCAAACTATTAAACTATTCAATACTATATTTAGTTAACATGAACATCATTAGTAAATGATTAGTCGACAGTAGTTAGCTGTTAATAAACTGTTAATAAACTGTTTATAACTGCATTAACTATTGATAATTAATTTATCCTTATTTTAAAGTGTTACTGATTTGCCATGGTCTTTTTTCTGTTGAGGAAGGCTCACTTATTAGCTTAGTACTAACCAGAGTTAATGGTCAGTATATTTAGGGACTGGTAGGTTCTGTTCTTATTCAGTATGGATAGTTCAATTGTTATCTCCGCCTTGCAGCTTATCTTATGTTATAGTTTGGTTTGTTTTTTAGTCTTGTCAAAGGTTTTGGGTGAACTTTGGAGTGGATCCAAACCAAAGGGTGGATGGGCAAGTTATTTTTCACTTTTTGTTGACATTGCGAGATAGGGAATTTGGCCTTGTTAGAGACTGAAATTAGAACTGACCATGTGGTGAACTAAGATCTACTGTTGCAGTGCCTGGTCCAGTCTGTAGGGGACAACTGTGACCTCATCAATATACACTACAGGCCAGAAGTTTGGAAGCAAGGCCAATACAGGTCAAAAATTTGGAAGCAACATCAAGTTTCTGTTCAGTGATGTGCGGTCGTAGGTTAGTTTGGTGAGGCAGAACCCTCCCCTTTGCTTGATTAGCAATCAGAGGATGAACTAGTTTAGTAAGACTAAGACTAACCTACGACCGCACATCACTGCTGTTCACAATGCCTTTCTTAAAAACCAGTTTTTACTGCATGATTAGACTTTTCTTTTATTGATATGCACCATTTTCCTCTATTTACCTTTAGGTTCTGTATACATTGGCTTTATCAGACCATTGCTGAATAAATGTTAACAAAAGGAGGGGCTTAGTTTTAGGGTTGAGAAGATTTGCAAGAGTCACAACTTCAGTGAAAAAGTAAAAAACAAATCACAATTTGCATTATTCACTTTATGTCATGGTTTACAGCCCACCAGATGCCAACGGCAATCCCTCAGGCACTAGGACCATGGGCCTAGTAATATGGGCCTGATAATTTGAGAAAAAATATATTCTGATAAGTGACTCTTTGTATAATAATCATGTTTATTTTGTTGCAAAGTATGCCAATGAAACTTTGATTTTTTTTGTACAAATTTGATCTTGCTTCCAAACTTTTGGCCTGTAGTGTATGTAATTCCGATTAGGAACAAGCAAGTCCAATTTTGCCAAAGTAACCCAAGGCACGGATTCTGTGGTTCCTGTAAGTGCACAATACTAGAGCAATTGCCAGGTGTG
This sequence comes from Gymnothorax javanicus, assembly GCA_029692085.1. Lineage (NCBI taxonomy): Eukaryota > Metazoa > Chordata > Actinopteri > Anguilliformes > Muraenidae > Gymnothorax > Gymnothorax javanicus. The sequence goes on from CM056194.1 coordinate 50,782,559, forward strand.
CATATTTACAGAAATACTGTGGTTGTAATTTATAGCATATGTATGATCCCTCAGTGTACTCTGAAATAAAAGGAAATACGTCAGTGGTGTACATTTCCTAGATGTGCCACATAATGTTGTCATACATCCAAATACAAAAATCCCATTTTTGTGAGTGGCAGAGCAGAGGTGCTAGCTGGCACATATAGCATTATATGACCTTCAGGCAGCATTTCATATTTATCTGCTGAAATGGGGGTAGATTGGTCATTCCAGAGTCGAGAGGAGTGTAGTAAGCATTCGTACCCTCAGTGGTGATCCATACAGGAGGCAAGGCATGAGATGTGCGAATAACGGATGTCAAAAACACTTCTAAAAACGCTTTTGCTGTGGATTAGGCTTTAATGATTGAACAAGGGTCAAAACATTAAACCCATTTTTCACTGTTGCGCCTGGAACAGTTTTTATGAGTATTACATCCTTTTCCTTGCTCACCTTGTTTGCTGATTCAGTGTTACCATAACCTACCTCTCTTTCAGTTTTGGAAGGACTTGGCCGCATGATGGCCCGCCTCCACAATGACATCTCCAAGGGCCCTTTCCTTTTGCTGCAATTGCAGAAGCTACAGGTGATGCTTCATCTCCGGGACATTGCCGCTTTGCTTCAGTCCTTCAGTGGAAAAGGTATCCAACGGCAACCTTTCCCAGTCAAACAATCTGTGCCTGTTTCTCTTAAACACTGCAATTAGAAGTGTTAATCCACATCTACCACTTAATGGAATCACAAATATCAGCCATTGACAAAGACAGGTTCCCTGTCTCATTCTAGTTAAATGAGGATGGCTGAGTGCTCAACGCCATACGGCGCTGAATTTTCACGGATACCCATTGTTTTCAGCTGGCTGCAGCATTTGTTAACTTTAATGCGTGTCGATATAGGGCTCCCCCTGAGACAAGGGGAACGTTACAGATTTGTCTTTCAGATAATTTGTTACTGACCTAAAGCACTGGCTTCTTCTTGGTTGAGATGCAGCTATAGATGCTGTACTTTGAAATAAATATGCAATCCCTATCGCGGAAAATGATACATTGATGTCTCAAGGTCCAGCTCAACATAGTTAGTGAGAGAAATCTGAGGAATAAGAGTGCTTACAATGCTGCAGGTATGCGCACTGACTACAAATGATGCAGGAGATGGAGTGTTCTTTCCTTGTACTATTGAATGCTTTAATGCCCATTCACAGACACAAGAAATATACAGTCAGATCTGTAAATATTTGAACATTAGCTAGGTTAATGTTATCTTAACAACATGTTGGGAGTTAAATTGATTAATGAATATGAACTCGAAATGGAGAATTTCAGCTTTAATTTGAGCATATTCACATCCAAAATGGATGAACTACAGGACTATCAATGCTCTGACTGGCCAGAGGTTGTCATTCAGATTTAGATTTGCACATACTTAAGAGCTTATGATTGAGTCATTATTGCTGTGATTAATATGTTTCAGCTGGCAACCATTCTTTTAACCCTGACTGATGCAGTGTGTGGCTTCTCATTTCTTGAAAACCCATGTCAGGAAACATGCCATGGTTGTAAAAAGATGTTACTGTGTTTAAAGAGGGGAAAATTATTGGCCTGCATCAAGGAAACACCAAAAAAAAATAAATAAATAAATGAAGATTTACTTAAAATGTTAAGTCAACTGGTTCCACAAAACTGAGAAAAGTAAATTCCACTCAATGCAATTAATTAAACTGGCAAAAAAATAGAAGTAAGTAACCACTTGACATAAATTTTTTACGTTGACATATACTCAGTCAAAAAAGAAACTTCACACTCATAAATTTCTAAATATTTTCTTGAAACTTAATACAAGAGATATTATTATTATTATTAGGGGTAAATGCGTTGTCAAAGACATCATGACACACAGCAACTCCGACGTGCACAAGCATGCAGCACGTGCGAGCATACATCAAGGTAAAAGCATGTTTCCTCATGTTCCTAGTCACGTGAGCTTATGAGACACGTGCAATTGAGCCCACGTTAGCACGGTAGAGTGACATCTCGGAAAAACAAGTTCTTACAGTCAATTATCCGTTGATTTGCAATGCCACGACTGTCAAACATTCAACGTGAACGTGCCATTGGCATGCTGGATACGCGAACGTCGGTCACTGACGTTGCCAGAGTTATGGGATGCAGTCGACGGACTATCCATGATCTTCGGACACGTCTCCAACAAACTGGCACCACAGCAGACCGACCTCATTCAGGTAGACCACGTGTGACGACACAAGCAGAAGACCGACAAATCGTCTTACGTCATTTGCGTAATCGATTTCTCACTGCAACGTCCACTAGGAATGAATTGTTTAGAGGTCGTGTGACTGCCCAAACCATACGTAATCGCCTGTGCACTGCTCGTCTCCATTCACGTCGGCCATATCGTGGACCAATTTTAACCCAGTTACACCGACGTCAACGGCTTCTCTGGGCACAACGACATCTGAGATGGACTCAGCGTGATTGGAATAGGGTTGTTTTTAGTGACGAATCCAGATTCACTTTGCACTTCGCTGATGGGAGAGTTAGAGTTTGGAGGAGACGCGGTGAACGCAACGCCCAGTGTTGTGTGCAGGAAGTGGACCGCTTTTGGGGCGGTAGTGTTATGGTTTGGGGTGCCTTTAATGGTTCTGCCCGTTCCCGACTGATGGTCGCTCAAGGAAACCTAACTGCTGCAGGATACAGAGCTTTTTGCCATTCATGGCAGCTCATGGCCCAGGTCTGACATTCCAACACGATAATGCCAGACCTCATACGCCAATTTAACGCGAATTTTCTTAGGAATGCTGGCATCAATGTCATGGAGTGGCCCTCAAGGTCTCCCGACCTTAATCCCATAGAACATGTATGGGATGTGTTGGGCAGAAGACTCCGTCAAGTAAGGAACCCTCCACAGAATTTGCAGGAACTTGGTGCCATGTTGGTTCAATTATGGCGACGCATCTCCCAAGCTGTGTTCAGACGCATCACTCAATCCATAAGGAGACATTGCGTCGCAGTTGTGAACGCTCATGGAGGGAATACGCGCTATTGACATGCTTTCATCAAGTTGTAACTTACCATTTTTACTCTCTTACATTTCCGTAGCATTTCCGGTGGAACTGGTTACATTATGAACATGATTTTTATGGTACACCGTCCTTAATGGGTACAGAATGGAATTAAATCATTATTTAAAACCACTTTTCTTGTATGTTCAACTTATCGACCTCCAAACGAGTGTGAAGTTTCTTTTTTGACTGAGTATAGTATAACACTTCATTTTTATGAGTGAACAAAACAACTAAGGAGATTGCTGAAATCACTGGAATAGGCTGAAGAACTATCCCATGCATTATGTGATGAACCATCTACTTTACGAAAGAAATAAGTCAGAAAAAATCTTGAATGATCATGATCAGAGACCATAAAATGCTTGGTGAAGTCTCATCATAAAAAATGATAGTAGACCTCTAATTGTCTAATTGTTAGAGTAAGAGCATTTCTACAAGCAAAATGCCAAAAAACATCGCAGGATGGGGTCTAAACAGGTGCGTGGCGACAAAAAAGCCACCTGTCTGTGAGGCTAATCGTCAAAAATGACTTCAGTTTGCTAGGGAGCATAATGATTGCACTGAGGACCAATGGAAAGAGGTCATGCAGTCTGACAAATCCAGATTTACCCTGTTCCAGAGCAATGGGGTGCATCAGGGTAAGAAAGGAAGCCCACAAAGCGATGCACCAGTCATGCATAGTGCCTTCTGTACAAGCCTCTTGTGGCAGTGTTATGATCTGAGGTTGCTTAAATTCATCAGGTCTGGACTCAGAAACATTGTTCAGCAATAAAATGAAGTGAGCAGACTACCTGAATGTACAGACTGACCAGGTGACCCCATCGATGGATTTTTTTTAATCCCTGATGGCACAAGCATATTCAAGGATGACAACGGCAAGATTCATCAGGTTCAAATTGTTCAAGAGTGGTTCAACAAGCTTGAAATATCATTTTCACATGCAAATTGGCCACCACAAAGTCCTGGCCTTAACTACGCGAAAGTCTTTGGGTTGTGAATGAGAAGTTTTCTGAGTGGTTTGACTCTGTCATCATCAATACAAGATCTCGGCTTAAAATGATTGCCATTCTGGTCAAAAATAAATGTTGTAACATTGTATAAGATTGTTTAAACAATGCCATGATAAATGTTTGCCCGAAAATTGTCTAAAGATTGGTATTCTAAGAATTGTGTTTATGTGAATTTAGTCCAAAAAGTTCAGAGATGAAAATTTTTAAATGACCCCCTATGAGCATTGACATTTTTGGACAGGAAGCAGGCAGTGCATCTCTGCCTGATGCGTCTGGCATTCTCAATGGACAGGTTTGCTGCCTTTTTATTAAGGAGTTGCACAAAAACCTTGTCAGGCTCATTCTGTTTTGTAGATACTATTGGAAAAGCAATCCACCACTCACTAGACTCCTTCCCTTACCCTTCTCTGCATGAGAAACAAATACACATTTCTATACCGTCGTCTCCTGCTTCCCACTCAGCAGAGAGCTCTCTGTATTGCAAATTGGAGACTTCTCTTCAACATTTCTCGTTGTTTCACATTGGGGTGAATGATATGCGGCAAGGATATCAGGTGTAATCCACTACCTGATTATATGACCTCTATTTATATTCCTGAGCTCGCAGCATGGCTAGAACTTGGTGGTCTGAGATGCCTCTTGTTTTGAACAACCCCCAACCACAGGGCTTAGTGCCAATCCTGAAATCAATACCTATATTCCCCAAATGCCCTTTTCAACTGTAGTTGCTTGTGGTTGGCTGAATTTCTTTTTGAGATCCTAAGCTTAAGCCAAAACAAAAACTAAGATAACCTTTTTCCTCCAATGTTGTCCAATTTTTGTTCCTAGAATGCCTCTTTCGGCTCCTGTTGGTGTATTTCTCGATTTCTGTTTAATTAAACATTTGAAATGCCTATGCTGGGTGGGCATGCGGCTGGATAATGGTCTTGTTTGCCCAGAGTAAAGTTACTTTGTGGAAACAAAAATAATATAGAGTAAGTTCTGCAGTGCGTGTGCCCCAGCGCATTTATTCCTCTGTCTAGTTTACTCAGCCAAGAGGAAAAAAGGGAGCCAATCCATCAAATAACAGGGCGCAAATGCACTAAATCAGAACATGGGCATGGAGGCTTCATTCTTGTTATTTAAAAGGCAGATGTTCAAGTGCACACGTGTGCAATCCTACATGAGTACAATCCATTAGAATATAAATATTCTTTACATAAATATTACCAAGCTTGTCACATCAAACAATTTTGATCCTAAATTAGGACAGCTAGTGCCATTTTGTTACATTTATTTTGCCTCTCCTCCACCCTGTCTTGCTGCTGCATGTTTCAAGCTGTTAAGTTTGTCCAAATTTTAGGGCTTTCCCACTTCCCAATTCAGCATTCAACCCTTCAATATGACCTGCAGTATTCTTTGAAATTACAAGTCTTAGTGAGCGCTTCCTGTACCTTTGGACAGAAATAACTGCTTTGAACGATATCCGTTTTATAAATGTTCATACTTGCACATAAGTATGTTTAATGATAGGGCTCGTCATCTAGTGAAACAAGTCTAGTCTTGAACACACCAATGACGTACAGAATTTTTAACAACGCATATTAGTAATGTACACTCAAAAAAATGAAACCCTATGAAATGTTAGATTTACTTGATAATGTTATGTCAACTGATTCCACAAAACTGAGTTAAGTACATTCCACTCAATGCAATTAATTAAACTGGCCAAAAATGTTAGAAGTCAAATAAAGGTTACGCAAAGCTATTGCATGGAACCAGTTGACATAACATTATTAAGTAAATCTAACATTTCATAGGGTTTCATTTTTTTGAGTGTAATCGTTGAAACCCCTCACCATGGTCACAAGTGCGTATACACACAATACACGCTGCATTTTCCTGGCTGTTGATTTGAATGAAGCCCATGAATTGCATGAAGTATGTGAAAAGAAGCTCAACAGGACTGCCATCATAGTTGTTTGCAAGTCCTGCCAAAAACATTTCATTTTTTATATGGCTATGCCAATTTTCACATGCAATATCTAGTAATGGAAACACATTATTAGATTTACTGCATCCATACTCAGGATCCATACCCATCATACACTCCAGATATAAGTCCAGAATCCAAAAACAATAAAAAACAATGCTTCATGAACTACAAATAATGTAAGGGACAAAGAAATCAAAACCTGTGATACCAACCTTTGCCCACACAGGCATAAAAATATTCTGAGGATTCAAAGTTGAAATTAATTTAGCCCCAACTTAAATTCACTTTTTTCAGATTGTTCACCAACATTGCATCATTAATGCACAATAAAAGTGATGCAACATGGCATACAGATTTTCCCAATATTCATACAACTGCAATATAGTCATAATCCTCTGGGCTTATTTGTTATTTTTAATATTGGAGAGAATTAAAATTTTTTTTAAATCTTTTATGAGCTAATTAGTGATCAAATGTTAAGATCTATGCATGTAGCTAGCATGAAAAAAAAACTTTTGGCATGCATGCGAGTGCGTATGAATGATCATTGCTCTTTGCAACTTGGGTGCGAAAATCTGTGCATTTGTGTGTATTTATGTCTGTGTGAGTGCATGCTGTGCGTGTGTGTGTGTGTTTGTGTGTTTGTATGCGTGCGTGCAAGTGCGTGTGTGTGCGTGTGTGTGTGTGTTTGTGTGTTTGTATGCGTGCGTGCAAGTGCATGCGTGTGTATGTGTGTGTGTGTACGTGTGTGCTTATGCGGGTAAATACTTCTGTCCACATCATGTTGTTGTGTTGTTTACGTGGGTGCGCATGTGTTGGTTTGTGCCTGTGTGGGTGTGTTTGTATGGATACTTGTGCAATTTTGTGTTAGTTTTTTTTGAGCCGCAGCTGGAATCCATTGCTGAAGACTCGTGTCCAGACAGCAGTGATTAGCAAACACCCCTGTAGGAGTGTCTCTCTCTGGGAGAGAAGGCTGGACTGATCCTCTTCAAAAAGCCAACTTACAAATCTCAGCGCAGTCTTTCTCACCAGGAGCTGAAAACAGACGTGTTTTGAACAGAAACTCACAGTAGTGAGGGAAGGGAAAAGATGCAAGAGGGAAAATATAGAGGGGAAAGGGAATAGGGCGAGAAAAACAGATCCAGAGAGAGAGGAGGGAGGCAGAGAGGGGGAGAGATAACCCAGCTCTTTTTGCGCTGTGACTGAGACGGGAAGCAGACCTCCGTGGGCTAACACGGTAGCCATGGCAACGTGGCGATGAGGAACAGGAAACAGCAGAAAATAGAATCTCATTTTGCTGAGACCCGCAGTAGTGGTGCAGCACCGCGCTCCCTCCCGGAGCCAAGCAACCGAGAGAAGGAGTAAAGGAGAGAGGGAGAGCGAGAGAGAGACACAGAGAGGAGAGGAGGGGAGGGGAGAAAGAAGCCCTCATTAAAGATACATGCCGTATCCCTTTTCCCAGCTCAGTCCAATTAGTACCATTTCCACAAGAGGTGCAGTCTCAGCTGGCGAGAAGAAGCGGTGAACACAAGAACGTGGCACATTCTCGCTTTAATGAAGATCCTTTCCCTGGCTCCTGGATTATTTATCGATTTGCTCTGGTAGCCTCTTTCCACTTTTTCAAACTTACAGACTTGTATGTAACCATTTCATATGCTGACAAGCAATAGGTGCCCAAGTTGAAAATTTTGAAATTAAGCAGTCATCCATTTGAGTGAGAACAAGCCCTAAGTCTAGTTTTGCCAGGGTTTTGTTAGATTCCCTAAGCCAATGCATTAGGTATTTGATATCCATTTGCTTCAAAGATGCACATCATTCAGGGAGAATTAAATAACTTTAACCTTCCAAAATGTCAAAGGATGTGACTGGATTGAATGTAGTAACTGACCATGATCACACTTAGTTAATGGCTGCAAAAACAGTATCCATACAAGGATTTAAGCCTGCAACTTCATTGACAGTGGCCTCTGGGCACCTGGTACCCACTACCATTTGACAAACAAACCACATGGTGGAGAATACTGCTTGAAGATCTACAGAGACACAGAGGAAAGTGCAGGTCATGTGTCAAGAATAGATGACACAGTTACTGTTGGTTCTGAGTTTTATAGAGGTGTGAGGGAAATTATTATGGTCATGTGCTCTGAAATAGTGTGCAGAAGAGTCCTATAGCCCTCTGTGAGTATGGGCAAGCCATAGATCTCTCTTGCTCTCATCCTCCCCCACCCACCCCAAGGAAAAAATTAAAAGCACTTTGAAATCTATAGTACCTAAAATTAGTAAGACACATTGATGGCGTGGTACTGAAAAATCTCAATGGACTTCTGAAACACCAATGAGAAATCAGCAACCTGTGAGAATAAGATATTCAGTAAATATTTGCGTGGATTTGCATATTCATGTTTTCAAATGGAAAGCCACCTTGAAATATTTGCAGGATGTTCCTGAATTAGCATATTTCCCAGCATGCATTGGTCGGGGGGGAGATTGGTAATCTGCTGAGAGAGTAGGGCTCAGTTGCAACCTCATGTTTTCTTCCTCGCCCTTAAAAAATGAATACTAATAGAGTGGAATTTCTCACATTCAGGCAGGTGCATTTGCATCAGCTACGTTTGATCAATTTCTCTGCGATGCAGTAGCAAATGGACGATGCTGAAACAGAGACAGTTAAGAAGATTGATCAGTCAGATCTGAATCTAGGGTAGGGCATATACTAGCAGCTTTACATTATTTCCATGTAAGACTCACCATATGCAATGTAATGCAACAACAACAGCCCCTATGTAATAAGGACAATATATATGAACAAAAAAATAACCATAAAAAATCTGTACAGGGTAATGTGCTAATGAAAATCATGACATACTCCACAAATTCTGACAAACAGCTTAATTTCACAACAAGAGATAGAGCACAGAGGTTTAATAACTGCATTAATTCACGAACATGAAATCGCACAGTTTATTGGTTACAGGATGTTGCTCTGGGTTCCGTCATGGGTAACGTCCACTGACAGAGCTCAAATAACTGCCAATAGCACCTTTCAGCACCTTTATCTCAGATCATGGCTACTAAAATAGCTTTGTAGAGAGCCACAGTCAAAGCCGCATACATGATTGCTGGAGTTTCAGGCCTCGCTAATGAAATCCTGGTACAGCAACATAGTGAACCGGAGCACACTCTCACCCTGCTAGCAATGGATAACACTCTGTGTTTTAAATGTACAGCATTCTGTTTCAAAAGCACTTTAGCGCTGTATGCTGTACATGGAGGAAGGGCGCGTGGCACACAGCACTCTCCAGTGGAGGATATTCATACCCGTCTCCTCGGTTCTGCCCACCAGCTATAGCACGAGCAGTGACCTCTTAATGAAGTGTGCTGCACTACACACGGACTTTATTAAAATCTATACTGGAGATTTATAATGTGTAAATAAAGCCTAATGCTCTTTATATTTGCATCGCGCTGAAGTAGTATGACTTTATTATCTTAATCGTCCATTAAAATGTGATTTCCTCAGTAATTTGGAAGGAATCGAGACATGATTCCTTCCTTCAGCAGGCCTTTTGTGGGGGTAACTAAGCGCAGATCCGTTTTTTTTCTTCTTTTTTTTTTTCCAGAAGAGGAAAGCCAGGGGATTTTTCCACACCTTTTCATTGTTTTACACTCGTTTCCCTCATGAGTCTTCAGACCATGAGGCGTGTGTGTTCAAATGTTTCCTTTCTTTGCAATACGATTTATATATGTAGAATACATGTGCATATGTGTGCTCATGTATGCATATACAGTACATGGATGTGTGGGTACTCCTGTATAGGTGCTTATGTATGTCCGTATATACAGAACATGGATGTGTCAGTGCTCCTGTATGGGTGCATAAATGTTTTCGTCAGTTTTGCTGTTCCTCTGATGCATAGCAAGACTGTGTGCTCTTCGGCATGAGGCGCCTTTTTGTACTATACTTGCCATTATTTTTTGAGGTCGTCAATAAACTACACCACAAACACCCAAACTACTGTATATATCCACTAATAATAATAATAATAATAATAATAAATTATACCCTGACTGTGTGTGCATTTGTGGAAGGGTGTGTGCATACTTTAGTACAGATTTTTTTGTGCATCAATGCATGGAACTGCAAAAATCTTTGTTTCAGACATCATACATACAATATGTACAATGTGTTTTCATGAGCGTATCTGTGTGCTTGAAAGTGAGTGACTGCGTGTGATTGTCTGTGCATGCTAAACCTTAAACTGTGATCGACAGTGTCCCGGCAGCCCCCCAGCCCAGGACTGCAGGGGTTAATCAGGCTGGCTGGGGGGCACTGCAGTGTGGGGTGATCCTGTATGAGACACATGGTGGTGGCCTTCTTTATTTTGCTTAATTCCCAGCTCCCCCTGGGAGGCGGGGAGGGAATTAAACAGCTGTGGATTGGATAACACTGGGACCCAGACCTGACAGATGGATGAAGATGGGCTTTTCTTTCTCCTTTCCCTCTTTCCTTCTCTCCTTCAATCTCTCCCTCTTCCAAAACCAAATTGTCTGAACTCTAATCTATTAGTGAACAGGACACCCTTTGCAAAGATCTCTGTTTTTGCCTGGTCTGTGTATGTGTGTTTGTGTGTGACTGAGATATTTCTAGTTAGTTGACTCAAACCATGAAAATATAAGTGTTTGTGCATGTACGTATGTTCAATTTAATTTTATTTACGTTATTTGTCCTTTGGGATGTCCTGTTGAGATTGAAATCTCTTGTTCAAAGGAGCCCTAAGTATGTGTGTATGAATGAGATGATTCCAATAAAATGTTGTGCCATTGTGTACGTGTCTATATACAGATATGTGTGTGAGTGCGTGTGCATGTGTGTGCGTGTGTGTGTGTTTTTCATACTTGCAGCATAGTGAAGACCAGAATTTTTTTTTCCCAACAGAGTGGGGACATTATGGGACAGTTAGGACATTTTTGCCTGTCCTCACAACTACAAAGACAATTGACATTGGTTAAGGTTAGGGTAAGGGTTTGGGTTGGGTTATGGTTGGGTTGGTTATGGTTATGGTTATGATGAGGGAAAAACAGTAGAGACACAAAGAATGGATGGAAGTCAATGTAATGTCCTCACAAGGATAGAAGTACAAGGAATGCTGTGCCATTGTGTATGTCTATTTGTGATGCGTGTGTGTATGTGTGTGTGTATCCACAAATGCGTGCACGCACAAATGTAAGTGTGTTATTGCATGTGAAAATGTGTACATTTATGAGCAGTAATAAAAGCGCACAAATGTGCGCACAAATGTGCCTCCAGGTGCTGGATTGCAGACACTCTGTGCAGGCGTTAAATGGCTCATAATAAGGTCTCAAAATCACAGTGTTTCACGAGATAAGACTTAACAAGCTTTCCGTGTCCTCCAAACAACCCATTCTCCAAAAAAACGTCCTTGGAATACTGTAAGGCATTCAACAAATCGACTCCTCTCCTGCCTTCTCCCCCTCCTCATGTTCTCTCACTCCCCTACCTAGTCACTGTGCACCGCGCGCTCTCTTCTGGGAAGTTGAGCTGTGTAGGTGAGTGGGAAGAGGGGCCAGGCATCGTCATCCCCGCCGTAATGGCTCTCAAATCACAGAAGCCTGACTCATCACCCATTTAACCCTGTGACTCTGCTCCAGCTCCTCCCCCTCCCAAACGGGGGAAACGCGTGGCTTCTGACTGGCTTCATGTCACATTCCCAACCGGAGACGCTCCGCTGCTTTATTACAGCCTTTCTTTTAAAGCTCCAGCGACTCTGGCTGATGATTATGATACTGTTTTGTGCACTCACCTGAAAGGCCTCTGCGAGTTGGAGTCGCTGTAACTCTTGCCAAATAGACCTGATTTCCCCTCGACTGCATTAGCTTATTTTATATGAATGCGCCCTCAATGTGACGTCCTTCAGCTGACACTACCTCACCTGCTGCTTGAGTACTGTTGACACTGGAGTTCAGTTATTGTTTGTAAGTGCCTCCACCCTCTGGTTTTATGTTTCTTTGTAAGTTGCTGAGCACTCTTGTTGCCTTGGCCTCTGTATGCTTTATACACTTGCAACAAAGAAAGACCCTCCTTGTTCGCACTTCATGTTGTTCAGGGGAAGACTACACCAAAGAAAAAAATACGGAAATGATGCTTTTCCTTTTATATTCTGACTTATATTACGTCCACTTCTATAAGGGCACAAATAGAACCAATTACTACTGGGTTCTGGTCAAAGTTCTGATGACCTCATGACCAGAGGGTCAGCCACAATATCATACGTATCGCCACCATGGAAGGCAACTCAACAGACACGTAGCTGTGGTCAGATGTCTCATTTTAAGGTCTCATGTAAGAGTACTGGGCAATATACTGTGAGTATATTCACTGGTGACTGGGGGTTAGCTTTCTCGTCTTTAGAATAATCTCCGAATAGTGCATCGGATCACAGAGGATAACAGAATTCACACATACGTAACTCCAACTCAGTTTATTACCATTAAGGGAAGTTGGGGATGCTACTTGAATTGTCTTGCTCTAATTCCTCATAAATATATACAAACCCCTCTTTCTTCCTCTCTTCCTGATCATATGCTTCGCAACAAGCAGGTCCATCAAAGGCTGAATTTTCTGGAGGAAAATACCATATTTACTGTACCTTTGCCGATATGACTGGTCTAAAAATCTTATATCTTGCATCATAGTGAAATATATAGAATCAGACGATAAGAATAAATATATTAAATAATTTTTTGGTAATCCACATATCACATTGGCACGCCAAAGAGTACTGTTTGTACAAAATATGTATACTGTACATGTGTATACATAATTAATCTATTGTTACGCCTAGAAAATCATGAAAGTAAGTAGCCCTCATATATTAATATTGATTATTTAAAACAAATCTTAGCATTTTGCACCCTAATAGTAAATTTACCTCATATAGAAATAACTATTAGGTGGACAAGTGGAAAAAAAGCCCTGACATAACATGAAGAGATACTGTATCAGATCTATTGACTATATCTTTGGTACCAGACTGTCCCAGGCTCCTCCCCCTCACTCTCATCCATCAAGCTTATTGTCTCAACCTGGCTGGGGGCTGCTGTCAACCCCACCCCCTGCACCCCCCACCACACCTCAGTCACCAGCACGGAAGACAGAAAGATCTCACTAATGGAAAGGACGCTGAAATTGATTTGCTGATGATGTCACTGGCTGGCTCTTTTGCAGTGGTGCTTGTCTGCGGTGTGTGTGTGTGTGTGTGTGTTTTGGGAGGGGTAAATGGGGGGCATGCTGCAGGTGGGCCGCTTCACTGGAGTGGGAGGTCATTATGGATGCGTGGCAGGATTTTTTTTTTTTTTTACGTGGCTGGTGCAGCTCTGATGGGTCTGTTGGCAGAGACTCCTCTGTGCCACTAACCTGCTTCAGCTGCCGCCAATGAAACGTCTCCCTATCTGTGATTAACAGTCAAGCCGACCCCATCAAACGCCCCACCACACAACCAATCTCCGGTGATGGTCCTATTCTGCCTTTGTGTGCTGAATGTGTCAGATAGATTGTCCGGTGGCATATTAACTCCTGTGGAAATTTCAAACAGGGTTTTGTGTGGGGAGGAGGGGAGTGTACCTTCATGCTAAACAGAAATTGAGAGAGGAGGAGAGGGGCAGTTGTGTTCTCTCTGATCAGCACACCGGGGTGCTGCTCAGTTACAATGGATGTTGCTGTGCTTAGATTCAGCCTTGGGCTAAGGGGGGCTTGTCCACTGATAGCCTAATGCAAAACTTTAACTATTGTGTGATGAAATTAATAACTTGAATGAAAGTACCTTCTAATATGGCAAAACTAACCTTACATCCTGATATCATCAACGGACCCTCTTCCATTGATGGCTGCTGAACTGAAGATTCAGATTGCTGAAAAATAGTCTGGTCTTGATCTGTTTTCAATGGTTTTCCTCAATTAATAGGTAACTAAAATGATCCAAATAATCCATCCGCAGGTAATTTTGCAGGTTCGTTCTTCACAATATATCAAGGAGATGAAATGATACCTTAAATTTATGAAAATGTTTCATTCATTAAGCTCACTTAATGAAAAAAGATAAACTACTCTGCTAGCTATTGTGTTTGCTAGCAGTAATGCTGGCGTAACGGGATTGTCAATGGTGTGTCGTGAGCCTCAGACTCTTAAACGCATAATTGCTTTCAAGCTGTTCCTGTTTAAGATTGCTTAATCAATAATCACAAAATTTATTTACTGAATAATCAAAGACCAAACTACATTGACAATGTTCTTAATAGTGATATTATAGGGATGGAAAAAAATTAATCCTGTATTTTATCTGAATTCCATCTCCCATTTTAGCATTTTTTTCAGCAATGCAATCTAATTTATTTTAAGATTACACTTAATCAAAATGTTTTCACCATTTAGAAGAATAGGCTACATTTGCGGGGAAGCGCAGTTGCTCACTGGTTGCTGCAATAGATAATAATTAATTTATTAAATGACCAAGGCTTCTTACGTAAACGCGCTAATAATTGTTTCATTTAGTAAATTGGTCATTAGAGCATCTTCAAAGTTTGACACATGGCATGCATTTAAAATCATTTAAAATGCATGCCAGGCGTCAAACTTTCATGGCGCCAAAATCATTGATGAGGTCTTTATAGTCCAGCTTCTGGGCCAAGTTGTTGGAAGGCTACAATATGAGATTGTATGGACAACAATTATCTAATTAATTAATTAGAAACAAAATCCAAACCTCATCAAAATACCATCTTCAGCAGCAAAGGGGGGACTAGGGGAGACCAAATCGTGCGCTAAAGCCCAGATAGCAAAATCAGATTTCCAGACACTGGACCACCACTTTTGGCCCACTGTCAGACCACCGTGCAACATCATATTGCCTTGCCTGAATATTAAGAAAAAAAAATTAATTGTTATTAAAATGAATTAAGAAGTATAAATAAATGATTTAAAAGGTGTTTTGATCAAAATTGGCAAAACTGTAGGCTTTTTGTCAGTAACCCACCCATGGACCACCCTCAAACCGATAAGCAAAATTCCAGTGAAACACCAGATCTATCCCCAGTGGCCCACCGGCCTCTTGCTATGTGAGAGGTCTCAACTTTTAAGGTTGCAGAATGCTATTTTAACTATTTTGATTGAGTCATTCTACATTGTTTGAGCTAATGCTTTAACACTCTAAAAATAATGTGGGATGCTGACAATTTGCGAAGCCATGGATGAACAAGAGTTAGCACTAATCGACATATACACCTGTAAATATGCATGATCAAATGATTAGGTCTACTTTATTGTCTCGTATGAAATTGCCAAACAAACCACCAATACAACTTGCATTCTCCACAATATGTTTGAAGTTAACATTTATTGATTATAGACTACTGTAATGTTACAAATTATATGAAGAGACACTGGTTCTTGATTTATACTAACTGTATCCAGAAAACAGTCATTTGCAACTTAGTTTGCCCTTATAGTCAACTATTAGTATTACCATGAAAAATAACATTTTAACAAAGCACGAATGAGAGTAAATGAGGTTTTGAGAAATCGTTAAAAAAAAAACTGTTCCGCTGTAAAATAACTGCATGAGAGACCCCGAATTCAATCAGGCCCACCAAAGAAAACAGCCAAGCTGTAACAAAAGTTTGTCAGATGTCTACCTTTTTCAAATAACCAGTAACACAAAATCGAAAACATGCCACATTCCCGACAAACTTCGCACCACAACACTTTGAAGTAGATACATTTTCAGCAGAACCTAACTCATAAAATCGCACAGCCTGTAACAAACCCAGAGACAAAGTGAGTTTTTGATTGTGTGTTGCTGCTTCTTTGAAAAGGTAGACATCTGACAAACTTTTGTTACATCTTGGCTGTTTTCTTTAGGAGGCTTGTCGATTATGTTCATTAACAAACACGTGTGTTGCCGATGCATAGACTTAAAAGTTTACAAGTTTTAAGTTTTTAAATGATTTTAATTTGGGAGTGCCAGACATAGTTGAGCCAGTTTTTATTCAGTTGTCTTCAGTGAACTGCCTCACTAAAAACTTTAACAGTGTGCTTCGAGGCCTGCTGGATTCATTGGCCCCAGTTAAGACTTGGAAGTGCTCTTCAAAGAGTCCGTTGCCCTGGCTAAATGAGGACTTACTGACATTGAGAAAGGACTCTAGAAAAATGGAGCGTCAGTGGCGTCACTTCAGACTTGAAGTATACTATCAAGCTTGGCAGGATAGTCTGCGTACCTACCAGTCTAGAATGTCGGCCGCAAAGGCAGCTTACTACTCCGATCTTATCATGAGCAATAAACATAACCCTAGACTGTTATTTGATACAGTATCTAAGCTCACACAGTGTCATCAGTCAGTCAATAGCACTGGTCTGTCAGCCCATGATTTCTTAGTGTATTTTAATGATAGGGTTGAAGACATCAGAATCAGGATACCTCAATCCTCCACTGGGGTCTCAGAGTGTGTTTTTGCCATGCCAAATTACACTGGACAGGGTCTATCTGAGTTTGAGCCCATTGATCTTGATGACCTGACCAAGGTTGTTATGGCAGCACGATGTACAACCTGTTCTTTGGATTCTGTACCATCCTGGGTTGTTAAAGACCTATAGTTTCTACTTTAGGGATGTTGTCACTATCTTGAATTTGTCCCTCCTTTCTGGAGTTTTTCCATCTTGTTTTAAAACTGCCCTGGTTAAACCCCTACTGAAGAAACCTGGCCTTGATGCAGAGTCTCTCACAAATTACAGACCTGTCTCAAACCTGTCTTTTCTGTCCAAGGTTTTTGAGAAGGTGGTGTCAAACCAGCTCCTGGAGTACTTTTCTGCACATAATCTTTTTGAGTCATTACAGTCTGCATTCTGAGTGAATCACTCCACAGAAACAGCACTGACCAAGGTGGTGAATGATTTACTATTAGCTGCAGACTCAGACTCATCATCAGTTTTATTTTTACTGGATCTCAGTGCAGCCTTTGACGCAGTGGATCACTGTATATTGTTAGACAGACTGGAGAAATACTTTGGCATATCGGGTCAGGTGCTTCAGTGGTTGAGGTCTTACCTGTCAGAAAGATCTCGGGGGGTTTTATTTAATAACACTGTCTCGGAGTCTTGTGATGTAAGGCATGGGGTTCCTCAGGAGTCTGTCCTAGGTCCACTGCTGTTCTCATTGTATCTAGCACCACTGGGTCACATTTTGCGTTCTTGTGGGATTGATTTTCATTGTTATGCAGATGATTTCCAGTTATATATGCCGATTGTGGCAGGTAATGGTTCTGTTGCATCGAAACTTGAGTCCTGTGTGGCTGCTGTTAGAGGCTGGTTGTCGGAAAACTTCCTGCTTTTTAACTCTGCCAAGACAGAAATTATGGTTGTCGGCCCTGCAAGACTGAATCATCTGTATGACGGCTTCACTCTGTCACTTGATGATTGTGCCATTCATAGGAGGGACAGAGTTAAAAATCTTGGAGTTGTATTTGACCAAACTCTTTCTTTTGGTCTTCACATTAAAGAGGTGACGAGAGTGTCCTTTTTTCACCTAAGAAATATCGCCAAGATAAGACCAATCCTGTCTGTCAGGGATGCTGAGACTCTTATACATGCATTTATTTCATCAAGGTTGGACTACTGTAATGTTCTTCTGTCGCGTCTGCCCAAGAAGAGTTTGCGAGGTCTGCAGGTGGTGCAGAATGCAGTGGCTCGCCTTCTGACCGAGTCAAACAGATATGAGCACATAACTCCAATGCTCTCCTCTCTTAACTGGTTGCCTGTTAATGCCAGAGCGGATTTTAAAGTGTTACTGTTGACTTTTAAAATTGTAAATGGTCTGGCACCCTCTTATCTCATTGACCTGGTGGATCCATATGTGCCTGCTTTGGCACTTCGTTCTCAGGGGACTGGCCTTTTGAGTGTCCCTAAGGTCCGTAAAAAGACTATTGGTGAGCGGGCCTTTTCATTCCATGCTCCCACTCTATGGAACAGTCTCCCTGTCGACATTCGGTTAGCATGTTCGGTTGATGTATTCAAAGCGAAGCTGAAGATCCACCTGTTTAATGTTGTTTACTGCTGATCTTATGGTGTGTTGTTTGTTATTTGTTTTTAAGCCTTGTAAAGCACTTTAATTGAAAGCGCTCTATAAATAAATTATTATTATTATTATTATTAAAAGACCCATTATATTTCTAAAATGCCTCTGTTGGAATCCCCTTGCTGACAGCAAAAACTAATGGACAAACTGAAAAGCAAATCACTTAGCTAATGCGTCACCAGTTTCACAAGGCAAGCAGGGGCTAATCATGGTTAGCTTTATCGATTGGAGATCACAAGTGTCCTCACAACAACCACGCAGGTGACTCATGTAAATACTTTAATTACCTGCGAATTTCAAGGCCTCAACCTGCTGCGTCGAATAAATCAGATATGGCGGAATTTGAGATGAAACGTCACGTTTCGTAAGAAACTGCATGGTATGAGAAAAGAGTTGCCCATAACTATGGATACCATTCTAGAGTCCCTCAAGTTGCTTGTAGCAAGTTACACAATGGAGTTCCTTTGATTTCTGCTCTAACATATCGATCGTAAAATCTGAAATATATACTACTCTTAATTTGATAGGGATCATAGGAATTTTTTTGTGAAATGACATGCAAATTTGGTAACTGCCACTGATGAACAATATATTGGATAAATGACATGCAGTCAGACACAAAACACATTTGCAAGTGCATTTAATGACATTAAATGAGCGTGCAGCCTCACACTTTTGGCTTTCACGAACACTTCATGGTTTCACCTCTGACATGTAAAGTGAAAACAGACAGTGTTCGTTTGATGTTTCATTACCACAGTTAATGTCAATAACAGGTATGGCCTCCCTTAGCTTGAATGACGGCTTGACAACGTCGGGGCATACTGTCAATCAGAACCTGGATGCTTGCAATTGGAATGTTGTTCCATTCTTCAACAAGGGCATTTCCGAGCTCTTCTAGAGTTGTGGGTTGGGCCCTACGACTGGAAATGGTGACCTGCAGCATGTTCCACACATGCTCGATAGGGTTTAGGTCCAGTGAACGCGCGGGCAAGTCCATGCGGATAATTGTCTCCTGCTCTAGGAATTGATTCACCACCCTAGCACGATGGGGACGGGCGTTATCATCCATCAAGATGAAATCAGGACCAACAGCACCAGCGTATGGTCTTCACGTGCACATTGAGGATCTCATCCCTGTACCGCACCCTGTCATCGCCCCTCTCCCCATGACATGCAGGTCCGTTCTGCCGTTCCTGCTTATTCCTCCCCAGACCATAATTGATCCGCCACCATAACGGTCGTGGTTCGTTGATGTAGGCATCATTAAATCGCTCACGTTGTCTTCGCCACACCGTTGCCTCCTGTCAGTAAAGTCCAAGCAATGTTGGGACTCATCAGTAAGAGAACTGGAGCCCAATCGTTGTGTGTCCATGTGACATGATCGTGAGCCCAATCCAAACGGTCATGCCTATGACGCTTGCGGTCAGTGGGATTCAACACATGGCCTTCTTGAGTTGAGGCCGGCAGTATGAAGACGATTCCGTATCGTCTGAGTGGATACCCTGACCCCGAGGCGTTATGAAGGTCATTTCGTGGGGTGGTGGCTGTCCAGAAAGGATGACGTCGTGCCTGAAGTGTGAGAAAGTGGTCTTGTCGTTGTGTAGTCGATCTCTGACGACCACCCCATGACGGTGTGCTGCTGTACCAAACGTTTGATGCGGTTCCACGCTCTGTTCACAACGCTTTGGCTGATGTTAAGTGCATTAGCAACGTGGCGTTGTCAGAAGCCAGAGTCAAGCATTCTGATGCATCTTCCCAATTGCTCTGAAGTCAATCGACGTCTAAGGCGTTGAGCAGACATTGTTATTAAAATGTAATGCAAAAAATTTGGGAACTTCAAATTTTCACCAACAAGCAACAACACACGCCTGAGTTGAAATGGTGAAGTGTTAGTCAAAGCCAAAATGTGAGGCTGCACGCTCATTTAATGTCATGAAATGCACGGGCAAATGTGTTTTGTGTCTGACTGCATGTCATTTATCCAATATATTGTTCATCAGTGGCAGTTACCAAATTTGCATGTCATTTCACAAAAAAATTCCTATGATCCCTATCAAATTTTAAGATATTAATGTTACATCGTAAAGAAACAGATAGTCACCAAAGAGCGACAGATAAGTATATTTTCACTCATCCAACCGTTAACCTGCGTTCTCTGTGACCGTTGTTTCGCTCATTCTTTCTTTTGGCCATCTGTGTGAAAACCCATTCATTTTCACTTAGGGATTTTGCTTAAAACTACACACTTGCGGGCTTAGGTAACTCAACAGATTTATCTGCATCTTGTCGCTAAAAGATATTTAAATAAATGTTTTAGAAATTAAAACTGGTAAGTAATTCATAATTTATTTAATCATCCCAAGGCCGTAAGTGAAAATGAGTTGAGTATCAGCAGTAGCAGTTCAGCTGGTTGATAGCCCACATCATCCAACATTACAAACAGGGCGAACAGGAGACAGCCTACAGAGGCGAGTAGTCTAGTGCGCGATTGTTTTCAAACTATGCAAATTGATCAAACATTTTAGATATGTAACTGTTATTAGCCGAGCGAATGCAAGATAATGTCATTTCTTTACATGATTCTGGCTTGTAGGGATGTGATCACTTTGTCAAAGGTCTTATTTAGCGTACTGTAAGTATTTTTTCCTTATCAAAAGTGGGGGGGACGGATCGCCGTCTCCTCAAAACTGTGTGGGACATGTCCCCCACGTCCTCAGTGCCTCCTGCACCCCTGATCCACATGTATTATACCTGTATGTTAAAGGGACACTCCACTCATTTATCATATTTGAAAAGGCACAATTATTCGCTAGATGATCATAATCTCTACCGATCCAGAAATTTTCTTTATTTCTGAAGTCGTTTACCATTTTAAATCGATTTTTATTGGCATGGATCTGCATTTATTTTTTAAAGTTTTTTTTTGGAACTTTTTTTTTTATATGACAGTTGTACAGTGTAGAGAGACAGGAAAGTTGGGGAGAAGAATGGGGGAAGACATGCAGCAAATGACCTGAGCTGGAATCGAACCCAGGTCGCTGCGGGGAGGACACAGCCTTTATGGTACGCGCGCTTAGACCGATGAGCCATCGGGGCGCCCCGGATCTGCATTCATGATGAGCGCCGCCATTCTTACCAAGTCACATGATTCCACAAAGGGAGGTGACGCCACATGTGCTGTAAACAACCGGCCAGGGCAACAAATGTTCAGCTAAACTGTTATGATCGCAATAAATAAAAAAGCGTATTGCATGATTTCATATCATAACACTGCCATATTAGTCACAAAACATTGTCTCTATTGCACTTACTCGACAAGAGACGTCATTTTTGCCCCGCTGGCTTAGGTTTTTTTCTAGTTTCTTTTCACAGTTTCTGGCTCACAGGCAGTTGAACGAAGTGCACATTGTACTACCGCATTCTTACTATACTGCTGGATCCCGAATAGAAACTAGAAAAATCTAAGCTAGCGGGGCGAAAATGACGTCTCTTGTCGAGTAAGTAACAATAGCAACAGTGTTTTGTGAGTAACATGGCAGTGTTACGATATGAAATCATGCAATACGCTTTTTGATTTATTGCGATCGTAACAGTTTAGTTTAACATTTGTTGCCCCGGCCGGTTATGTATATATATCTGTGGGTTGTTTACAGCACATGTGGCGTCACTTCCCTTTGTGGAATCATGTGACTTGGTAAAAATGCTCATCATAAATGCAGATCCATGCCGATAAAAATCGATTTTAAATGGTAAACGACCTCAGAAAGCAACAAACATTTCAGGATTGGTAGACATTATGATAATCTAGCGAAAAATTGTGCCTTTTCAAATATGATAAGTGAGTGGAATGTCCCTTTAACAGGAAAGATAACAGCTTGTACAGGTCTGCCCAAATCAAACTCGTGCCACTCCATTCATTCAAATACTCATACCTATACAAATTTTTTAGCCTCCGTTGAACCTAATATGGACTGTGAAAAGACACTAGAGTATTCGTAGGGACACAAAGAGCACGCCAGCCCAGATTCGAAACCATGACCTTCTTGATCTGCAGTTAGGTGTCCCTCCTGCACTACCTTTTATACTCACTGTAGACCAAAGAATGTCTATTCTGGTGATTTTATAGCAATTTGTAATATAAAAACTGCAGCATCTATGTGAGATGGGTGGTTGCATGTACAGTGTTGCGAAATAGAATCAGCCCCTTCCTTATTTCTTCTATTTTTTTCCGTATTTGTCACTCTTAATTGTTCAGGATCTTTAAACAATATTTAATATAAAACAAAGAAAACTGAGTTGGCCTAAACAAAAAAGGAAATATTCAAACAAAAATTTAAGGTAAAACGTTATCCAACGCCACCAGGCCATGAATGAAAAAGAAATTTCCCCCTTGGAAACTCAATCAGAAAACCAACTTAATTAGACCAATATTTTCATGACTTTGAATATTGGGCATAATATGCAGTTACCAATGTGTACAATGCATTTTGCTGTTGACTCACCAGGATTCCATGCCTCTCTATTCACATGCATTGAAAAAGCAACAGACACACATAAATATAAACAATCCCAGATAGCAGGCCACTCCAGGCCAGATTCTAGCCAGCTCAGCTAGAGTCGGCACAGAACCGGCGCAGATCTGAAATGGAGGTGCTTGCTATCTGGGATGCGTTTCAAATTCAAAGATTCCAACATTCTGTGATATTAATACACTCAATAATAAAAGGGTCTATTGCTGTTAGTCATTTTTGTGTTTGGTTTTTGCATTATTATAATTTTTAAACCGTTCTAAACACAAGTAGATCCAATCTTTTGGACAGGAAGTCCTTTGAGCTCAATCCTGACCTCAATGCGCCACTGGACGTGATCTGACTAATCTGACCACCTGGAGAGGGCGGGACTGTTCTGGAGTCAACAAACTCAGCAGTTCCAAGGTGAGATTATATAGCTACAGTGTGCAAGCACAACTCAGCACTGTAAGGCAAATATATGATGGGAGTGTAATAGCGCTTGGATGCTTTGCCACTTCAGGGCCTGGGCCGCTTTACGGAAACCTGAATCTATGCTCTGTCAGAAATCCTGAAATGTCCATGATCTGAAGCTCAACGCAGCTGAGTTACACCAGACAAAGATCCAAAGCACAAGAGTAAGTCCACCTCTGAATAGCTGAAAATTAATAAAGATACTGTAACAGCCTATGAATACAAAGTCCTTGTTTGAGCTCCAATGAGATGCTGTGGCAGAACAAGAAATGGCCAATTCATAATCAAAAACACTCCGCTGTGGCTGAATTAAGAATGGGCCAAAATTCCTCCAAAAAAAAGGAAGACTGATCCCTATGTATTGTTTGGTTGCAGTTGTTACTGCTCTAAGTGGTGCGACCAATTATCGGGGACAATTACTTTTTCACACAAGTGATATACGTGTTGGATGATCTTTTTTGTCCAGCAAATGAAATGATCATTTAATTAGTACACTTGCACTTCATGTTTTCTTGTGTTCTCCTTGTCCTGTCATAGTTGTACAAACCTCAATTCTAATGAAGTTAGGACGTTGTGTAAAACGTGAATAAAAACAGAATGCAATTATTTGGAAATCCTTTGCAACCTATATTCAATTGAGTACACTCCAAAGACAAGATATTTAATGTTCAAACTGATAAGCTTTATTGTTCTTTTGGAAATATGTTCTCATTTTGAATTTGACGCCTGCAACACGTTCCAAAAAAGCTGGGAAAGGGGCATGTTTACCACTGTGTTACATCACCTTTCCTTGTATCAACCCTCAATAAGCGTTTGGGAACTGAGGACACTACTTGTAGAGGCTTTGGAGGTGGAATTCTTTCCCATTCTTGCTTGATGTACGACTTCAGTTGTTCAACAGTCCGGTACTCTGTCGTATTTTGCGCTTCATAATGCGCCACACATTTTCAATGGGAGACATGTCTGCACTGCAGGCAAGCCAGTCTTTTACCTGCACTCTTTTACTACCAAGCCATGCTGTTGTAATGCAAGCAGACTGTGGCTTGGCATTGTCTTGCTGAAATAAGCAGGGACGTCCCTGAAAAATTCGTTGCTTGGATTGCAGCGTATGTTGCTCCAAAAGCTGTATGTACCTTTCAGCATTAATGATGCCTTAGTTACCCATGCCATGGGCACTAACACATCCCCATACCATCACAAATGCTGGCTTTTGAACTTTGCTCTGATAATCTGGAGGGTCCTTTTCCTCTTTAGCCCGGAGGACACGACGTCCATGATTTCCAAAAACAACTTGAAATGTAGACTCATCAGACCACAGCACACTTTTCCACTTTCCATCAGTCCATTTCAGATGAGCTTGGGCTCAGAGAAGCTGACGGTGTTTCTGGTTGCTGTTGATCTATGGCTTTCGCTTTGCATGGTAGAGTTTTGACTTGCATTTGTAGATGCAGCGACGAACTGTGTTAACTGACAGTGGTTTTCCGAAGTGTTCCTGAGCCCACATGGTAATATCCTTTACGGAATGATGTCAGTTTTTAATGCAGTGCCGCCTGAGGGACCGGCAGTCAGGGCATTCAGTGTTGATTTGCAGCCTTGCCGCTTACGTGTAGAGATTTCTCCGGATTCTCTGAATCTTTTGATGATATTATGGACTGTACGTGATGAAATCCCTAAATTCCTTGCAATTGAACGTTGAGAAACGTTATTCTTAAACTGTTGGACTATTTGCTCACGCAGTTGTTCACAAAGTGGTGAACCTCGCCCCATCCTTGCTTGTGAACCATTGCGCCTTTCGGGGATGCTCCTTTTATACCTAATCATGACACTCACCTGTTTCCAATTAACCTGTTCTGTGGAATGTTCCAACCAGGTGTTTTTTGAGCATTCCTCAACTTTCCCAGTCTTTTGTTGCCCCTGTTCCAGCTTTTTTGGAATGTGTTGCAGGCATCAAATTCAAAATGAGTGAATATTCCCAAAAAAACAATAAAGTTTATCAGTTTGAACATTAAATATCTTGTCTTTGTAGTGTACTCAATTGAATATAGGTGATATTGAGCGCTCTGTTGGGGTGAACGCAATCCGCGAACGAAGGCAGGCGAAGGTATAACTGAGACTTAAGGTGGATACGCGTGCAGTATCCATGGATGTTTGTCGACGAGGCAAAGTGCACCGATAACTGAAGCGCTAGAGAGCTGCGCCACTGCGAGTGGCCGTGAGGTGGATACGCATAGTATCCGTGAATGTTTGCCGGCGAGGCAAAGTGTACCGAAAACTGAAGCGCTAGCAAGGCGCTAGTGAGCTGCCCCACTGCGAGAGGCCGTGGGTTGGATACGCGTAGTATCCATGAATGTTTGCCGACGAGGCAAAGTGTACCGAAAACTGAAGCGCTAGCGAGGCGCTAGTGAACTGCCCCACTGCGAGAGGCCGTGGGTTGGATATGCGTAGTATCCGTGAATATTTGCCAGCGAGGCAAAGAACATCAGCATTTGTAATGGTTTGACAATTTTAGAATAAACATGGCAATCATTCAACAGCACCGTGAATGTATGAGTTTTAATTTGCGAAGAACGCGACGTGCGTATATAGCAAAAGTTGCTCGGACTAATAGGTAGAAGCGACGAAAGTCTGCTTTATTTTGAAAGTCTTGTTAAACATTGGACTACTAGGGAATTATATGTCGTTTCCTTCCGCACGTCGCTGACCACTAAGTTATCAATATGTCTATGGGAGCAGGCACGGGGGGGGGGACTGGTTGGTTTGCGGAAAGAGTGACTTCCGCCGAATCTGGAGCTGGAGGCCGTCGCCAAGCATGATGACGAGGCGCTTGGGACGTTGATGGCGGAACCTGGTAGTGCTGTGTGTCTGCATACATCTGGTCTGTACGTGGGGAGGATCAGCTGCATTGGCGTGGGAGTCGGTGAATAATTTTTGTGGGCTGGCCTTGTTGTCAGAGCGGTGGAAGGGGATTTTCTTCTGCTGGAGTGCCCGATGGAGTCTGGCGATGGTCGAAGGTGGAGCCTGGGATGAGCTTGAAGTGCGAGCCGTGGTAAGCCTTTCTGGGGAGCCGCGGGCTCTCGCATCTGAGCGCTGCTGTTGAGAAGAGGCGTAGCTACTGCAAGACGGTGGTCTGGAATTGCTACGGCGCGGAGCCCTCGGTCGTCATCGCGGAGGGAGCGTGGTTCGGAATGTGAGCACCCCGGTTGGGGCAAGCGGGTGACGCTTCATAGTGGACGTACAAAGATGGCAGAGTGTGGGTGGGTGCGTGGAGGAGAAGCGGGAGTTGCAGGAATTGATTGGGAAGATTCCTCTGGAGCCTTAGAGTCTTGAAATTATTCTGCGTCCAAGGGACTCTGCGGAATTTCGCCTTGCTTCAGGTAAGCAAACTCTTGCTGTGCGCTGGGCTGTCTGGTTTGCGAGTAAACGACGTAGAATCGAGACGAGCGAGGATTGTGGGAATAAAGGTGGTATATATAGGCGTGCGGACGAATAGGAAGGCGCATTGGGAGTGGTCTTGTTCATTAACCTTTGTTATCGGGAACACCCTAAAGAGGAAAAACCTGAGATGGCCAAGAGCTGTATTTATATCAGTGCTGCTTTCAATGGGGAAAACTGAAGGAATCAAAGGGTTTAACACTAGAACGGCCGTGAGGTCATTTTGACCTCTCTCGCCCGTTAAACTGCACATTACTCTGTTTGAATAACAACCCTATGTCTCCCAGTCAGTGACTTTTCCTAAAATGGTGTTATTCATCAACTTATGAGGAGGTACTGCGTTGTCGGCCGTTCCAGTGTTAAAAAGCGATGCACAGCTAGCCTTGCTGCCACTGGACAGGTAAGCTTTGTTTTACTCTGTTGTAGTTATGCAGTTTTATCAGCCTCGGATAGTCCTGTTCGTGGTTTTTAATCCTGCTAATGTCAGTTTATAAATGAACCATCATTGTTTGTGGCCGACTACAGCTTGCTTAGCTGTGTAACGATAGCATGTGCGGCTATAGGACATTAGCTAGTTTTAGCTAATACCTTCAAAAAGCCCTTCATACCGAAGTTTCTGCATGGATGTAATGTGTTGTTGGTCCATGTTTTCAGTGTGGCTTCCCTTATAAAAATTTACTATAGTTAACTATAGTTTACTACAGTAAAATTGATGTAAACTATAGTAAACTACACTTTACTACAGTAAACTATAGTTTGTTGCAAATATACTATAGTAATTGAATATCATTGCTATAGTTTACCATAGTAGAGTTAGACTTTTGTGATTTACTTTAGCATTACAATAGTAAACTACAGAGTTACTATACTATATCGATAGTCATTCCGCTAAAATACCATAGATACTATAGAAAACTATATTATTTTTACTTTAGTATTTTGTGGTAATTTTTCATAAGGGTTTCACACGACAATCACTGAGAGTGTCTGTTTATATTAAACTTATATTGTAACTGAGTCGCTACTCTCCTTTGCCTGTGTCAGAAACTGATGCGCGTTCCTCTGCCTAGCTTGGGGATGAGGGGCAGGGACTGCTAACAAAGGCTTCAGACAAGAAGCTACGAAAATGACCAAATCAGTTACAGCAGCTTTAAGCGATGTCATTTTGTTTTTACCCTAACTTCACTAGCTACTTAGCTGGTGATTCCTCTTGAGCTAGCAAGCTAGCTGATATGGCAACAATCTGAAAATACAGTTTGGACGCATGAAAGTGCCGCAAAACATATCAGAGGAGTTCATGCCTATTACAGCTTGCTAAGTATGTAAAGTTAGGGCAAAGAATATTGCTTAAATAGGACGATTATGTACAAAAATTTTCCTTAGTTAACATTAGCTAGCTAGCTAGATGGCTATATAATCTATAGGGTAACAGGAAACCTTTCTAAATTAGCATAGGCGCTTCTTGAGATATCTGTGATAGTTTTGATTTCACTAAGGGTTCCTCTGACATTTTACTGTGATGTCCATGATGTGTCTTTCAATTTTTGTTTGTCGGTCCCGTGGTATTGTGATGCTTATTTTGAGATTGTGGATTTTATCTATACTTATTCATGATGTACTTTTTTATTGCAGCAGATTCAAATGTTTGTCGGTGCAAATGTTAGCAAGTAGTAAAATAAACATATGTCTGCCCTTAAATAAATGATCAAGTCTGTGATTTTGGGTTGTCCCAGACCAAAGATTACCATCGTGAAAGAATCGTGGCAATCGTGGTAGTTTTAACCAAAGTCCTAAATCTGACATTTAGTTTCAATAATGTATGTACATAAAATTTAAAAAATAAACAAATAATGATAATAATAATAATAATAATAGCTGCTTGCAATCAGGATGTAGAATTTTTCCCTGATGTGATACAGCAATTATAGATAAAATTACACTTCCTTAAGGTTCTTGCATATGTTGACTACTTGTGTAAAAAACAGTATCAAGGTCTCGACCTTATGAGATTGGGCATTATTCTACTTTTTGGATGAGCCCCTTTAGGTTTGGCTACTACAATGTCTTTACAATGGATGGTAATTATTATTTTGAAAACATGCTTTATATTTACGCTCCAGTGAAGTGATAGTATGACAAATTGTACATTTACTGATGGCTAAATAAACAATAATGTAATATTTATAGTTCTAGCCTCTTGACGCCTATATTAAATGTCCTAGTTACATCCAGCATTGCGCTAGATTCCAAATGACACATCGAGCCCATGCATACTAAATTAGGCATAAATAAAGTTTATTCATATCTTGAACCAAATGGTAATATACCTTACATTTTAAATGGCCAATTGGTCATGTAATCTGGCATCTAACTATTTGACACAGGATGGTTTTTCGCTAAATTCCATGGAGATGTATCCAATGTAGTGAATGAATGGCTGTGAAATAAGGGTTTCGCCACAAATTTTTCCGTACAACAGTAATAGCAAATATATATAGTGGGCCTCAAAATTACTGGCACACCTGACTGGCAATTCACAAACAATACTTGTAAAAAAATACATTTAACAAGAAACTCGAAATAACAACATGTGAGAAATACTGTACAATATTAATGTTCAAATGGAACCAACCAAAATCATTACCTTATTTAATTAAAAATCTATTTCCTCCAAGTCAAAGTTTCACAATTAATGGCACCCTGAAAGATTATTGTAAATAACATGTACCAAAATTAAACCAGGCATTAAAGTCCACTTATTTAAGTATTATCTAAGTGATAAGGCACTATATTACATCACTTCCTGTTTCACTAGGGTATAAAAATGAGGTAACACACATGCAATATCCCTCTGTTATCCAACACCATGAAGAAAACAAACTAACTGTCAGTTCAAAAGAGTCAGATGGTCATAGACCTTCATAAATCTGATAATGACCACAAGAAGATTCACAAACAATTGAATATGCCACTGAGCACTGTCAGGGCAATTATTTAAAAATTCCAAAGATATGGAACTGCTGAAAGCCTCAAGGTTAGAGGACGCAACTGCATTTTGCCCTTAAGAATACTGAGGAGGATGGAGAGAGAAGTAACAAAATCCCCAAGAGTCACTGTGAAGGAATTGCAGGCCTTGATGGCATCTTGGGGTCACCAGGTTTCAAAATGCACCATCAGCTACCACCTCCACAACCACAGGCTCTTTGGAGAGGTTGCCAGAAGAAAGCCTTTTCTGATCAGAAGACACAGAGGCAAGCGCTTGGAGTTTTCCAAACATCATTTAAATTATAACTGGAACAAGGTGGTTTGATTAATGGCATAATGAATTCCTCCAAGTATTAGGATATTTTGGCTGACAATCTGGTTGCCTCTGCCAGAAGGTTGGGACTTGACCATAGGTGGACTTTCCAATAAGACTATGACCCAAAGCATAGCACAAGATCCATCCCGTTCCCTGAAAAAAAAAAAAACCAACAGAAAACCTGTGGATTGAGCTGAAGAATCCATAAACATAGACCTGGGAATTTGAAGGACTTGGAGAGATATGGTAGGAAGGAATGGTCTCAAATTCCATGCTATGTCCTCTCCAACCTTAATATACACTAAAGTAGATGACTGTCATCTTCGCAAAGGAGAGGGGCACACAGCACTAATTGAAGGAGATCCAGTAATTGTGGTACACAAGTTTTTTGAGAAAATGTCTTTTGAGAAAATAGTAATAATTTTCTTTCAAGGGAAGCATACCACCCTCAGCCTCACCATGTCCTCCAAGCTTTGTTTAGTTTACCACAGTCCATCCATGTGAGGCTCTAACACTGATATCCTTAATCCAGATCTCAGCAGCGAGAAACTAACCCCCTTCATGTTAATAAGGTGCATCTCAATCATGGTCAGACACTGACCCTAGAGACAGCTTTGTGAGGCATACTTGGCAACAATATCGAACAGCCTGTCAAAGGATCTGATGGATTCATATCAGTAAAGTCATATTATTATTATAATACATACAACAGGTATATCAACCCCCTATGGCATTCTAATCGGCTGCAGCTGCTTGGGGCTAGTCTCCAAAAATTGCACCCTTTCAGTGGCTTTGGAAGGAATCAGAGCTCTATTTAATGTTAATGTGTTATTTGATGTTATTGCGTTTTTTGTATCTTTAGAACTTGCAGTTGATGTGGCCTCTGTTTTTCAAACTCTATGATTGTTCCATTGTTTCCACTTCAGATTCAAGCCAGAGCACAAAACTGTCAATGCTAAGACTGGCTGACTGGTACAATGCGTGCCCAGGAAGAAGACAATTTGCCATATCACAACAGAGTGCTGTGTTATATGGTGGTTGTATAATGCGAGGGAAAGGGAAAAGACACATGGCGGCCATGATGGCAGTACATGGACACCTCTGAAATATGAATGATACATTCTATATCTTTAAGCAAGAGAATGTGCTCAGTTGGTGTTGTAAGCATGTAAGTCACAGGGCTATGACACATTCTAATGCTGCATTGCAACGAGGTCAAACCACTTTTCCAAGGCACGCACGATACGGCCCTTTTTTCAGCTCTCCAGTCTAATCATTTTTGATATGCATTCCATATAAATAGCATTATTTTACATAACTGTTATGAAACAGCTCAGCTGTTTGATTAATGAATAATGCAGGTGTCACAAAGCCTAATACGTACAGCCCCCGTCTAAAGACGGTGGCTAAGTTTTAGCATCTCGGCATAGCAAGCGGCTGCCGTTCGTTGTTCTTAATGGACGAATTTTTCCAAGCGCGGGGAGGTAACTTTATTAAAGCCCTCACGCTCGTTTTCTGTATCTCCCGTCTCTGCCAGGCACCGGCTGAGAGAACGGGTTTAGCAGACTCTTCTCCCATAGTCGCCGCTCTCTCTCTGCCTGCTGTCCCCCAGCGTTGCACTGCTTTTTCTTTTCCTCCCCTCTAGACTCCATTCGTTATCTAAGCAAACCCAGCAGATTCTCAGTGCCGAGAGAAAAACAGGTTTTTTGTTTGAGTCCCCACAGCCTGCTCACCCCCTCCCTTCTCCCTCCCCCCCCCCCCCCCGTCTTTGCTTCTCCCTCCCTTTTTCTGGCTCCGCTTTCATTCTACACCCCCTCCCTCCCCCCAAGGGAATAAAGGTCATTGCGCAAATGATTACTCAGACCCCCGTCGCCATGGCAACGCAGTCATGTGACAGGGACAGGCATGCATAGAACACAACAAAGAGGTCGATTAGTAAGCCAGCAATGGAAAGCTAGCTCCGCTTTTGTGTGTCTGTATTTTTCCCCGTCTCCCTAGCAAAGTATGGAAGGGAGGGAGGGAAAGAGAGAAGGCAGAGTTAGATAGAGAGGAGAGAAACCAACAGACTTGTTTTTCCTGGATTGTTTCAATAGGCTCTTTGCATTTGAATTAAACCAGACTGCTGTTAATTTCAAAAAGTTATGTGCCTCAATCATGCTCTCCAAGGCTGAACGGAGAATGTATTTATAATTTCATTACATTGAAACAAGTACAGACTATTTTCTTTTCAACTTCAGACAAGGTCGTGTTCAAATATTTTAGTACATCTTCCTAAACATATTCATGGATGGACCTGAATTGGAAAGAGGTGTAGCCTCGCCGCAAAATTTGCTGGGTTTTAAGTTATCGGCTCCGGTGACTAAAACATATGGAACATTTTCACCTGATTTTTTTCTTTCTGCTGATTTGAATTATATTTCAGGTTATGTTCATTGCTTATTGCTGGAAGAACAAAATGTTATATGGAATCTGACCGCAAACCAGCAATAGACTTCACTTGTCTCCAGATATAGCTTAAGAATATTGTACATTAGGGACCATTCATACAGAGTGGTCATTCTTACGCACTGGCCAGTATCATAATGATCAGTGTTTTGAAGTTCCCTAAATTGGTTTGGCTCTTCAATTCTTTAATTCCACTGTTTTACAACCCATTGTATTACTATTATTATTATTATTATTATTATTATTATTATTATTATTTATTATATTTTTTTCTGGATAGGAGAGCTCCACTGTGGAGCAAATTAAGATATTAGTCTACCTTCAAAATAAGATTGCTGATATCAGCTTTGTCCCCACTTCAAAAATGTTCAGTCCCTGAGTCAAATCCCTAACATAACAATTATTATATAAAATGTTCCCCCCCACCCCCAAACTTTAGAGCATTCCCCTGTCTATCTGATTATCTTTGGGTTTCATGGGATCTACGATTACAGGGACAGCAAACTTGGCTTGTCAGTTGTATTTTAAGGGCATTTTAGCTGTCAATCGTTAATGATCAAAAACGAACATATTTGTAGTCTGGGGATAGTAAATAACCCAGTAAATTATTTAGAGAATCACTGGGTCAAGTTTTCATGCTGAGACACAGTAACTGTTATAAAACAGTGAGTTGGATGGGCGTGGATCACTTTAGCTTTGAAAGGGAGCCGGAGATGCAAACATCGACTGGTTTTGTCTGAAAGCATTGGGGTGTTGTGTCTAAAGCAGCCAGGCGCTTTACTGTTGCAAATCCGGAGAGCAGCCCATCATCAGTTATGGGTTCTGGGTGACAAGACAAGGGGGAGAGGGTGAAGGAGGCAGAACCCCTGAACCCTGTGCTGGTAATGACCGCAACGGGATGGAGCAGGGAACGCGAAGGGGGGAAAAGCAAGCGATTGAGGATGGATTGAGCCCAAGGGGATGGATGGAGATTGTGTGTGTGTGTGTGTGTGTAAAGAGAGAGAGAGCAAGCGAGAGAAATAGAGAGAGAGAGAAATCAGAGAGTATCAGGATGGGGGGGTATAATTTGAAATTGAGGTGCTGTCTGAAAGGGTGAACAGTTCAGATGGAGTGGTGTTGCTGGTGGTGTCCATCTGAGACAATGAAGAATAGCAACATGGCTAGGAAGGCAATGAGAAAAGCATGTAAGCCTGTGAGTGTTCATGCCTGCATGTGTTCCTGTATGTGTGTGTGTGCGTGTGTGTGCGCGAGTGTGTGGGCTTACGGAACTTGGACAATTCAGCTTATATGATTCCACAAAGACTGCACTGTTCTGCTGTTGGTACAAATGGGAAAACTCTACTACTGATTAGGAAGTCCAAAATATTGTTGTTAAAGTGAGTTGGATATCTCTGTTTATCTTCATTTGGATGCAATACAGTGAAATGGTTATATATTTTGGTCTCAATAGGTCACAGGTTTAAATGCTGACAAGAAATTTCTGTTGATCATTGCAGCGTAAGGTATACCCATGCTTGATGTTTCAGTCAAAATATGAGTAAATAAATAAATAAAATCAGATGACATTTCAGCCTAAAATATCACTGCTTAGCAATAAATAATGCAACTACTGGGTCACACGGAGAGCTGAAGCTCAGTCAGATTAAGAGCAGGATCCCCCATGAACTGGAAGACCATTGGCCAGTCCAGAGAGGGATTCCCCTTCGGGGCGGTGGGACCCAGGCTCTCAGGTGCACCAGCTGATGAAGAGTAGTTTAAGTGAATTCTGTCCTTTTTTGCAGACAAAGGCAAATTGGAAAAAAAGAAAAATGGAAGAATGAATTCAATTTGGTTTGCCAGTCCTGCTGAAGATATATACGCTTGACAGGACAGCGTCTTCCTGACTGCCACTGGTGGGTGAAGTGACCCAATAAGGACCCATATGCTAATGACACAAGGAGGGAGATAAGTAGCAAAGTAATAAAAAAGATGAGACCCCCTTCCATTCCATCTCACCCTGCCTGTTTATGCCTCTGTTCCGACCTACTGCTGAAAACAGACTGGCTGTCATAGTTGAGGGTCGTGGTGCATTTTGCGCTATACATTTTCATGAAAAGGGGTCCTTGACTTGTCTCGATAAAGGAACCCCTTTTTTATGCATTAGATGTCACTGGTTAAATGTAAAAACATTTCATGGAATCCTCCATTAGTGTGAAATCTCTCAGATAAGGAACTATTTGGCTTGACAAAGAACATTTGAAAAGATAGGGTTGTTCCATGGAATTACAGGCTTGCTTTTGGACACTTTTTTTTCTGACCACATTGGTAGATATTTCTGCGGTCTAAATAACATTAAGAATAATTCTCTGATGTTCTGCAGAAGACATGAGGCTCATGGAGCGCTCGATTCCAGGCTCAACAGTGGTGTACACTGTGTGCACAATGGGCATAATGATGACCCAAGATGGTCTGAACAGAAAATTTGCAGTCATCGCAATACAGTCTAGTTCATGTATTTCAAGTTATCTTCTGCAATTTAAGTAAGTTTCTATGCGTTCTATAGCCTTCTCCTGTTGTCTTGTATTGCAAGAAAGGGTTATAAGTGTCACCAACCAATATGTACCGTACTGCAATAGAACCCCACCCCCTATAACCACATTCCTCCACACTTGAAATTGTCTACTACAGAGGCATCTTATATACAACATGCTTACTGCTGAGCCCAATGAGGAATATTATTTCCTAAACTGTTCTGAGTTCTTTGACTTTAAAAAGGGAATTCCTCACATTCAAAACATAACAAACTGATGTCATCACAGGGGCTTATTCATGCAGATAGTCCTGAAATGAAGATGGTTGGGCCCCAATTACAAAGGAAGGCAATTAAAAGGAGATTAAGCACACAGTAGCAAGACTGTCATCTCTGGTTGAATAAGGCTTTGTAAATACCATTTGATAAAGCATTGCCACTTCAAAATCAAGACTACAGGTATCCTTATCTTTGCTTCCAGGAACTGAGGCAAATAGCATGTAACAAAATAACCTATGGGTCTTCAGCACACTAGTAATAAGTGTAATACTTTGTGGAATATTCACAGTACTAACCTCTAAAACATCTCAAAATTATTTGAAGACTGGAGAAAAGCCATTCGGAAAGCCTCCCCCTCCTCTTGCCCAGGTCTGGCAAAAATAGAGTTTTATTTCCAGAATCAGTCAGGAAATAAATATCTTTTGGCACTGTGGGTGATGGGGTTACCTGCACATTATTTGTGCAAAGACTGGCCAGGTAATCCATCAGCTTGCCAAGATGAAGAGGAGAATGCGAGGGCAGAGGAGAGAGAATGTGTAGGGAGAGACGAGACGGCCGAGACTATGTTGCATTTCACACGCCACAGAGTGATTTTCAGAGCACTGAGCACTCTAGAAGGTCTGCTAGCGTAGAGGGGCCACCTCTGCAACACTATGCTCCATTATGTTTGAATTACCGCTGAGGATGGACACACAGCAGAGCGGCTTTGCAGTTTCCTACACGAGGGGAGGGTTTTGCCATGGGTTCTGTGGTGCCCAACTGCAGTAAAACCAGGCTGACCTCTGAATGCCCCACCCTCCCTCACCAACCCACTATTTCCATAATGGCACCATCAAGCAAACATTCACACTGGTATTTGACATAGATTTTTTTTTCTGATAATTTTTTCCTCTATTTTTTTGTGTGAGTGTGTATGGGCATGTGTGCATTTCTTTTCATTTGCGCAGGTTTGTGTGTGCATGGACGTGTCTGTGTGCATGTGTTTGCGTGCGTATGTCCCTGCAATAATTTGTCTTGATAACCTGAGTGGAGGCAGTGCAGCACAGCCAAGAGCAATTCAAGCTGCCTCAGATATGGAGGGAAAATGACGTGATTCAGTGGATGGTTTGCAGTAGCTGGTTTCTCTGTGTTTCCACCACAAGGTGAAGATAGTCAATGCAAAAGCAGAACAATAATATAAACCCATACGCTGAAGACCAAATAGAAATACAGTTTGTTGGTCCTTTTTCATGGATATTGTGTGTAGGGCCAATTATTGGCTCTGTTTTTGGTTCATGTTAGCTAGCTATTCTCTGCCTGAGTTTCTGTAAGATGTAGGATGAAAATGGTGCCATGCTGGAGATGCGGCCCATTTTCTGAATGATCAATGTAATGCAGGAAATGAGCTGCACTTAATTTTGTGAAGATTTTAGCATTTAAATATATGAATTGTGGTTTCTACCCTATGAAGCTTTTAAGAAGAATAATACTCAGGAATCTATTTTCTATTCAAATAAAGCTGCACAATGTAATACCTTGGCTCAACTAACACTGAGTGTAAATCTTCCATAAATATGTTCTGCTTGTATCGTATCTATAAAATATTGAGTCATTTGTCCTCATGCATTTAAATTTTTCCCCACCAATTTCATACCTGCTCAAGCTTTGCTTACAGGGCAGCCTATTAATTTAGAATGACATTTTTGGAAGTATTCTACATGGCTCCAGTGGCATTGGAGCTATTTCTTATTGAGATTGTTATCAAACAGTTCCATTCAAAAACACAATCCAAGATTCAGTTTATACCATTTTGTAGGGATGTTTTCTCTGATACCACGTTGTGTGTGAGTGATGACATGGAAGAGTCTGTCCGTTGTGCCACGTGTGTTAATCGCATTATTTGGTTACTCAATCCACTTGTTTAGATTAGCCCACACGCAATACATGGGGATAGGAGCAATCACAATTGTTTTCAGAATTACTGGTGCATTTTTAGGGAAATCATATTTCATTATCGTTAAAGGTGCAAAATATAAGATTGTGCCACCTTCCCCCCAAAATGGGGGGTATTTCACCGGAAAGCACAGTCGATTCAATACTGGGTCTACATAACTTTGGTCACCAATTATAAAAGAAGCCAACAACTAGCTAACAGCATCGACCAACCAGTTGTCACTCTGAGAGCCAGTGAAGATAACACTGCTATCTCATAATATTCACTTTTGGCATCAGCCTGTAGTTTGCATTGTAGCTAGCTTAGCTCAGTTTTTGGCAAGACCATATGAGAAAACAACCACACTGTAACCATACATTGACACCGTATGGAATTTTTTTCTTTTTTTTTTTGCCACAGTTTGTGATGTCATGCGTTGCTCGAAAGATCCATTTTGCTACATAGTCCACATCAGAAGTTCAGTTAGCAGTTTGCTTACCAGTTGAGAAAAAAACATTGCAAGTTAACAAGCTATAGGGGTGGCGTTACTTCTTCTTCTTCTCATACTAGACTGACGGAGGACAGTACGTTGCATTGACTGTCCCCCTGAGGTACAAAGTGGTATTACAAGATGGAATGGGATGGGACTTGCTGGTGGTCATGCTAACTTCAGCCGATATCTACATGATATACTTACATTTTTGTCGTAAGGGAACTGTTATTTCTTCACACTGTTGTTTTGGTCAATTTTTCAACATTTTAACTAAAATTCTGTGCTGTTTTGATGTTGTCTTTTGACAGCAGAAATGAGACCCAATGTATTATATACCAACACATCAAAAATACTGAAGACGATTCTGGAAGAATAAAGAAAGATGCCTTTGGGGCATGTGTAGGATAGTGCTCATTTGTCCAGGTGAAATAGCAGTCCAGAACCATCTGGGCTTTCCATACGTGTCTGTGCCTACTACTGCATCCCTGTAAATCATGGCCATCTCAAGAATGCTTTTAAAGAGACCACTTGATTGTTGTCAATATTTTCTATATGATGATTGAGTGAATATTTATGTCTTGAGGTTATATCAGCTTTGCCTGGATATTAAAAGGGCTCTCTATTAAAGCCATGCAGTAAAGACAGATTTCTGCGGTCCACAAGACCAGGCTCTTTTAAGGTTTGCTTTGTAGATATGTTTGGATGGTCATTTATAAATGTATCTGGACAGGTACAGCTATGTCCAGACTTGATCAAAGTGAACGCAGTTGCTCTAGAAGTTGCTCTTGTTTCAACGGCATAAATACATAGCCAACACTTCTAAATTGAAAAAAATACGTATTTATGGAAATATGTAATGTATGAATACCATTTAAGTGTAATATGGAATGGGACTTAATCTGGATAGGAATTATTGTTTGGTACAGACACCAAGTGCTTTGAGGCAAGAGTCGTAAGAGTTCACTAAACAAAAATGCGCAGATTTAGAAGCATTTAACAGGCAGCCTGACCACAAAAAAAAAGAAATATAAACTTAGAAAGAAAAAGTAAAAATATTGAGCTGGAGTTCCAGCTCACATCAAGCTTTTAAAAACTCTGTATCCAGTTCAACTCTGCCTGCGTGTGGTTTTACCAGCTTTGTCCCTGGAAGAGATTTCTTTTTTCTGCAGCTTTTTTTCGCTCTTTTTTTTTTCCTGGAGAGAGAGACTGGCGCCAGCAGTCTGGAACAGTCCTGACAGGATTTGAATTATAGAAGCAGAGCAAGAGGGGGAGGTGGAAAGGGAGAGGGAGGGAGAGGGAGAGGGGGGCAATGTGCGTTCATTCGTTTGTGTGTGTGTGTGTGCGTGTGTGCGCGCATGTGATTGTGTATGTGTTCTTGTGTGCGTGTGTGGGTGGGCGTGTGAGTGTAGGTTTGTGTGTGCGTGTGTGTGTGTGTGTGTGTGTGCATGTGTGTGAGTGTATGCGCGCTTGCCAGTACGTGTGGTTGCATGTGTGGGTGTATGTGCACGGGTAGGTGTGTAAGTCTACGTTTGTGTGTGTGTGTGTGTGTGTGTGTGTGTGTGTGTGTTTGTTCGTGAGACAGTGCATGTGTGCTTGCTTATGTGTGTGGGTGCGTGATTGTACATCTGTGTGAGTGTGCGTATCTACATGTGTGTCCGTGTCCTTGTGCGTGCCAGTTTATGTGTGCTTGCATGTGTGTGTGCATGGGTGTGTGTGTATCTGTGTGCGTGTGTCCGTGTGTGTGTGTGAGTATGTCTGCACTGAAAGACTATTAAAAATGTGAAGTTTTTTTCTATTTTAGTACACTAAATATTACTATTTGGGTTATGTAAGTTTCAGATTTCAGGATAACCAGCTTTACTGAGGCAATAAAAAAAATTGTTTTTGTCTTGCTTACATGTTCATATTATTACATTTTCACTGTGCCTTGGCTATGTCCACAAATCTCATAGCTCTGGTAAAATTCAAGTGTAGAAATACAGTGTTATTAGATACAATGGACAATGCATGAACCTGGGACTCTGCACATAGTCATCGTTTGTTTGTTTGTTTGTTTTAGTTAGCCATTAAGGTGGATACTATAGTTGATTACCTTGTAGTCACTAGCTTGCATGTGAGTGTCTCACCAGGGAACAGGACCTGCCCTTGAATATGGGGATGTATGGTGCACTGTCTTTGCTGAGAGAAAGAGAGAGAGAGAGAGAGAGAGAGAGAGATGTCCCCGCATATCCAAGGCATTCCAGGCAGCCAGGTATCCACTCTGCTCCTACTTTTTACCTTCATAAATCAGATCGTGGGGTGAAAGGGCAACACTGTCATGTTTAGGGGTTTTTGAATACTTCTGATACACTGTCAGTGGCTTGCCTACTTTGTGGAGATGTCAACTGCCACATACAGGTATTCTATTTACATAAAGTAAACTAAAGTATTCTAGAAAGCAACTTAAAGCGAAATTAAAGTAAATAAACACCAATGTCTAAATACATTTTAAAGACCTCAGTTTTTTTCTTAATCTGGATTAGTACACTGCTTTTTTGTTACATTAAATTTCAGGCCCAAATACATCCTGGTAAACAAGCAAATTTAAAACATAGGAATCAGATGGATATAGCAAAACCTTATCTAGCAACCCACCCTTGATTGGCTGGTGTGTAGCATATTTATGTCCAGAAATAAACAGGTACGATAATGGATGAATGGTTTATGATATGGTAAAGTTCAGGTTTTATTTTCACTGGAGGAATAACACATCATGTTTCCATCCTTTCAGCTCCTTGGTATAGAAGGGTCAGCTCATGTGGAACAGCCTCCAGCGACTTCTCAAAGGGAAGTGGTCTGCTTGAGGGAAGACTCCATAGCAAGAAGACCCATGGTGCCACATTACACCTTTCTGAGGGGTTCAGAACTGGGTTTTAGCAGGAGAGATGACACCCCTGCTCTTCTCTCCTCCCATCTGACAGTGACGTAGTCCTGGCTCACAGAAGCAGTCCTGAAGGACGAGGATAGATACTCCGTGGGGAGTCCAGACGCTCAGGCTCTGGTGGTCACATTGCAGAGGGGTGAAGCAGGGTTGGGGTCAACACCGTCCACTGCTTTGTGTGATTCCACCCACCTCCACCCCCACACGTCCTTTTGACCGCGTTCCACACTGCCTCCACTTCTGGAGCCAGAGATCCCTTTGCTCATTTGCTTGTTGAATTAGACATCGAATTGCAGAACTAAAGTTGAAGACAGCTACATTGTTCTGCAGGAGGATAATTAGTTTAATATGTACAAATAGGGGAAGGAGGCTTTTAAGTGGTACTGGTTCTGACCCAATGGCGACTCTCTCCGCCATGAGGATCAGACCTACTGGAAGGCTCGGAGAAAGGTCTGTGTTTGCTCAGCTGGGGCCCACACCCATTAGGCTGACAGTGGGGGGTTTTCCAGCCTTAGGTCCCCCTTCCAACCAAGAGAGTACTTTGAGCAGCAGTCAGATCCACAGCATTTTGGACCATTTGAAAAATGACACCTGGCCTTGTATTTTGTAAGAGCAGAGGACTAGGAGTGCTGTTGTTCGAAGATCAGGTTTTGCCTATAAATACGCCAGCCGTATTAATGTACTATATAACAAAACTGATCCTGAATCAGTGGTCCTTCCCTGAAACATATAATGTGCTCAGCCCTGGTTTAAATGAGGAATTTATATTCACGCCTACACCCGTTATCATTCTCTCCACTGACCAATTCCCCCCACCTGTGAAATCTCCTGTCATTTCCTATAATCATGTAACAAACCTTCTCTGCAGTGATACATAGTTATTCTCTGTTGTTTCTCCTGAGGCATTACATTTTATTTAGAGGAGGAGACATTGTCTACTTTGTTACACAAGGCAAACATTACAAAAATAGTTGCCTGACCACTTCTCGCCGCCACTCTGTAGTGATCTGGGCCAGTTATTGATACACTACCGGCTGCAGGCATCCAAAACACCAGATAATATGATGATGTCTAACTGTATGGTCAATAACAAGGGAAAAGAAGGGGGGGGGGACACAAAAGAGAGTCACAAGTGCTTTTTCTTCTTGTGGCCACTAAGTTCTCAATAATATGGTGAATAAGAACCAATAAAACTGAAACAGAAGAATTCATGCACGGAGGATAATTGAAAAGGAAGCCTTTCAAAATATAAGCAGGCGATTACATAGTCAGAGAAGCCTAAGAGGAAATGTTACACCCACTGTGGGCTCCCAAACTCCCCCCAACAGACTCCATCCTTCCCTCCCGCCAGTGATTTCTTCAAACAGGAAACCATTTCAAGCTGTACCACTGCTTAATTGCTGGATGCAGCCTGTCCTTCAGCCTTTCCTTAGGTTGTGTTGACAAGATATGGCCTGGACATACGGAGAGATCAGAGGAGATGGCCATCAGCACAATCCTGAAACCTGTACTGCCACGGCACGAGGGGAATCAGCTACAGATCATGAAAAGTGTCATGACACAAACCTGACATCAAGATGCAAGCTGATGGCTGAGCACCACATCAGATGATTACTGCAGTGGGAATCTCTGAGGGACAACATTGATGAATAGTCTTGATAGGCACATATAACTTTTTTGCTTTAAAATATCAAAAAATGGCAATTCCTCTGTTATATATTTTGTGAAGTTGAGTAATTATTATTATTCTAAATGTTCAAAACCAGAGAAATGTGTCATTTTAATCCAGTTAACAGTCCATTTCATTTGGTTGCCTATCAATGGCATCATATCACCTTTACCATGTACTCACTATGACTTCTGGGAGGGAATACGGGAGAGACCAGATGATACATCAGAGAGAAAGCGAGAGATTGGAGGGAATT
Source organism: Gymnothorax javanicus (assembly GCA_029692085.1). Taxonomy (NCBI): domain Eukaryota; kingdom Metazoa; phylum Chordata; class Actinopteri; order Anguilliformes; family Muraenidae; genus Gymnothorax; species Gymnothorax javanicus. The sequence goes on from CM056194.1 coordinate 50,824,991, forward strand.
CCACAAACTAGCTAGTCACTATAAGATTTATTATATTTCATGTTGCTTATTTGTGCGGTGTCACGATCATGCATTGCCATTGGCTGCACATCCTGAAGCTGTTGCCGTAAAGCGCAAACTATACTGTATGGGTGATCTAAGTGGTGCATCCTCTCAGGCTAATGTTGCTCAGTTGCAATAATTGCACTTACTATGGTTCATAACAATGGTTTTGTGCTAATGGAATTACCACACATGTCAGTGGCAATGACTTCAAATGCAGGATACGTTATGCATAATTAGCGAATCAGCCTATTGTTCCAGCTATGTGTAAGTTCAAATTAAGCCTAGATATAACACAAATTCCTACAAAGTTACAATTCATTCATTATTTATTTAAAAGCAGTTGTAACACGGAGATAAGTTACAATATAACCTTAAGTAAGGACTGATCAGTAAAACATGCCAAAGGATAGAGGTAAATTGTACGATATCTCATGCAATGTTATTGTTACTCCCACTAACAGTAATGATGCATTTTTTCTGCCTCCCAGTATATTTTTCAGTTAATTGTATGTAAATGTGCGGCACAGTAATCCAGTTGATATTTAATTCATTGATATGATTTTCAATATCGATCTTGCTTACTACGATGTGCTACTATTAAATGTGGCTCATGCCAGCCACTAAACTGAAGTGTATGGAAACTTATGCAATGGTTGGGTAAAGTTATCTTAGCTAGTGTTATCCATGGCTATTTTAATAGAATGAAATGTCATAAAGTGAGTTCAACGCTGGTGGTTACTCGGCTTCCAAGCCCATTTGCTGTTCCAGATTTCAATTTATGCATTCAAATCAGAACTCAGTGCAAGCAGTCATTCAACAGTGCAAAGTTTGCATGTGGTTTCCTTAAGCTACTATCTCACTGAGCGGGGAATGCTTACGAACGTAGCGAATTTTGGATTCGCCAACTTTTCTGGCGAAAGTTGGCGAAAATCAGGATAGACCTAGGTGTCATTAGCGACAGTTAGCGACGTTTAGCGTCAGTTAGCAACATTCGCATGACTGTTTGCGAAAGAATAGGAAATGGCTTTCTAGAATATGAAAATTAACTCTTTGCGACCCTAAAAACCGTTTGCAAACTCTTTTGCAATCTTCACGAAACCTTGATGGTATCCTCTCGAAACCCAATATTCATCTACATTTGTCAGCATTCGTAGCTCTGTTGTATAGTGGTCAATACTTTGCAAACCAAAAATAACTTTAGCAACACATGTTACAACCGTTTGCAAATGCTTACAACTTTTACAAACATCTGCAACTGTTTGTGAGAAAATAAATTCGCAAAGAAATTTTGAACATGCTCAAAATTTCTTTGTGACAAGAAAAACTGTTTGTGATCCTAACAACTTTTAGCGAACTGCTTTGCGCCCTTTTACGAACTCAGACGAAACTCAAAATTTGCTACATTCGTAAGCATTCGCCGCTCAGTGAGATACTAGCTTAAGGGAACGGTTGCTTCTTCTGCTTTCCTGTGAAGACATCAGCTTAGGATCTATATACTGACATTCAGTTATCATCTTTTTCCTCTGTAATAGAAAAATTCTAATATTTAATTGTATTAGTAAACCAGATATGGTATATGTCTGTCCCATTTGCGTAGTGAGGAATGAAATAAACAATGCGATCCAGTGTTTGCTGGACGTTGTAACATGTCCGCGTGTTGTCAAATCTCCAGTCAGGTTCTGGAGTGTTCTTCATGGCCAGTCAGTCAGAGCTCAAAGACGAATGTGTTTATAGGCGTTTTGAGTAATTACAGACCCCAGGTTTTCTTACTGGACATTTAAAAATACACTCAAGATATATATGTATTATTACGAATTGCAAGCCTTTAGTACGTCTTTATGAATTGTCATTTGTGGACCCTACTCTTCTGTAAACTCATTAATCCCAAAAGGAAATCTTCACCTCAATTCATTGCTAGCTGAGACAGAACTCCTAAATATCGCTGCAAGAGCTATCCACTAACAGCCAATTATATATGTAGCATGCCCTCAAGCAAGAGAAAAGCGTGTATTCCTTAAGTTAGACTGGTTGAATTACCAAATTCATTGAAATATGATGAAATATCCAAATCTCACTGATTAAATTCACTTACTAATTGGTTCAATAAATTTAAAAGTTACATAGAGCCTAGTTTTCCATCATCGAAAGAGGTATATTCCTAATGTGTCTTATCGGCGACACCCTTATGCTACCTGTAACGTCGCAAGGGTTTTGAAAAGTTTGCGGCTCTTTGAATTTGGATGTTAACTTATTTGTAGTGTTCGATTTTATTTGGGGACATCAGTATACAAAAACAGCATACAATGACAGCAGAGTTTTATATTTCGCTGGAGTTCAGTATTCAGAACGTCCTCTAACAACAACTGACTGTGCATGCAGCCTAAATTGACTTCAGTGGGGAAAGCATACATCCCATTTTTTCAAACTTTTTCTTGCTCTTTGAGCTGAAGCTGTATATCAAAGTTGAGAGCAATCTGTTCTGCTGCTCTGGTGAAGAAGATGTTTAAAGATTTTAACTTTGACCCAAAATGGCGGAAAAAGGAGGTCACAGAATGTAACGATTGTCACACCGTTCGCAAGCCTTCAACTATTCCTCTCAAAAGGCTAAAGTTATTAAATCTGTCTGTTTGGCCGCAGTTCAGGACAAAAATACAGCTATATATTACAATTTGTGTTTATGCCATGTTGGAGACCCCACAACTTTGGTGTTTATTAGTCCAGAGCCACTATTTTTATTTATTGGTTAGCTCCATTCAAGGTCTGTAAGTATGCTAATTTTGGTTGTTCTAGTGACAATGACTTTCTGCCACGTGACAGCTGTTCAGCTGTTCTGGAGAAGAAGATGTTTAAAGGTTTTACTTTTCAGCCAAAATGGTGGAAAACTTGTTCACGGAACGTAACGGTTATCACACCGTTCATGAGCCTTCAACTATTCCTCTCAACATGCAAAAGCTGTCAAAGCGGTCTGTAACGATTTGGCTGCAATTCGGAACAAAAAAGACAAAAAAAAAAAAAAAAACAGGACAATAATAATCCCAGCAAGAACAATAGGCTTAATAAATTACCTTTATTGTGAATGGTGGTTTTTAATGTTGAAGACAACAAGTCCCATGATCCCATGCCATGTCATGACATCAGCAAACTCTGTCGCTTGCAATTGTATTTTGTGCATTTCAAGCATAAGGCCCATTTCCACCGAAGAAGTTCCTGGTAGTATTTGGGGGCAGGAACTACTACAGGAACGTCCTCTCACTCGGCCCTCTCAGCTGCCGTGTCTCCACCGAGAGGGAGAAGCAGGAGGAAGGCTCCTGTAAAGTTGTGTGACGTCCTTTTAAAAATGCGACCCCTTGTCCTCCGCTGAGTTTTAAAAATGCCGGCTATTTTGTCGCTTTCTTTTGACGTCACATCCTGCCCTGAGTAAATCCAATCAGAGCCAAGTAAACCCCAAGCCCCACCCAAGAGTTTTTCGGGGCCATTCAGAGTACCTACACCGAGGCAGGGACTTTTTTAGCCCCTGTAAAAGTTCCGGAACTCTGTCCTTCGGGGGTGGTTCCGGCGGTGGAGACACGCAACAACGGCCCCGGCCCCGTAAAATTACCCCGAAGTTCCTGCGGTGGAAACGAGCCTATTGACTGTATATGAAGACTGACTATCTAACAGCTCCCCAATAGTAAGGCCGAAGCACCTTGATCGCCATCTAGTGGCTGGCTGTAGTACAGGTTATAAGCCTGCCCCCTCCATGTTAGTGGATGGGACATGGGCCTCACTAGAATATTACAGTCAAATAAGTTTTTTCTGAAGATGGTTTAAATCATTTTAAGTAGGTCTTACTATACTGATATATTGTCAATTTTTTCTGATAAGTTTGGTTTTATTTAGTTATTTGAAACTTTAAAAAGGGGTGTAAAGTCATGATTGACAGCTTCTTTCAGAGAAGTTGTCGCTTGCTGATTTACTTCTGGGAATTGCATGGAGCTATAGTGTGATTGCCGAGGAGAAATATAATGTGTATATTACTGGTGCATGAGCTGCTAGGTCCCAGTACAACTGAAGATAAACCCTTGTGATTTGAAAGTCTAATGAAAACTGATGGTAAAATGGCCATAGCTCTGAAAATAGCATCATTTACTGTTTGCGGCGATGCTACAATAGAAAGGTTTAGCAAGGTATTCACCCATTGACTCTATTTACCTCAGTTTTAGGGGTTAGCTAGCTTGGATTTTTAAAGTATATTTATATGAGCTGGCTTGCTAGCTACTTATCCATGGTCAATGTATTAGCTACCTAGCTAGCCAGCTAGCACTGGACATCAGCATGGAAGCCAAATGAGCTAACAAGCAACGAACCGCCAAGGACGCGGAAAGCAGCAAACATATTTTAGCATCATGCAACTCTACGTGGATAAGATCCGAATTATTGAACCCTTAAACAAGCTTTCAGTTGTAGTAGAACTGGTCTGTTGTCTATGTACAACAAGCAGCGTTTACCACTAACATTCAAGAAGCCACTTGGGCGATGTAAATAGTTCACTGGATGTGATTACGAGAAGAGCGAGTGTACGGGCGGGACTTCAATATCGCAGCTCAACCCCCTTATCACTTTTGCGCAGACTCTGGGTCAAAATGTGCAAGATGGCGACAGCGTCCATGTGAAGGATATTTTGGTTCCATTTCTGTACGACGTTAAGAAGTGGAGACGTGTCATCCATCTTTATATACAGACTATGATTTAAAGTATGATGAAGATATTCAGATGGAGATATGAATTTATTTGTTATTTTATACATCGACAATTTTTTTCATGCATGTGATTGTATCTTACATAGAGTGTAGTGCTCTCGCCCTAAATTCAAGTTAGCCAAGTTAGCAGCTGACTGTGAGTGCCGATGCGTCAATGCAGTTTTAGCCCCTGTCCGCACAACTATGGATATTTTTATAGAGGGATATCTTTCTCCACCAGTTTAATAAAAATCAGTCCACACAACCTCATTTTACAAAATATCTCTGAACACACGAGAATGCAAAAAACGATAAATGCTCAAATCAAGTATACTCGGCCAGTAGGTGGAGATAAAGTGTACGTCAACAATATTTCTAGTACCAGAGAAGCACAAAACACAACAATAGGCACATGAGAATTGAGTTGTGATGTCAACATTTCCCAAATGCTTTGCTTTACACGTTGACATGGATGCACAGACACTAGAAGTTTTTTTTTTTGTTGTTTTAATCTCCACTTTAGAAGGCGCTTTAAAAATCTGTTTTCCTTACCCAAAATACCGTTTATGGGTGGTCGAGAGACCAAAACGCATAAAAAAGCCAAGTTTTCAAAAATACCCATCTGCACGTGGACAAGGCCTTAATTCCTCAAAAAAATTGCCATCAGACAGAGTTCTAAAATTATCTGAAATTATGTAAGCCCATTTACCTTATATTTCATTGAATGTGCAGACTTGCATACACAAACAGGAACTTGGAGTGAAAAGCAAGATATCTTGGTGCAAGCCTTGTTCACTGAAAGATCAGATTTTAGACAAAATTTAATTTACTTCTACATGTAGGAGTGCACGTATTGGACAGGGTAGCTCCAATAATTATGAGCGAACTGGGCTCCCGACTTCAGGGTTGCACCGTTAATTCTGATGTGTGGCAAGACAATTGAGTTACTCTATTTGTATCTTTCACTGAGGTTCCTTACTGGAATAATGTCCAGAAATATCTTGATGTACATACAGAATGCATGTAAAGAAGGAAAACTGTTTAAGTCTTTGGGATGGGAGCGGCTGCTAAAAGCATAAAGTGCAATGAAATAAGTGTGTGAGATAGAGAAGGCAGGAGGCACTGCAGCATTAGCTGCTAGCCCTCTCTGCAAAGGGGGAAAAGGAGCACATTCTTCCCTGATGAAGTCACATAGACAGTGGCAGCGCCTTAGTCTGCACGCACATGGTCTCTCTCTCTCTCTCTCTCTCTCTCTCACACACACACACACATACACACACACACACGCACATATGCACTCACACAGCCTCCTCTGTGTGTCAGCGCTGGAGTGTGTGGGCGGGGGTGCGCAGCCTTAGGGGTGAGAGACGAGAGACCGGAGCTCAGGAATTCCAGCTATCAGGGGGAGACAACGGCTGCTCTGGGGGAGACGGACCCCAGTGTTTTGGATGTGGGTAGTGGCTGGGGGTTCAGACTTGGTAAGAAGGGGAGGAGAGCAGTAGATGAATGTTGCAAGCAAAGGAGTACGATGAGTGAAACACGATGATACAATTATCTGGATTGGCAAAATCTACACATGGAAATCACCATCAGATAATTTATTTCGACTTCTCAGCATGACTGTTAAGAGGTTTAGACTAAAAATAAAAAAGGAGTTCATGCCCACAGCAGTTCAGCCCTGCATTATTTTATGAAATAACAAATAAATTATTATAAAAATAATCATACTTAGATTACACGCTCTCTTTCTCCGTTTTGCTTCAGTAATGGGGGGGCGTTTCTGGGTTGGCTCAAGTAGTGAAAGCACCGCTTGCGGCCCAAGATTGACCACTGCCACAGCATCAGGTCGAATGACTGTTATAACATTCCCTGTGCTAGTGCAGACGGTGGCTGACAGCCTACTGAGAGAAGCGCATAATTGGCTTTGTGCTGCTCAGAGATATGGGAGGGATACAGTCGGTTTGGGTTAGCGTTGTTCAAAGCTCAAGCGCCTTCTACTGGCCATCCAAGTGCTTGTGAGTTGCATTCTAAGTAAGAGCATGTTTGTGTTTCCTCCGCCTTTGTTCTGTTCATGCAAGGTTTCAAAGTGCAAGTGCACAAAAAGTGGTGGCAGGCAGTGGGTGTTTTGCAGGAGAACCGAGATAGCAGCATGAGTCGCGTATGAGTATGCATTGCTTAGTTTGTTGACTGTATATTTCAGATTCAAGTAACATTGGAGTTGCCAATTTAAAAAAAGGTAACAGTGACCCATATGAATGGAAAAAGAGGGCCCAGAAAAGTTTTTGTTCACTCAATGCTCAATGTTCTTTTCTCAGCTGGAATAATTGGTGCTTTAATAACATGTATGATGCCAATGAAATATTCAGTTCAAAAACATGATGGTATTTAAACATTAATTGCTGCGCGTATCAGTTTCGGATGATATAAATTGCCATGTGACAAGCGTATTTAAAAAAAAAAGTAATTGAAAAAGTAAGTTTTCCTCCCCCTGCCTCCCTATCTCTCTCTCTTACTCACTCTCTCCTACTCTGCCCTGCCTCCCACCTCCTTTTCCCCTCACTCTCCCCTTTCTGTCTTTGTTAGGTCTGCTGTGACTCCCCTCTATGCCTGGGTTGCAGCTGAGGGTTCTGCCATGTCTGTAATTGCTTCAGTCTAGACACTGTCTGCTATGAGGTACAGGCACACACTGGAGGAGCTGATGGGGAGGCTGTTTGGTGTGGGGGGGTTGGGGGAGAGGGCACCCCCCCTTCCCCACCCCCGATTAAAAACAGAAGAAACCAAAACTATAATACTTTTCTTTTATCCACGTCTTTCATACATATTTCAAGCAAACCTTTGTGGATGATTGGCTGATATTTGTGCAGGTGGTGTTTCAGAATGAACTTATTTCAATCGTACTGTGTGCTTTTTTATTTTAAACAGAACATTCCCAATCCCTTTTTAAAGAGCCCCCCGCCCCACCCCATATAGCCCTTTTTTCCCTCCAAACTTCAGTCTTTGACGACGTCGCAGCCATGCGTCTCTTTCACGCTCAGGCCTGGAACTCTGCTTCAGACGCACAATGGTCTCGACACATGGAGCAGCTGCAAGACCTCGGCCTTGTGATCTCACAGACACGCACGCACACACCAAACCGCCAGCACGCATTCACTGTATGTGGCTTCCAAACGTTCCTTCATACCAACGGGTAGTTGAGGTTGTGGAGCCCAAGTTGTACCAACAAAGATTTTAGGGAAAAATTCAATTCTCCATTCTTAGTTTAACGTACAAAATTCAGTTATTTTAGAACATAAATGCTCTGCGAACAGGATAATAGCTCTGTGAAGTCACCATTTGACATTGAAGTTTACTCCAACAGGATAATTAGATGAATTCCAGAAATATTGAGTTACACTAAGGAACAGTCCTGCCACACCTCTGCTTGGAGGACCTCACTGAAACGTCCTCTTGCGCAACACATGGGCAGAACAAGGAATAATCAACATGTATTTATCCACAGTACATAAGTTATTACTGTGCTGAAACCCCTCGCTAGTTTTAGCAGCTTCCCGTGCTTCATGGTTAAAACATTAATGCCAGCCATGCATTTCAGCGGGAATCCTCCAACTGCACATGAAGGAGCAGCACTTCCCAATGTTGCAGGCTTGTTTTGTGCTTCTAGTTCTCATTCACTTTTCATCAAAATTGAAGAGCAGTAGTTTAAACAATTAGGCAATTGCTACTTCATAAGATATAAACTGCTCATGACATTATAGTTTGGTCGACATAAAAATGTGCGTTGCCAACATGTCATTATTTTTCAGAAATGGCGAGGCTGTGTTTGCATTTCAAGTTCCTCTTGACCTTGAAATCCAGGACCGAATTTGTTCCAGGTTAGAAAAATGGGCTTTTCTGAGATGAAGCAACCAGTTTTTCATTTAAAAAATGGAAAGTGGGTAGCAATGTCACCTCCCAGAAAGAAGGTCATAAGTTTGAGTCTGGCCCAAGCATTTGTCCAAGTATAATGCCAGCTAGATGATGGATGGATAGATACATGGATCCATGGATGGATGGAAGAATCACCAAGATGTATGGATCACGCTGTCTCTGACAGGAACAAAGACAGTACCAAAGCATGGGAGTCTACTGCATATTCTAGCATGGGTCCAGTATATAAATAAGGTATGTTGCCTAATAACCAAAGGAACATACTTGAATTTAAAAAAAATACTTACAGAAAACAATTTGCTCATCAAGCTTTTTTTGCATGTTTTCTTCCCAACTAAGGCTACTTAGAAAGCAAATCACTTGCAATTGATTTTCAGACGAATAAGAACAGGATAGCCATCAATGGGAGCACAAGTCCACCTCTGAATGTCTCAAAAGAAAATTAAGGTTTTGGGGTGGCATAGTCAGTCCTGACTGAAATCCGATTGAGATGGGGTGGCATGGCCTTAAGCAGGTAGTTCATGCTCAAAAACCGTCAAATGTGGCTGAAATAAAACAATTCTGCCTGGAAGAGTGGTCTAAATTTCCTACACAGCAATGTAAAAGACTCATTACCAGTTATCGCAAATGTTTGATAGCAGTTATTGGCGCCAGGGGAGTCACAACTAGTCATTAGGTTTAGGTGGGCAATTATTTTTTTACATGGGTGATACAGATTTTGCACAACTGTTTACTTTCAATAAATAAAATGATCGTTTAAAAGCTGCAATTTGTGTTTACTCAATTTCGTTTTGTCTAACATCAAAATTTGTTGGATGATCTGAAACATTTATGTGTGACAAATAAGCAAAAATAGTAGAAATTGGGAACAAGATAAATACTTTTTCACAGCGCAATGTACAAAGCTAAATTAATTCTTCACCCATGAAGATGTAGAGGACTGAGAGGAGAAGCAAATAAGTCCAGTGCTATGCAGCTGAACAGAACTGGTTGCTGACACCATAGACATGTCGGTAGTAGCCTATATTTGGATTGGCATTTTGAGTCCTCACCTTTTAATGCATAATTACTCAGAACCTGATCCCGTTTACTTTGCTCAATTAACGATCAAAATTGATTTGCTCAATGACAAATTGGTGGAATGACTCATCACTTTATTTTATTGGATGAATTTTGAAACTCTTATTGCCAATAAAAGAACACATATTTGTGTTGTTTTCCAGCTTGCTGCATACAAAGAAATTTTGCTGGAAAGTGTGACCCTTTCATATATGATGTTCAATGCTGGTTTGCTTTGCTTAACAAGATGTTTCCTGCTTTAAATCTATGCTTAAATCTATCACTGCTTAACCTCACTAATACACTTCTGGCTAGAATAGAAGCAAATTCCCACGACAATGGATGAAGTGGAAAGCCTTCCCATAATAATAGAGGTTGTTACGGCAACAAAGAGAGCATCAACATCATGTTAATGCCACTGATTTTGGAATGGGATGTTGGGTGAGCCAGTGTACATGTATTGTTGGCCATGCAGTGTAGCTTTTGTTTCAAGTGCTTAATTGCAGTCAGGTTTCTCATCCTATTTTCACTCGAATGAGCAAAAACAAGTGAGGCAGTTCGAAAATGCAGATAAAAACAGAATGAAGTGATTTGTGAATTCCCTACTTCTTGCATTTCATTGCAACCAGCACTATTTTCCCAGCAACACTCTCCAAAATTATTGGGATTGAGGAATGGAACAACTGGAGAAGTAATGGAATCTTCAGAAAAACAACTGTTTTGAACATGCCACAGGCAGACAAGTGAATAGGTATCAGGGGATTCAATTATGATTGGGCATCTACTGAGTAATCATAAAAAGCTCGATGGTTCATTCGCAAATATGGTTTGCGTTTTGCCACTTTGCAATTGCTGAGAATTTTGGGATTTCACCTTTGCAAGCCCATAGCATATTGAATGGATTCGGCAAAACTGGAGCTGTGTCCTCGTGTAAAAGGTTAGTCCGAATACCAATACTGGAAGCACATGACCTTCAAGCCCTGAGATGGCACTGCATAAAGAACTGGCATGCTTCTACAATAGATGTGACCACAAGAGCTTGTTAATGTTTCAGGGGACCTGTGTCAGTGAACACACATCATTGTGGCATTATCAAATGCAAGTTAAGACAACTATGCAAAGAGGAAATTATATATCAGCACCATGCAGAAGCACCGCTGATTTCTCTGGGCTTGTGCTCATTTAAATTTACTGACCTAAAGTTGAAAGGAGTGCCACTGTCTGATGAGTCCACCTTTCAGATTGTTTTTGGAGGTAAAGCATGTTGCATTCTCGGGGCCAAACAGCAGAAGAACTGGGTGTTATCGGTGACATGTTCAAAAGTGAGCATCTTTCATGGTCTGGGGCTGCATTAGTGCTCCCCGCGTTGGCAACTTGCACATCTGTGAAGGAACAATTTATGCAGATGGGTACACAAGCACTTTGGAATAACTGATGTCACCTTCCATGTGCTATTTTCTTTTTCAGGGATGCTCCTGCTTACTCCAGCATGATAATGGCAAGCTCCACTCTGCACATTTTACACGAGTGTGGCCTCATAGTCAGTGCGCGGGTACAAGGCTAGCCTGTCTGCAGACCAGGCCTGTCTCCCATTGAAAATATGAGGCAGTTTAAGTCCCATCAGGCAAGAGTGGAGGCAAATTCTGCTTCCAAAACTGTAACAAGTTGTGTCTTCAGTTCAAAAACACTTTCAAGTGTTTTAGTAATAAAAGGTGATGTTACACCGTGGCGAACATCGACCTATCCTAACTTCATTGGAATGAGCTGCCAACATCCAACATCACATTTCCTAATAGCTATAAAAAAAAAAAAACCCCTGACGATGATGAGATAAAACATCTGTTATTCTGTCTCTGTATTACTTTCCACTGAATACAGGTTAAAAATGATTTGCAAAGTGAAGACCTGGGTGTAAGAAGTACTTTAGTCACAAAATAACACTTTTGAGATGTTAAGGGTCAAAGTTTTGAAAACATGCTGCAGATACTTTTTTTTAAAAGACAACATTCAGTGGCGCCTGCTGCTAGTCCCAGGGGTTATACAAAGTAGACAGACACATTTTTGTGGAAAAATAATGCTTTATTATGAAAAAAACAAGAAAATCAGTTTCGGACTTTGGTACTTCTTACCATAAAATGCCTGGACTTCGGTACTTATTGCCATAAAATGCATGGACTTTGGTACTTTTACCACACAAATGCCATTTAAATCATTTTCTGATTGCCAAACAGTCATTTTTGCTACGCTTGTCACATGACACATACTAGCAGCTGATTGGACAGTCATGGACTTGGGCACTTGTTCCTGATGACGTCAAGGACATGACTACTTCTGCAAAGACTTGAGTATTTCTTGCACAAAAATTCAGTAGATTCAGGGAAGGCCGTATATCAGTATTGAGGACTTGAGTACTTATATTTGGAATTTTTTGGCTTTAAATGATGCACATGACACTCTACTTTATGGTAGTAGTGTCAGCTCATTTTTTGGAAAATGTGACTTAAGTAACTCTTGCACCCAGGTCTTCAAGTGCTGCTTTCTATTTCTGCGTTACACATTGTCCCAGTTCTTCTGGACTTGAGTTTGTACATAACAAAAGTAATCCAAATTTTCTGAATATGAGTAACACAGTCCATAAATCATTTTTGTTTTCATGAAAAACAGCGTCATTTAAGAAAATAATAATGTCTTTAACTGTGACTAATGCCACCCTGGATTGCCGAGTCAAGATGGCTCCAAAATACATGAACCGTTATTATTTGTAAAATGCAAATTATTGTTCCTAGCTCTTCTGCTACAAAACAGAACTTCAGATTTTCTATGTGAGTGATGGCTGCCATCTTATACAAGACCAAGACAAATTGAAAATGCAAAACAACCACCACACCGTAGTGTTTGTGAACCAAGAGTTATTAGGAAGAGACACCTTCCTTCTGTTCCAGTTTGAAAGATAAGCAAATCCAATTTTCAGTAAAAATTGCATTAATTTTGGATTTTGCAGTCTAGTGGGAGTTGTTGGGGGCTTTTTTCTAAATTTGGTCCAAGTAAAAGAATCAACGACTAAAACATGCCAACAGGTACCTGGGGATTCCGCTCTGAAATGGCTACTACATGAGGGTATTCCCACAAGTTTCTCCTGCTGATTATAAGATTTATGATGCCAATAAGATGTTGGAAAAATGTTTGATGGCAATTGAATTGCAAAACCACATCAGATTGCTTAATACATCAAAACCTAAAAATATTCCATTTAAAATGTATTAAATCTAATTTATCCACACCCTGCAAATTTGCTCCCACAGTCAATTTTTAACAATTCATTTCACAATGCGGGGTCAATTAAAAGTAGAATTTCTGGCCATGAATTCGCTTGACTTTTTTCCCTTAGGAGAGATAAAATGGAAAATCCAGTATTTGGCAACCACATATTTTCAAATGACCTCCAATTGCCCTGTGGAACAAGGAAAACCAAGTTTTTCAGTCCTTTAGTAAGATGCTTCAATCTCCAATTTCTGCAATGCATGGAAGCTCATCTTGCATTTTGAGTAAAGAGTCAGCTGACCTGAAACCCGAATCATGGATTAGTTCCCACTCATGTCACAGCAAACAGGCCCTTTGAATCAACTCTTATCAGTCACGTGCTGATCGTGTAATGCACTGACAGCATCTGTACAGCGCTATCTGTAGATTATTCTGCGCAGACTGACAGGAGTACTTTTCTGAAACACCCCAAAGCAAGGGCCCCTGCCACTAACAGCCTCTTGAAAAAGAACTATAATGCAAATGCTGTCCTCTGACTGCCAATCTGAAATAATCGCCCATCTCACGGCTAGAGAGGGGAAATCTGCTCTTTGGGGCATGACGAGGGGTTCATTAGTTTAGGAAACTAAGTACAAAGACATCGTAGAAGAATCTGTGGGGAAAGAGTCCTCCTCTTTTCAAGTGCAAATATGTGAAAGATTATTATTATTATTATTATTATTATTATTATTATGTTCTTGAGGCTCAAGTCAGTAATTGTTGTTGCTTTATAAGGATACACATGCATCAATAGGATGTATTAATGATAACATCAATGTGTAGTTCATTGTGAAGTTATATATAAGAGAGAGCATATCAAATTAAAGAGAATGTGATGACACGTTCAGCGAAGGCACCATAATGATGATGTACATTGTGCCTAATTGAGACACACACCGATCAGCCACAACATTGAAACCACCTGCCTAATATGGTGTAGGTCCCCCTCGTGCAGTCAAAACAGCCCCATCAAACTCACGCCCAGTGGAATTTCTGGACCCATGTTTTCCCCAGCAGACCATTTTCATGCAAGCTTGTCTTCTTCCTATGGTGCATCCTGGTGCCATCTCTTCCCCATGTAAATACTGCACACGTACCCAAGTGATGCACATGATTTAAACAAAAACACTGGACTGGACAGCACTGGACCAGGCAACCTTCTTCAATTGCTCCAAGGTCTGTTTCAGATGCTCGTAAGCCCATTGTTGGCGATTTCAGCAGTGGTCTGGGTTTGGAATGGGCACTCCAGCTGATCTGCAGCTACAAAGCGCTATACGCAGCAGGGTGCATTGAGACACATTCCTCTTGTACCCCTTCTGTTGGTTTGAACCAGACGGGATGGCCTTCATTACCCCCTGTGGATCAATGAGCCTTGTGTGGGCAACACCCTGTCGCCGGTTTTAAATTTGCCCCTCCTTGGACCACTGTTGGTACGTCCTCATCGCTGCTAAGTGGGAGCACCCAACACTTCGGAGATGCTCTGACCCACTTGTTTGGCCATGGTGATTTGGCCCTCGTCACTAATGTCCCATTTCTACCCCATCCAACTCATCGATCTTGAGAACTGACTGTTGCCCTACTGGCAAAGGTCTCTCTGCATGCTTTATGATAATCAATGTTATTTGCTCCATTGGTGAGTGGTTGTAATGTTTTGGCTCACTGGTATACATGAGTGAGATATGAGTAAATTTGCGTTGTGCTTAATATGGTTCGTGTGAAAAGAAAGTGTGAGGTTAGGAGCCACTAGAACTTTGGACCATCAATGATTGTCCATTCTCAATCTGCCCATTAGTATTACGAAACTCCCTCAGAAATAAAAATATCCATGCTATGCAGTCAGTATATGCAACCATATAGCAACATGTACAGATGAACAACACATTTCGACCAAGCTGCCTATCCACTTAGGGCTTTTCCTAACTCTCAGATCAAATGAACTGGCTTCAAACATTTTCTGTCCCAGAGCTAGACTCTCAGAGACCATTTTAATTTCACCCAGAGAGAGAAAGAGAGAAAAATAGGGGATAGAAAGAAAGATGAGAATGGAGGGAGGAGAAAAAGAGAGGGGGGTGGGGAGTCGACATTGTAATGATGGAGCGCAACTCGATACTCTTGTATGCTGAATATTCCCCTGGAGGGCTTTTTCCATTACCCAGCCGCAGCAGAATGGTGGAGTCATTTAGTTTAGCCGAGCTGTTCTCTCGCTCACCCCCCCGCTCCTCCTCCCCTAACCGCACATTCCCCCTCCCTCTCTCCCTCTCCCTCTCTCTCACTGCCGCGCTCCAGCTCTGTGTTTTTCCATAGGCACATTGTGCAAATGTAACCTTTCGCTAGGCCCCTCCTCCTCCAGGAAGTTGACTGGCCCCTTTGCTGCCAGGAAATGTGAAAAACTGGCAGCCTGCCCATTTAATCTGCTAACAGAGAGAAAAGGGAACGAGAGGAAGGCGGAGGGGTGGAGGGGGGCTAGGAGAAGGAGGGAGAGCGGAGGTGAGGTGTAGGAGAGGAACGGGAAATGTTGCAGCAGTTGCTCGAGAGTAGAGAGTGAGAATTGGTTCAGAGAAATGCATAGAAAAAGGATCAACTCTTTCTTCATCAAATGTTTCTTTTCTGAAACGGATAGAAATTCGGTAAAAAAAATCACCTGAGTGCTTATGCGTTTCTTGGAATGGTCTTATTTGTGTGAATATGAGTGTTTGTGCTCTGCCTGTGTGTTTGTATATGTTCTTCAATTTGTGTGTCTGTGTGTGCGCGAGTATGTTCTAGTGTTTGTGTGGGTATACGCATGTGTCTTAGCATATATGAGAGTGTGTTTGTATGCTTCTGTGAGTCTGTGTGTTTTGCGCGCGTGTGTGTGCATCTGCATGTGTCTTGTACGCATATGTTTGCCTGTGTGTGAATGTGTGCTTCCACATAAGTGCTTTTGGATACGCCCTGTACCAGTCTAGCTTCTTTCCCATGCTATGCTCATTTTCTTACCCAGTTGGGTTTTATCAAACAGAAATCCATACACTGTCACAGTAACCAAGAAGGAAAAAGATGCGCTAATCAAACACCAAGGCTTTGCATACTCCAGAGTAACCCCAATTAAATACATTTTCTTAGCTGGAGACTTAAAATCATCACTTGTACACTGCTTTGATGGCTTGAGATAATACATAATGTGGCAAACACATTATACATCTACCGCTGTCGTGTCTCAAATAACTCAGTCCTCAGTGGTCTTTGCTTGGAGAGTGTTGACTACCTCCCCAATGTTTGCTGTTCCAAAGAAGTCTTCCTAGGCTGAAGTTGGTGGCTTGGGGAAGATTGATGAACAGGTTGAGAGAGCTGCATCTGGTCTGTAATAAAGCGTGGCCAGGCTCTGCAGTACATACTGAGCAGATGCTACATGACTCACCCCAGCACACTGTTGTTATACATCTTTCCACTGAGCCAAGTCTCAGCTGATACTTCTCCCAGTGCCTAAACTGGTGGTCTTCACAATAACTATTTCAACCAGGAAAGAGAAGGGAAGGGAAAGGAAGAGCACTTACTCACAGTGCCACCCGGTGGCTCTTGGACAATGCAAAGAACATTGCCAATCGTCACAGATGTGCCATAAGGCACAGCGCCACCACAAGACATTGATGTATCTGCAATACAGAAAAATATGCTAGGGTCCTACGTACCCTTGGTTTCATTTTAAGATACTTTTATATTTAATTTATATAAATACAGTGTGAATGCAGAGGCATTTTTATTTTCTGAAGACAACCATAGAATGTTTTGAGACTAAAATGGATTGTCTGCTACTTACCCACCTCAAAAATTTGTCTCTGGTCCTGCTATTTCAGAAGAGACAGAATAAGGTTCATATGTTGGAACAGTTTTTTTTTTTTTTTTTTTTTTCCCCAAGATCTTCATGTTAGGAGAATCTCCTGGAGAGACTTCAGAAATAAGGGTCCCAAATCTCTACCCTGCACACAAAGACAGTCATTACTGTTTGGACCATTTCAGAAATGACTTCCTGTCCAACAATGCATATCCTGCCGGACCATACCTCTTTTGACGTCTCTTTTGACGCACTTCCTTTTTGTTAGGAAGGGACCCTGTCCTGGGCAGACTACAAAGGAAACTTTGAGGAGGGGACACTAGGGAAGGAGAGGCAGGAGGTGGATGTTTCCTGACACACTTTCACAGTCTGTAGAGTCGATTTTCAGCTGCAAAAGATGTAATTGCTGGAGAATGGGTAGCTTTTTTGAGAGCAGGAACCCCAAAATAACTGTCTATTATGAGTATAGGCTGTTTTGAATAGTCCAACATTTTACTGCTGCATATTTATTATGTCTGTGTACAATGCTGTCTCCAGCAGTGATGGCTGTCATTTAGGTAAAATATTTACCCAGGCTTTTTACTTTATTCAAAGCGAATCTCAAATTATGTCATCTTTATAGTGACTGTGTCGCAACCCTCATGTGAATGCCTTCTGTGTCTCCTCCCATTCAGCAACTTACGTGTCTATTAGAAGCAATGTCTCCTTTGATTGGTTTGCGTCTTGCGTGCGGCAATATCCCCGGCTGTGTCTAGTGTCATAGTTCTCATCCCTTATACGGAGACATGTATTCATACCCCCTCCCTGAATTGCAAGTCGCTGAACTGTAATTATGCGCTTAATCTCAATCAGTATTTTTTAGTTCATCGCTTTGTCTTTTTGAAAGTAAAACGTAGTCTTTAATGATAGTAATTTACAAAAGCTGTCTTTCTTATTAAGTTAATATGAACAAGCTCCCAAGCCTGTTTCAAGGGTCCTGGGCTCAGGACCTCGTTCTGGTTAATTCCAGTCTAAGTCTGTTCCTCTGTCCAGTTTATTAGGAACAAGCTCCCAATCATTCCATGGTCATCAGGATTGGAACTGCGTTCCTCCAAAACTATTCCTTCCTGCCCTGGAACAGTTCGGCTCTGGCAGTGTTCAGTCCATCTGACTGTCATCCCAGAAACACTGACCAGTGATTGGCAACACCTCCTCTCTTCACTCACTACATCTGAACTGATCTGTGCTTTCTTCATCTGGGTTCCATCCCAGTTTTTATTATAACTATCAATAAACCCAACTATTGGATCATACTCTGTCACCGCTGTTGATTCCCGGTCTGGATCATAACAGACTGATAAAGCAGCTCATTTTCTGCTTTCAATTTACCTGAAAATGAGTAACCTCATAGTATCTTTGGTGTTGATCCAAAGATATCTTCTGTATGGGTCAATACGCTGAGCATTTATTGCATGTAAAGGTTTTCTATCTCTTTTTAAAACAGTATAAAGCATTCCTTGGGAGCAGGAGGTTAATTTTGAATTGTAAACAAAAACAAAACAAAAAAAAACTACCCATCCCAGAATGCATGGTGTGAGCCTCTGAGATGCATATACAGCCGGGCTTTCACGTGGGAGATGCATTATAACTAAATGCTCCCATAGTGGGGGTGCCGGGGGAGGGTCAGTGCTGAAGAAGGGTCCCAGAGCTGCAGTATAAACACAGCCCTCCAGCTCTAGCCTGAAGATCCAGTGAATGGCACCTCTTATCTCTGCAGAGCCTGCGGAGATGCAAACAGTTTGCAGCCCCATCCCCTCCCCCGTGCCAGCCCGACAAACACATAAAAGGGAGGAGGAGGGCCAGAGGACTGAAGAGCAGGGGTAAGGGGGTGGGGTGGTATTTAAATTCCAGCTTTGTTCCCTTAACTCTACCCCCACTCCCCACCACAACCCCTCTCCCCGACCCCCAAAGCCCCCTCCCAGCAGATCCTGTGAGAAGAAAACACAAACAGGCGCACAGTTGAGCCAGTTGCGAGGGGGGAGGAAAGAGCTGACTTCAACTTCCTGTCAGGCTCTAGAATGTGCCTTTTGTTCCGCTTTTGGTCCTCTGTACAGCCGCAGCCCAATGTGACTCCTCACACAAACTCTGAGAGTTTGCCCAGGACAGTTCTTATGTGACAACCGTGACTGTCGCATCATGCACTGTGAACCGCAACCATGTAGGGATGTAGCTCAGCAACAAAGGTGCAGACCCTCAGGTTGGGACTGAATAGATTTTCACCAAGTCAGAGTTGATACTAAACGCAGTCCTGTTACCCACTCAGGTAGAAACTGGCAGCCAATGAGATCAATTAATCTACAGTGAATATCTAGTGAGGTCGGGTAACCTTAGACTCAAGGTTGCATGAGATAGAAAACAACTAAATAATAAAACACAAAATAAATGCATAAATAAATAAATTAGAAATCCCATCATGGCAAGCTACTTCAGCTTACAACCATGCCAGTTCAGGCTCAAAGTCAGTAATGCCAGGCCTCAGGATGTGACAAGCTTTGTTTATGAAGAACTGAATTCCTCAGTAAAGCAAATATTTCAGCTGTGAATACTACTTGAATACTTTGCTTCTGCTAATCTACTTATTTTGATGGCATGCGTATACAATGTTTTGTGATCCAAAGATGTAACCTAAGCTGGGTAACATAAAAAAATATATGTTTTGATCTCCTGTCATGGTGGCCAGATGACTCAGTAATTAAACGTTACCCACACCTTTGGAGAAGAATCCAATTATGCTGTCTATCAGCCAGAGATAGGTTATGCCATTATGAGGGAAGATGAGTAATTACGTTACGGCAGCCCCAAAACCGCCCTGTAAACTCAAACCCTGAAAACGTTTGCTACTTCTTCAGAGAGCTGTGTGGCACCAATGCGCACGGTAATGGCTGTCATTCTGAGCATTTCACTAAAATCATAAATCTGTCACATGAAGGCCGAGTCCTTCCAAGCACTGCAGCCATCTCTCATGTGACTGCTGAGAGGAATGTCATGGAAACACAGCGCTCCTTCTCTATTGCCACAAAACACTTTATCTGTGTTTATTTCTTTGAGCAGAATATCACAAACTGGGTAATCTCCCCTGCATGACGTGACAGTCTGAGATTAACATTATTGGCAACTCTCTCTTGTTCTCTCATCTTTCCCTCAGAAATGAACGAATGAAATAACAGCAGTAGAGATGGAGGATGGAAGGGATTATTTTCTGAGAAGCGGAGGGTGTTTTTTTTTTTTTTTTTTCCAGAGGAGTCAATGAGAGCAGAATGAGTCACAGGCTGAGCTATGTGGTATTAACAGCCACTCCAGGCTGGAAGGCAGACCAAGTTAGTGATCCCATTTGGTTTTGTTTGCAGTTAGCAAGGATTTTGAATATATATGTCAGCCACATGAGTCATTTTCAACCTCTGCAGCTGATCGTGCAGCACGGCATGATGATGGCTGAATTTGTTTGCTTGGTAATCACAACATAGTTTGAATTATATTGATAAGACGATACACGTGGCCGCCAATCATTTATTTAGTTATTTCTGCTTTCATTGTTGTCTTGTCAAAAATATGCAGCAAAAGGGCATTCCTTTTCTCGGGAGGACACAACATTCTCATGTGATCAGAGCTCATTGCATTGTGACTTATAATGAACTACTGAGTTGAGAATAAAAAAAAAAGTATGTATGGTCATTCCTGACATCACTTTCTATTGCATCCTTTCTTCATAAAAAAAATCCACTTTTCATATTAAAAAAATAATATACTGTTTGATATGTTGTCCCTATGGCATTTTTGTGGTAATCTCAACACTGTGCTTGTATTCGTAATTCGTACATTTCTCTTTCATGAGCAGTTATAAATGGATTATGTTGAGTATGACATTCCTGCCATGTATTAAAATTACATAATATGCATTCAGCAAGACAGCTCGTGATTTTTTGAGGGCTGATGCACGCACAGAAAATTGCAAGAGTAACACAGAAAGAACAAGTTTCTAAAATCCAAAAAGCATTTTTCACACTGTGTTCCTCTATATTACCTTGTGAGACAACACTGTCTCCAAATTACGTTGTATTACTCAAAAGTATGCTACTACAGATTTATCTTCTAAAAAACATGAAAAAGTAAATTTTTCTCATTGTGTTGAAACATGACCAGCCACTTTTTTCAGCAGCTCTGGTTCCAGAAGAAAATTCTCCATAAACATTTGAGAAACTTCTTAGATTAAGAGGTCTTAACATTATTAATATTTGTTCAGAGCGATATAAAAAAATCTTCGAAAAACAGAAAAGATCAAAAGACAGAAATTTGAGGATTTAAAGGGCTATTTCAGCGCTTAAGTCAAAGGATATGAAGAATGTAAATTGGTTTTGCAACCATCAATAAATATTACAGAAAAATGAAAATACTGTCATCTTCTATGATTATTGGAGGTTGGAAAACCTGTTTACATCCTTCATATCCTTTAGCTAACTTGATAAAATGATGCTTTGAAACCTAAAATTTCCATATAAATACTCGAAGCATAATGCCCAACTGGATAAAATATATAAATACAATGCAAAACAATGATGGAAGGATGGAAGTAGATTTTGACTTGCAGTCAAGCGAATTCACTTCGTTCAAAATTGTGAGCATGAGCAATAATCGTGACACAGCTCCGTTAATGCAAAGCTTCAATCAGGACTGCTCCTCCTTGAGGAGGACCTGCCTGTTTACCTCACTCTGCTCATGTAATGTATGCTGCATTAAGACTCCATAAGTGCAGGAGTTGCAGAAATACCAGAAGTAAAGCCAGAAAATTAGTCGCACAATGGCAGAGAAGCAGCTGCCAAAATTTCCAGTTGGCCCTCCACCTTCAAAGCCTTACACAATTAAACAAAAGAACAAAAGGAAAAGAAAAAAAGACTACTTTCAAGCATAACTTGGGTTGATAATCCTTCCTCTTGCTTGACCTCCACCTTGTGCCAGTCCTCTTTGACCAGACTTGCTGGGTTCTGGAGTTTATTCAGGATCAGGGCCAATATTCTCATCCTGGAAGTTTTCAAATGTGAATCATTGTGCAACACACTATGAATTCTAGGTAAAATCCTGGCTCTTCTATTCTTGGTGTGCACGTGACGTCACGCATAATTTCCAAACAAGAAGTCCGCCATGATGGATGATAACAACAACCAAGATAGCTGCGCTTCACCATTGAGC
This sequence comes from Gymnothorax javanicus, assembly GCA_029692085.1. Taxonomy (NCBI): domain Eukaryota; kingdom Metazoa; phylum Chordata; class Actinopteri; order Anguilliformes; family Muraenidae; genus Gymnothorax; species Gymnothorax javanicus. The sequence goes on from CM056194.1 coordinate 50,847,074, forward strand.
TCCTGCAACGCTTTGTGATTTTCTTCGGATTTGCGCTTCCTTTTAAAAGAAAACAATGCTTACTTTGTGTGCGGTTTTTAATTGCGTCAATAATGCTACTCGTGATAAAGGCAAGAGTCTCTTCAGAATCCCATCTCATTGAAATCAATGTCGCTTACTAGCAAATACGACACTTTGTTTACGTGCGCTGGCAGCCACTTGCTTTTTACTTCAGTACATGTTCTCGAATTCCCGATTCTATATCCAGCTTCAGTCGCAAAGAGCAAAGCTCCAATGTGGGAACAAGCCTCGCTTAATCCAGCCATGCAATCACAATGTACGAGGATCACATCGCCATTCTTATCGCTCACAAACCACGGCTTGAGCGGTGTTTCTTGCGTTCTTTGAGAATAGTTTACCTGAGCATAAACCAGCACCCTGTTCTTTTTCACTTCTTTAGTGAGAAGAATACCAACCCAGCCAGACACAAAAAAGTTATACGCATCTAGACTCTTATAAGCCTTCATTTGTGTGTTGGTTGCCCATGAGGTTTGAATAACGAGATGGTTTACAATATCGGGGTATTCAATCACTGGTAATGTTGCCAAATCCTCCATATAATCAGACAGCTTTAACATAATATGGGTCAAAACCACAAATTTCAACCTTTTCTCTGTATCTTGACTTGGCAGAGGACTCCAGAGAGTCATAATATTTCAAAAAATTTGGAGATGTATCACTGTTATTGTTCGCACGAGATGCCATTTTTGATTTGTATATCATCCAACATGGCAGCGCGTGCTATTTAATCACGTGGTTGCACACCAAGAATATGCGTCAACAATGACTTATAATGAAATCATCATTTAGCTAGCGAGCTAGATTACTACTTACAGTTGATTCATGGGTAGGCATTATGTGCGACAAATTCAATATAAACATTAAGAATATACTTTTGCTGTATGGTATCTTAACCTTATTGATTTCAACTTTGCAAATAATACAGTACAAGCTTATCGCAGCCAGGCACAACTGGGTAGCCAGGAGCCTATTGCTAGCTGTAAACTATTTTCTATCAACTTTGCTAATACTACTATGCAAGCTAGCAGGACAGCTGTGATTACTGAGATAACTTCAGCTGTGTTTATTGCCCAAGTTCAGATTGTTTCAGCTTGCATTGTTTGCATATGGCCAATTGTGTGACATTTTTTCTGACTTGTGCATAACATGCCTGTGGAACAGGGTGATGGAGCTGGATGAGCTCCTGTGCAGATATACTTATCCACCAAATGGTGGGAAATAACTCTTTCAATTGCTCTACCAACTTTGTTACTGCTATGACGCTAGCTAGCGTGACAGCTGTGATTACTAAGATAACTTAAGCCGTGGTCATTTTTTACATTCATACAGTTTACACTTGGATTGTTTATGCATGTGTGGCAGGCCGAAGGAGGCTAGTAATGTGACAAAATTTTCCTGACGTGTAAATAATACGCAAGTGGGACAGGGTGGTGGAGCTGGATAGGCCCCTATAAAGATTTACTTATCCACAAGTTGGATGGAAACAACTGCACCTGCTGCTCCTGCCAGGGGCATTGAGAGAAATTGTCCTCCTTCAGCGACACAATGATCATGGACACGAGGATGTGGAGCGTGCCACAGAACTGGCAAGACATAGGTGTCACCGGCCTGGGATGCATCCGGATATACAGGACTGGTGCCAACAGTGTGAATGGTATACCTTAGCTAAAGCCACAAAGCCTCTGATCAGGACTTTCATGAGTCACCTGCTTGCCTCACTGCCAAACCACATGGTGGTGATTGATTTTACACTCCTTTGCTAATTTATTGTTTAGGTCGCTACCTTTCCTCAAAGCCATAAGGCTAGTGGGGATATTATGTACCCGCCTCCATCCACTGACATTACATGTAAATATGGAAGTGGTCGGGCCATCATGGTGACGGTTTCCACTAGCTTGTGTACACCCTGCTCAGGCCATGCACAGTGAGCAATGGCAGCAAATTGCCAGCTAATGAGACATGAATAGCCTCATGGCAGTTTACAGGGTGCACAAAGGGTCCACCCAAGAAGTGGAGGCTGAGGGAAAGCAGGCCTTGTGCACTGCTGTTCCTTTGTGCTGACTCAATGAAGAGACACTCACTTCAGCAGGCTGCGGCCTAGTTTGCCTGGAACACTGCTCAGCTGCCATCCTGTTTTCGTCACCGTCTTGAGTTTGAGCTGCGATAGTAGCAAGGATGGTCTGCGCACTGCTCTCACGACATCACATGCAGTCACAGAAGTGGCCGAGTTGTAATGGTGGTGGCTGGCAGTGCTAACTACGCTAACAGAGCTACCATTGCTAAACGGAGTCGCCAGAAGGTTTAACAACTCAACCTAAAGGCAATTACTCACCAAGATGATGTAGGGGCAGAACCAGAGGGTGGGCACTATGTTTCCATTACTACACTGGTCTGCCACCATGGGTTAGGATGGCATTGTTAAAGGTAACCACCAAATAAGCGCCACTGCACGCCTTTGCACTCACAGATCTAGTCTTTTGCAGAGCGGAATGGTGGCGCTTAGGTTGCTAGTAAGACATGAACAACCCATTCGGAGCAAAGGCATTGAGTGGGGGCCTTGGTCATGACAGAGAGTCCAAGGAAGAGTGGGCTTTGTGCACCACCATCCCTTTTTTCACCTCACCAGAGTAGGAGAGAGGACATCCCCTCCAAACTAGGTAGGGTGTCTCCTATGGCTAATGCAGTTAATGTTGGAAATAAACTGTGTGCCCATTTGCGTGTTGGAAAGAAAAACCTCTTAGAAGCCATGTAAATGTTATGCCTTTTACAAGTGCTTGATTCAAAATTTTTATGGAAATTGTCAATTAAAAAAAAATATTACATCAGTAGATGTTCCTGAAAGGTGCCAAATAAAAGTGATTATTTTCCCACAAATATTTTTTTGATTAAGATCTTAACAGTTTTGTCAACTTTGTTGGATCAAAAATGAGACTGTTGTTTATTTTGGTCAACAACAACAACACCGTCACTGAGCCAGTAGTGTTAGGACGTTGAAACCATGTCTATCTCGGTAGCAGGATTCTTATGGTTGCTACTTCTGGAGATGGTCAGTGAGGAAGAACTTTATGTTTAGTATGTGCTATAGTTCTAGAGTCGTTGCATGCCCTGCACAATCAAGAAACATCTTCCAAATGATCTTGCTAGCGACCTAATCCGTTACTATGACACTCAAAGAAAACTTTGATTCTGAATAAATACGAACAATCACCAAGCTGTGTTGCCTGAGGTAGACATATATAGCTAGAAATACAGCGGGCTGGTTAGCTAGTCTGCTGTTTTGTCGTGAATAAAGTTGCATGAATTTTCTCACCCCTCGGCACAAAGAAATCTAGCAAAAATATGTATTGATAATTCATAGCTCCATGTTGCATATATCTGTAATTATCTTTTTTTTGTCTTTATTATTTGTCATGTTTTCATGTTTCAATGTTATTTTCGATGTTCCCTGTATTAAATCAGTAGTTCTATGGTCCTGCCACCTGCCACGTGTTTTCTATTTTCATTCTTGCTCTCACACTCCCTGTCCTAACTGTTAATTAGTTCTCTTGTTTGCCTATTTGTACCATACCTCCCTGCACATCTCATTCGATCAATCACTTCTTAAACCCACGCGATCAGTCACTCAGGCACTCTATATATTCCCCGTCCTGTGCTACTATCGCTAGTTTGTTAGCTAGCTTCCCGTGTCTAGCTACTTTGTACTAACATCCATTAATTGTATGATGTTGCAGTTTATCATGTCCCTAGATTTATGATTCAGTATTACCCTTCATTGTTTCTTGGTATTTTGATTCTGCATGCGTTTTGGCTTTGGTGTACCGACTTCCTGGTCCTTGATTTTAGGACTGCTTTTGGATACAGCATTGGATTGCCCATTTTGTTCCGCATTATGCCTATGTGTTACTGCATTGGACTGCCCAACCGAGCATTATTAACTGAGCTTCCACCTGCATCGGAGTTCTGACCCTGCATCCTGTCAAAAGTATTTGCCCCTTCCCGAATTTTCCATTTTGGCATATAAGTCGAGTGAACACAATGCAGCTGTCAAATTATGATTTCATTTATTGAAGGAAAAAAGCTATCCAGCCCTATCTGGCCTAGTGTGAAAAAGTAATAGCACCCTTTGTACATCAACCGACTGACCAAATTTAATTGATAGTTCGGTCCATTTGTCCTAGACACATTAAGGCATGATTACTCCTGGCCTCGTTGAATCTAACCATCACTTAAATAGAACCAGTCCGGCGATTTCAAGTAGGCAAAAAGTTGCACATGATGCCGTAATCTAAAGAAATTCATGAACGAATGAGAAACAAAGTCGTTGACATCTGTCAGTCTGGTAAGGGTTACAAAACTATTTCTCAGGCCCCAAGACTCCAGCAAACCACAATAAAAGCCATCATCCGCAAATGGAGAAAGCTTGGAACAGTGGTGAACCTTCACAGGAGTGGCCGATCTCTCATTGCCAGAAGAGTGCAATGACAACTTATCCAGAAGGTCACAAAAAAACACAGACTAACATCTAAAGAACTGCCAGCCCCATTGCCTCAGTTAACGTCAGTGTTCACAATTCCACAATAAGAAAGACACTGGGAAAAAAATGGCATCAATGGGACAGCTGTGAGACAAAAACCACTGAGGACCAAAAAGAACTCAAGACTCCTCTCGCATTTGCCAAAAAACATCTTGATGACCCCAAAGACTTTTGGTATAATATTTTGTGGACTGATGGCTCAAAAGTGTAAGTTCTTGGAAGACATGGGAACCTTTACATCTAGCGTGAAGCTAAAATAGCATTCCGCAATTAAAGCATTATACCAACAGTCAAACACAGTAGTGCTAATGTGATGGTCTGAGCAGCTTTGCTGCTTCATGACCTGGGCAACTTGATGAAACCATGAATTTTGCTCTCCACCGGAAATACTGAAGGAGAATTTCAGGCCATCAGTTTGTGATCTAAAGCTCAAGCGCAGTTTTGTTATGCAGCAAGACAAAGCGTATGAGCAAGGCCACATTTGAATGGCGCAGAAGAAACAAAATGAAAATTTTGAACTGGCTTAGTCAAATTCACGACTTGAATTTGATTGAGATGCTATGGCATGATTGTCAACAGCAAACTCAAGCTCGAAAACCCCCAAAGTGGCTGACTTAAAACAACTCTGTTAACAAAAGTGGGCTGAAATTCCTCCACAGCAATGTAAAAGATAGCCTCTGTCACAGACGTCTCATGTGGATTGCTTCCCTCACACAAAAACGTCTGCGCGCTCGAGCCGGGTTTTGTGCTCCATGACATAATGTCATTGTGCGAAATAAGCCACTTAGAATGCTTGTTATATGATAATCTTTTTGGGTTTCCCCTGTCAAATATTAAGAACAAAAATTGTGGGTACAGAAACTCTTAAAAAAGTTGTTCTTAATGATTTTGTGTTGTCTGTAAAATAAGAATCGTATTGAAGAAAGAGTAAATATGTGTGCAAGGAAAAAGCTAACTCGATGTTCCTTCAATTATAAGTCGTGCTCTTTCCTTAAATACTGCTGTATATTCCTCAAGTGAACTATTTGTTTGCCGTACGGGATGCTACCATTTATTAGAAAAGTTCTCAATAAAAAGCTGACTGGATGCGAACATAAAGGAAATGAAGCAGTGATAGCGACCGGCCCTGCATTAAACTTCTAACAACCGAAGTGCCGACCAAAGTGTGCTGTTCTGCAGCTAAAGAACTTGTGTTCGGGAAAACCTTATTAATGAAGAAACCAGGAGAAATTCCACCTTTTGAACATTTTCATCGTGTTGGTGTTGGTTAGCCTCCGTTGCAGACATCTTACGTGTTTTGCTTACCTCCCACAATGGCATGTGCCTATAGTTTCAGAAATTTCAGAGGTTCCCTTCGATTGATATAACATGAAACCTGGCTGGAGTGCGCAGATGTTGTGTGAGCACCTGTAGCCAGCAAAACTTTTTTGAAAAGTTTTGCAACCTACGAGTTCGAGACCAGTCAGCCGCGAGGGTTCGCCTCGAGCAATGACGGGCTGCTTTGTCTGCTTGATGATATCTGGACAGACAACAACATAGCACCAGAGCTAGAAAAGACACACTAAATGTGAATATTTTCAAACTTTTTAGCTGTGAACTGAAGTAGGGATCATTTGTAAATCAAATTTGTGAGAACATTGTTGATAAGAATTGATGTACGTCTATTATAACAGTTTTACGCCAAAGCAGTTTGATAAATACAATGGTGAGACAAAATATGTTATTCTTTAACCTCGGACTGAATTAGATGAGTTATTTGTCACTTCCCTCAGAAGAATTTTTGTCCGCTAGAAGGACAACCTGCTCATGTGTGGATTTCTTTTCAAATAGTAGTTTGCTTGCTAAAAGGCACTGTGAAACTGAACTGTACTACATGACGAATATGAAATGAAAAGAAAATTCAGCATTGTATTTTGTTCGAACCAAAGAAAGCAAAGTATGATATGTGAAAATGTCCTTAATGTCCACTGCTGTAAAATCCCTAGCTTTCTGTGGCCATATGCTCTTTTTTCTGAGAAACTTTTTTTTAGAAAACGTTCCTGCTGAAAAATGCTCAGAAATTCAGAAAATGTTAAGAACGTCCTGAGGCTGAGAATGAGTATTGAAGTAAGAACCTGTACTGAGATAAAAGATTAAAAAGACTCGTCAGTAAACTGTAAAGCAGTGTTTATAAGAGTGCTTCATCATTTGCTTAAAATGCTGATTACACAAAAAAATGCAATGTCTTAAGCCATCATTTTAAAAGATTTCTAAACTGAAAAAATAAAAACATTTTCAGATAATTTAAGGCTGAAATCCTCAAAAAAAATTCTGAACATTCGCTTTTAACCCCCAAAATAAACTTACATATATATATATATATATATATATATATATATATATATATATATAGTTGCCCATAAATTTGGAATGATTTTGCATTCAGACACTTTATCTAGCAAGAATAAATCACATTTTCACCATCATTTCAAGAAAAGAGGTCAAAATATTTTATTCCAACTTTATGGGCAACAGGATGTATAGTTCATGATATTGAAAAAGTCACCAACTTCCTGCTGCAGTAGACTCGTCAAATTTTTTTCTGTTTTTGTCCAGTCACCAAGTTTATGTTGGGTCAGTAAGTTTCTGGTTTGGTTCTAAAGCACAATGACTTTGCTATGGTCTAGTCACTAAATGTATGTTGTCATAAAATCAATTGGTTTCTTGCTGTGTGTCAGTTTCCAAGTTTTTGCTGCAGTCCAGTTACTGAGTTTCACTGGTAGGAAAATTAGAAACTTGCAGCTGTTGTATAGTCACTATATTTCTGATATGGAACGTCACAAATTTCTGCCTTTTTAAACTCACAAGGTTTCTGCTTTTGTGCCGATACAGTCACCTCATTTCTGTAGAAGTATAGTAACTTAGTCTCTGCATAAGCTGTAATATGTGGAATGTATTGCAATTGTGTTCATTCAGGAATTTATAGCTTGACAATAAAATTTTAAATTCCCATGGCTATTTTCAGCAAATATTCTGTGAAAACAATGAAACAAAAGTAAAATATAACTCAACAAATAATTAAACTATTAAACTATTGGCATGATTTCAGTTTCTCCCAGTTTGGATGGCTCAGAATCATTCCTGATGTTATAATACATTTAAAATGATACCACATGTCACATCCAAATGATATCAGCTAGATCAATTCATTGAGTGCATTTAAGATTATGGATTCAAACAATCACCAGATATTGACAACAGAAGAATGAAAATACAAATCCATTATTTAAGGATGAAATATTTTCGAGCACAAGTTCTGAGTAAAGAAGAAAAAGGACTGGGGAACTTATTTGTATCAATTAGTTTACATAAGCCCTATAGCGCATTATCGTTCAGTCACCTGTTGCATAGTGACACCTGCTGGGTATAGGTAATATAGCACCCAACAAAGGGCTTGCGTAGCACCTATGTGTATGTGCTGGTAAGAAATTATGTATGTGAGTGTGCGTCTCCATGTTGATTTGCCCAGGTGTGTGCTTGTATAAAGTACTTGCATGGTTTTAGTTGCTTTTGTATATGTGCCTGTGTGTATGTATGCATTTATTTTGGATAGTATGAAGAGAAAGTGAGGGAGACCATGATGCTTGGGAATATATCTGACTCCCAGCACCAATTACTGCTACATTTATCCAGCAGCTTCTCCTCCCAGCCTTCGAGCCTCTGAGCCATACTGAGTTATAGTTGCTGTTTGCGGGAGGCTGGAAATGAATGTGGCTGAAAGGGGTGAGGGAAAGAGTGAAAGAGTAGGAGAGAGAGAGAGAGACAGAGAGATGGACAAAAGGGAGAGAGAAGGAGTGATGGGGGAATGAGTGTAGACAGGATGAGAGTGGTTGAAATAAACAGGCAGGTAAGTGGAAAAGATATAAGAGGTGAAGAGATAAAAAAGGGATGGAAAAGGTGGGATTGAGACGACTGGCAAGTAAAACAGGAATAAATGAGACAGTGAGGGTCAAACAGAAAGGAAGGGAAGGAGAAAATTGAGAGGAAAGGGGAAAATGTTAAAAAGTGAGAGGATAGAGGGAGAAGAAAAAGAAAAGAGATGTTTGTGCTGGAAAATGGAGGATGGGAGAAAGAGAAAGCAAGAAAGAATGGAACTGGGAAGAGAGAGAGAGGGGAGAGAACAAATGAAAGAGAGAGGGATTCAGCAGAAGGGTTTTTTTGCAGCCCCAGAGCTTGGGGGAGAGATCAATAACTAATTTCAGTGCTGAGCTGAAGTCCGACTGTTTTCCAATAAGTGCTGGACATAACGAGTTAGCTTGAATAGCAGAACCCCTATACTCCCTCCCTCTCTTTCTCTCTCCCTCTCTGTCTCTCCCTCTCTGTGTCTCTCAGGACCAGGACTACGGATGGCTGGATCAATACAAACACAACCCTGGGTCTGAAATGAGAATCAGCCTCTCCCACACCCTGCTCCTCCACTCCCAAGGTAAGAGGCGAGGTGTAACCGTGCCAAAATGCATTTAGCATATACTCACAGGCTTGCTGCAAAGCAGAATTTTTCATTTTAGTTCATTGGTGAGGCTTTCATATTCAAGCGTGGATCTTGGTTTTCCCTCACTCACTATCTTTGCTGGTTCCCCTCAGCCCACTGTGTGAGGCTGACGCACAAGGCATTTCTAGCTTTGATTCACATGGTAAGCATGCATGGTAGGACAGAAAATATGGCACACAAGCAAAATTGGTGAGCGTATGGCTATTTTTCACCTGCAATACTGAGCCACATTCAGTTTTAAATTTCCATGAGTCCTATTTTTAAATGTCAAGAATGTGCCTGATATGAAATACATACTTACCAATATTCTCACCCATTTATTTACCTGCTGGTTGCGCATAAGAATTATATTCGAAGAACTTGACAAATGATAATATGAACAATAAATAATAATGGTGTATATGTGTGTGCGTGTGTGCTTGTGTGTGTGTGTTTGCATGTGTGTGCGCGTATGGGTGTGTGCATGCGTGTATTCATGTGTGCATATGCTTGTGTGTGTGTGTGTGTGTGTGTGTGTGTGTGTGTGTGTGTGTGTATTTCTGGGTGCACATTGTAAGCTTGGAGGCGTGATTGTGAATAGAGGAGGTCAGGACGAGGTGGGGTTGTGGTTGGCTGGCCGATCAGTGATTCTCTGGTACCATGCTGGATGACGGTTGCGCTGCCTCCCACTTTGGCTGCTCTGAGCTCTAAAGCCTTGGACCAGCCACTCAGTCTGCCGGCTGAGTCCTGAAGCACGGTGCTTGTCCGCCACGCGCCACCCTCCCGCCAGCTGCCCTCCCATCGGCCCCCTGGGATGATGGACGGGGATGAGTGCCAAGGTCTGCCAGCGAGAACCAGACCTGCTCTCAGGGCACTGAGCGTGAGCCAGCTGGTATGCTGGGCTCTTGGCACAGGAGTACAAGGCAGAGAGCGTCAAAGACGTGGGCCAGGATTGTGTGCCCAGGGCAGTTTACCCACTGTAAGTCATTGCTTAGGTTCTGGGCCAGGTTCACTTATCCCCTTACATTGCCCCTCACAAAATCCACAGTCATGCCAAACTACCATATACTTACTCCAGCACAACACTCCCCCCCAAAACACCACATGATACCAGACTAATTTTCCCTAAACCCGGCTCCAGGCTCTGCCTCGTAATGCTCTTCTAAATGCTCATACCTGCCAGGCACAGGTCTGATGTGTAAGCTCCCTCACTGGTTATCACTCCCACTGGTACATTCTGCCTCAAAGGCTCTGAGAGTGAGCTTGTGTGAGAAGAGCTTGTTCACTCACTCCATTTGAGGTATATCTGGAGTCATCAACTCAATAGGTGGTGCTAAGTGTTAAAGGGTCAGCATTTGAGGTGATGAGTAAATGGTTTAGCTGGTGGACGGGTCTTAATATAGCGCATCAAGAACTGTTCCACTCACCAAACACAGCAGCAAGCATTTAAACACCCTGTTCACAGCCCTTAACAGACAAAAGCCCTGTTCTTTGAAAGATGATTGTCAGAAATGTATACAGAGTAGTCCACAATGGAAGCCTATGAATGACGAGTGACTGTTCAGTGATGAATGAGCGTTCATACATATGTACGGAGTCATGCTTTCTTGCGCCTATTTAATGAAGAAAGCAACGATGGAGTGTAAAACAGAATCTCTGCATGAGCACCTTTCTGCCACCAAATGTAAATTACTCAGAGACCTGGTTGGACTGGAACAAGACTATGATGCCTCCAGCAAACAGCGCATCATCTGTGACTTGGGCGCTACCTGTAAATCCTCGAGCTGGTGAGCAGGAAGGGCTGCTAAGCAGAGACTGCTGTTCTAGCCTCCGGATATTTAGCTCTGCCAGTCGACAGGATAAGGCTGGTCAGACAGAGGCGGTGCCAGTAGCTGCAGGCCCTATCTGGACCCCCTCCATGTCATACATTTACTATACAAATCACTCCGTGGCAGCAAGAACAGGAAATTAGGCTGATGGGAGAATTCAATCAAGCCGCAGGCCATACTGCCATTCTGGGCTTACATGCTGCACATAACAAGTCAAACATGCAAACTGGTCATCGACTTTGCAATGACAGAACTGATTACAACATATGCCCTGCAAAATAGTGTCGCAATTAAACATACTAAGAAAATGGCTGCAAAGTAAATTACACAAAAGAAATGAAAAATAAAAGGGAAGGAAGAGGAGAGAAACAAAGGGAACCTGGGATTTTGAGGTGTTCTGATGGATGATATGAACAGCAAAAAAGAAAAGGAAAGAATCTTTTGTGCTAACCGCTAACCCTTTCTTATGCTGGGGTTGCACTACAGCTTTTAGCGTGGAAATAAGCTGCAGTGAGCTACTGCCAGCCTGCTCTCTGGTGGGGGAGCTTGCCTTGCTGAAATATTAATGAGGAAATGGGCTATGCATTTTTAACCAAGCGCTTGTCATTGGGGTCCCACCACACTCTACAGCACAAAGCCTGGATGCTGTAATCGGGCTTGAATGTGACCCAGCACTTCGGCAGGTATACAAGGGGGTTTGCCCAGGGACAAGCGATCATTACAGGCATGATATCTCAGCAGGAGAGACGAGATATGCCTCTCTCTGCTGTCTTTTTATTTTCCCACTACGGCTATCCTTAATTTCTGTCACTCTCCCTCGCCCCTACCCCCCACTTCATCTATTTTTGCACTTTCCCGCCTTTACTCTCTTGCTCTACCATCATCTCCTTTTCTTTGTTGTAATCGCCATTAAGGGAAAGGGAGGTTTACATTTTTGGAGTTTGTGGTGAAAAATACTACAGTGAGACAGATACTCAACCATTGATCTTTCAGCCAGGGCAGGCAGACGTGCACACAGGCATATCCTGGCTGTGACTCGCAGAGCTTCATGCGTCGTTTCAAGAAGGGCCAGGTGCAGTCACTCACTGAAAGGGTCCAGGGTTCTCAGTGACAGCTGCACAACCGTTGAGAGAAGACCGCCGACCAGAATTCAGTCTAAACATCGTGGCAGGGGAACGTGTGGGGGTGGGGTGGTGGAGAGGCTGGTCAGGGAGCCTCTCGTTGGGGGATTTTGGGGAGTAATGGGTGCGATACAGAATGACGGCCAGAGAGCTGGGTAGCCTTGGACAAAGGCAAAATTATGAATATCTCACCAGAGTCACTTAGGGTTGACCATGAAATATACAATATTGGCAGCTTTGATCATGATGCAATACATACATACTCACCACAAATACAAGCTGTACCTCCATTGGCAAGATACTAGCATTTCCTCATGCTTCCTCAACTGTAGTGATGTAGCCTTTGCTAAGCTACACTGCATGTACATTGAGCACCATGATTCATTGGAGAGTGACACATTTTTTATTTTTGTTCTGCACTCCAGTGCTTTCTGAAAGGATACAAGGACAAAAAAGTTGAAGTGTAGACTCTAATTTTATGTTTTGTCATTCATACCAGATAAATTGTTTAGAAATGACAGCACCTTTTATACATAGTCCCCCAATTTTTGGTTGCATCAAAAAGGATTGGACTGTTCACATAATATAGAGTAAAAATCATTTTTAATATTTGTTCACTTGTCCTTTGCAAGCAACAACTGCTCAAAGTCGTAAACGCATGGACAACATCAGACGATGGGCATCTCCTTGGGCGATGCTCAGATAGATCTGTACTGTGGCCATTTTCAGTTCTTGCTAGTTTTGGGAACTTTATGCCTCCACTATCCTTTACAGCATGTAAAATTCATGTTCAAACGGATTCAGATCTAGTGATTGACTCAGTCAACAGAAGCAAAACCACAAAGTGTGTTATGGTTCATTGAATTATGCTGCTCACTGTAGATACTTCTGTGGACGGTAACAAAGTACTATTCAAATTGTTAGGCAAGGTTTAGACATTCTAAATGCTATCAGGGTTCCTGAATTACAAAGAAGTCATTCCCCTCATTGATAAAGTATGTTTTAGCATCCAAAATTGTACAGTGCTGTAAAAAAGTGTTTGCCCCCTTCCCAATTCCTAGTTTTGCTTACTTGACATATTTAAATGCTACTGATCATTCAGACAATGAGACTTAATAAAAAAATTGCAGGTTTTCATTGATCGTTTTGTTTATTGCAGGTAAAAAAAAAAGGCATTGAAAATGTATACCACCCGAGTGAAAAAAAAATACTTGCCCCCTTAAATCTAAGAACTGGGTGCGCCACCCAGGGAAACAACTGCAATCAAATATTAATTTCAAAAATAATCACTGGCAGTTGGTCTTTTACATCACTGTGGAGGAATTTTGACCCACTCTTCTTTGCAGAATTGTTTTAATTCTGCCACATTGGAGGGTTTTCCAGCATGAACTGAACAGCCATTTAAGGTAATGCCACAGAACCTCAGTTGGATTCAAGGCAGGAATATGACTAGGCCACTCCACAACCTTCGTTTTGTTTTGTTTTTTTTTTTTGTTTGTTTGTTTTGAGCCATTCAAAGGTTTACGTGCTTGTGCTCTTTAGATTATTGTCTTGCTGCACAACCAAACTGCTGTAGGTCAAAAACTGATGGCCAGGTCGTCCAGGTCAGCCAATTATTGCCAATCACTGAGGTCCTGAAGCAGCAAAGCATCCCCAGATCATCACTGTACTACCACCATTTTCAACTGTTGGTATGATGTTCTTATTGTGGAATGTGAGATGTTTTTTTGGCAAATGTGAGATGAGCATCTGTGTTCTTTTTGGTCAGTAGAGGTTTTCACCAAGCAACTCTCTGACTGATGCCATTTTCGGCCAGTCTCTTTCTCATTGTGAAATCATGTAAACTGACCCTACAAGTGAGGCCTCTAGTTCTTTAAATGTTTGACTGCATTCTTTTGTGACCTTGTGGATAAGTCTTTGATGCGCCCTTGGAGGAATTTTTGTAGGCCGGCCACTCCTGGGAAGGTTTCTGCAATGTTCCAATTTTTCTCAATTGTAGATAATGGCTCTCATCCTGGTTTGCTGGAGTCCCAGTGCTTACAAAAAAGGCTATACATCTCTTTCCAGTCTGCATCATAAGGGTTGGATAGCTTTATTCCGTCAATAAATTTAATCATAATTTAAAGACTGCATTTTGTGTTTACTCGGGGTACCGTTCTCTTACATTAAAATTAATTTGATGGTATGAAACATTTTGATGCGACAAATGCGCAAAAATAGGAGAAATCAGAAAGGGGAAAATAAAATTTTTAACAGCAGTGTTCCCTAATAGAACATTGTCATATGGACCCAAAATGTACACACCATGTAATATCACATAAACTATGTAGCAACTAGGGGAAAAGTACTGTTCATAAAATAATACATGTTCTATGAATGGGCAGATATTTTGTGGCCTATTTGACTGGGCAATAATAAATGGTTTGATTTTATTTGTGAACATTTATAAATTTACTAAAGGCAGACCCTGTGATAGGACATGAAGGCGAAGTGAGTGGGTGGTGCAGGAGATTGCTGAAACCTGAGAGTTTGCATTGACTGGAAACCCAGCCATTATCACAGTAAGCTGTTGTGGGCTTGGGCTCTCTGCAAGTCCCTTCCCCAAATGCTCTGATATGAAGGCTTGATGCAGATGGTCCTGAAAAGGTTTACTCATCTATGTTGGAGTAAAAGGGCTGTGTATCCCAAAACAACAACTGACTATAATGCTCCAAAAACATGATCTAACAAGAACCTCCAGTCATCCTTTCCTTTTCTGTCCTTATCTGTTCCTCCCCAATTTATGATCTTTAGTTCACTTCACCACCCTTTCTCTTTGTGCACCTTTCTGCCTTGCCCTGCCTCCACACTTTCCTGTCTTTTTCTCAGTTCATCTTTCTGCCTACTACCATAATTCCCTCTCTCTCATCTTCCACTTATGGGTTTTCTCTCACCCTTCCACCTCTGCTGATCTGTCTGCACTCTTTTCACTCTCTCACCTTGCCCCCTTCCTTTTTTCTCCCTCTAGTTCTCATCCTGTCTGTCCTGTCCTCCCACTCCTGTTGTAGGGATTTAATCAGAGACAGATTAGGGCAGACAGAAAGTGGGGCGCGCACACCGACGCGGCTGTTGTCTTGCCTGCTGAAAATGTGACCTAGAAAACAGCAGCCTGGAGCCGGCGAATGGGAGAGGCTCTTGGGCCAGGGCCAACAGAGCCATGAGAGGCAGGGCGAGGCCAGTCAGGGAGGAAGTTGTGTAACACACTGTCCTATTTAGTTCCGTAAACACACACACTCACCAGCATGCAGACACGCCTGCACACACACATGCATAAAATACAGGCACACCCACGAACAGAGACACAATGGCAAAATACAGTGTACATTCCACTTGTGCACGCACATTCATATACACGCACACATACACTCTGACACGTTGCTATGGAACTTAGAATTGTAATGATAGATTTGCTCATCCAAGGTGAGTTACACAGGTTGAGTTTGTATACAACATTATTGTCAAGTTAAACTGCTCAATGATTTCCTTAGCATGTCGAGATTAACATCTTGCAAAATAGTACAACAACAGCGTTACACACTCACACAAACACACATGCACCCATACTCACATACATACTCATACACAGCCTATAGTTTCCTTTATGCCTCAATGTTGTTGATAAATTAACTCCAGTACAGTAACATCAAGGGGTAAATCACTATTTCGGATGCAGCCTCCAATGGGTAGATACTGAGAGATTGGCATAATCTAGTTATCTGATTGGTGCACCTCGGTCTTAAGGTCATAGGGAAAACAAGGGATTGGTCCTTGTCTCAATGA
Source organism: Gymnothorax javanicus (assembly GCA_029692085.1). NCBI lineage: Eukaryota > Metazoa > Chordata > Actinopteri > Anguilliformes > Muraenidae > Gymnothorax > Gymnothorax javanicus. Next base: position 50,862,947 of record CM056194.1, read on the forward strand.
GGACATAGAGCATTTTGTGCGGTGGACACAATACCCTACCCCCCAACGAGAGTGAAAAGCCTTCATCTGGGTTCAGTTTGGTAAATCATCTGTCAGTCTGTCATTTAATCTGTCTATCTAATGTTTGTGATCTCCCCCTCAGTGAAGAATGAATATATCAGATATTGATTTCTTTTCCTTGTTAAAAAGACATACACACTGAAAATAACCTCCTACTGCTGCTGTCTGATTATGTAATGATGTGATGCTGATATCAAAAATAAACAGAGTCTCACGCTCCAGATGGACAACCACGCACAGTATTTCAAGGACTATCTGACCTTCTAAGCAAAAGGATGCACTTACTACAGTAAGAGTGACAAAATGACCTGTGATGCGTGATGCAGGCGTGTCGTAGATATTCTGCCGGTCAAAAGGTTACGTAATGTGTTTGGGAAATGAATATAATATAACCAGGTAGAAGTGACACGATGGAGTGCAATTCTCCACTAATTCAAAAGTATTTTTCACAGTTTCATTTTCCATATTTTTTTATTACAGAACACAAGATTCTCAAATTTATACATGAGCACTAAAGCTATCACCATACACATGACACTATTGTAGAGCTTTTGCTAAACAGTAACCTCAGCATAAAGGTGAGGTTGTGAATGAAAGACAATAACAACCTCAGACAGGGCAAGGCGATCAGAAAACATCCTGATGAAGCATGTTGCTGTTTGGATATGACACATAAAGCATTCACGCTTGTGTCAGATTTCTGTTCTTTCTGTTGAAGTATGAACAACCCCAATTCCAACTCACCCACAAAACATTATATGGTGCTTTAGCTTTTGAATTCAATAGTATATTAAAAATGTACACTTATTTCAAGTCTGATGACTGCAACAGACTCAGTTGGCACAGGGCAAATTTAAGATTAATAATGTTGTGACAAGTTACAATATTATGTTGATGTAAAACAGGTGATATGTTACATGTGAGCTAAATGTGTTAAAGTATAAAAGGAGGCTCCAAAAAAGGCCTTGTCCCTTGAGAGCAAAGATGGGTAGACAGACTCACCATTCTGCTAACAGATGCTAAAGCTTATGATCCATCACTTTGAGAACAAAGTTCCCTAAAGACAAATTGATAGGATTTTAGGCATTTCACCCTTCAAAGAGTGTAATGTTAAAAGATGGAAGGAATTGGGTCAAATCTTTATACATTACGTGCAAGGCCAAAAACCACCTCTAATTGTGCATGATCACTGATTTCTCAGATGTAACTGTCTTAAGACCCATCACGTGACTGTAATAGATATCATAATAGATATTCTCCGACTGAGAATTTACGGTGCATTGTGTGAAGCAAAATACACAGTGAAGAAGGCTCTGTGAAATTGCATAGTTAAAGACTTGCATTATGGATGAATGGAGGAAAATTCTGGTTGCCAGACTTGACCACCAGATGTCTGCAGTGCCCAAACGCTTAATGAGTGGGATTAAAAGACATGGTGATGTTATCCAGCGGTACCTTCAGCATCCGACTGTACCAACTCCTTTGGACTCTTTTGCAGTCATCACTTTGTGCATCTTCAAAAAGCAATTACATTCAAGTAAGAAGATCAATTTTTTTTTGTTCATTTGAAAGATGAATGAAGTTTTCTAATCAATCCTTTTCAATTTTATTTACATTTTCCATTATGTGTTTCCAACGATTGTGCACATACCTTCCATCCTTCAATTTGTTCGGGATTTTTTTTTTTTTTTTTTGCCTTGGTGGGGAGGTTTACTTCAATAATTCACATTGTCATTCACTACAAGGCCAAAAAAAAAAGTTGCACATTGTAATATTTCGTTGGACCACTTTTATCTTTGATGACAACATGCATTTGTTGTGGCATTGTTTTGATAAACTTATGCAATATTACAACATTTATTTCTGACCAGACTTCCTTTAATTTTTGGTTGAGGTCTTGTACTGACGATGGGAGGGCCAGACCACTCCATAAAGCCTCTCCAGCACATCACAAAGACTTTTCATTTGTTATGGTCAGACCAATTTGAGTGTGAAATGATTCCTCATGTTCACTAAACCACTCTTTCACAATTTGAGCCTGATGAATCTTTGCACTGTCATGCTGGAATATACCTGCACTGTCAGGGACCAAAAAATTAACTGATGGGATAACCTGGTCATTCAGAACATTCAGGCAGTCTGCTGACTTCATTGTACTGCTGCATGACATTGCAGAGCTCAGACCCCCAGATTATAACACTGCCTCCAGGGGCTCCCGCACAGTGGGCACTATGCATGATGGGGGCATCATTTCATGGGCTTCCTATCTCACCCCAATGAGCCAATTGCTCTAGAATATGGCATATTTTGACTCATTAGACCATAAAACCTTGTTCTGTTATTCCACAGTCTTTATGCTTCCTTGCAGTCTGAAGACACTTTTTCTCAGTTAGCCTCACGAACCAGTAGCATTCTTGTGGCCACACAGCTGTTTAGTCCCAATCCTGCAAGTTCTAGCAATAGTTACTTTCTGAAGTAAATTTAATGATGAGTTCTACTATTAATTTTTTTTTTATGATTAGACATCACCGAGCCTTTTATTGATCTCCACAAATGATAATTTATGATTTTTTTTCAATCCATCTCGTCCACTAAGTTGATGATTTCCCATTATCCTTCCAGTTTTTAATAATATATTTGAGAATTCTTACCCCACTAGAAAATGGTTTCAGTAATCTCCTAAGTTGCTCTCTTTGCTTGATGCAGGCCAGTAATTCATTCTGTTTGAAATGCTACACACTGCATCAGTCAGGGTCAAAAGAATTGCTGCCAACTGAAACAACTTAATCACTGCAATAATGATTGAATAATAGGCTCTTAAGTACTGTATTTGTTTATTTAAATCCAAAAGGCTACTTTTTTTTGGCCTGGCAGTGAAGACAATGAATGGGAGTATTCTCCATTTCTAATACTCAAAGTGAGAAGACATTGTGCCTTCTTTTTAACCCATTAATGTCTTTACCAATTACATGTTATTTTTCCCCCAAATGTGAACTTAAACTACCCAAATAAAAGGAAATATTTTCTAAATGTGATATATGTTCTTGCATGCCAATTTCACCTTCTACACCAAACAGATTGATCTCTATTATCATAGCCATTTTTCTCAGCATACTACACTTAGTGTTTAGTCAAATATTGGTAAATTCAATTTTGATAATGTATTAATCAACATATCAGTTTTCTTATCAATGATAAAAGCCTTGTGTAATCCTAACATCAGGTTTTATTAAATCTAGTGACAGTGGATGCTGGTATAGAGCCCTTTAGCTAAAAATCTACCCAATTACCCCAACAACTACGCTGTATCTATTTTACTTTGAAGGAATATGTTATTTGAGGATGAGGTCAATTTTACCAGCCAAGGCAAAGACAATACTTCAGGAGACTAAGCTAAGTGTGTTACTTGGTAATCAATACTGACAGTGGCAAAACGCAGAAATGCTAAGCTGCGTTTAGAACTTTGGAAATGATTACTAAACAAAGGCAATGAACTAACACTTTGCGTGATGGTGCTGAAGTCAGAGTCATCTATGCCATGGTTTATGTGCCCCACTTTTGATGCTGAGGTTTATGCCTGACAAGAAAGGATGAAGTGTTGAACGGCCATATTATTGAAAGATTATATGGATTATTTATGACAAGGGTCCAAGGCTCCAGAATTTAGACTGCCTTTGTCGAGGATATGAAGCACTTGAGCCAAATTGCAGCTTTGTGAGGGAATGCCATGGTGAGAATGAGTCTCCAAGCCAATGAAAACAACATTCAAGGATACAAGAATTTCACAGATCCCTGAAAACAGGTGCTGTAAATCTTTGCAGTGGATCAAAATTGTTGAGGTTGCAGATGCCTACCAGAGAGAAAAGAAAGAGTAAAATAAATGCTTCTGATCTAAAACAAGCAGTATTCCCTCCAAAATTAATTACGAGTGGGAATAATGTGCCTTGGAAACCTGAAATGGACCATATTCATTCAAAGCACACAGAAACTTAATAAAATGCCCTCTACTGCTGATATTTACAGTCCTTAGTTATTTCCACATTGTGAAGCACTGGCACAAATGCTAGAAACACTGAGCTGAGGGCAGACAAGTAAAACATATTTGCCTCTTTGTCTGTTGCTGCTTTGCACAGTCATCACTGCTTGTAAAAATGTAGTCAAAACTGCAATCTTCCCTTGTGAAATGTGGTTTTAGTCATCACATTCATTTATAAATATAGAATTTGTATCTGTGTTTGAGTTTGTGGGTTCTGTGTGTGTGTGTGTGGGGGGGCGTTTGCCCAATGTAAACTCCGTGTAACCTCTCCAAATGAGCTGTCCTTCCCCACGCACAGCATACACGTGGGTTCCGTAAAATGTAACATACCATAATGCAGCACTGATATTCAAGTAGCCAAGAAAGTCCTCTTTTTAAAGTCAATAGCTGTCCTTGAGACTGCCAAGCAATGCACTGTATCTTCAAATATAGAGTACTGGAATCTCACGGTATGTTTTTTTATTTTTTACATTTATTAATTTTTTAATCACAGCAGAAATTGGCAGCTTTCGAAACTGGAATCCACATTTTGCTCAGAATAGAATGAACAGGGCCATTTTAAACACTGTATTATTTCAAAAAGACTTCTGCACCCGGAAGATAGAATTTGAATGACACTCTGCAGAGTGCAGACCTCCATCACTCGTACCAGCTGCTAGATCGTGCCATGATAGAGTAACTTTGTCTTAGTTACTCAGTGTATCTGGTCAAATCCAAAACTGACCATATCAACTCATCACATGGCAGCAGCTAAATGCATATTAGCATACAAATTTGGTCAAGAAGGTCAGTTGTTGTTCAGATCAAATATCAGAGTGGGTATAAGAAATGTAATCTAAGTGACTGGGGCCATGAAATTGTTTCTGGCAGACAAATTGGTTTGAGTTTCTCTGAAACTGATCCTCTTTTATTTTCACATGCAGTATTCTTTAGAGTTTACAAATAATGATATGAAAAACAGAAATCAGTGAGCTGCATATATTTGGTCAAAAATACTTAGTTAATCAGAGAGTTCAGAGGAGAATGGCCAGACACTTTGGAACTGGTAGGATGGCGACAGTACCTAAAAAACAACTGCTGAGCAGTATAGCGTCTCTGAATGTGCAGCACATCAAAGCTTGTGGTAGACATGGTACAGCAAGAGAAGACCACAAGTCCGTGTTCCACTTCTGTCGGCTAAGAACTGGAAACTTGGGCTACAGTTGGCAAAAAAAATGTCAAAACTGGACATTAGAAGATAGGAAAAACCATGCAGATCTTGATTTTCAATGCCTTCCAGATGGTAGGGTCAGAATTGGGTGCAATCAACATGAACCCATGTTGCCTAATATCAATGATTCAGATTACTGGTGGTGGTGCAATGATGTCAAAAATATTTTCTTGAAACACATTATGCCCCTTAATACCAAATAAGCAACATTTAAATGCCGCAGCCCACCAGAGTACTGTTACTGGCCATGTGCAGGTACATACCTTTGTCTCCACAGTCTAACCATAATGATATGGCTACTTCCAGCAGGACAGCGTACCATGACACAAAGCACAAATCTCAAGCTGTTCAACAAAGATGATAGGGCATCACAATGGCCTCCACTGTCACCAGATCTAAATCCAAACAACAAAATTTCACAGCACAATTGTGCAGCTGACGAATCTGTACCAACTGTATGATTTCATTGTGTCAAGATGGACCAGAGTCTCTAGGAATGATTTCAGCACTTCGTTGTATCCATGCCACAAAAAAATTAGGCTGTTCTGGGGGCAAAAAGGCACCCTACCCAGTATCTAATAATAATATTTATGAAAAGGAGTTACATGTAAAGTAGATAGCAAAAGCGGAGTGTCTTTTAATTGAGGTCGCAAGAGGCAATATTTGGTATTCTCCTTAAATATAAGGCCATCCACGTATAACTTGTGAGAAACAAGTCTAAACTGAAGCACAACCTATTTATTTATTTATTTATTTATTTATTTATTTACCTTTATTTAACCAGGAAGTCTCATTGAGATGCGAAATCTCTTTTGCAAGAGAGACCTGGCTTTCTGACTAAACAATTCGGTACCAAAAGACACATTGCCAAAGTGGACGGCAGCCATGTCAACTGTTGGAACTGAAATAATTTCACATAATTAGAGATAAATAAGATGATTATGAATGATGTAACAGGACTGTATTGTGTATCATTGTATTATCATCAATGTTAAAGTAGACACATGCTGTCAGTAGAGGACAGCAGGGTGTACCTCCTTAAAAATGGCAGTCTCCCCATAAGAAAAAAAATCATAGCTTGGCTAAAAGCAAGAAGATGAGTTACAGGGTCCAGAAAATCTATGGGAGAACAATTCTGTGCTCCAGGAATGTTCACAGAAAATGTTTACCTAATTCCCCTTGGAACTGGTTGACTTATTGCATTTTTAAAAAAGTGAAGCTTGGTGGTGGTGCTATAGGAACAGTCCTATAGTGTCTAAGACATCAAGATTGCTCTTTTATGCACCACGATGTTCAAAGCAAAGTTGTACTGATTCCCATCAGAACAGTTTAACCCTATTGAATTTGGAAATGTACAACCAAAAAAGTTGGGATGCTGTGTAAAATGTAAATAAAAACAGAATGCAATGATTTGCAAATCTCATAAACTGACATTTTATTCTCAATAGAACATAGACATCATATCAGATGTTCAAAGTAAGACATTTTATACCATTTCATGAAAAATATTAGCTAATTTTGAATTTGATGGCAGCAACACATCTCAAAAAAGTTGGGAGAGGGCCATGTTAACCATTGTTTAGTATCCCCGCTTCTTTTAACGACAGTTTGCAAATGTCTGGGAAGTGAGGAGACCGATTGCTGAAGTTTTGGGAGCGAAATGTTGTCCCACTCTTGTCAGATGTTGGATTCTAGCTGCTCAACTGTCCTGGGTCTTCTTTGCCAGATTTTTCGTTTTATGATGCGCCAAATGTTTTCTATTTGTGAATGGTCTGGACTGCAAGTAGGCCAGTTCAGCAGTCTGTGATGGATGCAGTATGTGGTTTGGCATTATTTTGCTGAAATATGCAAGGCCTTCCCTGAAAGAGATGCCTGGATGGGAGCATATGTTGTTGTAAAACCTCTATATACACACCCCAATTCCAATGAAGTTGGGGCATTGTGTAAAACGTGAATAAAAACAGAATACAATGATTTGCTAATCCTTTTCGACCTATATTTAATTGAGTATTCCACAAAGACAAGATATTTAATGTTCAAACTTTATTGTTTTATTGGAAATATTCACTCATTTTAAATTTGCTTGTGATATGGGCCTCTCTTCTGATATGTCTTGTTAGAATTTAAAAATCACACGTGGACATATTAACAAGGTTCAAAACCTGATTTTCATTGGAGAGGGTCTTTAATTCTGTGTTATAGCAGCTAGCCATGCTTTTGTTTTTAGAGCAACTGTTATTTATATTTGAGGAGTCCACTTGCAAAGCCTTCTAAGTCAAGTTGGTCCATTTTTTTTAAAAATCTGATTTTTTGGTAGGCATAGAAATTATCTTCCATAGATACCAATTTTCACTATACTGAAACTATTAGCCTTGCAGACATAATCCATGAGGCAATTCATTATTTTTTTAAATATATATATATATATATATATATATATATATATATATATATATATATATATTTGCAACACAAAATTTTGACTAAGGTTTTGAAAGTGGAGTGGAAATTTAGCAGGTTTTGACAGTGTTTAAACCAGCCCCGTTGCTCAATAGGTGAAGGTATTTGACTCAGGACCCACTCTGCATACAACTCAATGCTACAGACAGCACAGTGTTTGAATAGCTGCTATGACAATGACAACATAAACATGAGTCCATGGGTTCAAATCCCCCTTTTGATGGTATCACTATCATCACACTTTTCTGAGCTGCCCAAACCAACAAACTAGAACCCAATGTGTTACTATACTTTGATTGTCACCATAAGGCAATGAGAATCACGTTTCCACATTGGCTGATGACTTAGCAGAATTTGACAGTTTTCCTCCTAGACTAGGCGGGTTTTGACAGAGTTTCGCTTTTTCCGTTACAATTTATAACATGATTTAGTAGGTTTTGAAAGTGGAGCTATCAGTGGGACATGCGCAGGTGCCTGAAAGAGGCTTAGGGAGATAACTCATTTAATTTCAAAATTTGACTTCGCAGGTTTTGCAAGTCGACTCCTCATTTGCAGTTTTTGTACTGAATGATTCTGATATGAAATATTTCATTATTCTTTGACATATACATTTTCTTATTTCAGTGAGAGTTATACAACATATTAAAAACAAAATCATTCTTAGCCATTCAGTTACATTCATAATTTCTGTGGGCTCAGAATCATTGTGTGTTACTTCACGGCCTTGATGCCCAGGCATGTGATCATTGTGCCCTAGAATATTACAACACCGAAGGCCTAATGGCCCAGGCCATAAAATGATGAAATTCCAGGTCTGGGTGGCAGAGTTGGTATTGAAGCTGCATCGCCCAGTCTCCTTAGACAGATTGTTGCTCTACTTATTGAGCCCACTAGCAGCTATTGAATAATGTGTTTGTGCGTTTGAATTTATACTGGACAACTCCCATTGATGGATCAAGAAGAGATTGCAATAGGCATTGCATATGCATATATAAGTATTGCATATGGTAAGAAAAATCAGCCCTAATACTTTCTGAGCGGAGTTAAAGACATGCAGTGCAGGATTTTGAGCCTCCTGTGGTCCAGTGTTGACAATCCAGGAAGTGTCCATCCTCATTCTCAGCCCCTCCCACCAAGAACCACCCATGAGGCACCAAACATAGAAAGAAAGCTAGAAACGAAGTCAAAGGAGTTTCATCCCAATGAAGAATGTCACCTTCTTTTTTTCATTGAAGACTGACTTTGGTTTTTGAATGAGCCCTGGTTTGTTTATTTTTCCTCTTTCTTATAGCCAACATCAGCTTCTTCAATATTCAAAAAACTATAGGTCTTTCCAGCAGCAGCCAAGGTATGCATGATGCCACAAGGGCAATGGGCAATGGAGAGCAGCTAGGAAGGAATCACTACTAACCCAAGGTAACATCAATGTCTGACTCATATTTGATCCCAGGCCTTTTATTTTACTATGGACAGACAAGCCAAGAGTGGAGTTTTTTGGAAATTATGGCTCCCCTAATGAGAAGAAAATGCAGCATTTCGCAATAAAAACATTGCACCAAGAATCTCACATCGTGTGATGGTGCACAGATCCTTTGCTGGACCTGGAGGATTTGCCATTGTTGAAGAAACCTTTTTTTTTGGCCTGCACCAGAAAAATTCTTGAGTTGTAAAGTATGTTCATCTGATATGAAGCTGGAATATAATTGGGTTATGCCACAAAACAATGAACAAAAACAATATAGCCAGTCCACATCCGAACAATTTAAAATAAACAAAATTAACATTAGATTGAATAGTCATAAGTCCTGCCTTGATGACAAAAAAAAAAAAAAAAAAGATATAGGACAGTCAAAGCTCAAAGCACATAAAAAAGAAAGGTTTTGTCATGGTAATTTTTGCCATAGGATGTGAAACCTCTACAGGGGCCATCTATCATTATTATTTCATATTATTTTATTATTTTATACCCCCCTCCCGCCCCAGCACTGGTTACATGCTTGTTTGACGCTACCTTCTAATTATAAAACAAGAGTAGGTTATGAGGTTACCTTTGTCAAATCTTATTTTTGTCAAAATATTAGAAATCATTAAGTGTTACAAATTTATAACAACAAAAGCATAAATCTAGCTGGTCCATAAGAAAAAAAAAAAAAACGATATTTGGTACTGAGCAATGATTAGCCTATCTGATAGCTGCCATAATTTTGCCATATTGTAAACGTAGACTACTGTCACTGTAGTGATGAAAGGACCGTGCGAACTATATCGCATTTTCCTTGATTCCTCTTTGGTGCTACTATGGCCACTTGGCCAGACTGAAGCTATTCAGTGTTTTGGGTGAAGTTGGTTATACGCCCTCCACGTGATTAGAAGTTCATCGGAATTCCAGCGATAGACAGCCAAGGCGAAATCTAAATTAGGAAAGTAAAACGCCCGAGCCAGCAGCGTCCACGGGAATTATTGGTCAATTTAAAATGTTTTATAGTGACTTTAGGATCGAAATGCTCAGATTCAGCAAACCTATAACAATTTTATATAGCCTGGAGGGCTTTTTAATCGACAGACTACACGCAAAACGTACAATTTTCCCTTTTAAATATAAACAAAACTTTATGCAGATCTGTGCCAATAGAAATAATGCGGATTTAAAGCGGCACATTGCCACCTTGTGGTACGACTCTAAAGTGCAACTGTTTTTTTCTAGTTTGTGCAATATGCCTGAGGGACGACGTGGATTCCTCAGGATAAGGAAATAAACGCGGCACTATTGACGTTGAAGTCGCAAAACCAAAGTGAATAACAATGTACCTGAGATTTGAATGGTAAGAGATTAAAGAAAATAGGCCGCGAGTCAATCTGTCTTGTAATCGAAGATAATTTTATGGGCAAATACTGGAAATTTCTTTATTGCTTTGCTGGTAATTAATAGGCTGTTGATTGCTTATTATTGTAATGCCAGCAACTTCCTCTACCTCCAAGAAACAGCATCATCATCTGCCTGCGGTCCGCAAATCCTTCCCAAGCGTCAGCGGTCTGCTGACAGTTATCACTAGTTTTATTTCAATTTGCTCATTTCTTATTGGAGTCTTTCATAACTGTTATTTAAACTGTCAACATGGCACACAATGCACATTGGACATTTACAGTAGACCAGGATGAATTGGGGGAACCCCACCAACATTCTGGGCATATTTTCATCCGATTGGATTGACATTCTACACCCAAGATGGACGTAGATTTATTTTGTTTTATTTATTTATTTTAATTTATTACTTTTTTTAAACAAAGTCAGTTTTCCTGTGCACAAGAAAATACATTCTATCACCTCAAATGCAAATGGTCATAGTCAAAAAGGAGACTGATGAGTGGAACATAGTCAAAGAATACATTAGGCTATATGCAGTGTAGAGTTGAATCAGTAAGTTAAATATGTATAGGGAAGTAACACATATTGGGACGGAGCAAGTGGACAGTTCCAGTTAGCCGTCACCTTTCAGGATAATTTTGGATATAGCGTTTGGTCTCATTGCCCCATATATTGCACACATGGTCTGATGCAGTAGAACATTTTCAATTCATATAGGCATCCTGAGAGAGTGATGAGCTTGACATAGGTTGTCTGAGTGCCTGTCTGTGACCTTAGTGCCCCCGACACCTCCCGACTCCTCCACCCTAGCCAAGGAGACAGACTGTCTGATTGTGGATGTGACAGGAAGGGGGTGGGGGATACTAGTCATAGGACAAACATGAAGGTCACTCGCTGCTTGGGAATCACGCAGAACTACAGCTGATCTGGTCATCTCAGGGGGAAAACAATGAGCTTAATTCCACAGCATTTAAGCCACAACAACTTAAATCCTAAATAAATAGCAAGTCCATCTCTTTCCGTTGAGGTCTTTATCAGTATGTGCATATTGACAGCTCATTTTCAGTTGAATGTTGAAGCAAATAAGTCGCAATATTGATTATGCTGTGTGAAGGTTATGTGTATGTTCTTTCTTTCTGTTAATCACATAATTTAGAGTACCTCTGTTTGTCTTCAGTTCTGGTTTTCAACTGTATGAAGTGGTATTTACACAGCAACTAGAAAATAAGGGCAGAGAAGGGGCCCAACTATCAATGTATTCATTTCCTCCATCTTGGCTCAATACTCACTTTACTGACTTTTAACGGGCACTAATGCAGAGTGACTAATAGAGTGAGCAACCCCAGTGAGCAAACCCCCAGGTTTAAGGAGCCTGTAAGTCTTTCTCTAGTTGATGCTGAGTCATTGGGTTTAGTGTATCAATGCCAGTGCGCTGCAAGACTGCACTGCCTCCTTAGGCCTTTTCATGATCACCAGTCAGGGAAGCAGTTTATTGATTAGTCTTTGTATAGAGACAGGCCTGGCATAGGTTTGCAAAAGAAAGACTTCATTCAAATTCTCTTCATTAGGCTGCCTTTTCCCTTCCCTCTCCATATTTTCTTGACCTTGCAAGGAAACATCACCTGGGTCAAGGGGAAGTTGCAGGGAGATTTTAAAGGTACCTTTGGGCATGTTGCCAACTGGATGTCCCTTCCATCAATATATCATCAACTTGATGCCGAAGATAGTCTCGACATTTATCAGGAAACTTTGGGACATGAATTATGTATCCAGTCGCTACACCTGGATTGTAGTCCATGTTTGATCTTCCCATTTTGCCAAGGTTGGTCCTGCATTTCATTGCTGGAAGGAAGCAATGAAGGAGCTGATTGCCTCCTTTTCTTCATGAAATAGACAAATCCAGCGCTTCTTGACAGCGAAAAGAGCGCCAAACTATTTCCAGGTCAACATGTCCATTAGCAAGGACGGTTCCATGCTCATAAAAGAATTTGGATGCATTTGAAGTTTCACGATTGCCCAAGGGAAGGGGAGATGGTGACTTATTCATAGTCCAGACCCAAGGGCAGGGGTGCATAACCCTGGTTACCAATCTACAGTGATTGCTAGTTTTTGGGGTTACTCAGCCCTTGACTGATCAATTAAAGCAGTTGATTAGACAGCTACAGTAACTCACGTTACCTGGTTTCTCAGGTCTAAATTGGCCATTGAAAATACATACCAGCACACCCTGCAGCCCTCCTGGACCAGGGCTGGCCACCCCTGCTCTCTGGTAAGGTACACATACAACATGATAGGCCAGGTGACTTTCGTTCATTGTTTTCTGAGCATAGTTTTTCTAAAACGAGTCGTTTTCTCATGTCGTCTGTGGCCATCCCGCTACCTCCTCTGCGACCTTTGCTCAGCATCTCAGATGTGCAGAGGTGTTTATGCACAAAGCAATAAGGCACATTCAAATAAACTCCCTCATAAATTTTTCATTTCTTAATTGAATTGAGCTTGCGTAGTTACAGCTCCCCACAGTATTGGAAGGTGTTACAGCTAGCAGACTTGGCCAGGTTGGAGAGCAGGAGTGCAAAACTAGAGGTGGAAAAACTAGTGAATATAGTGAGACCAAAAGGAGAGAGATGAGGCCAGCACAGGAGAGGGAGTATTCTTCGACTTGAATACAGAGCAAGGCAGATGCAATGAAATGAGGAAAGGTTGTTTTTTTTTCTTACAGGTGCTGAGTAAGGGCTATTTGAAATGTGTTGACTTCTACTCTGTTTCTCCCGCTGTTTTGAAATTCTAATGAAGGAGCGTGTCAGGCACTGTGGAGGAGAGTGAGGGAGAGAGCACAAGAGAGAGATCCGATTAGATATTGACGGACCTCAGGCCGTTTGGCAGACAAATATTGCCTCTAACCATCAGCAGACACTGCCGAAGCATAAAGGGAGGAGCGGGGAGAAATAGCCATTTTCGATAACCTCAGCTCATTAATGTGATCATTTGATCAATATTTTAGCATTTGATCACATAAACTCAGTAGCTTGTTGAAGGCTTAATGTTCCCTGTAAATAATTTGGGTAATTTTTAACCAAAATGGACCTACATTAAGCAATTTTATAGTTTATAATCAGGTAATCATGACCCGGGTCAAATATATATATGTATATGTGTGTCTGAAATACTTGATTAATGTATCAGGCATGGATAACAGCATGGAGTCTTTCTTTTCCTGTTATTTTTTGACAAGGTTAGGATATGGGCCAGGCTCACGAAATGTGCGCCACCCCCCCCAAATGTGTCCACAGGCTAGCAAATCTTATATTTTGCTTAGATCATTCCAGAACCACCATGAATGGATAGAGCTCACCAGAGCAACTTGGAACACCCCACTTTTTGTTGGTCTGCGATAAATATTTCCCTGTCTTTTTGCCCTTGGAAAAAGTGGCCAAAAATGGCACTTTTTGATGTCCATGTAAAAAGTGAAAAAGTTCACTTTTTGTTTTTTTTATATTTAAGTGTGTTCTATTTTTTTTTTTTTTTTTTCTGTGCATAATAGACATGTGTAGGCTATGTCTGACAGTCGGCATACGTCCCTATCGTCGTTTTGTGTATTGCGGTGACATTTAATAAATTGTCCACAAAGTACTGGTTTCTGACTTAGATTTTATATTTGGCACTCTAGAAAAATTAAAAAAAAGGTCCCTACACCCTAATAATCCTTCAGGATGAAGCAAATATATGGTGCATTAGGGCAAAAAAAAAAAAACTGCAACCTACAGGGATTGAGTGGGATTTTTGTGTCCCCAAAAAATGACCTTTTTAAGAAAAGTTTCTGACTTCGATGTATTTTTAAAAACTGTAAAAAGATATAGCCAAATGCAATTCAGGTATTGTTGTTGGCCTAAATCAAAGTAGAAATCACTGTTTAGATCAATTATTTATTGAATAACGACATAGCTACAGCCAAGAAAAAAGCATTTTTGGTCGGTTTCTGACCTTTAGATTTCTAAGTCAGAAACCTGGGCATCTCAGGCAGAAACCGGGCATAGTCGGCCAAATGTGGCCCCAGTCGTTACACAGGTGGTCAGGAACATGATATTCTATGTTGGTTTGACATGTTAACATGTATTTTAGCCGATTTGATCGAAAATACAACCCCAATCCCAAAATAGTTGGGACAAAGTGTAAATTGTGAATAAAATCAAAACGCAATGACTTTCAAATCACACCAGTCCAGTATTTTATTCACAATAGAACAGAGATAACATAGCAAATGTTGAAACTGATAAATTTTACAATGAAAGTGATAAATTTAACAATTTCATCCACAAAATGAGCTCATTTTGTGCATAAAAATGTAAAATGTCTCAGTTTCAACTTTTGAAATGTTATCTATGTTCTATTGTTAATGACATATTGGCTCATGTGATCTAAAAGTCATTGCATTTTGATTTTATTCCAAATTTACACTTCATCCCAACTATTTCAGAATTGGGGTTGTATAACGATGGCGTTGGTCGGAGGCCCGACATCGGACCGATCGGCCCACGCTCTCAGTCAGAAACCGGGATCTCAGGCAGAAACTGACGTGGGGTGTGGACGGCCGCTGTGGCCGCAATCGGTGGCCAATCAGTCATAAACTTGGTCAAATAACATGCATGGGTGGTCGGGGACATGATATATTGTGTTTTCTAAATGTGTTGACTTGTATTTTTGAAGATTTAAACGAAAAATATCGGTGGCGTCGCCCACGCTCTCAGTCAGAAACCGGGATCTCAGGCAGAAACTGACGCGGGGCGTGGCGGCCGCTGTGGCCGCAATCGGTGGCCAATCAGTCATAAACTTGTTCAAATAACATGCATAGGTGGTCGGGGACACCAGACAACACCTACAACAAAATAACAATAACTAAAAGACAGAAACATGCAATCATCATGAAAAACTCCTGGGGCCCAGGCTAGGGGAACCTAGGACCCAAAATTTAAAAAAAAAGAACTGTCAAGCAGCCTGTCCACCAGCCTACAAGTGGCATCTTCCTTTGGTAAGTGATCAATTACCTACTTGAGACTCTTATTCTATCTATTAGTTAAGTATTATGGCAATAGCAAGTCAGTCGGGTTGAGTTTGGTACACTTTGACGGGTTTCCGACTTAGTCGCGCTTTCTGACTTAGATTCGGTTTCTGACCGATATACCGATATTTTGAGCTAATAGATGCCTGTTCTGGCTTGGTATTGCCTAGGCTACATACTTTTAAGCCATAAGGAGTGTTTCTAGGAGACTTTTGAGTTTTGATATAGGTTTTTATAACATTTTTCAGGTATTTGCAGACCGGAATTTCTTTTTTTCAGCAGCGACAGGATCCCGAGGGAAAAAAATCATTGTAGGGTTTCTGATTTCAGGTGATATACCTCTGGACATCACTTAAATACAATTATAACAGTGATTGGAGACTTAAATAACTTTATTATCACTAGTTATAGGCCTCTGGATGGATTATAGGCAAACAGTAGGTTTTCGTGTTTCTGACTTAGACGAGCAAGGTTATAGGGAAATGCATATAACTCACCAAATATTCCACCAATGACCATGATATTTGGTATTCAGAGAGTAGACATATACCTTTATCACATACAATTACCACTGAGAGCATAGGGTTGCCTGAATTAATTTTACACATTGTGTTAGAGAGCAGTTTGCACTCGCGCAGCAATTTTGCAACCGCACACAAAACGTACCCCGACTTCAGGGCCATGGCAGGGTTGACAATCCTAACAGCATATTACCTATATACCATTTTTCCATCAGCTATACTATCCTTCTATACACATCAGGGCATTTTGAGAAGATATAGCTATATCTATGCATGTATGAGGCTTTAGAAGATATGCATGTCTTAAAACTAAGGCAGAAACCTGGCCCAAAAAATGAGTTTAGGGACCCAACTTTGACCAGGTACCATGAAAAAATGAAAAACATCGCCGTGCGACGTGTTGTGGAATATGATCCCACAACATCTATAGATTAAAAAACCACTCACAGCTAAGTTCTATGCGTACTTTCATTATTTTTCAGTACCCGGGGGGGGGAGGAGGCGCACATTTCGTGAGCCTGGCGCATATACATTTGGGGGGATTTGGACCATTTCTCTAAGCAGATCCTTTCAAAATCCTTCTTATTCTGGGGTTTGCATTCATCAACTGCCCTCTTCGACTCAGCCTGCAGGTTTTCAACTGGATTGAGGTCTGGCAACTGAGATGGCCATTGCAGAACGTTGATTTTATTGTCACAGAACCATTTCTGTGTGGATATTGAGGTATGTTTGGGTCATTGTCTTGTTGGAAACTGCCAAGTCACAGCCCTCTGGCAGAGGTAACCAGATTGTCTGAAATAATCTTAACCAGTGCCCTTGGCCTTAAAACTGACTCACAATCATATTTCACTGTGGGTATGAGGTGCTTCTCCTTGTATGCATCTGTGTTTCAATGTCAGACGTGCCGATGCTGTATCTGACCAAAACGTGCAATTTTGGCCTCATCTGACCAAAGCACCTTATTCCAGTCATAATTTAAATGACATTTGGCAAACTCAAAGCACTTGCTTCTGTATCTTCTGGTAAGGAAAGGCTTTCTTCTGGCAACCCTTCTAAAGAGCCTGTGGTTCTGGAGGTGGTGCCTGATGATGCTTCTTGAAACCTGGTGACCCCAAGATGCCGCCAAAGCCTGCAGTTCCATCACAGTGATTCCTGGGGATTTTGTTGCTTCTCTCACCATCCTCCTCAGTATCCTGGAGGCCAAAATGCAGTTGCACGTACAACCCCAATGCCGAAATAGTTGGGACGAAGTGTAAATTGTGAATAAAATCAAAATGCAATGACTTTCAGAACACGAGCCAATATGTTATTTACAATAGAACATAGATAACATTTCAAATGTTGAAATTGAGACATTTTACATTTTTATCCACAAAATGAGCTTATTTCAAATTCTCTGGCTGCAACAGGTCTCAAAAAAGTTGGGACACAGGTCAAAAAGGGCTGAAAAAGCAATTAATATATAAGAGAATCAGCTGAAAGGTCATTTAGCAAGTAATTAAGTTAACTGGCATCAGGTGTGTAACATGATTGGCTATAAAAGGGATGTCTTAGAGAGGCTGAGTCTCTCAAAAGTAAAGATGGCCAGAGACTCTTCAACCTGTGAAGGCTTGTGTAAAAAAATTGTGGAATACTTTAAAAACAATGTTCCTCAACGTCAAATTGCAAAGGCTTTGAAGGTTTCATCATAGACAGTGCATAACATCATCAAAAGATTCAGAGAAACTGGAAAAATCTCTGTGCGTAAGGGACAAGGCCAAAGACCTTCACTGGATGTCCGTGATCTTCGGGCCCTCAGACGCCACTGCATCACTCACTGGCATGATTCCGTCATTGACATTACTAAATAGGCCCAGGAATACTTCAAAGAAACCACTGTCAGTAAACACAGTCCGCCATGCCATCCACAGATGCCACCTAAACTCTATCATGCAAAAAGGAAGCCATGGTTGAGCATGATCCAGAATCACTGCCGTGTTCTGTGGGCCAAGGCTTATTTAAAATGGACTGTAGCAAAGTGGCAAAGTGTCCTGTGGTCAGACAAATCCAAATTTGACATTCTTGTTGGAAATCATGGGCGTCGTATCCTCCTGGCTAAAGAGGAGAAAGACCACCCCTCCTGTTATCACCGTTCAGTTCAAAAGCCAGCATCTCTGATGGTATGGGGATACATTAGTGTATATGGTGTGAAACACTTGCATGTTTTAAAAAGCATCATAAAAGCTGAAAGGTATATAAAGGTTTTAGAGCAACATATGCTCCCCTCCAGACGACATCTATTCCAGGGAAGGCCTTGTGTATTTCAGCAGGACAATGCAAAACCACATACTGCAGCCATTACAACAGCATGGCTTCGTCGTAGAAGAGTCCATGTGCTGAACTGGCCTGCCTGCAGTCCTGATCTTTCACCGATTGAGAACATTCGGCGAATAATTAAACAAAAAGTTCGTCAAAGTAGACCCAAAACTCTCCAGCAGCTGGAAACCTGTATTAAACAAGAGTGGGATCAAATTCCATTAAATTGGCTAAACTCAAGAAACTTGTCTCCTCAATGCCCAGATGCCTCCACTCTGTGTTAAAAAGAAGAGGGGATGCTACACCATGGTAAACAGGCCCCTATCCCAACTTTTTTGAGACCTGTAGCAGCCATCAAATTTGAAATGAGCTCATTTTGTGGATAAAATAGTAAAATTCCTCAGTTTCAACATTTGCTATGTTATCTCTGTTCTATTGTGAATAAAATACTGGCTGGTGTGATCTGAAAGTCATTGCATTTTGATTTTATTCACAATTTACACTTGGTCCCAACTATTTCGGAATTGGGGTTGTACTACCCTTGATATTTTCAGCAGTTCCATATCTTTGGAATTTTTAAATAATTGCCCTGACAGTGCTCAGTGGCATAATCAATCATTTGTGAATCTTCTTGTAGCCATCACCAGATTTATGAAGGTCTATGACCATCTGCCTCATTTGAACTGAGAGTTGTTCGGTTTTCTTCTTGGTGTCGGATGACAAAGGGATATGGGGATATGGCATATGTGTTACCTAATTTTTATACCCTAGTCAAACCAGAACTAATGTCCAATATAGTTCCTTAACACTAATATCAAACTTAAATAAGTGGAATTTAATACCCAGTTTAATTTTGCTAGATGTTATTTAAAATAATCTTTAATGGTGCCATTAATTGTGGAACCTTGATTAGAAGGAAATTGATTTTTAATTGAATCAGTTATTTATTTTGGTTGGTTCCATTGGAGCATTAATATTGTGCAGAGTATTTCTCACGTTATTTGGAGTTTCTCTAAACATATTTTTTAAAAATATTTTTTGTGCATTGCCAGTCAGGGGAGCCACTAATTTTGGAGCCCATTGTGTGTGTCTATGTGTGTGTGTGTGTGTGTATACCAGCTGGAACTGGCTGTCCAAAAAAAAAAAAAAAAGTCACACACTAATATATTTTGTTGGACCACATTTATCTTTGATCACAGCGCACATTCATTGTGTATCATTTTGACAATAGTGCACAATGTTACAGCATTCTTCTCCGACCAGATTTCCATTAATTTTTTGTATTGATGATAATGTATTGACGATGAATGAGTCAAACCACTCCGTTGAGGCGTCTCCAACACATCCCAAAGACTTTCAATTGGTTAAGTTCAGAACACTGGGGTGGCCAATTCACGCGAGAGATCATTCCTCGTGCTTGATGAACCACTCATCACAATTTGAGCTTGATAAATCTTGGCTTTGTAGTGTTGGGATATGGCTGTGTCATCATTGATTATAAGGTCCATTGATGGGTCACTGGTAATTCAGTATGCTCAGGTGGTCTGCGGAATTCATTATACTGATGTAGAACAGTGCCTAGACCTGACCAATTAAAGCAACCCCAGATCATGACGCTGCTTCCAGAAGCTTGCAGAATGCACAATCTGGGTGACTAGAGCATCGCTTTATAGACTTCTTTTCTCACTCCAATGTGAACATCACCATGGAATAGGGTAAATCTAGCTCATTCGACCGCATTACCTTTTTCCAGTGCTCCTCAGTCCAATCTTTATGCTTCTGGAAAATTGAACTCATTTTTTTCCCCCAATAAGCCACACTAACAAATGGCTTTCTTGGGGCCACGCAGCTGTTTAGTCTCAATCTTCCAAGTTCTTGTTGCATCATGTGTGCGGAAATGCTCTTACCTTCATAATTAAACAGCTGACTTCTACTGCTGATTTTTTAAAGATGAGAATTTACCGAGCATTTAAGCAATCTCCAATCAGGATCAGTCATGATTTTTCGCAAACCCATTTCTTCCACAAACTTGAGAGTTCACCACTATCCTTGGACGGTTCCAGACCCAATTCTAGTGATTTCAGCAATCTCCTTGCTGGTTTTCTATGCTTGATGCAAGCCAATAGTTTGCCCCTCTAGAAACAAGGTAACATCTTTTCAATGACCACCGGATACGTCTTCCAACATGGTTTTTAAGAAATGACAAGCTATGTCCTGAATCAGTCAGGATTAAAATAATTATTGCAAGCTGAAACATACATATCACTTCAATAATGATTCAATCATAGGCTCTTGAGTATTTGCTGATTTCAACCCAAGTGGTGACTTTTTTTGGATGGGCAGCAAATATAGAGGTCCCCTAATGAGTGAACCGGAGATATCAAAATTTATGGAACGAGAGTAGCAATTTTCATTTATTCTGAGCTTTAGACAAGGAATAAATGAAAATTACAACTCAAGTTTCATAAACTTGATATCTGGGGCTCACAAATTTGAGATCCTATTTATCCCACAAATGTCAGCGTTGTATCATTTGTAAAATAAAAAAAGTGTCAGCTTCTAGTTCGCAGTCGATTCAAGTCAATGGGAGTTTGTGTGGGCGGAGAGGATGAAAGGAGGAGACAGCATACGAGAATGCCAGCAGAAAGGAAATGTCCATACTCAGGGAAGTGGATGAGATCATCTCTAAACCACTATCAGTTAAACTTATTTTAGACAGCCTTTTGAAACTGAAGAAATACCAAATGATTGGAAGCAGGCAATATAATATCAATATATCCAAAAGAAGGTTGTACTGAGCCAGGAAACTACAGGCCTGTCAGTTTGACTAGTACTGCTGGTAAAATAATGGAATTGAACATTAAAGACAAGTTGGAATTACAAACCCAAAACCAGTGAAGTTGGCACGTTATGTAAATCGTAGATAAAAACAGAATACAATGATTTGCAAATCCTTTTCAACTTATATTCAATTGAATACACTGCAAAGACAAGATGTTTAATGTTCAAACTGAGAAACTTTATTTTTTTTTTGCAAATAATCATTAACTTAGAATTTAAAGGCAGCAACACATTGCAAAAAAGTTGGCACAGGGGCCTTTTTACCACTGTGTTACATCACCTTTCATTTTAACGACACTCAGTAAACGTTTGGGAACTGAGGAGACCAATTTTTGAAGCTTTTCAGGTGGAACTCTTTCCCATTCTTGCTTGATGTACAGCTTAAGTTGTTCAACAGTCCGGGGTCTCCGTTATGTCGTATTTTATGCTTCATAATGCGCCACACATTTTCAATGGGAGACAGGTCTGGACTACAGGCAGGCCAGTCTAGTACCCGCACTCTTTTACTACGGAGCCATGCTGTTGTAACACGTGCAGTATGTGGCTTGGCATTGTCTTGCTGAAATAAGCAGGGGCGTCCATGAAAAAAGACGTTTGCTTGGATGGCAACATATGTTGCTCCAAAACTTGTATGTACCTTTCAGCATTAATGGTGCCTTCACATATGTGTAAGTTGCCCATGCCTTGGGCACTAATACACCCCCATACCATCACAGATGCTGGCTTTTGAACTTTGCGCCTATAACAGTCCGGATGGTTCTTTTTCCTCTTTGGTCCGGAGGACACGACGTCTACAGTTTCCAAAAACAATTTGAAATGTGGACTCGTCAGACCACAGAACACTTTTTCCACTTTGCATCAGTCCATCTTAGATGAGCTTGGGCCCAGCGAAGCCGGGCGGCGTTTCTGGGTGCTGTTGATAAATGGCTTTCGCTTTGCATTGTAGAGTTTTAACTTACACTTGCAGATGTAGCGATTTAACTGTAGTTACTGACAGTGGTTTTCTGAAGTGTTCCTGAGCCCATGTGGTGATGTCCTTTACACACTGATGTCGGTTTTTGATGCAGTACCGCCTGAGGGATCGAAGGTCACGGGCATTCAATGTTGGTTTTCGCCTTGTCGCCTTACGTGCAGTGATTTCTCCAGATTCTCTGAACCTTTTGACGATATTACGGACCGTAGATGATGAAATCCCTAAATTTCTTGCAATAGCTCGTTGAGGAATGTTGTTTTTAAACTGTTCGACAATCAGCTCACGATTTGTTCACTAAGTGGTGACCCTCGCCCCACCCTTGTTTGTGAATGACTGAGCATTTCAGGAAGCTGCTTTTATACCCAATCATGGCACCCACCTGTTCCCAATTAGCCCGTTCACCTGTGGGATGTTCCAAATAAGTGTTTGATGAGCATTCCTCAACTCTCTCAGTCTTTTTTGCCACTTGTGCCAGCTTTTTTGAAACATGTTGCAGGCATCAAATTCCAAATGAGCTAATGTTTGCAAAAAATTACAAAGTTTACCTGTTCGAACATTAAGTAACTTGTCTTTGCAGTGTATTCAATTGAATATAGGTTGAAAAGGATTTGCAAATCATTGTATTCTGTTTTTATTTACGATTTACACAACGTGTCAACTTCACTGGTTTTGGGTTTTGTATTTCTTAAAGGTTATGACATCTTGAGGGATAGCAAACGTGTTTCCATAAGGGAAGGCCATGACTGATAAATGTTTCGTAATTCTTTGAAGAAGCTTTAAGACTAATAAGAAGAGCAGGGCCCATGATATATACTCAGATTTTCAGGGAATATTTGATACAGTTCCATGTGACACTAATTCTTTTAAATAAGGACAGTAGAATTTTTTTTTTTTTTCTGACAGAGTGAGATAACAGTGAGGTATGGTTTGCCTGGTCGTGTCGCAAAGGCAGAGGCTCCGGAATTTAAACCAAGGATGATAACTGTGCTTGACACAATCTAGTCCTTAAGCATCCAAATATAAAGTTCACTTCAGTGATAGGAAAGGGGCGAGCCTCGTTGGGCTGAATGGCCAGTTATCGCCACTCATGTTATTATGGTGTACAGTCCATATAGCGTACACCAAGGAAAAATTAAGAGCAAGCTGTATTGGACATCACAAGTTTTTTTTATCAGAAAACATATCATTATGATATTTAAGTACTTCTTCAACAACCTTACAATGAAACTTAAATTGCTTTTAGTTTGTGTGGAAACCAAAAATATGGCCTGATTGTTTCCAGAACGCAACAAATCCCTTTAAGCATTCAAAAACATTTTAGAATGTCCTTAAATCCATTGTGTAGGGCCAAAAAAACCCTATGCAATCATGGCAGCCCAGTCTAGGAAGACGTCGAGGGGTTATCCGCTTGTAAGGTCTCAGCATCGTCTCCTGCTGCTGTGCAGTCCAAGCCCTAGAGGCAGTCCCTGTTGCACTGGGTGCAGATTTTTGCAGGTTACAAGGATTGCTGCAGCATGCCTCCTCCGATCCCTCTTCTTTGCCGTGAGCTGAGCTGCCTGTATTTAACAGGCAGACGCCAGGCATCTCGATCTCCGGCCAGTATATCTCAGTTGTCTGGAGAGTCTTGCTTGCAAAGTATTCATGAATTCGAGTGAGGAGTGATTTTCTTTTTGTGTAAATGGCTTCACTTGTTTAGTGAAAGTATTGAGTTAGGGGCAAGGAGAGACCCCAATGCTATATATTTTTCACTAATTACACTAACTAAACAAGAAAAAAACATATTCCAATCAAAGGGGCTAGAACAATGAAACTGTTTCTGTGAAAAATAGGTCTTTTCACGCCAGGTATTAGCATGCTTCTTCAGCAGGAATACGAGAATGTCATTCCAGCTGAGCTATCCCAATAGCATATTTCTTTGATGCTTACACATTTCATCAATACCAGCCACACACTTCAAACAAATCCTCATAGACATATAATCAATTTGGCACAGTCCACATACAAGACCACTTTAGCAATACAATATCATTCTCTTAAACTCACAGAGGATAAGTTAGGCATCCATTACAATGTTGCCAATTTTGCCAACGGCAATATATGGCAAACTGAGCAGTATGTCATGGAAGGCTCTTGTCAGTTCACACAGGGCCAGCATCCTGCCCTCTGCTGGCCAGACTTAGCTCAGCGGAGTGAGCGGTGAGGCTTGAAGCAGTCCTGGCCTGGTTTGGGTTTATACACAAGTTCAGGAAGCAGATACTCCTTCAGCCTGTCTGGAAGGGGCAGAGTCTTCACTCTGGAATCCAGTGGCCAGGGCTGGAGGCTCTGGCGGATGAAGGCTCTGCAGAGGCTACGCAAGGGGGGCACATAAGACTCGCGGTCCCACACGCGACGCATGAAGTCCAGGACCACTCGCCTGGGGTGGTCCTGCTCTGAAACGGCGGGGAGGTCCACCCTGCAGGTGAGCGGAAGGGTGGGGGAGGTTACTTGGGCCAGGTCCAGGAGGAACTCGGCCATGGAAAACCTCTCTGCTGCTGCCGACGGGGCGGGGTTCTCCAGCAGTGCAGCCTCCAGCCTGCTGAAAATCAGCCCGGGGCCTGTCCAGCAGGGGGCGCCAAGGCAGGAGCAGCGAAAGGCAGCGCCGCTCTGCAGCAGCAGTACAGCCAGGGGGAAGAGCAGGTCGAAGTGCTCCAGGCAGGTCTGGGTGAGGCCGGGCTCCCCCTCGGCTCCGTCCCCCTCGCAGCGGCTGGGGTCCGCCCCGTGGACCAGCAGCAGCCGCGTCACGGCCAGGCAGAAGCGTCCCACCTCCTGCACGTCCTCTGTGTTCCCCTCCAGAGCCTCCTTCACCAGGAACACCAGGGAGGACAGTGCCGTCTCTCCATCCTCTGTGGCAGCCTGGACATCAGCACCTTTATACACCATATGACATTTAAAACATTAAAACAGGAATCCACTGAGGACCCACAAACCAGATGAGGAGAGTTACCTGGCATTGACCATTTTAGTTGATATGAAAAATGTCCAAAAAAAAAAAAAAAAAAAAAAAAAATCTGACCCTACAGCCCACCAGTATCAGAAATGAAGCTCACTGAACTGATGACTTGGCATTGCATTTATAAAACGCCTTCTCATAAATACTCAAAGCACTTCACAGTCATGCGGGAATCTCACTTCACCAAAATCAGTGTGTAGCGCACACCTGATTAATGCACAGCAGCCGTTTTGTGCCAGAATACTCACCACACGTCAGCAGAGGGAGAGGATAATATGCAAAGCCAATTAAATCAGGGGATAATTAGGAGCCAAGCAGGGAATTTAGCCAGGGCACCGGGGAACTCCCTGCTCTTGTCAAAGAGTGTCGTGGGAATATTCTGATCAACAATATTTCTAAGAATGTCTGTATGCACAGGGTGTGGCAGGATACCTTTCTCCAGGAGGAGCTGAATGTTGGCCGTGTTATTTACAGTGACTCCATCACTGACAGCAAAGGCATGGAGCAAAGCTGTCTTTCCTGTAAGAAACAAGCATATCCAAAATTTGTCTGTGATGCGGAACACTTAGACAATTAAGTTTCTCTTCAGCAGAGCCCAAGTGCCGTCTCAGTACCGCTCTTGTCCCTGGCATTGACGCTGGCCCCCAAATCGAGGAGAATGCGCAAGCAGGGCAGCCTCTCGACCTCCTCACTAGCCAGGTCCAGTGGGCTACATTCGTGAATCTGCACCAAAACACTGTGTGTTTACACACAAGGCTACATCTTGGCAAATACTAACATAAAAGTGTGCCCACAGCCAACACAGTAGCCTCTGTTAGCACTTCTGCTCGCCAGACTCACCCGATCCCGTTTGTTGATGTTAGCCCCATGGTGCACCAGAGCCTGCACCATTGCAGGCCTGTTCCTCAGTACTGCTATGTGTAAGGGGTTGTAGTACGACACAGGGTCTGAGTGAAAAGGGATTTTATATTCAGTATAGCTTTTTCCAACAAATTAAATTTAACAAATGAGGACACTCATATACACACATAGACAAGAAGAATAGACAAGAAAAAAAATAAACAATAAAATGGCCCAAGGACTTCAAGGTTCACTGCAAACTGGATTCATCATTTTGTTTTGACTTTTACTTATACTAATGTAAAACAATTCATACTGATCTGGGAACTGCGCTCACCTTCAAAGTTCAGATCTGCCCCATATTGTAGGAGAATCTCAGCAGCAAAGACCAAGCCATGTTCTGCAACTTTAAACAGGGAATAGCTTATCCCCTCCTGAAATACCACTGACTGGGACTCTTTCTCCAGCAGCTCCACCAGTGCATGGCAGAGAGAAGTCTCATTCTCCTTACTGCTGCTCCTGCCAGGGTAGCGAGCATTAGTCAGCCTTAAACTTTGAGATCATGGCCTAATTGTCAACCAGATATATTAGTTAGAGTAAGAACATTCAGCCAATAAAGCACAATTACTTTAATGCATACAACAATCACAAATAATTCAGCTTTGTGACTGATTCCAGAGCCCAAATGCCTAACTTAATCATTTTCCCTCAAACAATAACACCAAAGATTTCAACGGTTAACGATAAATGGCTGTAACATTTTTTTTTTTTTTTTTTTACAAAATGTAGTTAAATCTCCAGCCTATCCTCTTGTTAAGTCTGACGTAACTCATCATATGATAATGCGGTTTCCGGGTCCAAACCTAACAAAATCACCAGCAGTACACTGTAGACATGGCTGAGTCAGTTACCATGTTAACCCAGGCAAATTTCTATTCTGAAGTCTCCTAACGGGTCAAAAAGGGATTAAAATCATATAATTCGAACCGTGTGGGGCCCATGGAGGTGAGAACAGGGGAAATGTGGTGGTCAGTTAAGTGGGGCTGAGCCCAAGCCAAATGGATCCTGCACCCGGGAAAGTGAAAGTACTTACTCGGCGAACACAGATTTAAACGGGTCTTGCTAAAAGGTCTACTTGCAAATGTTAATCTGAGTGAGGGGCATACTAGACTACTCATACCGGGCCAACGTTTCACTGACTTCTTTGTAACTTTCCTTATTAGCTCTATCCATCTGCCCTTCACCTTTTCATCAACCAGCAAGCAATAAAATGACAACTTCGGATATGTCTGACTGATTAACACACATCGGAATACAACACTGCGGCATACTGCTAGTACAGTGTCAAGCACGTTTGGACCCGGAAACAGTATTATCACGTGATGCAATATGCCACGGCTTAACAAGAGGATACGTCTCCAAATGCAGTTATAGGGTGCATCTCAAAGCGTAGGCTGCATCCTTCGAAGGCTGCATTTTTAGGGATCGTCCCTTAATTCCATCTGCCAAACTGACATTACATCATCTCTGTTAAACAGCTTTGGTTTAAGTGAGTCGTCATTGATTTCCCTAACTGTAACCTAAACTCTAACCCCTAACTTTAAACCTAGCCCCAAACCTGAACCTAACTTTAACCAAATCCCTTACCCTAAATATTAGTTTGGTGGATGGAAGTAAGTGACGACCCCTAAAAATGCAGCCTTCGAAGGCTGCAACCTACACTTTCAGATTCACCCATGGTCACACCTGCCCTGGGGACTTGCGCCTTCCTCCACACCAACCACACCCAACACGGCGTCCACTAGTGGCTGGTACTCGTAGACGATCCTGCGAAACCCGTGCAGAAAAGGCATGCTTTCCCTCCCTCCGTCCCTATTCGTCGCCAGGAAAACACACACACTTAGGCGCTTTGCATGGGAGGATACTGACAACGCAAAGATTATCCAGCAGAATTTGATTTCGTTAACAACAACCGCTTAAATAATGACTTGTCGTAAAAGACAAAAAATAAATAAAAATCTAGCAAGACTTCAGCAGAATGCACGTAGACCATCACTTATAGTTGTCGCTAGCAAAGTTGACATACATTTTGTGACAAGCCAATGCCGACTATTCCTCTAAACTTCAAAGCAACTAAAGCTATATATGCGAACGAACACGCTAAATAAATCATTCATACCGGTTGGCAGCATTGATCAACATTTCTCGAAACATCACGCAGCATAATTTTCTACAGCTAATTTGGAAAAGGTTGTGCATACAAGAGCAATCGCAACTCACCCAACGAGAGACCGGAAGTATATTCTACAAGCACTTTTCAGATTGGTTCGCTGTGACTCGCTGGGCGGAAGTTTACGTGTTAGCTTAATGGATTTTTATCCCTTTCATCCCAAATGTGGGGTCGTCAGCTGCAGCTGCTTTATTCAGAGTTGCGGAATATCATGCTCATTTTAAATACGAGTGGAGAGCCCAAGGTTTCCAAAGATTTCAAATATGTCCTGCTGAATTACAGGGAAATGTGTATATTATGCACAAGATGTAGATATTTTCTATTTGATGTAATTCTGTGCCGATCAAAAAAGAAAAATGGCATCTTGGGTTTGAATATTTCACACAGTGTAAGAGTGATGTAAGAGCTGAAGCCAGCAGATACAGATTATATTAATGACATTGTCCAAAAATATGGGAAAATGTTTTTTATTATTTTTTTCCTCCCTGACTTTGAACCGACCTAAAGAGAAATTCAAGCGGAAATCAGAACTTAAAGGGTCCAGAGCAGACCTATTGAGCAGTTTTTGTTGCACCCACAGCATTTGCACGGTAAAAGATCAAGACCACAAAATGAAACCGCTGCATATTGCATATTTACTCTTTCGCACCTTGCCTTCATGAGGAGAAAATGGCTGCGGAAAAACAGCACCACACACACACACACACACACACACACACACAGAAAATGATGTTGTAGGCTGTTCATCTTCTAACAAAATACTCCATTCCAAAGAATTTCCATTGGAAAACTCTTCTGAGGGGTGTGGTGCAAAGCAAGCTCAATATTAGGCTTTATTTGAGAGAGCTATCTCGTCAAACCCTAAACTCACAATCCCTGATGCCATACGTTATAATAGTAGGTTAAAAGAGAGCCACCTTCATGACGTTGATAAAGCTGGCTTTAGGCTCAGTATACGTCACTAACCCATTAGTCTCACTTTGTAGTACACCCCTCTGGACTACTATCTAGGTCCAACTCTTCCTTAGAATCCAGAAAAGATATCATTTCGGTATCACTTTCGATCGGTTTTTCAAATGATGGGCAAAAACAAAACAGCTTGCAATGCATACAGAATGTTTGCCATGTGTGAGCAACCATGATCAAGCATTGGTGCCTTCTATGGAACTTGTAAGAGGAAGCAATTTCCAGTCCTTCATACTGTATCCATCAAATGTTTAGACACAGATTACTTGCATTATTGAAATCTGCTTTCAGTGAAAATAAAGGGCCAGTTTCACAGACACAAGTTCAGCTTAATCATAGATTAAATTCAATTTTGAATGGTGGTTCTCTATGTAAAACTATTTGGTGCAGGATAAAGTTTAATCTGTGCTTGAGAAACCAGCACAAAGTGTTTTAAATTCTATATACTACCTCAAATGACTAAATGTAAGAATATAGTCAGAAGCCATGTATAAAACAATCATGTCACAGGATAGCTTCCAAAAACCTAGGAATTCATATTAGTAAACCATACAAACAAATTCGAGATTTAAAATCATGATCATTTGAGATTAATCGGACAGATCGGTCAGGAGGAAGTTATCTTAAAGGGCAGCACATCTGTGGGAACCTCAAAAGCCAAAAAAGAATGTTCAGTCATATGACTGCAGTGGCAGAAGAAAAATATATTCAAGTATGTTTGACTATAACAATTTAAAATTAAAATCCAGATTTTTTTCCCGAAAATTAAGATGCGTTTTCTTCACAATCTCTGATTTCATAAAAAAGTGGTAGTGTCGAAACATTTGACTAGGCTGTGCAACTTGATAGTTTGCCTCTCAACATCCAGACCAAATAAAATGCACTCATCAGATCCTCAGTAAACTGAAATAAAGAGTTCCACCCAATGGTGTTTCACGGATACTCAGATCCTTTGTGGATCAAGCCTGCATGCAGCAAGGATAAGCTCAGTGTATCTTTCTGGCCCCTGAACCAGGCTCTTAACAACATTAAGTTTACATTACTCTCAAGCAAGAATGACATCCGTTTAGTCTATTCAATTGTAAGTCACTTTGGATAAAACTGTCTTCTATTAATCAGTGGAAAATTAAGAAAAAAAACCCCCACATTTTATAAAAATGTAATTTTTTTTTATTTCACATGAGAAAAAAACATCAACAGCCAACATGATAACTTAAAATATCTTTATTACACATTGTTTCTGTTTGATAAACAGTTGAGAGTTTGGAATGAGTCCCATTCAAATCACACATAATGCAGGGTACAAAAATAGTATAACACAGGATGCTTTGCTTTGTTGCAGCGCTTCTCAGTTCAACTGTCTAAGGCAGAACTGCCGATGTTCCTTGTAGCCATATTTAAGGAAATGCTTGCGGGTTTGAGACTAGGCCCAGGTTTCGCTCTGGAAATGGCCCGTTCTCTCCATGGCGTTAAACATGTCCTCGGCCTGAGAGGCAGACAGGGCCCCCTCACTCTGGAAGACCTCCTTCAGGGCGTCACACACAGCTGTGGGCATCTGTTTGGCATTACTGATGGTACACATGCATGAAACAAAGAGAAGGTCAGGAAATGAGAGAAAGACTTAGGGGTGGTACGAGAGATAAAGTGACTGGAAAGGTTTCATGCACTGATATTTTTAATTTCAGGAGTACACATTCTACGCAACTTTATGATGAATAATGTGATATCAGTCTTCATTATTTGTATTCCAGGAATTGCAACGACCTTCGGCAGGAGCGTAAGTAGACCTACTTTATGGGGGCTTTGACCCCCCCAGAAGTTTTCCTTAGCCCCCCAAAGTATGTACATTGTTGGATTAATAATTAATAACTGCAGGAGTGCATGGTAATGCATACACAGATAGTTTAGGCTCAGCCTTAAAATAGAAGGTTTTTGCTTTTTGTTTTAGCTTTAACAGGTTAAGAGGTGTAGTGACATGAGTTCACTGCTGCCCCTGAGACGACTGACACTTTCTCAATGTGTACCTGACAGTTTGAAATGAACAGCAAACAAATCAAACGAATAATGTAAGTTTAACTTGCTCAGTTAAAAACCAAGTCTACAAGTAGTTTCCAGACTGAAGAACACTGGAAGACATTTGAGGTCAAACTAATGTTTTGTTTAAAAGAACTGACCCAGCGATGTAGAAATGCCCATTGTGGTTGGTGATGAGGTCCCACAGCAGTGCAGCCTGCTCCTTTACTCGGTGCTGCACATAGATCTTATCCTCCTACACAGACAGACACTGCAGTCAGGCATGGATTAATCCCCAATGCACAGCAGAAGCCCAAAATACTATCATATCAGTTTGGTTACAGGACAAGACACTCCCAAGCATTCCTCATATCAGGCTTCTGAGTAATTTCCTGCATACACTGGTGTGAGTGCGCATGTCCGCAAATGCATGCATGCATGTATTAATATTTGCATGCAAAGAAGCTAAAGCTTCAGCTTTGGCATGTAGTGCTGACCTGGTCCCGGGAGAATGCAGTGAGGAGAGTCAGCTGCCCTGCTCTCTGCATCTCTTCCCACTCGCAACGGCAGTAGAAGTCCTTGGTCGAAGAGCGACAGCCGAAAAATAACACATTGTCTGAAATAGACAGTTGAGAAAACAAATAGGCTGTACACTCATCTAAACACCCTTTACTGAAAGTGCACGAATAAATAAATATAATGTATAGGGCCATTCTTTGAGAAGTGAACCAAAATGTCACACACATGACCAGATGTCATCAAATAAAGAAATACTTTGAAAATTAATGAAAGGTATCAAATTTATTCCTTGCTATTCTCCATACCCCAAAACTATGAAAATTCTAGATTTTTCAACTTCACAGAGTTTTTGAAGTCAAATAGAGTTATGAAAAACCTGTTTCCGTGTGAAGTCACACATGTGACCAGTCGTATTTGACCTCTGACCTTAAGTAGTTAAAGTTAATGTAACAAATAACATTTTTACTTGATAGACTTGGATAAGTAGTACTCTTATACAAGGTCCACAATCATGAACCTCTAATGCTTTTGTAATTGGAGGAGATTTTTTCTACTATTTGTTACATTTTTGGTCACACACGTGACTGAGAATGGCCCTATACATACATAAGTGATTTAAACATAATCATATTTGGAATAAAAACTCATAACACAATTCATACATGGAATGCTGTATATGCACATTATTTCTGTAGCTGATTGACCGGATGAGACAGAGTAAGGAAAGGGGTCTCACTGGTCTTTCCTTGAGCTGCCCTCTCCTGCAGTGCAGACCTGAATGGAGCCACCCCTGTTCCAGGCCCCACCATAATAACAGCACTGTCAAGGTCACCGGGGAATGTTAGCGTTCCCTTCTTCACCCACAGAGGGACACGGACTTCCCCTGAAAATGGATGTTCCAAAACGTGCAGATAAATAACCTCAAGGATACTAGTAACAGAAAAAAAAATCGATATCACATTACTTTTGCTGATGACCAGTGCAAAATCAGAGTAAAAGTACTTAAAATTGCCACATGTACATTGATACTATATCTGATGCAAAATTTCTGAGCCACAAATGCAGCAAATAATACGGAGAAGAATATGAATACTGGTGGTCCGCTCCAGTAGCCGACATACCTTGTGTGGGGTCTAGGGAGGCTAGCCAGGTAGAACAGAGGCCCTTTCGTGGCTTTAGCAGTTTAGTTTTGTACTTAACGACAGCGAGGAGAATGTGGATTCTATTGGGGTGCGCCTGAGGGACAGAAAATAAGAAATACTACTACAGGCATTGGGGCAGTGCACAATAGAGTAAAATACTTTAAAGATGAAATTCAGTTACATCAACAAATACTTCTCCCGTTTCCAAATGAAAATATATGTATAAAATATCTATTTTTAAAAATTTAAACACACAGACGTACAAGCACACATACACACACACACACACACAAACACACACGCGCACACACACATATTTACATATTTTTGTTCCTGATTGTGCCTGGCTGGAAAGGTCCAGAAATAATAGTAAGCCCTTCATCAATTGGAGAGAGAGAGAGCAGATAGGCACTCTATGTGGTATTTAGAGTCACAAATACAGTATAAGTTGGAGTTTCGTACAGGGAATCCTCAAGTATTCTAGGATGAATATGTGACACTAAAACATGTCCATTCTGCACTACATCAGCACATTTTGCAGGCCTCTGTTTCTGCTCACTCTGTGGGGCTCAGCTGACTGACCGCAATCATTGCACACAATCAGGGCACTTCATTCACAGCTGCTGTCGGCATACTATAAGCTATGGGCTGATAGATGTGAACTAGTGGGATGAGTATAATCTGAATGACTGAAACGCCGTCCTGGGTGATGCCATGGTCAATCATGAATTGCTGCACAAGCAGCCAGATTGCATTACAGACAGTCTATCGTTTACTCTTCCAAAGCAACAAGCACTTGTCCCTGTTTACTCCACATCAGTCACTACCATAATAGTACTACTGGCTATGCGCATCAGCCATCATACTGTACCAGCAGCGAGGATGCAATGGAGAAGGAGCGAGGCTGGATTTCCGGGAAGAGGTCCAGCAAGTAATCTACAATCAGCTCAGCTGTGGTGTGAGGGAAATCTGCCAGAACCTGTATTCAGAACAGCATCAAAGATGATTGAGTACACTGGACAATAATATATGCACACCCCTCCACATCCGATTCATACAGACCACAAATACATGTTTAAAAAACCATCTTATCATTAGCATCTCTGATAATAGTAATGATAACCGTGACTTCTGTGAGATCAAAATGTTAACTATCTGACCCAGCTGTATGACAGATGGCCCTTGGTGCGCTACTAATGTGGCATTGGCTCTTGGTCCTGCCAATCGCACCTCGACAGCCGTACGCCGGGGCCGGTTGCAGTAGTCGAACAAGTCCTCCTGGCCCTCCGCGGAGCAGAACTCCATCAGTTTCTCCTTCTCCAGCTCATTTGTGGCAAAGCAGGCGAGCAGCTCGAAGAATGAGCGGCGGGGCACGCTGGCGATGTCCAGGAAGCTCTCCAGGAGATATCCCACAGTGCAAGGCTGCGGCAGACATGCAGGCACTACAGGGGAGATACACGACAGCTTGAACTTTTTCACACTTCTAATCCACAGGTGTTTTATTCCTTCCATTTGGAATGGTCAGTCATGACTACAGACCAGACACAGTGCACAGCCTCCACCGTCAGGAGGGTCTTCACTACCTCAGAAATATGTGCTCCAATAAATCTGCAGCATGTTTCCACTAACAAGAGTACCAACTATGCCTCCAGACAGTTTCACAGATTTCACAAGTGCTCCATATTTGACAAGTTTTCAAGATGAAGTTAATGTTGATTCAAAAGACCTCTAAAAGTTCATATTTGTGTGGCCTTCCAAACCAAATATCTTATACTCAAAAGGGACACCTCTCTCCCAATATGAGGCCACAGTTATGAAAGCATATCCTATGAGCTTAACTTGAGCCCTTTTTTCATTAAAAACTGCTGCTTCTCCTGAGACCATCCAAACTGTGAAATGTCCAAGCAATCTGGACAATGAAGCTTGAGTAGTGGAACAGCAACGTCCTGCTGGAAGCGCATAACAGCATCTGAATTCATAGCTGAGGTATTATGGGGTGCAATTTATGCCATTTAACTAAATGAGGATATCATTTTAGGGTAATGTTAAATACAGAACTTAAGTTCTCTGTATATCCAAAACCCATCTAAGGGGAAAAATATTGGTAATGTTTATTTGGTTGTGGGAACTATGTATTCTTTGAAACAGCTCAAAAAAGGTCAATTCTGATTATTAAGATTTATAACTACTACAGGCGATGATGCATACTTGAGTAGCAGTGATTGTAGATGCAATATGCCACAATTTTAGCAATTCAAAGACTCATGAGTAACTGCAGGACACATTTGAGGGGACACATAGCCTTGAGCGTTGAGGCCAAAAAAAAGCAATGGACCAGCAATGGAATATTTTGCCAGGGGATGCTGTACCAAATATTTAAAGAACTATTACATTTCAAAGAAATCATGCGTATGGACAGCCACAGCTCCGGGTGGAAACAAACTTTTATTTTATTTTTGGGCCAAACGGCCAATGCAGCACAATATCCTGACCTTTCTCGCCCTCTGCTGGTCTCAAGATGAACTGCCGCGTGGAGTCCAGTCGCAGCATCTGGCAGACCTGTTCCACATCTTCAGCGCAGTTTCTGGGTTGGATCATCACCACATCTCCAGCACCATACCTACCAGCCCCAGGAAAGTACTGGTTTACGGCAGCATTAGTATTTCCCAGCATTCAACAGAGAAAAACATTTCCCAGTAACTCCATTAGAGAGCACTTGGTGACTCACTGCATGTTTGATGCTGTGATATCAAACTCAATAAGCCGCACATCCTGAAAGTGGGAAGCATGGGTCACTCTCTGGTTGGAGACCACACGTGCCATAAAAGGACTGGCCTGAGAAGATGGCCTCAGCTGTTCTGTGTCCATGACCTCTGATTGGATTGTGAGATTCTCTGTGACATCATCCAGGAAGTGAAACACAAACCTGGGAGGAAGCCTGTTAACATAGTAATTAATAACTAGACTTGGCTTTACGGGAAATTGAATGACTTCTATTTTGCCTTTATCTTTTCATATCACATGTGTACTCAGTCAACTTCACATGCATGAATAAAGGCTATAGGAAGACATTTCAAGCCAGCAAACATTGCAGAACATTAAAGAAAGGGGAAAATTTACAATTATACTATATTACTAACTATATTCCATTCAGTCTTACAGCTCATCTTCTCTGAGTGGGAGCAGGCCTTCAGGTGGAGGACAGACAGCCAGAACTCTTTCCCAGAATGCCTTCAGCCAGGGGTCAATAGTTCCATCTGGGCTACAGAACACAAATAAAACTGTGAGGAAAAACAATTGTTTATTTTAACCCCAATTAAGTCATCACAAACAGTAGCAAAGAGAAGGGCTCATCTGCATGTGCATTTACACTGTGTTTCTTCGTCCCCTATTGTCTTTTCCTAGCAACACCCTCACTTCTGTACACCCCCATTTTGTCTCTTACCCAAGGTCATGCTGATCATCTGCTAGTCCTGCGGAAAGGAGGGTGTTCGCTCCCAGCTGCATCAGCCGTTTGTCAAGTTTCTTGGCAATAAAATTGAACCTGTGGTACAATGACATTACAAACTGAATAAATAAAAATATGTTTAAATTGTATTGAGAAAAAAAAAACCAAGAAAAAAAAACAAAAAACAATTTAAGCTAGTTTCCGTGTTACTATGTAGCTTTTCACCTACATGAATCATCAGTATTTTAGCCACGCACTGTAGGAATACTTCAGGGATATCGCTAGCCTTATAGCATAATTGCCAAAGTCATATTTTTGCCAAATTGAGATACTGACTACCTGTCTTTTGTGTCGATGAAAAAAATGTGTTTTTTCCTTTTTCTCAAAACCTAAAAAAATAAATAAATGAAATCCATTCTCTGAAATAATATAATAAATTAATTAATTAATTAAAAATAATTTTTAAAAAAACCTTAAAAATGAGATGGGCAATTATGCTATGAGGCTAATGATATATTATATGTTCAAGCCGCTTAAGTTGCCCATTGAATTCCAGGAGTGTGTATGCAATATCTCTCACATATCATCTTTATTTCTAAATTGTTTCTCACTTAGGATAAGAGGAGTCCCCTAAGCCCAACACAGCATAGTCCAGCTGACACAGGGAGCCAGCAGGCAATGATTTCCGGAAGATAAACCGCCAGAATTTCTGCAAAGAAGAGTAAAACTGTTCAAAAACAGGAGTAAAATAAATAAACAGCTATAAGGCATGTGTGCAATAAGTGCATGAAATATGAAAAAGCCTAATCCAATAAAAAAGGGGGGGGGGGGGGCAGGGGGAAGTGGAATAATTCAGTTTAACTGCCAACCATTTCAGAAGCACATTGATTTGCCCACAGTTGTTTTATTACTAAGCAACACAGATCTACTACTATGTACCTTCATGTTGTCAGGTGGGTCTCCTTGACCAGTGGTTGCACACACAAATACCACCAGAGACTCAGAAATGAGGTTCGCCTGCAATAAATAACATATTCCCATTATAACAAAAAGAATTAAAAGATCCTTCATTCAATTGACAGTAAAGATGCATGAAAAAAAATGCATGTTGAGTGAGACCTAAGCAAAATCTTACTTGAGGTTGTAATGTTGTTGCTGAATATCGTCATGGCTGTGATGCAGTCTATGCATGACCTCTCATCCTCTCGTGTGACATTGCTCAAGTCTCACTCAACATGAGTGTAAGAAAGATAAGGAATCTATGCAAGTTAGACCACAGTCTTCACTGGTTTCCACTGTCAGCCAGGAAAAGGAAGCTGAGGCTAGAGAAGCTACCTTGCCTACAGAATTGAAGATTTCATGGAAACTCGGATTGATGAATTTCAGTGCTTGTTATGACATATATATAACAGGGTAAAAATCAGGTATAAAAACAGCATGGAGCATAAATCCGTGCCACACATCAACACTGCAGGATGCTGGAAGTGGTGTAATGGCTTTTTTAAGCATCTGCTCTTGGCACACATTAGCCCACTTAGAATAAAGTGACATAAAAAACAGCATCAACATTTCCTCCAGAAAAAAAAAACAATTATAATGCACAAAGGCACCGAGCCAAATAAATTTACCATTGAAGTGTTGAGAGCTGCAGACAGCACTCTTCTTGAGCAATATTTATTAAAGTAAGGAGAACACCCAGGTATTTTACCAACAAGTCGCTTGTACAGAAACATGGCTTCAAACAAAAAGAAATGGGAAATTTAATCACTTCAATCAATTGAATATGTAA
Source organism: Gymnothorax javanicus (assembly GCA_029692085.1). NCBI lineage: Eukaryota > Metazoa > Chordata > Actinopteri > Anguilliformes > Muraenidae > Gymnothorax > Gymnothorax javanicus. Next base: position 50,901,201 of record CM056194.1, read on the forward strand.
TGATCATCAAGGAAAACAATGCAATTCCAGAGGCTTAATTTAATCAGGTCAACCAATCAATCAAATTCTCTATCTCAAATTGTTAAAATATGGAATGGCAGGTAAATAAAGAGATTACAGTGAAAATTTAAATTAAAAGGTAATCATTTAACCCTTCATTTCAACCCAAGGTCTCAATCTCTTTCATAGAGGTGCTTCATGCCCATAAAGCATGAAGTCTGAGTAGAGAGGATCATGTCCTACTGCATTACAATATTTAGTATTCAAACAGTGAAGATCAACATTGTGAATCAAGGTAATATGCAAAATGAGTGAACATTTAATTTGCCCCATGTACATTATCCCACAACCTGCAGAGCCTTTATTTAGCAAGGGAAATCCCCAAAATAAGATGTGTGTGCAAATTAATCTGGCAAGAGGTAGTGAAACTGACTCCCTCCAGGATTTGTTTCAGCAGATCATTGAATTCGAAGGAAAGGAGGCGAACCATCTGCGCCAAAAACCACAAATGTGCTTCTGACTTTACCGCTTACTAATTTTAAGTGCATCGATTGCGTTTCAGTACACACTTTTCATGCCAAACATTTTCCTAATCACATTTTGGGATGCAAATCAGGGGTTTCATTACTGGTACTACAACAGCTGTGATATACATGTAAACTTGTATTAGTGGGACCACATAAGTGGGGCACACTACGCATGCCCTCAAGTTACATATTATGCAACACTTAGTGCCCATAAGCCACAATAACCTTGAATTTTTGATTTATGAACTCTTCTAACGGGACAAAATGGGTCTACCTCTAAAACTTTGCAGACATTGAGAATGTTTCCTGTCCAAGGAGGAGACCTTAGGTTTGAATGAAGGTTAGATATTGTCCATAGTATTAAAAAACCTGGATAATCCCTTTACATGCTTCTCATTTCATGTTCTAATAATTTTCAATAAAGCAATCTCAGTCAACTAATTGATTCATTGACTAAAGTCATTGGGCATACATGTTATCATGTGGTGATTGTTAAACAGCTAAAAATGATTGAACTGATTATATCTCCCATTCCTTTCAAAGTCAAACAAATGTTCCTTTACTCAGCTAAGGGACCGGATCTCTGAAAGTACCAGCTGGCTTGATTCAATAATTAGTTCCCAAGAACAGTGCAGTCCTTAAGGGGTGATCTGAGGTTAAATGGGCAAAATTTGATTATTTTTCCAAAAAATTTTTTTTGAATAAAAATATTCTATAATAACCCACCTTTAATAATCACTAATTGCTACAAGGATTAAAAACTGAACTCAACTTTTCAATGCGGTCTAATGCATTTTCCATTGATTTCCTAAGGTATTACTTTTTCCACGTTTCTCATGTCTGTGGCAGCCATAACTTTTTTATTTATCATTGAAAATCAATGAAATTTGGGCTGCAGGTACTTTACTTCATTAGAAATGCAATGACATAGGGAAATTTTGCCTATCTGTTACATACTTTGAATATTTTGAGTATTCGTCAGATTCTGCGCAAAATAATTTCAAAATTTGAGTAAAATGCCCCAAAATCAAAAAACTGATAAATTGGGCAAAGAATGGTATGTCATTGCATTTGGATAAGCAATGGCTTTTAAATGATGAAAGAAAAACTGAATTCTATCATAGAGTTAAAGAGGAATTGGTGCCAGAAGTTTTCTGCATATTTAATGAGCTTGCTCGGTTACCATGCCAACCGCATAAACAGAAAAATGCCAACTTGTATCTTTTTTGGTGGTTAATACATATACCTCTTTAGATTAATTCTGAGTTGTTTCCTGGTGTCATTTTTCATTTAACCCCACATCACCCCTTAAGTTTCACAGCTCACAACAAATTAAACCTTATTGTGGACTATATGTATGATGACCACAATCAACCATTCTTAGAAATGGATTCTTCAGACAGGGTAATGCACTAGGTGACAAAACGCATCTATGCTGATTTCACAGACATAACAATATCTTAATTTTATTCCAATGGACAGAACAGTTCCCAAATATCACTCCAAAATGCAAATTTGGGGTGAGATGGAATGGGGGGTTCACATAGTAAGAGCTTGTTGGCTGACACCACTGCATGATGATATTGAGTCAGCATGGCCCAAGATACCAGAGGCATGTTTCCAGCACCTTGGTGGATCCATTCTGTGAAAACTTTACGGCTGTCCTAAAGGCAGATGTGAGTAATACCTGGTACACGAGAAGCACCTCAAACAAAGCATCTGCTGTGTGTAATTTATTTATTTATTTTTAAGCCATCACTACATTATTTCTCAAACATGCATCATTGCATGTTACCGTTAGCGCTAATAAAATGGTAACTATGAAATAAATGATTTGGCCATCACGCAAGCAACTACCACTCAATTCACTAACCACATTGTAACTGTCCAACGCCTCCACCCGAGTTTTCAGCCACCTCCTTTTCGCCTGCCGTCCAATTCTTTCAGCCGTGTCTTGAGCCGTCCCAGTCTGACTGCCATACAACACCAGCAATGATGGAGGAGACATTCTGTTGGGGAACTATAGTGCTTGTGCTACACGGAAATTAAGCGAAAGAATTTACATGATTCCATCACATAAAAGAAATCACATACATTTGCAATTACTTTCCTTTACTACCTGCCTGGAAAGAAGATATATTGGAAGGTCACTCCTTATTGTCAATAGCTACATTTGATAACTTCACTGTCAGCCTGCTTACCAGTGTTGTGTTAACGTTACCTAACTGTTTCGAGTTATTATATATATACATTGTAGAGCCAAAACAGATATCTTGTGAAAAAAAATAATACGAACACATGCATAACAGTGCTTCCAAGAAACGAACCTAAAGCCAGGATTGTATTAGTATCCGCTGTGTCGAAAGGCGGAATTTCTTGAAGTATGGTTCCATTCAGTCGACAATGAGCAGCATGAAACTACAACTACGCGTTACAGTCCACTGCCACTGTACTAGCGTCACATTTTACGGCAATTATTCCGAGCCCAAAATAGAAAATAAATATAGGCAAGCATGCAATAAAATACAATTCTACTTAACTGCAAATAATTTTTCTAAAGTCATTTTCGATAAAGAAAGAACCAAATCCATCCCATTACTCGCTGTCCACTGAAAACATTGTATACCTACTGGTATAATATAACATTATCGCGCTCTGGTTTTACGACAGCATGTGATGTGCCAGCTGATCTTTGTATCAGAAACAGGAAGAGAAATGAGAAGTTGTGTGACCTGAGCAGACTTGGCTCAAGTTCTATGTATTGATTATCTCACGGAGGAGGACAGTAGTCTTTTAGCCGTGCTGGCTGCGTAAAAATAAATTTTACATTTCAGGAGAGATACTCATCCACATTTGTCCACTTTTTCCGGAGGAAATCAAAGATTAGGAGAGATGTTTGCTGCCGACGATGAAGACGGCGATTTTCTGTCGCCTACTGGAGGGTGCGTTAGCACTAGCAGGCTAGTCGTTTTCCAAAGGAAATCTATCCCTGGGTTGTACCGTTATTTTGGGCAATTTGTACTCTTGACACATTATAGCTGTGTCCTGTTTGCTTTCTGAATGATGTAGCTAACGTTAGCTTGCTAGGTGAGTTTACCATGTGAGCTGCCTATACGAATGAAATATGCTTTTCCTTAGAATTTACTGTGGCGAGCAACACACTAATCAGATATCCCTCTACTGCGAAGTATCTTTGGTTTCTGGACTCCCTTTTTACATGTTATAATTTGAAAGTGGTTGATGTGCATATCTTAAAAATAAGTTTCACACATAGGAAGCTGGCATTTGTGTATACTATCGGCCTTAATTTAATCATCAGTGAAAGTGACAATGCTTGTTTCTTGTTTTTTATTGCTTTAGATCATCTACTTAATATGCTGGTGCATTCAGTGCAAATGTAAATTTGGAAGGAATAATTTTTAGTATGATAAGCGTTTTCTTGTGTTTTGTTAATATGTAGAACTGTGCTGAGGAGACCACCTAACATGTCTGGTAATTGGTATCAAGTTGAATTTTTGCCTTGACGCACCATGGGTAATCGGTAGTTATATTCTATCTGCCTTTTGCTTCCTTTTGATTCCTGGTTCTTTGGTTTTACTCAACTTAATCTGATTAAGGAATGGAGCAGAACGGAAAGGAAAGGAGTTGAGGCAGGGGGTGGGGAGAGTGTGTGAGAAGGAGGAGAGAGGTGGGGGATTGTTGGGTGAAGGAGGAGGAGGTTTTGGCTGGATAGTCTAATTCCTCTCACATGCTAATGGTTAGAGGACTGGGTCAGGGCTGCCCCTTTGGTTCAGACGGTTAAGTTCATATTGACATTCATGTCCCCATCTGCGTCAGTGCTCTTGCTCTCTTTGGGTTACTCGATAAGTTGGGTGCCGAACCCACTGTGGATGCTCGATCCGGGTGTGGTTGGTTGACTAAAGGAAGGTGGCAAGACGGATGAGAGAAGTTTGCTGATTGGAAGAATAGGCTCTGCACAGACATTCAGTGGTTTGCAGGGCTGTATTCTTTTCACTCTTTCCATACACACAGATGAGGTTTGGAGCCTCTTTTCTTGTACTTTTCAGGGGCTAGGATCATGTTTGCCTCCCTCTCAAGAGGCTGGGACAATGACTATCTGTGGAGAGAAATCCAAGGGTCAGTATTCTGAATGCTTTGTGATGGTGTACAACTTTAGGCTCCATTCATCTTGTACTGTAGCACAAGCTATGGTGGTAGCTTTCAGATTGACTAATGAAGAAGAGATGAACAAGTATTGTCTGAGGAATATTTGCGGGTTGACCGTTGTTTAAGTCTCAGTTGTGGCTAGGTGCTGCTGTGGAATACTAACTAATTTGAATCACTCAGCCACACGCCAGAGAATTTGGGTCTTGTCACTTGTCATTAGCTTACTTGGTTAGATGGACAAATGCCTTCTTGTGGAGGCCATACTGTTTAATGTGATCTTTGTGGCAGGTTAACCCTAAATATTTCTTATTGTATATGCTGGAGTTTTAAAGGTTGCCCGTATTTCTTTAAATATTTTTGACTAAGGAAAAATGCCCTCTTTGTTATGTTTGAGGATATGGAGGGATGTGTATTCATTTATTTTCATTTGTTTGTACTGCACTGAATGCCCTGAAATACCTATATGTGTGAAAGTTGACATTTGTGTAATTCCAAATTAATTAAAATAGAAGAATTTGGACAAGAGCACTTTGAATGGCTCAAATTTATTCTTAAAAAATGTTGTTAATCTTGGAAAGATTAGTTTTCCTATTTTTATGTTCTTATGCCCTTGGAAAGTGACCATTGAACTAAATTGCTGCTCTACTCAAAGCTTATTTAAAGGGGTTCTAAATCTTGATGCTACATTATTGGACACTTGTTTCTGAAGTTGGTTTGAGGTAGCTATGAGTGTTTGAAAATAAAGTCAAGTTCTCAGGACAATACTATGGACTTCATCTCCCTGTTCAGCATCAGTTTGGTTTTCAGAAAGGAATAGACTGTTATCAGGGCAATTCCACGGTAACGGAATTACGATCAAGAGTAATTTTCATGTCATTTTTACCTGTCATCTATTACTCTAATGCAGTAGCTACTTGCCTGTGCTTTTATCAGTTCCACTGGCATGCCTACTGAGCTGTATAACACAAAGTTTGGGGTAATCTGTTTTGCAGAAGGCTATACGAAGGTGAAAGTGTCGGTACTGGAATTACAGCAGAAAAAATGCCATTATTTTTGCCTTTACTTTGTCAGGCATTTCTCTGAAATCTGGCAATGATAGGCAGTAGGTTTAAGCTTATGTTGGTGGCCTAGGATGTTGACCAGGCCATGGTAAGTTTATATTGACTGGTATGTTCACAGATATTTTGTACGATGCCATTTATGAGAAAGAGACAGCGGCAACGGAATTACAAAATGGTAACGGAATTACATTTAATGATAATCTACTAAATTAATTATACTCAAAACAACAAAGCCATTGAAAATTGGTATCATAAATGATGTTTGTGTTGCTGACCTCCTGTTGAACCAGAATTTTGATCAACAAGTCTGGGCGAAAGGAAGGCAATACATGATATTGATGAAAATAACTCATTTCTGAACCAAAATGTGAGCTTATAATGAATATCAGAGGTCACATGCATGAAAATTGTTGTTCTTTCACTGACTGGATCCTGAAACATTTGTTTTTACTTTGTAACAGTGTTCCAGCATCATTCAATGGGTAAATATTGTGAGTAATGAAGTCGGTAACGGAATTACGGCAACACAGACAATCTGTCAAAAGCACTGTTCAAATCTCAAATGTGTCATTGCTTGCAATTTTTATATTCTTTCTAACTTTTCTCAGCCACGAGTGGCAGTCTCTTCACACAAAAGAAAATGTATAAAATATCAACTCCTGAAACTCGCAAAGCTCAAAATGAACATGTTAACATTAAACACTAGTAAATGAACCATAAGTATTATCCATTATTGGCAGAAGACAAACACTGTTTATACAAATGTAATCCTGTCCCTTCTATCCATCTGTGGCTCTTTCTGCTCAGAAGTCCAGCACAGCATGACGACGGGAGCCGCACATCTCAGTCGCTGTGTCAAAGATCGCCACTTTGGGTAATTTTTGGGCACCATGACCACTTGAAAAAAGGGCAAGCCAGACTGGCCGTTTGGGTAGTCAGCCATGACGGCCACACAGGGGGGTAACTACGGTAATTGCCGCTAGGCCGTGGTATAATTCATGCACTGGTTATGGAAACTTAACTCACAGGAAGAAACACTCAACTATAGATGTCCTAAACAATCAATCACTATGCTCCATAAAATCCTCATGCCACCTTGTGCCATCTTCTGTTTTTCACTGGCTTTCAGAATAATTCTGTAATTCCGTTACTGGTGTAATTCCATTACCACAAATTTTCCAGGATTACAGCTAAGAATTAGAGAGGTTAATGTCTGAAATTCAGTATAGACATAAGAAGGAAGAGAATTCTTAATAACTATAAAATAAATGCAGAAATAAGATGATGAAGAGAACTATATTGCAATTTCGATAACGGAATTACGTTGAAAAATGACAAATTTCACATTGAGCCACTGGAATTGTGTGTTTCAATTTCCTGCAATGACCTCTCAAATACTTTGGCTACCAATGTATGGAAATACAGTAAATACCAGGAAATGGCTAAATATCTTTTAGGAGTTGTCAGCTTTGGAAAAATAACCTTTGATCCTTGTCCTGGAGCTAAAAAAAAAAATCACAAAATTCAAATCTAAATTTTGAGAAGACCGTCAAAGATATTTCAAAACTGTTTTCAGTGTCTAATTTGGTAATGAGTCATCTACATGAAAACCTATATATTTCTAATATAAAACACTTTTTAAAAATTGCTGTTTTAGCAACTCTCGTGTGGAATTGCCCATCAGTCTTATTGAAATGCATTTTACTTTGCTTATGCTTGAGTGAAAATCTCCACTTCTCTTTTTCTTGCTCAGGAGTGTGAGTGCATCACCTCTGTCTCAAAGGCTGGTTCTGAGTGAAAACCACAGTTTCATATGGCTGTGCTGTGTCAGGCCTTGTCTGTAGTTGTAGCCCTCGGCCGAAGTCAGCTGACTACTACGGATTCATGGTCATCCCCTGCATCCATAGAGATTTTCTTATGGATGCTCTACAGGGCACAAATTTCAAATGATTCCTTTGATATTTAGTATGGGCATAAAATATAGCTGGGTCACAACACGTATGGATTTTGGATGCCGTGGCAACAGAATTTGAGAGACCTGATATAGCGCGAAACTGTCGTAAATCGGGGACGAGATGAATGAACAGGGTTTCTTGTAGACGTCCGCTCTTCCGGTAATGGGGCCAGCTTCGCCTAGCCAAAGCATGCATGTCGGAATGCGATGAGCTTCGTGCAGCTTCGCAATAGAAAACCATCGTGGATACACAAATATGAACATGAAAAATACCTCAAAATTTAAAAAAAACTCTAAATTCAAATCAAAGCCGGAGTCCACGTCCTGGAACTAAACGCTATGAATCACAATTTTATTAGCTAGCGTTCGACCGCGTGCGGGTATGGGCGGAAGTTCACTCGTCTACATTTTGAATTTTGTCCTGCATGATTGGTGATCTTATCCGATTATCTTGTCTTATCATTGTGATGCTTCGTATTAGATATCGGGTCACTCCAATTGGCCAAATGAAGCACAATTCCATGCTGAAAATTGTGAAATTTTCAACAAAATGTGAAAAAGAAACAAGTGGGCTACACCTCTGCAGTTGCGGGTAACCAGACTTTCTGATTTATTTTGGATTGACCAGTTGTTCTTAGCTGGAGAAGTGATATCCCAGGGCCTTAAGTTTGAATTTGAATTCACTTCCGAATTGCTGGATTAGTTACCTCCTTTTTGCGATAGCTTTTATAGCAGTATGCGTACGAGGAAATGTACATCCACAGCCACAGAAACAAAGAAGTCAGGACAGAAAAAAATCCTGTGATAATTCAGTTTTGTTGGTGTCACCGATGGATCAAACTCAGTAGTATTATCAATGTCTACGTGCATTGGGGCGCATTGTGTGTTGACACACTTACAGAAGCAGTTATGGAGCCGGAATAGTCAATATAGACTGTTTGCTTAGATATTCAGTGGAACATTTTGGGATGATTGAATTTGTTTTCAGGGCAAAGTTGGCGTCTCTCTTTGGGATGGACCAGGCCTCCAGTCAGGGAAACGAGTCCTTCCAGTACACTGCCCCAAGGCAGCCCAGAAAGACCAGCACTGGTAAGAGCAGGCGGGAGAACACAGACCTCCTAGGGCTGTCACAAAATGGCTTCTGCTGCATTGCTGTTTAAGAGAATTGGTTGAATGCTTGGTGCTTAAGGAAAATGTCCCAGTGCCACCCCTGTGATTCTCCTCTTTTCATGTGCAGGGCCTCCGACCCAAAAGACAGTGCCACCCCCAGGAGCTCCTGCGGTCTTATTGGCTACTGCAGTCCACGCATACCGATAGTGAGCATTATCTTTGATTCGACTGGCTAATGCCTTGAATGGAGGGTTCAATGAAGTCATCTGACTGTAAGTGCGGGGACTAACGTGTTGTTACATGTCTGTATTTCTAGTGTTAACGGACAGTATATGAAGCAAGGAAAGCTGGGAGCTGCAGTTTTGGGTAATCACACAGCTCGTGAGGTAGGTACAGCGTTAGCCTTTAAAGGGACAGTTCCCTCCAAAATAAAAATGGCATATTTTGTCTCTTCTCTGTGTGCCAACTGCTGGTGTAGTTCAGAAGAATGAAAGATGTTCCTCACTGCTCAAAACATTGATCTGTGGATTATCAGAGGAAACCAGCCAAGATTTCAGGAAAAAGACATTGCTTTTTAATTTTTAAAATGTATTTTTTGCCGCTTGAACCCCTTTGCGCAGATATAGACGCCGGCATCCGTAAATTCCGAAATTTAATTCCTAAATTCTGTAACTGAATTTCCAAATATCTTGCTTCACTGGAATAATAATCCAGAGTCTCTGTGACATGAACACTGAGTTATAAAGCCTAAATGGGCTCATGCACAACAGGAAAAAAAGGCATTATTTGTATCCTGCACAAAGGGGTTAAGTGCCACAAGACAAAAGCACTTTAGTTCCATTATAATTGAGAGAAGAAAGACATCTTTACAATCAATGACTCCAAAACTCAGAAACTTGCAACAAAACGATCTAGATGGATAACTAGCCCTACAGGTGAAAAGAAAGATATGAATTTTTGACCTGGGATGAACTGTCCCTTTAAAATATTTTTGGCTTTTTTTCCTGGCTTTAATAATCTCATGCTCACTGGTCACAAGATACTGCAAACTGGACCCAGTTCTGATTTCAGCTTGACTTTCCAGAGGCCACAATAAATCATCACCTTCAGCTCCATGATGTGCTGTATGGGTGGCTGTGAAGCATTTTGTTGTGAAAAGCAGGGAAAGAAAGAAAGAAATGCCTGTATGTGCTGTGTGTACCACAGTAAGCCCTCCCAGCATCATGTGACATAATTTCACGCATTTTTTAAAAAGGAATTCCTCATAAAATTCCTTGTCTTCAAATTTAGTATATTAAGGATTGTGGAGCTGATTTGTGTATGAAATTGCAGCAGGGCCTTTTAATAAAATATCACATAATTGCCCCCTTCTGGACCTATTAATAGAGAACATGTTCTGTTGTTGAATTTTGAGGGGCAGTTTTTGTGCGATACATGATTTTCTTCATTAGTGGGTGCATTATCTAGGGAGACATGCAGTGCTAAAAATGTCTTGATGTATTCTTTCATATTTGTATTCTCAGTGTTTTACCTGAGAAATTATTGTAAATTGGAATGTTCTCCTGTGTTCCATTAGGGATTTAAAACAGTTATTATTCTAATCACTGATGCTCAAATTAAGTTTTGAATCTCATTTCATTGAATCATTCCCTTGGGTAATTACGCTTTATTACTTTAGATGGTAATGAATTTGACAAAGTTCCCTGACAACTTATTGCTAATGCTAGTTGCTTAATTTTTATATTTTTAGTACAAGATTCTCATCTACGCCAGCCAACAGAAGCAAGTCACCTCAGCTAGAATCCACTCCGGGTTTGTCTTCACGGTGAGTTTGAGCCTTGACGTACAGTTTTTTTTTTTTTTGTGTGTGTGTGTCCCCGAGAGCCGATTTGTTGTGTTTATATTGACTGTTCCTGATGGTGGGGTCTGTTTCTACTTGTGTCTCCAGGTTCAGCCCAGCAACTACTGCACTTTTTATGATGACCAGCGACAGAACTGGTCTTTGATGTTCGAGTCGGAGAAGAGCGCTGTGGATTTCTGTAAAGAGGTGAAAGTAGAAGGGAACACAGCACGGAGGAAAGAGGGAGGGGTGTTTAGAGGTGGACTAGAACAGGGCTTGTGTTTGTATGTCTGTGTTAGAATGTCAAGTGCTGCAAATATGGCGAGAATTTAATAAGTGGCAGTACATTGCTTTTACTAGACTCTCGTGTTGGTGCCATGTGCTGTTCGTCTGAGCTGTCCCTTTTTGGTCAGGTGTGTGTGGCGAAGGCAAACAGCGCCCTCTCTCTGGACATAGTGGTGGTGCAGGACCTGGGGCTGGGTGAGGGACAGGTGGTGGAAAATGGAGACTCCCTTGAGGTGGCATACTCAGGCTGGCTGCTGCAGAACCATGCTATTGGACAGGTAGGGGGACTAACCAGGCGTATAGAAAAGTACACTTTTCCCAATACACCTGGTCCTCACCCAAACATATATAAAAGTGTGCATTCCCACCTGCAGACAGCTTGGCTGCAGTGTGCTGTGGCAACCAATTCAATGACTTTGCTCACTGTAGTTGGCAAAAATGGTGGGCCAGTGATGTTGCACAAGTTTGTTTTATAAATCTTTATTCTCGGGGCGCCCCGGTGGCTCATCGGTCTAAGCGCGCGTACCATAAAGGCTGTGTCCTTTCCGCAGCGACCTGGGTTCGATTCCAGCTCAGGTCATTTGCTGCATGTCTTCCCCCATTCTTCTCCCCAACTTTCCTGTCTCTCTACACTGTACAACTGTCAAATAAAGGAAAACTTCCCCCCCAAAAAATCTTAAAATAAATAAATAAATAAATAAATCTTTGTTCTCTTCATAGCTGCTAGCTCGTTGGTCACTGCTATGTTAGCGTTACTCTGATCTTTGTGCACTTCCTGAAGTCTCTGTGCTTTCTCACACCATCAGATGTTTGATTCCAACCTGAACAAAGACAAGCTGCTGCGAATGAAGCTTGGATCTGGCAAAGTGATCAAGGTGAGAGTGCAGCTTTACTGCTGGACATCAGATCCCCTTCATACATAGTATGGAATGGGTTACTCTCTTTCTATGTCTCTCTCTCTCTCACCTTCCCTCTCCTTATCCATCTCTCTCGCTCTCTCTCCATCCGCCTTTGTCTCTCTCTTGCAGGGCTGGGAGGAGGGGATGCTGGGAATGAAGAAGGGGGGGCGGAGGTTGATGATAGTGCCCCCCAGCCTGGGATACGGCTCACAGGGCCTCCCAAACCACGTGCCTGCGGACAGCACCCTCGTGTTCGAGGCAGAGATTCGTCGGGTATGCTCATGTGCCCCTCTGATCTGAAATTGTGCACTCTATTATACCCAAGGTGCACGTGCAGTTAGATCTTTTTACATTTGGGCTGTGACACAAATTTAATTATTTTGGATCTTGGCTCTGTACCCCGCCACAATGGATTGGACAAGAATCAGTCGAGATGTGTTTGTTTTGTAGACTTTGGTTTTAATGCTGCAAAAGTAATTTGGAAAATTAACATGATGAAATTGTCATTTTTAATATTTAGATGTAAATGCTTCAATGACTGCTTGAAGGCTATGGACATCATCAGATGCTGGGGTTTTTCCCTGGTGATGCTCTGCTAGCCCTCACTGCTGCTATCTTCAGTTCCTGCTCATTCTAGAGGCGTTTTGCTTTTAGTTTTGGCCTTAGTGACTCAAATGCATGCTGAATTTCATTCTGGTCTAGTGATTGTCATCTGCTCTTCCCATTTTTGAGGCATGCCAGTGGTTTATATCTTGTGGTAAACCTTTGGTATTTACTCCGGTGAAGTCTTCACTTGAGAGTGTTCTTGATCTGGCCAACTGTTGTTTCTGTTTGCCAGGGAAAGAATTATTTTGCCATCCCCCACAGTTATCATCGATGGTCTTCTAGGCCTTGTGCTGTTCCTGAGCGCACCAGTGCATTCTTTCTTTTTAAGGATGTAGCAAATGGTTGGCAGTGATGTGTTTAGTAGCTCCTTGTATTTGTTTTGATTTTTTAGCCTAAATACAGCTTGGTTCATTGACTGTGAATGTTCTTTTCTATGGTTTTCATACTCAGTTATCAGCAACAGATTAAAACTGCCAATTCCATTTATGAAATTATCATCTTTTATCTGCCTATGTATAAATTAAATATCGAGGAATAATTTGTACCTGGCCATTGAACAGCCAATGTTGGTCAATATTTGGTCCCTTAAAAATGGGGTACCATGTACAAAGAGTGCTGTAATTCCTACACTGTTCACCCAATAAGGATGTAAATGCCCTCAAATCATAGTCGAATGTCTGCACTTTAAGCTTATTTTCATTATTTTGACTCCAGTATGCTGTGTTAGCCTGTCAAAATAATAATAATTTTGCTATTGTCCAAATATTTACAGATCTGATAGTATGTCACGTCACAGTGTTGACATGCAAAACAGTGGATTGTCCGCATGTGCTCTGGTGTTATAAGTACTTTGCCATGGATCTGGTCTTAAACAAACAGCAAGGAAATGTCAGAGGCTACGAGTAATGCTTCTGGGTGGGGAAAAAAAAAAAGTTGTGTTAAGAAGTTCAGTAATCGCCAGCGTGGTTGTTCGGCTTTTAATGCTTGATTACCCTCTACCTGTTTCCATGATCTGCGTGAATAACATTCCAGCTATTTATTTACTGACTGATTAAAACCAATATGTAGCCTAGAAAGCTTAAGAAGTGAGGATGAGAAGATCAGTCTAACTAGGCTACTATGAGAAGTTGTTGAAGTGGTAATAATCTGGATGAATTGGGAAAAAATTAAAGCTCTCTACATGCGCTTTTGGAGTGATTTTTTTTTTTTTTTTTTTTCTTTCAGGTAATATGATAAATTAATTAAAAATTTCAAGGTATTTTAAGATGGCTCATGATTTAGTTTTTGATTTTTAAAGACATACATTTATTGCGGAAAATGTTTGTGGCATAGAGATCATTCATTGACATTGGCATATAAATTATTTTCACATTTGAGGAAAGGGCCAAACATATGCTAGCAAACAGATTTATGACTTCTGCACTGTTTCCTGAGCATTTGACGTTCAGAATGCAACTTGTGGTAATCTCATCTAAACACAAATTTACCAACTGAGGGAATTAATTGTTTGACTGCTAAAATCAGAACAGGTTAAGGGTAATCATTCATTAAAAGGTGACAATTCTGCCTACTAGGGGTGTCACGATACCAAAAATTCAGTAGTCGGTGCCAATACCAGTAAAATTACACGATTCTCGATGCCAATTCGATACCACGGTAAAAAAGGAAGGAAGGATTTTCAAAGATCCCATTTACTGGAACATGAAAATCTTTATTAGAAAATTTGCTAAATATTAAAATGTAATTTCTATGAACAGACATGTAGAACATAACAGAATACAGTACAATCACTTCAGAGAACTTAAGATTCATACCTTCCAGAGGTATCATTTGTAATGGCTACTTTAACCCTGTCTTCACCAGTTCAAGTTTTTTTTTCGAAGAAACATGTCATTTTGGTGTACATATGCAAGAAGATAATATGCAGCATCTAATTGCAACCATATCTCATACATGTAGGCTGACTTATCTTATCTGTGCAGTGACTAAGCACAACTCGGGAAACTCAGACAGTATTAAGCTTTTAAAATCTTCATTTCTAACATTTCTTTAGGCTTAGAACTAGTGCCGCATGATAAATCTAATCGCAACTGCAATCGCAATTTCAAACTGTGCAATTGCATAACCACAAAAAAGGCTGCGATTTGCGATTTAATCTAAACAAACGTGTGCGTGCCAGTGAACATTACTACCATTCCTGTAATTGTATGGAGTCCGTTGACGTTCCGCCCACAAGCTATCCTGGGCTTTGTCCGAATTGTCAAAAAATTACGTCCTATACACTAATTCCAAACCACTTTTCTTTAACCCATGTGGAAAATGTCTGAAGATAAAGGAAAGGTGTAAAAGGGAATTCCCACCGCTTAGGAAGACGACTGCGCTAATTGGAAAATCTGAATGCACTTAAAGCAGGCAACGTGATCGAGTCCCCTGCCCATCACATACGTTTCTTTACGCGATTAGAGGGATGAAAGGTCGCCGCTTTAAATACTGCTGCTGCGCTGAATTGTGGAATGGCGTGATCTCCTTTCTTTTCTAAAAGAATGCTTCGTGTACCCTATGTTAAAGGACGTAAATTAGGAAGCACTGAGACTCCTTTCCTCGACATTTAAAGAATTAGAAGGCACTTATCATGGTTGCCAGGTAATATTTTCCGGATCATTTTTTAGGATTAGGAACATTTATTGGCAAAAAAACAGACGCAGCTCTGGCCTGTGAGCACGTATGGTCACGTGACTACTTGCTACAGTTTGCAGTGACCAACATGAACGCCGAAGAAAAGGTCTACTTTTTCGTGACCTCCCTCTGAATGCAAGTATCAACTGGAACACTCTGAAGCGTATACTGCCCCCGTTAGTTCCGGAATAGTCACAGCACCGAAACTTACCGTGCCTCGGTACTTACGGTGCCTCAAAATAATAGGCATCGTCGGTGTTTTTTCATTTAAGAATCGAATGGTATCGCAAGTATCGGTTCTTGTGACATCCCTACTGCCTACCCATATGCATTGCCTCCTTTTGGCATGCCATTGATATCAGTGGAGTTTTCTCCCCACAAGCATTTCATTTAGCCTCTGATGTCTGGTTGCTTAGGAGTGAAGGTATAGTTCAAGAGAAATGGAGCCACACGGTCGCCAGTTTGCCACATTGCGACAGTCTGTCTTATTATGATACAAAATGTGTCGCAATTTATTATTGCTCAGCCCTAACTCTGTGTTCTAGAATGCCATTACTTTTAATTACTGATTATCGTATGCCCTGTGAGTCTACACAGTGAAAATATGCTTGATTAACTTTATTTAACCACATTAAGAAAGCATGGTATGTTTGGTCAGGGATCAGAGTTTCCTGCATGTGGGAATGAGGGAACTGTGATGTTATGGGAACAGGCCCCGTAATAAAGCCTGTAATGAAGGAAAAGATTAAACCATGCTTTGGCAAACTACTCTTTAACATAACCCAGTCTTAAACCAATAAATCATAAATAAACAAATCACTGGTCTCCTGCAGAGACCGCCCCAGAGCTCACAAGAGCCAAAAAAAATCCAAGGCCCAGTTAAACACTATTTAACCCATGGAGAGAAGTGTATCAGATGCCCCAATTAAGTGCCGACTCCTCCCATTTATCCATATAGGGAGGTACATGTCATATATATTATTATTCATTCAAATGTTAATTTTGGAGGAACATTTTAATCACACATTTGTGATCTTACGCCCCAACAAGTTAATCGAGCCTGGAGCGGTGTGCTCTCGAGGTTAATCTGTAGTCAGTGTGGCACCTCCCCTTTCTCAGGTGAAGTTCTCCAAGGACAGTGGCTCAGATCGCATTAGTGCTGGATCACGGGACTCTGCAGCCTCATCACCAGCCCCGAGCTTAGATAGCTCACTCCCCGAAACATCGCCACAGCCACCCACCTCTATCCCACCCAAACCTGGGTAAGCCCCCCTGCCTCTCCGTATCTGTTGAAGCTTGTTATTTTATTCAGTGTTTCACACTGTCTAACTATTTATTATCTCACCCAACATCACATCGCTTTCTGTTTTTTTTTCCTCTCTCTCTAGAGAGCCGCCACTACGAGCAAAGTCCAATTCCCTGAGTGAACAGCTGGCGGTGAGCCATTTCTCCTTAGTCCTCCTGAAGCTTTGTGTGGTCGCAATTGTTAGAATGTTCTACTGGTTTTTGCAATCTTGCTGGTTGTCGCAGTAATACCTGTGATAAAATTATATGTTTACCTACTAAAGCTGTTACATCCTTCAGTTTCGGTAGAGGGCGCCACTATACAGGCAGTCTTGACAGAATTTGCCATCATGCACGGCATTTGTGATGACACCCTGTATTTCCTGTATAACCCTCCTCGTCAAACCAGAATTGTGCGTGGGTGCGGCCACTCCCTCCACTTGTTTATCGTGTTTTCTTCTCTGAATCCTGCCATTATTTTTCATAGTTTAGACCTCTGTGGTGAGCCTCCCTCTGCTCTTTTGTGCAGAACCCTGACTCGACCAAAGCCAGGCTGATCTCACGTATGGCCAAGATGGGGCAGCCCATGCTGCCCTTCCTCTCGGGAGCCGTGTCGCAGCCGGACTCCAGTGATTCAGAGATGGAGGTGAGTCTTGGTGTGACCAGAGCGGCGCGAGTATAGAGCTGTCTCCTGTGCGCATGTCATGATGACCTAGATCAGCGAGAGCGTTCATCAAATCCTGGTCCTTGAGGTCCAAGAATTGCCGCTTTTCTACTCTGGGAGGCAGATCTAAAGACGGTTTGGCCAATGAGGAGCACTATTTGTCCACTTAATCAGTTAATAAGCTAAGTGCACAACACAATTGCGCATGAGCGAGTTTTCTAGGTCAACTACTATGGCTACCGCACAAATAGCATTTCTAAAGAAATGCGTACGAGGACAGGTAGCAACCCATGAACTTTAAAACATTGAAACAACTTTTGAAACACAAACATCTAACAGGACCAGAGCTATCTGTTTTATATGCATCAACTATTTTTAGTCAAAATGATATCTCGGTCATTTTAAAAACTGGTTAATGACAAAAAATCTGTTTATGGATGACCGGCTTCAATGCGTACGATCCACAGTTATTGCAAGTGGGAGAAGAGGAAGGAAGAGATGGGAAGCTGCATTTACATTACAACAGAATTTAAAATAAAATAGAGAAGTTTATAAACCACATCGCCAGACCTATCGAAATGATAACATTTTAAATAATGAGATGTTCATAGAGTGCTGCATAATGTCTTAATGGCTGACATCATCCGCAGGCTAATTGTGTCCGGCTGATAAGTTGATCAGTGCAGGCGTAGAGGCTTGTTAACTTAGCTGAAGTAGCACGAGTGTCGTGTTGTGGATTAACGAAGTGGATTGAAAAATGAATAGCCACACCAGCTTTATTGATTGTGAGAGTTGGTCTTCTACCAATGATACTAGCATGTTTGCTAATGCACTAATTAATTAATGATTTGGTGTATTTAACAAAGTTTTATCAGTGTTTATAGCCATCGCGGCTTGAGCAAGCCAGCTCCAATCTGGCTAGCTGGACAACAGAATTTTTAGTTTTCCAGCGGGGAAGCTGACCAGCCCTTATTCATGCCTTGCTAATGTTCAAAAACCCTTTAAATTGTCATTATCCTGATTGACCTCTCTCTCCTCCCCCTTCTTCAAAATGCCGGGGACGTGCTGGAATGATGCTTCAAGTGCAGTTCTTCCTTGCATTTTGACCTGCTGCCTGTCACAGTCCTGGATGTCACTGGCAGTCCACATCGACTGCAAAACCGTTTTATATTATCGTCGTCCCAAAATTTTAATTGATTTAGACATAAATTGTAGTTATTGTGACTGATTTCTGCCGATTTTACAACATTGGAATATTCTTTGGTCTCCCATAGGTTGAGTCTCTTTATAAGTTATAAAGTGACTGTACCTGCAGAGAGTGGCAAAAACATTTACTGATCCCATAATGTACTGCGAAGCCTGAGATCTGCAATTCGCCCATTACCTAGGAGAAAATAGGGCTGGATTAGGATTCATGGTCCAGATTTGGCGATCCCTGGCTTAGATAGTGAATGTTGGGAATTTGTGGTTACAGATATGATCAAATTCGTCTCAAAGTCTCGCAAGACTTTGGGTGTGACTTTGCTTGCGGTCTCTATGATGAACATAAAACGAGGATTCAGATTTGGCTGTTCAGTCTGTTCCACAATTATTGTTTTACAGAAGTATAGAAATCATCTCTGGGGTTCCTTTGAGAGTCAGTTAGTTTTTTGATTCTCACCTATATGAGGATCCAGGAATGGGACCCCTGTGTTTCTCTGAGGGGTGTTTGAATGTTTGATCCTAACCCTGTGATTGGTGCCCCTTTAGGACCCCAGTGTGTCCCGAACACGAGGCGCCTCCTCTGCTCCCTCCCCCCAGCCTGTGCAGATATCGTCTGCTCCGCCCGTGTCTGCTCAAGGTGAGCCTCATGCTAACGCTCTCACGTGAAACCACCGCACTTTCCCTTTTACCTTCATCAGCTGCTTTTACTCTGGACGCTGGAGGTTTCTGGGTGATTCATCACGCTGAATTATGATGGTGCTCTTTTGATTCCCTTTTCCACTCATTGAGCTCCTCTCTCTCCCAGTTCCATCTCGCCCTGTCGCAGTGACCACACCCTCCGCCGCCCTGCTCCCAGTCTCCCTGACCACCTCCAACCCTGCTCCTCACAGCTTCCAGGTACAAAACAGTCATGTGTCTTAGCCACATGGTTGCATTGAGCATTGTATACACTTTTGCACTTTGATTTATTTTATTATAGTCATAAGTGGCTGTAATCCTTT
Source organism: Gymnothorax javanicus (assembly GCA_029692085.1). NCBI lineage: Eukaryota > Metazoa > Chordata > Actinopteri > Anguilliformes > Muraenidae > Gymnothorax > Gymnothorax javanicus. The sequence continues at coordinate 50,920,478 of CM056194.1, forward strand.
AATTAGCTAATGCAGGTCCAATGACAAGTTTTTCTTTCTGAAGAATATATAGAGGTTGCGGGAATGGAGTAAAGCCCCTTGGGAAGTTCTTTTTTTTTTTTAGGTTGAATTGCTTGTTCATCACCTAGGCCACCCTGTTAGCTCGTTGATGTGACTGCCAGTCAGTAAATTTTGATGCCAGGATTTCTGCTGCTGATAGGCGGGTTCTTTGAGCAGGTTGTGTCTCTTTATAGAATCCGTTTTGTTTTTTTGATGTTTTGGGGTATCTGTTATCTCCCCAGCCTTACTCGTACACGCAGACTGCTATGGTTCCATCACAGCTCCAGGCAGTGGGCCAGATGTACCCCTCACAGACTGTACCATACCAGGGTGAGAGAGCACTGCATACACAACTCCCTACCAGCAGTACTGCGAATACTGCAGTAAATTGGATAGTGAACTATTTCCCCACAGTTTTGAGTCAAACATCAGGTGTAATAAGTACTTGAAGCCATTATGGATTTCTCTTTAAATGTTAAGTCCATGTACTCAAGTATTATCACAAGTATTACGTAGTACTGCTACACTTTTAATCCCACATTGAAGCTCTTTGTTTAGTAAATCACAGTTTAATTATTAAGGTTCCAACAGGACCACCCTTGCAGTTAAGAAGGCCTCCTCCTCTCCATGTGATAGATGGCAAAAGACAGTGTTTGACATGTTCTTTCCCCCGGTCCTAGGTGACATCACTTCCTTCTTGATGACAGAAGCCAGGCAGCACAACACAGAGGTCCGATTGGCTGTCGGAAAAGTGGCAGACAAAGTCGACCAGTTGGCCTCCAAGGTCACCAGTTTAATTTGTTTCTCCTGGCGCTTTTGTGCTCGTCACTTAGTTTTGTAATATTTGACTTGATGTCTTATTTTTGGCCTAATTTGTTGACAGATGGATGACCTTCAGAAGCAGGGAGGCTTACCCATGGGCTTGTCAAATGTTTCCATGGAAACCACCATGATAATGCACAATATCCAAAGAATTATCCAGGTGTGAGAATTGTTATTCACTTATTAACACTCAGTCTCTACCCTGGTGTCTCGGCATTCGTTGTGCCACTGTTTCATGCCAGAGTTTTAAAACTCAAATTTCTTATTGCTTTCTTCTCAGGAAAATGAATGCCTCAAGAAGGAAGTGTTTGAGAAGAGCTCGCGGATCGAGGAACAGAATCGCAAAATTGGCGAGCTGATCAATCAAAACCAGAGGTGAGCAGCTCTTCCCGGAGTAAGATGTCATCTGTTAATACTGAGGTGTGTCTCATTTGAGAGCGAATGTGACAGTACATCTGTCTCTTTCATGAATGCTTCATATTTACTGGCTGGAAATGTATATTGGTTCATTCAGAAAGCTGAGGAAAAATATTTGGATGGATATATAAGGCATAGATTCCAAACATATGCCATTCCTTGAGTTAATTACTTTTCTTGGGGCCTTGTTTAAATTGCGTATTGATTTTTTTTTTTTTTTTTTTTGTGCACAAACTATTGAATTCTAACATCCAGTCATGCATATTCATAAAGCAGTATTTCTGAGAAGGGAGGATGGGGCATTGAAATTTCACATTACTTGGTATTTGTACGTTTTTCTCCTACATCTTGGCCATTTATTCATAATGGGGTGTACATGTATGTTATCTTTGTCCATCAGGTACATGGAGCAGAGTAACTTGCTGATGGAGCAGAGGAATGATTCTCTGAAGTCCACTAGTGAACAGAACCAGGCCCGTATGCTGCAAGCAGAGCAGGACAAGGTAAAACCGCAGTACCATTCAACACACACACACACACACACACACACACACACACACACACACATCAGGCATGAACGTGCTTATCCCTGCGAACGGCATGCTGATGCAGAATTGTGAATTCTGTGGCTGTAGAAGCTGGTTTATTGTGTTTAACAAGCAGGTTTAGGCAGGTATGCTTGTCGTGCTCAAAGAGCAAATGCCCCAATACCCCATTAATGAGTCGTTATGTATTATTTTTTGGCCATGTGATGCAGTTTACATGGATCAAATTTCCCAAAATACTAATGGAGCACAAATGAGTGAATACTTTTTACCACATCTTGTAATTACTGTGCATGTTTTTGATAGTATTTTTTATGACTTTCCATTCAAAGAAAGTTTAACTATTGAATCCAGGCTAATGATCAAATTAAGTACAAACTTGTCTAATTAAAAAAAAAAAAAAAATGTAGGAACATTGTTTTTGAAATGGCAATATTTTGGCGCTCCTGTTTAATTTTCAAAATGTGCATTGAATTCATTGTAGAAAATGAAACAATTTTTTACCTGTTGGCCCCTGCCGCAGAAAGTGCTGTAGGGCCCTATGATTTCCGCGATAACGGAATTGCGGACGGAATCGCGGAATTGGCCAATAAAAACGGAATCTATTGATTGACGCGGAATTTCGCGGAAATCGGCATAATTTGACTCAAATGCTGTTCGTAAAGCCACGTTTCCGATGAACGCTAAACAAAATATTTGCGCGTCCTGATTACATTCAAAGTCAATGTAAAGACGCGAATGCACGCGAAAATGTGAGCAGCCTTCGTCAAATTCACCTGCCCCGAGTGTTCGAACAACACATCTCTTCGGTGCTACAGAAGATCTGTGGGAAGAAGTTTTTCGTTGTTGTAGACGAGACTACTGATGCCAGGGATTGCAGGGTCCTAAACATCGTCTTTTTTCATCTTATGTTAGCTTAACAACTCATATAACCGTTAAATAGCCTGCAATATTTCTTTTCACAGTCTAATTAGTGAATTGTGTGCATGCAAATTATGACGTAACGTCGTCCCCCAGTGGTGAAATAAAAGCTGATACATTTTTGTGTCCGTTTGTTCATGTTTAATCATTACTGTAGAACATTTTGTCCTAGGATGGAATACACAGTATTGGGATTACTGAACAAAAGTTTCTTAAAAATAAAAAAAATAAATGAAATATAGCTGATGCATCGGAATCAGACGCCTGTTGATTCGTGGGGGAAACTGAGTGTCATTACTGCTGCTCTCATATAACGTATATACAATAAGATTATAAATGATTAAAAAGGGGCAGTCAGAATACGGCCGTTGTCTGCCTTTTTGACTGTAGCTTACACTTCCTTTAAAGAGATAATTTTATTTTGTAGTATTATTTTAAGTTAAAAAAAAATTATTTCATCACAGTGCGATGTTATATTGCTTCATTATGCAGTACTTGTTCTGACTTTAAGTACTGAGGAAAATGGAGGGTTGCATCAACTAATTTAAGGTTATTTCTATTTAATTAGTGAACATTTTGTTCATAAACATAAATGGCACACTCTCTCTGATGGTAAAATTGGTATAATTGATAAAAAACGGAATTCCAAAAAATTAAAACGGAAAAAATGGAATTCGGGAAAAAATAAAACGGAATTTGGAAAAAAATAAAATGGATTTCGTAGGGCCCTAGTCCTGCTCTGTTATGAAATTGGCAGTTAAGGGTTTATACCAGGATGTGTAGAAGGGCTGTCTTCCTTGGTTGCTCATCAAACTTACTTGAACTGAAGCCTTGATTTCTCCTTGTTTACTCAGTCTGTGTTTGTGTCTGAGGTTGCACTGAATCAGTCTTTGTGTGCATGTCCTTGTCCAGCGGGCTTTCTTGGTTTATATTGTATGGTAAAAACAGTATTTGAATTAAGGGCTACAATTACTCAAGCTACTGTTTGCCTCGGTGTTCTGCCATCCCTCTTTATTTACTGTACTTCTCCTGCCTGTGTGTCCTGTTTGCCTGGTCTGGGGGCCTCTATTAGTGACTGCTCTCTCTTCCCAGCATGCACTGCCACTGGACCAGAGCAGGGACCAGGTGAGGATCTATGCCCTGTCCCTCTCTCTCATTCACCCCATCATTCTCTCACTAATTTTCTCTGTTTTTTCAGTTTGCTCTCATACAGTCATCGCTGCCAGTTCATTTTCCTCCTGCAGGGTCCCACCGGGGCCCCTCCCTTCACTCGGCCCCCCATCTCGTGTCCCCACCCCCTGTCCATCATGCTTTTGTTGCACACCCTTTCACAGATACTGGCTTTGATCCGGCCCCTGTCTCTCTGCCCCTCCTCCTCACCCCCTTCCTCCCAGGTGCGGCTGACAGAGGAGCTGGCCTCGTCCACAGCCCGCGTGTCACAGCTGCAGCTGGAGGCCTCGTCTCACCAGCAGAAGGCGGCCGAGCTGCAGGCCAAGCTGAGCGCCGCCCTGCAGGACAGCGAGAGACACACCGCCCAGACGGCCTCCATGGAATCACAGCTAGAAGGTGGGGCTGAGGTCAAACAGACAATACGCCGCCCAGTTTTTATTTGGGAGGGCAGTTTTTACAAACGGCTTTTCCAGTTTATTTACATTAAAACCTAGTGAAATTAATTTGATATTTAAAAACAAAAAACATTTTAGAGGCAAATTACCTCACGGGATGGCTGCACACTTGCTCATTTTTACGTTTAGCAGACACAAAAAGCTGAAATTTGCATGAAAATAACCATGTGTGCTTTATAGTGGTGATTTACATCTGTGACACCGAGCTGTTTCAACCAGTTACTCTGCTTCTGTAACATAATCACTGGTTGATTTGCCATGTTTATTTGGTCATTTTTGTGAGGTGGCTCATCAATATTACCTTCATGATAAGCAACGCGAAAGTAAAAGAATTGCAGAACTGTTCTGCGCTTTTTTTCAAATCATAATATTATCAAGTGTGCTGTTTGTGACTCTACAAACATGAAAACGAGTGTAAATTGACAGTAACAAAATTGAAAGCGTGTGATAAACCTATAAGCACTGGATCTGTTATATGAGCATATGGAGATGGTGTGTGTGTGTGTGTGCTGTGTTCAGAACTGAAGGAGACAGTGGAGCGCACACAGGCTCAGTACCGCACTGAGAAGCAGAAGCGCAAGGAACTGCAGCTGAAGCTGGGGAACGTGGACGAGGAGCTGCAGGACCTCCGCACTGAGAAGGACAGCCTGGAGCGCGTGAGTGATGGCGCACGGTGCCACGGCCTGTGTGTGGGTGTGACCCCGTCTGTATATAGGGGCTCTAACATGCACTTGGTCCTCAGACGCTGGCAGACAGGAAGAGGAAGTGGCTGGCGGAGAGGCAGAGGTGTGATGAAGAGTTGGAGGAGGTGCGCAGGAGTAGCCAGCAGGAGCTGGACAACCTGCGCGCTCAACTGCGGCGAGCCAGAACCAGCACTGACCAGGCCGCTGCAGAGCAGGTATAGAGTTCAGAACAGCACTGACCAGGCGGCTGCAGAGCAGGTATAGAGTTCAGAGCAGCACTGACCAGGCGGCTGCAGAGCAGGTATAGCAGAGCAGCACTGACTAGGCCGCTGTAGAGCAGGTATAGAGTTTCTGAGCAGCACAGACCAGGCGGCTGCAGAGCAGGTATAGCAGAGCAACACTGACCAGGCCGCTGTAGAGCAGGTATAGAGTTCTGAGCAGCACTGACCAGGCGACTGCTGAGCTGGTACAGATGTCTGAACCATTATGAAATGGTCAACTGTAGGTGAAGGGAAGGATGTAATATTGACCTACAACCCAATAATTATCGCTTGAAAGAAATAATGGTGAAGAGACTGTTAGGCTGTCATCTCCTCACCCCACTGCAGTTCCCTGAATTGAAAAACTGACATCAGTTGTGTAACTGTTCTCCCCAGCTGGCCCAGCTGCAGGCGGAGCTGGAGTCGGAGTGGAAGGGGAAGTGTGAGCAGGCCCTGGCCTTGGCGAAGGAGCAGCAGGCCCGTCAGCTGGCCGAGCTCACAGAGCAGCGGGAGGCTGTGGAGCACAGACTGGCACAGCTGCAGGAGAAGGTGAGCGCGCTCAGTCTGACCTCACCGCCTCCATCACCTCCAATCAGGAGGATACAACTCCCTGCACAATCTGAAAAATCTTCAACTAGGTGAATATTTAGGAGCTTCATGCCCCAGGTCAAACCATGCACACCATCCCAATTCAGAGAGTAACTGTTGAAGCAAACTGTCTGTTTGACGGCTTGAGATCTGAAGCAGATCCAGTTTTGCCTGTGGGTCTGAAAAATGTGTCCTGGAGCATGAATTGAATGAGTACTTATTATGGTCGTGGAGTTGGCCCCATTTAGAGTAATGTCGTGTATGTGGAGTGTGTCGTGCTGAGTTTAGTTGAGGTATTGTGTTGGTGTTGAAGAGTCTCACTTTGTTTCCTGCTGCAGTTCTCTGTGCTGAAACAGTCCCGGGACTCAGAGGGCAGCGACTGCTGCAGCAGCAGGAGCAGGGCGAGGAGCTGCAGGCCATGAGAGAGAAGGTATGAGAGTGAGAGAGCTGGATACAGGAGACTGATGCTGATGGATCTGACACTTGTGCTGATCCAATCACCTCTCCCTCTCTCAATGATTTAGTTCTGCTATCAGTGATATAGATACAACGGGTAGATATAGCTGAAGAAGCTTTCAGTAAAAATAAATAAGATCTTATAGATATGAGACCGTCAATGAAAAGTTGAGGGTAGCAGGGAATGAATTGTATGTTTGCAACTTTCTCTCGTGTGAATGATCTACATGTGTTCTTTATGTGACTCCCTCACCTGCTGCAGTATAAAGCCCTGCAGGAAAGGGCGGACTCGGTGAAAGTGCAGCTAGAGGCACGGTTGGCAGAGATGGAGAGGAGGCTGGCTGGGCAGGACCAAGCGGACACAGCAGGGGAGGTGAGTGGGGGAGGGGCAGACTGACGGGCGTAGGGTAGCAGGATTTGGCTGCAGCTGTATTGATAGATATATCTGCTCACCTGGTGCTCTGTAATGGCAGGTGAAGCGTGTGATGAATGGAGTGTTTCACGCCCTCAGAGGGGAGTTTGACCTGCAGGAGACCTACACTGGCCAAACTGTGCTGGGGATCCTTGTCAGTACCATCAAGGTATGTCACACACACACGCACACACACACCTCCAGGTATGGCATGGTTGAGTCCATTCATAGTTTTTTTATGCATCTTCTTAGAATTCCACCACTTGTTGACAAGTGCTGGGGTTAATTTTTTCAACCAACATAATGACTCTGTCCCTGTATGACTTTTGAAACCAGGATTAAAGGGCATCTAAAGTAGATTCCCATTGTTTTTGCTTATTGGCCAATCAGCGAGCCGCACCTGCGCAAACGAATCTAAATGGAAGGATTATCCACGCATGCACACAAAACATTGGTGTATGAATTAAGTCGGTCATGTGACAATGCAAGATGCCAACAAAAGCAAGTGATTTGTTTGTAAACATTGGACGTTCAACGTCCCGTCTGAGAATCGACTTTAGATGCCCTTTAAAGGGGCACTATTGTAACATGCGCACGTGTGTATCTTTGTTCCGTTATTGAAGTCTTGCACCTTATGTTTCCTATAGAATTTTGAGGATCCTCAAGTATCGAGTATTTTCATTGAAGTCTTTGTACTTTGGAATATTTTAGCTGTTCTGTCATTTAGATTGATTATTGTTTTGTATTTTCGAGCTGTAATTTTTATTTTGGAGTCTGAACACGTTCTTGAACTCTAATTCTTTGATTATAATTATGTGCTCTAGAAAGTATATCTATTGAATGAAGGGCTTTAGCAAATAAGACTTGACTGGTTTGAGTTTTTATTTTGTCACAATTTTGACGTAGTATCACAATGGCAAAGATGTTTTCTTTTACACGGGCATTCCCGATTGCTTTGTCATTTTCTCTCAAGTTCTCTCACACTTGGAGGAGATCACAAGTTTCCTTAAGTAATAATATCTTTGTTAATTTTAGCTTTTCAATGAATTAAGCTAAAACTGCAGTTTATTATGCAATGAAAAGAGTTGTCTCCTCTGGAATAATCTCCTCATTCTTCACCATTAGTTCTTAGTAAATCTGTATGGTTGTCTTATTAAAGTCAGTGAAAGATGAACAGCGAAACACTTTCAAAATCCTTTCAAACACACAGAAATCGTTATCTTTGAGTTCGTATCATTAAAGTTCACGCATATGCGTGTTGTGACAGTGCCCCTATAACGTCACTGCTGTTTTCCTTTGATGGAATATCAAGTGAATGTATTCATCTGTCTCTAAATGTCTGTCGGTCTCTGGATTTTAAATTTAAGACCCTCTCTTACAGAACGTTACCCTGCAGATCCTGACTGAGAAAGAGCAGAGACTGTCACAGAGGAGCGAGAGCAATGGGCCTGAGGAGGAGGAGGAGGAGGAGGAGGAGGAGGAGGAGGGGGGGAGACTCTCAGACGAGCTCAAGACCAGAGAAGCCCGTTCAGGAAGCACATCAGAATGGGAGGGAACAGGACCAAGAGGAGCGGGAAGAGGAGACTGTTTCAGCACAGGTGAAAGAAGGTGTGCAGGATGAGGAAGTACCCACTCGACAGCCAGCAGGGGATGGGCTAGAACAGGAAGTACCCCTAGCAGCGGAAAAAGAGCAGCCGGCGCACAAGGAGCTTACCATCGACGGTGACGGGATCTGGGGCGAGAAACGAGCACCGCTGAGCCATCATCAGGACAACCGCAGGTGGATGGTTCAGCAGAAACTGCCAGGGAAAATGGCGTGCAGCCCACCGAAACACCAGGCCTCCAGTCAGCTTCAACACCAGAGGTGGAGACGGAGGCGGTGGAGCAGGAAGTGGACAAGGAACCCTTAGAGGAAGAGGGTCCACTAAGGCACATGGAGGTCACGGAGTCCTCTCCACTGGGTCCTCCCACCAACCCGCCTCCTCCACCGAGCACCCTGCAGGAGAACGTGGAGAAGGGGACCTCTGCCAGGTAAGTGCTACACCCTGACTAACCCACTCCTCCTCATGTAGCATGGTGCTTGAACATAGAACACTCCATACAGTCCCTGCTAAATAAGCTTGAGTTCCATATGATTCCCTCGCTCCGTCGACCAGTTTGTCTGTCTGATTCATGCTTTGTCCGTCTCCGATTCATTGGTCTGTCCTTTTTGTTTGTGTGTCTGTTACCACTCAACACTGTCCTGTCCATATGCATTGTCCTATTCTCTCAGTTTGACTGAGGGAGTAGAAGAGGAAAATGGAAAGGAGCCATTTTTCCAGAACGCTACCCTGAGCAAACCCGCCCCACCGCCCAGTGAGGAGGAGGATGATGAGCTGGTGAGGAAGCATCTGTAGAGCTCAACCCTGGCTCTCAGATCTGAGTGCACCAACCTGCATGCACATCCCTGTCTTTGTCAAATAAGCCAGTTGAATAATACCCTCAGAGAGAACTGCAGAACTGTCTGCCTGCGGAGCTTCTACACAAATAGACTGATGTTTATTTTCTTTTATAGAGCATGAAAGGCCGGCCTCCTCCCACTCCACTCTTTGGTGATGACGACGATGATGACGACCTCGACTGGCTAGGATGAGATCCGAATAACAGCGGCACTATGCAAGTGCAATTGAATACGTCACAAAATTCATGTGGATATTCGCACTTGTCCCTGGAGGTCGAGAAGAACAATGTTCCTGGGAAAATGCATTCACTTGTGCTCTGAAAAAGACATGATGTGGTGAAATGCAATGAGGAGAAGTTCCTCCTTGTGTCCACAGTGCCCCCACTGCATTGGAGGAGTGAGCTCAATCTGACAACTGGTACAAGACACCTCTGAGCTTATCCTTTTTCTCCAAATTCATCCTACCACAGGGTTGCACCATCATGGTGAGACTGATGGCATCTTGAACACTGGTGGTTTTAAGAGAAATGTTCTCTTCTCAAAGAGGGAGTTGAACTGGCCATTTATGCTGCCTGAAATGAATTTTAATTGATGAATCAAGAGTACTTGACGCTAAACTTTGCCCACGTTTTTCAGACTGTTTCAAAGTAAACTCATTTCTCACTGTGGATCTTGCGGTTTGATACTGCTTACAGCAGGAATAGAAACAATTTGGGCAACTGAAAAAAACTCAAGGTGTTATGTTTGAAGGTATTTAATTGTTTGGTCAAAAATCTGTGTTCCTCAGTTGAAACTGGTAAGCAACGCAGCCTTAACAGCATATGTAAGAATTTTTTTAAATCGGTTTTTCATTTCTCAAATAATTTGTGGAATGTTCTGAATGAGAGGCTATACACCCATTACATCACATACTGGTGTTTTGTGCTTTCTCAGTTTTTCCATAAATCCTCTTTGAAAAGCTCCAAGAGTCAGTCGTTTCGGGCAGGCTATAACCCACTCCTAACAGAACAGCACACTGTAACAAGAACTCCAAAGAGATGTATGTTTCTTCTTCTAACATAACTTTTTCTTTTCCTGGATTAATAAAATGGTGCAGTTTTCATAAATTTGAGCTCTACTGATTGTCAGTTATTAATTATGCCACCGCCTTGCAAAGTGGGCGGGAGGAATACTGTTTTCCGGTCCTATGTCTGTCTGTCCGTCAGTCTCACACCTTGTGTGCATGATGTCTACTGAAGGAGTGTATGGATTTTGATCAAATTACACGTAACTTCCCAAGAGGGTAGCTGAACTAATTAGGTTTTGGAGGTCATCAGGTCTAAGGTTAAGGTCACATAAGGTCAGCCATATGATGGGACTGAAGACCAACTTTCAGGGCGCATGGCATGCGGAGGCACAGGAATCCACACTTTGCACTGACTTCTACCTTGTTTTTTCTTTGAATTTTAATTAACTGGATTGGAAGGAAAACGTTGAGCAAAGAGCAACATTTCTTACAAACATCAAGCTGAGTTACATGCGCTGCTTTAGAGATGAGTGCAATAGGGAATTATTTTATCTTCATTACAAACTACGAATAAGGGTTATTAGCAATTGCATTGGATCATTTCATGAAGCCCACAATGTGTAGTTGGCAGTCAATAACTTTCAGTTGAGTGCAAAAGTTTGCACCCCCTCAGACACTGTGAATAATCCAAAAAAAAAAAGCCTTTATTGTGCAATTCATCCTCAATATATCCTTCCATAATCATTTAAATATGTTCCCCTACTGAAAACCTTTTATCGTATGGCCTCAATCTCCAAGTACAAATTTATCTTTCATAGCCAGGTCAAAAGTTAACTTCCCCTTTGATAAACCCTCAAGGTAATCAACTTTAATATGTAAAATCAGGTATCTGACCTTTAAAAAACATTACCAGGGCTTAATGTTTGATAAGTGGCACCACGTGTGTTAAATTAGGCTTGCCTTTTATATTTGCAAATAGATCTCCAGGAACAGTCTCAAGCAGCGTGCTGAGAACAACAAAAACGATGGGATCAGGAAAACTGCTGTCAAGAGGACCTCTAAATGAAACTGGTAAACTTTCATAAAGCTGGAGAGGGATATAAAAATATTTCAAAATGTTTAGGGACACCAGTATAGACTATGAAGACCATAATCTAGAAATAGAAGAAACATAGACGCACTACGACTCTTCCAATGAGTGGAAGCATAAGAAATAAAACTGAAAGCTGCTCAGAAACTTGCTGGAGAGCCATGCAAGAATCCCAAACTAACAGCAGGAGACCTGAGAAAGTCCTTACGGACTAATGGAATAAAAGTCCACATCTCTACAGTCAAGTGCAGTCAGCACAAGTCAGGACTGCTTGGGACAAAAGCACACAGGAAGCCATTGCTTGGTTCTAGACGCAGCACAGTATGTTAGAGTATGTAAACAAACTAAATGAGTTATGGAGCAAGATTGTGTGGTGTGATGAGATCCAAGTTGAATTATTGGTTGTAATTTGCACAGGTATGTGTGGTGAGGAAAATTAAAAAAAAAAAAAAAACTCTGCCTGTGAGGAACATCATTTTCACAGTCAAACATGGAGGCTCGCTGATGTTTTGGTGGTGGTGGTGGGGGGGTGCATGTTTGCATCCCACTCTTGAGCTCTGGATAAGCTGGAAGGAAGACTGGATGCAGGTCTGTATCAACAGATCCTAAAGCAAAGCCTCCTACCATCAGTCAAAAAGCTAAAACCGAAGGGGCCATTAATACTTCATCAAGGCAATGATTCTAAGCAGAAAGTAAATACGGGAATGGTTTTAACATGGCCTGCCCACTGACCAGACTTGAACATAATGGAAAACCTGTGGATAGACTTTAAGAAGGCCATACACGACTGACAGCCAAGCAATCTGGTTGACTTTGAATAAATATGCCATGAAGAATAGGCTAAAATTACACCTGAGTGGATGCAAAAGCTGCTCAGGGGGTATTCGAGGAGATTGGAGGTTATTTAGGCAAAGGGAAGACATACAAAGCATTTTCAAACATTTCCTTAAGGGGGAAGCAAACTTCTGGACTGATTCTTTAATACACTCTGACAATTTTTGTTACTTTTGATGAAGGAATATATTTGCATGAACTGAAGGTGCATTAAATACTATGTTGATGGCAATACATACATTTTCATTTTCACTCCTGATGCCATTGAAAAGTAGGGGATGTAAACTTTTGCACTCAACTTTAATTGTATGAAGAAATGAATGCTTTGCCTCCATTGTCATGACACCTTAAGATTTCTTTCCCCCATCTGAAATGTATGCAGTGCATTCAGACGCCTTCACTTGTATGTTGCAGCCTTATGCTTAAAATCATTGAAATTCAACCCCCCCATCCCCATAATACCCCATAATGACGAAACAAAAACAATAACATACAGTTAGTATTCAAACTTTTTATGAAGTACTTAGTTGAAGCACCTTTGGCAGCGATTACAACCTCGAGTCTTCTTGAGCATTACGCTACAAGCTTTGCACATCTGGATTCGGGGATTTTCAGCCATTCTCTGCTGATCCTTTCAAGCTCTGTCAAGTTGAATGGGAAATGTCAGTGGACAGCCATTTTTAGGTTTCTCCTGAGATGTACAGCTGGGTTTAAGTCAGGGCTCTGGCTGGGCCACTCAAGGACACTCAAGGAATTGTCCCCAAACCACTCCTGCATTGACTGGGCAGTGTGCTTAATGTCATTGTCCTGGTGGAAGGTGAACCTTTGGCCCAGTCTGAAGTCCTAAGCACTCTTGAACAGATTATCATTAATGATAGCTCTACTTTGCTCCATTCAGCTTTCCCTCAACCCTGACCAGTCCCTGCCACTGAAAAAAAAAACCCACAGCATGATGCTGCCACCACCATGCTTCACCATTTGGATGATATTGGGCTGGTGATGAGCAGTGCCTGGTTTCCTCCAAACATGATACTTCTAACTGAGGACAAACAGTTCAACCTCAGTTTCATCAGACCAGATAATCTTGTTTCTTAGCATTTAAAAAAACACATCTTAGTTTTGATTCTTGCAACATATTTCAAATGTAGTTGGGATAATAAAGTATTTACCTCTTTGTATTGCTGCCATTCCTTCACAACAGTTAGTTAATGTTTAGGGACAGAAGATGCCAGGTGATTCAGTGTTTGAGGTGTAATTTTATACCATTCTTTCTGCAAACAAGTTTTAAGTTGTGCAGCGTAAGGAGGTCTTTATTGCCGCATTTTGCCTTTCAAAATGTGCCACATTCTCTATTGCGGAATAGTTGGGACTGCAGGCAGGCCAGTCCTGAGCCCACTCATTCTTCTTGCACAGCCATGCCTTTGGCAAGCATCCAGAATGCATTGTCTTGTTGAAATATGCATGGGTGTCCTGAGAAAAGATGTCGTCTTGAAGGGCTTGAGTTGCTCTAAAATCTCAGTCTTCTTTTCAGCATTAATGGTGCCTTCATAACCGTGCAAGTTAACCTTGCCAAGGGCACTGACACTGCCCCTTACCACGACAGACCATGGCTTTTGGAGTTATTGTCAATAACAGTCTGGCTGGTCCTTCTCTTAGGTCTGGAGCCCACGGCACCCATTTATTCCAAAAATAAAGACCGAAATATTGATTTGTTTGACCACAATACACATTTCCATTGCATGATGGCCAGTCGCAGATGCTTCCAAGCCCAGAGAAGTCAAAGGCACTTCTGACACTTAACAGAAGCCCTCCTTTTTGCACAGTAAAGTTTTAACTGGCATTTGTGGATGCAACTACATATTGTAGTACTTAACAGAAGTTTGTCAAAGTAATCTTGAGCCCATGTGGTTATATCACGTATAGATGAATGGTGGTTCCTGATGTAGAGCTGTCTGAGTGATCAGGAATAATGGGTATTCAGCTTAGGCTTGCGCCCTTGCCCATTATGCACAAAAATTCATCTAGATTCCACGAATCTTAACCCTTTGTTGCATGTTGTCCAATATTTTTTTGGATATAAGTGGGGTTTATTTACTCTAGGCTCATAGATACCCTGAAAACACAAAATGTACATTTTACTGGACATTTCCAGGTACTAATTTCCTCAATTGGTGCCTCTCTGATTAGTCACATGATTTACCGCAAACAATCACAATGGCTGCATCCAGAAGTAAGAGGTAAGTTGATGAAAGTCAGAAATAGTCTTATATTGTTCAAGTTTTGATCAGACTTTTTTCTGTTGGGGGATGGAAATACATTATATAACACAAACTGAAATCACATAACCTATATAATGCATGTCTATTTGTTTGAATACATCTGAGTCTATGCTCTATCAAAAATATTGGACATTATGCGTGCCGAGTAAATAGCTGAAATAAGCAATGTCCAGAATACAGATAGATCATCATGCATATCAATGATCAGGTTTCTTCAACTTCACATTATTTCTGTCACTCCGCATGCATAATGTCCAAAATACTGGATAGAAGTGTGCATCCCACAAGCATAATGTCCAAAATAATGGACAGACAGACCACCCACTTGCACCCCCCCCCCCACATACACACACACACACAAAAAATATTGCACCAAATCCCAACAAATGGTCCAAGGCATTTGTATGTACTCTATGCATCAAAGGGTTAATAATGTTAGGCACCGTAGAGAGGAAAATTTTGAGGAAAATTTTTATAATTTTCAAAGATTTTCTCACACATCTGTGGGCAAATTGGTAATCCTTGGCCCATTTTGAAAAGTTACACCTCTCCTGGATGCTGCTTTTGTACCAAATCATGATTGAATCACCTGCTGACATGAGCTTTTTGAACTCACCATCATTATTCACATTCTTTTCCCATTACTTTTTCTAAATTGGTCCCATTCAACCTTTTTTGGAATGCGTCACAGGCCTGAATGACCAGAATAAATGTATAATTACAAAAAAAATGAAGTTGACTCGACAAAATCTTATTTTTTTTTTTTACTTCATAGAGTCTGCAATGAAATACAAGTCAAAATATATTTAGAAATCACTGCTTACTGCTTTTATATGCATTTTCCATACTGTCCCAACTTTTCCCATGTTGTGGTTGTAAGAAACTTCTCTTTTTTGAGCAAAATGCACAGAAATGTGTTTTCTATACTGAGCAGGATAATCTTGATGCGTTGTCAAAGCTGGTAAACAAGGTTTGGAAAATCTTGGGTAACTGGAAATGATAAATTAAGCACTATCTGCTTAACAATTTGATCATTTTTATCCCCCCGACATATAATGTGGGGGTATATAGTTGTCAGTGAGGTTGTCTGTCTGTTCATCCGTGGTCATTTCATTTTCAAAGCAGAACTTGAACACTGTTCAACATTTCATAAAGAAACTTGCTGGGCATATTAATCTGGTCTTGGACTGGTGCCTTTCGATATTTTGGGATTTCTGACATTAGATTGAAGGGGCCTGAGGGATACGTCATCCCCTGATAACTCTTGTTTTAAAGGGAATTGAAATGTTTATAAAGGTAATTAACTTAAGATTTTTTTTTTTTTTTTTTTGCAGTCTTCTGAAATCCACTGATGAAAAAATTATGCGCAATGTCCATTATTTAAGTAGGTAAAATAAGTGGGCAACATGCTTAGTGGGGTGCAAATGAGAGGGAGACACATTATTTCTAACACATTTAAACAGACAGTTGCTATTCTCGCTCAAGTTTTCCAGACTTGCTGTACGCAGTATACCTGGCCTCAGAGAGGTGTATTACCAAGCAAGTTCAACATGACTAGGCTTTCTTTGCGTGAGCTGGCTCGACAAACCGTGAACTCACAATCAGAGATCTGTTCAGCAGTTAATCCACCAGGTTACAAAGAGAGCCACCTTAATAACACTGAAAATCCAGGCTTTACACTCAACACATTTTGCTAGCCCACTTATCTCGCCTCATATGTACAACCCCAATTCCGAAATAATTGGGACAAAGTGTAAATTGTGAATGAATTCAAAACGCAATGACTTTCACATCACATCAGCCAGTATTTTATTCACAATAGAACAGAGAAAACATAGCAAATGTTGAAACTGAGAAATTTTACAATTTTATCCACAAAAGGAGCTCATTTCAAATTTGATAGCTGCTACAAGTCTCAAAAAAGTTGGGACAGGGGCCTGTTTACCATGATGTAGCATCCCCTCTTCTTTTTAACATAGAGTGGAGGCGTCTGAGCATTGAGGAGACAAGTCTCTTGAGTTTAGCCATTGGAATTTGATCCCACTCTTGTTTAATACAGGCTTCCAGCAGCTGGAGAGTTTTGGGTCTCCTTTGACGGACTTTTCGTTTAATTATGTGCCAAATGTTCTCAACTGGTGAAAGATCAGGACTGCAGGCAGGCCAGTTCAGCACATGGACTCTACGAAGCCATGCTGTTGTAATAGCTGCAGTATGTGGTTTTGCATTGTCCTGCTGAAATACACAAGGCCTTCCCTGGAATAGATGTCGTCTGGAGGGGAGTATTTGTTGCTCTAAAACCTTTATATACCTTTCAGCATTCATGGTGCTTTTTAAAACATGCAAGTGTTTCACACCATATGCACTAATGCATCCCCATACCATCAGAGATGCTGGCTTTTGAACTGAACGCTGAAAACAGGAGGGGTGGTCTTTCTCTTCTTTAGCCCGGAGGACACAACGCCCATGATTTCCAACAAGAATGTCATATTTGAACTTGTCTGACCACAGGACACTTTGCCACTTTGCTACAGTCCATTTTAAATGAGCCTTGGCCCACAGAACACAGCGGCGCTTCTGGATCATGCTCAACAATGGCTTCCTTTTTTGCATGATAGAGTTTTAGGTGGCATCTGTGGATGGCACAGCGTACTGTGTTTACAGACAGTGGTTTCTTGAAGTATTCCTGGGCCCATTTAGTAATGTCAATGACAGAATCATGCCAGTGAGTGATGCAGTGGCGTCTGAGGGCCCGAAGATCACGGCATCCAGTGAAGGTCTTCGGCCTTGTCCCTTACGCACAGAGATTTTTCCAGTTTCTCTGAATCTTTTGATGATGTTATGCACTGTTGATGATGAAACCTTCAAAGCCTTTGCAATTTGACGTTGAGGAACATTGTTTTTAAAGTATTCCACAATTTTTTGACGCAAGCCTTCACAGGTTGGAGAGCCTCTGGCCATCTTTACTTCTGAGAGGCTCAGCCTCTCTAAAACATCCCTTTTATAGCCAATCATGTTACACACCTGGGGCCGTATGCATGATGCCAGGATAAGTGACTTATCTGGAGGATAGAGACTATCCCCCGGATAGCGAGGTAAAAGTGGTATGCATGTAGAGGGGATCACACTATCCGCAGCCCTTATCTGGGGATAAAGTTATACCCAGTTTCAACTGGGGATAGTGGCTTTATTCTACGGATTCCGCAGGTCTCG
The DNA here is from genome assembly GCA_029692085.1 of Gymnothorax javanicus. Lineage (NCBI taxonomy): Eukaryota > Metazoa > Chordata > Actinopteri > Anguilliformes > Muraenidae > Gymnothorax > Gymnothorax javanicus. Next base: position 50,938,105 of record CM056194.1, read on the forward strand.
CTGCCTGTTTAGTACAGCTGCTTTCAGAGACTTCCACTTATCTTTCAATTCTGAAATAGTGCGTTCTGCGCAGCCTCACGAATTCACTTTTGCAGCAATTCGGGTCCAAATTTCAGTTTGAATTTTGTTCGCTACAGCACATGTATTAGCTATAAACAGCACTGTACGTTCCACCGAGATTTCCACCAAAAGAACACGGATTTCGGTGTCAGAAATGTTACCTCTCCGCTGCCGCTTCGGTTGTGAAACAACTGACGCCTGCTGCATTGTATGTTGTAGAAAATAGCTATTTGTTGTACAACTATAAAACGAGAAATGTGTTCTGTAAGTGTGTCACGAGGAATCCCGTACCGACATGTGCAGAATGCTATAAAACACAGCGAGTCCACTGATCTACGTATCTATGTAGATCAGTGAGCAGGTCCCCTTTCTAAAATAGTGCTTGCATGTAAACCTGGGATAGCTGTTCCCTACACTATCCTTGACTCATGCATACAGAGTGCATGCGGCAGTTATCCCTCGGATAGTAATCCGGAGGATAGGCGTTATTTGGGGGTAAAGTTATCCCTCCTCCGTGCATACGGCCCCTGATTGCCAGTTAACTTAATTACTTGCCAAATGTTCTTTGAGCTGATTCTGTTTTATATTAACTGCTTTTTCAGCCTTTTTTTTGGCCTGCGTCCCAACTTTTTTGAGACCTGTTGCAGCCAGAAAATTTGAAATAAGCTCATTTTGTGGATAAAAATGTAAAATGTCTCAGTTTCAACATTTGAAATCTTATCTATGTTCTATTGCAAATAACATATTGGCTCGTGATCTGAAAGTCATTGCATTTTGATTTTATTCACAATTTATACTTCGTCCAAACTATTTCAGAATTGGGGTTGTAGTATACCCCTTAGGCCTGTTATTGTGTATGCATGCACACCTGTATAGAAAACTGCTTCATATTCTGCTGGTTAGCATTTGGCAGGGGCAGTTCACTCCAGGACATGAAGGAGATGAGGGATCCCAGTGCCTAATGGCAAAGGGAGCACAACCTTAGATGGCCATTTGTGGGTATAGGTTGGTTTGGGGCAGAATGATGAAACCCTTCAGGAATTCAAGTGATGCTGTAGGGGTGGGTAGTCGGATGGTTGTCTGCCTTCATGATTTCAAGTTTCTCCACACAGCAACAATAAACTGAGCACCATCCTGTCAGGCTGATCTTCAGTTGAAATCCCACTCAGCCCAGGCATTTTTCTGTTTGTCTGGATAATTAAAATAGTATACCGATGCTGGTCCTGGGAACTGCACAAACAGCAGTTCCGTAGAAAAAAGTGCTTGGTCATTCTTTTTCAAATCAGTATTACGTGGTCTACCCTGCCTTTTGGTTTCTTGCTCAACCCATACAGTCTGCGATAAGCCCATTAACTCTCAGTATGTCGAGGCCATGAGTGATCTTTAATGTCTTCTCTACCCAATATGTATGTACGCAACTGAAACTGCCAGTGTAGATAATGATCAGAATTAAAGGTTGCTATACACTGGTCCATGTCTTTATATTGATTTTTTTCCCAAACACACAAGTTGTCTGAAAAAAAAAGAAATTGCAGAGCCATCATTTGCTATTGTGCCAAAAACCATACATCAAAAGACCTTGTAAAGACAAATGTCACCAATAAATGATGTGTCCAACAGAGGGCAATGGAGATCCATGAGAGGATCATGTAATGCAACGGTCAAGATCAGTGAGGCAGTGGGAGAATTTTTTTGATTGACACCACACTGTAAAGCCATTCTGCCTCACTCATTTACTCTGACAACAATACTTAATACTGAAACAGTATCCAGGGGCTATCATGTCACAGATCCAGCAGGTACAAATAAACAGTAACAAACAGAAACTTCTAAATACATACAAATGTTTATTAGAAAATTTGTCAAATATTGAGTACAAAACATTTTCAATGCTATAACAAGTTACTGAACGGCATGATTTCCTTGATACAAAGGGCTCAATGGGGGTGGGTCGAGGACGGGCTGCAGTTCTGTGGCAGCTAGCTGTTGCAGCAGCAACGCATCTGCAGTTTTACAAAATTAAGATTTTTGCCACGTTCAGCTAAAAGGTTATGTTGGGTTGTCACACACGGACTTCAATAGCACACTGCCCGATGTTAACTGTAGAGCATTAATGTGCTGCTGATGGCAGTGTCATTCTAACAATGAGCTTCACTTTCCACTTTAAATCTGTTCAGAGATAGACAATATTTTTGGGACATTTTGTTTCAGCACCTTAGAACAATGCAAAGATAGAGGTCAACTGCCAAGTACATTTAAGCCAGCATTTATTAAGATGTTACAAATCAGAGGTAGAGGATGTGGTCGTGACTTGTGGCAACAGTTCACAAAGCCACTGATGCATTTTCCCTGGGCAGTACTGTTTGTGTTCTTCAAAGGGCATTTAGCTATGTTCTATATGAATCAGATATTTTCTTGATACTATGAGAGGTCTTGTCACATCAGATTTTTTAGGTACAACTGGAATTCAACCTCATTTACCAAGAAGGTGGGTTGATTCATTAACACAAAGCTGATGAACAATAACAAGAAAGCTGACTAACCGCTATGAATAATGGCTGTAATGTTCCTTAACCTTTTTAAAAGGCTTTAGAAGACTGGACCCAAGACTAGAAGACTAGACAGCTGATCAAAGTTACCAGTGGAACTCATGGCACAGTAGTTCCTTGCTCATTCGATTAGTCAAAATGTTATACTAGCTAGTATTTGATGAGTGCCTGCTGTCAAAATGCACAAGTAGAATGAGATACAGATGGCCAGGGTTCATCAGATTGCGTGTGCCCCCGGACCCCCTCCAGCTCATCTCATTGCACCTTGTAGCTTACCAGTTCCCAAAGACTTGGCAAATTTCTCTAGCTAGCTGTGTGCGTGGTGAGGAAGAAAGCAAAAACTGCCTTGAAATTTGTGAAAAGGTGATTCAAAATGTGGGGGGGGGATCACCTTCACAATAATTGATTATAATCGGATCGGCTAAGAAGTTAACCAGGGAACAAAAATCACCAACTGTGGGGTCAATAAAGCCTTACTGCTACCATCACTACCTCACAGGGAACAACAATCCGGAAACCTGGAAGTGCAATCGTGATTTTCTTTCAGGGACAACAACACATTAGTGCTTGGTGAGATTTCCCTGGAAAGTGTAACACGGGTCTCCTTAGTTCTCCACTTCTTCCTCTCCCTCATTTTCCCCCTCCTGTTCCTCCTCCATGTTTTCATCCTCTTCCTCCATGTTTTCCTCCTCCCTGCTCTTATCATTCTCCTCTGCATCTGCCTTCTTTTCCTTGTCTTTCCTTTTCTGTTCAGATGCCTCCTTCTTCCCCTTTAGTCCCTTCTTATAGGCTGTTTGGGAAAAATAAATCGCATTTTAATACACACTGTACAGTCTTTACCAATTTCTTTTCTCTCTACATTATGACAGCAAAAGGAATTCCCTGAAAGTAAATACAGGTCAACATTCATAATACCCCAAGGAAGTTTTGAAAATTTGTTTACAATTACATCACACCATATTTATTTGAGACGCCTCTCGCCAAAGTGACATTCAATAAATGCATGCCAATGGTAATTCAAACATCTACAGAGATTTGGGCATCAAAATCAATTGTTTCTACCTCGGAACATGCATTTCAACATCCATGTGCCATGTAAGTAACTGACTACTTCACATTTCAGAACTTTAATTTGCTAAAGCAGTGCCTGCATTATCCAGCCAAAAAGTTTATCATCTCGATTCCATGATTCTAAAGACATTTCAGAATCCTAAAATGTGCAAAATTTTAACCATTTTTCATCTAGTAAAACGGATTACCTGGAATGCAATTTTTCATAGCCCTTTGAGCCATAGAGCCCTAAAACCCCCTCTCCAGGCTACATCTTGCAGTGCTTAGTTAGAGTTAAATCAATGCCCCGCACTGACCCTCAAGGGCCTCTCTCAGAGGCTGCAGGAAACGCTCAAACTCCATCTCCTCCATAGCGGCCATCACATCCCCCGCATTTAGCGTCTTCCTCTTGGCCTTCATGGCAAAGTTATTTGCACTGATGCCGAAAAAAAAAAAAAAAAAAAAAGTGATATCACAGATAGCCAAAATAATTTCCTAAAATAAATGCACTGTCAAACAAAACACGACCCTCTACTTGACCCAAATGAACGGATGAGCAGATGGTCATAATAGAAGGTACATGGGTGCCAAAAATCTCTTCCAACGTAGTCTGACATCTGCGTTAATCATGCATCAGTTATGTAATCAAACCTGACACTCACCATGACGTGGCATATAGGACGAAGACGCTGGCAGCTTGCGAGATGGCCCTCCTAGCCTCTTTGGAGACATTCACACCCTCTGGCAACTATGAGAATAGGGGCAATATTCATGATATATTCAACAAAACTCATCATTAATGCCGAGACCAGATCAACCCAGCTGTTCAAATCATCAACCATTCTGTTGGTTCCCTTTTCAGCCTTTAGGTAACACAACAGTTTTAAAGTAAGGCATGTACTAAATGTAAAATCACCATATCTCCAGGCACACGAAACCCCTGTGTCACCATAAGAGTTACTGTATCTTCTATAATGTGGATTATTTTCCCCAATCTGTTTCACGGCAAGAACAGAAAAAAAATCGGTTCTCATTCACAAATCCCATCACACACAGGGATTGTACTTCCGACACCAATAGCTGCAAAGCAATGACGTAGCCCCTTAAAGAAAATGTCTCACCGCCTCCTTAATTATGCGTGTGATGACAGCATTGGGTAGATTGAGATCCTCTGGTCTTTCTGCCATGTGCTTTCCTGAAAGACAAAGCACCAGTTTTGCCCTAAGCAAAGCCATCTAAATATTAAAGCCGTGTAAATATTCCCCTTCGCATTTCTCAAAATTAAATTTGTGTAAAAATCCTATTCCAGAACCTAGCTAATAACTATTTTATGCTAGCTAGACAGGCTAACTACGCTAGATTCTTCGACTAGAACATATCCAGCTCGCTAGCTGCTACAGTAATTAGCAAACAACAAATCATGATCATAACCAGATTTAGCTAGTAACATTCCGCTTACCAATGGTTTCTTATCGACTTGTACATAGAAAACCAAGAGGTCAGCTACGTCATTATTGTTTCTTTGTGAAGAATTGCATTCGGTCAGTTTTAGCTAACATTAGCGAGTTAGCATACAGCTACTACCCGCTCAAAACATGCAATCCTATTGGATCCCTGGTAATTCGCTGACACTGTACACTTGCTAAACTCACCTTGCTATATTCCAGCGTTCGACTGGAGGCTTTCTTGTACTCTGACAAACAGTTCTGAATACTGTATAACATGAAGCGAGATCTGTATGGCGAGTGAGCAAAACGCAGATATTATTGTAAATACAAGTTACCCAGTTAGCCAGCACATTATCGACAAACTGGGACACTAATCCCAGAATGCAGTGCCAAAAACCCGTCCTGCGCAAACTCCAGCTACAGCGTTCGGTTGCTTAGTTACGAAAGTGAGTGAGTGTTCTACACGAAGCAGCTGAGGTTTAACTTCTCTAGATGAGGTGAGTATATGCATGTGGACCGCTTTATTGTTTTTGCAATCCGGTGAATGAAACATGATTTTTTACTTTGTACTCCTGAATCAGCCTATTCAATATTCGGCTGTAAATAACGGATAGAAGACAGTCCGCAACTTCGTAAACTTGCTATTGAGTCTGTTTCTGCAGATTCCCAGAACTTAGTTAGGAAGCTGGATAACATTTTAACTAGCTTATTAACGTTTCAGCATCCATGCATTACGGGGTAGGTAAATGCTGTTTGTTTTAGGTATCCTCTTCGTGCCGGGGGTGAGACTCTGGATGAGACACACTGTTTCTGGGTCATGTGCCCGCATCCTTGCTGCTGGGAGGCTGAGCAGCGTGTGACCAGAGGTGCAGCAAGAAGACGCATACCCTCCAGAACACCTGCCTGGAGTCGGGCTGTTTTGCGAGGTACGCTAGATCTACAGCCGCCCAATAAGGACAGAATTGTGATTTATTATTACGGACTATAGCACGTGTTCTATTACTTCTTTTAAATCCAGATGAGACTCCGTCTCTTAACATTGTGGATGCATCAGAGTGGGCCGACACTAGAAAGCCTCTACAGGAAAAAATGTTTTGCAAAACATTCAGTTCAGAGAGCTGTCATTTGCTCACTTCCCAATCCCAATTCTGCAACCAGTCCCAGAGCTTCGTGAAGGACACTGATGTAATGTCTACAAGGTAAGTGGATTGGTGGCGAACGCTGATTAAATTGATAAAAACACTGGTTTTGAGAGCCAAACACGTTGACATGAAACTTGCTTGCAATGTTTTGCCATTGACAGAACTTTATAGGGCCTTTACAACACCGTGTTGCGTTAGTTCTTTGAGTACTATTGCTGAGATTTAAGCTTTGATTAATCTGAAAGAATGTCATGGTATCTTTTTCTTCTGAATGACATTAAAGTTTATACATACTGATAACTAATAACTGGTGGAATGGTGATTTTACAGAAAAATTCACCATGATTGGTCACTGCAAAATTAACCGGGACAACTGTTATTGTTATTATTTAATTTCAGAGTAGACATCTTTTTTTTTTTTTTTTTAATAAATTTGGCATCTCCAATCCCACCCGAATCTGGAATGCCCAATTGGTGAACTATGTACAAAAGCTTGCTCAGTATGCGACCCTTGCTGCCAACTCAGGAGAGCGAAGACAGTTCACGGCTCTCCTCCGTAGCACGTGCCTGTCAGCCACTTCTTCTATACACTCATTGGTTGAATCTTCGCAAGTTCAGAACGAGGGCGGAGGATACCCGGACATGAACAGACTTAGAATCTTCCTGACGAGCGCCCGTCTGGCCAACAGGAGGCGCTTGAGCAACGAACAAAGCTGTTTATTTTATTTCCCTTTTCCCGGCAGTCCCTTACCAATTTGAAACCCTATAGCGCGATGGCCGATTGTGCGCTACTCTGAAAAAGCTGCCGACCACTGCCGGTTGGTACGACCGGGGATCGAACCCGACTAACCCGGGGATAGTCACTTCTGCACTACAACGCAGTGCCTTAACCGAGTGAGCTATCCGGCAGCTCAGAGTAGATATCTTTATGTTCAGTCACGTTGATTTAGGCTGAAATAAGTCAACCTAAGGTTACAAACAAAATAGAGAATTATTGCCAATCTGATTTCACTACACCTAATAAAGCATTTGCCACCTGTGACTTTGACTTACCTTTAAGTACATTACATATTCCTCATTTTACATAGCCTAGTTATACGCTTAGTACCGTCATTCCTTAACAAAGTTATGGACCTGGACCAAGGAGGTGTTGAGTAGCTTCATAAACAGTAACAGAATGACTTTGTGAATGGGTAATGTGTGTTCTATTGTATCATGGGACTGCAGTCTGAAAGACCTTCAGTTTCCTGATCTGGGCTCAGCTGCTAAGAACCAGAACCATCATTCCTCAGATCTGAAGCAGAAGCACCATGTTAGGGTAAACCTTATATTGGGCTCATCAACACACTCATCACATATCTGGTGTCATATCCATCATGTGTGTCTGAGATGAGATTTTTTTTGTCGGTCTCACTGCTTGGTCAATTTGTCAAGCAGTCTTAACTACATAGAGATGACCCCGTGATACACTGAATCTGTGTATTTCCAAGCAAGATGGAATTCCAAACTTTTGATTAACTGAATAATTGTGTAAATGGGTCAATGACAAATAAGCCTTTTAAAATGTTTTTTTTTAATATAAATCTTTAAAAATGTACAGAATACATTTATTTGAAGTTGGAAGAGTGTGTTTTAACAAGTCTTAATGGTTGCACACATTTACAGTTTTAGACTGTATTTGCAATTTCACCAGCCAAAAAATGTCAGGTGGCGCAACCAAAAGTTTCTTTAAAAAAAACACACTTCCCTCTTTTTTTTTAGTAGGTATACTTGAGAGTGTCTACTCTGCCTAAAACATTACTATTTTGTAGTTGAGCTGGGTATTAAAAGTAACTTATGGATTCTTTATTGTAGGGGGCGGGTATTTTGGTTTCCCAAACAATTTAAGAACAATTAAACTATTAAACTTTGTTTATTTGAAAGGTTTTCAATATAGAATTATGCCCCCATATTAATATTATATTCATTCATATTTTAAATTACATATTTAATACATTTCACATAGTGTTAACTTACTCGGACGGTTGCGCCACCTGACATTTTTAGGGTTTGAGATATCAAAACATAAAGTATATATAATTTTTATGATAAACTGGAAATATGTTCAAATTAAACAGGCTTATAGAAAAATATGATGCTCACTATGAATCACTTAAAATTATTTTAAACCAAAGTAGTGCGCTCGGACATAAAAATCTGCATGTCGCGTCATTGACCCAAATATGTTTTGAAACCAGCTGGTTTTGAATTTATGCTTGTTCTGTTATGCACGCAGTTGAGCCAGGCCAAAATCAGGCCTTTGGATCGCTCATCTGGAGCCTTATGTGACAGTGTCCCCGTGGTGGTGTGGGTGCCCAACCCAAAGCACATCCCCCATATTCCCTCCTGGCATAGGTAATGCCTGCATCATCCACACATTACTCCTGACTGACTTTTATTTCAATGGCTGATTCATTTGCTTGTCTGCTAAACAGAATCGGCCTTTATTTCATTTATAAAAACCAGTTGTTACATACTTCGTTCTCAACCTTGAAACCCTCAGTTAATAAACCTCTGCCAGGAGGTAATCTGTTGTCACCAGAATTTGTTTGTTTGTTTGTTTGTTTGTTTGTTCGTCAGTTAACGTGATAGCTCAGAAAGTTCTGGATGGATACCAATTGAATTTTGTGTGTTGACATACTGTGCTAAGGAGGAAGTGTTGGAATTTTGGTGAAGATTCGACTCATATTTGTCCCGGGATCCGGAAGAATTTCAGTGCATGTGCAGATGGCGCTGTCGCGCATCGCTGTCACGTGACTTTAACACCCACATCAGCTGTCAGATTACTTCTGTGTACAAATACTGTATGTTAAGAGAAATTTGAATTCGACTTCCTCCCGCAAACCATTTTCACAACGACGGAGGTCATGCACTCTCAAAGTGCCTTCTAGTTTCATTTGTTTATGGGGATGTTTTTAAAATTACTCAGTATATTTTGCTTTTACATTACTTGCACAGCTTTTTTGGGGACTGATTAATGTATGATTTTGTGTATTTTTTCCCTCTCTTTTGTGCTGTAGACAGAAATCTCCACAAGTTACTGTGAGGAACCTCACTTGCTCTCCGTCCTCCCATTTGTATGACGTCCCAAAACTGGTGAGCTGGGAAAACAAATAGATTAAAATTGTTTGTGTGTCCACGTGCAGAAAACCGGTAGTTTACTGCTTATACTGTATGTCTCAGGGAACCCATGAGCAAGGGTACACAACTGCAAATTTTCAAAGCATGATGTTGGTAAAAATCAGCCTGGAACTTCAATTAACAGGAAATAAAATGTTGCTAATAAATATATTGTTTGCTATGGTCAAATGCATTGACTACCATCAGTAAGACATGACTATTTAATATACTAGCACCATGAGTGCATATCTAAGAAAATGTAATGTGTTTATGATCTTAATTTATTTGGGCATAAGAACAAAAAAGGACCCGAGAAACACCAGGAAGACTGAAAACCTTCAGCTGACCTGTACACATCTGGCATCACCCAATGGGAGGCCAAGTGCCCTTGGTGACTTAGTGCCTCATACTCTGCTACACACATCAAACTCGAACCTCACAGGGCTGAGTCAGGCAACTAATGTCCCAATGGAAGCTGACCTCACTGTCAGTGGGTACAGAGGGGTCCCACTGCTGGAGCCTGATGTAGAGCCCTGGCCCCGTCTGGGCCCGACAGCGAAGGAGTCCGGGGCCTGCCTCAGAAGCAAGCCAGCGGCTGTCCTCAGCGAGAAGGTGAGAGGTCCTCAGACGGAGCATGCGGAGCGTGCCCTGACGCGGCTCACCTGGCACAGAACGGACAGCACAGCGCGGGGGTCAAACCCAGCAGAGAGCACCACGTTTCCCAGCGGAGGGAACATTTGGGTGTGGGGTAATTTTAGCTGGCTGCGTTAAGGCGGAGGGGGTCAGAAAAAACACTGCTGCTTTTCAGGCGACACACAGAGCATGCTCTCCTTCTGTGCCTTGGCCGAGAGTGAGGCCGCTCCGTTTACCGTATCAAATGCTGCGATCAGCAAGTAAAACAGGGTCTGCTGTGGCAACGTGCTAATTTCGTGCTGGGGGGAGTGATATGGGAAAGTGGTGTTCGTTCAGACAGGCCCTCTGTTTATTTGATGCTGCCTCCGATAACAATCTAGTGGGCCAAATCTGCCTCTTAACTGCTCTCATGCTTATTTGCTTAGTGGAAAAGCCTCATTTGCTGCGTGTTCAGCAGTCACGTAACCTGTCAATTAGTCACACACAAGTCAGGGAAGAATGCAATTTGAACAGCAAGCATACGATTCAGCTGTGAGTGCATAAGTAAATTAAAGAATTTCCATGCATTATGAAGCAAGCAAGTGCAAATTTGGACCTCTGAATCAAAACACTGCTCCCTCCTAATGAGTTGATGGCGTGAGAATGCGAAGAGGTGGTTGTGTCATTGCCAGCATCTGCGGTTTAGAATAAATCTGAGGATGAGATTAAATAAATAATTTGGCTGTTTAATTTTTTACAGAATCCACCTAATGATGCAGATCCTCTCCAATTCGAAATATACGCACGGTTACCGTGCACAATAATTATTAGGGATAATTCGTCCTCTGCTATTTGTGTCCTATTCAATGTGCACACCTTCTTCGTGTAGTATATCGGTCACGTTGAATGAGTGCATGCTAGAAGTCAGGAAACATAAATGCTTTGGGGGAGGAGGGTTATGAATTATGCTTCTCTTATGCTGATAGTTGAGGCTGGATTTTTTTTTTGTCTATTTTTTGTGGCGGTTCAGAATGTGGCTGAAGGAACTGATTGGCTGAGACTCAGGACTCAGAAATACCTTTCGAAGAAACACAACCTGCGGCAAAATGTCATTTCGGACAAGACTGTCTTGGCTCCTCCACTGCCTCCCACGCCCTGGGCGTGCACCCAGCGCCCTTCTAAAGCCTCACTACAGCACCATTACAGGAGCTCATTGGAAACGGCTGCAGCAGCTTTGTGTTAACACCCAGTAACAGTGGCCTGTATTTTTAGCAGTGCTGACCATGTTTACGTGTTACAGTTCATCGAATCAGGCACATTAAAATGAAGGCTATTACTGGTGTTCTCGTTCATGGGCAAGAATTTCTGGATCTTCATACTGTCTCTGATTGTATCTAAATGTCACTGACTTAAAATATTTTGATTGAGCCTTTTCCTCATTGAATGTATATTATACTGGGAATATTTATTTGATTATGTTCAGTTTTCAACTTCTGTAGTTAACGCTTTACATGATTTAAGTTAGCTGTACTTAATGGTTCTCAGTGCTGGAGGGCCAGTTTCCATCTTTATTATGATTGTAATTGGAGTCTGTGTCTTGATACTCTAACATTACTTACAGGGTGATCTTGCTACTAGAAGCACAGTCAGTTCCTCATCGTGTAGTCCTCTATTTAATTTTGAATGAAATTCTGAGGATTAGTTTATCCTATAATTTCCCTGATCCTGTTTTTCCTTTGCATCATTTTTGAGAAATCTGAATAAAGTGTCCCCATTAGCTTCTGTTTTTTTCTTGCTTGAATGCGTCTAGTATCTTTTCGCCTTTGTGCACATGAAATATTTTTAATTAGAATTAAAATTGCTGTTATGTCAAAACAAAATCTTTTTTGGATGTCGCTATTGTAATCAGCATTTTGTTTTTTCTGGTTCTTCCTGATTGCTAGATGGGGCATAATTTGAGTAAGTTGAATCATTAGCTGATTGATGAAATCACTGTAACAGTCGTATAATTTTCACCAAATCACAATTCATAATTACTGTCTTAATGTCTCATATGCGGACTTTGAGAAAATTATATTTATAGAGCTGAAACTGATCAAATTGCTTAAAACTGTTTATAGTCACACTGGTTTCAGTTTGGTTTATCAGAGGTACTTAGTTTTACCTGTGGAAATACTCCAGGTTTGCGCAGAGGCTTCCCAAGGCTGGGTTTCAATGCTTGATATCATAGAGAGAAGTGCAAGGCTGTTGTACTGTTCACTTATGGAGGCAGTAATGTTAAACAGAATTCAGGAACAGAAAATGTCTTTGGGAACTGTACAGGATTACAGAGTACACTGAGAGAGAGCTCGTCCAATTAAATTGATTAGTACATCTGAATTCTTCATTGAGAGACTGGAGAAATATTCTTATTGTGGCAGTAATATCATCTCTCTTTGTGTGTATCTTTGCAGAATGTAGGGTTTCTGTAGGACAGGACTAAGGGAGTGAGGGATGGAGCTCTGAGATGAGACTGAAACGAGGCACAGAGGGTCCTCATCCTGCAAGTAACTCAGACTCCAAGGATGAGCACGAGGACTTTGGGCGTCAGAATCCGAATTCTCCACACCTCCGCCCAGTCTGAGGTCTGACTTGCCCGACTGAGCTGTGACAGCAGTTCAGAGAAGTCAAAGGTCATAACCACATGCCAATTGACAGCAACCCTGTGTCAACGAAGTGGCAACCTGTGCAGACCAGAATATCAACGTGCTCTGTTTTTCAAGTCTGGTACAACTCTTGTGCAACCCCATTTCCAAAAAAAGTTGGGACGCTGTGTAAAATGTAAATTAAAAAAGAATGCCGTGATTTACAAATCACTTAAACCATACATTTTATTGAAAATAGTACAAAGACAACATATTAGATGTTTAAACTGAGAAATTATATTGTTTTTAGAAAAATATTGACTCATGTTAAATTTGATGTCAGCAACACGTTTCAAAAAAAGTTGGGAGGGGGTAGTTGTTCCTCACTGTGTTGCATCCTTTCTTCTTTTAACAACTCTCACTGAGTGTGTGGGAAGTGAGGAGACCAAATGCTGTAGTTTTGAAAGCAAAATATTTTCCCATTCTTTCTTGATGCAGGATTTCAGCTGCCAGCACTTTGCGGCCTCCTTTGTCACATTTCTTGTTTGATAATGCACTAAATATTCTCAGTGCGTGACAGGTCTGGACTGCAGGCAGGCCAGTTTAGCACTCAGATTCTTTAACTACTGAGCACTGTTGTTATAATACGTGCAGAATATGGTGTTTAGCATTGTTTTGCAGAAATAAGCAAGGCATTCCTTGAAAAAGATGTCTGGATGGCAGTATAGGTTGCTCTTAAACTTATATTGTTTACTGTTATTATCCCCCGCCTCACGAAGTGACCAGGGGATATTGATTTGACCTCCGTGCGTGCGTGCGTGCGTCCGTCCGTCCGTGCGTCCCTCCGGGATAAAGGGGAACAACTTTTCACAAGAAATATTCCAGATAGGATAACCAAATTTGGTGTGTAGCTTAAGACCATAAAGACCTTGATCAAGTTCGAAAATGAGACACGCGTGATTATTTTTCCCGGAGTTATTGCCCTTGATTCACTTTTTTCACCTCTGTTCACGGTATATGTAAGGGGGACAACTTTTCACGGAAATACTCCAGATAGGATAACCAAATTTGGTGTGTAGCTTAAGACCATAAAGACCTTGATCGAGTTCGAAAATGAGACACGCGTGATTATTTTTCCCGGAGTTATTGCCCTTGATTCACTTTAATCACCTCTGTTCACGGTATATGTAAAGGGGAACAACTTTTCACGGGAAATACTCCAGATAGGATAACCAAATTTGGTGTGTAGCTTCAGACCATAAAGACCTTGATCGAGTTCGAAAATGAGACACGCGTGATTATTTTTCCCGGAGTTATTGCCCTTGATTCACTTTTTTCACCTCTGTTCACGGTATATGTAAAGGGGAACAACTTTTCACGGGAAATACTCCAGATAAGCTACACACCAAATTTGGTTATCCTAAGACCATAAAGACCCTGATGGAGTTCGAAAATAAGAAGCACACTATTATTTTTCCCACAGTTATTGCCCTTGTGGCACTTCTGGGAGCCTCTGTTCATAGTATCTTTAAAGAAGACATTTTGGCGGGGGATGTTGTTGACCATGTCTACTTGTTGTATATATTGTTCAGCATTAATGGTGTCTTCACAGATGTGCAAGTTTCCCATCCCATGTGCACCCCAATACTGTCATGGATGTTGGCTTTTGAACTGTGCCCTGATCATGAGCCGGATGGTTCATCTGCTCTTTAGCCCAGAGGATGCAGCGTCTATGATTGACAAAAAGAATTTCACATTTTTATCAGTCAGACCACAGGACAGTTTTCTACTTCACTTTTGTCCATGTTAAATGAGCTTGGGCTCAGAGAAGGCGACATCATTTCCCGATTTTGCTTAGCTATGGTTTAATGTTTAGTTGTACATCGCAAAGTTTTAACTTGCATCTATGGATGCATTGACTAACTCTAATTTACAGATTATTTACTAATTTACTAACTCCATAATTTACAGATGTGTTCCTGAGCTCATGCAGTGATTTCCATGAGAGAAAGCTGACTTTTTTTAATGCAGTGCCGCCTGCGGGCCTGACGCTCATAGCCATTCAATATTTGTTTTCGACGGTGTTCCTTGCACACACAGATTTCTCCAATTTCTCTGAATCTTTAAATTATATTTTGTATCATAGAGTAGAAAAATTCCCAAATTCTTCACAAATTTACATTGAGAAACTTTATTCTTAAATTTTTAAACTATTTGCCATTTGTTTATTTATTTATTTATTTAGGATCCCCATTAGCAACGCACCAGAGTGAGCGCTAGTCTTCCTGGGGTCCAGACAAACAGATAAAATAAATAATCAAATCAATCAAGCAAAACAACCATACGAATGATAGTTTCCAATGAGACATATCAAAACAAAAACAAATTGGAAATTACTCAGAAAGGAAAAAAGATAAGTTACTGTAAAAAGAATAAAAAGAAAAAGAATTAAATGAAAATGCAAAGAATAAAATGAAAATGAAAGAAAGATGCGCACAAGTTTGAGAACTGTACTGTCATGCAGCCATTTTAACCAGATGTTTTTTCGCTTGCTTTTTAAAAATGTGCTTTCTATTGACACTTGACCTAATGAACATTGGTAAAGCATTCCATAATGAGATTGATCTATAAATAACAGCACCTTTAAGTGTGTTGGTCCTAGGTTTGGGTAGTATTAGGAGTCCATTGCATGCGCTCCTCGTATTATAACTATGCCTGTTAGACATACCCGTTTGGCTATGCAAAACAGGCTGGAGTACCAGAGCTTATAACTGATCTCAGGAACATCAAGAGATTTAAAGATATCTTTTCTGCAATTGTCAGTCAAGAGAGGCTTGAGTGCATTTGTTTGCTTCTAACAAAAATAGAGCAGTTCAGTACCAACCGAGCCGCTTCATTCTGAGCAATCTGAAGTTTTTGCAAGTCCTTATTGTTTGCTGATGACCATATGACCTGACAGTACTCAAGGTAAGACAAGACCAGTGTTTCAACAACTTGCTTTCGTAAGGGAGAAGTGAGATAGGAAGAACATTTTCTGACCATTCCAATCCCTCTGCCCATTTTAGATACTATGATGTCTATGTGATTGGACCAAGACAATGACTCTACCAATGTGATACCCAAAAGTTTTATAGTCTGAACTTGTTCAATTATTGCATTCCCCATTACTAAGTTTAACTGCGGTTTTTTTGCCAGTATATGTCTAGGTCCAAACACAATGGCAAGTTTGTTACTCACAACCCAATTGTACACATCTGTCAATGCATCATTCAAAACAATAGTTAGCTCATTGTCTGACATGGCATCACAGTAAACAGTGGTATCATCAGCATACATTATAACTTTGGCATTTTTAATGCACAATGGCAGATCATTTGTAAAGATTGAAAATAGTAGTGGGCCCAGGCAACTACCTTGTGGAACCCCACAATTAATGTTCTTAATATCAGTCAAGCTGCCATTAAAAAACACCCTTTGTTTCCGTCCAGTGAGGTAATGTTTTAGCCAAGCAACTGCAGTACTTGAAAATCCATGGCACTCAAGCTTTCCAATTAACAAATCATGGTCAATAATATCAAATGCAGCACTGAAATCCAGCATGAATGCTCCTAACTTCCCAACATCAATGCATTTCCTCCAGTCATCAGTCATTTCTGCAAGTGCTGTGCAAGTGGAATGACCATTTCTATAAGCATGCTGAGATCTAGTTATAAGCTTATGACTAGAGATAAAATCTTGAATCTGTTTATAAACAATTTTTTCAATTAACTTACTCAGTACTGGCAAAATACTTATGGGTCTACTATTAGGATCATTAAAAATGCTGTTTTTATCCTTAATGAGTGGAATGATTTTCGCGTCCTTCCAAAGAGCTGGATGAAGACCCTGACTTAGACATAAATTGAATATATGCGCTATTGGAATAGCTACATAGTTGGCGGCTAGTTTCAGCAGTTTGCCATCAAGGTTGTCTGTGCCAGAGGTGCTATTGCCAGGAAGCTGCATTAACATTTCCTTGACCAAGTCACTACTAATGTGATAAAACTCAAAGTGGCAGTTATGTTTCATCATTTCCTTACTTATTAATTCCTTAGATGCTGTACCATCACTGGATTGCATGTTATTTCTTAATTTTTCAACCTTAGTTATAAAATAGTTGTTAAAGTGATTTGCAATTTCATAAGGTTTTGTTATGATTTTGTTATGATTTTTATGATGGTTTTGTTTTGTTATGAATACTCCATCTGACTGAATAAATGCCATGCAGGCTTTCACACAGTAGTGAAGCCCTCATCATCTTTACTTTTGAAAGAATTTTTATACCCAATTATGTTACTGTCCTGTTGCCAATTAACCTGATTCACTGTGAGATGTTCCACCAGGTGTTTCTTTCACATAGTACAACTTTCCTAGTCTATTGTTGCCACTGTCTCAACTTTTTTGAAACATGTTGTTGGCATCAAATTCAAAATGAGCAGATATTTTTTTTCAAAAAACAATATAATTTCTCATTTGAAACATCTAATATCTTATCTCTGTGCTATTTTCAATAAAATTTATGGTTTAAGTGATTTGCAAATCATTGCGTTCGGATTTTATTTACATTTTACACAACTTCTTTGGAAATGGGGTTGTAGGAACTATCTTTGTTGCAATCAGGCACATGGCTGTTGAGCCAAACTTTTGGTCTAAAGGATTTTCTCTGATTCACTGTGATTTGTAGGAATGGCAGCTGCAGGCACATTGGAGATGAATGCTTGCTTGTCTGCATGGGCCCCGCCATTTTGGTCTCACTTAAAAGATTTTATTTTGTAGCTGCCCATCATCGAAGCTACTATCTGGCATCTGTCTCCCTGCTTAAAATAGTGCTGCTTGTCTGCATTAAGTTTCTGGAGGACATTGGAGTGGTGGGACAGGACTATGAACATTATCTGAGGTACCAAATCAAGACAGGTACAATTAACAACATTATTTGACATGACAGTGAGATTGTACTGAGCCAATTCATGATATTTCATTTAAATACGTATGTTTGAATATTTCTTGATCTTCCAACCTGATCACTGTAGTCAGTTGGTGGGCTATATATGCCAATCAGCCACAAAATTAGAACCACTTAGTACTGGGTAGGCCCTCCTCCTGCCCCAAAACAGCTCCGTTACACTGAATTCCTGGACCCTGGGTTTTCCAGCAAAACATTTCCTCGAGTATCACACTCCTTCCACCAGCTAGTCTTCCTCCCACCGTGCATCCTGGTGCCATCTCTTCCCTCTGTAAATGGGAAACACATACCCGGCTGATGCACATGATGTAGAAGAAAGCGGGACTCAGTGAACCTGGCGGCCTTCGTCAGTTGCTCCAAGGAAGAGGTCTGACGATCATATGCCTGTTGCAGGGCCTGCCGGCGGTGGACTGGGGTTAAAATGGGCAGTTGAAGTGGCTCACAGCTTCGAAGCACTAAATGCAGCAGAGTGCGATGCACAATGTTTTGCACTCATATCTCATGTAGCATTAACATTTTCTGCAACTTGTGCCACAGTGCATCAATTGTTGGGTAAATCCACTATGCAGTAAGGTTATGCATGAGGAGTTTGGCTCGCGTAAATTTGCATAAACTTACATGTGATAGTCGAATGTTGACTTTTTTCCAACACGCTAGAAAACTTTTTGAGCACTCATTTGCCCAATTTGGATTGCAAGGTTATGCAAGAACCTGAATTTGACGCTATCTTGTGCAGACTGAAACAGCATTCCATAAAAGCTGATCAATTGGTTTGCAGTAAGCTTCCGCAGGAATACAAAAATTCAGCAGTGAGTTTACATAAGCATTACCTTAACTAACGTACATAACCTTTCTGCATAGTGGATCTACCTTCTGAGCCTTGGAAACCTAACATCCTGTTGGCAATTGACAGTTTGTCCTTCGTTGTACTACTGTTGGTGGGTATTCACTACTGCTGACTGGGAGCACCCCAGAAGGCTTGCAACTTCAGAGATGCTGTGACCTACTTGTTTGGCCATAACAATTTGGCCCTTGTCAAAGTCACTTTGGTCCCATTTCTCTCACATCCAACATGTTGATGGGAACAGACTGTTTGCTTACTGTGTGAGGTCTGTCTCCAGACCTTGATATGTGGTGTTGTTACGAGATGATCAATGTCATTTGCTTCATCTGTGAGTGTTTTCATGGTTTTCGCTCATCGATGTATACAATTCCTCACATTCTAATTGGCCTACTTGTTCTTGAGTACAGATTGAAGCTCTGGATGAGAGGTGTATTAAAATGCAATTTCCCTAGTTGGTTGATGGCAAAATTAATTTTAAAAAATGCAAGTATATAATTAGATATAATAATGACAAATACTAGAAAATTGGACTTTTACTTGCTGGTGCAAATATGTAATTGAGAAGTTGGGGTTCAAATTCCATGTTCCCTTAGTCATGAGCCAGGGAATTACTATAAATGTCTGCAGTAAGTATTCATCCATAATAATAATGTAACTTAATCACATTTCAAAATACAATTTGTTGTTATCAAATCAGTGGTGTTGTCTTGCTAAAAGTGTCTGTATGCTGTGTTATTAAATGGTATGAAAAATATTTACTAGTATGGAATGAAAAATCAAACTGGGGTATTGCATTGTTTGTTCCTCTTGAAAGCACAAGATGTCACTATAGAGTCAAGTGGAAGGAGGCACCACGAGGCAAGCGCAGAGAATCAAACGAGGTCAGAAAACAGGGGCGGCGTTTGACCTGTGCTAATATCCATCCCTTTATTGACAATTAGTCCTGGCTAATTCTAGATGGTTTTCCTTTATTAACACGTTTTCCAATTCAAGAATAATCAAGTAGCAATTGAAGACACGACTTTTCTCCCCCATGCGATCTAAAAGCGACAAAATAATGGGCTACATTCAGAACAGAAAAATAATTTAATTATAATTAGGTCTATGCACCGGCCCTCGGCGATGGCATTTCAGAACTCTTCAGCGAATTAAGGTAATTTTGGTGACTAGTAGGCCTACGTGGTTTCGTCTGTTTACATTTTCCAGTTGGACAGCTGTCTATTTTTTACAGCGAGTTGCGTGACCATGCTGCAAAAACAGGTGTACGTACTTGTCGCCGAAATTACCTTCATTCGCTGAAGAGCTCTGAAATGCTGCCGCCCAGTGCCGGTGCATAGACCTAATTATAATCAAATTATTTTTCTCTACTGAATGTAGCTCATTATTTTGTCACTGTTAGATCGCATGAGGAGAGAAGCCGTGTCTTCTATTGCCACTTGATTATTCTTGAATTGGAAAACGCGTTAATAAAGGAAAACCATCTAGAATTAGCCAGGACTAATTATTGTCAATAAAAGGAGGGATATTAGCCCCGGAATTTTCAGGTCTAACGCCGCGCCTGTCAGAAAATATGGGAGTGATTTTCTTCATTATTATGTAATACCAATTTTTGCAGAAACACTATTTTAATTTTAAATTGGTCTTTTGGAATATATGCAGGTAAGATTATGTTTTATTCTGTTGTTAATATAACTACTGAGACCTGCCAGACATATTCCCCAATGATCAGTTACTCTGCTTAGTTTTACAGCCAAGTGGGAACTGTAATAGTTCAGAGGTCGCAGTTTCAGGTCCACCAAAATAAATATGACCCTGACATACTGAAATATTAATGTCTGGAAAAACCGTTTTGGAAGGTGGAAATAGTCATAAAAACAAGCGTTACGCAATTCATATTTTGAAAACATGTAATACCAATGAGGTTTTAATTTGAGTTCACCCATTTTATGCAATTTGAGGGTTTGGTTGCCAGTACAATATATATGGCATTCAATTACTTACTTATTCAAATGTTGCCAGTCCAAGAATTCAATAGATTTCTACATCATGGGGACACATTGTTTTTGGCTCAGTTCCTGTAAACGACGTCTGCATTCCCAAAGTGCTTCTGGACCATAACTCAGAAACTTCTCATGTTTCTTTATCTGATTTTGTAGGTGCATTGATGAGCTACTAAATTGGTGCCTTTAGCTATTTATGGGTTTCTGGTGGTGTGGGAGAAAACATTTGTTTTTACAAGTGAAAATTCACAGTTTTTTTTTTTTTTTTTTTTGCCTTTTCCTAGTCTTAGGACAACTACACAAGCCCCGGCATAATAAGGCAATAAGAGAAAGTAAATGAAAAAATGAAGAAACACGGATAGTGGAGATGTTTAAGCATGTCAGTATGATCTAGTACATATGGGAAGACAAGATAGGGTGGGTCTTCTAACTGAATCCATGAGGGCATTGATCCAATGCGGACGTAAAGCTCAACACATTGGACTGATGAGCACTGTCTTTCTCATGGGTGTTTTTTGAAAAATGCTGGTCATCTGAACTGATTTATAATCAAATCTGCGGAGACAGTTGGGTCAAGATATGTGGTTTTTGGACAGGGGAAGTTACACATGACCGAGTCTGTTAGGAGCCTGAGGGACTTTACTCACAGTTTGATTGGAGCTGAGTTGACCATGTCAAACAGAAATGCACCACACCCGATTCACAGAAATAGAGCCCTCAGCACGGGCCTCAATCATCTGAACTCCTTCATGTAGAGATTGAGGTGGGAAAAATATGCCCTTTGCCATAACAGATCACTGACTCAAGATGGATAGAGGGATTGAGCAGATACACCACATGGCTAAAAAGTGCGTGGACACCTGGTCATTCAACATCTCAGTTAATATGGTGTTGGTCCCCACTTTGCTGCCAGAGCAGGCCTTCCATTAGGTGTTGCAACATTGTTTTGATGATTTGTTTCATTTCCAACCATTTGGCCTGGCTTGAAGTCATGTTTTTAGTTGATCCCAACAGTTTTGTTGGGGTTGAGGTAAGGACTCTGTGCAGGCCAGTGTAGTATTACACTTATCCTGACAAACCTTATATGAACCTAACTCTGTACATAGGGGCATGGTCATGCTGAAGCAGGAAAGGACTTTCCCAAGCTCTTGGAAGGAAAAACTCCTCTTCAGTGGCAATGTGTGCTATATTGTCATAATTTTCCTTCAGTAGTTGTAAGAGGTCGAGCCTGAACCAGGAAAAGCCCCAGACCAGGGAGCGTTCACATACTTTTGGTGGTTAAGTAATGAAGGTTTGTCATTTCAGTACAATATTTTCAGAAAGTATTTGCTTACATTCATTTGACCGTTACTTTTACTGTAAAAAATATGCACATTACTGATAATAAGGACCATTACTAACCCCAAAGCTGTGTAGACAGTTAGGATAATAAACAGCCCCTGAAGCTGATGTGGGAAAAGGAGAGGCATGATCCCGCGGCCTGGCTACTCCGCATGTGTTTGCTTGGCCAACAGCCCTGCTTATTCAATGGCTCATAAACCACCGCTCTAAACGGCATTCCAGTAAAAACGAAATCTGTGGCTTCCCTGTCGCTGTTTTTCTCCCCTGCCCGCCGCACGGATGTTGCTCTGCCTGACGTCTCAGTTGGCATAAAGTAAACCTTCACCCCTTCCGCAGCGCACCCTGCTTCCGAAAAACCCGCAGTTTGGACCGCCGTGAGGCAAAGCCTTTGGCTCGTGACATCTCCCTCCCGATGCTCCCATCAATCCTGCGCTTCCTGTTTTGCTTGTTATGACCAGCCTCTCTCACCTGGCCGTGTCTGAACATCTGCTGCCGCTGTATGGTGGAATCAATAGAGCATGTTTATGAAGGCCAAGCCAACGGGCCAAAGGTACCCCTCTCAGTTCCTTATTAGGAAGCACTGAAGGGTTGCCCTCCGTATATCCTCCATTGACTCTACACTGCTGCAGTTGTGCATGCCCATTGGAAGTTATGAAGTGAAGTCATGATGGGTTAAGCTGGGTCCAGGTGTGGCTTGTCGATTAGGTTATGAAAATGGAGGGAATGGTGATAGAAATAAGTGTTTTAAGTCTTAAAATAAGTAAATTCATCTTACCTAGTATATTTATCTTTCATTTTTGTAGTGTTTAATTAGGAGTGAATAAGTTTGTGTACAACTCTGAAGTGCCATTTCAGGATATATAGTATCCTAACCAGGAGGGGATTCGCCGCATTAGTTCAGTTTTGCTGAGAGGTCAGGTCTTTGTGTGTACGTGTGTGTGTATGACTGTCTGACTTAGTGTGGGTGTATAAAAGAGATGGAGACAGAGAGAGAGAGTGTTTGGGTGTGTGTGTGTGTGACTGTTTTTGTGAATTTGTGCGTGTGTGTGCTTAAATGTGAGAGTGTGAGAGAGAATGAGAGCGTATATGCATGTGGGTATGTGTATGTAGGGAGGACCACATTGAGTTGCTGCTGCATAATAAATAATGTCCTTGCCAGGCGGGGATCCCCTCCGCTGCCTCAGTGTTTCCAGACCATCAGACGTCTTTACCCCGTACCCATGCCTTGCCGAAGCCGAAGCCCTGGCTCCATCTCTCAGCAGCTGTAGCTCCGCTGTGAGCGTAGCACGGTCAAGCGGGGTCGTCCTGATCCTTCCTCACACCCAAAGCCCTGAGTGAAGGGCTGCCTGCCAGCACCGGGAGCATATGCCACATGCAGGGGCGGAGTGAGGGGCAACACAACAAAAACAAATCCACCCATGTTTCCACAACCATCAGGGCGAAACGCGGAACGGCACAGCTCAGCTCCCACGGCTCTCCCGTTTCCGCCTCACACCAGCATTTCCCGAGCAGATGCCCGAGGGTGGCTTTTCTGGAGCTGCCCAACCAGGTGCTCTGTGGAAGGCCGGCTCATACCGGGCTCCCTCTCTCCCCGGAGTGTGCTGGCTGTATTATCCCCATCTGAGGCCTGAAGACCATCCCCTGATTCGGTCCATTAAAAAAGGTCTGACCTGACACGAGCACATATGTTGACGCCTGGTTATTTATGGTGGGTATTAAGAGTTTTGGGTTCAACCAAAGGGGCCATGCCCCCCCAACCTTAAGTATCCTCTGAGGCCATGTTCAAAACATTTACAAAACTGGTTACCATGGTAGCCATGGAAGAAGTGACATCACTCCCATTCGTCGTTATTACTCCCCCTGGAGATCTGACTGGGAGTCCCTGTTCAAGGTTTTCGGTAGCTCCTCCCCATCCACTCACCAATGACCAACAGTCTTAGTTCACACCACTTGCATCATACTTACCAGAGTGGATGTGGTTGATCTTTGCTTGAGGATGCTAAATAAACAGTCGCTCAGATGGTTCATTGATACAAGGTGAGTGTCCTGCACTTCTGTGTCCCTTGCATTGATGGTTATTAAGGTGCATCATTGTACCCAACAGCCCATAACCCCACCCTCTGGCACGGTGTAGGAAGTGAGTAAGTATGATACGCTCTCCACCTTTACTTGTAAGCACATCTCTCCCTCGCCACCCGCCGCCATCGTTGTATTTCACATGGGGTCTTAAAATAGCCACGCCCTCACCCTCAAGACGGAGACAGGGCTGTATTGGCCATTCGTCCCACCCAGCTATGTCATGCAAGTTTGTGTGTACATGTTTTTTATTATTTGTTTGTGTCACCGTTGCCGTGGGATAATTTTGGAACTGGGTTTATGGAGTTATGTGTAACATTCTCCTCCTGGAATCACAGGCATTGCTCTGTGAGGATACCCCCCCACCCCCCACCCCACTCCCAAAATCCCCCCACCTCGAAGCTCAGAGCATGTTCTGTGTGAGAACACCCCTGAAAACCAGAAACACTCAGTCTCTTTCAATTTGTCTGAGTGTCTATACATTACGACAAGTCTGCTGTATGAGAAACCACTTCAGATAAACTTGTGAATAGGCTATCTTGGCATCTTGGAAAAAAGTTTGCCTTAGTTAGTGGTTTACTTATTTACCTTTCTTTTTTTCCAGTTTTTACAGTGTGCCTTTTGATGGTGTGGCTAGCCTCAAAGCCCTTTGCAAAGTTTTAATCTAGTGGCGCGCCATGGCAGGGCTTCAGACAGAGCGGCCTCATTCAGGTGGAATGTGTGGGCCAGCGTAGGCCCACCTGGCCCCAGACGCAGTTTGCTCTTTGGTACATATTGCAGTCCAGGCTGTGATTTGTTCTTCATCTTGTGAATATAAATAAATGTACAATCTGACTAGCTTCTGAACATACATGTGAATAGACATCCCGGCTAACAGCCAATCAGAGATGAGTATTGGTGTAAGTCACGGTGTAAATATGTTTCCGCGTGCTTGAGCCTACATGCAGTTGTGACACACCATTTACACTTTTCCACGGGGCGTCACATGGTGGTCGTGTATTCCTCTCTGGGCATGTGTGGCCTCAGGGGAATGCAGAAGTGGCATGTCTACTGAAGCTGGCGCAGCGTCATGACAGTGCCCAACATTCCCGAGGATCCCACCCGTCCTCGATGAAGTGGGCCAGGCCGGAGGGGTGGAAACGAGCCTCGCGGGTCACACACCTGCGCGTGCGGGTGGCACAATGGCTGGTTTTATCATGGCTTTTGAGGATGGGGGCGCCAGAGGGGCGCCTCCTCGCTGCCCTGTCATCGCTGCTATTAGGCGGGGTGGAGGAATGCGTGGGCCACGGCATCCGCTGGCTCTCCCTCCCTGGCACTCGATGGGTGAATGGGACCCATTGTGTCCCACTGGCAGAGCCGCACCTGCCCAGTACGCAGCATAGCTGCCACACCTGTGTTAGCACGCCCTTTGGTATGTGGGGTTCAGGGGGTCTTGCGCGATGTTGTTGAAAAGCCTACACAGATGTCTGCCCCCGGACAGCAGTGTACATACCTCACATGCCCCCATTACATCATCCGCCATATTCTTCGTGTCTTGCTCTTGGTTGTGTGTCGGTTATAGCTACAAAATTTAGCTGCAAATTTACAGGCTCAACCGACGACAGATAAGTCAGTTTCCCGTCTTAGACGGAAAATATTTTTGCTGTGACAATACTGAAAGGTCTTAAATTGGATTCTTCCTCATGAGCTGGGAGAAACTGACCATTTATGGGTCAGTCTGCCATAATTTGGCTTGATGGACACTTGACAGCATTAGCCCTCTCATGCATGAATTAAGATAAACTCAGTCAGGATTTTTTTACTAATATGCAGCAGTGCCCAAAATTGTAGGCATATATAGAGAAAAAACACTTTTAAACAGCTGTACACTGTAGTGACCTCCATGCATGAAAGGTTAAATGGAAGAATAGTCTGTTCTATTTTACATTCTCCATTTTGATTTCATTCTTA
The DNA here is from genome assembly GCA_029692085.1 of Gymnothorax javanicus. Taxonomy (NCBI): domain Eukaryota; kingdom Metazoa; phylum Chordata; class Actinopteri; order Anguilliformes; family Muraenidae; genus Gymnothorax; species Gymnothorax javanicus. The sequence continues at coordinate 50,963,962 of CM056194.1, forward strand.
ATTTGGATTTTTTTTTCTTTTTCCACTAATCACTAAAATTGCTTATTCCAGAAAGCACTGATTGTTTTATCAACCATGTCTTTGTGCTCTTTGAGAAGTTTTCATTTCAGTGTTGGGCTTCCACTACATTGGGAAGCCAAAATGAATTAGACTGAGGATGACAGGGTCATGCTTATTCCAACTTTAGAACTTTATGAAATTCAATACGTTCATCCACTATGTGGCCATTTCAAGGATCAGTTTCACTGCAGTTGTTATTTTGCATGTATAGAATTATGCATTATTGATTTTGTGCCGTGGTGATGTTTTAAATCCTAAGGTTTTTTTTTTTTTTGGTTTTTGTACCAAAGTTGGGGATGGTGTTAGTGGTCCTGGTTGCCTCTCGGGACACCTTCATGAGGAATGCAGTTGACCCCTGACCACCAGGGCTCTGTTCCATGTGTTGGCAATAGGTAAAGCAGTGAGATACAGCTGACTCCACACAGCTTGTCTGTGACTGTTTGCTGGTCTGTGAGTGAGAGATGTATGACAAAATGGCCTCTGTATACCTCTGAAGGGATATACGCCTGCATGTTCAGACAAGTCTTAAACACCCATGTAAAACTTGGTATTAGATTAGAGGGCGCCCATTGAATTGTCTGAGAATGTGCAAATAAAAATGAGTTAATAGTAAAAATCAGTTTTCACCCACCTTTTGCAATGAAACATAGGGCCCTTTGAGTAATTCAAAACACTTTCTTTAAATGGGAACAAGTGTGGAAACACAAGCATTACATTCACTTCAGGGAATCCCATCCTACGTAGTACTGAAAAAGTGGATTTCCTGAATGCACAAGATCTACTGCCGCAGACAGGCTCAGTTGTATTTATCCACTCACAGAAGTGTGTTTTCAGACAGGTCTGCTGGGATTCCTGTTGACAAAGTTATGGGCGCACTGTTCCCTTTTTGTCTGAGGAAAAAACAGTCCCAGACCTCTCCTTCTCAGCACTTCCTGTTTGCCAGCTCCTCATATCTGCTGTCTATCATCACCGCTCACTGCTTGGTACAAAGAGCGGCCTATCTGGAATTAGCCAAATCAGGCTCTAAGTGTCTCGCAAAAAAATACAGCAAACTACTGAAAACAACCTGGCCATTTTGGGTCACAACAATGTTACACTAATTTTATCACATTGGTTGCATCAGACAAACTAATTTGCTGATGCTGTGAGGAAACAAGTCTTCTGTAAATGCATGCAGGAATGGAAACACTGTTAAATAGAGAACTGTTGTGTGGTGCCTGTAGTGTCACTCTTTTAGGAATGCAATACATCTTTGTGCCAGGATGGAGCGAGTGCCTTGCCTGTTCTGTATTTCTGTTTTTTTCACTTTTTCCAAGCTGCGCCATAGCACTAACATATTAATGAAAATACTGGAATATCTCACTAGCACTCCTGAGAGGAATCAAAAAGAAGAATAAACACACTGTGATTACCCTAATGTTTCCACATTCAGTTCAGAGGAACATGTGAATGTGTGACTAAGGTTCTGGTTTCAGTTGTACAAAGAACTTTGTTGATTCAGTTGCATGTACTCACAGGTACACACAGTATTTATTCTTAAATAGTGGTTGGCTGGTCGGTGATTTACAAAAACAATGTAAGATTTGTGTAATTTTTTTTGATGTTTGCTCCGAAACTGTCACCACCTACTTCAGGAAAATATACACCTTTTTTTTTTCCAGGGAATCCAGATGCATCCTTCTTTTTTTTTTTTTTTTTTTGGAAATACAGCTAGTCATAAAGAATTACTCTCCTGGAGATTTACCTGAAACATCCAGTGAGACAACTTCCTGTCCAAATAAGGAATTCACTTAAACGGTTGAGAGGTGAGGTTGGACCAAACCAAGCTCTCCAAGGGCTGGAATTACTCCAGCTTCTGCAAATAACTCTCTTCAAACTCCCAACAAACAAACTGAAAAACAGGCCAGCCTGCGTATGTGACCCTTGCTGACCAGCACTTAATGGTGGAGGCTCAGAGGCCTCAGAGCAAGATTTATGCATTCGAGCTCCCTGAGTTCGCAACCCAGCCCTTCCCCTGCTTAGTCACTGTGTCCTGTCCGGCTGCTGACCATTCCCCGAGCCCCACGGTCTGTGCAGGCTCCTCTTTCCTGCAGCCAAAGTAAGCAACAAAAAACATGGGACAGCGGCTTTCTTCTACCCCTCCTCCCACCCACCCACCGTTCTAGAATCTAGGCCTATCCCCCTCCACCTGACGAGGAGCGTTTTATAACAGCCGCCCCACCTTTAGGGCCCACAGAGGTTGTTGAGTCTTTGGTAGTGAAGCTTATGGAGACAGTAGTGATGTATTGCCAGACTAACTGCCACATACACAACTCAGTCCCGCCTCCCCCTACGCACATCCCACACCCCTACACTACTACTGTGGAAATGTTTGTCTGGCTGGCTAACAATGGCTGGCATGGGACCAGCAGGGCCACCGCCAAATGGGCAGCTGCCCCCCCCCCCATCAGTGAGTGGTGCAAGAGGGCCAATGCACACATCCTGCCTTTGTGGGCCAGGAATTTGAAGAATCCAGACTCCTCCGCCACCCCCGGCACCCCTCTAAAATAAGGTGCTCTCAAACATCCTAACTATCTTCTTGGTCATGCACACTGCCGGTGCACACATCTCTGTATGAGCGCGTAACTGGCGGTGCGTGGGTATGTGAACACGTCAGCATAAAGAACCATTCGCATATGTGTGCAAGAGCCAGAGTGCAGCCAAGTGTGTAAGCAACGGTGAATGTGTTTGGGTACGTTTGTGTGTATGTGGACGTGCAAGCAGCCGTATACGTGCACGTGAATATGTCAGCATGATCAATCATTCGCATTCATCTGAGAGTTGGACGGCATCCGAGTGTGTGTGTGAAGGGGCAAATGTGTTTTTGCAGGTGTGTATGCGGGTGCAAGGAGTAGACGCATGTGTGTGTGGGTGTGTGTGAGCGCGCACGTGTGTGTGTATGTGTGTGTGTCAATGTGTGTACGTGCATGTGTATTATGTATTTATGAACTAGCAATCAGTGCACAGTGCACTCACCCGGTGATGTAGCTGCTTCACTTGGGCCTCACATTCAGTTGGGCCTTTATTGCCAGTTCAGTTACTTTTTATACAGTCAATGACGGGTCTGAATTATTTTCACCTTTCAATTAATAATTAGTTGCTTATCAGATCATTTTATCCATGAGAGGCTCAATAACTGAATTGAACCTGGATTCAGCCAGTATGTATGTGCTTGCCTGTGTGTGTGAGTGTGTGTCAATATATAAGCAGCCATGGGTAAGTGTGTGCGAGTGTTTCATGCTCGGCATTGGTCTACGAGGTGTGATTTTGAATTACGGTCTACGGCTGAATTGATTTGTGACAGATGTTGCTCCAGGTTACCCTTAAGCTTCCTCCAGTCATCCTCACCGGTGTGTGCTAAACCACTTTTCCTGTTTCATAATAGTGTGAGTCAAGGTCCTCTGCAAAAGCTTCCTGTTCTCATAGGAAAACACCTTTTTTTTTCAATGTGCTCACAAGGTGACAATGTGAATGTTTAGTTTTTCCAATGTAAACACACAGGTTTTTAGGCCAGGGGAAACTGTCTTTCCTGTGGCGATGAGGAAGGGGTTTTAGGGGACGCCGTAGTGCTACAGGAAGTGACCCTGGTTTGACAGGGAGGGAGGGGGATGGGTCCATTGCTTGGTGGGGTTCTCATCATTGTCTGCGTCACTGCTTTTCTCTCTTGAGTGAAAGCACACAAACACCTACGCAAAGACGGGATTCCCTCTCCACTTCGAAATGACACGCAGCCTTGTTTCCATCCCTGAAATTCCATACCTGGCGCCATAGTCATCATAGTCATAAACATCCTTAGCTATCACTCATGCAATGCATTATAAGATGAAAAATAAATTGCAGTACATCTCGAGGACTTTAAATTTATCCAGCTGAAATTCCTTGAAAGATTCCTTTGCCATGAGTTGACCTGACTCTTTCTCAGAATAGAAAAAAAAACTTACATTTTTTCCTGAATTCGGCAGAAGAGATTCATGTCAGTATATAATGTGTCTACTCAGATTGATTAGCTTCTTATTACAGTGTGGTCTAATGATTACATAGGCCTAATCTTCATAAATGTAAGCTACGGAAGCATGTTGTAAAATAAGTGAAGTTGTCTGAATTCATGTCAGTGATTTCTGTTACATATACTCCCTCCTTAAGCTGCTTTCACACGGCGGACGCGAAACGAATTTTTTCGCACGACAGGTTACATTATAAGTCAATGCAAAGACGCATATTCGCGTCTTTGCATTGACTTTGAACGTAATCTTTCGTGCGAAAAATTCGTTTCGCGTCCAGTGTGAAAGCAGCTTTAATCATTTGGCCGAACTTAGTGTTTGCTGTCTTCTTCATCGACCTCTCAGTCCCAGATCCACACCTCCCCCTAACCACCTCCCCCATCTCGCTCTCTCTCCTTCCCTCATGGAGTGGACTAGTGATGTCACTGGGGGCTGTCTGCAGGCGTCTATAAGTGTTGGCGCCCCGGCAAGAATTTCTCAATGAAGTGGGGCTGAGTTGAGCTGTGTTGATAGGCCTAGCAACAAAGAACGCGTAACTTGCATCCAATACACTTGCACAGAAACCAGGACAAGCTATAAGCCACACGGACCAACAGAAAACCAGGCTCCTGTCCTCTCTGGATTCGTGACAAGCAAGCACAGGAGGCACATTCGCCTCAGCCAGTGATTTTATAGATCTTTTAAAAGCCTTTGGTTCAAAAGTACTGTCTTTTTTTTTTTTATTTTAATTCAGTTGTGCTCACTGAATACAATTTTGTAACTGTTTCCTGACAAGACGAAGAGAAAATGTTTGTTGGGAGAGTGAAACAGGAAAGTTTCTGGAATCTGTTTGCTGTTCTACTCTGCGCTTCTGTGATGGTGAGTTTTTGAACAACACTGGTAATATGCACCTGTCTCTATCTCTCCTTCTCTCGGTCTCTCTCCTCTTATGTTTGGAACTTTGCTATTTCTTTATATGTGTGTGTGTATACTGTTCATTTTCACCCTGGAAAGTGTATGGCATGCTTGACTTGCATGCATGTCTGCCACCCATCATTAGAGGATTACATACATTTTCCATATGCACCTCATTTATATTCTACTCAGATACACTGTATTTCACAATGCCAGGACTGACCTTCAATTAACAATGTTAAGGCTGTGGATGGCATATTTTCTTTAAAGGGTAATAAATCATAAAGCTGCATGTACAAGCCCGTGTTAACAAATTAAAATTCTGCATTTTAAGCATTCAAATTCAAATTTTTTATTGTTATTAATTTTTCCACAATATTGTTGGTATTTGGACACAAATTCAAAAATTGTTTATAGTGATTGGCTGTTTGCATTTTAAATATGCCTTGAATTAGGAGGTGGCTTGGAATGCAAATATTGTCTTTTAAATTTAAATTGAATGGATTGCTGTCAAAAGTCTTTATGTTTTTCATAGCAGAGGCTTTGTATGTGTTGAAAAACTGGTACTTGAGTGAATCATTTCATGCTTTGTGCAAATTTTTTTATGACTTTGAGAGAGTGTGAACAAGTACATACAGTATCGTCCTCATATTAGAGCCATCCTGCAGCATATATTTTGGGATTGGGCATTTGTAATGCAAACCAAAAAGCCACCCAAAGTAATTCAACTTCTGCTTGAAAATCACTCTCACTGTTTGAAATTAACGCGGCCAAATTTCATGCTCACCCAGAAGCATGTCCTGAGTCTCGTGGCAGCCTGTTGGGAGTGGATTTTTTTTCTTGCCCTGGTCTTTTTTTTTTTTTTTTTTTTTTTTTTTTTTTTTGCAGAGCAAACAAGGGTGCTGAAAAGTTTTATGACAGGAATTGCAAACCTGTCCTCTGACAAGATGGCATGCTAGAGATTAACTTCCCGGTCAGGAGAAACTGCAGCATGTGCTCTGCACATGATGAACGCTACAGAGGGTCATATCCCTCGCTTTATTCTCACAGTCCAGCCTTGTGGATTGTGGAAGGGGATCTCATATCAGCAGGAAAACAGCTCCAATCCCATATAACTCAGCTCATTCTACCTTTACTTTATTCAGGAAATGTCCGAAAACCAGGTCATTATTATGGCAGGGCACATTAAAACCAATAGATTACAGTAGAATTGCGTATAAAAATCTGTGTTGTAGGTTTAATATTTTTAGATAATAGACTCTGCTGTGTCCGAGAATCGATTTTTCCTTCTGAGACTGTGTTAAATCCTCAGTTCTGGAGGTCCTGATGTCTGACCCACCCTCTCGCTAACCGGACCCTCTTACTGCCGTGTGCAGCAGGTGGAAGCAGGCTGCCCATCAGAGTGTGCGTGCTCGTACTCGCCCCCCTCCTGCCCACCTGGCATTAGCTGGATCACGGACGGCTGCGGCTGCTGTAAGGTGTGTGCCAGGCAGTTCAACCAAGAATGCAGCCTGCAGCAGCCCTGCGACCACATCAAGGGCCTGCACTGCCACCTGGTGCCAGGGGGGGACCCTGACCGCGGGCTGTGCCGAGGTAAGGGGGGGAGGAAGGTGAGGGGGAAGATGTGCGAAGCCCAGTGTGTCCAAGTCAAGTTCAATGCCCCCTTCAACATGTTGTGATTATCCTTGCGTTCCTTGAAAAGTCTCTATACTTAATGCCATCCTGTTTATTCGCTTAAGTATTTGACTTCAGCCTTAAATTTCACCCTTAGTCATTTATTTCCTGCAGTAACACTAATTATGCATCTTACTGAATGGAAGGTTACTAGAATAAAATATAATGGTTATATCTGAACATAATGCTTCCCTCACCAGAACTGTATTTCACCTAAGATATGATCTGAGCATAATAATACCCCATAGCTGGACATAAATATAAGATTACAAGAATGCCATTAGGTATTATCGAGACATAATAATACGTTATACGCCAAAATAAATATTGCGTTGGATAATAATTCAAGGTTAGTGAGCGTGGGATATAGCGATGGGAAAGAGCTTATCTGACGTTGTCTCTCCCCCCCCCCCAACCCCCCTCCCTCCCCACGTTAGCGGAGGCTCAGGGCCGGCCGTGCGAGTTTAATGGCCGCGTGTACCAGCACGGCGAGGACTTCCAGCCCAGCTGCCAGCACCAGTGCAGCTGCATGGACGGGGTGGTGGGCTGCATGCCCCTCTGCCCACACCAGGTGCCCCTGCCGGATTGGCGCTGCGCCAGCCCCCGCCTGGCCCGTCTCCCCGGCCGCTGCTGCGAAGAGTGGGTCTGCGATGACGACAATCGCATCAGCGAGGACCCGTCCGAACCCGGGCGCGCGCCGCTCCCCAACGCCCCCCCAACACACGGCAATGTCATCAGCAAGGAGCTGCAGCCACCAGCACGTCCCCACGGCAACACCAATGCTTTCCTGGGTATGGATTCCCCTTACTATCACCCCAACTGTCACACGGGCTGAGAGGAGAGCCAGGTTTCCTAGTTAGCCCTGGACAGAATCTGTTTCAAGGTAGTTTCAGCAGAGATATTCCTATACCTTTGGCATAGAATACATACTACCTAAGCAAAAGTAGGTGTCATTGTCATCTTTGTTGAAGCCTCTTGGTGACAATTTCTGTCTAGGCCCCACTTTTTTTGAGTCCTATGAAGGTTTGAGCGACTACATGCTATACATATGAAGAGTTTGTTTCCAAAACACAATATATCCATTTTACTCATTTTGAGTACATCAGTTTTTTCTATGTTGGTGCATATTGCATTTTATGGAAAAACACAAACTCTGACCATGGAAAAAATACATCTGTTAGTATAAATTTCTAAAAACGGATTTTTGCACCATTTGTAAGAAGCACAGGGCTATCACTCTATGGTATTGGCTCAATTTTTGTAATTTTGGCACTTATTGCATTTTGGAAAGAAACTATTCATATGCTCTGGATCTAAAACAGGACTATTTGTTCAAATTTGGGTGAATCACTCATACTATCAAATTTGACGCTTGTGTATCAGCTCACTGAGACTTTGGCATTTTGTAGAGTATCTTTGGTTGTGTATTTCCAGGACTCCAGCTCTTGATCTGTTTTTAACCTTCCATCTTTGTGCTGTCCTTCTTCCACAGAGTGGCAGCAGCCCCTGCAGCCCCATGTGCCCCTATCTACCCACTGCTTTTCGCAGACCACTGATTGGTCGGAATGTTCCACCACCTGCGGGATGGGCATTTCCAGCCGGGTGACCAATGACAATGCAGAGTGTCGGCTGGTCAGAGAGACTCGACTGTGCCAGATTCGGCAGTGTGAAGCCTCACTGACCCCTTCGCTCAAGGTAAATGCAGAATGTTCTATTAGACTGCAGAATCTTGGATTACAGAAGTATATGTGCTAGTACTTATTACATTCCAGCATTTATATCTACAGACCTTTCATTTATGCCACAAATAAAGTTTCAAATGTATGAAAAAACTGCGGTTGTTCGAGCTAAATGCATGCTCCAGTAGATTTATAACAATATAAATGAAGACCACGAAGGAAAAACGATCAGAGTCCAAATTTTGCATTTTTGTATATTTTATATATTATATGTTATTAAAATATTTATTATATTATATATTTTGCATATTTTTTCAGTGCTTTGTTTCTAAGATTTTCGAAACATTTAGAATTTTTTTTAGATTATTTTTTGGGGTTTTCCCTTTATTGGACAGTAGTTAGTAGAGAGAGACAGGAAAGGTGGGACAAGAATGAGGATGATATGCGGCAAACAGGCCCAAGCCGGAATCGAACCCGGGCTGCCGCGGGAAGGACTCAGCCTTTTGTGGTGTGCGCGCTTAGACCGCTGTACCACCGGGGCGCCCTACATTTTGAATTTTTAATTCATCATTTCTCCACAACGTGAAACTGTGACCCTGATGATTTTTCCATTGAGGTCTTCAAATACATTCAGACAAATGAGAAAAAGCATCTTTATTTCTGGAAGGACATATATAATTCTATCTATATGATATATTGACACCATGCTATAGGCTATCTGAGTTGATATGATCTGCTCTTTCTTCGTTGCTCTTGTGCAGAAAGGGAAGAAGTGCCAGAAGACGATTCGTCCGCTTGAGGCTTTGAAGATCACATTCGCGGGATGCTCTACGACGCGGCGGTACAGGCTCCGCTCCTGTGGCTCCTGCTCAGACGGTCGATGTTGCACCCCCTCCCTGACGCGCACCATACGCCTTCGCTTCCACTGCCCGGACGGCGAGAGCTTCACACGCGACCTCATGTGGATCCAGCGCTGCCAGTGCAGAGCCGGCCCCTGCCAGAACCACAGCACCGCACCCCTGCCCTTCCTCAGCTTGCACAATGACATCCACACTTATTCACACTGAGGCAGCTGAGAGGACTCCCTCCCAAAGCACCACCCCACTGCTGCTCCCCCAGTCACTGAAGGCCTGACTGTGGTGTCTAACTTGCTATTGTCGTTGACTCTAAGCAGAGACTCTGTAAAAGTGGCTCCCCTAGTGGTGGGAGGTCTGCACCCTGGCTGCAAAGCGACTCCCCTAAAAGCCTTCATGACTAGGGATCTGAACGAATATTCGGTCCCTACCTCTGAACAAGACCAACAGTTCAGCCAACCCTAAAAACATTTGCTTGCACTTTAATTTGTGTTATTTTACATAACTGCTAGCCACTGTCTGCGATGGTCAGTCTCTTGGAGACATGGCTGGTGGATACAGAGCAGATAATGAGAGAGAGAATAGAATGAGAGACCCTCCCTGTAGTGAAAAGGGGGTCAGAGAAATTTTAGTTTGAGTGCTCCATCACTTCAGATCAATGGATGGAATCATCCTTACAGTAAGTTGGGAGCATAAACACTAGGTAGATTTATGTATGACACACGTTTTGTCGTGGCAGAACATGCTAGATGCAAAACCTTTTCATTTTGTGGCAGAAATGCATCAGTGATCCATTTATCCTTTCTGTCATTCCATTATTGTTTCTTCCTACTGTGTATTTCCTGCTTTTATAATGCAAGAGGGAAAATTTGAATATTCCATGATATATACTAGATTAGAAGAAATCAGCAAAACATACAATAGATTATCGATGCACTTTCCATTTCAGCTGATAGGCAATACCAAAATTCATCAGTTTTTAAATATCTGCAAAATTCTGGATAATTCTGTGTAAGAAAACCCATGTGTGTGGTAAGTTGTGCTAGTTAACACCACCATTTCTGCGCTTCTGTCTGTGTATGCAGGTGTATCCGTTCTTTTGTTTAATGTTTCAGTATTCTGGTCTGTTCATTGGTGGACTGGCAATGGGAAAATCTGTTCTATAGTATTCTTTTAGCCTTCCGCATGTTTATACTGTATGTGTGTGTGTGTGTGTGTGTGTGTGTTTGTGTGCGTGCGTGCGTGTGTGTGTGTGTGTGTGTGTGTGCACGCGTGAGAGAAATAGAGATACAAAGAGAGATGACATGAGAAGTGTAGTGCTTGTACAGGCTTCACTCTTGGTGGAGTGACACTTTTTGGAGATCGCCTCATTTTTCGGGGTGTGTTATAGGTGATATTAGAGGTTATGTTGTTCTGGAAAAAAATATTTCAATTGTGTATTTAAGACTTATATTTTTGTTTAATATATTTCCTGAATGTATTTCATTGTAATGCATTTCATTGTAAATTTTGTCTATCAGAGACAAAAATATACAGACATACATCATATAACTGTGAGTCTGTCCTTATTTCTGGTCCTGCAGTGTATTTTTGAAATGGGACTGGATAAGATTAGCGTGATGTCATGACCTAATTATTGCCATGGAGATGCACCATATTGGCTATAAAAAAAAACTGCTCATAACGTTGAATACTATATGCGAGGAAAAACTGACCGTAGTATCATAACTTTTATCCCTCATACTTACTTGCACTTGTGCTTTCAATGTTGAGAGTTTCCAGTGGTGTTTTATCTTCAACATGTGCCTAGATTTGACTGTATTTTCACTGTGATTAATGAGCCTCTTAGAAATATAACATTATGCCAAACAAGCTAACGGGCGCCATTTTGCATTTTTGTATGTTAATAAACCAAAAAAGCAAAGAGCTATCTACCTCGCGCTTACCAAAAGTAGTTTAAGTGGTGCGTAGACTTTCTAGGTAGAATCAATAAAGAAGCTAAAGTAAAAGTCCGCGCTCAAAAAAGTGAGCCACTTAAAAAAGCAAATTTATTGTAAGACAGACATGTTTCGGCGACTGCCGTTCTCAACGTCTCGAGACGTTGAGAACTGCAGTAGCCGAAACATGTCTGTCTTACAATATAATTTGCTTTTTTAAGTGGCACACTTTTTTGAGAGCGGACTTTTACTTCAGCATTTTTGTATGTTCCCAATCAAGGGCTGTTGCTACCACATGACATTTTGTTATAGTGGAGGTGATGAAATTGCTGATCTTACCCATAGAGCAATGCCAAAAAATAAATAATAAAATATTTAGATTCTGACCAAATTACAGCTCAACTGCCATGATTACTGCTGAGGGTTATAGGACGGGTGTGTTATTAAGATTTTAAATATTCATGCGGTAACATCAGTGTAATCACTTCAATGAATCATTGTCTAATTGTAGCCAATTGCCGCAAGATTATTTTTCAAATGAGATTTCCGATGACGGGTATCCTCGTCAGTGTTTGGACTGTGCTACAAATGGCCTCCGGACTGCTTCACTGCCATTACCTCTTTGGGAGGAATATCACACTTTGACTGCAATATTGAGTAGAATACTAATACCCCCCGTTAGTCAAGAGAAAAACACATGAACATAAACATTCAGACTATGGTTGCTCAATAAGTTTATTGAATGCACCAAAGATACAGCGATAAGATTTTGGCATGTTGCAGTGGCATTGCCCATATGGCAAAACATTTCATTGACTGATTATGGAAAGACAACTTCACTGAATGCGTTGTACTTTAGTATCGGACAGAACATGCTGCTGCAGCAAATATCTGTCAGGGTTGTGACAATTTCTGATATACAGTGGCTGGAGTTTTGAGGGGGAGGGTCAGGTTTGGGGAAGTATACAGCAGCAGGTTAGGAGGTACTTTGGGCCTCTGTCTTGGACCGCAGACCAGGTTTACTCTAAGTTCATGTTCTCTCAGTCTTACTCGAGAAGCCAGGCTCTGCTGGGTAAATATTGCAGCTGCCTTATAAATTCCTCAGACCGGTGCCCCCACCCTTCAAACCCCTTGCCCCCACCTTTTCTGGGTCTCCCTCCTCCGCCCCGGGCCCTCTGGCTCTTCGCCCCGTTGGCAGCGAACACACTGACCTTCATGCGGCTGCATGCCACAGGCACAATGAGAGAGCTGTTTACTGACAGGCCAGAGACAAACCAGGGGAGCCCTTATCAAGCCTGCTTGGTCCTTGCAGCCTGAGGTTTATTAGTTGTACAATAGAAAATAAGCACTGCTATCATCACTCACAGCACCATAACAATAACCATAATGATTATGGCTCTGGTTGCTACTGCCACATCGTTGTTTACAGTTGAGCAAGCAGTTGTGATGTTTTATAAATGGAAGAATAACCTTCTTCTTGCATTTAAAGCATTAATTTTGCTGTAAAATAAAGATGCATGCTAATGTTCTTTTCAGATATACAGTGTGCACGATAACATAGGGGAAAGTCTCTTCTAAACAGGCCAGCTGGATGTCTACTGCCGTGACCTCACTCTACAGTATGGGTACCCACTTTGAGTTCACATCTGATGAGCTGCTCAGTAAACTGTTATATTGCTGATTGGTTACAATGTGAATGCCAAGCAAAATACTGTCAGAGATGGTCTCCAAATGGCCAGTTTGAATTGTGCCAGTAATCAATAACATTAAAACTCAGTAACTTTTTTCCAGTTTCAAGATTTTTTATAACTCAGCGTCCTCACGAAATTGCAGTTGAAAGGAACCGTTCACAATAAATTGTCTGGAAGCACATGTACTTGGATGTAGAAAAATGGCCATTGCTCAAATTAAGACTTCAATATATGTGGGAGAAGCCCATGGTGTCAAATGAAGTTCATATGAGCTGAGAAGTTTGGAATAAAACTTCCATACCACTGTAACCATGTAATAATACAGTATGCTGTGTACCAAACTTGAGCACAGAGGTGCAGAATCTATTCTCTGTTGGACACGTTGGCAATGCTAAGGATTGGTCAAAGGCAGTAGAGCTGGGACAGAACATTTTGAACCCAGGACACCACTAACAGACCACAATCTTCCAGAGAAATCTGTTGATAGAAGGTTACAGACACTCATATAATCCACAACTGCCTCTACTTGCCAGGGCCACAATTCATTTCAAGTTCTACAGCTTAGTTGTTCATTTTCCTCCTGGCTGCAAGCTACGGCCTGAAGAATTCCACTGTCTCCTCGGAGACCACTCTGTCATCTACCACCATCGTCACCATAAGTACTGGCTGCTATTTCTGGGTCAGTTTACCACACTTCCTGAAAAAAGTAACCATCCCGATGTTTGCTGTATGTGGTGGTGATTTATATTGTTGTATTGGGAAGGAAAGACTTTGGGTGAATTACTGCATGCTGAGGTTGGTAACCCATAGCAGCGACCACTGCCAGACAAAGACATGAATTGCATATCAATAAAATCCATACGGAGGGGAGGTAATGGGTGTGACTGTACCAGACTTAATTGGTCCCCATAGATGCACACATTTTTTGCTCTAAGAGGTATCAAGGGAGGTGGTTTGCTCTGGCTTACATTGTCATGGTGGTTGTTGCCTTTTCTTTAGAATTTAGACTATAACATAGTCCTCTTTTCCGTTCAAAGATCTCAAAATTATATCCAGAAGTTGACTTTGTAAGAAATCTCACCACGTTTACCTTTTCAAGTGTAAGCTGTGTAAAAATTACAGCAACATGTATCAATGGATGTCAACTAATCCTCTGGTTAAAGAAAACAAGTGCAGTGAATGAGAAGACAGTTCTGTTTCTCTCTCTCTCTTCCTCTCTCTTTCACACACACGCAAACACACAGATGCACTCACACACACACACGCACATGCACTCACTCACACACACACACGCACACGCACCTACACACTCACACACACACACACACACACACACACACACACACACACACACACACACACACACACACACACACACACACACACAGATATACATGTCCATACACAGTGTACTTTGGCTGTACATCCAGACAGGAAGTCCCAGGTGTTGCCCAGCCTCACAGAGACCTGTGAGTTTCAGCACTGTCCTGACAGAGGAACAGGAAATGTGTCTGAAACAAAAGTGTCCTCTGGGTATTGGGGGCAAAACTGCAGAGACAAGGGTGTAAGGGTATTGGGGTATTAAGGGGTACATGCAGGAGATGAGGTATTGCAGAAGATGTGTGTGACTGTAGCATGACCAAGATTGATGTATCTAATGATGAGAGAGGGCTCTGAGTCTGCATGCTTAGGAATTCATGGGTACTGCACATCACATATGATGGTTCCTCTTGTTTTTTGCATGAGAGTTTGAATAGCAAGTAGCTCTTGGATGATCAGAATAAATAAGAATTGTCAGCTATTGCTGCTGAGGCCAATGTACCCTGTATACTTAACGACGTCTGAGTATTGCGCTTGGGCTCTATAAAAGTGACCTGCATTTTTTGTACAGTAATCATCTTGCTAATATTGTTATACAAAGCGATTTGAAATTAAATTATATGAACAAAACTCCATTCAAAACAAATGTGCACGTCCAGAAAGAGCTTAACTGTGTCTGCTCCCTTTGTCTCTTTTTGAATGGGCTTTAGTCTTTCTCTTTGCCACCACAGGACCCTGAAACCTCAGCATCCAGAAATGGGTCATGAAACACTAGTCTCAGCCGGTCAATGGCCTGAACTTTCATAACATATGTCTATGTCCAGTAGTGAAATTTTTTAATTATGCATGCACAGCTTCTCTGTTACTGCTTTAAAACAATGGTGATCTCCAGCGACCCGCATTTGAATAAAATAAAACTGGGTCATATGGATGCACATTTTATATGGTATCCCAGTCACAAATCAATGCTGAAAAGTTGCACATTGAATAAATTCTATTTCATGCAATTTGGCATGAAAATTTTCTCGTCAAATAAAAAATTTCACTGACAATTTCATATCTAAGAAAGAAGAAAGCTTATTGAGTAAAGTTGAGCATGAATGTGACGTAGTGGGGGATATATAATGAGCGCTGGCACAGTAGTATAGTTTCCAGTGCCGTGCTGTTGACAGTATGAAAGGCCAACAGTAACCTCACCTTATAGTCCTGAACTACAAAAAACCTGTCACAGTTCACTTTGCCAGATTAGTAAGCAAACATAAAATCGCTCAGTCGCAAAGACTAATTGGTAGAATGACCAGCTGATTTGTTTTTGATAGCATCCATGTACATTGCATCGCAAAGTTATACAGCCTTCGGCAAAGCAATGTAAATAAGGACGTAAAATTTCAAAATTTCTCTCAAAGATTCAGAACTCAAGTAGCTCATGAAACGGCAGTCTTGCGAGGCTCATCATAATTTCAGCTTTTCACCCGAAAGAGAAAAGTTCACTATGGTTTGTTATGCCTTGGATTTCTTCCTTTTCAGATGCATTCTTTGGAATGTTTTTGAAAGGGTTTGCTCTGTGCACCACTTGAAAGTGCACAGAGAACAGTTACAGTGGGAACTGGACTCAGGTGGAGGATGGATTGGGTTTGTTACGCCTTCTTGGCAATGCAGGAAGGCAAAGCAGAACAAAGTACTAAGGAACAAGGAAACAAGGTTCCTGAGTAATAATAATGATAGTAAAACAGAGAACTGTGATTAAGGAAACAGTGCTTACGTATTACAAATATGAATAAACAAGGAAACAAGGTTCCTGGTTACAAAAAGAGATGCGCTAAACAGAAAACAAAGAACAGTGCTTAATTAGAGGGTTTTACAAATACACGCAAAAATGCTGGATCTAAGTCTAAACAAGACTATAGTGAAACAACAGACTTGTGAGGCTTACGAGACTTCGCACTGAATGAGTGCAAATCTCTACTTTATATAGGGAAATGCTATTGCAGGTAGGCAATAGGGAACAGATGCAGACATTGATTGAGAGTGTGGAATGCTGTCTGGGTCCAGGCCGGTGAGTTGGAGGGCTGTTAGCGTGGCGTTACAGCTTTCAATATTCAGATGAAATCAAGCTTGATACTGTGATTAATTAATCTGTTGAAAATATGCTAAAATCAGAGGTGGAAGTCAGAGAGTTTGTCATTTCTTAGTATTTAGTTGTATTGTTGCTATCCTTACAATGTAATATCCATTACATAAATGTAGCCAGGTAATCACATTGTTATGTTCCAGACCAGGGAATCAAGTGTGAAGGCAGAGCATAATATAATAGGCAGGTTTATTGACAGCTTTATGGAAATGTAAGCCAGATGCCAGCGCAGGAAATCACAAACTAAGCAGGAGTCGAAGATGTTCCACTCCGGGACCCAAAAATGCTCTTTGAGCCTGTGTCCCTCCCCGTCCACAAGGAACTGATGGCTGCGTCCCCTACGCCGGACATGCAGGATCCGACACACAGTGTAAGCAGGGCCACCATCAATGAGCCTGGGGGTAGTCTGGGAGATGGGACTGTAGCGAGACATAGACGCAGGTTTAATTCTCGAGACAGGAAATACAGGGTGAATGTTACGAAGGGAATGACGGAGGAGCAGCCTGACAGTGAATGAAGACAGGATTCTTGAATTGGTGAATGGTCCAGTAAAACGGGGTGCAAACTTCTATGACACCTCCCTATGACCATTCCCCTGCTTCTGGAAAGTGGATCTTTTCTGAGTAGTAAAGCATGGGCTCCTCTCCAACCCCGGCGGGCATGGTAAACCAGGACCTGAGCAGAGGGAACTGTCACTTCTGTCTCCTCAGACTGAAATAAAGGTGTTCGGTAACCCAGATGGCGAAAAGGAGACATGTCAAATCCCATCACAGGTAACAAAGTGTGAGCCATCTCCACCCAAGTCAACAGCCGAGACCACCTGGTGGGGTTACCTTTAGACAGGCAGCAAAGAGTTTTGCCCAATTCCTTGTTCAGCTTCTCCATCTGGCTGTTGATTTTTGGGTGGAACTTCTAGTAAACGTGCTATGTAGTGCCCAGCAAGATGCAGAAGGCCTACCAGAAATGGCTGGAGAACTGGGAACTGTGGTCTGAGCCCACCTCCTGAGGCACACCGTGAAGGTAAAAATTGTGTTGAAGGGATAGGTGTGAAGTCTTCTTGGCAGTGGGCAGCTTGGTTAATGGGCTGATAGTAGGTTAAGATGAAATTGAATCTTGCAAAGAAGAGGGACTAACATGCTTGCCTAGAATTCAGCCTCTTTGCCGTGGGGAGGTACTCCAGGTTGTCGTGTTCTGTCGAAATGTTGAGACCCCACTAGCTTGTGCCTCTACTCCCCAAAGGCCAGCTTAGCTGCCAACAGCTCCTGGTCTCTGACGGCGTAGATCCTCCCTGCAGGAGACAAGCAACGAGAAAAATAGGCACAAGGATGTAATTTACCTTCGTCAGCAGTTGTTCAACTTATCCTAAATCTGCTCTTCCATGCCAAACAAATAGAATCCATGCAGTCCCAAGGAGTTCCAGGGCGAGGACACATCCAGCGTATGGAGGTCGATGAAATATTTTGTGTTCTCATTAGTGCTGTGAATAAAGTGATCCCTCAGGTAAATATTTAGTGAATTACAAGATCCTCTCTTAAATATTTTGAGTAAGTGGTGTGTCGTTAAGAAACTGGACCATAATATATGATACACCTCATCAATCGGTAGGCAAGATGATGACTACCTCCCCTTTGCACTGATAAAGGGCAAGGGCATCACAACATTTATTTATGTATTTAAACCCGTAACCTCAAAGAAGATCCCACTACAGCTGGGAGGAAGACTTCACAAGAAGTGATACTCAGAAGTTCAGCACTAGTATCATGGCACTCTAAACTGAGTAACATGACATTGCCCTCTTCTGGTAGCATAAAAATAGTTCAAGGATAGACTATACAACATGTGATGATGTGTTCGCTTATAGGGTATGCACTGAGGAGTTTACAGAAACTACAAAGAAAGTATTAGTATTCTGTATTTGAGCGCTAAACACAGCACGTTTCCTTATGTATGGTGCTATCCTGATTCAGAGTATAAGAATAAATTCTCCTCATTGTTCAATTCACTCTTATTAGAGCTCTTTCAAAACAGCCACTGAATCATAGCCTAACAGTAGTCTTGTCTGTTGGCAGACTCATTGTATTAAAAAGCTCACAGTCAAGCAACAGGAATACACTGAGAAAGGGAGGGACCACAAAGCATCACATCACTGGTTTGGAGATTGGATAATAAACTTAAATTCAACAATAGTTTCACTTAAAACACATTACAACAAACCGCGTGGCCTTGTATGATATGCATCATAGCTGCGAGAATCTACAACTGTTTGCCAGTTCTCGGTTTGGGGGAGCAATACTCACAACCTGCTCTCAGTTTAAGAAACCCCCTAACTTGTAGCTTGGCGTGTTTACAGTTGGAGATGAGCAGCATGAGGATACATAAACGCCCACAAGATTAAATGTTACAGAGGAAAAGCACATCATAGGAAATTGAGGATAAATTTTACAGAGAACTTGGCAGATAATCATCACAAATGGGGCATTTCACATTAACTTTGCATAATGTGTCCAGAGACTCATTTGTTGCTTAAAGTGTTTTTATTCAGTGCTTTTTATTTTTTGTGATAAATACTGAAATGGGAGAATTCAGCCTGTAAGACCAAAACCATAGACAATCACTTTATTTATAATATTTTTTAACCAGTAAGTCAGTTTCAAAAGAAAAATTCTCTGTCCCAATGCCCTAGAGAGTGAAATCATCGTGTTGTATCTAGTTATTTTGAAGCAAATTCTCCTGGTTTTGTTTACTGATTTGTCGAGATAGATGCCATATTCATGTAAAAACTGAAAAATGTGATTAAACCAATGTCCAATTATTTTTTACACAATATTTTGCGTCTCCAAGGTTCAGGTCAATGCTGTTACTGGGCACTTTTTTTCATAGAACTCAATAAAAACTCAGGAGTTTTAGTTCATCAAGCGACCAGTAGATGGCTGTGGTGAAGTAGTTTTGGAGGGAAGTTCAAAATGGTGGACAGTGCTCCAAATTTGTTTGACAGCAGGTAGGTTTGGTGAAAATTCTTGTTAGTACCTTTATTGTTTGTCAAGACTCTTATGCATTTTTTCCTTCAAAGGTTGCAGTATAACTTTTTTTGATGCTTTGAAGCTGATGTTGAAGTGTTCTAAGATGAAAATGTGGCAACAGCATACACTGTGCATGCACACACGTGGCATTTATCTTGATTTGTCAACACTGTTACTGTCATTGCTGTTACCCACCTAAATGTGCTTTTCAAAGAAAATGCATGTGAGGAGTTGACAGATTTTAAATATTACTTCATCTTTTGCTGTGTGATGAAGGTGTTTAGATGTGAATTTTTGAATTCTTAGATGCGGCAAAAGTTTCTGGGCCGTTTAGGTGTGATCTTCTTATTTCAATTTCGTGACTTTGTTTAAGAAATCGGAAGTATTATTAAAAAATCATATTTTGTTCATTATTCTTTTGGGTCTATTATGGTTTTTGACTCACTCAAATGATATTTTTCCGGTGATATCGATGAAATGATTTTCAGAATGTAGTTATCTCCATTTGTCCGTAACAGCATTGACACCATTTTCCCGCAAGTAATGAAAGTTAACACTCAGTAAAATTGTTGATTACGACAGACTTCATGCCAGCTTATTGAAAATTGTTCAGTAGTTTCATAACTTCACCCACTAAAACATCTGACAAAATCCTGCTGATGAAATTGATGATTCAGTCATATTTG
Organism: Gymnothorax javanicus; assembly: GCA_029692085.1. Taxonomy (NCBI): domain Eukaryota; kingdom Metazoa; phylum Chordata; class Actinopteri; order Anguilliformes; family Muraenidae; genus Gymnothorax; species Gymnothorax javanicus. Next base: position 50,983,948 of record CM056194.1, read on the forward strand.
AAAATGCAGAGTTATTGTGAAATGACCCAAGTTCATCAAAGCAACAGTTTTGCAAGCATGTCAATCATTTTGTTGTCTAAAATCTAAACTAAAGCAGATAAAGCTAGCAATAAGGAGTATAAGGATACATAGATGTTTCTACACATTACGGGGGGTGGTTATTAGCACTGAAGGGAACCATAAACCCCTAATCCTGATTAATTTTGCCCTAGTTTTGATTTGGCCGTCTTCTTAAAATAGAAAAATGAGAAGCTTTTGTTACCCATACTTTATTTGAAGATGATTTTTTTTCTCTCTTGCATTTCAGTACTACTGCTGCCTTCATGCACCATAAATTTGATTAGAAATATCATTCAAATTATTTTTTTGCATGGTCTCTCAAACCATAAATAACCAATTCAGCCCACTACAGTATTGCATCATTATACTATATGATGGATAAGCGCTTCTTGACAGATTTTTCTGTTTGATGGCAATGCCCCTGGACTGCAGCATCATAACTGCAAAAAAAAAAAAAAAAAAAAAAATTACTGATATTTGAGATCGGCATGACCTCACAATAGTTTTTAACTGCTGTAGATGTGAAGTGTAGAACCGAGTCATTGAGGGGACTGAGATATGCAAATGAGTTACTCGCTCATTCATTCGGCTGTAAGCAGATCGAGATCTAAACCTTATTACCTCAGCCAAGGAGGTTATGTTTTTGCCGGCACTGGTTTGTCTGTCTGTCTGTTTGTGTGCAAGATAACTCAAAAAGTAATGAACGGATATCTCTGAAATTTTGTGGGTGGGTTGCTATTACATCAGGAATGGACCCTATTGATTATGACCGCTATCGGTCAAACTATATGGCCACCACAGTAATCATCTTCAAGTCCTATGTTGCAGGTACCTTAAATTTCTTATGAGCCATGTTCACTCAGCAAAATTTCGACTGTGCTGCCTTGGCGGAGGTTTGCGCTCTCTGAGTGCCTCTAGCCCTCTCATGCATGAATTATGATAACCTCACTCAGGATTTTTTTACTAATATGCAGCAGTGCCCAAAATTGCAGGCATATATAGAGAAAAAACACTTTTAAACAGCTGTACACTGTAGTGACCTCCATGCATGAAAGGGCTAGGTTTGCGTGCTACCGCAGTTCAAAGTCACAATGACAAGGACATTCATGTTTTCAAAATATCCACGAGTTGACCATAAAGAACCTTTGATTAGTTAACTAAAACAAACCTAAATATAAATTGATTTTAATGGCTGGCATTTTCGGCCAGTTAGGATTTCATAACTCATTTTTTGTCCGCTAACTCCTATGACAACACATTTAAAAATATTAACTTATCAGGTATACATTTGCATGCAGTCTGTTTGTCCTTCCCTCTTTGAAACCACTCAGTCTGTCTGATTTCCCCTTCTGTGTTATGCAGGGGTATCAGTGTCTTTGTGAACAATAGAATGGGCAGTGGGGTGGGGGCAGGCAAAGGCTGCCCAGGCAGTGAGTGTATATCTCAGCAGGGGAACACACTCCCCTCTGTCCCATCAAAGAATGGACCATTCTGATAGCCTCCCAGAGAATGGGCCATTGGGTGTCACAGGCCTTTGTGTGGCAAAGGATTTAAATATAATCACACAGCTTTCATCCCTTTAAACCAACTTCATTGTCAGCATGATGAAAGAGCTGTTGGAAGGGGGCCAGAGTGACCATGGCGTGCCCCCGTATTCACAACTGGCGGCAAGCAAACTGACAGTAGAACTTACATGTCAATGTGATCATTGAGGAAGCATTTCCCACTTCTATTGATAAAAGCCAAGCCCTCACACTTATCATAAGGTTGACAAAAGCAGAGTTACAGAATTAAAATGACGTATGAATAGGAAGCTGGGCGAATTGCATTTGAGATGCCACTAGGCAGAAATCAAAATATTCTATATTCTTTATATATATATATAAGGGTGCATCATGCATTTAGAAATTATCCAGACTGCTTCACATTTCATATTTGTTATGTCGCAGCCTTATGCTTAAAATTGTATTAATTCATTTTTTGCCCTTTCATCAATCAGCACTCAGTACTCCACAAATGAGAAAGCAAAAACATTTTTCTCTTGCAAATGTATTGAAAAGAAAATGACAAATCACATTAACATAAGTGTTCAGACCCTTTACTCAGTACGTGTTTGAAGCACCTTTGGCAGAAATTGCAGCATTGAGTCTGCTTAGGTATGACAAAACAAGCTTTGAATACCTAGATTTGAGAATTTTCTGCCATTCTTCTCTGCACATCCTTTCAAGCTGTCAAGTTGGACGGACACAGTCAGTGGACAGCCATTTTCAGGTCTCTCAAGAGATGTTCCGTTGGATTCAAGTCAGGGCTCTGGATGGGCTACTCAAGGATATTCACAGATCTGTCCCTGACCCACTCCTGCGTTGCCTTGGCTGTGTGCTTCGGGTCATTGTCATGTTGGAAGGTGAACCCTCTGCCCACTCTGAGGTCTTGAGCACCCTGGAACAGGCTTTCATTTTCATGACACTGAGAAAAAAAAAAAAACCCCACAGCATGATGCTGACACCACTGTGCTTCACTTCATCGTTTGGATGATATTGGGCAGGTGGTGAGCGGTGCCTGGTTTCCTCCAAGTATGGTACCTAGAATTGAGGCCAAACAGTTCAATCTTAGTTTCAGACCAGGAAATCTTGTTTCTCAGAGTCTGAGTTTTTTTTTTTTTTTTTTAAATTCCAAGTAGGCCTTTATGCATCTTTCACTGAGAAGCAGCTTCTGTCTAGCCACTCTGCCATAAAGCCCAGATCGGTGAACTGCTGCAGAGATGGTTGTTCTTCTGCAAGTTTCTCCCATCTCCACACAAGATCTCTGGAGCTCAGCGAGAGTGGCCATCGGCCTCTTGGTCACCTCTCTAACCAAAGCCCTTCTCCCCCGAATGCTTGGTTTGGTCAGGCTGCCAGCTCTAGGAAAAGTCCTGGTTGTTCCAAACTTCTTCTATTAAAGAATTATGGAAACAACAGTGCCCTGGGGAACCTTCCATGCAGCAGTAATTTTTTTTGTTGCCTTCCCCAGATCTGTGCCTCACCATAATCCTGTCTCTGATCTCTGCAGGCAGTTCCTTCAACGTCATGGCTTGGTTTTTATTCTGATATGCATTGACAGCTGAGAAATCTTACATGGACAGGTGTATGTCTTTCCAAATTATGTCCAATCAGTTGAATTTACTACAGGCTGACTCAAATCAAAGTGTAGAAGATTCTCAAAGATGATCAAGAGAAACAGAAGCCACCTGAGCTAAATTTCAAGTGTCAGAGCAAAGTGTCTGGATACTTATGTAAATGAGATATTTCAGTTTTCCTTTTCAATACATTTTCAAAAAATTCTAAAATTCTGTTTGGGAAATTGGTGTATTGAGTGCAGACTGATGGGGGAAAAATCAATTGAAATGATTTTGAGCAAATGGCAAAAAAAATGAATGTGAAAAAGTGAAGGGGTCTGAATACTTTCTCAATGCACTGTGTGTATATACACTGCCTGTCCAAAAAAATTGTCGAACACTATAATATTTCATTGGTCCACCTTTAGCTTCGATCACATTAGTTGTGGCATTGTTTCGATCATATGCAGTGTTACATTTATTTCTGACCAGATTTGCATTCATTTTTGGTCGTGCTATTGTATTGACAACCAGTGAGTCAAACCATTCCGTTAAATCATCTTCAGCACATTCCGAAGACTTTCAACTGGTTAAGGTTCAGACGCTGCAGTGGTCAATTCATGGGTGAAAATGATTCCCCATGCTCGAACCATTCTTTCACAATTTGAGCCCAATGAATCTTGGCATTGTCATTCTGGAAAATGTCTGAATCATCAGGGATTAAAAAGTCATTGATGGGTTACTGGTAATTCAGTATATTCAGGTAGTCTGCTGAATTCATTTGCTGAGCCTAGATCCGACCAACTGAAGCAACCCCTGATCATAACACTGCCTCCAGAGGCTTGTACAGAAGGCACTGTGCATGATTGGTGCATTGATTCATGGGCTTCCTTTCTTACCCTGATATCCCCATCACTCTGGAACAGGGTAAATCTGCACTCATTAGACCACATGACCTTTTTCCATTGTTCCACAGTCCAATCTTTATATTCCCGTGCAAATTGAAGTTGTTTTTCCCAATAAGCCTAGCTAACAAGTGGCTTTCTTGTGCCCATGCAGTTGTTTAGTCCCAATCCTCCAAGTTCTCACTGCATTTTGAGTGTGGACATACTCTTACCTTCATAATTAAATATAGCCATGCGTTCCACTGTTGCTTTTTTAAGATTGGACTTCAGCAGGCATTTTTGTGATCTTCGATCAAGATCAGTCATGATTTTTCTCCAATCCATTTTTTCCACAAAGTTAACAGTTCACCACCATCCTTCCAGGTTTTCATAAATTGTTGGACAGTTCTAGACCCAATTCCAGGGATTTCAGTGTTTTCTTTGATGCTGGCCAATAATGTGCGCCTCTTGAAACGCAGTAACATCATTTCACCAACCATGAGAAACGTCGTCCAACATGGTTTTTTAAGGAATAAGAAGTTGCGTACTGAATCAGTTCGGATTAAAAGAATTATTGTCAGCTGTAACATTTTCATCACTGCAATCATGGACTCTTGAATATTTGCTGATTTAAATCCATACTGCGACTTTTCTTTTGGATGGTCAGTGCACATATGTATATTCATTAGTGTGCACTGATGATTATACACTTAACAGAATGAAGATAAATAAGAAACCAAGTGCTATTCTAGTATTTATTTCATGTAATATTGGATCATTGGTGATGTATGTTATTGCCCGCATACAGTAAAAACGGCCTGCCAATATGTCTTGTTTTGGCTGACCTGTATTGGCCGAGTTCAGCACGTGCACAAGTAACCATTGGTAACTGTGGCATTCGCTCTCTTCAGAGAAGCAGACGACCGTTGCGGACCTAGCATTTAGCTCTTTAATGAGTCTTGAAGTCGCGTACTTCAGAAGTCATAGTCATAATATTGTCATGATAGCACAATATACTTAACCAATTAATAAAAATATTATAAATTGCTTATTTTCGCATAGCCTTGGTATTGGCCTTTGGGTCGCGGTAACTGTGGCATTCGCTTTCTTCAGAGAAGCAGACGACAGTCGCGGACCTAACATTTAGCTCTTTAATGAGTTGAAGTCGCGTACCTCAGAAGTCATAGTCACAATATTGTCATGATAGCACAACATACTTAACCAATTAATAAAAATATTATAAATTGCTTATTTTCACATTGCCTTGGTATTGGCCTTTGGGTCGCGGTATCAGCCCTTGACTTATGGCGACCCTCAGGCCAATACCAAGGCAATACAGAAATAAGCAATTAATAACATATTATGCACCATTATATAGATATATAGACAAACAAGAGTGAAGTTCTGAAACAAAATACAGCTACCACTACCTTTGATGTCAGTGACATGAGCTTTACCAGAAAGTCCACGCATTTATGTCTCCACCCCGGCCCAATCTATTTTGATGATTATTTCTAGTTTCTGCACATTATTTTGTTCATTGCATGGCTTCTACATTTTAATCATGTGCAATTACAGAGAGTACATGACAAACATTGATACATGTGAGCAAGCAATAAAACTCAGAGTGAGCGGATTATAGCAGACGTCTCAGCATTACTTGGTATAACAGGTGCCTCTGTGTGTTCTAAGGGCTCTGTGTTGACCCTTGGCACTAGCAGCCACCTCTTTATGACAACCCTATATTCAGTGTCCTTCATCCAGTCAGTACTCTCAATGGGACTCAGTACACATTTATCTTTCTGAAGAGGACTCTAATTCCCTGAAATCCCATGGCAAACAGTGGGACTAAAATGATTAACTGCCTTCCCTACACCAACACCCACACAGCTAAAAACCACACACCTTCCTTTTTCACTTCTCATGCTAGAATCAACTTTTGCTCTCTGTGTGGCCATGATCCATCCCATGAACAAACAGGTTAAACCAGGGGTTGGGGGTAGGGGAGAGGGTCCATGCTGAGAATTACTATGGATTGAATGTGTGCTTTTTTTTTTTTTTTTTTTTTTTTAACGGAGGCAGAGCTGTACAGGTCATCTCAGGTCACCTTTGCACACCAAATCATCTGACAGAATGATTCACAACACACGCTTTGTCTTAGCCTCAAATTCTTAGTGGAACCACTTTAGTAATGAAACCATATCCAGCTCCAACATATGTTTTCATTTCCGATAGAATTTTATGCTCCATCTCAGGGTAGATTGTTTACAAAAATAATGACTCTTGACGAACGTTGTCAGGGCAATGGCAAATTATTTACGGGTTATTGCAAATATTATTCGCTAAGTCAAATATTTTTGATTGTTGAATTTGTTAAATATGCTTTGACTGTTTTCAAATAAATGATAGACTGTACTATCATCGTAAACATTACACCGCATTTTCTCATGTGTGTTGACTGCGTATGTGTTTTTTGCGTCTTCTTGTAATTGCATTTTTTTTCCTAAGTTTTGAGTGAAGCCTAATAATCGATTGTGGTCATGATGGCGGCGGTGAAATTGTAAAGAGCAGGCCCACTAGCTCATGTTTTCCTTCAGTCCAATCACCTTACTTTGTACATGCATTTCTTAATTTGTCCACAAGGTGTCTCCCGAACCGTTGATTTAATTGAACATTTAAGAGTCGCGATTTATATTAGTTTTTCTTTCTCAGTTTGCGTAGTAATAAGGAGACAAATTCATGCCCCATTCAGGCTTTCGACAATGTTTTTTTTTTTTTTTTTTTTTTACAGTTTTTATTGGCCAGCGGAAAGGAATGCAAGAAATTATAAATTATGTATTCAGGCTTGAAGTTCGAGAAAAGAAAAAGGCAAATCCAATGAATGACAAATCCAGTAATTATAAGCATTGCATGAATCATACTATTAGCTTCTTTTTTTATTACTCAAATAAAAATATTGTTCCATATAAAGAGAGCATGGCGAAACTCGTTGAAAATTTCTGACGAAGAAAATACCTGTTTCATGAATATTAAACTCCAGAACGGTCCCTGGGGTGCAGCGCGTATGATGTACCACTGGTGTGAATTGTGCAGCAAGAGCGATCATGATGATGTTAAGTACGGACTAATTGACAGTTAGGAGACCTGTAAATAATATACATGCCTATGAGGGCTGTGTATAGCCGCACAATACAATGGTCCCAAGCCGCTGCCACTCATCCAGGCCCGGTTGACGTGTGCGTGAAAGAACTGAAGCGGCTGCTTTGTTCGCCTTTGTTCCTTCCTGTGTTTGAAGTGTTTTGTTATGTTAAAAACCAATTTTATCCTTCTGAATGGAGTTTCCTGGTCCTGCGGCTTCGCGACCCAAACCATCTCGGCCTTGATACTGCGCTCCTGCATATTTATCGTCCATTTAAGGTATACGAAGTGTGAACACATGCGTCTCAGGACGTACTCTTGGACCAAACAATAAAATTTCTCAATGAAAAAAATCCCTGGCATGTTGCGCAAAAGTACTGTATTACCCAGTCCATTCACAAATTATTCCTCGAGCTCAAGCAGTTTTCATAAGATGAAAAGCAATCAAATTCCTCTTGAGATCAACCAATTATGCTCATTCGCCAAAATTTCCTTATAGGCATGCAAGCCATCCAAGAAATGACCAATTCTATTCTCACAAGATAACAAAAAAAATAAAGTGGTCCACGGGTCCAAATACAACATGCAGTGAGGTGAGCTGTCGACTCCTTAGCCTATCTGCGCCTACATCAAAATAAACAGCTACAGCTCGAACAAAATACTTTTAAACATGCCGCTATAGGCTTCGGCCTGAAAGTACTTGATACGGTGTGTGTGTGTGTGTGTGTGTGTGTGTGTGTGTGTGTGTGTGTGTGTGTGTGTATTTATATACAACCCCAATTCTGAAATAGTTGGGACAAAGTGTAAATTGTGAATAAAGTCAAAACGTAGTGACTTTCAAATCACACCAGCCAGTATTTTATTCACAATAGAACAGAGATAACATAGCAAATGTTGAAACTGAGGAAATTTTATAATTTTATCCACAAAACAAGCTCATTTCAAATTTGATGGCTGCTACAGGTCTCAAAAAAGTTGGGACAGGGGCCTGTTTACCATGGTGTAGCATCCCCTCTTCTTTTTAACACAAAGTGGAGGCGTCTGGGCATTGAGGAGACGAGTTTCTTGAGTTTAGCCATTGGAATTTGATCCCACTCTTGTTTAATACAGGCTTCCAGCTGCTGGAGAGTTTTGGGTCTCCTTTGACGGACTTTTCGTTTAATTATGTGCCAAACGTTCTCAATCTGTGAAAGATCAGGACTGCAGGCAGGCCAGTTCAGCACACGGACTCTTCTACTACGAAGCCATGCTGTTATAATAGCTGCAGTATGTGGTTTTGCATTGTCCTGCTGAAATACACAAGGCCTTACCTGGAATAGATGTCATCTGGAGGGGAGCATATGTTGCTCTAAAACCTTAATACACCTTTCAGCATTCATGATGCTTTTTAAAACATGCAAGTGTCCCACACCATATGCACTAATGCATCCCCGTACCATCAGAGATGCTGGCTTTTGAACTGAACGCTGATTACAGGAGGGGTGGACTTTCTCCTCTTTAGCCCGGAGGACATCACACACATGATTTAAAAAAAGAAAGTCAAATTTGGACTTGCCTGACCACAGGACACTTTGCCACTTTGCTACAGTCCATTTTAAATGAGCCTTGGCCCACTAAACACGGCGGCGCTTCTGGATCATGCTGAACAATGGCTTCCTTTTTGCATGATAGAGTTTTAGGTGGCATCTGTGGATGGCACGGCGGACTGTGTTTACAGACAGTGGTTTCTTGAAGTATTCCTGGGCCCATTTTGTAATGTCAATGACAGAATCATGCCGGTGAGTGATGCAGTGGCGTATGAGGGCCCGAAGATCATGGGCATCCAGTAACGGTCTTCGGCCTTGTCCCTTACGCACAGAGATTTTTCCAGTTTCTCTGAATTTTTTCATGATGTTATGTACTGTCGATGATGAGACCTTCAAATCCTTTGTAATTTGACGTTGAGGAACATTGTTTTTAAAGAATTCCACAATTTTTTGACGCAAGCCTTCACAGGTTGAAGAGCCTCTGGCCATCTTTACTTCTGAGAGACTCAGCCTCTCTAAGACATCCCTTTTATAGCCAATCATGTTACACACCTGATGCCAGTTAACTTAATTACTTGCTAAATGTTCTTTCAGCTGATTCTCTTAAATATTAATTGCTTTTTCAGCCCTTTTTTTGCCTGTGTCCCAACTTTTTTGAGACTTGTCGCAGCCAGAAAATTTGAAATAAGCTCATTTTGTGGATAAAAATAAAATGTCTCAGTTCCAACATTTGAAATGTTTTCTATGTTCTATTGTAAATAACATATTGGCTCATGTGATCTGAAAATCATTGCATTTTGATTTTATTCACAATTTACACTTCGTCCCAACTATTTCGGAATTGGGGTTGTGTATATATATATATATATATATATATATATATATATATATATACACAGTATATATATATATATATATATAGTGTGCAGTGATGATTATACACTAACCAAAATGAAGATAAATCAGGCACCAAGTGCTATTCAAGTATTTATATAATGTGACATTGGAACATATAGATGAAAATAAGTAAACAGATAACAATATACAGTATTTAAAAAATTTTACAGCATTTAATCTTTCAGGCATAGTTTTCAATTTTTTTAAATTTCCTCACTAACCTAACCATTGCACAGGATTTAAAGTTCATTCCAAAGAGATTCTTTTGATGTTACTGCAGATTTGCTCAATCAGATTTGAGCAGGCTAAGTCATAACTTTTATGCCACCGGATGTTTCTTTCCAACTAAGATAATTCTTGTACAACTTAGAAGTGCATTTAGGGTCATTATCTTGTTGAAAATTAAATCCCCGACCAATCAGTTTCTTTCCAGATGGCAATGAGTGCCTGAAAAGGATGCTGTGATACTTCTTTTGATCCATGATTCCATTGATTCTTATGAAATCAATGGCTCCTTTTGAGCAGACTGAACCCCAAACCATGATATTACCACCTTCATGTTTTACTGAAGGGGTAAAACAGTCATTTTTGAAACAATCTCCAACTCTACAGTGCACATAAGTTCTGTGTTTGGGTGCGAAAATCTTGAATTTTGATTCATCTGCCCAAAGGACTTGTTCCCAGTCCATTGGTGTCCAATCCTTGAATTTCTTGGTGTACTCAAGTCTTTTTTTGATGTTGCCAAGCTCTTGACAGCAACGCGACCAATCAGACCATCTTCACACAGGCATCTGGAAATAGTAGATCTTGGTACTTTCATCTCTTCACTTCTGGTGCCATTAATATCATCAAGTAGTTGTTGTGCTGTCAAGCGCCAATTTTTTCTTTTTAACTTGCCATACACAGATAACGGACATGAGAGGTACGTAATTTCCATTTTGCAGCTCTGTTGCCACTAGTTTTCAGTGAACCAGTCTCTTTGAAATGCTTAGTACCACAGCAGCATTTAATGTCTTCAGCATCATGCAGGGCCATAATGTGTCTACGAACAATCTCAGAGAACTCCTTCCATCTTGCCATCATGTTTAACACTGCACAAAGTTCACGTTACCTTATAAACTGGAACAACTGACAATCAGAGGTAATTTTGCAGAATAGTGTTGCCTCAAACCAGTTTAAACATTTTTTAGCATCAATAATCAAGGAATGAGCCTTTCGGCCTAAATATGCATTCAGACTATGCAGAGTCAAAAAATAAAATTTGTGACATGTTTCAATTGTTATAACAAAACGATGTTTTCAGTGTTTTTATTACCTCCACCCTGTTTATGTTTTCACCTCTGTTTGTTTGCGTGTCCATCTGTCTATTAACAGGATAACTCAAAAAGTTACGAACGGTTTGGCAGGAAATTTGGTAGGATGATACACGCAGTCTAAGGATGAGTTCATTAAATTTTGGAAGTGATCCAGAACATATCCTGGATTCTGGATCCAGAAAAATGAAAATATATCTGTCAAACATGGGACTGTGTGATATTTTTGACCGGATAACTCAGAGGGTTATTAAGAATTTGGCATAAAATTTGACAGGATGACAGGTGGTAGTCCAAGGAAGAATTGATGTAATTTTAGAAGTGATCCAGAACAAACTGTGTGACCAAAAGAGCAGATATACGGTGTGGCGGAGGTATGTGCTCAACCGAGTACCCTCTAGTCACCCATATTTTTACCTCAATATAGGCCTACTTGTGAGAATGAGTTGGTTTTTTTTTTGTACTCATTGCCTACAATAGTATTTTTCAATACATTTTCACAAAAAAAATTATATAAAAGTAATATATTAGGACCCCTTTGAGACAAAAGGGGTCCTAATATAGGCTTCAGCACGGAGCACAGAGCCTTGGCTGAGTGCAGACAGAATTGCTCTGTGTGTCAGTAATCCAGGCATCCTGCACGTGCAATAGGTGCTTTATTACCTGTACATCCGTTAGATAACCTATAATGACAACGAGGACCTTATAAATAACCGAACAAATGAAGGAGATGATGCGGAGATAGGGGTAGACTGAAGAACACACGGCAAGCCTTTCTAAATGTCATTCAGGGGTCGGGAAAATAATCCATTTCAAAAATATGTCAGAGTAGAAACCGACCTCAGGGCGCAACGCTTTCGCGAAATGGTTGAAGAACATAGGCCTAGATCTAAACCTCGAGTTGGCCTCAGTTCAAGTGTGCCGCTTTATCGAATCTACCCGTTAAACGGACAAAGCACCGGTATTTTCTGTTGTAGCAGGCTTGAACGCCACATTACGTATTAGGAAAGCGAGTAACCGGCAAAAGTCCGGTAAATTGCATGGCATCACACCTCACTGTATCTGGTTGCACTCATTGAAGTATAATAAAAACTTAAAATGTATCAAATGTCACTATACTGCTTGAGCTCCTTGTCTCCAGAATGACAACAAACCTACTAAAAAAAAGTCGTTTCGATTTCTTGCTTGGATGAGCAATCGATGCCGACTCTCCCTCATGTCTGACATTCAAAATGAAGCGCTGTAATCCTTCTTTCTTATGATCTATCCGTTAGTCTGGTGTCACCACATGTTCTGGTGTAAACGAAGAGCAGCAGTTTCACTGTTCTGTGGTTCCCTTTATATCCATGCATTTGCATACATTTAAAAGCGCGAGTGAATTCGATGTATTAAAATTTCGGGTGTGTTCATTATTCCATGAACAACATGTTAAAATATGCCTTGGCAATGTCATAATTTAAACCGGCTGTGTTGGCTAATTGACGTCACAGATGAAGCAGCCAAGATGGGACCTTGCTATCAACTGAGCTATTCGTAATTCAGGAGAAGGCATATTCTAAACAAATGACAGCGATAAACCTCCGAGTACGAGAGTGAAAGCACAGTATCTTCTCCATTCCCCACTCGCAGCTTTCCGTACCGACTGCGATAGTGCGATTACGACCCAACTAATGAGGGCATGAGTGGGCTAGAGTTCGTTAAACAAACATCGATCATTCTGTCAGGTACCACACCCCCTTGCTGTTCAATGGTTACAGGGGCTGCACCTCCACGACGTCACGGAGGAGTTGCTTAAAGCTCCGCTCCCCCAGTTCTTAGAATCAAAATTGTGAAATGGCTCTATGTGTAGTCCGTGGCTAAAGTATAAGGACTGGAAAACATTATAAACATTGCTGATGATTTAGTTCACTCATCAGACGACGATATATTTTCTTAGGCTTGACTAAACCATAGCCTGCTGAGGTAGCTTTTAAGTTTGAAACTCTGTGAATCGAAACTTTTTATCCTAGTTTTGCCTTTGGAAATACCGACCACTGACGCCCATAATCTGTACAAAGTAGCGTTAGGCTGGACAATAGCTAGCTGATTCGCTAGCTGGTTAGGGAAGTTCCTTTCGAGTTGAAAAAGCTTTGGAAAAACGGATTTTGAATAGCCTATTTCAACTTAGCGGAGACTTTTCCGAACGGCAAGGTGAGCATTTTTTTTTTTTTTATCCGTACTGCATGCATTAGTCGTGTCATTGTAAGTCAGTTGACTCGGTCCTTTCTACTTCCGAATCTATGGTTTATAGCGAAGCTCTAGCTAGTAATCTGCACGGTGTAAATAATCAGGTAGTTAGCAAGTTAACTTACTGCTTATGATCTGTTTGGGTGGCGCCGGTGTTCTGACAATTTGTGCTGCCTTGTCAAAAAGTGCTACCGTAATGCAAAACGATCGTTAAGTCTTTGTTTTCGCCTTAATATTGCAATAGGAATCAGTCTACAGTAGTAACTTTGTTATTTGTTAGCTTGGTATAGCATAAGCAGATGTTACAATGAGTTGTACAAGTTTGTTTAAAAAGATGTATGCCCATATACGCCATTTTCATCTAATTTCTGTATTTTCAGGAAAACCCAGCGTGTGCATGTAAATATATACGCTTACAAGTCGAAAGGCGCACTGAAAAAATGTATTATGATTTTTTAAGGTACCGAGGATGTGAGCGAAGAAACAGAGCCCAAGATTTTCGGTCTGCGCAAGCGCAGTACCGCGAGGTAGCATATTTTGATAGGTAGGAAAAATTGTCAGAACACCGGGCGCATGGGAAATTTCCCTTTGGTTTTTGGCCATTCCAATCACTGAACGTTCCGTGTCAGACGTTGAGTCCAGCACCTGTATCCATCCGGCGCTCCTTGCCTGACAATGGTTCTCCGTGTTCCCATCAAAAATAGCGAGCTGTAGACTCCTGTCCCTCAGGCTTGTTTGAAAAGAAACGGTGAACATGGGTGGCATGTATCTGGCTGGCAGTGAGCACCAATTAAAACTACTTTTTAATGAAGTGGACACGCAGTGTAGTTATGGTCCCATTGTGCATCATTATATGCAGGCTGTATCAGCCTATGAATCAGACTACGGCGCAGCGTGGCGTCAGTAGGCTGCCACTATTTAAGCCTTGAGGGTACAGATTTGTTTTGTTGAAAAACTTGAGGTAAGCTGCTTTCACACCGGACGCGAAACGAATTTTTCGCACGAAAGATTGTCCTTCAGTCAACGCAAAGATTCGCGTCTTTGCATTGACTTTGAATGTAATCTGTCGTGCGAAAAATTCGTTTCGCGTCCAGTGTGAAAGCGGCTGTATTCAGCCACTGAGCCCGTGGCGTCTAGCCTACAGTTGCTTACAAGTTTGGAGCAAAGTACGCTCACCATAGGCAACGAACGCTAGGTTTTTACTAACCTTTTTCACCGAATAGGTCTACACGTGTTGATATTTCATATTGAAAGGTAAATGTATCATTTAGTAGACGTAAAGATGGTCAACTCGAACCTTGCGGTGTGCCGTGCCATCTTGCAGGTTAATGTGTGGGCTACACAATATTCGCATGACTGCGTCCTTACATTTAGCATTGCCTACTTTTTAATATAGGCCATATGAAAAACAGTAAAATCGTGGTTATGCCACGAAATTAACAGTTATCGCGTCCCCATTATTAATGCGATTTCATGCTATGTGTGATATGGTTGCAAAATATGATCTGCTTCATAGAAGCTGGCTGCGCGGCAGCAAAGATTTTGACGAAGTACTTCCTGATGTTCTGTTGCCCGCCTTTCTTTTTTAAAACATTTGTAAAATCTCGTAATATCCTGCATTTCGTATGAAGTGTTTTTTTTTTTTTTTTTTTTTAGCAGCATATCTATTGCAGGCAACACAGTTCTGCTTTAGGAATCAACCGACTGTGTTCATTTTCTTTTTTCGTGCTTTTGCAGAACAAAGCATGAGAAATGGGGGGAGAAGAGAGAAAGTTGAACTGTTGTAGTGGAACAATGAATAGCGGACATTGTCACATTCAACGAGGATTGGAGTAGTAAAAAGCTTAATATAACAGTTAATAACTTGTTAATCTCACGTCGTTTTATACATTTGTTGCGGCTGTTCTGAGGCAGTTGCAGTGAGTGTGCGTCAGCTCCGATTTTTTTTTCCACACTCCGTAGTACGCCCTAGGTGTAGTCGTCTGGTGGCTTCACTTCTAAAGTGACACCTGTTTGTTCATGAAATGGAGAAGTGAATGTTCACAGTAAAATTGGGTCGTACATATAGACACATTTTTATAGCCTACCTCACAATCATTTGGCTGCCCAAAGTTGCTTGGCTGTTGCCTTGAATTTTACATTATTTTTTTTCTCCTGTCGACTAGTTTCGAGTTCGTGAGCTGGCACTGCAAATCTGGTCCGTAGCGTTTGCAGGGGTGTCACTCTCCAAAGTCACTGGTCTTGAATGTCAAGCTGCAGTGGACTCTCGTTTTTTAATGGTTTGACCTCCATAGGAATTTTTTTATCATCAAGTCGGCACACCCTTTACCCCTCATTGACCGCATCAGGATTTTGGCCCATGATCACAAGTAAATGTTTTTACGTTGATGAATCTGAATATCTCATAGAAACAAAATAGGCTACACGTAGAAATGAATCTATAGTTGGGCCTTTATTAATGTTTAGCAACATGGCAGTTGTATAATTCCCAGTTCTGTTTTTACCTGAGGAAATGCATGTTATTGAACAGAAATAATATAGGGTAAAGCACATGTAGCGAATTAATTAAATAGATGTTCCTTCTTGACACCTAGTCAGTCAATTTTGCAAACACTGAAAAATGCTTTTCTCTGTATGTTCATCCCTGTTTGTTGACCTACTCATTTTTCTCCGTCGCTTTTGTTAGGGAAGTTCATTTGTGCTTTGTAGTTAGGCTCAGGTTCACGAAATTCTAGACGTGAAGGAACTCCCTATTGAGTTCTGGAGTGTTGGTTTGTGCTGCATGTTGATTGGAGATCAGAAAACTGCCAATGCATTTGAATTCAACCAGAATAATCCACTATGGAGAAGGTAATGCTGCTTATGCTTGCTATTTTTGAGGTGGATGAATCCTGTCAAGAAACATAAAAAATACAGTGATAAAATGCTCTCCTGTGACCATATTTTAGGTTGTGTTGACCAATTAACACATTTCAAAAAGTTCAATAAGGGGATGGATTTCAAATAACAGTTTATTTCCGGTCTTTTCATAGATCTAACTTTTTTGCGGGGAGTGCTTTTTTTATGCTATATTGGACAGAAACCGATTAATTAAGGCATTGATGATACAAATATGCACTAGCAAACTGGTATTAACATCTGCAACCATACTCATGCATTTCTATACTAATGATACCCGTAGTCGCTAAACCGAATTTACATAACCATTATATCCATGTTATAGTATTCATTTTTAGTTGATTGTAAATGTAGCCTGCCATTAGCCTACAATTTGTGTTGGAGCTATTGTGAACCCCAGTGGAAATGTGGTGATAATTCATTAACTTTAGTCAACAATGACCACATTATATGGTCTATGCAGCACTTGGCATTGTTCCACCAATAAGAAACTGGAAAGAAGTTTACCCAGCCTTTGACAGGGAAAGCCCTTTTGTTGGTATATTCCTGTCAATTAAACATCCTTCTGGTTAAGTGGATTATGGATTACATTTATTACTTTAATTATATTTCTCTCTCTTATATAGAAATATAAATATAATTTTTTTTGGGGGGGGGGGATTAGCTAAAGTTTAAGATTAGCTTAAACATGGCCTCAAGAACGCTCTCTAAGTGGTGAACATCATAACTCATCAAACATTTTTTTTTTTTCTTATTCTGTTTGAGTCAGTCACCAGATCTTAAACAAACTGGACATGCATTTTACATGCTGGTCAGAGGATGCTGCTGAAGCCGATAAGTCCTAGAAACACAAAAACTGAACACAGCTGCAGTACAGGCCTGTCAGAGTATCGTCAGGGAAGATGCCCAGTGTCTTTTAATGTCTGTGCCTCATAGACTTCAGGCAATCATTTCATGCAAAGGAAATGTGACCAAATATTAAAAATGATGACTTAATTCTACGTTGTGTTACACTGTCCAATATTTTGGATGCACCTGAAAATGGGGAATCTATGCAAAAAAAAGGTGCTGTCATTTGTAAATGGCTGATGCTATATCAATGAAAACACCCTGAAATTGAAGCAGACAGTTTGCACTTTAATCTCATTGCTGGAGTTCATAACGACAATAAAAATGTCACTGTCCAGTGAACCATGGTGCACACTGTGTACTGTATTTTGTGTTGGTGATGGCTGTTTTAAAGGAACTTGGTGTCATGCTACCTGCTCTTATGTCTTTGTTTTAAGACTGAGTACCATCTATCTAATTGTGCTTGACAGCGGGAGTTGTATGATAGTGTCTACACTTGGAAATAAGCCTGATAAACTCATAATGGTGGGGTTTTAATCACATAGAAATTATATTTTTTTTTGTACATTCTGTTAGAATTGATAGTAATTCTATTACTGGTGTTCTATAAAGCTTCTCATTATTACCATTGTGAGGTAGCAGCAGCAGGCATGGGCATTCAGAAGACAAGCCTTGCATGCCATCCTTTTACAAACATCACATTTGTTATGGCCTTTTAAATAACTTGATTATTTTTCACCTGGACTGGGGTAATTTAGTTTTCATATTCCCAAGATTAAGCTTTTTTTTGTGCTAATATTCCTTTTGCAGTGGTTTAAAAGGGTTTGGAAGCAACATTTCTGTTTAGGACTGGTTTTATGGGATAATGGAAAAACAACCAACTTCAAAATTAAGCTCTCGTTTTCAGTAACCAATTGTGCAATGAGTATTTATTTTGGTGAAATAGGGCGAACTGTTGTGCACTCTGTTTTTCTTCGCTTGGTTTGAGATTTGCCTTCCTGTGCTGAAGATACCACTGGAACAGCAAGAATGAGCTGAAATGAATATTGTGAAATTAATATCTTTTCAAGCGAGGAACATTTAGGGTGTTTTGCTGTTGGGTTTTTTGCTTTTAGTTATTAAACTCCTTTGTGATATTGTGTCAATGATTTTCACTCCTAGGGTGTTCGTGATAATGACTCCTCCCTTTTGGTCATTTGCATTCTTGAAAACTCAAATTATGAAAATCATGCAAAGCGCCACATATTGGTAATGAGGAGACAAAGATACAAAACACACAGAACTTCAAATTGCAAAACGGAAGTAAAATGGTATCATCTGGCTTCTCAACTCAATGAGATTGCAGAAGTCTGTGTTGGTAATGCAGGTTTTTTTGTTTTTTTTATTTATATTTTTTGATGACTGTGGGTATCAAATTTCTATTGATGGAGAAGCTCTGTGTTTGGAAAGATGGGGATTATTTGCACAATGTTTTCCATAAGATCTGTTTTTATTATTGGTTTATTGAAATCATTAAAATTTAAATTGAGCTATACCTATCAGTCAGAATATGAAAGGCTGGAATTCATGCCTATTATAATTTTGTTTCATAGATTTGTGGGAGCAGATTTTCAGGATTATATTTTTCGGTTGTCTCACGATCATTTGTAACACATTTATGTTCATGTGGTGTGAATAGAAGAAGTCTTGATGCTTGTGTTGCAGTACATTATTCGTACTTGTTTTTCGGTTTTAATTTATCCACAACCAACTGATGGTTCATCCTCCCTTTAAGCATCTCTGTTATGTACAAAATTGGGTGTACATTAGATAACTGTTATCTAATGTACAAACAGTTCAATGTAATGTACAAGCAGGCTTCCAAACAATAAAATCCTTCAGCATTTTCCCTGATCCAGTCTGCTTTCAGCTTTTTTTTGTTACATAGGCACAGATGATTCAGGCAGCTGTTCGTTTGAGGTGATTATTTTGCTGGTGTTCTTGAAAAACAAATGCACTGATGGAAATTGCTGCAGTGCCACATCAGCTGGAATGAATACTGTGGCGTCATGAAGAATATTTAATCCAAATAAAACATTCCAGAAGAATGGAGTCTCCTGTATCATGCTTTGGGGTTGCATGTTCCCAATCAGAGCTCACGGGTGCTGGTGGCAGTTTTCTGCACCTTTTCACCCATTGTTTTTATAGGGCCGCATACGGAGGGAAATGATGTCTGCCTGCTCTGGGTGGGAAATGCGCCACTGCTCTTGCCAGTTTGAGAGCAACAGTGTTTATGTAATATTTTTCCCCCTTTTCCGCGTATGGTAAAATGGTTTCAGCTCTTCGAGGATGACTTTGTTGCTTTTTTTCTGGTGGAGGATGTTTCTGAGGCACACACAGTGTACCAGCGTGTAGAATGGGCTTGCTTTGGTCAAAAAAAAGCGGTGTCAAACATGTTTAAAAGAACTTCTTTTGCTGACCCAGTGGTTAAAAAAACATTGTGAATAGTGGCACACATGCAAGCATTTACTCATTAATTTTGATGCTCATTTTGGATGGAGGCTGAAAATGAGGGAAGTTCAGTTTTTTAAAGCCTGTTCTGTTTGCCTGGAATTAATATCCTCCCCCCCCCCCCAAAACACCAAAAAAAAAAAAAAAAAAAAAACTCCTTTTCATTTGCTGTTTTAAGCCATCAACAAATCTCGCCCCTGTAATTCACAACCTGAAGGGCTATTTGGTTTCAAAATGAAGGCACACCAAAGCTTGACATGTTTGGGCAAGTTGGCCGTGGGCTTCGCAGGCCCTGAGAGCCGACTGCGTTTGCGGGGGCACTGCAGTTGCTCTGCGGAGCACGAACCCCACGGTGAGTCGTTAACCCCGGGCGTGGGAAGATGCCTGGTCGCCAGCTTGCACCCGGCTCCAGCTGAAGACTGTGGGATACATCCTTCGTAGGCTAGGTGGGGAAAGGGTCAGATGTTCTTCCTGTGGCAGAATTAACCTTGCTGACTCCTGTGTAACCCCTCAAATCAACGACCCTCCCCTCCCTCCCTCCCTCCCCTCCCCTCACCCTCTGGACGGAGCCCGGACTCTGACCTCTGAACTGCCTCCAGCCCCCTGCTTCCTGTTGTCCCTGTGTAAAGTGTGCTGAGGAAAGCCTGCCTTCTTCCTCCCCAGCATAGAAACAAGACTTCAGCCCCACAATGCATGACACCCTGGCTTCATAGAGGCCCAATGACGATTTGTACTTTTAAACATGCATTCTCCTGATTGGATGCTCCTGTTAAATCAAGAAAAAGTGAAGCATATGATTCCAATTGACTACAAAGCTGCCGATAGTCGGCCAGGATAGGCTATATTTGGTCAAAATGGCAGTGCTTTCTCTCAGTTGTTAATGCTGTTTTTCATTTTATTGTATTACACCTATGCTCACCAAACTTGCTGTTCAGTACAAAAAAAAGGCAGGGATGGATTAAATTACTTTCTCGAAGTTGGGCGACAAGCAGCCCTTTGTTAGCTTTAAAACTTTTAAAGTTCAACTAACGGACAGCAGAGGTCATGGCTGAGGTGCCTGCGTCTGTGTGTTGGTATGCAGGTGAGCTGCAGAATGCAGGGAAATGGTTACCTGGGGCTGGGGCTGTGAATCCCCTCTCTCCCCTCAGGCCCATTGCACGCTGCCTGCTGCACCCCAGGCCTGCTGGAGCAGAGCGGCCACCTTATTGAATCCAGGTGTTTGTGGTGAAGGGAGGCGGACAAATTCATCTGCAGCAGACCATTAGCGGCGAGCTTTTGGCACTCCGAAGAGGCTTTCTTGTTAAATCGCAAGGACACAGCTGTCGAGTTTATTAGTGAATGGTTTGTTGTTTTTGTTCTGCGTCTACCCGTTTTACTCACAGTTCGGCTTTGAGTGGGTTGATGGGTAATGTTTTTTAATCATTTATGATTCATTGAGTACGCTTTTTTTCCCCCTTAAAGTGGCCTGCACACATTCCAAACTGTTTGTGTTAGCATTGGAATACTATTGAGAATCCTGCTGGGGGAAGGTTCCGGAATGTTCTTCTGAGACGGTTGGATGGAAAAAGAAGCGTTGTATGCTGAAAAGAGGAGTGAATGAGTGTGAGAGAGAGAGAGGGAGAGGAGAAAAGGGACCGAAAGAAGCTTCTAATTACGGTTGATTACTCTCACCGGGCCCTCACTGCTTACTTTAATCTCAGTGCTCCCACCTCTTTTCAATCAGAACCTGTAGTGTTTCCAGCCAGCCTTCTGTGAGATAAGATAAGAACAGTTTTCTCCTAGTTTTGTGTACCTCCCCTCACTGTTCTTCTGTTGCAGCTCGTACTAAGTCGAGCACCCAGGGCTAGAGAGAGCTTGACTGAAAAGCACAGATGAGGCGGGACCTCATTTTAATCAATAGATTGATTCCACATGTCATTTAATAAGCCTCATCTCCCGCAATTACTTTTTAAACTTGCCAGACGGGCTCTTGAGGAGAATTGTTGAATTGTTTTGGAACACAACTTCTCTCTGACTTTACCAAATGAAGAATGCTCTTAGCCCGAGGGGAGCAGTGCTGATGGGCTGTGATGGTACTACTTTGAAAGGCGTCTTTTTCTTCCCTTCGCCCCAATCTGCTGGATTCATTACTCATTATCCCCTATGGGGGATATGGATATTTATGCATCTCCGTAATGATTGTGGCGATGATGGCCCTGCAAAGCTACTGGATGTGCCCACTGTTGCAGAACTGAAAAAAAGAACTTTCTGGTAATTTTTTTTTTTTTTTTTTTTTTTCCCCAAGTTTTCAAACGATTGTGGTTCTTCATTTGCTTACCAGACAGCCTGATCCTGGGTAGTTTGTGTGAATTATATTATAGCGTAGCATTCATTTTCTCAGCTGGGTGATTTTAGAGAAGTAATACGGATAAAGTTTTGTAGTCGGGGTTACAAAAGTGGTGTCTTGCCTAGTAGCAGAACAACTTCTGACACTTAACTGTGCTTCTTTTTCAGTGAGGCAAATAGTATCTCTGCTGCTTACAGCAAGCATTACTCCATTTACTTCAGTGTAGATTGGATGTGTGCTTGCAAGTGCCAGGAACTGCTATTCAAAGCCTGTGAGAAAAGTGGGTAGAATGTAAGAAATGAGGACGTCCTGTGAAAAGGGTCTCAAGTAAAGAAATCTTCAGTATGTGGACAGTTTTCACAATTTGAAAGGGCTGTAATTCCTATGCAGTTTGCATGTAAACACCTTCATATTAAGCAACAGACATGACTCCACATTAATTTAATAACCCACGTCAAGTGATCCATTTTGAAAACCGTCCAAACTCTCATTGGTCTTGCTACACACTTTTCTGATCATTTCAGTACTGGCACCCAAAGCGTTCGGCCTCCCTCTGTCCTCTGCCGAGAGGCAGCACCTGACAGCGGTGTGTTTCCTGTGTGCAGGCCTGCGATGGTGAACAGCCAGGTGACGGGCCCCAGGTCGTGCGCGGGCTGCGGGGGGAGGATAGCAGACCGCTTCCTGCTTTTCTCCATGGAGCGCTACTGGCACACGCGCTGCCTCAAGTGCTCCTGCTGCCAGGCCCAGCTGGGCGAGATCGGCACCACCTGCTACAGCAAGGGGGGCATGATCCTCTGCCGCAACGACTACATCAGGTGAGATGATCGGGGGCGGCAGGCTCCAGAGAATGGATTTGTTTCATGCCTCTTTCATATTCACTTCAACCCGCAGAGCGCTAAATACGAATAGTGTTGCTGAATGATAGAAGCTGTCAAATTCAAAGCTGTTGAAAACCTATATTGTGGCGACTTGTTTGAAAGAGCTCCCGCAGGGGGAGCTCTTTTAAACAAGTTGCCACATGATAGGTTTTCAACAGCTCTGGATTATTACATTTTTAATTTCTTAACCCTTAGAGCACTGAATAAATTTAATTTTTTTGTGCAGTGATTTTTTTTTTTTTTTTTTTTAATGGCATCTTCAATGCTAAGCAAAACTGGAATTTCCAATCAGAAGAAGTGTGTACACGCATGCTCATACTTCACTCCTGCCGCCAGTTAGCGGTTCTTATCCGAAACATGCAGCTGTCTGCCATCGCTTCTTATCACTCATGATCGCAAACTTGTGGTCGCATGCACCGTTCGAGGGTGGAGGAAACCAGAACATGCTTAGAGGGCAACTGATGAGCACCTGGGTGGCCAGTGGGAGGCGCTTTAGTGACAAACTACACTAAACCGAACCCGTTGTGTCCCTTAGCAGCACGAATTATGCCCTGTTTTTGTGAGGATGCTGGTCACAATAATGACTGTCGTGGCTGAACTCCATCAGATGCTGTCTCGTGCTCTTCAGACAGAACCTTTTACTGAATGAGCCAACCCAGCAGCTTTTGTGTTTTTGAGTAATTTGGCCTGACGTAACAAATGTGTAAATTTTTATATTTGTTGCACATCACAGGGTGTATTGGATCAGCATTGTTATTGGATGACTGATCATAGTCGACAGTGATCGTATTCTCCCCCAGCAATAAATTGTATGTGTACAGGTAGTGAAGTAAGGCAATATGATTTGCATTTATTGCGTTAGCTTTCAAATGGTATTTCACTGGATTTCCGAACAGGGAAATTCAGAGCCCGCTGCACATGGTCTTTTTAAAGTGAATCATACTCTGATAAAGATGCATCTTCACAAGCTATTGGATAGCTCAATCGGTTAAAAGCATCGCATTGCGAAGCAGAAGTGACTATCACGTCGCGGGTTTGAGCCCCGGTCGTACCAACCGGCAGTGGTCGGCAGCTTTTTCAGAGTAGCACACAATTGGCCATTGCGCTACAGGGATGCAAATTGGGAAGGGTCTGCTGGGAAGGGTATATAAAATGGTCACTTTGTTCGTTGGTTAAGGGCCTCCTGCTGGCCAGCCGGGCGCTCGTCAGGAAGATTCTAAGCTCATTCATGTTCAGGTATCCTCCACCCTCGCTCTGAACTTGGGAGGATTCAACCAATGAGTGTATAAGAAGCAGCAGGCTGACGGGCGCGTGCTTAGGAGGAAAGCCACAAACTGTCTTCAGTCTCCTGAGTTGGCAGCAAGGGGTCGCATATGAGCAAGTCTCGTACATAGTTCCCCAATTGGGCATTCCAGATTCGGGTGGGATTGGAGATGCCAAATTTATTTAAAAAAAAAAAAAAAAAAAATGCATCTTCACCACTTCTGTGGCTGGAATTTGGATTGTTCTACTTGGCTGGTCTAAGTATGTCACTTCAGAAATATTTGTTTTTCTGGTATCCAGATTATAGTGGTGTTTGAAGTCCGTTTTTAATCAGGGCTTGACCTTAACCTTTTGGCTCGCCAGCCACAGTGGCTAGTGGTTTTCCAAAGTCACAAGCCACTCACCATTTCTAATTGCCAAAATTCCCAGTGCGACAGAAAATACCTGGAAGGCACTCGGAGAGCACCTCCGCCGTTGTCAAATTTTTTAGCAGAGGAAGTCTGATTCAGATTTATCCTAGCATGAAGTATTTGTACAGGGAAGTAAACTGATGGCTGATGCAGGTCTTGGTGTCACATGATACCAGTGTGCAGCAGTGCTGTCCTTACGCCCATAGAAATTCTCTCAGATCCTGGATCAGGAATGAGTCAGATCATACCCAAAATTTTATCACTCCCTCTGTAGCACAACACTCAATTTTATTGACATCCATCCAGAACTTTTTGAGATCCCATGAACTGAAGAACAAACAGAAAAACAAAGTCTCAATTTTATAATTTAATTATTATAATGAAAAATGTATTAATTGTTACGTTTTAAAATGCCATTTTATTCAAACTGAGCCCAGTCGTCGGCTCACTTGTGTAAAGGTTAGTATATTCTCCTATAATTTAGAACAGCCCGGAAAAACATTTAAACTGCAACACGATTGTTTTGTTGATGAAGTATGATATGAGCCATTGTTTAAAAGATGGTAAGCTTTTTTGCTGTATTTGACATTGTTTTCTTTGGTATGGGGAAATGTGGTAACATAAATTCATAATAATTAAGGAGTCCATGTGAAAAGCTCAAAATAACCATTTCTTAAAATATAATTTGGGCCTAAAATCTGAGGTGAATATTATTACAGAAAATCCAAATTTTCATATCTAATTAGTTTCATATGCAGATTATGTTGAAAAAGTATTTATTAAAGCTTTAACCTATAGTATACACTATAGTTTCATCAAATGTTTCGCTAGTAATTTGTTTTAAAATGCATTAATAAGAATTGGCCATATTTTAATTGCAATTACGTGTTTTCAAAGGTAACGTAACACTTGCACTAAGGACATAAAATACATCTTGAAATTAATTAATTTCACTTTTTAATCATGGAAATCCTTGGAAACCCAGTTTTATTGACTTATGTCTTTGACTCGTTGGCTCCATCTTGTCGAGTTGAGTTTTTTTTTTTTTTTTTAATTAGCACTTCATTGCAGCGTTATCCTCTAACAAACCTGCGTTCTTGCCTTTGCCTGCGAAGCAGTGTATGCCGTGGTTTGAGTCATTTGCTGTCTGGAGTTTTAAATTTGTGGTATCAAATGCAAATGTCATCATTTCTACGCTCTCGGTGCCATAGAGACGACAATGGTGACGAAACCTGATCTTTTTCTCTGGAGTGTACCCAAGCCAGTCGAGGCCTGATCTCCATTTTTCTATCCATTCCTTTGTATCTCGAATATCTAAAGTTGAAGTATCACATGGTAACAAGCTGAGTTGATTTAACTATGCCAGATGCTTTTTTTCTGAACTATTATACATTTTTTATGACTTTATTGGGGTCACCCACCACAGTGGCTAGTAACAGTGATGGAGCTACTTGCCGCTGCTGAATTTTGATGATTGGTGGGTGCGACTGTCTAGCCCTGTTTTTCATAATGCAGAAATGTACTAGAGATCATCTGGCATCACACCAGCCAGGGGTGCCTTTCCCGAAATCACAGATGCTAACTTAAATAGTTGGACCCATTGACTGTGAATGGACGAACTATGTAAGTTGCTAACTTAGTTAGCAACTACGGTTTTTGGGAACGCACCCCAGGATAGTGATGCTAGTATTGTTTTCAGTATGGCAGTCGTCATTATTATGTGTGCAGTGAGTGTGTACTCACACCACCCCTATCTTCTAACTCTGCCTTACTTTTTATCCCAACTACTCGCCTTTAATGTTTTGTGACTTCATCTTAAAAGGTTGTGATCCTATCGTGTTCACAAAAATTGACAACAGACACACACATGCACATACATACACAGACCAAGTAAATACAATACCAGCGTCATTATCATGGCTGGTAAAAATTGCTACTGAGTAGATTTAAAGAAAAAAATCTAAATTGTGTTAGAATTAAGCGAATTCATGGGTAATTGAGACTGAAGAAGACATTGCAACCAACCATTGGATTTTAATTCTGTTGTAATGTTGTTAGGCATGTGCAGTCCGTCTTTTTGCATGTTCTGCATCTCCCATGACACATGCTCGGATCAATCGCTGCTGTGAATATACAGTGAGTCTAATGAATGTACTGTATGCCAAGGAATGTCGGTGCAGTGTGTTTGTGTGCGTAGGCATGTGCATGTGTTAGTCATTCTATGCAGATGTGTTTGGTCTGTTTGTTAGCATATGTGCTCATGCACATGCATTTTCCTCTCTGTGAAGCCACAAGATTTAGCTGGTTGGCACGGAAAAAATGAATTGTTAGTGCCCTACTGTCAGCCTCTGCTTTGAGGCAAATGCCTTCAAGCAAGCATTTCCCTTTTACCCCATTGTTAAGTCATGTGCAGATGAACTCTCCTGTGATCTGGAAAGACCTAGTGAGTTTATCAGTGGCAAGGGTCTCATAATTGAAGAAAAACCTTTAGATTTTGGATTTTTCCTAAAAGAAAAAAATAATAGAAACTTGATTTTGACAGTTCAAATAACACAAATGGCAAGTGTTTTATGATTTTCACTGCTCTAGATTACAGCAAATGAGGGTCAAACTCAGTTTCCACCAAAAGTGACATACGTACTAGGTTTTTACAGATCACAGGAGAACTGTTCATGAGTCCGGGGTGCAAAGGCATGAGTCTAGATTTGATCAGGTTCAAGGAAAAATATAGAAAGTCGTGATCATCACATTTATGTGACAGTATTGAACATTTAGGTTAGACCATTTTGCCCTTTTGTCCTTGTGACTAAATTATATTTTTAATGTTTAACTGCTTTTAGCAACTTCAGCAAACTGCCAGACTTGTTCCCACTTGGAAAGAAAAAAAAAAAAAGCTTGGGACAAGGAATTTATCTTGGAGTGGGGATAGGAATGAGTGATATTTTATCTGTCGTAAAATTGAACAGAAAGGTAAATGTGACTTTACATTTACCAAAGACATTTCATTTTAAGAAAAAAAAAAAAAAAACCTATTTCCTCACTGTTAGTGTATGCTTTCATGCGCACTTGTGCCAGTACGTACACATACACTCTGTGTGCGTGTGTGTGTGATTGTAAACGAACCCCTTACTTAGAGTAGTGCATATGGAAATTGCTGCCTATTAAATATGTATAATACAGTTAATCAAAAGGGCAGAGCTTCATTGCCAAATTGCTCAGCATGGAGTCTGGAGTCCGATAAAAGGACAAACATTAATTAGGGGGAACAGAGTTTCTCCCTGGCGTTGCTTATTGAATTACTGTTTGAATTAAGATCAAAAATTCATTACTGTGTGCTGTCAGAGCTGGGACAGTGTTGGGAGAGGGGAGATGTGGAAAGTGGGGGGTGGGGGGGGGGGGGTGAGAGAAAGAAGAACAGTTTGAGGGTGAGATTTGGGAACTAAAAAAGGTAATGAGAAAGGAAGACTACAGTCAATTGCTTTTGTGTCATTTAGAAAACTAGGGATTTGAGGCTTTTTGCATAAAGAATTTGTGTAATTAAGCTTTGCACAGAATAAAGGCACTGGTTCATCTCCACATGGGGTAAATTTGACAACCTGGCTGTTAAAACTTTAAGGACAAGCTTGAGCTGGGAGGATCACATTGAACTTCCCCACTCCCCTTTCAATCTGATACCTCTGTACATCTTTGGAAGGGGCTGCTTCTTCAGCTAAAATGCAACACTTCTCTTATTGCACAGAATTGCTTGTTTAACATGTTGCCCTTTCATATAGAGGAGCTAGGATATTTAGTGAGCTGTAAATACAGCTTGTAACATTATTTAACCAGTTGCTATCCCTTTTCTATGACCTGCTGTTCTCCGTCTCTCTAGGACATACAGTAGTTGGGAGGGGCTTGGAAGGCTCCAGTTTTTGGGGTGAAGTACTCAGGAGATTTATGGTATTTACTGCTTCGCTTTCAGGCTGTTTGGACACAGCGGTGCATGCAGTGCCTGTGGGCAGTCCATCCCTGCCAGTGAGATGGTGATGAGGGCTCAGGGCAACGTGTACCACCTTAAGGTGAGTCCGAGGGTATGCCAGGAATGTGGGTGAGTGGGCTGGATAGGCTGTAGCTGAAAGATTAACCAGCCAGCACAAAGGACGTGTTGACGGCCTGAGCGAGGCTGGCAGGCAGAGACCTGCGAGTGTTGGCAGATGGTGGGAAGACTCATTCTCAGCTATTAAATCCAAATATCCTTATCACAATCTTCATTGTGATTGACTCCATTTCTTCCACGCTGGCCTTATTGCCTGCGTATGCTGAAGTACCAGTTTTTTAGCACCAATTACAGTTAACACGGAAAGCATAACCAATTATGGCCTGCATGTGTACGTTTGTGGACTCAGTGACCATACATATTCATTGTGTCTTCAGTGCCTGTCTTAACCGCGCCCTCTGCTCCCACAGTGCTTCACTTGCGCCACCTGCAGGAACAGGCTGGTTCCAGGTGACCGCTTCCACTATGTCAACGGCACCATTTTCTGTGAGCACGACCGGCCAGGAGGGGCCCTGCTGAGTAGCCACCTGCCCCCCCTGCAGAACAGCACTGTGTTGCCGGATCAGAAGGTAGGGGAAGCAGTGGCCCATACGCTGCAATATGCATCATTGTTTGTTAGCATTAGCATAGTACCATACACATCCCTGATGACGAGTGTAGTCTTTTGCTAGCCTGTGCATCTGGTGTAACCTCCCCCCCCCCCTTTTCTTGTGTTTTAGGTGTGCTGAGGTGGCTGGGCCAGGCTTCTGAGTGTGCCTTCATTCTCAACCCCCTTTCACCGGCACCTCTACCCCCACCCACAGCCCCCAGCAAAATACATTTTTTTGTCTGAAAAAACTGTTCTTACCCGCTACTTCACACCAACGCCTTGTGTTCCTATTCCCATTACTTCTCCTGATTGCATTAATTTCCCAGCATCACTTAAAAAACTTCATTTTTTAAAATGAAATGTAAGCATGAGTGCCACAAAAGATGGGAAAGAAGTGTCTGTCTGAACTACATTGAGAGGGTAACTGAATGACTGGTGTAAGGTCAGTGTAGCTGGACTGTTATGCTTCATGAGCCCAACACTGAGACCCAGGCCTCTTGCCCATCCAGGGAGCCCTCATGCCCCTGCACTGAAACACCAAAGGCTAAACCAGTTTCTTCTGTAAGCCTGAGGTGGGAGGGAGTGGGTGGAGTTACGCAGTCATATGTAAAATGGTGTCAGAATGTCTGCGCCTTGTATCGTCCCTGGGGGCTCGCCACGCGCACATGGGGGAGATGCAAAAGAACCTGGTGTTGCCCTGTGTGTTAACACAAAAATTTACACACAGATCCCTCAATGTAGGATTACATGCATTACCTATCCCTCTCTTCCATTTTCAAATTCTTCAACTCATATTGATGCAACTTTGTCTGAGTTCTATGAAAATGTATTTTACAATGGACATGTACTGATATGAATGAATGCATATTTGAGTGGTTTGTTTTGTTTAAGAAGGCTGGGTGGTGATCTGTTCTAGCCAGGGCAGTTGGGGCTTTAGAAGGAGCCTGGGGTGGGGGAGGGGGCAAAGAGTTTGATTGACATCTGCACCTGAGGGAAAACTGTATAGGGGTGGAGGGAGAACTGTAAATATTTTTCTAATAGTATTGTGTGTTCTATGGTATAATTCTATTGTCTCAGTTGTAGCATCCAGTTTTCAAGTGGATGTCCATTTAAGCTGTAAAATGACTAAATGAACAAAATCTTATTAAATAACAATAATAATTACACTCACATGTAGACCTGTTTTATTTTTCCAAGGTATCTGAGTGCAGTGAGTCTTGATGTACACCAATTGCATTGTAAAAGGCACATGACAAAAAAAAAAAATTTTTCCCTTTCTTTTTGGCTATATTTCTTTGTTGTTTGAAACAAGGCAAACATGCTTGATTACCCGTAGGAATGGAAATAAGAGGCTTGAGCTCTGACCATTACGGAGGCAATTAAAAGCAAGTACTCTATTGCTAATGCTGCCCCACTCGGGAGACTGAACTTTGGTCCGATCCTGTGTTTGAATTTAATGAGACTTAATCTGTGAGCACTGCTAATTAAAAGGGAGTGGCTAATTTTGGTTCAATGCTTTAAAAAGGCAGGTGGTTCATTTTATTGTTTGCCATGCCGAATTTAAAATGCAATTCAATTTTCCCAATCGCCCTTTTCACCCTTTTACCAGACTACATTTTTTTTTTTTTTTTTTTTCCACTTAACCATTTTTCTCCTAGTACTGTTTGTAGCGCTTTTTTTCACTTCAGTCTTGTTGGAATGAGCAGCCATTTGAGTGCTCATGGGTCACTGGAGCAGTAAAAATGCAAATGCATCTATTCCTTACAATTTTAACAACACCGATGCTTCAGTTGAGCTCTTTTGGACAAGCATTTATTCCTTAAGCTTCATTTCCTCCAAATTTATGAAGTCTCTTCACGTCACCTGCATCAGACGATTTTAGTATGGACTGCTGAGCAGGCATCTGCTGGTGCCATGTTATGTTCAGAAGTCCACACCTGAGCTATTGCACCATTGTGCTAAAGGACTGCAGCTGACTTGATGGTCCAGAGTATCTTCTTATGTTTGATGTGGGGGGAGAAGACCCTCAAGAAAACAACTCTGGAGGTCTTTGAGCACCAGAAACATTTAATTTTTTACTGTGCAAGATATAAAAAACATCGTCTGGTTTACTATGAGTACTTGAAGGATCTTGTTTCATTGTTGGCTTAAGGGGTGATCTGGGGTTAAATGAAAAATGACACCAGGAAACAACTCAGAATTAATCTAAAGAGGTATATGTAATAACCACCAAAAAAGATACAAGTTGGCATTTTTCTGTTTATGCGGTTGCCATGGTAACCGAGCAAGCTCATTAACTATGCAGAAAACTTCTGGCACCAATTCCTCTTTAACTCTATGATAGAATTCAGTTTTTCTTTCATCATTTAAAAGCCATTGCTTATCCAAATGCAATGACATAGCCATTCTTTGCCCAATTTATCAGTTTTTTTGATTTTGGGGCATTTTACTCAAATTTTGAAATTATTTTGCGCAGAATCTGACGAATACACCAAATATTCAAAGTATGTAACAGATGGGGAAATTTTGCCTATGTCATTGCATTTCTAATGAAGTAAAGTACCTGCAGCCCAAAATTCATTGATTTTCAATGATGAATAAAAGTTATGGCTGCCACAAACATGAGAAACGTGGAAAAAGTAATACCTTAGGAAATCAATGGAAAATGCATTAGACTGCATTGAAAAGTTGAGTTCAGTCTTAGTCTGTGGCTTACACCCATTTTTCAGACTATTATCTGATTATTCAAATGTTTATCACTTTCCTGGAGTGAAAAGCATAAATTTCATCATCACAGTCGCTTTTAAATCATAATTTTATGGCAAAATTCAGTTTTTAATCCTTGTAGCAATTAGTGATTATTAAAGGTGGGTTATTATAGAATATTTTATTCAAAAAAAAAGTTTTGGAAAAATAATCAAATTTTGCCCATTTAACCCCTGATCACCCCTTAAACATTTTGTGGAGCCTTCCATTTAATATTGCCATCCTTATAAATACATCCTTCATTTTGTGCATACGTAGGTCAGCTCTTTAAAATAATTATTTATCCCATGCCATATTTGAAGTCCAAATAGGTCATTCCTGATCAAAAGTTTTGACTGCATGGTATGGAAGTTCAACTGTCATTGGGATGGGGCTGCATTATACTGCATCTTACTGCCCCTTCTCTTTATTGAAAAATACTTGTAATTAAAAGATAAATTTAAGTGTCAATCAATATTTTCGAAAGTATTTCGAATTTTTCATCTGACATGCTTCTTGAATCATTGAACAAATGAATTAATGTATTGATTTGAGTTAGTAACTGCATATCTCAGAGTGCTCCGATCCTTTATCAACATCATTGCTGTGCAATGCAAAAATAACCTGGACATGCATCACTCACCCAGATCAAAGGTTACTATAGATTCCAGAACTTTCTCTCCCTGCTCCCATGCACAGTAATGGGCGGCACAGAGCTATTTTAGCTGTCCCATTTTGCCAACTTCCAAAGGTGAACCTTCATTGTGTTGTGTAAACAGCTAAGAACTTTGGAGAATCTAAAATTTCTCAGGGATCTGCACTTGTGGATTATAAAACAGTTGTGGCAGGGACCATGGCAGACTATGTTACCGCTGTAAACTGCTTTGCTCCTTGATGCAATGCTATTACTGGGGGGGGATGAAGGCCTTGCGTGTAAAGTACACGGTTCTGCTATTGCATCAATTATTTATTCCACGTTTGTGATTAGAAAAGCATCCAGCAAATTCATTAACGTATGCAAATGATCTAATTGCAATTATCTTCATATCTCGATAAGTAAGGAAATAAAAACCTCTGCACAATCTAAAATCCCTCAGCACCACCAGAGTTACACTTTGCATTTAAACCAATCAAGCCTCATCTGCATACTGCTAATTAGCAGAACATATTCTGATGCCAATTAGCAGCTCTCATAAATAGCTTCTCGCCAACGAAGCTTTATCCTACATCTCGAAGTTTGCAGGTATAAAGATTGGTATGTGGCTCCTGTCGTATGGGGGAAAAAAAAAAGGGGTTTATACTCACTAATTAATCAAATTAACACATGCAAATGAGTGTAATTGCATTGAGCTTTTTCGCCTCATGCTGTGTGAAAAAAGGGGAGATAATTTTTGCAGAGATATTTTTACCGGCCAACAGATGAAATCGTTCCTGAAACGAGGCCCTCTCGTCCAGTGCCCGCTGTGCCTGGGATCTCCACCTCCCTCTAAAGGACAGCCGGCCTGCTGATTGTATGAACGCTATAAGTAGGATAGAAGCACCGGCATACGTAAAGACTGCTGTGGGTTGAGAGTAGACAGGTGGTGCACAATGAATCATTTCTTCAGTCAATATGGCACTCGGCACATACAATGTTTTCAGAAGCAGTGAATGCTTTTCTGTGCTTTATGTGTTCTCAGAAACAGGTTTGACAACATCCAGTGGTTTTTTTTTTTTTTTTTTTTTTTTTTTTTGTGAGGTTAGGTGGAGCTTAATATGAATGCGGCTGAATGCATATTCCAGTCAGATTCTATTTTAATCGCACCTTCCACTGAAGTGATCTGATTATTCTCCGCCCCTCTTGTAGCTGGCTGGTGGGCCCTGACTGCATGCTCCACACCCTATGCCACAATGCAGGGATTACCTGCTTCTTTCTGATTGGTTCTACAGCTCTGGCCTCAGGCTCCAACTTCTGTTACCACTGCACAAGAAATTAAAGTTATGTGGGCTGATCTTAAGAGGGAGACTTTCCAGAGAAACCTTTTAAAAGCTGAATTTTAAAAGGCCCATTTAATGAACTATGCATCAGCATTTAAGTTGCCGAAATTGTTGCACCACATGTTAAATAAACACTGCATGAGACAAATATCCTTGTCAGAGGTATAAAATCATTGGTAAGTACTGAGGAAATTCGTTTTATCTTTGCTATCGGCCAACTTTATCCATTAGCTCATGCTTGCTGCCTTGCTGAGTGATTCTGAATCAAACTTTGAGCCTGTCTGTTTAAGGAAGTTGTTTGGTTACAGGAGACTGAACGCTGTCATTGGAGACAAGGATAGTCTAGATGACAAAATGAGACAGACTAAATAACAATGATCTTCAGAGAGTAATGTAGGAGAGAGAGGAGAAAAAAAAAAACTTCCCTGCCCAATCAGAAAGCTTTGAATAATTAAACTGATCGGCTTAATTAGCTCAATTAAGTTAATTTGACCACGGAACATGGCCATATGGTGAGAGGAAACAAAAGAGGGGGGAACTAATTAAAAGTAAAATAATGAGGATTTTAATTAACTGGTTCCCCAGACGTCAGCAAGCAGGGATCTGGAACCTGGTACCATAATTAAAGTGCTGTAACGCTGGCAACATTTCTCTCTCGCTCCCTCTCTCTTTTAAGAACTGAGAGGGCTCCATCCATCTAATTAAATCTGTAAATAAATTAGCAACATCGAGGGTTCCTGCTTGACTTAGCATCCCTTGCACTCCACCTTCAACCTACACCTCCCAAATAACAAGACCCATACACTTTCCAACGAGCTTGCCTGTTATTAAATAATTTACTGCTGCACCTAAAGCACAAATCTGTATCTCCTTTATATATATATGTAATACAAAGAGTCTCCATTGATGGAGGCTTGTGAGTTCTTTGCATACTGTTATGATGGGTGGTGCGCGTGTTTGTGCATCTGTATTGGTGTCATGGTGGTTTTTTCATGCTTATGTGAAGCACTGCTCACTCTCTGAGTATGCAAATGTGATGAAAACTGATTGGGGTATTTGTTTACTTTACTGTGTGTCCCTGTTGAAAGGCATCATTCTATCACACTGCCTGATTTCAGGACCCACACCACGCAGAAGCACATTTTCTGCCCTGTCCCTCACACTCTGGCAGGTATGATACTGGCCCTCTCGGCCCTCAGGCTGCACAACACAGCAGCATGATTCTCTACTGAACACAATGGTAATGTGCTCATCTGCAGTATTTCCCTGAACATGATCTTGAATCTTCTGCCCTCCTCTCCTGTTCTCGCTTCTCCTAATTATCCCCTCCTCTCACCACCCCTTTCCTCTATCTCCACCCTTTCTCAGGAAACACGTTTTTAATTTAAAAAGGCATTCAGGTTGACAACAGAGTAATTTGCATATTAAATTCGCATCCACTTCAGAGACCTCTGAATGCACTCTAATGCTGCCATTTCTAAAAATAAAAGCACAAACATGCCTTTTTTGTTGTTTTTTTTTTCTCTTGATCCTGTTTGACAAGGATATGTGTACGTGTGCTCTGGGTGGTACAGTGTGCATAAGTGCAAGGAGAGAATTACATGCAAGAAACATTCAAATTCTCTTTTATCATTAGCCAATGTGCTTTAACTCGTATCACTTCCCAACATGCTCCTCTTCAATGTCCATAGGTGTTCCTTTGAAAATTATCAGCCCTCATACTGACAACTGAAACAAAATCCATGTGTGGCTGCATTGACAGGGATTTGTGTAGTTGAATGCAACAACAGCATTTGTGGATTGTAGAACCATCTGACATCACAGGAACTGAGCGCTGGGTTGTACAGCATCGTTCAGTGCATTTTTATTTGCAATTATTTTAAATTATTTTAATCCTCAGCTTGTGCCTCCCTGAACTGTGCATATATTTTTCTCTTCTACATGGCTGTTTTTCCCCAGGGCTCTGGGGAATCCTCCTCTTTAAGCCTTTCTCATTTTAATTACACAGGTTAACCACTGAAACCATTCAACTCGTGGGCCTCCTGTCAGACTCTTACAGCAGTTCATGATTATAGCTGAGGATCAGTGCCAGTCCTAGGGCTACAGTGGCCCTAAACAAGAATTTTCCTTGGGGTAAATATAGTACAATTATAATGTGATAAAAACCTTAAAATGTGGGGTGACCTTGGGATGGTTATGCAGATTGTATACAGAGCACAGTTGCCTATGCTGAAGATGAAGCATACTTACTTTTCGCTTCGCCCAAATTCTTAACCCATAACACTATTCAGATGTCTGGGTTTGTTCACGCAGATATTCCTTTTACTATGATAAGTAAATGAATTAATTGTGCATATATAAATATGCATGTGTGCACGCATGCTAGTGAGCGATTTCCCCTATCAGTCTCCAGCGGAAAGTAGCACGCACAAATTAAAATGTCTCAGAGTACTTATGGACCTTGATGGACCTTATACTGGAAGCTTTCACAGTTTTCACAAAAATGAGAAATGTGAGTTTAGATAAAAAGGCAAATATCATTGTTACCTTAATAAATGGTCATCCTGCTTAGCTTATATAGCATTATTCTTCAATTGGCTGCAAATGCTTCACCTATTAAAATGGAGTGGCGAAAGCGTATCTGTACCCTAAAGCAAAGTGGGGAAAAATAGGTGCAGGGATTGTGATATGACCCTCGCAATGTCCGCATTCACATAGCCATAAAGAACGCCTTAGTGCGATGCAAGTTTGGCTAAATAAAGCTGTTTACCCAGGAAGCTTGTAGAAGCTATACCATTTTTACTTTAACTGTGACTCAACATTGAGACATCTCCTAATAAACTGGGGAAACTGACGCACACATATGAAGCTCTGAATTCGACAGAGCTCCTGCGACACAGAGAGAGGCCCATCCCCAGCATCACTTGTGATGTGATCCTTTGCTGGGAGAACCACGCCTGATTTTTGACTGATGGTGTTTGTCACAAGGGAAGTTTGGCTCAGGACCAGTATCAGGCAGTGGATCAGTGGGGTCTAAAGCCAGCCTGGATGCTTGTGCTGACCCCGGGAGCTAATTAAAGCTGATTAGAGCATTAATGAGCCTGGACCAGATCAAAGAGCTACGGGAACGGATTGGATGAAGGGCGCTGGGAGTTGGTGGTGAGGGTGGGGAGGAGGGATCTGTTTACGCAAACTGGTAGTAATTGGAGGTGGGTTGGTGGGGGCTGGGGCTGAGTTTCCCAGCAATAGCACATACCACCACATATTGCTACTTTGACCACAACCTCAAGCCTGTGTCAATACATAAAGCTGGTTTCAATGCATTGAACTCTTGAACCTTGGCACCACACCTGAATGCATGGTAATGTGACAAATGCATTCCTCATAATGAAGTAAAAAAGCCTAAAATAGTGGCGCATTATCATTGACTCAAATTGACACCATGAAGGCCAATCCTTAAGTGGCTGTTACTGAAGAAAAATGTATCGGCAGAGTTTAGCAAAAAAGATAAGTTTGCCAAGTTCTTCAATAGGTTTGTCATGATATTCATCTCATGTGATGTTACTGTGTTTGATGTGTGTTGGGACTTTGATAATTCACAGTAGTTTGCTAAAGTTTGCCATTGTTCGCTCGTGTTTGGCAAAAGTTTTGAAGTGTTCAAAACTGTCGTTGTTTTCATCAGTCTGGTGAGATTTCTCCTCTTTTTGCTGCTAAGTCGCGGTTGAGTGGTCACTGTGTGGCCACTTAATGGTGCTTTGTCGTATCAACTCGCCAAATTGTTTTCATGCTCTGTATAAGTGACTACAAAAGTTTAATAACACCACCTAGAGCCAGGCAGTACTTTGAGCCACGTCGAACATGACAGTGCCATACTTCTTTTCATTGTTCTAAAACAGGTGCCAAACACTCACCCATGAGTGGTGCCACTGTTGCCACAATCTTCTTAATCAGCCAACATTTGCACATATTTTGCTGGCAAACCATGACGATAATGTTGTTGCCCTCTGTGGTCTTGGTATCCAACATTGCCATTATTGTTTTCTGTCTGTCTTCTATGTGATAGCTGCTTTAGACTTCATCCCCAGCAAAAACAGTTTTGCTTGACTCAGCTGCAAACATATACCACTGTGTAAGCTCATATTCTGCAGCATTTTCTGTCCTAAGCTGTGTGTGGCCAGTTCTGTTCAATCACGGGTTTCCCAAGGTCCTGAGGAAACTCGTTATCTCAGTAATCCCTGTTAATCACACACCCACACACACACACACACACACACACACACACAGACCTGAGATAATGCACATGCATCTCATTCCTACTTTGTTCCCACTGCCACAGAGGCAATCCATGACAATATAATCAGGAAATAATATGGCATGGCAATGTATATCCCTATTCCACACCAGGCAACACTTTTTTTGAAGACAACACTTATTTTAATTAGCCAGGGTAGGATTGAGGTTGTTTGGGATCCTGCTGGGTATTGAACCGCAGACTCCTGAAACTTCATAAGAAAGGTCATCAACCCTGAACAGGTCCTAGCAGCCACTACTGAGCTACAACTCCAGCAACAACAACTTTCCTAATAGAAGCGATCATACTATCACAGCTACAGTATTCATGCACTCATACTAATTTTTTTGCCAAATTTCTCTGTAGTTCTAAAAATCTGCAAAAATGTCAAAAAAGACAGGACTGACAGAACTAAGATACTGGGAATACGGATATCCTGGTGTAAGTAACTTTGTGACAGTGCATTAGCAAAGCACTTCAAGATGAATGTGAGTAGATCTTAAAGAAATAATTTGGGAACTTGCAGGCAAGCACTCCATGCAATCAAGTCTGTATCACTCACATTGTGGAGAATATTTTGTGTTAAAAGCTGTTAAACCAGCGCAGGTATTATTCATAAAACATGGCAATGTTTAATTGAAGAGTAAAAGTTTGATTATGGAGACAGAAGAAGGATGTACACAGGCTATATTTGGGTTATCCTCATCTGTCCTTATCAGAACATTTTAAACCCTTTGTTGCATGTTGTCCAATATTTTGGACATATTTTAGTAGGGTTTATATTGCCTAAGCTCATAGATACCCTGAAAATGCATAATGTACATTTTATTGGGCATTTCCAGTTCAGAATTTCCCCAATAGGTGCCACTCTGATTAGTCAAGAGATTTACCACAAACACTCATAATGGCAGTGTCCATGAGAAAGAAGTAAGCAGACAAAATCAGAAATACTCTCGTATTTTTCAAGTTTTGATCAAACTTTTTCCTGTTGGGGGAAAGAAATGCATTATATAGCACACACTGAAACACATAAACTTTGTAATGCATGTGTATTTGTTGGAATACACCTGATTCTTTGCTTTGTCAAAAATATCAGACATTTTGCATGCCATGCAAATAGCTCAATTAGGCCATGCACAGAATACAGGACATCATGCATATTGAGGCCCACGTTTCTTCGAATTCACATTATTTCTGTCACCCTACATGTATAATGTCCAAAATAGTGGACGGCAGTATGCATCCCAGAGAATAATATTCAAAATAATGGACAGACTGACCACCCATTAGTACCTCTCCCAAAAATAAAATTGCACCAAATCCCATCAAATAGTCCCAAAAGAACAACAAAGGGTTAAACCTACAGTGGTGTTAAAGAATTTTCCCCCTCTCTGATTTCTTCAATTTTTTGCTAACTTCTCATATTTAAATATATCAGATTATCCAAAACATTTTAATTTAAGACAAAAGCAATGTGAGCAAACACAAAAAGCAGTTTTAAATGATCGTAATATTTTTTGAAGTTAAAGTTCAAAACCTATATCACTCGTGTTAAAAAAAAAAAAAAAAGCTCCACTAAACCTGATAACTGGTTGTGCCACCCTTGGTGGCAGCAGCAGCAATCAAATGCTCGCAATAACTGGAAATGAGTCCTTTACATTGTTGAGTAGGGCTGTTGGCCCACTCTTTTTAGCAGAATTTTTCTTCTTTAGCTCCATTGGATGGTTTTGAGCATGACCTGCCTGTTAAAGATCATGCCACAGCATCTTAGTTGGATTCAATCAGGACTTTGACTGGCCACTCCAAAACCTTGATTTTTTTTTTTTGTTGTTGTTGAGCTATTCTGAAGTGGACCTGCATATGTGATTTGAATCGTCCTGCTACATAAGCCAGCTGCGCTTGAGGTTTCAGTCAAAAACTAATAGCTGGACATTTTCCTTGAGGATTTTCTGTTATACATGGTTTTATCAATTATGACAAGTTTCCAAGGTCCTGAAGTAGCAAAGCAGTTGCTGGCCATTACATGATCACCACCATATTTGACTGTTGGTATGATGTTCTTATTGAGGAATGCTGCTTTGGCTGATCGCCAGATGTAACAGGACCCATATCTTCCAAGAAGTTCCACTTTTGACTCATTGTTCCACAGAATCCTATCCCAAAAGTCTTGGAGGTAACTAACAATTTTTTTGGCCCATGTGATTTCTTTTTGTTCAGCAATGGTTTTTGCCTTGCAATTCTGCCATGGATGCCCATTTTTGCCCAGTCTCTTTCTTATTGCAGAACTGTGAACTCTGGCCATAACTGAGGCGAGTAAGGCTTGCAGTTATTGAAGTGTCAGTCTCGGTTCTTTTGTAACCTTGTATTTACATGTGTAAGGGTACGTGTAAAGCGTGTCATATACTATTGTCTTTCACGTATTTAAAGTGGGAACTTGAAATCACATGTAATACACGCAAACCAGTTCAACACTAATTTTGTTGAGGCGACTGAAAGCTCACAATTTTTTTTTTTCACCCGGAATAATCTATTAACAATTCCTTTTTTTCAAGGAAACTCTGGACTAGCTTATTTCCTCACTACATTAACCCAGTCAGAACTTCAATCTTCAGCAGAGGTTCAAGTCAGCACATTGTTGATTTCTAGTCAAGGTTCCTACCTCTGCGCTACCCTGCCGCTTCGATGTTAGGACAGCTGCGGTTTAAATTAACCCGCTTAATCCCACTGGTCACATTTATGACCATTTTTTTTGTTTGTTTGTTTGTTTGTTTTTTTACTTCTAGAAGCTATAAATGTGTTGTTGTTGGCTTTGGAAGAATGCAACTTTGAACTTAACCATCATGAAATCAAAAAATACATACAGTTTATGTGTTCGGGAGGTCCATGGAGTAAAATGCATGCACTTACATTGCAAGGAAAAATTTGGGATTTAACAGGTTAATAGCTGAAACTCATGCTTACCCAAGTACACAATGACAGTCATGTGCACTAAGGTGATTCTCCCGCGGGAGACGTGGCTCCTCTATGTTAGCAAGCTTGACTCCAGAATTTACATCAAACCTCCATTTCTGATAGGACCACTTTGTCAGAAGGAATACATTTTTTGAAAGCATGCAGGCATAAAAGCATACATTGGGTTTGGCGACATGGCTCTGTTCTGAGAGATCCCTGCCTGTCCAAGCATGGAACCAAAGGCAGGTAGCTGCAACTAACCCTCCAAAAAGAATCATGCCAGAAATAGGATAACAGAATAAAATATGAAGCTTTCAAATGTTTGGTGGCAGCCACGCAGCTGACAGGATTTCTCTTGAAGCCGATACCAGAGAAATATTCTCCGTGAAGTGTGTTATGTGCAGTGCCAGCCCGGCCACTGGCAAAATTTCTTTTGAAGCTGATACGAGGGAAATATGCTATATGAAGTGTGCTATGTGAAGAAACAGCCTGGCGGCTGTCTCAATTTTGCTTGAGGCCGTTTCAGGAGAAATATACTATATGACTGATGAGTATTATGAGAAGAGACATCTTGACAGCTGGTACTTTTTGAAATAATAAATTAAAGTATACGTGGTGGTGAATGAGATTGTATGGTGCTGAGGAGTGATGCTTTGTTCCCTATGTGTGTAGAAAGATGTTCTAAACGATGCATGAACCAGATGCAAGTGAAAGTAAGTTTGTAAGTACAAGATGGATGTGATTTAACATGCAAAACATGGTAAAAATTAGAACATGAAATACAACTTTTACAATCTTAACGCATTAATTTTTGAGCGTCCAAAATGTCCTCGATTCCTGGGCAAAGGTGTCACTCATAAGCTGAAGATGTCGAACGTCCCATAGCCTTCAGTGTTGTAATGGAGACCACTGAGGCAGCGGTTGTTGCTACTCCAAAACAAAATAAGAGAGGAGTGTAGGGCTGTGGGGAGAGGCCACAGTACTGACAAACGAGGCGGAGCTGAGTAGCAAACCAGAACCGAGTGATGGGTTTCCCAGCCTCTGTGATGAACAAAGAAACTCAATACAAAAGAAATTTTCGTTTCATCAGAACTGTGTATTTAAACCCACTCAAAAGCAAGCCAGTGGCAACAGTGGCAAGAAAAAACTCCTATGTAGATAAAAATAGGAGGAAACATTGGGAGGAACCAGGCTTAAGAGGGGTGGTCCATCCTCCTGTGACTGGCCCAGGGTATGAGTTTCTGTTTGCAATAATGCAAAAAGAGTCCGTTGAAAAGAAGTCCAGGATTTGTAGTTTGCTGGACAGATGCCATGGACCACACCGTTTCAATGATGGAGACTGGGCAGCACTTGGGCAGAAGGCCAGATGGCAATGATGGCGAAGGTCAGCAGCATGCTCAGGGCAGGGCCCCACCGCAGACATGGAGAGAACACAAAACCAGGCAATTGGTGAAGAAGAGCAGGTGGAAGCAGCGCTGAGAATATACCATATGATAATATTGTGTACTCCAGAAAGTTGATATAACAAGAAAAAAATACCATGATTGGAAACTATAAAGAGCATTCATGAATCTGAAAGCTGAGAAAGCTGCTAGAATCCTCCTAAAAACCAATGATGCAGGCATAACCCAAAGACCAGGGGCTAATGACAGTGAGCCTTTGGAGCCAGAGACCATGTGGTCTTGTATTTATGGCTTTTGGGTTAACCCAGCAACTAGCACAGTTAGAGGCTATAGGATATTCTGAGCAGGCAGAGGCAAAGCGATTTTGGATGAAACGGGTAGATGACTACAAACGCGAGCTAGTTTGCTGATGTGGGGTAAATATTAGTGAAGTATGGGCAACATGCTGCCGCACCATGGCATTGCTGAGCGTGCGCAAGGTAAGCCAGAACTTGAGGACATGAGCTTGATGTTGGCAAACGTCCTAAGGCTTACTCATCAAGCAAAAACACAACAGTCAATTCCACCGAAACTAGGGAGCTAGTGCGTGTACAGTTATGCAAAAAAACATTACTGCCAAAGTTACTAGGAAAACATGCTAATTTGGAAAGGTAATGCAAATCCAATATTAGTTCATGTACTATAAAGGTTGTGTATGACCTGCTTGCTCACAGAAATTCTAATGCTAACTGGAATGGCAGCTCTAAGCCCTGATCATTCCACAGCATTTAGTAGAAATTTTGGTTGGGACCATATCCACTTATTACAAAATTTTTTTTAAATTGCTGAACACTTAGCTAGCATTTGCCGTTGGTTTATTGTTGCAAGGTGTATGCAGTGTGATTTGCAAATTTTTTCCTTAATTGGACACTCCTACTAATGGCAGCACCTGCTAGGATAGACGAAAAACACTAACAAAGGAAGTAGTAGCGGCATGACTATCGGAAACAAGTAGAATTCAAGCAGCATATTGGCAATTGATTTTAACATTAATGACAATTATGATTTGGTCCAGTCATTTGAACAGCAGTAAGGCAACCATCATTTGAATAACTCTTAATCTATTTTCGGCCACGGTTTTTCAAATTACGGAATTATTGAAAATTATTATAAAATAAAATTAACATTTCCTGCACAAAACATACCCTAGCTGAAGCTTTAATGAGGAACCAACCGCTTTAAATGAACATAATTGAGAAATTGTATTAAGGATTAAAAAATATATATAATAGTTAAAGACAAATCGGAACAGCATGACATTGCTCGATAGACACTCCACTTGTATGAACATAATGAGCGCT
Organism: Gymnothorax javanicus; assembly: GCA_029692085.1. Lineage (NCBI taxonomy): Eukaryota > Metazoa > Chordata > Actinopteri > Anguilliformes > Muraenidae > Gymnothorax > Gymnothorax javanicus. The sequence goes on from CM056194.1 coordinate 51,027,533, forward strand.
TGAGACACAATAGGACACAAAGCCCCATGCGGTACATCAAATGAAGTACGGCGAAAGGCCGTTCAATGCTACGGCTGCAGCAGACTATAAAACGTAAGGCCAGTGTTATGAAAAACTGAGCTGAACCAGATAAACGATATTTATAAAGCGCACAAATTCTGTGCATTATGCCATGATGTATAAATAATACCTCTTGAGATAGTGATTTCGAAACTCAAGTTTGATTAGTTTTGAACACTTAGACACTTCAGATAACATGGATACAAAGGGCTTAGTTTGATTGGCACCCATGTACAACGCAATCTATCCGTGTTGCAACAGAACTGTCATGCTTGCTGCCCAAATGACGTCATTTGATGCAATTTTTCTACCAGAGTTGAAGCACTGTGGGGAGGGGGATAGTACTCAAGATAACATGGTGGCGTTGACATCTCAGCAAGTTTACAGATTTCAAACTTTATCGCCATGATATTTAAAAAACATGAAGTGAATCAAAGCTATGCAATATACATAAAATAAGGGACAAAGTATATCCATGGCATATTTAAACAGAAGTAATTGGCAAATTGTAGTAATTTTGCACATAAATTGCTATTAAAAGGCCTGAGACAAGGCAAATGAAGTTGGGTCCGCAATCCACGAGACCTTAGAACCTGGTTCGAGCGAAACTCGGATTGAACAAGTCAAGTCAAGTCAACTTTATTTCTGTAGCACAGTTAAACACAACAAAGTTGATCCAAAGTGCTGCACAATACAACATACACAATAAATACAAACAAGAGATGACAAATAAGAGGCTGAACAAGCACAATACTAAAAATAGATAAAATAGCAAAGAAAAATTAAAATCAAGCAGTCTGAAAATCTAAGGCATAAAAATGAGTTTTTAAACGAAATTTAAAAATGTCTATAGTGGGAGATGATCTGATTTCGAAGGGGAGGCTGTTCCAAAGCCTGGGTGCAGTGACAGAAAAGGCCTGATCACCTTTAAGCTTCAGCCGTGATCACGGAACTGAAAATAAAAGCTGGTTTGATGACCTGAGGGACCTTGGGGCAGAATATGGGATAAGAAGATCACCAAGTTATTGAGGTGCAAGACCATGAAGTGCCTTAAAAGCGAAAAGTAAAACCTTAAAATCAACACAGTATTTGACCGGCAGCCAGTGGAGTGAAGCCAGGACAGGAGTGATGTGATCCCTCCTCTTTTTACCAGTTAAAAACCTTGCAGCCACATTCTGCACAGCCTGAAGCCGAGACAAGGAGCTTTGTGATACCCCCATATAAAGAGCATTGCAGTAATCCAAGCGAGATGTAATAAAGGCATGGATCATGGTCCCCGGGAGTTAAAAGTGATTTAAGCTTGGCTATCAAGCTGAAAGAAACTACCTTTAACAACTGCGCTAATCTGCTTGTCAAATGTCAAAGACGGTTCAAAAACTACGCCAAGATTTTTTACATGGTCACGCAAGTTGCCGGAAAGAGGGCCTAACTGACTACTGACTATATGAACAGTGGGAGGAGGTCCAAAAATGATGAAATCAGTCTTTTCTTCGTTAAGTTGAAGGAAGTTGTTTGCAAACCAACACTTATTATGTCATTAATGCAATCAAAAAGTGACCTTAGTGAACCACCGCTATCGGGTTTCGCTGGTAGATAAAACTGCATATCATTGGCGAAACAGTGAAAAGAAATGTTGTGCTTGTGGAAAATGGAGCCAAGAGGGAGCGTGTACAACGAAAATAGCAGGGGACCTAAAACAGAACCTTGAGGAACACCACAAGAAATTGGAGCCAGCGACGAGGAGACATTACCTAATTTGATGGAGAAGGTTCTGTCCCTAAAGTAAGAGGTGAACCACTTTAGGGCAACACCCTGAATACCAACTTCACTGCTTAGGCGGTTTAATAGAATTTAATGGTCAAGAGTATCAAATGCGCTGTCAATCCATGTGACGTAATATTCTTGAACCCAGGTAGAAGCTGAGTTAACCTATCAAACTACGCCAAGCAGTTTGACACTTAAGTCACTTGACCAAGTAGCACCTGTCCCAGAGGTTGTTACAAAAGTTTGAATTTGCCGTCTCTAAATACTTCATTTTTGCCAAGTGAATTAGGTCGAGCTGGAAGGCTAAAAGTTATTATTCGTAGTAATACATAAGGCATCAGGCATGAACGTGACTTGAAAAAGCTGTAAGCTTGTTCAGTGCCGTGGTGAGATAGCGATGCATTTTTGCTAGGCTTCTTAATCGTATAGCCCGACCGTACGAAAGAAACTAGCGAACATCTTGTATATACAGAAAAACGAGGAGTAACTAGCAGCCCGGGTAACTTCACAAAATGTGACATTACAGTAGCTTACTGCATCATGAGTACAAACACTGCTGAGACTCCATAAAATATTTGCACTCTAGCACACTTTTGTTTACAAGACATGCAGGTCCATATACCATGCTCCCGATTTAGGACAATACCTCAGTACGCTTATTGCATTTTTGAAGCATCTACCTGGACAGCCGGGAAAAGACCAGCTTTTGAATAGTGGCGATTTGCCATGGGTGGAACAGATCGCAATTTTTGCCATAGAGGCAATTATTCGCTGACCATAAGAGTACTGCCTCGCTAAGCGAGAACTAGAATAGTCATGCGTTCGTGGCTGCATCCAGATTAGCATATGCTACTTTAAATTTACAGTTTAATACAACTAAATGACACACTAATTACAAAAAGTTCCTTCAGCGAACACCTAGGCAATGTTTTCGAAACAAGCTACATTTTAAGACAGCTGGATTTATGGTTCTGCGTCGAACCGACGGCGTCGCTACGCAGATACTCTGCGGCAACATGAACCCCCACCGCAGAGCCTCTGCGTCGCCTGCCGTGCACCTCGAAAATTTTCTAACTGCACGTCAAAGCGACGCAGACCGCAAGGGCACTGATTGGGCCGACCCAAGCCTAGTGACGTGTGTGATTCAACGTCATTCAAGAAATGACAACGAAGGCTAGTAGCTACCTAGCGCACAGAAAGCTGACAAACCTAGCTTGATGGTTTACTACAGTCGACTGGCTATCGCTAGTTATGTTGTTTTTTATTTTTATCCGCGCTATTTGTCGCCTTTATGAGCGATCGGTTGCTTATAAAGCTACCGCGAAAACCGATAAATGGCCAGTGAAAACAGTTCTCCCGTGAACTGGCTGCATTTGTTTACACTTGCTTAAGCAGAAAGCAGCAGCCGCAAAATATGTCAAAGGACATTCCAAACGACCGTTAATTGAAAATCCTACTCCCTGCTGCCCTTCAGAGTTTTCACTACGAAGGGAAGTGATTTCGCAGGATGTAGGGATTATTACCCTACGGAATGAAATACAGCCCATAACGTAACGTAAACACTACCAACGAGTCTCCTTCGGAAACATGACGCCACCTAGCGGTTTGGCGGTGAATTGCTTCGCAGCACAGCACAACACAAACGACCTCAACGCAGAACTTCGAAAGGTCCACGACGGTGTCGAGGCGACGGTGTGCCCTTTGAGTGGAGTCGACGCAGAACCATAAATCCAGCTTAAGCTTTTGCGCAGGCTAGCCTTCATAACCGAGCAGTTCCAGTGTGGCAGCGTAGGCGAGCATGACATCAATCAAAGACCAAGAGCCACATCAGCTCCGCCGAAGTGCGGTGACCAAAATAAACACCCTTATAGAGTTCAGTGATAACAAAAACTACAAATCTGGTAGCAGGTGGATCTGCTTCCTGTGCAAGCGGTTGTTAAGCAAGTGCACTGAGGAGCCACTTCTTAGGATAACGAGCTTAAGTAAGTCAGCATATTATTGGTCAAGCAATCATCTGACAGCAAATTCAGATGACAGTTATATGCAATCAGGTGATTCTCCAGCGGGAGAAGCGGCTCTTCTACGTTAGCAAGCTTGACTCTGTGGCCTATCAGAATTTACTTCAAAGCTCCATTTGTATTGCAGAATATTGAAGCATAAATTAGTAGCATTACACCAGACTGTATAAAAAGAAAAGATCTAACAGACCGAGTGCACTGGCAATACTCAAATTTGCAAAATAGAGGATTAAAATGTAATTCTTAATGAGCTTCGTTTGGCTGAGCATGATTAAATAGCATTAAAACTATTTTAATTTTGTTTGCCTTAAATGAAAACTATTAATCCAATTGAGATGGTAAACTCTTTAGTGATGAAGGCAACAAAAATGTTCAGAGTGATTTTCCTAAAGGCTGTATAATTCTCTGCAGCTGGTACCCTGTCTTATTGATTCCAATGCTATATTCCTGACGACTGCATGAACACTTGCTTTCCGCTGTGTGGCCAATTGAAATCCAAGCAATATTCATGGATTTAACTGGGATATGACGGTGAATACCAGCACCTAAAGTGTCTAAAATAGTGACAGTGTTGCCATTGAAGGTAGAAAGCAGTTAATCGTGGAACAAGCTTTACAGTATGGCTTGGAAGGTATTGTCTCATTATTAAAACAGGCCAACATGCATAAAAGCGACGATCATAGTCGACACTTGAATTGCACAAGTGCAAGTTCATCCAAAAATAAGATTTGGCCACAGAATCTTTAAAGGCCCAATATGTAATTCTCTGTCACTAGAGGGCGCTTAACCAAACAATAACAAGAGGCCGAGTTTCATGATGCTATGGGATCGCGTGGAATCATGGGAGTTGTTGTCTTCATCAATTTACACGCACTGCTGACAGCTAAATTCTCTGAGGTGGCTCAAACAGGAGCGGCGAAACCATGTACATGGACGAGGTAAGGTTATATTTCTTTACTTTTATATAACTTCATCATATTTCATTCAAATAAAAAAAGTGTAAGGGATAATGATAAGTTGGCCGTTTACAGCGCTTATGATGTGCTGCAGGTCAGAGGCTGAGATAAGGGGGTGGACCCGGCTCATGTTGCCCATCTTTGTAGAGAATAATAACAGATGTGAACACTCTGTTGCTGAATGCAAATGCTAAAGGTAACAGATATCGAGGAAATGCTACTGTCAGCTGGCGAAGTACGCTTTCAGTTGCTCCTGCCGCCATTGCTATAGCCTCCTTAGCAACGATGTGCTCAACAGACCAGCTGGCCAGCGGTTATCTGTCGAGACACGCTGATAGACCAAACTGAATCGAGTTCAAGGGAGCCGTGTTCCAACTGCAAGTAATGTAGCTAACGTAGCACTGACTTCTCATAACACACAAACAATGTGCCGTACACATCAGCTTTCTGTTTGTCATGCGGCATCACAAGATAAATGTTTTGAAGTGGAGTAATGTTACGTTTATGTTACCATCTTGGCTTGAAACTCTTTGGCAACGGCGAAGCACGCGTGCGTGGAGGGTGATTTTCTCGGTCTCGTGTACTCTTTGTGTTGGGAGTGACGTCAAATATGCGACGAAAAGAAACGGCCCTTGTCCCTACATTGATAATACAGATATCTCTGTCTTTGATAATCATTGAATGCATCAAGGATAATGTAAGTACGCAACACCAAAACATATATAACATATATATATATTTTCTAGATCTTTGAACTGGGAAATTTTACATATTGGGGTTTTAAAGTGCAGCTATTATGGTTTTATATTATTTTAATGTTGTGTAAATCATATTATTTTTATGCGTCTGTGTCGGGAAACAACTCAAAGAAGTCACCTCCAGAGGAAGCTCTCTCTGCTGCAAAACACACTGCCCCAGAGCTGACTGAAACGCCCTGATAGCTTCTGGCCATTTTTTTTTCATCAACTGGTGATGTCACCAATTGAATTTTCGCGCCAAGCAGATAGTTTGGCACGCCCTTGAATCAAGCGGGTTATGCCCACAAGGCTTCACTGGTACTGGTTTCTAAAGCTCACTCACATGCTGGAGTGGAAATCCATTTATGATAAGGGGCGTGACATTTACGACACATTTGAGCACTGGTCATTTCAAATTGTAACTAGACGTTACAAATTTATTCGCATTTTAATCACTAAAAATCTCAATCATCTCAGAAAAAAATTATCTTCAGCGACGAGGTCACGGGAGGTATCGAACCAGCGGAAGAGAACACACTGTCAATGTCATTGGACTCTGTGATTTGTAATTGTCGATTGTTCCCTTGGGAAAATGCCAAATACCTGCCAATTTTACGGCTGCAGCAATAAGACCGATGCAAGCAGAGGCATGGTCCATTATTTAAAAAAAAAAATCCCATAATTCAAAAGGCATGGGTGGATTTTGTGATGAGGAAACTAGCGGATTTCACGAAGCCCAGATCAGGATCGGTGAACTGCTCTAAACACAATGACTGCTATAATCAGCCAGATCCCAAGTTAATGGAAAAGTCTGTGGGTTAGTAATTACTGAAATTGTTGCTTAATTAGCCATCAATTAATAAGCTATGCCCAAACTGCTCCGGTCCCCAATTTTCCCCATCTATTCTGTATTCAGAAAAGCTGGTTAATAAGCTCAGGGAGCCGCTTAATAAGCCCATCTTAAAATGAGTGTAGAAACTATTTTATGCAAAAAATGACTCAAAACAAAACTAAATCCATCTTTCACCACGAGACCTTGAGTAAAATCGAAACTTCAGACATGATAGCGAAGCCCGAATATGACCAGGAGCTGCAATTGGAGAATGAAAAAAGCGTAAGCTTCTAGTTTGTTCAAGTCAATGGGATGAATAATTCGCTAACTAGCATGCTAATGCTTTCCGCCATTAAATTAATAAAGACAAGTTATTACGACAACTGTTACACTTGTAAATTAATGCTTTAATAGCGAAAAGCTTAAGCATGCTAACCAGCCAGGGGTGTAATTCCCAAAAGCACAGTTGCTAAATAAGTTAGCAACTTACAAAGTTCATCCATTCAGTCAATGGTTCCAACTATGTAAGTTAGTATCTGTTATTTCGGGATACGCAGCCCAGCTGTGCAAACAAGGCCTCGCTTGACCTGCATGGACAGTGTTGTTTGTCAAGTGTGCACTGTGGAATCAAAGTGAATAGACCCTGAAGGTCTCGTGCTGTCATCATGTATGTAGGCTTCCTTTTTTTTCGGACACCTTTCCTTGCCATAGCCTAATAAAACTCTCAGTTGTAGTTTCGGTGCACCATGCCTACACGATGATTATCACGTTGTTGCTTTTCCCCCTGTGATGTGAAAAATATTTGTTTTAATCAATTTATGGAAATAATACTCTTTGACTACATCTTGTTTTCCTATTGTTTTCAACTTGACTTCCTCATTTGGAACACCTCCCGTTACGCCACATCCGCTAATTGTCAAATTTCGGTCAATCCTCTTTTTTTAATTGGAAATCTCCGCTCAGACTTCAATAAAAGGCTCATTTTTCGAGAAAAAGCTACAAATTTGGGGCATTGAATCAGCAGGATACTGTTCATGAACTGTTTGGTGAAACGTATACCAAATTAGTTTTTATTTTAGTAAATTTGATGAATTTGCACTTTGAGGACCGTATCAGTGATCATCATTTGAATTGAGGAATTAATGACACCGATTCCTCTTCCAAGCTTCAGCAGTGATACTTTAAAACTCCACGGGCCAAAGCTTAAACATTTCTGATTAGTTGGCTCTCTTAGGTGAATAGCAAACAGCCAACATGCAGCAAAAAGCTCTTCTGTGAATGGCACTCATTATCTTTAGCTTGGAGCAGTGAGATAAATTGCATCCAGGGGGTATTGACCTGATTGCCCAAGGTGTATCCCAAGATGAAAAATGCCAATTGCAATGGAGAAAAATACAGCTATTATTCAGGCCACAGTTGGAACCTCAAGTTCATAATGGAACCCACTCTGACAAATGTTTTTCCAGATGCCAAAAAGATGTTAGTATTGTTGACAAATAGTGTTATTGCAACACCAAAATTACAATCAAAATCAATACGTTGTTACCTTTGCCACTGTTCTTGTCCCAGATCAAATGGTTTACAGATCGCCTATGAAGCCAACACACTGTATGGCATTTAAAGCCCTTGTCACCGATTCCTCAAGCATCTCTTCTCCGTACCATGGTTGGAAGGTGCGTAGCCTTCCAGTGTATACTTTGTGGCCATATACTGTATTATAGTCAGGCCCGGAGTGGCTAATCTGGAGGATCTGGATAATTCCAGATGGGCCGGTCGGGTTCGGGGCCGCGAGGGCCGGCGTCCAGTCATATCCAGTGGCGCAAAAAGTGGGTAGGCAGTGTATGCAATGCATAGGGGCGCTATGCGAAGTGGGGCACCAAAACAATGGAATTTAAAGAGCACTGGAAGACGCGCGATTGAGTGCGCAATATGAAGGAAAGAAAATACATCTTACCCCTGCTGAACGAAATGAAATTTGTCTCTGCCCAAATGTGCAGCACCCGCTCGCAAAAGACAGCAGGTCTGAGGCATGAAACTCCAGGGCTGAAAATGAGTCCCACTCCGGCCCTTCCAACCATGGCCCTATAATAGTTGTTCAGTATTGGCAAATCTGGATAAAAGAACAACAACAACAAAAAAAAAAAACTTCTCAAAAAACTATGAAGCAACTAGGAAGCAGAAACGACTCCAGGGCTCATTGAAATTTACATAGATTAACAAAAGCTATGACACCAAATCAGAAAAGGTCGGGATAGTATGTTCATTTAAAATGAAAACTGAAAGCAGCAATTTGACATTGATCTTTGACTTGTTTTACCTTGAAAACAATACAACAGCATATTATTTGATGTTTCACCACAAGAATTTTATCGATTTTTTTTTGTAATCAACACATTTCAATTTTGATTTGTATAACATATTTCAATTAAAGTTGGGAAAGTATTTATCACTTTGTAATGTTGCCATTCCTTTCCAGAACACTTAATAAATATGTAGGGACTGATGACTCATAGTGATTTCAGGTGTAAATTTGTCCCACGCTTTTTGCAAACATGTCTTACAGTGTGCAACAGCATGGGATCCTCATTGTCACATTTTGCATTTTAAAATGCATCACACATTCTTTACTGGGGACAGGCCTGGACTGTAGGCAGGCCAGTCCACCACTTGCACTCCCTTTTTATTCAGTTATGTCTTTTTAATGCATGCAGAATGCAGTTTTGAATTGTTGCGGTATACTATGCATAGACGTCTCTGGAATCATGTCCTCTGAAAGCAGGATACAGTATATTGCTCCAAAATCTTAATGTACTTTTTAGCATTAATGGTGCCTTCACAGAAGTGCAAGTTAGGCTTGGCAAGGGCACTGACACTGCACAATACCATGACAGACCATGGCTTTTGGACTTTTTGTTGGGAAAAATTTGGATGATCCTTTTGATTTTGGTCCAGAGCAGACAAAATCCATTTCTGCCTAAAAAAAATAGAAATATTGATTTTTCTTACTGCAATTAAACAGTTCTAATGTGCAATGGTCCATCCCAGATGCCTCCGAGCCCAGAGAAGTCAGTGGTACTTCCAGACACTGTTAACATAAGGTTTCCTTTTTGTGCAGTAAAGTATTAACTGGCATTTGTTGATGTAAATTCATCTTGAAGTATTTGACAAAGGCTTGCCAAAGTTGTTCTGTGTCCATGTAGTTAAACCTTTTAATGATTTCCTCACACCCGTGGACAAATTGGCAATCCCTTCCTCATGTTTTCTCCTTGAGGACTGGGCCTTTCCTGGATGCTGCTTTTGTACCAAATCATGATTACAATCACCTGCTGAAATCAGCCATTTCAAATCACATCATTAATCTTTTTTTTTTTTTCTTATTACCCCATTCCAACGTTGTTTGGAATGCCGACTGGAATGACAGGAATGGGTATCTTTTTTTTTACTTTCTGCGATAAAATACAAGTTCAAGTAAATTTCAAAATCATTGCTTTGTTTTTACATGCACTTCCCATAATGTCCCAGCTTCTCCTGAATTTGGGCTGCATATGTATTCCAGCATTTTTTTATTCATTGGGGTAGTTTACTAGACTGTGACAAAATGCTCTTAGCACAGATTGCAATTAGTAAAACATGATTTATAAATCCAAATAAACTGTGGATGCTGCAAACACTGCCGTTAATTTCCTAAAGCCCAACATCCCCCGAGCGGTAACACCGACGTTACGGGATTTGGAAATGACATGCCATGAGCCTCTGACCCTTAAATGCATATTTGCTTTCAAGCTATTCCTGTTCAAGATCGCTTGATTTATAATCATGCAATTTAGTCACTGAATAAAAAAGACCAATATATGAGCCTGTGATTATTAAGAAAGTGTTCAGAAATGACCAATGACAATGTACTTAATAATGATATTGTATGGATGCAAAAAATCAACTAATTAAATAAAATGAAATAATAAAATCATAAGTAATTAAAAAAATTAACCCAGTGCTTTCCCTGAATTCCATCTCCAGTTCTAGGATTTTTCTTTAGTTGTGCAACCTAATTTATTTTAAGATTGCCCTTTATCATAATGTTTTCAGCATTCCAAAGAATAGGTTGCATTTGCAGGGAAGCGTAGTTGCACATTGGTTGCCGTGCCAAGCGATTGTAATCAATTTATTTGATTACCAACGCTTCTTACGTCAAAGTGTTGGTAATAGAATAATTTAGTAAATTGGTTACTAGTGGATCTTGAAAGTTCAACACGTCATGCATTTAAAATCAGTTAATATGCATGCCACGCATCGAACTTTGAAGGTAGCTTAGCCATTCATGGGATCTTTACGGTCCAGCTCCTGGAACGGAAATTATTTCATTAAACAAAATCTAAACCTTATCTAAATTCCACCTTCAGCTGCGTTTACTACATTACGTTTTACTTCAGGATGGATTTGCAAGAAATTTCAGTTAATTGCTGTCCAAGCAATCTCATAATGTTGCCTTCCACGTGGAAGCAAAGCTGTATGTCTTATTCGCTAAGCTTATTGGAAGCACATTTGCTCAGTAAATTTATTTAATCTGAATCTCGCTCTGAATCTATTTCCCTGAATCTCACTGATAAATAGGTTGAGTTTTAACCTGCATAATGGTAATGTCACTAGTTGTTGACAGTTTTATTTTTACATGAGCAGCCTTGACACGCGGACCTGAGTCGGCAAAACCGCATTTTTATAAATGTTTTCTTAGGCTTATCAAGCCGATTGGACTCAAAGGCAGGAGAAAAAAACAGTTTTGAGAGCTGCAAGACTTCAGAAGCTTCGTAAGACATTGACGTTTCATGTTAGGTCCACCATTAATGTGGATGGGAAAATGCCTGATAATCATAGCAATGAACAGTAATGCAAGCTTCGAGGAAATAGATACGGATTGATCATCACAATTGAACAACTTAACACTTAGTTGGCAACTAGGAACTGTAAATGGGTACAGGTTTGGAGATGTAATTGCTTTAAGGTGTGGTGAGAGCTGTGTCATAATCCCTCCGATGGCTACTCCGGTGTGGAAGTGGTTTTTAATGTGTTAACAACCAAAACTGGACAGGAGAAAGAGCTCCTTTTACCTGAATAATGTTCGCATTTAATTAATTAACCCAAAAAAGTACCAATGCAAGAAGGAAATCTAGATTATAATTAGGTGATCCTAATGGTGGCAAAATTACTGCAACAAGAACCATACAAATCCGTTGATATTTTGTTTACGTATCTCCTGAAAGGGCAAACAACCACTGGAAACCTCCAGCGTGAAGGGGGCCAAGTTACTAATTAGCCATTTGCTGGCTGAGTGCTTGATGGGGGGAAACAGGTGAAAAATTACCTTTCTGTCCCTTGATGGCAACAAAAGTCTTTCTTTGGGAGCAAATTGTTTTACCATCTTGAAATAAGTTTAAGCACTTTAATAAATATCATCAAGCCTTGAAGCAGGATTTAAATCATTTTCCTGCTGGCTGGTGCCAAATTGTAAGTGTGTGTGTCTGTGCAGTAGCTATAGTAGTATACTGCCAAAGAAGATTCAGGGTTGAAATGTGGTGTAGGCTACTTTGAAACGTCTCATTGACAAAATTTTGCACTAGCAACCCAGCGCTTCAAAATAAAGCAGTCGACTGGGAGGCCAATCGGTGAATAATCTCGCTTAAAAAAACAAGCTTTTGAGGCTTGGCCATAGTGGATCACCTGCATGCCGTGGATATGCAAAACACAGGCAACAGCCAAATAAATTGCATGATTTTCTTTCATAGCATGAAGTCTACAGCTACACTTAGCCACAGTTAATATGAATGCAAGACTGGCAGATTTATGTTTGCTGCTCGCAGCAGCTTGCATGCAGGAGAACGCATGAAGCAATGTTGCTAACAGCAGCAGAGAATGATGCAGTGCAGCAGCCAGCAGAGGCTATTTTTTTTGCTACAAAAGCAGAGCCAAAGAGTTGCTTAAAAAGTCCACATTACGGAGGGGCATGGAAGTAGTAGATATGGAAGGAAGTGCCTGTGAGAATGAGGGCATGTCTTGAGTTGTCTGCCAGAACAAACTCTGCAAGCTGTGTCCCACATTTAGTCATTGACAATTCTGTGCTTATAGTAAACAAATGAATAAGGTATACCCATGCAAAATATCTATTTCTGTGGAAAGAGTCAAACAAAGAAGTACATAGGTTTGAAAGAAAATTTAACCCTATAATGCCCCCTGTATCATATATGAAACACCAAATTTGAAGGACCATGCCCACCTGGTAAGATGCAACACAACCACTACTGCTCACTGTATCATATCTGATACACAGTGCTGCCACCTGGAAGGAAGAAGTGAGATTACAGGAATAGTCTCTCCCCTAGTCACTCACTTCAAGGTAGTAGCTCCCATGTGAATGGGAATTCATGAATTTCCTTGGACTTTGGCAGTGAAGTTTGGCATTCCAAGGTAAATATTACACAAAAACTTATTCTTATACATGTTAAGGGATAGCTATAGATAGGAGAGAGCATATAAATAATTTGAAATTTCGAGTGTTGAGTTCTGGAGGGTTGCTGATTTTTGGCTGTATCAGATATGATACTCCTGGAATTGGAAGAAGTTCTGTTCAGCAATGTATATTTTGCTGTCACAAAACCTAATGATGAACAGTGGATCTGAACACTACCCTTCAATACTTCAAAAATATCACTGGGTCATATTTTTCCTATAATGATGTCTGTGTCTGGGCATTATAGGGTTAAGGTACTCCCCTACCCTTCTACAATCTTAGTGGTTGTCATTTGCATAAAATCTGAGAAAGCTTGATTTGAATAAGCATATAGTACTAGCATATAGTACAATTCACCAAAGAGAATGATAATATATCCCAAATATATATCATTTATGCTGATTGAAAGGTAACATGCTGGTGCGTACTTAATTTCAAGACAACTGTTATATTATGGTCATTCTGAATTACTATTTAATTGTTAGAACTGTGGTCACTGTTTCAGTTTCAAATCCTGTGATTTCTAGTTGCAAATATTTTCCATTGCTTTGGATTTCCATGGCAGAGGATGAACATCAGTGAAATCATACACCATTGTCAATGTATTGTAGGAGTTCATATTTTACATTTTCCAAGTAAAACAGAATAAGCTTCCTTAGACTAAGAGTGTCCGTCATGCAAAAAAATAGTTCTATAGCAATGCAAGGAAAAACGTTTAAAATGAATGTGACAGTTTGAATTCTACAATGTACTTCTCTTGCCACCTCAACATTTTACCAAGAGCTGAGACATAAAAGCATCGCTTGTGGGTCACATAACAAGAGCCTATGATTATGCGTATTTTCCTTTGCAACTTCAGCAAAGTTAGTACACAGCTGGGTGAAGCTCTCATCTCAGCCCCATACTGGCTAGCTGCCTGTCAATCCTCAACACAGCACCAGCTCATTTAAATTCACTGCAAATGAGCCAGCGTGATTACAGAGTTACAAAATAATTGTAATTGGAGTTTCTCATTTACAGCGTTTTCTCTTTTTTTTTTATTCAGGATGTAACCATCCGCCAAAGACGTAGCGCCTTGCGAAGCACTAACAATAATGACATCTTTTTTTTTTTTTTTTTTTGGGTTGTTGTTTTATTGGGCACTAAACAGCCAAACAATTTGCTCTCGTGAGACGAAGGAATTGATTGCGTTCAGCGTGCTTTTTATAATGAAAATCTTCAGTCTCAATTTGCAGGGATCATTCAAAGCCCTTGGAAAGCGTCTGGAGTTTTATTTAAGTTTGGAAACAGTTTGCCAAAGACAGTCAGTCCAATGCTGGAGTCATCATCAGGGTCGATCTGCAAAGACGACAAAAAAAAAAAAAAAAAAGCCCCCGCCCGCAGTTTCCCTGCCCGCACCCCTCAACCGTTGGAAACAGCTCCGCCCTTCTCCTCTGTCCTGCAGTGTGTCAGCCAGCCTGCTCTCGGTGGGATGGGGTGGAACACGTGCCTTCATTAGCACTCCTTAATTAGGAACAGATGCAGCTTTCCGCGCTGGGCTCTCGATACACACAGCCCGGGCCCGCTTCAAACATTCCACCCACTCCTTATGTTCTTCTGTGTCAAAACCTCTCCTCTCTCACTCCTTCCTCTATTTTGCTCTTGCAAACACATTGCACTCACTGACACACTCGCACATACAGATCTGTCACAATTCAGAGCCATGACTCTAATTAAAGGGAGGTCCAACTTGAGTATCTGGTCTATCACTCCCACACATGGCAACCTCACAGTGGTTATATTCATCTGAGCCTCTTGCTGCAGCTATGAACGAAAGCTTTCTTCTCCGAGCTGCATTGTAAAGACCAAAAATCTTGTTGTCCTTTGAAAAGGCTTCAGATTACATCAAGGCCATGACAGATCATTTGCAGGCCTGCCAAAGTAAGCCCTACATTAGGCACGGTTTGCTGTGTGCTGATGGGAGATAGAGTCCAAAGTTGGAGATCAAACTGTGCCTCGATGCATGCACAGGACTTCAGGTCCCAACAGCTCCTGTATGAAACCGTGTTTTACTTTACACAACCCAATCTAAGAGAACCTAAGGAAATTCTAAAGAATTTCTTTTTTTTTACCCACTCATTTGTCTGTGCAACAAATTTATTTTGGTGCAAATTACATGATTCACATCATTCCTTCACTATCTTAAAAGACCTGGTGAAAACTTTTATTTCAATGTTTACACATTTCTCTTGACACAGCCTGTGCATGTCTGCACTTTTACTGCAATCTACCCCTCTTCTCACAGTAGGAAATATGCAAAGGGGGAAGAGCTGCAACAGCTTTGGAGGGGGTGGGTGAGTTGTGTAAAATATGGCCTGCCACAGACATTCCTATGGGAATATGGAGGAAATTCCTGTGATTTTTATCAAGGAAAAAACTCATAGATGCAGTGAGTGAGAGGAGACAAAGTGAGGGTGAAAATCAAAAAAAGATCAAGGCTTCTTTTGTGCTAAAATTAAACAGCATATTCATGCTGACATCATATGCCGTGCTTAATTTATGATAGCTGTGTGTCTTTACCTGAAAAACCCACTGTGCGGGCTACTGGCCCCAAACCTGATACGCCACAGCAAGGATGGATTAATAGTGTGTTACGTCAAAGATTAACCATGGTGTACAACAGGTATAGCACTAATGCTGATATTGATAGATCATTGAGCTTATTATACATCTCTCTGACCACTGTGGGAAGGTAGGGCTGCAGTTTATAACATACAAAAATATAATATTGACTGTGTTACAATCATGGGGCTTAACATTATGGGAAAACATCATACAGTCACAGCAGGCTTTAAGGACCATCAAATTGAAATGCATGTAAATATTGCAGTAAAGCTGTAATAGTCTTAATGAAACTGATCAAACATCCCCCGCAAGGATGGGAGCCATGTTTGCCTGCTCTTGTGTGTTAGCTTTGCTTGACCTTTTGCTCCCATAGAGTTGACAGGTTTTTCAGCGCCATTTTTACTCCACTGTCGTTTTGATCTGCACCGTCAATCAGACTGCAGACTGTCTCGCTGGTCCATAAAAAGCTAGTTCTGTTTGATCGCAAACGGAGAAGTTGAGACGCCGAAATGCGTCACCCATATGAACATGGAATCTCCCTGCCTGTTGGGACAAACTGTTCCAGTGCTCCCTCATTTGGACTCGATTTAGAGCCAAGCTGTGCAGCCTGGTCCGCAGCCTGTAACCATTCACCAGTACCCTGCTGCCCTCCCCCATACAGGCCCTCTCTGTGAGTGAAGAGAAGGGAAGGGAGCATAGACACAATATCGCTAATTGGCCATTAAAGTTAGCACACACTGCATCCCAGCCAAAGGCTCTAATTAGAGCCCTAAAAATAAAAGAGGCTGTTTTATGGGGTACGTGGGCAGTTTGACACGCCTGGGCTGGGACTGGTTTTGGAGTCTCTTCTTAACCTTGGCTTGATCTCTGTGCATCTGCCCCAAAGCCTCTGCACTCCTCCCTCCGAACCCAGTGCCCTTACCTGCTAATGCCTTTGTCTTTGCTTCAGAAATACTGCAGCTAATGTAACCATTTCAGAGTGGCACTGGTTCAAACTCTGTTTATGAACCCCCTCCCTCCTCCCTCGGTCCCCCCGTCAGGGCTATTTTCCTCACTAATGAAGAGGATTGCGAGAGCAAAGTACTCCCCTCATGCTTCGTGTTTGACCTGTCCGTTTTCACCCATTCCTGCCGAACAGAGGCACATTCTTGGCCTTTAGAACCCATCCCCCAACTCCGAATGACATAAATATAACCAGTCCACCACATACCTCCCAGTTCTCCGAAATTAATTCCCCAGAACCAAGGGTCAGAAGTTCAAAAGCCTGGAACCAAACTGCTGCCATCCTCTCAAAACTGTTGCCTTACCCCACTTACTCCTATCCTGCGAGAATATGAAACCCTTACCATGCACGAGTAATAGACCGGGCAGGATGGAAAATTTTAAGGATTCTAAGTCACCTTTGACAAGGACATCTGTGTGGCTACAAGGAAGTGAAAGTGGAGCACAGGATTCCTTGGAGTGGAGTCTTATCCATGCGTGCAAGCTCATACAAGCAGCTAATAATGTACTCTGCTATGGCAGAGTCACAAACCAGGCTAGCAGCTTCACTCTGCTGGCACTCATCTTCACCAAACACCCATGGCCAACCATGTTCAGAGAAGAAAGAGAAACAAGTCAGAGAGTGATGGACTTTTTCTCACTGACGAGGGGCTGAGGCAGGTCGCTTAATGAGATGATTCTGATCAGTTTCCAGCTGAATGCAGAAATGTCACTTCGCATGGTCTGGCATTCAGGAGGAGATACGGTTTCAGAGAGAAGGGTCAGAGGTAAGGCGTGGTGGCCCCATTAAGGACCTCCTTTCCGCAAACTGACACCGGAATCTCACCAATGGGGCGCAGCTATTACCATGAGTGAGTGATAACAGAGGGGGGTTTGGTGAGCAGAGATACGCCAAAGGCCGCAGTGAAGGTCCACTGAAGCGGGCTCCTTATCCGGACCGTCTGCGTATTCATGAGAGCCCCACAGGTCGAGTACCCTCTCCGCCTGCAGGAGTGTCTGTGGCCCCCTTCTAAATACTTGCGCCCCTCGCTGCCCTGCATGGCCATACCAGCCCTCTCTGGAAATGCCAGGTAGGGCCAAACGTTAAGAGATACCAGCTCTCTATCACTTGCTCTCCCTCCCCCCCACCCCCCAGCTGGTATGCCATGGGTTACCTCTGTCTGTTATCTGTTATAGCACACCTGCAAAGCCAGACAATAAGGGGCTAGTACAAGGTGTCTGTGTGTGTGTATGTGTGTGTCTGTCTGTGTGTATGTATGTATATATTAGTCTATGTTTGTTTACATTTGCCCATGTGTGAACCTGTGTGTTCGTCTGCATATTTAGATAGAGGAGGTGGTTTTGATGAATGCACGCACGGCATGCACATATTTTGAAAAAGCACTGGTTTTGTCACGTTTGTGCCCAACACCACAGATGCCTCAAACGGTTCTGAAATTCACGCTTCTCGAAACCGCCCAAAAATAACCTTTGTCCATCTCTGTGCTCTCACTAGTCTATTCTTGAAGGCTGTTTGTGGTCTTTTTTCGGCCAGGTCTTTTGTGGCCGGGCAGGGCTGCTGTTGAACTGAACTTTCTATAAGCAGCAGAGCACAGAACTGGAGGGAGATAAGAGGATATCTGCCCAACGGTCACTCTCTGTTGTCTCTCTTTATCTTTGTCACTCTGCGGCTCTTTGATTGGCCGAAACCTCGAACATCATACGCAGCACAGTCAAGCACTTCTGAAAGGGAGGATACTGTGTTTGTGTGTGTGTGTGTGAGAGAGAGAGGGAGAGTGTGTGTGAGAGTATGACCATCTGCTTACAAGTGCCAGATATGCTAATATGCTTTCAAACCAGCATCTAATCAGTTGTTACACACTACAGACCAAAAGTTTGGAAGCAAGATCAAATTTGTACAAAAAAAATCATAGTTTCATTGGCATACTTTGCAACAAAATAAACATGATTATTATACAAAGAGTCACTTATCAGAATACATTTTTACTCAAATTATCAGGCCCATATTACTAGACCCATGGTCCTAGTGCCCGCCGGATTGCCGTTGGCATCTGGCGGGCTGTAAACCATGACATAAAGTGAATAATGCAAACTGTGATTTGTTTTTTACTTTTTCATTGAAGTTGTGACTCTTGCAAATCTTCTCAACCCAAAAACTAAGCCCCTCCTTTCTTTTGTTAACATTTATTCAGCAATGGTCTGGTAACATCAATGTATACAGTACCTAAAGGTAAATAGAGGGAAATGGTGCATATCAATGAAAGAAAAGTCTAATCATGCAGTAAATACATCCCAAAATCCATAGATTTCATACTGGTTTTTAAGAAGGGCATTGTGAACAGAAACTTGATGTTGCTTCCAAATTTTTGACCTGTATTGGCCTTGCTTCCAAACTTCTGGCCTGTAGTGTAGTGTCTATGTATGTCATTATGCCTCTGACACTACATGTTTATTCTGCGGTTACACCTCTTTTATGGGTTTAGTTCGCATTCACTCAGCAATCCTTTTTAACTTGGAATGTAATATGAATAATACAAATGTAATATAAGCAGTATTAATGCAATTTTTGACATGCAACCAGTCCAGTGTACAATGCTATTAAGTTTTATCAGTTTGCTCAGGGGATACATATATGTCTCTAAAACTGCCTGTGCGTATGTAAAAATACATTTCAAAAATATACGTTGCTAAAAATGGACATAGATTTCCATAGTGCATATGCTAATGGTTACTCAATACCTCCATTGTGACACAGTGAACCTTAGGCCAATTGGTGATATTATCCACTTGGCTCAATAGTTTTGGCAGAGAATAACAATTGCTAGCTTTTTGTTTCACCTTGTTCAAAACCTCCCACATCACCCTGCTCACATCCTTCACAAACAGAACTATTTCAGCTCTGGAATATGTTCATGACAAATTTTTATGTTCACTTGCTGGCTGTTGCTACCGTATCTCTGGTTATCGCTGACATTCCTTTTAGAGGTGATATTCATCATCAGGAAGTGGCTGACAGCTTCAAAGCTGTGCAAACCTACAGGGAAACTCAACGGGATGGTAAGATTAAATCATGCCATGGAGGGGCCATTGAATTGGGTAAAATCTGTCTAAGAAGGCATTAAAATTCTTTTCACCAATCTGTAGAAAATAAGGCCACAAACAGATCCTGTGCCCTTGTGAGAGGTGAAAATTTTGCTCATGTTACGGAAAAATCTTTCAATAGAAAAAAGCCTGGATGCCATTCAGACTTGTATTTATTTGTATTCTCAGCCATTGTAATCAAATTACGTTATAACAGACACTCTCCTGTTACTTTTTCTAAGTTGCATATTGACTGACATTATGACATAATTCAGTTTTTGTATCTTTTTTGAAAGTGGAGCAACTTTTTAATGTTTAGGATTTGAACCCATAAAGCACTGATGACATTCACTGCTGGAGAGTCACTTTCGCCTTGTCCAATCAAAAATGGGGATAAAAAATAAAATTACAAACAAACAACATGCAACATGCATAATTTCTTTGTGCATTAAAATTCTTCTCTGTAATTTATTTCTTCAGCTAATATGCCCAATATTAATTCCTTTTATTACTGGTCCTTGTACAGATTAAGACCGTATAGAGTCGGCCTTACAACTTGCATCGCAGACCTCATAAAGAGGTTAAATCTCACTGCGGGTTGTTTCCACAGTCTGTGCAACAAACTGCCCTCTCTGGCAGGTTTATGAAACAACAAGCCTATTTCCATGACAACTGTGGGTGTAGGTTTGGCTCTGTTAAGGAAAGCAGCTATTTCAGGACCCTGACTAATAGTGCACTCATGGTCCCACAACATCAAGAGAGAACAATCTTCTCTCGTATGGCCAGGGCTAAGAGGGGTCAATTAGCAATTCTGTGAGACACAAAGCTAATGTTATCTTTTGATGCTGGTTAATTTCTTTCAATCCTTGCGTCTCTGATGTTTGCATCCTTGCAACTGAACATGTACAGGTTAAAGATCTGGACATCAGGCTTGCTAAACTGCTGGAGATCATCCAAGTTTCCCAGCATGAATCACAGACCTTGTCATAGCAGAGTGATCATTTATACCAATTTCCAGCATGAATGTGTGTGTGTGTGTGTGTGTGTGTGTGTGTGTGCGTGTGTGTGTGTGTGTGTGTGTGTTTTCTGTGTGTGTGTGTGTGTGTTTGTGTGTGTGTGTGTGTGTGTGTGTGTGCGTGTGCATGCATGTGCATGTGTGTGTGTGTGTGTGTGTCGTATATTGAGGGACCCTGATAAGCAGCATGGAGCCAGACAACAGCAGACACTACAGATTACATCAGTAGATCAGTGCTCTTATACTGTGAGGTAATCTTCAATTAAGTCAGTAAAAGACTCACACATGTACCCATGACCAAACACACTCCATCATCACTCAAACTCACACAGCATGCACTTATATGCAACCACACATCTAAACTTTTATTTGTTCTAGTCAGGCATCCAAAAGACCCACAGCAAATACCTGTGCACAGAGATAACGTTAAATAAACACCCCTGTGCTCATACACACAAACTGAGTTGTACTGTCAAACAACATTCCTGATATATAGCGAGGATAGCAATGCAAAATTTCCTAGATCGTTTCCTATTGTGTTTGTTGTCCCAAAACTATCAAACCTGATGGCCACCAGCCCTTTACTGTACAATGTTCTGTCTTATGATAACAACAGGCTGTGGAGATGTTATCTTAAAAACTCCAATGTAAATTAATTAATGTACGTCTCTGAAAGGAGTAAACAGTTCTGTAAAGTTAATGGTTGATTGTAAGGAGCAGAGCAAAGGATTTGTGTATAGCTCATCCAAAGGCTCGCACACAAAAAATATTTACAATCAGAACGCCCCCACGAAACCTGTCAGCTCAGGGAAAGCCGAGAGATGAAGTTATCAAATGGATTTCACATCAAGCAATGTCAATTAGTGCTGAAATAATGCAGGCACTAAAGCCAGATGATTACAGTCAGAAAGCAAATGCAAATGTCAGAATATCAGTTAAAATGACCAGCCGTACCGTAAGAAATATGTGCTGCTGACCTATCAGTCTGCTTCAGTAGTAGCACATGAACAGGGCCATGTTTTTACAGACCTGTGAGTGCATTATGTTTTTGAGAGTACATGAGTGCATGTATGTGCGAGAGATATCAGGAAAAAAAGAGAGATAGAGAAAGATAAGGACACTGAGAAAGCTCCACTTCATTCAGTGAATGTGTGCGTGTGTCTGTCTGCATGCGTGTGCATGTGCCTGCCTGTGTGTTTCTGAGTGTGTATGTGTGTGCATGTGTGTATATAAGTGTGTGTGCGCGTGCGCATGTGTGTGTGCGCAATCTGCGCTGCGCATGTGTGTGTGTGTGTGTGTGTGTGTGTGTGTGTGAGACTGTGCTTTGTAGCTCTGAGATGAAGCCATCTGTGGTGCTCTCCTGAGAGGCCTGGCTCCTGCTCCCCTCGGCTTGCCTCCATTTTCTGCTCTTCTTGTAATGCGAAAATTGTTCCGTATTTCCGCTCTAGCTGGGATTGGTGGCGCTGATTAGCATTGCAGGGACAATTAGATCCAGTATGACTGAGGGGCACTGAAATTACACTGAGCTGTTATTATTGGTGTGTCGAAGATATGCCACTGTGCTAAATTGAAAGGCTGTCCTCACCCCCAACTCCATCCCCCCCACCCTTTCCCCACCCAAGAAAAGCATATTTTCAATTAAAAAATAAGAAGAGCACAGATCACAGGAATTCTGATGCTCATTCTTGATTAATGAATTACGGTAAAACAAACACTAACAGCCCTACTGATTGCAGTGCATAGTATATTAAGTTGTATTGTGCACTATTACCAATCCATAGTGTTGTTATTACATCTCTTGCCATTCTTTTCAGCATCTCTTCTGCAGTCTGTCTGCTTTTAAATTCAAACAGCGTCACTACACACTTTCCCAGAATTCATCACATCTCCGGATGGAACATAACTTTACTTCACATTGTGTTGCTCTCTACTTTGGTACAGTGAGGGACAGATGGCTGAAACTTGTTCAGATAAAAGCATCATATCACAGCGTGGTTTTTACGCAAAAGTTATGTTCTCATACAAACGGCAGAAACAAATAACAGAAGTGGTTGAATACCTTGTTTTCAAGGGGTCAGCTCTAAGGAAGCTTATTTTTTCACAATCTCAGAACTCTGTCCTATCTTCTATCTATTCACAATTGATTCAGTGCTTTGTCACCCATGCGCTGATCAAACCAGTTTCATCGAGCAAACGTTTCACGGAATGTGTGAAAACACATGTAAGTATGTGAATAAATGTCAAAATTTGAATCATTTGGCGCAAAATAACGACAGTGATTGAATAACCGTATTTACCCGTGGCTATTGCAGCCCACTATGAAACCATATCTCTGCTTTGTACTGCATATAGGCAAGGCACGCACAAACACACATATACTCAGAGAGGGAGAGAGAATAAAGAGAGACCTTGCGCTCCAACCTTGCACTCTGCTGAAACTGTGTAGGAGAGTGTGGGAGGGTGCCGGGACTGTTTTTGTGGAGCTAGATGAAGTGGACCATCACAGAAGAACTGAGGCGAAGGCTGACAGAGCGATGGAGAGGGCGATTAGAGGAGAGAGAGAGAGAGAGAGAGAGAGAGAGAGAGAGAGTTGAAAGAGGGAGGAGGTGCTGCAGCCACATTCCTCTGCATGGCCGAGTCGCTCTGCCCCAACAACAGAACAATAAAAGCCCAGGGAGAAGGGTGCGCCTGTCAAGGAACAGTGCCCCAGATGATGCCAGCCAGCCATTATAAATCTGCCTTAGTGAGCTCAGCAACTGCAATATGATTGATACAAGGAAACCTGAAAATGAAACATTGTTTCTAAGAAATATTGCATATTTGCCCATGTTTTTAGATGCAAAGTTGGAACAAAACATAGTAAATATGCAGCAATGGATGATCAATAAAATGCATTGCTGTTAACCAGGATATTGCTAACATAAATTATTTTGCATTTGTGTGTGTAAATGCACACACAGTTCCATGAGTGTGTATTCAACAGCAAATTAATATCATATTAATTTATGTTCCCATAATTGTAAATTTGGCAAGTGAAATTAATTGTCAAAGTATTGGGGACTTTCTGGGTTAAAGTAGATAAAGTAAAATCTGTTCATGCATTCTCAATCCAGCTAAACAGCCTCCCACCGTTCTCTCTGTGAACTCCAGCCTCTACCCTGCCCAGGCCAGCTGACTGCCATCAGGCCACACACGTCACTGTGGCTTCGCTTGCTGCTTAGTTCACTTTGCTGCTAATCCACAAATTTCCTGAAACATTCCAACTGCCAGACCAGTCACATCTGTCCCAATCTCTCACTCTCTCTCTCCTCCCTTTCTCTTCCCCACGCTCTACCGCCATCTCTTTGCTGAGTAAAGAGAAGGTAAAAAATGTGTGTGCGGGACGTTGGCTGTGAGGAATTGGGCGGATAAGGAGCACAAACCTGTAAAACTTACCACAGGGTACTTTTAAATTTAAGTCCAGTGTGATTTATGACACGTGTTCTCAACTTTATATAAATTCTTCTCAGCTCGACAACACAGGTGTAAAGCTTGCGTGAGACATGATGAAGCAGAACGCTCTATGTCTCTCCATCTTTCTCTTTCACCCTGTATGATGGTGCATATCACGGCCATATGAACGATACCCTCCAAAAGTATGTTCGATTTTCAATCTATTCATTTATATGGAACTATATAGCTATTGATATTAAAATGAAAATGCATTCTGTGTTTTTTTTCAAGAAGCAATGCATTATTTGTCTCATAATGAAAATGAAATTGTGGTCCTCTGCTATTCTTTTTCATTCTCAAGCCCACGTATGCACCTTTTATAACAAATTAAAAATTAAATAGCATTCCCCATTTGCCATTTAATTTTCAAAAAGTTCCCTGCCATATTGCCATCAAAAATAAAATGAAATCATAAATTATATAGTGAAGAAGCATTTTCAGAAAAGAGATTTCTTTCTCCAGAAGCATATGCACTATTTGCCTCATAATGAAAACGTAGTCCTCCACTTTATTTTTTATTTCCAAGTCCACATATGCACTTTTTATTAGAAAGTGAAAATTAAATAACATTCCACATTCGCAATTGAAATAGCAAAAAGTGCCCCACAATATTGCCATCAAAAATAAGATGAAAACATGAATGTTATGATGGAGAATAATTCTCAGTGATTTTTTTCTCAAGATGCAAATGGATAATTCGTCTCATAATGAAAATGAAAATGCAACCCCCCCACTTTCCATTTTTATTTGAAAGCTGCGGTGGATCACTTTGTAATTTTGATTACATGGACTTATGGGCATTTACTTTCACAGCTAAAAACAAAATGCATTCTACCTTTACATTTTCATTTTCAAATCCAATGGTGATCAGTCTGTCATGCTGTGAAAAGCCTGGACTTTCACCAAAACAAAGCGATTCTCACTGGATTTCAAACAGGGCTTCCTTCTGTTAGCATCAGCAGCTTTTCAACAAGGCAAAGTTGGCAGCTGCTATGCTAATTTTCACTTTGTTATGAAAAGTGCAAAGGCTACATGAACCTGAGAAAGAAAAAGATGAGCTTAATTGCTTTTTCAAAAAGAAAAAGCGTTGCTGGGAACACATTTTCATTTTAATATTGATTGCTATACCCCTCCATACATTGCAGATCCCTCAGCAGGGAAATATGAAAACAAGGCAAGAATCACAGAATAATGAATAAAATGCATGAATATTTGGGGTGGTTAATATGCCCATTAGGGTTCTAATGTCCCAAGGTTGAGTCTATCCACCAAAATAAATAAATAAATAAATAAATAAATAAATATGTTTTGTGTGTTGTTCAGACTAACTCTCTGTAGTAGAGGCACTTCCATCTTTTACATTTTTATCACTCACAGTAGAAATATAATTCTCCAGAAATGTCTGTAATCCTCAATAGAAAACAATATAACACAGGAGACTTGGGGGATTGATTTAAATTAATTTCTTAACCAGTGCCCACTTTTTTGAACTATGATCTGCCCAAAATAATGTGCTGACTGTTCTTGGACCACATTGAACACAGGCTTAATCAGCATCTCCTCTGAAAGACAAACCTCATGGGAATGCTCTCCAATAGTCAGAATAGCTACAAATATGGCTTTAAATGAGTAACAACACTGAAAATGTGATTTTTTTTCTTTTTGTCTGGCAGAAAGAGACTACGCATTTTCTTCAATCCCTGTGTCGAAAACAGGACACTCCACAAACTAAATTGAGCCACAGCAACCAACCAGACAGGCAAATCTTGGTCAGGAAGAATCAGGAAAAGATGTGGTCTCAGTTGGGATCAAACTGTGCAATGTTTGGTTCATCTCGTGTGAAAACACTTTTTTCCGATGGTTCAGGCATTCAGACCGATTAAAGGAAGTTCCAGCAGGCTATCGTCAGAACCAGAAAAAGGAAAAATGAGTCGCAGTTGCACATGGGGAGAGAAGGAGACCAAGTTTTTAATTATAATATGGAACTATGGCATCATAAGAAGTCAACTGGAAAAACCTCATAAAAATGCCGACACTTGACGGGTGTTTTTGGAGAGGTAGAGAGGATCAATCTTTGTGCAACGAGGATGTTCATTTGGCGAACTCGAACAAGTCTCAAATATTGCACGTGACATTGGTGCTGCTGGTAGCTATGCAGTAATAATATTATAATGACAACAAAATGAAACTTTTCATTCATTTTTATCAAATCAAATGGCAAAAGAAGATGTAGGCTTCCTGTCAAACGTCAGACGCACGCCAGTCTACAAACTATTCAATGTCAAGCAAAGGGAAGCGCAGCCAATGGTGATGACGATAGGCCAGAGGTATGTAATATAAAGTTCTTTAATGCGCTAGCATGATTGAATCGGTCTTCCTCTTCCTGAGACACTACACTTGGCCCATCCAGTGCTGCACACAGGTTTTAGCCCGGTTAATGAAAATTACTAGGTCCTCTTGGGTAGACTGCTCTGATCGGAGAGGTCAGACTAACAGGTGCTCCATTGATCGTTCTACCCTTTTTTTGCAGGAAGTCTGTCCTTTGTTATTTCACCAAGTCTGCATCAGAACTCTGCACCTTCCAGTTGCTGTTCTGAGCCAATTAAGACATGACCAGGTGGGTCGTACCTCACTGGAACCTGGAGGGAGGGATTTCTTTGAACTAAGTGAGAGCTTGTGTGGTGCTGTCAGGAGATGTATTGACCACACGGCTGTCTTTTGGGGAATGGGAAGTACCTTTAAGTGGTTTGGTGAAGGAAACTTTGCCTGGATTCGAGCCTTTTCTCTGCGATACTTTCCTGAAAGAGTGGATGTGGGGGGTTATTTTCTTGTTTGAACATCTCCCTCTGGGACTGGACCATCCATCAGATGTGAGGGGGAGCAATAACACTCAGCCAGTAGAGGTCTACTCTTGTTAGCTTAAGAGAGCCAGTGATAGCCTTACAAGCAGAATTCAAAGTTGGGTCGATCTTTGAGGCATGGGCTGACCTCCTCCAGACTGGTAATACGTACTCAGCAGCAGAGAAGCATGAGGCAACAGCTATTGTTTGGATGGTTCTGGCAGCTGTGCCCCATTTGGTGTTAGCCAGTTTCCTGAGGATGCTGTTTCTGGCTCCAACTTTTACCTTTGTATTGGCACTGTGATCCTTGTGGGTGAGGGAGCAGTCAGTCTAGTGTGACACTTGGATAGTCTGGCTTGTGGCTGAGTTTCAGCAACGTATTGTACCACTTTACCCTCAGTTGCCATCTGGCATTCCTGTTCCTGAGATGGAAGGCACTTATTTGGGTCTTTTCAGGGTTTGCCCACAGGCGGATGCGTAGCATGGAATGAGGTCTGCAAGAGCCTCACTGAGGAATTCTTTCACCACTTCAAATACTGGATGCTTTGAGGCAATGCCCAAATCACATGCACATTGTGTGCATACTGGAAGCTCCTGGTATTTGGATGGATTGGTAAGTCATTTTTATACATGTTGAAGAGTATGGGGGAGGGGGCACTTCTTCGTGGGAGGCCATTTTTCTGCCTGCGCCATCTGCTGCAGTTTCTGTGGAGGTCCACAAAGAACCACCTGTTGGACAGCATGCTCTGTATTAGCACTGTCAGCTCCATGTCCTCTGTCATCTCAAAGAGCTTCCTGATGAGATTTCTGTGATGGACTGTGTCATAGGCTGTGGAGAAGTCAACAAAACCAGTTCCTGTGACAAGTCCTATTTCATTTCCATCTTTGATGAATTCTGTGAGGTTCAGGAGTTGACTAATGCATGACTTTCCTGGTTTGAAAGCTGCCTGCTCAGATATTTGTTTGTCCACAAATGGGGAAACACAGCTGAGAGCTTGTACATATGACATAGCTTGTTAGATGGGCCTACAGCTGTTCGGATTGGCTGGATCTTTCCTGGGCTTCAGTTAGACAACCATGCAGGCTTTGATTTACATTACTGAAGTGCACCAGGACCAAGGTGTTTCACCTGTTCACAGAGAATATTATCAAGTCCATCTGCTTTATTGCTTTTCATAGCTTTGATTTCAGCACACAAGTCTGTCATGACTTGAAGGACCGCAGTGACTTGGGGTCTGGGTTGTGTCTTTGTGCAGTCGTTTCCCAGGATTCTTATTGTTTTCTAGGCTTTCCTGCAGCTGTGTGTCATGGCGGTTGATTGGAAGAACTCCTCCAGTTTCCTTCATCTTTCATCCATGATTGCTTTGTGACAGTTCTCTCCAAACTTGAGCGTATCAGTGCTGAAGGGATCACTCTGTCAGTGCCGTAAGTTTTCACACAACATCCTGGGGTCATCTGTACAGCCTTGGACATAGCTTGTGCGACATCCTCGAGGGATATTATGTCTCAATGATTTCTTGACCAACTCAACAAAAGAATCATCGTTAGTTGGAGTGACAGGTAGATGTTGGATAGAGGAATCAAGGTCTTTGACAAATTTTTCTCAGTTTGCCTTCATCGGATTTAACCATCAGCAAAAGGGAACTGTTTGGGATGTGAGAATGCCATTGACTTTGATCCCGATAGGCCAATGCTGCAAGTGTGACATTGGATGAGGGACGATTTTCTCTCACTGGTTATCAAGTCCACTAAAGACAAATACCAGGTCTGGGTTGCAGCCCCATCTCCATCAACAGCTGTTGAAGGACGAAGGGAGTTTGGCATCATGAATGAGTGGCATTTGGTTGGCGTCAGCCCACTTTTCCACAAGTTCATCATCCTGGTTGGTTTCTGCATAACCCCAGGTGACAATGTGGCTGTTGAAATCTCCTGTAGCCACATTAGTACAGCCATTAGTTATGCTGGGGAAGTCAAAGGTCTCACGTGGTGGTTTGTAGACTGAGCTAAAAAAAGACTCCCATGAGGTTAATGGAGAGGACTTCATTGTTCTTGCAGTCTGATTGAGTGGACTTGTCCACAGTTAGACCATTATGTATGAAGATTGCATTACCATATTGGTCATGTGATATCTTTGCAATAAGAGTCATTCCGGGCATGCACAGGCACATACTTGCAAACTTAGGTCGGCTAAAGATCTTGCTTGGCGCCTGTGAGACCTTCAAAGTTGTATGAGATGATGTTCAGGGCCAGTCCCAGCAAAGATTATAAACAGAGGATCGAGAATAGCCGAAGTAGTCGTCAGAGCTGTATAAATGGTAGTCAAAGTAGTAGTAGCGTAGTGTGGTAGAAGGATTTGCAGCCGAAATACCCGATGGGGACTGCGACATGAACGCTCCATCTATGGCTCCCATTTAAGTGGTGAATTCAATAAGGACCCTACTTTATGCATTTTCAAAACTCAGGTGTCAAAAATATGATACTAAGTTCATCTCCACACTTTGAGGAAAAAAATTAAAACTTTCTCCTCGAAGAATGTATTTCCTGCAGTTGGGCCTACCCAGCCGGCACACGACTGACCTTCAATGTTGAAATATGGTTGAATTTATGTCAATTGTCGTTTCAATGTTGAAACGTTATTGAAACAACGTTTAACTCTGATGGTTGTAAAAAAGTTAACAAAATGATCTCAAATCAACTCTGAAATTTGAGCAAGATTTTTTTCAACGTTGAAACAACATTGAAACAACGTTGCAAAATCAACGTTGATTCATCTTTCAAAATCAAAACATAATTCAACGATGATTCAACTATAATCCATGACGTTGATTAAACAGTGAAAAAACGTTAAAATGCCAGCTGGGTATATTGAATTTTCCGATTCAATTGTGATCTGAGGGCAAAACTAACTGGATCAAATGTGTGCAATTTAAAAAAAATACATGAAACTTGGTTCAGACCTTGGTTCGCACTTTCAGGTGTGAAAATGCCCTTATTTTCAGACTCTGTTGACTTATTTGTAGTTTTTGGGATGTATTCGCTGAATGCACACTGTGCGCATAGACTTTAGCAGAAAAGTGCAATTGGCAAAAAGTTTGCCATTTCTGTCACATCTGAGGCATTTCTGTCATTGCAGTGGCTTTGACATACAATAAGCTTGTCCGATGCTGCGGCTGGATATGAGTATGATTGACGTGGAGGAGCTTTTTCCAAACACGTACCATAGAGACAACAGTGGCTGTTCACTATGGTACCATTATGTGACATTCGTAAAATTTTAAAGATGATGACACACGTATTTTACCAGGGGTGACAGTCATTTTACATCAGGGCATGTCAAGGAGTTCACCTGTTTTGAGATAGAGATTTCTGGTGTTATCAGGGTTAGCATGAAGGGCAAGATTAATTTTACAGAGTATCGGTGAGCATACTAAGGAATATCGCCTAAAGCCAGTTGACCACAATAACTTCTCTGAGCAAATGCAAAAGTCAGCATTAGTTATCCCATGTTGAAAAAATTAGATGTGCAAACAGGGAAACGCAGTGTTTGCAATTGAATGTTACAGTAAAAGTTAGCATTACTCAGTAAACTGCAAATGTGGAATAAAAAATTGAGCTGTATGTTGTCGTTATTACAGTCAGCGAGCTAGCAGCAAATATTGCCACCCAAAGCAATGTTTGGCGGAGAATGATGAATAGCATATACTGACTCTTCATTACCGTGGAATATGGAATGAAATTCCCCAGCAAACAAAGATAAAAGGTTAATTCTTCATGGTAAGCCATAAACTTCACTTTCTGTTCAAACATAATGCTGTGGAAACCAGTGAACACTGAACCATGGTGACTTTCTCTGTCACAATCTCGGAGACTCTGGCTAATGCCAGGCAGCTCACAGGCGCTTGCTGGTGGAAAGATATGTTGGATTTGCGGTGTAAAAATGATTGCATATCTTATTGATCCTCATGGCTCCCAACTGCTTTGCTCTCTTGGCTATTTAGTTTGCAAAATCAAAGCACAGACAGAACTCCGTGCCCTAAATCCTCACTTTTTAGATAAAATTCTGACACATTCAACGTGTCTTTTATATCCTTAGATCCCACCCAGTCAGGTTTGACAATAGAGTGTACACTGGGCACAACTGAGCTGGACTCTAAGTTAGCTCACCACTTGTCTCCATGCAAGTCCTATGAGATCTCACAAGATTTAAACACACAGAAAGCACATGTGCGCTTCATTCATCCAGCTGACCATGGGCAAAGAAGCATCAAAAATTTTGTAATTCAGCTGCTATAAATAAATTCCATTAAAATTATTTGATAATGATTTTAAAGAATCTTTAGAATTGAGGGATTAAAGAATTTTTCACGGATGGACGAGTAAATACATAGATTTTGTCAGATTTTTTTCTGTGCGTTTGGCATTATTTCCCTTGCCTAGTTTGCCAATATCTCCATTAAAGATTCAGTGAAATGAAAATAGTCTTTTTGAATCTCAAGGCATTTTTTAACAAAAGGTAAATTGACATAAAATCACCCAAAATGTTAGAAATGTTGTTGTTGCTGTGAAAATGATTACTAAATTCCTGTGATCTCCAGCATCCTGGATATCAACAAAATCATGCCTTTTCAGATATTCAATCAAATTCCTGGAAGTCAGAGGAAGATATTGTGAGAAGTATTCAGCTACATCTAATTTGCACATCAGTCAATTCCGCTACAACAGGGCTGCCCAACCCTGTTCCTGGAGAGCTACCACCCTGAAGGTTATCGCTCCAACCAAAGCAAACCACACCTGCTTTCCCAGTTACAGATCTTGACGAGCTGCTGAATCAGGTGTGTTGAAATAGGGTTGGAGCAGAAACCTACAGGATGGTAGCTCTCCAGGAACAGGGTTGGGCAGCCTCGCGCTACAATATGTCTGTTGTCATTGTTCATTCTCTGACTAAGCTAAGCTGATCAGAGAAGAAACTATATATATATATATATATATATATATATATATACACAAACTCCAATTCCAGTGAAGTTGGGATGTTGTGTAAAACGTGACTAAAAACAGAATACAATGATTTGCAAATCCTTTTCGACGTATATTCAATTGAGTACACTACAAAGACAAGATATTTAATGTTCAAACTGATAACTTTATCGTTTTTTGGAAATATTCACTCATTTTGAATTTGATGCCTGCAACACGTTTCAAAAAAGCTGGGACAGGGGCATGTTTGCCGCGGTGTTACACCACCTTTCCTTTTGACGGCACTTGATAAGCATTTGGGAGCTGATGACACTAATTGTAGAACCTTTAGGTGGAATTCTTTCCCATTCTTGCTTAATATACGACTTCAGTTGCTCAACAGTCCGGGGTCTCCGTTGTTGTATTTTGCGCTTTATAACGCGCCTCACATTTTCAATGGGACAGGTCTGGACTGCAGGCAGGCCAGTCTTTTACCCGCACTCTTTTACTACCAAGCCACGCTGTTGTAACATATGCAGAATATGGCTTTGAATTGTCTTGCTGAAATAATCAGGGATGTCCCTGAAAAAGACGTCGCTTGGATGGCAGCATATGTTGCTCCAAAACCTGTATGTACCTTTCAGCATTAATGATGCCTTCACAGATGTGCAAGTTACCCATGCCGTGGGCAATGACATATCCCCATACCATCACAGATGCTGGCTTTTGAACTTTGCGCTGATAACAATTTGGATGGTCCATTTCCTCTTTAGCCCGGAGGACATGACGTCCAAGATTTCCAAAAACAATTTGAAATGTGGACTCGTCAGACCACAGCACACTTTTCCACTTTGCATCAGTCCATCTCAGGTGAGCTCAGGCCCAGAGAAGCCGGCAGCGTTTCTGGGCCTTGTTGATATGTGGCTTTTGCTTTGCATGGTAGAGTTTTACCTTGAACTTGTAGATGTAGCGACGAACTGTGTTTACTGACAATGGTTTTCCAAAGTGTCCCTGAGCCGTAATATCCTTTATAGAATGATGTCAGTTTTTAATGCAGTGCCGCCTGAGGGACCGATGGTCACAGGCATTCAATGCTGGTTTTTGGCCTTGCAGCTTACGTGTAGAGATTTCTCCGGATTCTCTGAATCTTTTGATGATATTATGGACTGTAGATGATGATATCCCTAAATTCCTTGCAATTGCACATTGAGAAATGCTGTTCTTAAACTGTTAGACTATTTGCTCACTCAGGCTTTCACAAAGTGGTGAACCTCGCCCCATCCTTGCTCGTGAAGGACTTAGCCTTTTGGGGATGCTCCTTTTATACCTAATTATGACACTCACCTGTTTCCAATTAACCTGTTCACCTGTGGAATGCTCCAAACAGGTGTTTTTTGAGCATTCCTCAACTTTCCCAGTATTTTGTTGCCCTTGTCCCAGCTTTTTTGGAATGTGTTGCAGGCATAAAATTCAAAATGAGTGAATATTTCCCATAAAATAATAAAGTTTATCAGTTTGAACATTAAATATCTTGTCTTTCTAGTGTACTCAATTGAATATAGGTCAAAAAGGATTTGCAAATCATTGTATTCTGTTTTTATTCACGTTTTACACAATGTCCCAACTACATTGGAATTGGGGTTTGTATATATTAAAACAGAATGCAATGATATTCAAATCATTTGAACTTCATATTTATTTGAAAATAGTTCAAAGACAATATGTCAGGTGTTGAAACTGATAAATTTGTTGTTTTTTGAGAAAAATATCTGCTCATTTTGAATTTGACAGCAATATGTTTTAAAAAAAAAGTTGGGATGGGACAATAAAAGACTGGAAAAGTTGCATGATGCTAAAAATACAACTGGCAGAACATCTCACAGCTAATTAGATTATTTAGCAACAGCTCAGTAACATGATTGGGTATAGAGAGTCTTTTATTTGAAAATTGTAAGGGTTGTGCTTCGTACACTGTTCAGGTGCATGGAGGACAGAAAGTTGAGAACTGGACTCAGGTGCAAGGATGGACTTGGTAGTATTTATCATGCCTACTGCGCAGCAGAAGGCACGAACGAAGCAATAAAAAAACAAATAGGAATCAAGTTTCCTTAATAAACACTATTGGTAATGCAGGCTCTGGGCATTAGGTGCAGAAACAATGTATTACAAATAGAAAAAAACAAATCAAGGTTCCTTAATATAAAGTGCTGGATAAAACAATAAACAGCACTAAGTTAGAATACACACGAAACGCGGGGAATATGTCTATACAAGACTAGGAATGCAACACAGGTAAGTAGTTACGAGACTTCAGAAAAGACTGAGCGAAAGATTCTGTCTTATATACGCACTGCTACCACTCCAGTGGCAATTACACACAGATGCAAACAATGATGAATGACGTGAAGAATGCAGTCCGTGTCTTAGTAGACCGGTGTGCTGGATGGCTGAAGGCGTGGTCTGACAATATGAAAGACTGCATGGGGAAGTAGTTCAACTATTTAAGAATAATGTTTTCAACTTACAATTGCAATGAATTTGGATATTTTATCCTCTTCAGTACATAACATTATTAAAATATTCCAAGAATCCAGAAAAATCTCCACACGGGAAAAGGCCAAATTGTTGAATGGCTGTGATTTTCAAGTTCTCAGGTGGCACTCTATTAAAAAAAGATAGGATTCTGTCATGGAAATCTCTGCATGGACTCGGGAACACTTCTGTAAGCCATTGTCACTGCATCCACAATGCAAGGTAAAACTCATGTAGAGATTAAACCATATGTGACAGTTGAAGGGTCCTGTCACTAGAAATGCCTCCTAATAGGTACGTGCCCTGGCTACCTTGCCAACGAGCCTGGCTCTTTGGAGACGTGGTCAGCACGTTTGACTCTTATCCGGGAGTCTGGGATTCAATTCCCAGCCTGGGCCCTCCTTCGGCCTGCCACATTCTGGCGTAGTTGGCAGGATCTGGGGAATCCGAATGGATGGCAGCATGTGTAAGGCATGGAACGTGAGGACAAGCTCCCGAAAGAGGGGGATAGATGTGACAGTTGAAGGGTCCTGTCACTAGAAATGCCTCCCAATAGGTACGCGCCCTGGCTACCTTGCCAACGAGCCTGGCTCTTTGGCGACGTGGTCAGCGCGTTTGACTCTTATCCGGGAGTCTGGGGTTCAATTCCCCGCCCGGGCCATCCTTCAGCCTGCCACACATATATATACAAGATCCAGAAACACCGCCTTCTCTGGGCTTGAGCTTATTTTAAATGTTCTGGGGTGAAGTGGAAAACTGCCCTGTGGTTTGAACAATCAAAATGTGAAATTCTTTTTGGGAATTATGGATAGCACATCCTCTGGGCTAAAGCGGAGCGGGGCCATCCGGCTTGTTATCAGCAAACAATTCAAAAGCCAGCATCCATGATAGTATGGGGATGTGTTATTATGGCATGGGTAACTCGTGCATTTGTGAAGACACCACTGATCGTGAACAATATATACAGGTTTTGGTGCAACATATACTGCCATCCAGATGCCTTTTTTAAGGGAAGGCCTTGCGCATTTCAGCAATACCATGCCATACACCATACTCTGTATGTATTACAACAACATGACTCTGTAGTAAAAGAGTCTGGGTGCTAAATTGGTCTGTCTGTCTGCAGTCCAGGCCTGTAACCCACTCACGATTTCACGCATTAAGAAACATAAAATATGACAAAGGAGGCTACAAAGTATTGAGTAGCTGAAATCCTACATAAAGCAAGAATGGGAAAACATTTTGCTTTCAAAACTACAGCAGTTGATCTCCCTGGCTCCAAAATGCTTACTGAGTGTTGATTGAAGAAGACATGATGCAACAAAACGGTAAACATGCCCCTGTGCCAATTTTTCTGAAATGTGTTGCAGGCCTCAAATTCAAAATGAGCTTATATTTTGCAAAAAACAATAAAATATCTCAGTTTCAATGTCTGATATATTGTCTTTGTACTATTTAAAAAAATACATGAAGTTCAACCTATTTGAAAATCATTGCATTCAGTTTTTATTTAGATTTTACACAGCGTCCCGGCTTTTTTGGAAATGGGGTTGCATATGAAATGACTAAGAGTGTCATTTGTTCAATGAAATGGGTAAAATTTTCAATCATTTCACAAAATGACTGAAATTTAGCACTAGTCATTCTATGAAATGACTGAAGGTGTTAGTCATTACAGGAAATGACTAAAATACAGGAAATAAAAATAAATGGATTCTTCAATTTGCCGCAAATACAGTACATACCTCACCGTTGCGTTTTTTTAATGGCTCTAAGTATATATTGCGTTTTGGAAACAAACTCTTCAAATGTAGCCCACTATGGGTGTTCAATTTCATCTTTTCATGTTTACTTAGTTAAGTCCTGTAATAAATATGCATGTAAATATGAGTGTCCATGTAATTCCTCTTCAAGGGTAATTCTGAAACCATTTATCCATATGGCAAGGGGAGCAATATTTGCATAGGGTTCAGTTAAGTTAGGATGAAAAATGCTAAAAATGCTAAACTGGGGATTGAGTGCTTTAACTGTGAGAAGAAAGACAACAGAAACTTTTTATTGATTTTTGTTCAGAAAATGAGGATGTTCAATCTTGTTGTGGGTTTGTCTTTTGAAATGAAACATCTGCCACTCCAACCGAAGCAATCGCAAAATTAGTTTTGTGCCTTATCTGGTTTATATGGGTGAGTTGCTGTCTTTGATGTAATTTTACAAAGTTTAAAATGAATTCTTGAATTATTTTGTTCATAAATATTTAATGAGTCATGTAGTAATTTTGCACATTTTATCATAGTTGTTTGTAAATTTTTTATTTGGCATTAGCAAATAGCGATAAAGGTTCACAGAGTTATAGAGAGATGACACGTGTTATGGAAACTATTTTGCACAAATATGAAAACAGGGGGGGCTGCCGGATAGCTCACTCGGTAAAGCATCGCGTTGCGAAGCAGAAGTGACTATCACGTTGCAGGTTCGAGCCCCGCAAATTGGGAGAGTGCTGTGAACAAGCCGGATGGTCCCTCTCCTCTGTAGTCTGGAAGACACAGCGTTCAGTAATTTCCAGAAAGAAATTTAATTGACATTTGAAATTTGACATGTTGATTGGTCAGACCACAGGACAATCTTCAGCTTTACCTCAGTCAATCTTAAATGAGCTTGGGACCAGAGAAGGCGGCAGCATTTCTGGATTTTGTTTATATATGGTTTTATCTATACACAGCAGAGTTTTAACTTGAAATTTGTGGATGCAGCATCAAACTGTATTCACTAACAATGGTTTTCTGAAGTGTTTCCGAGCCAATTCATTTATTTCCACAACAGACTCCTGTCTGTTTATAATGCAGTGCCACCTGAAGGTCTGATCACGGCCGTTCTTCGAAACTTTTAACGATATTACATATCAAAGGTCATGAAATCCATTTTTCAGTAAGAAACTTTATTTTTAAATTGTTGAACTATTTGCATATGCAGTCATTCACAGAGTGGTGAAACCCTCTCCATCTTTACTTCTGAAAGACTCAGCCTCTGTGGGATGCTCTTTTTATACAAAGATAGAGCATGCACATCCTTCGTACCAGCCGGTAGTGGTCGGCAGCTTTTTCAGAGTAGCGCACAATTGGCTATAGCGCTACAGTGTTGCAAATTGGGAAGGACTGCGGAAGGGATTACAATAGTTGCCTTGTTAGTTGCTCAAAAGCGCCTCCTGTTGGCCAGACGGGCGCCGTCAGGAAGATTCTAAGCCTGGTCATGTCCGGGTATCCTCCGCCCTCGTTCTGAACTTGCGAAGATTCAACCAATGAGTGTATAAGAAGCGGTGGTTGACAGGCGTGCCGGAGGAGAGCCGCGAACTGTCTACACTCTCCTGAATTGGCAGCAAGGGGTCGCATATGAGCAAGCCTTGTACATAGTTCACCAATTGGGCATTCCAGATTCGGGTGGGATTGGAGATGCCAACTTTTAAAAAAAAATATAAAATAAAATAAATTAAAAAAATAAAAAAAACAAATAAAAAAAACAAATATGAAAACAGGTGTGCCTTGAGATTTTGGCTTGCCCTTTAAGTGTGCCTTGGACCACCGCTGTTTCGCATACTAATACTCCCACTGCAAATACTTCAATTACTTTTACAACGACTACTAATTCTGCTGCTGCTGGTGCAACTACTACTACTGCTACTTCCACAACTCCATTTCCAGAAAAGATGAGACACTGTGTAGAAATACTGTAAATGAAAACAGATTGCAATGATTTGCAAATCATTTAACTCATTCCCTATGGCAAGCCACTGCCAACGGCGCGGCGAATTCTACCATTCCCTACGGTAAGCCGGTGCCAGAGGCGTGGGTGACCATTCGCAGTCCGATGAAAACACAAAATCAGTTGACAATTGCGGTGATGGGCCACCTGTACTTCAATACTTTATATTGTGTAATTTTCGGGAAAAGTATTTCGTACAAACGCAGCAATTTTATATAAAAGTATTCCGTAGGGAATAAGTTAAACACTATATTTAATTGAAAATGGTACAAAGACAACATATCAAATGTTGAAACTGAGAAATTGTATTGTTTTTTGAAAAGTTGGGACAGGAATATGTTTACCTCTGTGTTACATTATTTATTCCCTTAACAACACTCTGTAAGGGTTTGGGAAATGAGACCTACTACTGTGGTTTTGAAAGCAAAATGTTTTCCCTTGTTTGCCTGATTTAGAATTTTATTTGCTCAACTCTTCAAAACTTTCTTTGCATTTTTCTCATAATGCACTAAATGTTTTCAGTGGATGGCAGTTCTGGACTGCAGGCAGGCCAGTTTAGCACCCACACTCTTTCACTATGGAGCCATGTTGCTGAAATGCAGAATGTCTTTGGAATACAGAATGTAGTCTGGCGTTGTATTGCTGAAATAAGCTTGGCCTCCCTGAAAAAGACGTTGTCTGGATGACAGCATGTTGCTACAAAACCTGTATACATTACTCAGTATTAATGGTGTCTACAAGATCTGCAAGTTACCTATGCCATGTGCAGTAATGCACCCTCATACCATCAAAGATTTTGGCTTTTGAACTGAGTGCTGTGAACAAGCCGGATGGTCCCTCTCCTCTGTAGTCTGGAAGACACAGCGTTCAGTAATTTCCAGAAAGAAATTTAATTGACATTTGAAATTTGACATGTTGATTGGTCAGACCACAGGACAATCTTCAGCTTTACCTCAGTCAATCTTAAATGAGCTTGGGACCAGAGAAGGCGGCAGCATTTCTGGATTTTGTTTATATATGGTTTTATCTATACACAGCAGAGTTTTAACTTGAAATTTGTGGATGCAGCATCAAACTGTATTCACTAACAATGGTTTTCTGAAGTGTTTCTGAGCCAATTCATTTATTTCCACAACAGACTCCTGTCTGTTTATAATGCAGTGCCACCTGAAGGTCTGATCACGGCCGTTCTTCGAAACTTTTAACGATATTACATATCAAAGGTCATGAAATCCATTTTTCAGTAAGAAACTTTATTTTTAAATTGTTGAACTATTTGCCTATGCAGTCATTCACAGAGTGGTGAAACCCTCTCCATCTTTACTTCTGAAAGACTCAGCCTCTGTGGGATGCTCTTTTTATACAAAGATAGAGCATGCACATCCACTCTAGTGTAGGTGCAGGACAAACAGAAGATCCAGAAAATAATATAATAATAATTTTCTTTTTTGTGTCATATTTTATGTGCAAATAAAGATATTATTATTATTATAAAGTCTGCACAGTTTTGGACTTCATTAGGAGATAATAACTTAGTTTGGATATAATAAATCCTGCAGTGTGCGGACTTTATTCTATCATTTTGATGCTTTTTTTATACCCCATCATGTTACTGACCTGTTGCCAATTAATCTTATTAGCTGTAAACTGTTCCACCAGCTGTATTTTTACAGCATTATATAACTTTTCCAGTCTTTTTTTTTTGCCCCATCCCAACTTTTTTGAAGTGTGTCGCTGCCATCAAATTAAAAATAGCTGATATTTTTAAAAAAAATCAATATTTCTCAGTTTTAACATTTGATTTGTTGTATTTGTCTGATTTTCAATTAAATATAGAGTTTATATGATTTGCAAGTCATTGCCCTCTGTTTTTATTCATATTTTACACAGCATTTGACTTTTCTAGAAACTGAGTTGTAGTCGTGATAGTGATAGTAGTAGTTGTAGGAGCTACTATTCCTCCTCCTCCTCCTCCAACTACTATTACTACTACTAATAACAACAACAACAACAATAATAATAATAATGGCTTTACTACTGCTTTTGCCGATATATCTAAATTATCTGATGTTCCCCTAAGTGCACTGTATTTCCATTAGGCTCTATCCATTATCAAACCCAGATATTTCCTGAAATAGAAAGAAGAAGAAGAAGCAAAATGGCTTGTTACTGGCTGAGACCCTTTTTTAGTCAAATCTAAGTCCAAATGCACCATATTCACAGTTTTATGTGGAACTATACAGTAATATCTATAGAACTACCGGGGTCAAAGAATTAATGTTAGACAGTGTATGTGAATGTTTACAAATCCGATCCAACAACTTTAACTGGTAAATATAAAACAGCCCCATGATGGCCACAGCTGCAACTGAACCCTTCACGGAGAAGCTAACTGAAGTCTGGGTTGAAAGGTCATAGAGTTGTGAGGATTGGGAGCCAGAAGGCAGTGAGCAATCCAGCCATGATTAAGAAAAGAAAATATAATATATGTGTCTGCCCTCGCCTCCATACATTTCTTTTTTGAATTTGCTGCTTGGCCTAGCATGGCTGTTATCACATTCCCATCTGGGAGACTGAGAGGTCCAGGTGAGAGGGGGCAGGGCGTCAGGCGCCTGTATTAAAATGCAGTATAGGAGCTGCTGAGAGGCTTTAATAACAGGGTTTAATTGTGGAGGTGAGGCTTCACTTACAGTGCTGAAGCTAATTGGCTGTAAATGAGTCCATCTGGTCTAATCTGGAGTTGCCGAGGCGGCAGGAAAACGATTTCTATTTTAACCACTTCTCTGCCGTGTGCCAAGCCTGTAGGTTTTAGAGGTGGTTTTTAGAGGGGAAGAATAATATTTCTTCATCGCAATCACACTGTGGTGGGCCACGCCACACACAGGATAGAGAACCGTGTCTTTGCGTCGAGAACCATCCTGCAACCTTCAACTGTCACTCAATCTGACTTTGCAAGAGCCTTAAAACATGGCTGAAGGAGTTAATGAATAAAACAACTGCTTCTTACTCTGTCGCAGACTGCAGTCATGTCAATCTAAGAGCTGCCAGATAAGGGAAAACACATGAGCACTACACCACTGGTTGAGCAAACCTCATAAACAGAAGAAATTACCTGCTTTTTCCCCTCATTTAAATGTAGTTTCTTAATTAGCAGCAGATCGTCCAAGTTGTTTTCCCTTTAGGAAACCTCTGGGAAACTGTTTCCTGTTTTTCAAATGTGCTGTGGGGCAGCCTCAGACAGGAAGAAAAAGAAAACAAAGGAGACTGAGATAGAAGGAAGCCAAAAAGAGAGGGGGGAAAATGGAGGTAAAATAAGGAGAGATACGAAGATAAATAGAGAAAGAGGACGAGAGAGTGGGACAGAGTTATGGGGGGAATCAGGACTGTGCATGTGTAATGATGTGTGCGGTCTGTGCTGCTGGTGGAGGTGCTCAGCACAGATTGTGGCACGTTCCTCTCGCAGGACGGGTGCGATCAGGCCCTCTCTCTGTTTGTGCAGCTTGTTAATCAATGTGTGTGAGTGATTACCGCAGAGCTACACAGATCAACACACCGAGTGCCAACTTCCCCTGCTTCACCAACCATGGAACCAACACTCACTGCCCTGCACCCACAAACCCCTAAAAACTGTGGGATGGGAGTTTGGAGGATACCCAAAAGTGTTGTGTGGACATCAGTCCACAGGTGGATAGGATTGGCAGTCGGACCACACACCCGTTACTCATACAACTATCTCTGAAAATAAAGGGGGGTGGGTCCCCCTGTGCCGCTGTACACCAGCGATCAGATGCTGTGTGGCGGCAGGATTTTCTGCTCATGTGGACAGTGTTGATAAAGGAAACAAAACAGGCTCACAACAAAGCGGGGTGCAGCCGGGGTTTGCTTTGGAAGCGCAGGGCGGCCGAGCCTGACCTTGAAAGTGAGAGCAAACAGAGCCATCCTGGGGAAGTCTAAATGTTTGGGCGACTGCTGGGTTTGGGTGGGCCGGGGCTCCAGAAGGCAGGGAGATGGGCCTGTGGATGTTAGATTTTTCTTGTAAGTACAAAAGCCCCCCTTCTTTCCCACGTTAAAAAGAGTGGTCATCTTATCTACACTAAACAACAGCTGCTCCCTCCTACACTTCTCCATTCACAATCCCTGCCTGCAAACCTGCCATTACGTTACATAAAAGTGAACACAGCAGACGCACTGTGGTTAGCAAAATGTGTTGATGTCTCTGTAAGTAATATCAAACTCACATAATTACAAATGAATTGCCTATGATGACAGGAGACGTGCTGCATTATACAACATAGTTTATACACATTTTATTTTTTCTGGTCTGTATCGCTCCAATGCCGGTTTGTCTGTCTAAAAAGGACAATTTTAATTAAATTGAGGTGGAGAGGAGGAGTCACAGAAAGCGAAAGTGAGAGTAAGAGAGATGGAGTGGGAGAGAGAGCAAAAGAAAGATCGAAGGGGGAAGAATCAACAGAAGAAAAATGCTTTTCATAAATTGTAATTAATCCGGTAATTAATGTGTTGCTTGTTCCCACTACACACTTGGCCCTCTGTTGGTCTCCTTGCAACACAATTCAATTTGTACTTCATTTGCAGAGAGCAGGTAGTCTGTGCTATCTGATGCCCTCATGTCTCAAGCTCCCCAAGAGCACTTTTGGTGTGTGTGTGTGTGTGTGTGTGTGTGTGTGTGTGTGTGTGTGCGTCTATGTGTCTGTGAGTGCGTATGAGAGTCACAGAGTGGACTAATTGAAGAGATTCACTTGTTATATAAATGAGAGCTGTAATTTATGTCAAAATTTAAACATTCTCAAGAGCAGTGGACATGCAGGGTCAAGTCCTTCTCTGCTGGTGAGTGAGTGAGTGTGTGTTTGATTATAAGAG
Organism: Gymnothorax javanicus; assembly: GCA_029692085.1. Classification (NCBI taxonomy): domain Eukaryota; kingdom Metazoa; phylum Chordata; class Actinopteri; order Anguilliformes; family Muraenidae; genus Gymnothorax; species Gymnothorax javanicus. Next base: position 51,070,561 of record CM056194.1, read on the forward strand.
CACTGAGTGGGGAGCAGGGGAGGGAGAGTTAAGGGGACCGATTCATGTATTCCATTCCTTAACCCTAATCCTCCCTCCACAGCGATAAAATGAAAAGAGTTTATTTACATAATTGGTGATTGCTCTGCTGTATGGAGACGGTAATTATGCAGGGTGTCGGTGATGGTAGAACTAGTTGCTCAGGGAGCTGTTGAGACGGACAGGTGGGAACCAGCTGGGAAAAGAGAGAGGGGAGTCAGGGTGACTCCAGAGAAAGGCTCCTTGTTTTGTTTCTCTGAAATTCCTGCTTCAGAACTATTTATGTTCAGTAATGATCAGCCTGCCTATTTTTCTTCTCTATATTAAAAGAAGTACGGAGCACATGACACACAAATTTAGTAATATGAACAAGTTCAATGGAATTGTGGACATTAGTTGAATGCAGTGACTGTTCTGCACCTGACCACAACACTCAGTCTGTGCCCAGTGAAAAACTTGCTATTTTAGGCTTTCAAAGTAACATCATTTGTTGCATGTCCACAGCTAAGGTTTGCAACTTCTGTAGCGCGAAAAGAACGGCCCTACAAATTCTCATCCCAACTGAAATCTGTCTGCAATGCAGGAGAGAAAAAGAGAGACACTGAGAGAGACGAGGGGAAAGAGGCAGAGGGTGGAAATCGATAAGGGCTATCTGCACCTAGGGGGACCCCCGATTTGCCACAAAAGTACCCACACCCCTCCTGCTGGGTGAGAGAGACAAAATGGTGGGCGATCATACCTGCAATTGGGTGCTGGTGGGAAAAGGAGAGAGCAGTACAGGTAGCACTGGTAGGGGGCTGCTCCGCCTGCCTGTAATTGGAACAGAATCGTTTGCTGCAATTCAATTCAGTGGGGAGACCAAGGCAGGGGAGGGGGAGGGGGAGGGGCAGCGGGAGGCACAGTAAAGAATCTTCTGGAATAAAAGGCCTTCTTCAAGATGGGGGGTGGAGTCTGTGTGTTCCTGTGTGGGTGTGGGTGTTTATTCATTGAGGGATGGAACCAGTGGGGTGGGATAGGTATTTTCAATTACCGGCAAAGATTTTGTGCAATTTCAGCCACTCTCTGGCCTGGCCCCACACTGTGAGAGTAATAGAGGGCTTCCAGAAAAAGCAGGCCAATTGGCATCAATTGTCTGATTGTTTGAGGAAGAGTTTTGTACTGGGGGATGCGGGGGTGAGTGTATGTGTGTCTGTGTTTCTTTTCTCGACTAGTCCTCTGTCACCTTTCCACTGCGTATTGACAAAGACCTTTTTTTCATCAAAAACTTTCTTACCTCCTTTGTGAAATTCCATTGTATGGAGCTACTCTAGGTGGTGAAGTGGATAGTGCTGTTGCTTGACAGCTAGGCGGTCGAAGTCCTGTGTCCATCCTGGGGCCTCTGGGTGGAGTTTTTTATGTTCTCCCTGTGTTTGTCTGGGTTTTGTCCAGACACTCTACTTTTCAAAGTCCAAAGACACATATGTCATTCTAGTTACAGACAATAAATTGCCCGTAAGTGAGAGTAGCCTATATGAGTGAATGGTGTGTGATTCCTGCAATAGCTTGGTGTACTGTCCAGGGTGTGTTCCTCCCTCTCACCATTGTACACTGGGATAGGCTGCAGCCCTCTCCCAGTGACCCTGACCAGGAATAAGAGGGTTACAAAAATGGATGTATGGATAGAATTACTCTCTTCTGATTATGACACAAGCTATTTTCTCTTGTCACTGTTCCAAGCAAAACAGACTCTCTGCCCTTCTATAAGGTGTTTAGGCAACCCTGACCCATAATGCTGCTTGTCCCTAAGCACACAATATTAGCCGGAGAGCTTGCTCGCCCAGCCCATCCAGCACATTGCTGAGAGGAAAGCAGGCCTTTTCCCTTTCCCTTCCCTGCCTCTGCAATAATAAAATGCATTCACTATGTGGCAGTGAGCGATTACAGGGCATTTGTTGTGTGTTGCTTGGGCAACACCCTGAACATAACTTGCAAGAGGTACTTACAGGCATACATGAACCTACAGCAGCTGTCATCAATGTCTAAATTGTGGTAACATTACCATGGGTGAACACAACTAAAGATTCTATACACAGTCACTGTTATGTTTGTATTCTCCATAACAATCATTTCTACTGCGGTTCAATTTGGAAGCCACCCTTCCATCTCTAAGTCTGCCGTGTGAACCAGATCCTTGATAACTTCTGTGGGTCTGTTCACTTCAAGTATGACTTGGAGATATTTGCAGTTTTTCTGCTGATTTATTTCTTACTTAAGACGAAGCACCAGAGTGTAAAAATTATGCATCAGTAGAGATGGGTATTCTATAATGGCCATTCATGTTAAGGGTTTAATGCCTTCTGGTTTAAGCTTAATTAAAAGACTTTTCCCTTCTTCACTCAGGAACCAGGAAGTTGGTCTACAGCAACCTAAAGTGCATGTCTCTCCTCTACTCACAGCTGTAATTGTTTCATAGTACCTTTCACTGTTAAATCTAAATAAGGTTTCATCTCATCATGAGGTTAAATTAGTTCTGCGCCCACTTTTTTAAGGGAGTAAGCATGGGAGAGTTTGTGGTGGTGATGAGGCAGTTTCTCTGAACATTCTGTGAATGATTGAATTATTTTGCAGGTGCAGTTTAGGCAGGTCAGAGAGGACACAGTCTTGAAAACACTCGGGCTGAGCTTTCTTCCTCCTGGTTGCAGTGGACATAGAGGTAGAGCCAGAGGCCTGTATGCTGAGGCCATGCTGAAATCATTAGAGGAACAGCACGCCTTCACCCTGTCCAAATTACAGTCTGGCGAGTCACTTCCTCAAACACCCCACTACCACCACCACCCCCCCATTCGCCTGATAATCGCTTCAGGGCAATTTTCACAGTTCCTTGCCCTGGTCCCATGAGCAGGAACTTGGAGTTGCTGTTTGAGACAATACCTGTGTTAGGGCACAAGTGCCCACAGGAGGGATGGTGAAAAATGCTACCTTTACCCATCGGCATATCAAGAAATTTCCATAAAAAATACAGTAATACCTTGTAATTTACCACGGCTCCCCCCTCCCTTCTGGCTCTCATCAAATCCACACATTCTGTGCCTTTGCAGGCTGTTATTTCCTCTGATATGTTATTCCACGTTATTTTTGTTGAAGATCGTCATCTTTGATTTGGGAAAATTCTGTACAGAAATAGTTTTGGGGCACTGGGGAGGGGCAACAGATAAAATTTTACAGTAAAGGCAGATTTTTGTTCTTATCACATCTGCTCTGATTCTATGACAATAACCCATTGATTATTCCCTCAAAAGCATGAGTTTCAGTTTTATGCTTCATTGGGCCAATGTATAACTGTTGTTCCAAATCGTGATTTACATGTTTAAGCTGGCTCAACATTTTAGGATGTATTTTTGCCTGTCTGCTAAATAGGTTGTTTCATGCAATAGTGAAATATTTTTTGTTTTCACATAAATCATGGAACAAACAAAAATAAAAACCAATCCATGAGCACAAAATTAATCCTAGTAGCCTTCACATAGTACATAATATATTTGCAGAAAAAAGAAACATCTACACAACATTTTTATGCCTCTTTTTTTGTGAAATCAATGCAAAAAAACAACAGTATATTGTGTCAAACTGTCTCTGCCAAAACTGCTTAAAAAGCAAGGGTGAAAAAATAAGACTGAAAAAATGAAACAATACAAATGAATACAGACAGGATGTTTTGCCCATGGGCTAACCCCGTGCACCGCACGTTTGGGTGCGCTGATAGCGCTCGCTATCGACAATGTCACTTCCTCTTTCCTCTGACCTCTGTGTGAGGAAGGGTACTGTGATCTCATACTCTCCCTGAGACAGACGCTGATACTTCCCCCGTGGGAAAGCCATGTGCAGGGGGGAGATACAGGCGCCCATTGAGGGAAGAAAAAAAGACCTTTATTTCTGCTTTCCTCTTATCTTCCAATACACAGTCACTTGCTTTGTAGTGAAAAACAGCTAAATGTTGGAGGAAAAAAAAATGACTAAATGTTACATTTTCTTCCGAATCAAATGCCCCTGTGGTGACGCTCTGGATCTCTACAGCAAAAATAAGATGAAAAATTCATACAAGACAGAAAAAAGGCGAAAAAATACTACAATGTTTGCCAGCTGCTACCACCACTTGTGCGAAAATTAGATCTTGATGGTAGCTGTAGAGTCGGTCAACTTGAGAGTAGAGAACTCTACAAGGCAACCAGACAGTCGATTCCTTTATTCCCGCCGTCCTGCCCAGTTCATATCAACAGGAATCTGGTTTGCAACAGGATTTGACAGTACTGCATTACTGTTTCAAACACGTTTTTAAAAGGTGTGCCTGAAGACAGAACCTCCATTGTCAGTTTATTTTCCTTCGCAATGAACCTTCATATCATGCACCACATTGAAATATTTTGACTTCGATGACAGTGAATGAGATCCAATAATCTTATCAGTTGAGAGCTGATAATAGTGGTTAAGCTATGGAATCTCTGGTCAGACCATCATTGCCACAGTTTCTCTTTGCGTTAGGCAAAGATTAAAAAAACAGAAATCATAACCTGTAGAGGGACTTCCAGGCAGGCTCTGCAGTCTGGACCAAATCCAACTTATTACATTACTGACCGTGACCAGGGACAATACAAGATAATACAGCTGTACCCGCGGTGCCACCCTGGGAGGGAGGCTTCCAGTCCACAGGGCATTTCCCTCCCTCAGCGCACTTCAGTGGCTCCTTTAGTCATACAAGCACCTGTGGCAGCCAGCTGCTAAGATATCCAGTGGCTGCTCTGATCAGCTGAGGGCCTGCAGAGTGAAGTGAAGTGGTAGTTCACCACATATGTAATGAGGGATGTTAATGATTGAGCCTGTGCTCACAAGAAAAACAAACAGATGTGTCGAAAATGCACGTAGCCAAAAACCATCTATATGAGAGTTTAAAGTGTGTCGACGTCTTTAAATATGAAAAAGTTCACAGGGTTGGTGATCGAGGAGGGTGGAAGGTTGCATAAAATCATGAACTGCCCAGTGGGAGAACATGGTTTGATTCTCGCTTTGCTTTACCTGTAAGAAGTAGTCATTTTAACCAAAGGCACAATGTTTGTCCTGTATGTTTTTTAATGGTGCAGTTCCGCTGTTGCTTACGGTCAGGTGCAGTGCTGTTGTTACTTACGGTAATTTAGGAAACACAGAAATGGTCACATAGGTTGTCTCAGAGACGATCGTATGGGTCGCACCAGATGGTAGGGAAGAATCGTCCAATATGGTTGTTTCGTTGTGAGGATATTTTGGGATGATTGTAAGAGCTATATAAAAGAAATACAACCCCAATTCCGAAATAGTTGGGACAAAGTGTAAATTGTGAATAAAATCAAAATGCAATGACTTTCAAATCACACCAGCCAGTTTTTTATTCACAATAGAACAGAGATAACATAGCAAATGTTGAAACTGCAAAATTTTACAATTTTATCCACAAAATGAGCTCATTTCAAATTTGATGGCTGCTACAGGTCTCAAAAAAGTTAGGACAGGGGCCTGTTTACCATGGAGTAGCATACCCTCTTCTTTTTAACACAGAGTGGAGGCGTCTGGGCATTGAGGAGACAAGTTTCTTGAGTTTAGCCATTGGAATTTGATCCCACTCTTGTTTAATACTGGCTTCCATCCAGGGGTGGCATTAGACTTGAAAATTCCGGGGCTAATATCCCTCCCTTTATTGACAACAATTAGTCCTGGCTAATTCTAGATGGTTTTCCTTTATTAACACGTTTTCCAATTCAAGAATAATCAAGTGGCAATTGAAGACACAGCTTCTCTCCCTCATGTGATCTAAAAGCGACAAAATAATAGGCTACATTCAGTACAGAAAAATAATTTAATTATAATTAGGTCTATGGACCGGCACTTGGCGACGGCATTTCAGAACTCTTCAGCGAATTAAGGTAATTTTGGTGACTAGTACGTGGTTTCGTCCATTTACATTTTCCAATCAGACAGCTGTCTATTTTTTACAGCGAGTTGCCTGACCGTGCTGCAAAAACAGGTGTAAATACTTGTCGCCGAAATTACTTTAATTCGCTGAAGAGTTCTGAAGAGTTGAACATGAATGAACATGAATGAACATTAATGGTGAGAACAGGCCGTTCAGCCCAACTACGCTCGCCAGTTTCTTTATACTATTGTGAATATATCCCTTCAGATACTCAATGACTCAATGGTGTCTAGCTTTAAGTCAAGCCTGCTCTTGAAAACCCCCAAGGTCTCTGCCTCAACAATATGGTCAGGCAAGCTATTCCACATCGAAATTACTCTTTGGGTGAAGAAATATTTCCGAATATCAGTGCTAAATTTACCTTTGGTCAACTTCCATTTGTGACCCCGAGTTCTACTAACAACACTTGGTCGAAGGAATCCTACATAATTCACTTTGTTAATCCCTTTAACATATTTAAAGACCTCAATCAAATCACCCCTTAGTCTCCTTTTCCTATGACTAAAGAGATTAAGGATCTTCAGCCTCTTCTCATAGCTTTCATCTTTTATACCTGGAATTAGCTTAGTGGCTCTTCTCTGAACTTTCTCTAGAGCCTCTATATCTTTCTTAAAGTATGGTCCCCAGAACTGTACACAATACTGCAGATGTGGTCTAACGAATGTGTTATACAAAAGAAGCATCACCTCCTTAGATTTGTACTCAATACTTTTGGCAATGTATCCCAGCATCCGATTGGCTTTTTTAACTGCTACGGCACAATGGCTAGAGCCTGTGAGGGTTTGGTGAACAATCACTCCCAGATCTTTCTCGTGTGGAGCACATTCCAGTTTTAAACCTCCCATGAAGTAATCCCGTCTAATGTTTTTATTACCTACATGTACAACTTTACATTTTGCTACATTAAATTTCATTTGCCACATTTCTGCCCAATTCTGGATTTTATCCTAATCATCCTGAATCACTTTAGTGGACTCTAAACTATTTGCCAAACCCCCCAATTTAGTATCATCTGCAAATTTAACTAATCTGCTCTCAATATTCCTATCAAGGTCATTAATGTAGATGAGGAACAGCAGGGGTCCCAACACCGATCCCTGGGGGACACCACTCCCCACCATACCTAGCTCAGATGAGATACCATTGACCACCACTCTTTGTGTTCTGTCCTGTAACCAGTTTGAATCCACTCCAGAATACCTCCTGTAACTCCAATGCAGCTCATTTTAAAAATTAGTCTCTTATGCGGTACTGTATCAAATGCTTTCTGAAAATCCAAGTATATGATGTCATAAGCCCTGTTCTGGTCATAAGTCTTGGTGGCCTCTTCAAAAAATTCCAGAAGGTTTGTCAGGCATGACCTTCCCTTACGGAAACCATGTTGGCTATCCCTCAAGATACTGTTACGTTCAAGAAATAAGTCCAGCTCATCTTTTATGATAGATTCCAATATTTTGCACGCAATGCAAGTTAAACTGACTGGCCTGTAATTTCCTGGCTCAGTACGGTCCCCTTTCTTATATATTGGTATTATATTGCCCTGTTTCCAATCATTTGGTATTTCTCCAGTTTCTAAAGACCGTCTGAAGATGGCGGATAGCGGCTTAAAGATGATCTCACCAACTTCCCTGAGCACTCTAGGATATAAGCCATCAGGACCCGCCACCTTATCTGCCTTTAGTTTATGCAACTTGTCTAATACTTCGTTATCCCTAACCTCAATTTCCGCTAAATAATCTTGAGCATTTAACATGCCCTCTGGCCAAATAAAGACCCACTCTGAGGTAAAATTCTCAACAAAGTAACTGTTTAAGGCATCTGCAATATCCTTGTTATCATATAGCAGCAATCCATTTTTATTCTTTATGCACTTAACCTGCTCTTTGACTTTCCTTTTTCTGCTACAGTACTGAAAGAAGCGCTTAGGGTTAGTTTTTGCCCCCTCTGCAATTTATCTTTCATACAGTCTTCTAGCATTCCTCAGCTCTTTTTTTTTTTCTGACCACAGCCGCATTTTACAGTATTCAGCCTTAGTGTTCTCATTGTTATCCTTTATGTACATCTTATAAAGATTCCTCTTTTCCCTCAAAAACCTACGAATACTTTTGGTCATCCACTGAGGATTCTGCTTTTTCAGCTTACTTTTGGACACCTTTGGAGTTCTCACTCCTCTTTTGCCCGGAGGACACGACGCCCATGATTTCCAACAAGAATGTCAAATTTGGACTCGTCTGACCACAGGACACTTTGCCACTTTGCTACAGTCCATTTTAAATGAGCCTTGGCCCACAGAACACAGTGGCACTTCTGGATCATGCTCAATAATCGCTTCCTTTTTGCATGATAGAGTTTTAGGTGGCATCTGTGGATGGCACGACGGACTGTGTTTACTGACAGTGGTTTCTTAAAGTGTTCCTGGGCCCATTTAGTAATGTCAATGACAGAATCATGCTGGTGAGTGATGCAGTGGCGTCTGAGGGCCCGAAGATCATGGGCATCCAGTAAAGGTCTTCGGCCTTGTCTCTTACGCACAGAGATTTTTCAGTTTCTCTGAATCTTTTGATGATGTTATACACTGTCGATGATGAGACCTTCAAAGCCTTTGCAATTTGACGTTGAGGAACATTATTTTTAAAGTACTCCACAATTTTTTTACGCAAGCCTTTGCAGGTTGGAGAGCCTCTGGCCATCTTTACTTCTGAGAGACTCTGCCTCTCTAAGACATCCCTTTTATAGCCAATCATGTTACACACCTGATGCCAGTTAACTTAATCACTTGCTAAATGTTCTTTCAGCTGATTCTCTTATATATTAATTGATTTTTCAGCCCTTTTTTGCCTGTGTCCTAACTTTTTTGAGACCTGTTGCAGCCAGAAAATTTGATATAAGCTCATTTTGTGGATAAAAATGTAAAATATCTCAGTTTCAACGTTTGAAATGTTATCTATGTTCTATTGTATATAACATATTGGCTCATGTGATCTGAAAGTCATTGCTTTATGATTTTATTCACAATTTACACTTCGTCCCAACTATTTTGGAATTGGGGTTGTAGTTACAAGAATGGACCATGCAGGGAACAGCTGTAGAGCAACATATGACTTCCAGATTAGAAAAAGCATCCAAAACAAGACATGCAGAATTTTTAAATGAGCAAGTGAAAAGATGTGGAAGAACAAAACTGTACAATTGATAAAACATTGCAGCAGTGGGACAGACTTTTTAAATTTTGAATGGCTAGCCCAAAAACTCTGGAAATTATGGGGTTGGGGGTTATGGCAAAATTACAAAATTACAACTTGTAAAACTTAAGAGCCAGACTCTGTAACTATGAACCAGGGGGTGATATATCATGTTCCAGTAGGCCACTGAAGATTTTTGTGGGGGTAGATATCTCGTCCAAACTGACAAAAATTACGTTTTTTATCAGAAGATCCCTTCAGGCTGGAAATTACAGCCCTTTTTTGGGTAGGGGTCAAAAGGGCCAAAATAGTGACATGGTCAAAATCTGGACTTTGTCCTTCTAATATCTTTGTGTGCCCTCTGTAAACCTCCTTGATCTTATGGTATATGAATGTATGGGTAGAGTTCTTCCATTTAGCATAATAATTTTCAAGGTTTACTGAGGGCGCCGCCTATAGGTGGCCCTTCAAATCATGACTTTCTGCATTTTGGACTACATCTGAGACCCTCCCAGGGCCTGCGCCCTCATTAAACCTTGCTAATTTATGTGTATTTGGATATATTGGGCCTATTTCTTTCCAAATTTGCATAAATGGTGGTGGCTTGGTTAGGGCGCTTTTGCATAGGTGGCGCTTCTTTTGGCAAGAACACGATTTTAGGCGATTTTCATTTGGCCATATCTCAGTGCACCCCCGAAGGATTTCAGTGAAACTTGTTTTATTATGTTTGTCTATATCTCTGCTATTAATTATAAAAATTTCAAGAAGGCTTTTTAACTCATTAACCCTTTACATGCCAAAGTTTGATGTATGTCACAATCAAGCACCACCATCGAAAAATGCCCATTTTTGTTTTAGTCCCCACCAACCAGTGGTGAGAATTATTTGAGCGTTTTCAGAGCATTGAGGCAAGAGAACTTATTCAAAAAAGCAACAATTTTTAAAATGTTAAAACTGAAATAAAATAAAAGAAGAGACATGAAGTATTAGTAAACTCTATATGCACCAAAGCAGAGGCAAACTTAGCTTTTTGGTCCTTGGGGGTCCTTATAGTATTCATATTCATCAAATGAGTCATGCAGCAAAGTATTCTGCATTACTTCAAACCATAGCGGTAACCATAGTACTTTTCAGAGGGGGTTGAGGACCCTGTCTTTACATTCTGCATTGCTGCATGCATTATGCATATACACAGGCCACACCCATTCAACAATGTAATCAGAAATATATGATCTAATATCTTGAGAGCAAAACTAATCGTTAGCACAATATCCCACAAGGTAAAGATGGAACGATGTACTGCTCGCAGGTCTTAAAATCAGAAGATGTTCGTGATAAAGCAGGATTTCCACGGCTCTATTCACTCTCTGAACATGCCATCAAAACATGTGGTCGCAGCAGTGCTGCCACCTGCCATATGAGCCGCCTATAGGAGCATTGGAGAACTAACCTTTTGTCTTTCTTGATTAAAGTGGAGTGTGATCTGGTGTGAACGTTTTAGCACAAAGAGGCAAAAAAGCCTTCTTCATATTTTCATCATGAATAGCAGAGATATAGAGAAACACAATAAAACAAGTTTCACTGAAACCCATAGGGGCGACTGAGATATGGCCAAATGAAAATCGCCTAAAAATCGCGTTCTTGCCATAAAAAGCGCCACCTATGCAAAAAGCCCCAACTAAGCAACAGCTATTTATGCAAATTTGGAAATAAACAGGCCCAATGTATCCAAATACACATAAATAAGCAAGGTTTAATGAGGGCGCAGGCCCTGGGAGGGTCTCAAATGTAGCCCAAAATGCAAAATGTCATGATTTGAAGCGCCACCTATAGGCGGCGCCCTCAGTAAACCTTGAAAATTATAATGCTAAATGAAAGAACTCTACCCATACATTCATATATCATAAGATCAAGGAGGGTCACAGAGGGCGTACCAAAATATTCGAAGGTCAAATTCCAGATTTTGACTATGTCACTATTTTGGCCCTTTTCACCCCTACCCTAAAAAGGGCTGTAATATCCACCCCGAAGGGATCTTCTGATAAAAAAAAAGTAATTTTTGTCAGTTTGGAAAAAATATCTACCCCCACAAAAAACTTCAGTGGCCTACTGGAACGTGATATATCACCCCCTTCTATGAGCTGGTCCAAAGTTACAGACTCTGGCTCTTAATGAAGGGAGGTGGTATCACTGTCTAAATGTAGAGAGAGAGAGAGAGAGAGAGAGAGAGAGAAAGAGACGGTTAACCCTTAGAGTGCTAAATGTAGCTATTGTTGCTCAATGATGTAAGATATCAAAATCAAAGCTGTTGAAAACCTATCATGTGGCAACTTGTTTAAAAGAGCGCTTAAACAAGTTGCCATATGGTAGGTTTTCAACAGAACAGGATAATTGAATTTATATATTTTTTAAATTTATTTCAGCACTCTAAGGGTTAACAGAAAGATAGTGGGAGAGCAAAAGGGCCTGTCTAAATGACTTTGATTCCTATCGGTGCTCTGCTCGGAAATGAGTGTCATATTAAAATTCTACATGACACATGACCTCATAGTTGAAACCTCACTGTTGCTCCCTGTCCTACAAAAACATAAATACAAAACTCATTCCCTCTCTCTTTCACACACTCTGTGTTTTGGCGTTTTCCCTCAAGACAGGAAATTAAAAACATTTTACAAATTATTTATCGATCACATGGGCTCTGGGGTGAAAAAAATGTGTGAGAGTGGAGAGTATACAGTGGAGGTCTTTCCAGGTATGTAGGCTTGTGAGGATATACCCTAGTCTCCCTCCAGGCCACTGATTCTCTCTTATTACCACTCCATTTGTCTCTATATCTCAGCACCCATTATTCATATTTTCATCTGCATCTTTCTTACAACCTTCTTCAGAATCACCCACCAATGAGCTTTGGCTAATTTGAGGAAAATCCCTGGAAAGTAGTAGGCTTGGCTTGTTCCCACCAAATTCGCCCCAAGATCCTTTCAGACCCTAGTTTGATTGATCATTTTCACTGCTTGAAGAAAAAAGATAAAATTGGGAATGTTTATCCATGGTGTATCATTGAATGTTTTGCCTGCATGTTAGCATCAAACACTTCCAAGGAAGGCCTGCAATAGACCACTTCTCACCTGAGACTTAGGAAGTGCACAACCCTAAGTTGACTTTAAGAGGTGGATCTCAGGACCAGCGCAGGATTATACTAATTTCCTTGTGCTGACAAGCAACCAGAAATGTATGAAACACTGCATGGCATCAAAGACCCATTGAGAACAACTGAACATCCATCTTACAGTTTATATCCTTCTGAGACCTGGCAGAAAGTTATTTAACTTTCAGCTGGAGATAACAGTGAATTACCAGACCTTTTGGAGACTATTTGATGGACAGAAGGCCTCCCTGCAGGAAAGATTTGTACTTGCAAACATACGCTTCGCTCAGGCCGGCTATTATTAAAATGAGAAAATGAAATGAAACCCGGATGTTGTGCTCTTGAGGGGACACAGGATATGACTAAGCTGAGCAGAGAGGCTCCTGATTACGGTTCAGCTGGACTGTATTTGCGGACACAAGCCTTCCTCACCGTCACTCCCAAACTTGAGCAGAGGTGAAAAACAGAGGAAACAATGCTTGAACTGCATTTTGTCTCACAGTCCAGAAAAACAATTGTTCTTCCCTTTCTTCTTGTTGCATACCACTGCCCCCTAGTGGAGGGATTGTACCACTAGTCAGAGATACTTGTTGGAGTGTTTAAAAGTCCTTCATCACCACACCATCTGTGTGCTGTGCTCAAACAAACCCAAATGAGACTGTAGAAAAACAAGGGGTTCTACATTTATTGAAATTAGTCACTTCAGAGAGCAGCAAATGATTTTGTCATTCTTTCCCTCCTGTCCACCTGATACACCCCCCCCCCCCCCCAACACACCTTTTTGGGTGAGTGTAATTGAGCAGAGTTTCAAAGCCAATTGTTTAAAGGGCTGAGATGCCGTAGGTGAGTGAAGTCATTTTGCCTGTGCTGTGATGCGGGACCAATGCTTTCCCAAAGTCTCAATATGGAAAAGTCAGCGATGAATATGAGCCCGGGCGGTGTCAATGTAAATTAGCCCTTATGAAAACACAATCGATCACTTCTCCTCTTCCCCTTGGCTCAGGCAATGGGGGGCCTGCTGCTCCTCTCTGGGGACAGATGGCATTTTCCAGAAGAGCACCCCCTCACTGCAGGGGGTCAAACTGCAACGGGTTGAATGACAGCCGACTTCACTGGAGAGCAGCAAGTCACCACTCCCCCCCCCCCTTCCCCTTCCCCACCACCACCAGTACCATCTCCCATTCCACACTGAATCTTGGAGATTAACTTTTCTGGGAATATTACCGTATGCCTGGTGCTCCTTCTGCAAACCTGACAAACAGCTATGTTTCATGCACTACAGGTTAAAGAGAGAAAGTTTCTTGTTTACTGCACCCATACGCCCAACTGCACAGCTGTCCACAGGCCCTCCTGTTCACATGACTCTGCTCTCTCATTTGAGAGGCTCTTTACTAAGCCCCTCCAGCTGTCTCCATAACCTTGATCTCCATGAAAGGCCAGCTGTGCCCGCAGACCAGTGCAATGTTTGGGAGCGGTCTATCATATCCAGGCATGCGTGTGTGCGCATGTGTCACAAATTAAAATGCTGTTAAATATACATTAAACAACAGCCCCCCCAACACCAAAACCACTCACAGCTAATGTGACCCCCCACCTACACACTCGTGCCCCCAGTCTAACTGACAGCAACCTCCACTGTGCACTGCAGGGGCTGAAACTACCATTACAGAAAACAAAATCAACTGCCTTTATTTCATGTATTTTTTTTAGTAAACAGTTGTTTTGTGCAAGTCCGTTCCTTAAGCCCTTTACTGAAATCACATTTATTGGATTTATACGTCTGGACCTTATTTCACATTTTGTACACTCAGAGGCAATAGTTCCCTCATGTGAGCGCAAACATTTCACACAACACGAAGAGGGAACAGGAGACAACACAGTTCTGTCCATCTCTGTGTCAGGATGGTAACAGATTTGGTAAAAAGTCCATCAAAGCAAACTCATCTGTTAGACATTGACTTTTTCCACTGTTATTTGTTGCAGGCATATTCCTTAATCCTTTGTTTAATCCAGTAGAATGAATACATAAGATAAAATGAAAGTGAAAATGAAAGTTGAGACTTATCGCAGGCGGTAAGGTAGAGGCCCATATGCGCTGGAAGAGAAGGTTCAGGTGTTAGTGCTGCAGAGGGCCCAAGCGGAACTTCACCCTCAGGAAGCCACAGCTCACTCCCATCCGGCGCACAAGGGGTCGTGGGAATAGCCAAGCGAATGCGGTCCCTGGCACGCAGGTGTGAACGCTGTCCTTCCCCTCTCCTGAGACCTCGTGAGGTCAGCTGCCGTCCAAATTTTTCTTCAGTGCGGGGGCCAGGCAGCTGGAAGGAAGTGCCTGGTTCTTCAACCGCGCTGCAGCGGCAAGCAGCGCTGGGAAATGCAAGGCTACACCGGCTTCCTAAAGCCTGCACCTCTTCACCACATTCCCATGGCACCCCTGCGGACAGCTGGCAGCCCCCTGACACATTCCCTCAGGTGGCAGAGGTGGGGTTAGGGGAATCAGGTGTGGGGTTTCTGCAACTCCCTGATCCTGCTCACAAAGGTCCTGAATGGCATTGCCCAAAACAAATATATTTTGCGGTCAAATATTAGTTAGCTTGCCTCCAATTCTCAACAAAATAGAAAAGCCATGGTGTCCACGTCTTCATAGCCACCTGCAAGTCCATACACATCAACACCTCTTTTTTTAAAATGAAAAAAGTTTCAGCATACAGGATTAGATAGATGATCAGGACAACACGCCTCTGCCTTGTTTTCATTACTGTGAAGAGGGAATGGTGTGCAGACCTCTGCTAACAAATAAACTTCTTACGACCTCCCAGCTTATCAACTCTTTCTCAGCAGTTGTCAATCCCCAGAATGGTCTGCAAGGGTGAATGGGCAGTTCCTTTCCACTATTTTAAGCAATTTTAAAATGTATTTGTTTTTTATGCATTTTCTATTTTCACAGTGAGAATTCTGGTCATGGCTAGATGATTGGACCATGCAGTGCAGGCGCATTAATCGTGAGCTTTGCCAGCAGCAAACTATCCTCTCGTTCACCATCAGGTTAAATTAAATACAAGATATCTAACATCTTGAGGTGTATGCTCGGTTTAAACCAAGCAATTATAGAGATTACAAACTAAGTTAATTGATTACATTTTCATAATTTGTAAATGTATTTTGTATTTAAATTGTTACACTGGCGCCAGGTCAGGTAAGGTTAATTATAGCTTATATTTATGTGTTATTTACTCTGATGAACAGTAACGGTTAGGAATATCAAGTTACCAGTCATGATCCAGACCATTAATCAAATACGGATGCAGAGTACGATCCAATAGTAGGGTTTATTGATAGTAATACAGTAAGACAGATGGAAGGAGCCCCAGTCAGGATGGCACAGTTCAGTTCAGATTTAACAGGTGAGATAGTGTGGGCATATCTTGTGCCTGACCAATGTCTTTCCAGGACAGCCGCCTAATGAAATGCACATTTCGCCAGAACTGAACTGTCAGATGACAGGATGGAGAAATTTAGCTGGAACGCAGTCTCAATCCTGATGACCGTAGAAGGCTTGGGAGCTTGTTCCTAACAAACTGGGCAGAGGAACAGACTGAGAGTACTTTAACAGGAACCAAGGTCCCAATCCTGGAGACCGAGAGTAAGGCTTGGGAGCTTGTTCCTATTAACTGAACTAGGAAGAGAACTTCCTTATATTACTATCATTAAAGGTTATGAATTAATTTCAAAAGAGGAAGAGCTTTACTAGCTAATATTGCTGGTTGTTTAGCAAGGGACAATCCAGCAACTTGCAAACTCAAAGTAGGGGACTATGAATACGTCATCATGCACATAAGGAGGGGTAAACATGAATAGGACACAGCCAGTGAAAGAAACACTCAAAACATAAACAAATCGAAAGAGACAATACTTCTAATAGACATAGAAGCTGCTGGATGGGAGGAGACATAAGAGGCAGTGACAAGAGGGTTATGACAGTTAGCTGCTGTTGGTTGATAGCTATGTTAACATAGCCAGTGATGTGCGATTCATAAACGAATCATTCAAAAGTGAATCGTTCCCATTTTAGCTTGTGAGCGAATCGCAATTTTATCCAATCACTATGGACACAGCAGCAGCAATGAACTATATACTGCTGTAGCTTATCTTTCACTCACAATTTGTCTGACTTGTTTTTAGATCTCTCTTTGTGAATAGTCTGTCAATGACTTGCAATCAGATCCCCATCCTTCGGTTTACTTAAAGGGGATCTATTATGCTGATCCTTCTTTTAATACATATTAGTAATGTTATAATGTTAGTTGTCCATACTCAACCTCTGAAAAGTTTCTTAACATAAGATACAGGGGTTTTGCCGTAATTCAAGAACGTGATTTCGTGAACGTGATTTCCTCTCTGAAAAGCTCCTCCCGAGATCTTCGCGAGATCTGGGCAAAACCTGACATCAGGTTGTGCTGTCCAATTAGTACAGACCTAGCCAGAGCCAATCACGGCGCTGGACCTGCCCACACCGGAAACTATTCTAGCAGGCACTAACAACGGCAGATCATACTATGCCTTAGTAGCGTCGACACTTTTGGAAATACAAAAGAAGAACCGCAGATAATTTGAGGTGCAGTTTTGTCAGTATCTCTCTCAAAGCTGGTTGTCTGTTTACTTTTGGATGCGAAGAAAAACACTTATTTCTCTTCCAAAAGAGGATGCCACCAAAAATCAGTGGGTAGCTTTTTTTGTTTGCTGGCAGCAAACAGCCACGGCCAAAAGGAACGTTAGCTGCTTGTGCTCAGCATTTCAGCAAAGACAGCTTTATAAATAAAGGATAATTCGACACAGGATAAGCGTTTCAGCTGCTTCTCAAACCTGAAGCAGCTGCATCGATCAAGCGCTCGGAGCCACAAGCTGTAAGTAATGATATACCAGCAAATAATGTAAGTGAAGCTAACGTGTTACGGGTGGTTAGCAGGACCGCTAGCGATAGTTAGCACTAACAACTGGCCTAAAACGCAGGCTTTGTAAAATATCTGAAGATAAAGCCTGTATCGGTTGCGACTGTCCGTGACTCACAGACACAGAAGCTGTAAGCTGCTTTGACTGCATAAGCCAACCTGACGTGATAGCCAGTTGATTGTGGCTGTAGCACAGCGGCTAACGTAGCCAAGTTACTGTTGCTAATGTTTGTGTCCTAAATATGCAAGAGTGATATCAGGGGAAATTCTACAGAAGGTGTGTGAACATAAACCTCATTTGAAGCTAACTTTTAATACTTGTTTGTAATTTGGATGCTTGGTACAACTGTTCGCAGTAACAGAACTTGCAGTCTGTAAAACCTGTATTGCAAGCATTTGTCTCTGTTGTTATGACTGCTCGGTTAACAGCTACTGCATGTTAGTTTGCGTGCCGTGCTAATTAAAAATGCTCCTGGTTGACTTATATGCAGTAATTCTGATCGGTATGCTTGTGTTACTTTGGTAAGCATCAATGTGGCAGTTTCATCATAACGTTGCCCGATTGTAGCCACTACAGTTAGTGATCGCTTCACTTATCCATGACCGGGATCAGCCGAATACTTCACAAATGTCTGAGCAAGCTCTCTGGTGCTACCGTGAAAGCAATGCGAAACGCAGAAGCTCTACCGGTTAACAAACGATTTCTCTGCACTATCTTGACATAATTTCATCCCCCTTTAGAAATTGTTGTGGCTAATAAAAAGCCAAAAAAGGCGGAGATTAAATAGGTAATTCTTTCCTGTAGAAGTGATCGATTCGCTAGCTCCACATAAGCAACTTGTCCGCGCTAACGGAACTTACGGTCTGCAAAACCTGTATTATGTTCATAACATAACCGAGCTCTCTCTAGCTGTCGCGTACTATCCATAAAGCTGCTTTCACAATCGGACACGAAACAAATTTTTTGCAGGACAGATTAGCCTACATTCAAAGTCAATGCAAAGACGCGAATACACGCGTTATGGGCACGTTAAGCAGCTTTCACACCGGACGCGAAACTAATTTTTCGCGCGACAGATTAGCTACATTCAAAGTCAATGCAAAGACGCGAATACAGGCGTGATGGGCGCTTTAAGCAGCTTTCACACCGGACGCGAAACTAATATTTCACGCGACAGGTCACATTCAAAGTCAATGCAAAGGCGCGAATACACGCGTTATGGGCGCATTAAGCAGCTTTCACACCAGACGCGAAACGAATTTTTCGCGCGACAGATTACATTCAAAGTCATGACTGCTTATCAGCTACTGCATGCTAGTTCGCGTGCTCTGCTAATTAAAAATGCTCCTGGTTAACTTATATGCAGCAATTATGATCGGTATGCTTGTGTTACTTCGGTAAGCATCAATGTGACAGTTTCATCATAACGTTGCCTGATTGTAGCCACTACAGTTGAAGCTAACCAGAGAGGTGCTGTATGTGTCTGCCGAGTTGGGCTGCAGTTAGACCAGACGTAGGTTTTACAGAGCTTGGGGTGCGTTTTTGGGTGCTTGTGAAACAATCGCTTTACTTATCCATGACTGGGGTCAGCCTGATACATCTCCAATGTCTGGGCAAGCTCTCTGATGCTACCGGTGAAAGCAATAGGGAAGCACACAAGCTATAACGTGTCCGGTATAACAAACGATTTCTCTGCATTGCCATCGATTGAATATTAAATTCTTTCCTGCAAAAGTGATCGATTCGCTAGCTCCACATAAGCAACGGTTCACGCAGACGGAACTTACAGTCTGTAAAACCTGTATTATGTTCATGACATAACCGGAGCTCTATCTAGCTCTCGCACACTATCCATAACGCGCCCATTTTCCGCGAGGAAAAGCTGGTCATTCCGAAGCAATAAGTAAACCATTACCACGGGCAATTTCCGAAAAGGCCGTTTAGCCTGGAGCTTTCGCCCCTCTGTCATATACCAGCGCGGAAGCTGTTCATTTCTCCACGCTAACAACACACCACAGCTATGCACACGAACCAGCAGGTCCTAATACACACCGAAGCAGTCCATAAGCTGTTGGTCCACTTTTAGCTGCTCCTCGCTATCCATGTTTCCCTTTAAACTCAGACCCACCGGATTTCTACGGTCTCCGGTCTACACTTGGGCATGTCGACCCATTCTACAAATGTGTCTATATGGGGTGGATTCTAGCTTTCAGCTCTCTGGTTAACTGGTAGACTCTAAACAAAAATGGTGTGAACCAGTACCTAAAAGTGGTTTATTGGCTCAAAATCATAAGGGAACCCATTTTGGTGCTATAAGCACCCATCTTAAAAAGGTTTTATGTAGCATCTTTGTCAAACAGTGCCATATAGAACCATTTGATGCCATTTTGCATGATATTGCTTAAACAAAATTGGTGCTAAACAGATATGCTATATGCTGGACTAACCACTGAGGAGTTTGCACAGGTCCGCAACGACCCCTATAAACAAAATTAAACTTAACAAGGCCGAAAAACTAGTGGAGAACCTCTAAAAAAAACAATACAGAGGCTTTAAAGGTTCTCTACTGGTTCTTCAACTTGATTTAGTTTAGTTTTCCAGGTAAAGAACCTGGAGAAAGAACCATACAGGGGCTTGAAAAGTTCTTTGTGTGGCTGTGGTGCCATATAGTAGCACCTCAACTCACTGTCTCAGTATGACATTTCAGTTCATATCAGAATGGTGGTTCTCTTCACCACCTTAGCCTTTGACTGACCGCATCAACGGTTCGGTTCACCAGCCAAGTCATTCACCGACTGTTTTTGTAATGGGTTTCAGTTCACTAATACATCCAGTTGCTGGGCACGTCAAAACAGTTGGGAGCAGGTCAGTAAACCAACACGGCCTGTAGCTTAATCAAAGCAATGGAAGTGTTGGATGGATATTTTCTGAACATTTTGAACCTTCAGAGTGAATTTTTGTAGATATAAAGTAGGCTGCAAGTCCATAATGTTGCCGAATGAATGAAGTTCTGGTTATGAAAACCAACCATGACCCTGGTACCTAGGTGTGCTATGATGGGAAACACAGATTTCCATCAGGCTTAGATGTTAGCCGTAAAGGTCTATGAGCCTAGGTCACTGCAGCTGGCATCAATCAGCTTAGCCTGTTGAAGCTGATCATTTTGACGAATACCTCAGCCTTGTTGAAATCTTTTGGTTGAAGAATGTTTTATGGGTATGCATTATTTTCCTATAACTGCACACTCATGAAGTTGTTCCAGGTGTGTAAACCTTTGGACACCTTGAATAAAATCACCAGGTTTGAATTTCTGGTTAAACTTACCTATTGGAGCGGCACGGTGGTGCAGAGTTAGCACTGCTGCCTCGCAGCAAGAAAGTCAGGAATATTCCATTCCAAAGGCCAGGGGCCTTTCTGTGTGGAGTTTGCATGTTCTCCCCGTGTTTGCGTGGGTTTCCTCTGGGTAATCCGGTTTCCCCCACCCACAAAAACATGCATTATAGGAACACTCCTACCAGTGCCCTTGACCAAGGAACTGGCTTTAGAACTGGAGTTGGTCCCCCAGGTGCTGCTCTGTGGCTGCCCGCTGCTCCTAACAATAGCCTGGGTTAAATGCAGAGGACAAATTACCCCACTGGGTTCAGTAAAGTATCTATCACTTTGCATTACAAAGTTTCAAAGTGAGGGCTAAAAATATACTTGCTTGAATTTTCAGTTACACTTGACAATAAGGGGACAAATTGTATGCTTAAGTAATGCTGATCCAATGCATGACTCAGTGATTTAATGCATGAATTAATGCAGGATGTATTATGTATTCATGTTGCCCACCATTAGCAAATGATCAAGTCACTATGACTACATGAGATTAGTTCACACTCAATAGCTCATCAGTTAAAGACTATTAATTCACAATTACCTTATACATTAATTAATTGTATTTTTGACGCATTTACAACATAGTGGGTGGAACATAAGTTTTTTTTTATTGTATTTTTGTAGTTTGTTGAAAACCACATTGCACACGCCATGTTGTGGCGCATATCATTTGGTATTGCTACAGGCTATTTTATGAAAAACAAAACAAAACAAAAAATCCAATAAAAAACCCATGATGGAAATTGATTTGCATTTTTGATGGGACATAGTGAACCATAGTATATTTTAATGAGAGTCGCTTTTTTATCATGTGCTTTTTTTCAAGGAATCAGTCTGAAACATTCACTGAGACTCATTTTCCGCTGAAAGTTTGGGCCACGGTGCATCCGCACATGTGAACATTAGTGAATGTGTGTTCAGTGATCATGTACAAATAAGTATCAATCAGGTAAGCAATGTGTGAAGACATGATTGAGTAATGATGAACAATTCATGTGGTTTTTTTTTTACACTCAGTTGCCAAGTACACTGGGTAGACGTATGGCACTTCTGTTGAGTTTAAATAAGTCTCATCATTCTCCTCTGACTTATCAATTGGTACCTGCTATATGATTTTGATTTTAGTACATCTTTCTCCACTGTACTACATTCCAACGATTCAAAAACACAAATACAATTATAAATTAAGTATTATGAACTTTGAACAAATTACTTTTTATTGTACTGTACTCAAAATACTGCACTAATGGTTTGCATCACAACAGGACACGTGCAATACGGCTTTCAACAACACAAATACAATAAAAAAAATTAGGAAAAAAAACTCATTTTCCTTCTACTATGCAGTTAATGGGCTCTAAATTCGTTTGACCAGGCGCAGGCGCGGCGAATGGGCAGAGCGCCGCACCAACGGGGTGTATCCAGGCGTATTTTGCAATTTCGTGCCCAGCGCAAGTACTCCTCTGTCCCGCCTCTGTCCCTCCTGCCGGCGCAAGTGGCAAAGAGGGAGGAGAGAAGGCGGGAGTGGGCTTAACACAGCCGAGTATGTGATCTTAACTCAGTATGAGATCATAGCAATCAGGCTGTATTCCTTTCCCCCACTAAAAACGATAAAACCTAAGTGACAATAATAGTATTAAGCCGCTTGCACACTGGACGCCTTGAAAGCGAATTTTTCGCATGACAGATTACATTCAAAGTCAATGCAAAGGCGCGAAATACAAGCGTGTATTCGCGTCTTTGCATTGACTTTGAATGTAATCAGTCGTGCGAAAAATTCATTTTGCGTCCAGTGTGCAAGCGGCTTTACTAAGCATAGAATGCAAGCATTATATGCATATGTATACGCACTACCTGATGCCGAGGCAGTTTGTGGTTGGCTGAGAAAGGTGTGAAGTCGTTAGTTTGCATCACAGATTCAGCTGCATTGATTAAGCCAGGTCGAGTTTCCATTATGCGTGCCAACCGCCTTTGATCTGACATCAGGACAATCGATATAGATACTATAATTTATGTCCTGATTCAGATAGTTACATTAAATAGTGGTTGCTATAATTATTTATTGCATTGAAATGTGCCTGACATTCTGGAAACCTGCCTGTGAGGTTTCGGTGACGTGTGCGCACTGTGCGTCGGTCAACCAAATTACCACTTACACAGAAAGTGAGCCAGGTTGGAGCTGGCGAGCTCTCTGTGCACTTTCGGCGGAGCCTTTTCCCACGAAATTGTCACTGCATCATGATGAATATGTGACACCTCCCCCTACTGCGCCGCCACACCCATCTCGGCGCACGTCCGTCTACCAAATTGCCAAAGTGGCTGCGCAGTATTGCACTGCACAAAATTACCACTGCGTGGGCTGTACCGGACAAAATTACCACTGTGTGGGCTGTGCCACGCTGCGCCACCCTGTGCTGTGCCAAGAAATTAGAGCCCAATGTGTCAGAATAACATTGGGTCAATTCTCATAGAAATATGATGCTATTTTTTTTTTCATCAGAGAGATGGAGCAAATGCATTGTCCTGAAATAAACATTTATGTAAAGAGTAATCCAGCTAATTTGTTCCCATTTTAATTGATTTATGAGATAACAGAGAATTAACATTCCTGACTGATGATCTGTTAAGTGTGATCTAATCACAAAAGTTCATAGTGACTTGATCCTTAGTTAATGGTGAGTAACAGGAATTCATGATACATCCTGCACTAATTCATGAATTAAATCATCATGATTCAAGCATTAGTTTAGCATTGCTTAAGCATATGATTTGTACCCTTATTGTAAAGTATGACAGAGTTTTCCAATATCACTGATCATATGCTTGACATGTAGAGATAGTGTCTATTGGGAGAAAGCACAATGTGACAACTGTCTAACTATAACTGTGATGCTGTGAAACTTGTAACAGCAGCAGGAGAACGAAACAAATCTAACAGCTGCGCTTCAAGACATGGCAAGGGTCGCTTCAGTTGTGTCTATGCATCTTAAGTATACAGTGGTAAAACCAAACATTCCACATGTGAACAATTTTCGGACAAAACACAAAAATATGTCTTTGATAAGCCTATGTGTGTGGTTGCTCACTTAACTGGCTAATGGCCAAACACATTAAAGTTCTCTGCAGGCCTGAATTCGAATTCAAATTCAAACTCCAACCGAACTGAGTGAGTTGTTGCTCGAGCCCAGCTCGCCTGAGATCATCATGAATAATAATGAGCTTGAGACTGGCCAAACTTGAGGAAAAAGGGGAAAAAATACCTGGGGTTGGTTATAGCCAGTAAAGGCTGGACGATTTATGTAGGCAACAGCTCAAATCACATAACGCAACAGGTTGAGGAAGAGCATGAGACTGAGAGGAGAGACGAAGCAAGCAAGCAGGAATGCCAACTTACTGTGTTTTTAGCTACTGTTTTTCAGTTTTTCACAGATTTAATTACTGAGAGGGTAACAGAATAAACTAATAATGGTTATTCCATGACATATCATCCAAAAATAAGAAAATTGTGCCAATTACCTTATTGGATTTTGCTGAAAACATTATTAAAAATACTTTAAAATGTTTTATAAAGAAATCCAAAGTTATAGGCCGAAGAAATAATAGTTTTTGAGTTATGGCACTATAAGAATAGTATGTTAATCCCTTTTTGGTATCTGTGATATGCTTTTTCTGTTTGGGAGCATTTTTGGTAGTCCTTAATTTTCGTATAAATAAAAGTGAAATTTGGATGATTCTGGCCGAGGCTTTCTGAATGTGTCACCAGAAAGAGTGTAGACTGCTCCATTTTCCAGATATAGCCATGTGAAAAATGAATTTTCAAAGTTCTTTTTTCTTTTAAAAAATTTTCTTAACCTCCCTAACCAACAGCCAGTTCCAATGAAGAGAAATTTTCTCCGTGTTCATCGTTAGTTTTTCTTACAGTGTTGTCATTCTGATTTCCTGGCTTCCAAGTTGGCTTCGGGTTGTGACAAGGGCTTCAGATCTTAGCTTTGTACGTTTGCATTCTACTCTTTGGTTTCAACTCTTGCGAGCCTGACCATGCTGCTCGAATTCCGTTTGTGTGCTGATATTATAATCTGACCTGTCTGATTTTGAGGCTTTGAATAATGTTCCTCCATTGAAGTCTGAAATTAACTCTCTGGTTTTGGATCTGTAGTGCTATCTAAATCTGGGCCTGTCGGCGGGTCTTGAAATACCCAGTTGCAGCAAAGCAAAATAGAACTAATGACCGCACTCTTGCACACAAAAATTGTAGATTTGGCCATATCGAAGCGACTTAAGTTAACATAGACGCATTGAGAAATCTGAAAATGGGAAAATTATGCCTCTACGGAAAGCTAATGGCACGGATATGATGATTATGAATAAAACACTGTCTGGACACTCACTCTAATAGGAAGGGAATAAAAGAGGCATTTTGAAAACCCTTTCAACTCGCACACATCCCAAAAAAGACCATACGTAAATAGCCCCTTTCTGATGTCGTAATTCCTGGGAAACAAGGACAAATAGTAAGGAAGTGCATTGACCATAGTCTGCCTGTCATAATTTGTTCATTTCTTGGTCTCGTTTCATTTTATAATTCTAGTGGATTAGACCTACACTCGTCAAAAAGTAAGTTATTGCTGGGCTACTGGGTTACCTCGCCCAGTTAAGGCGCAGCTTTGCGGAACAGGAATGAGCAGCACGGCCCAGGTTCGAACCCCGGTCGCAGCAGCGGCCGGAAACCTCTTCAGAGCAGCACACAACTGGCTTCGTGCTGCAGGAAAATAAATTGGGAGGGACTGCCAATTTAGGATTATGGCATCGTTATTGCTCAAGTGCCTCCAGTTGGCCAGCCGGGCGTTTGTCAATAAAATTTTAAGCTTGCTCATGGTTGGGTATCCTCCACCGTCATTCTGAAATTGCGAAGTTTTAACCTGTGAGTGTAAAAAGAAGCAGTGGGTGACAGGCGCGTGCTTTGGAGGAGAACCGCAAACTGTCTTCGCTCTCCTGCAATGGCAACATAGGTCGCATACGAGCAAGCTTGTGTCCATAGTTCCCTAATTGGGCATTCCAGATTCGAGCGGGATTGGTGATGCCAGATTTTTAAAAAAAAGGTATGTTATTGCTGATGATGCAATGTCTTGTTTTCAATTTTTTTTCGGTGCAACAAGCAGAAGTGTAAAACTTTCCTTGATGAAGTTCTAGGTCATAAAAATCTGCCTCACTTTACCTCATGGAAAATAAAAAGTCCTTAAAACCTATGATAGTTCATATAATTATCAACATACGTCTGAAGTTGTATGTACGTTTGTACATCGCACGATTCCCAGAGTACTTTATTCAAATACCAAACTCAGATGGCGGAACTGGTGGGCAGCTATTTTGCATCACAGTTGTCTGGATTTGGGCTTGCTAATTGCTCAAAATATTGCTATGTATATTTGATGTCCAAGTCAAGCAGGGGTTCAAAAAATTTGACATTTTTAGTGGATTTTGAAGTCTTGCTTGCAATGCAAAATACACATACATAAGCGTATATGTCTCAATTGATCCCACGAGTGACGTCACAGCTCTTGGCCCGATTTACAGTGCTATTCAAGGACGATATTGGGGGTTGCTAAAAGCCTGTTTTACATCCGTGATTACTTTATTTCATTATCGTCTCCAGGTGGAAAATGTTGATAGAGAGTGTATTGTGTGCCCTGTCGAATGATACGAAATGCAACAATTTTTTATAAAATTTCAAATCAGTACATATCCACTTCAAAAGTGGCAGAAGGAAATTGTCTGTATGGAAATGAAATTTCCCGATGAAGAAGTTAAATGTCCTCTCCTTGAATGGCCACCTTATCGTGGTGGAGGGGTTTGAGTACCTGGATGATCCTAGGAGCTATGTTGTCTGGGGCTTATTGCCCCTGGTAGGGTCTCCCAGGGCAAGCAGGTCCTAGGTGACGGATCAGACTAAGAGCGGTTCCAAAGCCCCTAATGGATACAAACACAGCAAGGACATTTACGTCGCCCGGATTGGCGTCACCGGGACCCCACCCTGGAGCCAGGCCTGGGGTTGGGGTTGGCAGGCGAGCGCCTGGTGGTCGGGTCTCCACCCACAGGACCCGGCCGGACACAGCCCGAACGAGCGACGTGGGCCCGCCTTCCCGTAGGCCCATCATCCGCGGGAGGGTTCAGAAGGGGCCAATGCAGTGTGTTTTGGGTGGCAGTCATGGGCGGGGGCCCCGACGACCCAATGACTGGACATGGAATCTGGTTATGCGGACATGGAATGTCACCTCGCTGGGGGGGAAGGAGCCTGAGCTTGTGCGGGAGGTCGAGCGGTACCGGCTAGAGATAGTCGGGCTCACCTCCACGCACAGTCTGGGCTCTGAAACTCAACTCCTCGAGAGAGGCTGGACTCTCTTCTATTCTGGAGTTGCCCATGGTGAGAGGCGGCGGGCTGGTGTGGGTTTGCTTATAGCCCCCCAGCTTAGCTGTCATGTGTTGGAGTTTTCCCTGGTGAACGAGAGGGTCGCTGCCCTGCGCCTTCGGGTCGGGGACAGGTGCCTCACTGTCGTCTTGGCTTATGGGCCGAATGGCAGTGCAGAGTACCTGGCCTTCGTGGAGTCCGTAGGAGGGGTACTGGAAAGTGCTCCGACTGGGGAATCCATCATTCTGCTGGGAGACTTCAACGCTCATGTGGGCAGCGACAGTGCTACCTGGAGGGGCGTGATTGGGAGGAACGGCCTCCCCGATCTGAACCCGAGTGGTGTTCTGTTATTGGACTTCTGTGCTAGTCACAGTTTGTCCATAACAAACACCATGTTCAAACATAAGGGCGTCCATCAGTGCACCTGGCACGAGGACGCCCGAGGCCGGAGGTCAATGATCGACTTTGTGGTCGTGTCATCTGACCTTCGGCTGTATGTCTTGAACACTCGGGTGAAGAGAGGGGCTGAGCTGTCCACTGATCACCACCTGGTGGTGAGTTGGATCCGCTGGCGGAGGAGGAAGCTGGACAGACTTAGCAGGCCCAAACGTGTTGTGAGGGTCTGTTGGGAACGTCTGGCGGAACCCTCTGTCAGAGGGGTTTTCAATTCTCACCTCCGGGAGAGCTTCGACCAGATCCCAAGGGAGGCTGGAGACATTGAGTCTGAATGGACCATGTTCTCCACCTCCATTGTTGACGCGGCCGTTCAGAGCTGTGGCCGTAAGGTTTCCGGGGCCTGTCGTGGCGGCAATCCCCGAACACGGTGGTGGACACCGGAAGTAAGGGATGCCGTCAAGCTGAAGAAGGAGTCCTATCGAGCTTGATTGGCTCATGGGACTCCTGAGGCAGCTGAGAGGTACCGGCAGGCTAAGTGTGCTGCGGGCCGGGCGGTGGCGGAAGCAAACACTTGGGTATGGGAAAAGTTCGGAGAGGCCATGGAGGAGGATTATCGGTCGGCCCCGAAGAGATTCTGGCAAACCGTTCGGCGCCTCAGAAGGGGGAAGCAGTGCCAGGCCAACACTGTTTACAGTGGAGGTGGGGAGCTATTGACTTCGACTGGGGATATTGTCGGCCGGTGGAATGAATACTTCGAGGATCTCCTCAATCCCACTGACAGGCCTTCCGTAGAGGAAGCAGAGGCTGGGGACCCAGAGGCTGATTCATCCATCACTCGGGCTGAAGTCACTGAGGTAGTTCGGAAGCTCCTCGGTAGCAAGGCACCGGGGGTGGATGAGATCCGCCCTGAGTACCTCAAGTCCCTGGATGTTGTAGGGCTGTCTTGGTTGACAAGCCTCTGCAACATCGCGTGGCAGTTTGGGACAGTGCCTCTGGACTGGCAGACCAGGGTGGTGGTCCCTCTATTTAAGAAGGGGGACCGGAGGATGTGCTCCAACTATAGGGGGATCACACTCCTCAGCCTCCCAGGTAAAGTCTATTCCAGGGTTCTGGAGAGGAGAATTCGGCCGATAGTCAAACCTCGGATTCAGGAGGAACAATGCGGTTTTCGTTCTGGTCGTGAAACACTGGACCAGCTCTATACCCTCCGCAGGGTGCTTGAGGGTTCATGGGAGTTTGCCCAACCAGTTCACATGTGTTTTGTGGACTTGGAGAAGGCACTCGACCGTGTCCCTCATGGCATTCTGTGGGAGGAGCTTCGGGAGTATGGAGTCCGGGGCCGTGCGGTCCCCGTCCCTCTACTAAGGGCCGTGCGGTCTCTGTATGACCGGAGCAGGGGCTTGGTTCGCATTGCCGGCAGTAAGTCAGATCTGTTCCCAGTGCATGTTGGACTCTGGCAGAGCTGCCCTTTGTCACCGGTTCTGTTCATTATTTTTATGGACAGAATTTCTAGGCGCAGCCAGGGGCCGGAGGGAGTCCGGTTTGGGGACCACAGGATCTCATCTCTGCTTTTTGCAGATGATGTTGTCCTGTTGGCTCCTTCGAACCAGGACCTTCAGCATGTACTGGGGCGGTTTGCAGCCGAAAGTCGGCGGCTGGGATGAGAATCAGCACCTCCAAGTCCGAGGCTATGGTTCTCGACCGGAAAAAGGTGGCTAGCCCCCTCCGGGTTGGAGGAGAGCTCCTGTCTCAAGTGGAGGAGTTTAAGTATCTGGGGGTCTTGTTCACGAGTGAGGGAAGGATAGAGCGTGAGATTGACAGACAGATCGGTGCAGCGGCAGCAGTAATGCGGTCATTGTACTGATCTGTTGTGGTGAAGAAGGAGCTGAGCCAAAAGGCAAAGCTCTCAATTTACCAGTCAATCTACGTTCCTACCCTCACCTATGGTCATGAACTTTGGATCATGACTGAAAGAACGAGATCTCGCGTACAAGCGGCCGAAATGGGTTTCCTCCGCAGGGTGGCGGGGCGCTCCCTTAGAGATAGGGTAAGGAGCTCTGTCACCCGGGAGGAGCTCAGAGTAGAGCCGCTGCTCCTCCACGTCGAGAGGAGCCAGCAGAGGTAGCTCGGGCATCTATATTGGATGCCCCCTGGACGCCTTCTTGGGAAGGTGTTCCGGGCGTGCCCCACCGGGAGGAGGCCCCGGGGAAGACCCAGGACACGCTGGAGGGACTATGTCGCTCGGCTGGCCTGGGAACGCCTCGGGATACCCCCGGAAGAACTGGAGGAAGTGTCCAGGGAGAGGGAAGTCTGGGCATCCTTGCTTAGACTGTTGCCCCCGCGACCCGGCCCCGGATAAGCGCAAGAAGATGGATGGATGGATGGAAGTTAAATGTATGTTTTTAGATAAACATACATGTGAGGCACCACGGTAAAAGAGAAATATTCAACTCCATGCAAATGAGCAGTTATTTTTCTATAATGACCTTCATTTCTTTGTATATCGTTCACATTATGACTTGCGTGTCACCTTCTAACGCCATTAATTGAACACCTGTTGTTGCTGTTCTGGATCTAAACCAAAATCAAGACCAGGTCCTAGAGATTCAAAATCTGCTCCTGATGGCAACTCACTGGTACGTATGTGTGCATTTTTGTAGTATTTTTTTACTCTGCCCTCTACCAATGTCTCTTTTTTGCCACGCATTTATTATTTCCCGAGGGAGGTGAAGGATGGAGAGATGGATGGTGAGAGGGGAGTAATGGGAGACTGAATGAGTATGTGTGTTTGCGTTTATGTGGATACATGTGTGTACAAATGTATGCCAGATTGAAAACTTATAGCAATCATAGTAATGGATGGACATGAGTGTCTGCATGTGTGATGGTAGATGTGCATGAGAAGTGTGGTGTACTGTATGTGTCTTTATTGTGATTGGTAAAGAGACCAGTAAAGAAAAAGGGGAGCAATTAATAATAATATTACAGTTGTCAAAAATTAAAGATGTTACTGAATTGTGTCCAGACAAGGTCAAATTCAGCTGTGTCATTTAATAGCACATTTCCCCCCATTGATATAGTATATTCTACCAGAGGGTTATTCCTGAGTATCATGTTGATTGAGCATACTTTTGAATTATTCTACTGGATGCATTCTTGAGATTAATGGTGGATATGACCCCAAATCATGTGAAGTGTGAGACGGGGAAGTGGAAAAGAGAAATGTTGTCAGTGATGTCCCATCAGAAGTGTTTAGGTGTGCTGTGTCAGTGGCATGGATGTTGCTCTATAAAGTGTTTTGTGGGAACTGAATTAAAAACTTGACCATTTTTTCCCCCTCTGCATGCAGCGTGTATGAGAGGCAAACAACTAAAAAGAATTTTTGCTGAATGGGCAACCATGTACCATGTAACAAAAATATGTATATATATTTTTTGTCATATGTTTGACTACTTGACT
Source organism: Gymnothorax javanicus (assembly GCA_029692085.1). Taxonomy (NCBI): domain Eukaryota; kingdom Metazoa; phylum Chordata; class Actinopteri; order Anguilliformes; family Muraenidae; genus Gymnothorax; species Gymnothorax javanicus. The sequence goes on from CM056194.1 coordinate 51,101,475, forward strand.
TGTTGGTTTTGATACTTTCCTTTTTCATGGATGTACATGGCAAGAAAAGCACAGCTGGGGCAAGTGGGAAGGATTTTATTATAATCTAAAATTCCTATCTGTTATCACACGATTGGCCAACTGTTTTTGTTTAGATGTGAGGACTTTTTGATTGTAATTTTTGATAGACTTGTCAGGAGTGCTGTGAAGGTTGCCTATTTTAGGCAACTTTTTTTCACTTCAATTAAATAAATCGATTCAGAATTCCAATGGAATTAATTGAATACCTGAATATGAGAGGGGCCCAAGTCCATAATTTGGCCAATTTGAGTTAAACATAAAAAATCGTCATTTACACACAGGACTACCTTGTGTATGAATGATGGACCCAAGTCCACTCTCTAAGTACTACTACAGCCTGCTAGAAAACTGGCATGTATAAAAGATAGGCCCAACTCCAGGACTTGGGTCTTTGTTATACACATACAGATAGCGCCCTCTGTTGACGAATGTCTATGCCACATGTTCAACATGGAAGATTTTCAGAATGATCTCAATGATGATGAAATCCATGGAAAAAAAACGTAAAAATGAGAAAGAATGGAGGGCAAATACGAGGAAAGGTTTGAGAGCAGAGGGTAAGGAGTATGTTAGCACAAGTTGGAAAATTGTAGCACAAAATGCCAGTAAGTGAATTTAAATAAATAAAGTTATTCAGAATGAATATTCAGGTATTCAATTCCTTTAAAAGTTGTTCTCCCCATCACCGTAACAATTTTAATTCTAGCCTGTGAAATGCATGGTGTGTCACATTCTGGATGGCTAATGTTAATATGGTAATGGTACAATTTGCACTTGTTGATGTTACGCAGATTTATGCCCTTTGTATTGCCAAGCTTTTTTTTTTTTTTTTTTTTTTGTTACATACATGATATTGCAAAATTTATGATTAAATCAGTTAAAATGAATCATAAAAGCAATGCTTTAAGTGATTTGTGGCATTTTCTGAAAGCTCCAAAGGACAGGAAAATAATTTAATCAGGTCAGATGCAAACATGAGCCTGCACTCAATTCTTTTTATATTTGGATAGATTTTTGGCTACTGCCACTAGTTTGCTGTAGTTCAGGCTTGAAATCTTCACTGGGCAGATAAAAATTCAGACCCTCTCTCAAAGAACCAAATTCACCCTCGAACAGTGGTGCTTTACACAGTGGCTATATCATGAATATTAATGTGCAACATTGGCAATGTATGTGTACATTGTGTACCTTCGGAAAGCATGGCAATGTGTCCTATTTTGGACCACTTACCTTGTGTTGCTCCTTCAGTTGTGTTTGTCCAGAAACTGTCAATAGGCCCATATGGCAGGGAGATATTAAACTGGGATGACTAATGGATCCTGCATTATTAGCTGAATGTGTTTTGACTTTTGAATACATGTATATTGTCATAATGTTTTAGGGATTTGAGTCAAATTCTCAATTCATAACTCCAGGTCATGCAGTTATCACGTTATTTATTCACCTCACTGCAGTGCAGGCTCTTGTTTGCTTTGGAGATAATTAAATTAATTTAATGTCCTTTGGGGCTTCCAGAAAATTCATTTTCACTGCAAGTGTTGTTTTTATAATGAAATTTACTCCTATGGACAGAGGTGGAGTACAGACTCGAGATGATGTACTGCATTGCATGCCTTAAAATGTGCCGACCACCTATACAGCATGACTGCAGAATGCACCACATAACCGGCTCTTGAGTGACTTTGTGGAAATGCCTGTCAGAGTGGAGTGAGCGTAAGTGAAGTTTATCTCTCATGTCCCCCTCACCACACCCCACCCAAACGTACCCCCTGCTCTCCCCCCAGCCCAATCTTAGACAGCTTCATCGCTGTGAGGCTTGATTGATGAGCCTGTTCCAAATGTTTTTATTGAAATCAGTGGGAGTTTAGTCGCCTCGCGCATTTTAATACCAAACACAACATTAGTGTCAGAGTCTCAGGGCTGGGTGGCTCTCTCTGGATTTCATTAGTCAGTTCTCCACTGTGCAGCTACACACCCTACAGCTAGGGGACAGAGCAAAAAAAAAAAAAAAAAAAACGTAGAGAGAGGGTGAGGAGAGGAGGTAAAGGGGGAGATTGATGAGAGAAACAAGAGGATTTCAGGCAAATGTTCTTTTGTTCAGAATTCACAAGATCTGTTATTATTATCACGGACATCAGTTTCTTCATTTAGGGTTGCAAATGTGTTTCTTTATTTCACTGTAACTTGTACATATGACATATTCTGCAGTATTTACATTATGTTTATAGAAAACATTATTACTATCTTCGATGGATGTTGTTGGTCCTCCATGTATCACCAAAACAGCTCTGTCAAACTGACATCCCCATGATTGCCTTGACCCTAGTTTTCCAATCCCTGCAGAACATTTCCCAAAGAATCACACTACCTCCACTAGCTGTTCTTTTTCCTGAGTCCATCATGGTGCCATCTCTTCCCCAGGTAAATGGCGCACACGTGCCTTGGTCAATAGTAAATGATGCAAAAAAAAATAAATAAATAAATAAATGTCTCATTGGATCCTGAAAACCTTCTTCCATCACTTTAAGGTCTAGTTCTGATGCCTGCTGGCACATTGACAGCACTTTCGATAGTGGACAAGGGTTAGAAAGGGTATTCTAAACAGGCTGCAGCTACAAAGCCCCATACACAGTAAGGTGCGATGCATTGTGTATTGTCACACATTCCGCCTGTAACTACAATAAAAATTTTCAGTGACTTGTGCGACAGTAGCCTAGCATGTTGATGGGCCTTGGGTTTCCCACACCCTGTTGCTGATTTATGATTTGTCCCTCCTTGGACACTGCTGGATGTGCTCAACAAGCATTGCCATTTCGGAGATTGTTTGAGTTGTTGGTCCTATTTCTGCTGCAGCCAACAGGTTGACCGCAAGAACTAGCTGTTTGCTTACCATCCAAGGTCTGGTCACAGATCTGAACATGTGCCGTGACATAGTGGTGGCCTTCAGCACATGGGGGCTCATTTCAAAGGCTAATGTAGGGCCCTAAAAAATTAAATAAAAGAAAAAAGTGAAGATTCAGGTTGTTTTGCATCAATAACGGACCTCAACTTAAATACTTACATGCACCATGTGCACTTTCAGCATCACGAACAGCTCAACATAGAAATAATCCAAATAATTCCCTTAATTAAAGACTGAAATAATTAGATTTTTGCTTTGGAATGAGCAGAAGCCTTGCCTTTCTCAGCAATCACTGTTCCGAAATGAATAGCACTATATATTACAGTAGTGTGCAGTGATGAACCACCTCCATGTTTTACTGAAATATTACCATATTACCACCTCCATGTTTTACTGAAAGAGGTTAAATAGTCATTTTCGAAACGTTCTCCAACTCTAAGGCACACAAAAGTTCTGTGTTTGGGTGAGAAAATTTCAAATTTTGATTCATCGGTCCAAAGGACTTGTTCCCAGTCCATTGGTGTCCAATCCTTGAGTTTCTTGGCAAACTGAAGTATTTTTTCGATGTTGCCAGCTCTTGGCAGCAACATGACCAGTCCGACCATTTTTACATAGGTGTCTGGAAATGGTAGATCTTGATACTTTCATGTCTTAATTTCTGGCGCTATTAATATTATCACTGAGTTGTCGGGCTGTCAACCACTGATTCTTTTTAACTTGTCATACACAGATAACGAACATCAGAGGCACTTAACTTCCGTTTTGCACCTCTATTGCTAATAGTTCTCAGCGAACTGGTCTCTTTGAAATGCTTGATGGTGTTTCTTACAGTGCCATTGCAGCATTTAACGTCTGCAGCATCATGTAAGGCCAAAATGGGGCTACACAACAATCTCAGAGAGCTCTTTCCGGCGTGCCATTGTGTTTAACACTGTGACACTGCTGAAAGTTTGTGTTGCCTTATATACTGGAACAGCTGACCATCAGAGGTAATTTAGCAGAATGATGTTGCCTCAAACTGGTTTAAACAAATTTTTTAGCATCAATAATCGTGGAATGAGCCTTCAAACATGCAGGCTAAGCAAGAGACAAAAAAATAAAATTCATGACACCATATTTTCAGCGTTTTGTCTATTATCCATATTTTTTTACATTCATATACTTGTGGGAGTGATTTTTTTTTTTTGTTTTCATTGCCTACCATAGTATTCTTCAGTACATTTTCACCAGAAAATTAAAAAGGTATAGAGAAGAAATATATTAGGATATTACGACCTGTTTTAGACTCAAGTGTTAGTTTATCATCATCACTGCACACTACTGTATGTATCAGCTGACATAAAACAGCTCAGACAATTCCCTGATATTAAATTAATGACAAAAGCAGTGTCATGACCATGAGTGCTTGATTCACTTCGAAAGTGGGTTGCAATGTTGGTGGGCTGTCTGGTGGTCCTCTGCAGAATTTTTTTTTGACATTTGGCTCTAATTTCCCACAATTATACACTATCTGGCAGTTTCAAGACTTGTAGTAACCATAATTTTGTGCAAAATGAGTCATCATACGCAAGCCAAGTGGTCATCAGGAAGCTACATCTAATATGTGGATGAGAAAAGAAATGGCTCAGTGGAAAGACACTGAAAAATAATAGTGGAATTGCTTTGTTCAGAACCACCCTGTTGAAATTTGTGCAACTAAATCACAGGCAAAATGTATATTGCATTAACATATTTTTTATAGAGCACCAGATTCCTTTGTTTGTAGCAACTGAAAATGTTTTCAGTGAAACACTGAATAGTCATAATGGACAAAACAGAACAAAAAAAACAAAAGTGGGAAAAAGGACAATACCGGTATTACCTTAAAAGTGGCCAGTAGGACATGATGCTGTCCCACCAATCTAATATTTCTTGGTTAGACAGTGAACAGCTACAGTGGTCCACATTACAAATCCACACAAAAGTAATATTATGAGTGCTTATTATGAGCCCAGATTACTGGTCTCCTGAAAGTTTGCTAACAAGCTCTTTTTCCTCTGGAAATGAGCAACTCTTAGCTAGTAGACTGTGTTTCAACTTAACTAGGGTTTAGCGGAACTCATGCACTGTTAACCTGATAACTGTCACTGGGCCCTAATTAGGGCCCTACGGAATTTTCAAACAAATTTTGAATCCTTCATTTGTAAACTATGACTTAAATCCTCAACCAATCCAGGCAAACAATATACCATTTGAAAGCTTAGATGCTCAGGATTTCATTTCTACCCACCTTTTTGCCCTATGTCAGTCATAACAAATGCAATAAATCAATTTCTCAACATAGACACCACATACTTGAGTGCAATGAAACTTGTCAGTCCTCATCATCAAAGTTGTGTTGTGACGGTCAAACCATGTATTATCCGTTCCATTTGGTCTTGTTCGAGAGCTAAGAACCTGTGCAATCAAGATATCTACGTTGTTTGTCCAAAAATTGAAGATTAAGCCGTTTATTTTATGTAAATACTCATAACCGCAACAACAGACACGCAGTATTTCGCGTAATAGAACCATTGTATGTGGGAGCAGTGAGCATTTGAAATGTGGTACACCAATCCGGGCCAAATGTGAGAAAATGCAGGTGACAGTTAAGAGGTTAAAGTAAAGTTTTGAATGTTATTTTTAGAATGTTCTTATAACTTTGCACTAAAATTATTAGCATTTGACACTCTAATTCTTCGGGCATTAAAAATTGGGGAGACCTCATAGCATCATTATCATACTTTCACTCTTTTATTTATCTAGCAATTTAAAATTGTTGCTTGTCCTACTTTCATAATTTTATTACTGTTCGACAGTACTGTAACCCTTGGTGGTAATAAATTGACTTCAGAGGACTTAGTATAATGTGATGTTACACCCAAAGTGGCTTCGCTGCAACTATGTAACATGGTGGAGGGTGTTTTGGTTGTTGTTTTTCCTGATTGATGAAAATAATAAAAAAAATAATCTCTAATGTCCTAATGAAATTAGGCTATCACAATAATAAAATTCCACATGTTAATAAGAGAACAGCGGGATGCAGAACCATTAATTTACTCCCCTAATTCTGGGGGTGCATTTGCTTTGTATTCTCTATTGTGCAGGTGCCTGTGACCATGACTAAGTTATCAGTTATCAGTAGACATTTTCCAGATGATGGACCAAAAAAAAAAATCGCTTTTGGTTAACTAATTCTTTTTTTTTTTGTTGTTGTCGAATGCTCCGGATAGGAGCTTTTTGTTTCCCTCTCCCAAGTTAGGCTAAGAATTTTAGATAGTTGCTGCTGTCGCCACAACATATATTTTAAAAAAGTGGATGTATTATTCAGTTAATTGAATGTCAGTCAGGGCCCTGCGTAGGATGGGGCCTGTTTCAATTGAAACAGATGAGATGTAACTAAAACCTCCAATGCCATTATGATATGATCAACGTTATTCACATCATCTGTGAGTGAGTGGTCATAATCTTTTGACTCATCAGCACATATTTAAGGGGGATGATGCCTGAAAATGTTATGTCACATTTTGTACACAAAGAAGCAGAAGACCTATGACCTTCTTGAAAGTATTTCAACTATTTCACACAATTTTAAGAGGGTGCAGGGGACAAGAGGCCATGTAGGTGCCTCAATCAGGCTGACAGATTTGGCACAAAAAAAAAACATGAGAGCAAACTCATCCAATATTTTAGACTTTGCAAGCAATGGATGTTGAAGTCTTTTATAGACACACCCCATTGGTAGGCCCCAGGCCCTCTGCTCCTACTACAGCTACAGGGATGAGATTTCATCCTTACCATGTGCCTGGATCACACTGTGAGAGCGAATGCGCTTTTAGCCGCTCCATTTAACACGGCGCAACCCCGCTTGCCTCTTTCCGCTTAGGAAGAGAGAATGCACAGGCAAAGGCCCCCGCGCGTCCCCGCAGCGCTTATCGTTTCGCTGCCGACACGATAATGCAATAACATCCCTCATCTGCAGGGGGCGCCCTCGTGTCCCTCCCCAACCTGATTCAGGCCCCCCTCCCGCCGTGGAGCTGGGGAGAATCCCGCTCACTGATTCACGGTTAATCAATCATCGCACCGCCTTAATGATGCCCTGCTGCTACTCTAATATCTTCTGGCATGAGCCGCTGCCGCTGGCTCGGGGCTCACGCCAGCAAACATATGGCCGCTCTGAGTGAGTGACAGGCCCCCTTTCGCGCACGCGGCACCCCGCGCACCCCATCCCATCAGACTTGGTCGCCGGCGGCAAGGAGAGAGACAGAGTAGGAAAGAGAGCAAGGGAAGGAGAAAGAGATGGAGACAGACTCACATAGAGCAAGTGTGGAAGTGAGAGAGTCTGAGAGAGAGAGAGAGAGAGAGAGAGAGAAGAAAAAGAGCAGGACACAGGCTTCAGAGTCTTGCTTGGCTGGTCTCTTTGCCAGACCAAATCAATGTCAAGAATAATCTTATAAAAGTAGGCTAGGAAAGGATGTGCTGTTATTAAACTTTTTTGAAGAGGGTGGGCAACTGCCTTGAATATTTGAATGATTTTAAAAATGCAAAGAAAAATTAAGACATTGTGCGCACTGTATTTCAATTCTATACTAGTTACATCAAGACTCACATAAAAATGTCTAAGTGTTAGATAAATGTGCCATTTTTCTTTGACCCAGTCATTAAACTGAACTTCAAATGCAGTAAAGTATTTTCCTAACTCTTCTTCATAATGTGCAGCTTATGGTATTTTTTACCCCATGTGTCCACATCTTTGCTATCTACAAAGCTGATGAAGGAACACCTGCTCAGAAGGGAACGAATAAGTGTGAATTCCCAGACCTGTTTGCTGAATACTTCTGAGAGGGGAGGTAAAGTGAGATGCTGAAAAAACATAACACTTGGTTTTTTGGAGAACATCAAGTCAAAGTCATGAAATGCTTGTTTATTTTGCTACTTGATATCATAATACAACAAGAGCAGAAAATTGCAGTGACCACAAATTATAGTCATTTCATTGTACAATCAGTTAAGGAATGGAGGGACAGAACAACTGAAACGCTTGGACAGCAAGAATACTTTTATTTTTTTTCATTGATGTTTTGTTCATCACAACATATTATTGGGAAGGATGAAATTGCATAAGTTTAACATTTGGGGGCGAGGTGGATGCGTACCCCCATCCCTGCCTTCGATCACGCCGTTGTTTCACGGTTAAGCTTGATTTTGGTAATTCGTTACCATTCATCTGTCATTGGTTGCCACAGAAATGCAATCTACTCCTCTGAGCCACACAAGTAATTGTGTCAATGTAGCCAGTAAAATGTAATCTGATTGTATGAATTTGACCTCTGATTCAGCAGCTATTGGGTGAGAGAAAATTATTTTCACTCAAAAATCAGATTTGCCGTAGCAGGTGCCCTGTCTGGGAGCTATATTTTCACCCCCCGCCTTTTTTAGCTGCCCTTAAGGAACCGAGCTAACCCCATCTGTCCACGGCGATGCTCCCTCATTTATTCTCCATTTTATTACCAGTGCACTTATCATCCAGGCGCTGTCTCTTCAGCCAGAGTGAAGCTGAAGTGGTTTGGCACTAAGAGGGGAATCCATCATCACTTTAAAGGAACATGCTGTCATGATGTGCAAGGTGGTGTAAACACTGTAGGTTTTTGCTCTAAGAGCAGGGGATTAAACTCAAGAGCTGGTGACAGGGCTGTGTGCCGGAGGTGACAGATGTAGAGCTGGGGATGGAGATGTGAATTAACTCCTAACTCATCCGCACCTGATCCAAGGCTCCCTAATCCAACCATCTTCGGCCCTGCGGCATCTACCCAAGAGGACTACATGAGCACAAATTGATTTCCCCATGTATTCTGAAGACTGACTGGATTGATTCCTAAAATAGATCAATATCTCTGATTTATCCCTCCCATTTTAAGAGCCTTGGCTCATAATACAGGGCACCCGCAGTCAAAGTGTAAGTGTATGTCACATGCGCTGCTTCCATGTAGCTCAAAGATGCACTGCTGTGGTTTGGCAGTTGAATTTTAGTTTCACACTTGGCAAAAATTTAACGTGAATGAATTTAAATCATTCATAAGGTTGGATCAGACACTTCCACACTGTTTCTTTTCCCTCTGGACTCCCCAATTTAGATGACACTTTTAAATTCATTCAATTCAAAGTGAGTGATGATTGGTAAAAATCCTCACTCACAGCCTTCACCCAGGCAGTCTTCTTTTCACTGTGGCAGCATGTCCAGCAGGTAGCAGCCCTTTAAGGGTGGGCCATGAGGCCTGTGGTTTTGAGTACTGGCAGCATGTCTGCACCCATCAATGTTAAACACAGGGATTAACGCCCCTGTTCCGCCGTTCATCTTGCTAATGCACCATAGCTTAACCTATGAACCTGGGGCAGCTCCAGTCCCAGTGGGGGTAGGAGTTGGGGCTGGCCCCTGTCCCAAACCCCTCTCAGCCTCTCTACCAACATCATAGGAGAATGGGGGCTATGCTGCCAAATGGACTGGAAAAATAACATCTCAATGCTAATATTTGGAAGAAGGGATTTGCAGACTTTGCCTTTCTAAAGTAAAGTTACATTTGTATTTCAATTTTTCCAAACATGCACATTTATGATTAGAGCGTTTACTTGGATGGGTCATTACTTTGTCCTTTTTTGACAATATTGTGAATAGCTAATTCCATTGTATAAATATCTACATATTTATGTGATTAATAGTATACTGTATAAGATTAACATCATTATGATCAAATCTAAACATCTACCTGTAATATTAAATTAATTCATTGATGAATTCATTATAATTCTGTATATTTCCATGTAACTTTTGCTGATTATTTCATAATAATTAAATATATATATTTTTTACTGCAGCTAATGCCATGAAAAAAACAATCTCCAAATTTAAATTTACATTTGTCCCGACAACCTAATAACAGAATTCTTTTCCCAACAATTTTACCATTAAAATCCATTGCTTTGTTGAGTGCTACTGCGCAATCATTGCTTGAAAAATATATAATTTAAAATGTATAATATTGTGCAAGGCAGACTTCTGACTCTAACATTCCTACTCCTTTACACAAAGCATTCCTGTTAAATGAAAACTATTTATTTCAAAAGGTGTCAACTGCCCTGCACAAGAATGTATCACTCATAAATGATAAATCTGTATCAAGCTTATCAAGATCCAGAGTATGATTTTAGACATTTTCACTGAGAAATTTAGCGCACAAAAATTTACACAGGATAAATATTATCAATTTGAGATTTGTAACATTCTGACAGCGTTAAAACAAAAACTGACAAAGGCATATTTCCGTATCTGCTGGCTTGCTCACCGGTATGATTTTTTATCTGGCTAAATATGCAAATTTTATGACAGTATAATGTGTGCTTCTCGAGTCCATGTCTATCCTTGCTGTAATCGCAACTAAAGTAAACTAATATTGAGATTCAGGAGCAGATTCCAATAACCATATCAGCACATGCATTCAATCATTCTGAAATGCAAGCAAAGCAGTTGTGCACAAGCTGTGTCTCATGTCAAAGACAATTTCAGAAAGTCAGTCAAAAACTGTGTGGCGTGACATTGCAAGGTTGCCCGGTCACCCTGGAGGCCTATGTACATACTCAGTCAAGGCGACAAAGCAATAAGATCTGATTGACAAGGAGGGATGTTCATACATGCCACATTTTTACTCAAAGTCCAATGACCATGTCATGATTTTTGCTATCCTTACTTCACATGGGACATAGAAATACACCCAATTTCAAATTTATAGTATAGGAATGAATGCAAATAAATAAGCACACTGAATACAGATATGTTTTCCTCAGAATATTCAAAATACCTCTTGCCAAAAAAAAGTCAAATGCATGCTGCGCACAATCATCGTTCAAAACAAAGATACATTTTTATCCTGATTTGGCTATGTTGCTCATAATTTTTATTTTGAATAATTGGTAAAAATGCACGCATGCATAAAGGAAACATTATTAAGGCTTTAAAAATATTTTCCTTGTTGTTTTATGCACTCTATCTTCACATTTGGCTTCACATTAACCCATTTAGGCCTGAGGCCTATTCAAAAAACGCCTATGAAAACCTATGGGCGATTTTGAAAAGAACCCCTAAAACCTGAGGTTTTCTGGAAAACAGCACCCAGGTGTCAACGTCTAGTAAAAAGCTAATATCTCAGCCTCTGTAGCAGATAGAAACAAAATTCAAAAAGTATTTGAGAGCTTACACCTGTGGCTTTCATAAAAACTATGTTTTTTATTTGTGCAAATCTTCATCACAATATTTAAAACACTGAACAAACTATAACAAACTATAAAATATAATAAAACCAATAAAATAAATAACAAATCTCTATCTACATAACATGCACAACTCAAATGGAATAAAGAGGCCTAATAAAAGTATAAGCTCTGCACTAGAGAATAACAAACATTTTTGCTTTCTCTGGAACAGGTGGCAGCAGTGGCGGAGCTACAGGGGGGGCGAAGACACGTCCCTTTTTAGTCCTGGCTAGATCTCAATCATTTTCCTTTATTGACGTCTTTTCCAATTATTGTAATTTGCAACTGAAGACACAGTTTCTCTAAACATGCGATCTAACAGCGATTAAATCGCGGGTTAAATTCAGCACAGTGGCGGAACAGAGAATTGGGTTGCACAAAACAGCTGTTTAAAACAATTATAAATCCTGACCTGTTCTCAGTCATCTTCATGATTAACAAAAGGTTCACTCTGAGAGCGCTCCGCACTTAACAGGTGCTGCTTGTTCTCCCGATTAGGTAAGACGACAATCATTCCTCTGGACGCCAGATTTGCTGTATTTAAATCTACGTTATTCAAAATTGCATAGCCTACCTGTCGACTCTCACGCAAAATGGCTTGAGCTGCACGCTTGTTATAACCTAGGCTATTTAACTGCCGAGTGCCACTGTTTTTTTTGTTTTTTTTTAAATCAACCCACGAAATACCGAGAGTGAAAGTCCGCGTTCATTGGAACACGGACCAGTTCAATCACGCCAAGCATTGGCCAATTAATAAGTAAATTATTTTTTTCTGCACTGAATTTAGCCCATGATTTCATCGCTGTTAGATCGCATACGGTGAGAAACCGTGTCTTCAGTTGCCAATTACGATAATTGGAAAAGACGTCAATAAAGGAAAATAGTTGAGATCTAGCCAGGACTAAAAGGGACGTGTCTTTGCCCCCCTTAGCACCGCTACTGGGTGGCAGGCATGATAAAGTGTCCGTTCAAATAAAATAAAAATAAACATAAAAATATAAAAAATAAAGTGTCTTGAGGTGTTACTATGGCATCTGCCCTAGTATAAAGTGCCAGTAAAAGAACAGCTATGAGCCCAGAAATGGTCGGAAAAGTAATGAAAACTACAAAATGACGTATCCGCTTTCCCGGCCTGAAGGGTAGGAATGCGTAACAGCGTCCCCGGTTTTAAAGGTTAAAATGCGCACATGCTGTCCCGGTTTAAATGGGTTAAAAAATCACAATACCTATAGACCCCATTTCATGGCATCATAATGTTTAGGGCATATTTGTATTGTATTAATTAAGTAGTCATGCATATTACTTTGTGGCACATTGCATGAAATGACTGCTTGAGGTCTGTGACCCATAAGATACTTATACATGTGCAGCAGTACAGTGATATTAGCCCATCTAAGACTAGCAATGTAAACTGTGGGGTCCAATTTCCATGGCTTTGCCATACCGACTTTCAGGTCACCTGATCATTGGACTATTTATTGATTACAACTTTGGATTACACAACTATGCATTATATGGCAAGCAGCTTCAAAATCCCAAAGTAATTCCTTTTGGTAAGTATGAGGCAATGCGAAAAGTAAGCACAAGGGTGGATCTTGGAGTCAGTGGCAGATTCTTGAAGGAGCACCGCTCCCACAGTCGGATGTGTCCACCTTCACCATGAATTGCCTTTGGGGATTGGAATGAATGAGAACTGGAGCACTGGTAAACTGGGTCTTTAGATGCTTGAAGGCTACTTTGGCTTCGATAGACCAGATGAATTTCACTTGGGTGTGAGAGCAGTCCGAGGCACGACAATGGCACCATAGTTTCTAATAAATCATCTGTAAAAGATATTGAAGCCCAGAAAACCTTACAACTCCATCTGGGTCTCTGGTTTTGGTCATTCCGTGTCCGTCCACACCTTAGCCTGGTCCATGAAAAAGCCCTCGCCAGTGATAATGAAGCCCAGGACCTCTGGTGGAATTCACTCTTCTCAGCTTAGATGAAGAGGCAATTCTCTAGGAGGCATTGATGGACGTGCTTGGTGTGGGTGATCAGATCCTGGGAGAAAATTATTATGTGATCTAGTTACACATTGACAGACTTGCCCAGCGTGTCTCAGAAGACATCATTTACTGGGTTCTGGAATACTACGGGGGAGTTTGATAATCCTAATGGCATCACTGGGTAGTCATACCCGCTTGGAGAGTCGAAGGCTGTCTTCCACTCATCCCCTTCTCATATCCGGAGCAAGTTATATGCATTCCAGAGAACAAGCTTGGTGAATATGGTGGTTCCCTAGAGGGACTTGAACGCTGTGGAGATTAGAGGAAGTGGGTGGCAGTTCTTGATGGTGATGTTGTTCAACCCTTGATAGTCAATGCATGACTGCAGGCCATCATCTTTTTTGCCAATGAAGAACAATCTTGTCTGACTTGCTGAAATTGTCTTTAATATGAGGAAGGATAATGCCAGCTGCCACAGACTCCCTGATGTACTTCTCCATGGCCTCAGTTTCAGGATGGGAGAGAGATAAGAGTCGACCTTAGGGAGGAGTGATACCAGCAATACCACAGTCATAAGGGCAGTGAGGTGGTATTGAAGTAGCTCAGGATTTGGAGAACTCTTTTCTAAGATTGCAGAATTCAGGAGTCACTTTCAGAAGGTCAGGGGGTGACTGATAGGTTGACTGGGATGGTTAGCTTCCATCAGACAGTGCTGCATACTATGAGGACTCCACTCTAAAAATTGCAGGTTCTTCCAGTCCAGATGGGGTATATGACAGGGCAGCTAGGGGTTACCCAGGACCAGGGGTGCTTGAAGGGTCTGCAGCAGCAGTACAGGAATGGTCTCCTGATGGCTTCTGGAGATGTGCAGTTGGACCGTTTCACTGATGTGGGTAATCTTGGCCAGAGGTGAACCAGAGATGTTGAAGCCTTAGATGGATTTGGGGAGTGGCTGACTCTGGGCTTGTAGCTGGTTGGCTTGCCGTGTATCAATGAAGTTGCCATCTTCCTCCGGAGTCAATCTGGGCCTGCACGAACAGTTGAGTTGACCCACTGCAGATCTGGACAGAGAGGAGGTCTTTGTTTGGGGGATTCAGTTTGGTGGATTCCGCTTACCAATAATTCCCCATCTACAGGTAAGCATTGCCTTTTACTGGACAGCTGGCAATGTCATGACCAGGCTGACCAATTTCAAGCCAAACTGGAGTGTTAATGTGGCGCTGGGATACAGGGGTTTGATGGGTTCAGTTAATTTTCATAGGTTCAGCAATGTCCAGAACTGATGGACTAGGATTGAGCACTGTAGACGGAGGTTGGGTAACCGCAGCTGGAGGAGCAGAACCAGAAGATGGTGGTCGTCTGCTGAGAGTGAATTGTTGTTCCTTGCAGTGAGTGATCACGCGGTTGTCTACTCAGATAAGCAGGTCAGTTAGCTTCTCATTGCCTTTGGGGAATTCACATGTGAGTAATTTGTCTTTTATCTCAGTAGACAGACCGTTCAGTAATGCGTCGAAGAGTGCGCAGGAGTTCCAGTGAGAAGTGGCTTTGAGGGTGCAGAATTAAATGGTGTAGTCTGATACAGATCATGGAGCCTTGACAGAGCTGGAGTAGTTCACGAGTTGCCTTGTGGCCATATGATGATTGGTTGAACACTTTCTTCATTTCTCCCATTAAGACACTGAGGGATTAGCAGATCTGAGACCCAGCATCCCAGATTACAGTACCTTATTCTTTGGCATGGCCCGTAAGTAGCGTGATGATGTAGGAAATCTTGATGCGGTCGTTGGGGAATGATGCTAGTTGTAGCTCGAATGCCAGGGGGCACTGGGCGAGGAATGATCGGCAGGTACCTGGGTGGAGGAAGGTGAGGACCTATCTCTGGTGCAGGAGTAGAAGCCACTGGAACAAATGGAGTAGGTGGTTGGAGCTGCTGAGGTTGACTGGTTGAGGGAGATCATTTCGGAGGTGATCGACTTAGCGTGATGTTGACGACAGCTTAGTGTGGTGTTGTAGCAGTTGAGCTCCTTGACGGTCCAGCAGAGCCCATAACTGGGTCTCATCTGTTGAGTTAGTCATGGCGAGTTTGCTCTGACAGGAAGCACAGACAGAACTGGAGCAGATGGGAATCCAGTTCAATGACTTTATTAGAATGCGTAGTCGTACAGGTGGGGTTGAACACGAGTGGTTTTAATGCTGCACAGAAGGGTAAATCCAGTTTGTAATAAAAAAAAAAAAAAAAAAAAAAAAAAAAGTCCAATGATCAGATAATCAGAAAGTCAGTACGCCAAGGCCAAAACGGTGGAAATATCAGAGATCAGAAAGCCAAAACAGATATAAAAACACAGGTATGCAAATCATACACTGAGGACTGAGCAGAAATTGTAAATCAAAAGACAAACCAGAACAGTAGTGAAGTAACTCGGAAATCTAGAAACCGCACGTAAGTAACACTGGCTAGCAAACGCACAAAATACAAATGATACAGGATGGAATATAAAGGGAGAAATGAGGACCAAATCAAATGGGTTACAGGTGTGTGGTGGTGAAAAGCTTGCAGGGAGGTGTGGCCACAAATGAGGTAACAATCAAACAATTAACAGTGAATGAGGGGCAGTGCATGTGAGGGAGTGAAAACGGAGCACGCATGGCAAGTAACAAGTTCTGGAAAATGGCTGAACTACTTCTAATACAATGAACTGCTTAAATAAACGAGACATGGAAAGTAATAAAGACAGAAAAAATATACAATAAGCATGATTAAATATATTCCATCACTGACATATTGTTCAGTTAAATGGATTCATTTAGAACCTGCTATATAAGCAATGCTGGGAAATGAGAAATGCTAAGGGTTATTGAGCTAAATTGCAAGCCAAAAACGTAGACTGATACAAACAACCCCTTGTGTCATCAAAAAACTAATATTATCATAAGTTCAGTTTATAGATGGTGTTATTGGACATGGTGATTCTCATATCCAGTTCAAACAGTTATAGTGAGTCCCATCTGAGGCTGCCAGGAAGTTTGGCAATGCAATTACAATGGAGGAATGATTTCAATTTGGAAAGTTATGGAACATGGTATGGGGAAAACATGCTTAAAAAGCCCGAAATATAGCCAGTCGCAGAAACGTGCTGCAGCATCAATAACGGAACAGATTCAACAACAGATACAAAAATCTAAAACAAATACAACAAAGAAAATGTGCTGAAGAAATCCACAAAAAATACATGAACAAGAAAAACTCTGTAAATACAGAAAAGGAGCAAAGTCAAAAACACTCAAACCAGGAAAAATGCAACATAAAATGCCGCATGGGCCTATCCAGTAAGCACAATGGATGTGCTCCAGGCCTCTGAGGTGAGCGACAAGGGAAACATGTTACTTTTCAACCCGAGAAAGACAAACCAGGTGAGAGTGTTTGTTTTTGAAGTAGTTTTTAACCTTTTTAAAATTTTGACAACTACAGAGGTATGCACTCTAAATCCTGCTTTGTCAACAGCCAGGTTTTCAACTTCATCAGATTATTCTTATTTTGGCTACATAATTGTAATGCCACTCATTATTATTACTCTTAATTATATTCAACACATCTTAATAATTTTTTAAATTGAATTTTATGTATTTCATTACATTTTATATTTAATCACATTCCATCCAATTTTCATGTATGCCTAATTTAATCAGTTACTTCATACATTTTTTAAATGAGTCATTTCATTACATTCTATTAGATTTAATTACATGATATTTAGTTTAATCAGTTCAATCAAAATTTCTTTCAATAGTCATTCTAATAGTTTTCTGTTAATCCATTCCTTTGTGCTTGCTGACCAGCTCCTCCCAGTCAGACAGGCGCATATTGAAGCCATTACAGGGACCCCTGTAATTCTGTTTTAAGGCATCTGCAACAGAACAAAACAAAACAGATGTAAGGTTATATGTGATCCGACTATATTAAAACAGAGATCCGAGCATGACGTTGGCTAATGGTTAACTTCGTGTTTGTGCTCAATTCCACTTACTCTGACTTTCTTGACATTAGATCCCTAAAAAGAGACTTTCCACATGAGTGCTTCCAGGAACGTGATGTCTCCATGAGAGTGGTCTCTGTGGCTCGTGGCTATAAACCCCCCTCAGCCTCCGTACCTGGAGCCATGGCTTCATAGCTTCCCCTCTCCGTCCTATTGCAAGCAAAGAGCAAGGTTCATAGTTGACAGTTATTGTCTTTGTTTGCAGAGACCAGAAACTATTAAAAGAGCTTGTGATTACAGTAGCTAGCAACAATAGCCATGGCAGGGGCTAGCAAGTATCTGACCTAACAGGGAATACATTTTTGCAGTGTAAAGGAAGTCAGACAACCCTTTAGAATTGGTACATGATGATTGATTCAGTTCGTTACTATATTAGCTATCTTCCCTTTACTTGCATCACAATTTCTTGAATTATGATTATACAAGCGGTGACAGTAGGGGTGCCAGATTCATTGCAGAAATTGAGTGACTGATGGTCATGTCATAAGTCAAATTTATGATACCAGTAGATAGTCTGAGGTTTATCTTTCCACTTAGCTGATCCTTTGCAATAGATTGCTTGGTTCACGTTGTGGCAGCTTCACTCCAAAAATTTAAAACTAGCAAGTGCAAGAAGGGAAAGCAGCCTTAGTTCAGTCAGCCTAAAGCCACATCATGGGTTATCTTTGTTCAATATTAAAATTAGCTGATAATCTAAACCATTTAAGTGTGACAGATATGCAAAAACAGAGAAAATGGGGAAGGGGGAAAATATTTTTTGCACCACAGTATCTCTAATTGCAAGTTTAGGGTTTGCTAAGCCAGATCTCACACACACACACACACACACACACACACACACAAAAAAAAAAAAAAAGAATTAAAAAAATCCTGGCAATTGTTGAACTTGCCTTATATTTACCGCCCTCTGGTCTCTCTATCAGGTCTAAAATTAAGCTGTTCCATTTACTGCTCCCCCTAGAGGCCTGGAACACATCTGTTGTCCTGACTGGATATGTAGTGTTGTTCTATTAGTTTTTCTGGCCTGCAAGTGCAAAACTGCAAGTGTTAGAAGCATGTAAATTGCTCTCCTCTGATCATCTTGGTCACTATGACCCCTAGTGTCTGCATTCCAAAATTGCAACAAGTCAATGAACCTAGTGATCCTGAAATGATGAACGATTTGTAAATTAATTTTTAAAATTGTCTCATGAAATAAATTTGATCCGAAAATGTCGAGGGTGCGGCAAAATGAATTTTTTCAAACGCTTTTTTTCAGAATCTAAGGGAGTCATTAAAGGAATGCTACGCTGTTAAGGCAGACTTATTTAAACCAGGACATGACAGCAAACAGTGTCCTTTCTTGTTTTTGAATACAAAGTCTAGTTCACCTCTCCAGAATAATCTCCAGATTTATATTTAGTTCTGGTGAGAAGGGGGGGAGGGAGGAATGTGGGCATGGAATTCAGTGTCAGTTTCTTTTAACATTTCTAAAATTAGCCTGGGTTGAGCAGGTCTCCAGGACTGGACAATTTTTGTTTTGTAGATGTGGTTGTTGCTCTTCTCTGCTTTTCTACTAGTTTCTTGTGTTGTGACTCTGCACCTTGTCTCAACTGAAAAGAGTGAGTAGTTATTGCATGCAAAGTATTTACATGTGATCACCGTCACTGGAGTTAATGCTTGCTGAATAAATTGTCAGTTGTTTCAGATCCCAGCTCAACGGAATGGGTAAACAAGTAAGCAAATGCCTCTACTGGCAGGTCTAGAAGTTACAGTGCATTCTGACAGCTCCACCGGGACGATGACTAGAAATATTCCGTGCATCACAACTTACTTTTTTTCCTTCTTTTTTTCAGGCTGCCAGTGCTCTTTGAAACACTCCATGCATGTGCACACCAACGATGAAAGAGTAATATTTTTTGGACGTTAAATGGGGCTTTGTCCTTTGGAGTCAGCACTGAGCATATAAATAGTAATTCTCTGTTGTAAACTCCTGTTATACAAATTTTTTGAACAAATGCTAAAGCAAATAAAGTCAGTGAGGAAGTCAGGAGATGCCAGTGGCTTGAAGGGTCTTCATAGCCCTGACCCACTAGTGCGAGAGGCTTTCCTGATGGCCAATGACTTTATAGACTATGTGACAGCAGAAAAAGGGACAGCCATCCCCCCTGCGCCAACAGTGGCCTGCGCTGCGCTGAGGTACGCCGGAGACGAGCTTCTGCTCCGTTTCCCCATCTTCTTTCGCCGCTGGCCACGCATATTCCAGGATGTGACCGAGCGTTCAGCCTGCCCCATGCTGCTTTCTATGCTGGATGAGCATTTTGGACCTACAGACTCACTTGGTCGTCATCGAGACCTGGCCTGGAGTGCAGTCCTATCAGTGTACGTACTAGCAGGCCAGATGGCACTGCACTGCCATGAAAGGGGCATGGTGGCAGTCCTGCCGGAGATAAAACAATGCGTGGCGGAGTACGTGGAGAGAGTCATTTGCCCACAGCTTCGGGACAAGGGTGGATGGGTAAGTTTCCTCCGCTCTTCCCAGCTCAAATAAAGCCTCAAACTAATTTCATTTTGAATGAACACCAAAACATGATGTCAAATTTGCAAGACTCTGACCTGAGAGGCAATTGATGCTTATGGTATGCAAAAACAAATTCATGCATAATTTCAGTATAGATGTCCAGGATTCCTAGTGAGGGAAATCACAGGGATCATTTAAATATGCAACTCTCCAAAAATTGCAGCATGACAACATTAGAAAACAGCACAGAACTGAATGTCAGCAACTACCGCAATTCTAACTGTAACCAAAATTAAACCTTCTGCCTCCTGATCACTTTTATTTTTGTTGTGTTTTGATCAGTCAGGATTTATTTCACGCTTCAGCAAGAAACAAGACCTGGAAGGACAGGTTGTGAAGGTGTGCTGCTGGACTCTGCTGCTATTAGCCATGAGTATTGCTACCTACTTCTTATGGAAACGGAGGATAACATGAGCAACAGCACCACCCGCTGGTGGAGATATGAACGATTTAGACTACTAAAGACACTGCTTTGTTGCTGGATCATAAAGTCACATCAGAGACTTAACATCACTGGCAACCAATAATGGCGTATTACTGAAATGAGTGGCATGATTTTATCTTTTTTTTCAACTATTGTTATTACATTTGCATGTTTTCTACAATAGGTGCTCCAGTGAGGGAAATAATTTGAAATCACAAAGATAATATGATATACCATTTCTGTGACATGAAACATAAAACCAAGCTTTTAAAAATCTGGTTTTGGACATCATAAACATCACCTCTACCATTGACAAACAGTAATTGCACACCAGTCTTTTTATGTTCTTTAATGTATAAGAAAAGGCATTTATAATTTATTCCCATCAAAATTAGACTGCTAAATGCAATGCAGAACATGACCAGACCTGTAATTTTCAATGCAGGAAATATGGCGGGTTACAATTAGATTCTTAGCATGACCATCAAAAGGCATGGAGATACATACTCCTTACTTACCTCGCCCAGTAGAACAACCCCAATACCATAAAGTTGGCACATTGTGAAAAATGCAAAAAAAAAAAAAAAAAAAATCAAAAAGGAGTGATGCAAAATGTCTCATTTACCCTCTACGGTAAAGAATACACCATAACCTGGATGCTTCTTCAATTATGCAGGTCTTCAACTACACATTTGTACCGGGCTTTCATGCAGTATAGATCGCTTCATATGGCAGCATACATTCTCAGGATTGCATGCAGGGGAATATGGCACCTGCACACCCTACTTACGCACCTACAGAGTTGCAATCCATGCTGACTTTGGTAAGACAGTAGGCTCATTCAAAATAAGCCAGGCCTGTACAGAATCCGTTGCTTGCAATCACTGCTAAATGCATGCTGGCTAGATTTGTGTCCAACTTCATCCTGAT
Organism: Gymnothorax javanicus; assembly: GCA_029692085.1. NCBI lineage: Eukaryota > Metazoa > Chordata > Actinopteri > Anguilliformes > Muraenidae > Gymnothorax > Gymnothorax javanicus. The sequence continues at coordinate 51,122,695 of CM056194.1, forward strand.
TTACTCCGATGTTATACACACGTGAACGAGAACCTACCAAGAGGTTCCCAAGCCTAAAATCTAGATGGTACCATATGTCCCCCAAAAATTCGTTTTTTCTGCCTTAATGGTGCGCTCACAAATGTGCAAGTCACCCATACCTTGTGCACTTACACACCCCCATACCATGACAGATTCTGGCTGATGATATCCTGAGTTGTCTTTTGTCTAAAGAACAAAGCAACTCCCCCCCCCAAAAAAACAACACTTTTTAAGGTTTCGTTGGACCACAAAACACACTGCCACTTCATCAGTCTTGAATGACACCAAACTCAAAGATGTCAGCAGTGTTTTCGAACAGTGCCGATTTATGGTATTGGCTTTACATATTAAAGCTTTAACATGCATCTGATTCAGCTGCAAAGGGTGTTGAGTGACAGAGGGCATTTCAGTGTCCATGTCCCAAGTCGTCATTTTCATTGCAGTTGGATGATGGTTCTCAAGACAGTGATATTTAAGGGATTGGAGATCAGGCGTACTCAGAAGTGGTTTTTGGCCTTGCCCTTTATGCACCAACACTGAACCAGATTCCTTCCTCCTTATAATTATATTACATAGGGTAGAGGGTGAAATGCCCCAAATCCTACCAATTTGTCTTTGGGGAGCATTATTTTTAAAGTGATGAATTATCAGCTCATGCATCTGTCGGAAAAATGATGGGCTTCAACCCATCTTTGCACTTGAGGGACAACGCTTGCGCCCCCCCAAGCTCAGTTTATGCTTTAACACAATAAGCTCACCAATTAAAACAACAACGGTTTCACATCACCTTATTATTGCAACTTGTCCCATGATAGCAAGTCCAAATTTGTCCCTGTGCCCACTCTCCCGAAGTATGTAGCAGTCACCACACTGGAAATGGGTGAATATTTTCCAGACTATTGAATTCACGTTAAAGCATCAAATTACGTGTTATACAGTTTTCAATTTAGTAGAGTGAATTGACTTTTCAAATAATTCCTTGAAACACTTCTGATCAAGCAATGACAACATGCCAAAGGCAGAAAGGGTCAACAGAAGAAAACAGGCCGACCACCAAGACCCACATCTTACACTGTTAAATGATGTGAATTAGAGCAAAAGTTATCCCCCTTGAGGTGCATTTTTCAAAAGCAGTTGGCAATTTCTGATCTGACTCACTAAAGCAGTTAGAGGATCAATGTCCCAGGACCTACAGTACAATTTTAAACTCCTATAAAACCACTTAATTGATAAACATGCAAGTCAAAAAAAAAAAAGTTTATTTACACTCTAGGAGTCACAGTGTAAAACTGTCTGTCAACAACGAGAATCACTGCCATTTTCTGCTCAAAGTGTTACATTATGCCACATGGACCAAGGAAATTTACATAGTGAAGTTCCTGGTGCTACAAAGGCCACCTCAGGCTCGCAGTCAGGTGTCAGGTACAAGTGGGCAGTTCAGCAATTCTTATCACCACTGTGGAACAACAGCAGGGAATAGTCCAAGCTATTTGAATCACAGAAGCTCAAGATGTCTTCCGCGCCAAGCTAATGACCAGAGGCACTCACCTTCAGGGAACACAGAGTAAAAGCCTCTCAAACCTCAAGAAACAGTGACTGTTGGGACAGCAATAATGCAACCGTCCAAGTTGTCATCAAAAAAGCTTGGCAATAGAGGCTCAGATGCAGTCAGTCATGATTTTTATGGATTATGGGTAAAAATAAATAATGCAGACCTGCAATATCCGATTCATGCCACAAATGCATAAATATGCTTCAACTCAACAAAGAATGATTTGACCCTCAACAGCACGTCCAATTACTATAGAGGCAAGGCAGTGGTCTGCCTTCACAAAGTCTTCCTGCAGTTTTGTGATGAAATCATTTCCTGCCTCACAAATTCACTGCAATAATTCACATGGAAAAGCTACAAATGACCAAAATTGTACCAGTGAAGGAATTTAAGGAAAAAAAAAAAAAAAAAAAAAAATCATAGCCTCTCCAATTAACATATGCCTTGTAAACCTGGCTTCACCGTATTTTCTAAAACCTTATGAATATTACCACCAATGTAAGGGAAACATACTACTTTTTGCTAAATTTGGTATTTTTATTTAAGTTTTAAAGCACACAGCAGACAGTAACAAGGCAGAACAAAATACGACATATTTGGTATCGGCAGTGAAATATTACACCTTGGAATATTTGCATGAAGGTTTATGCCAGCTCCTCTTCTTCCTCTTCCAAAAAGTCTCCTTCGTCTTCTGCAGTAGCTTCCTGGTACTGCTGGTATTCGGACACCAGGTCATTCATATTGCTCTCAGCTTCAGTGAACTCCATCTCGTCCATACCCTCTCCAGTGTACCAATGAAGGAAGGCCTTGCGCCTGAACATGGCAGTGAACTGCTCAGAAATGCGTTTGAAAAGCTCCTGAATGGCTGTGCTGTTGCCAATGAAGGTGGCAGCCATCTTAAGGCCACGGGGTGGAATGTCACAAACAGCGGTCTTCACATTGTTGGGGATCCACTCAACGAAGTAACTGCTGTTCTTATTCTGTACATTCAGCATCTGCTCATCCACCTCCTTCATGGACATCCGTCCACGGAAAATGGCGGCCACAGTTAGGTAGCGTCCGTGCCGTGGGTCACAGGCGGCCATCATGTTCTTCGCATCAAACATCTGCTGGGTGAGCTCGGGCACAGTGAGGGCACGATACTGCTGGCTCCCCCTGCTGGTTAGGGGGGCAAAGCCTGGCATAAAGAAGTGCAGGCGAGGGAAGGGCACCATGTTGACAGCCAGTTTGCGCAGGTCTGCATTCAGCTGACCGGGGAAACGCAGACAAGTGGTGACCCCACTCATCGTGGCAGAGACCAGGTGATTGAGGTCACCGTATGAGGGCGTAGTCAGCTTCAGAGTGCGGAAGCAGATGTCATAAAGAGCCTCGTTGTCTATGCAGTAGGTCTCGTCAGTGTTCTCCACCAGCTGGTGTACAGAGAGTGTGGCGTTGTACGGCTCAACGACAGTGTCCGACACTTTGGGGGAGGGAACCACGCTGAAAGTGTTCATTATTCGGTCGGGGTACTCTTCGCGGATTTTGCTGATAAGCAGGGTTCCCATGCCAGAGCCAGTGCCCCCACCCAGGGAGTGGGTTAACTGGAAACCCTGCAGGCAGTCACAGCCCTCAGCCTCCTTCCTTACCACATCCAGGACTGAGTCTACGAGCTCTGCACCCTCTGTGTAATGGCCCTTCGCCCAGTTGTTCCCAGCACCACTCTGACCTGCCAGATTCAAGCACAGCACAAAACACATACAAATAAGAGCAAATACAAAATGGGTTTGAAAAAAATAAAATAAATCACCATTAAAACACTTTGTAATGGAGGACTGCTGGGTTTATTTTCAAAATCTAGAAGGAGCTTTAGTATTTGAAAATATCCCAAAACACACGTGCAATTAAATTCCAAGAACATTAAATGCTACACCAGCCTAAAAAATCTTGAGGAAGGTCAAATCCATGTCCCTGAATTTTGCAAACATAAGCATCCCAACACAAGAAACCATGAACAGAGGGTAAAAGTAAATGCAGTAGAACCAGATCACAGCAAGATGGGGTGAACTACAACGCAAAGCTTCTCAATTGTAAGAAACACAAGATGGCAAACTACCACATACCAAAAACAAAGTTGTCTGGTCTGAATATCTGCCCAAATGGACCAGACCTGACAGAATCCATTGTTCCAGGCTCCAGGTCCACCAGGACAGCACGAGGGACATATTTGCCACCTTAAATGCACCAAAAAAAGTATGGGTCACAAAGCAGCATTTGGCAGAGAAATATTAACCAGGATTTGCAATAACAAGCTTCGAGACAAAAATGGATTTACCTGATGCTTCATTATAATAAACATTGATTCTCTCAAGTTGGAGATCGCTGTTGCCTTGATAACTGCCAGTAGCATCAATGCCGTGCTCGTCACTAATCACCTCCCAAAACTGCAATGAAAAACAATTTCACACTTTCTGCAATTGCATTATTTTCAAAGCAACCACCATATTAGTGGCTGGCTGAAAATTAATAAATAAATAGATAAATTAAATTTAAAAAGAGATTTCAAGCGAATCAAGTCAAAGCCTGTGTGTATTCTTAGAGTTTGGTACACACATATACACCTTCCACCGAGTGATCCTGCAGAACGATCTTTGACCGCCTTTTGGCTGATTGCCATTGGCTGATTTAAAAAAAAAGGAAAAACTTCGTCACTCGAAGAAACCAGGCTGTATAGTACCGCCTTTACCGTACTTATTTCATACGTTCAGAAGCCCATAGGACATTTATGAGGCCTCGTAAATGGACAAAATAATGGTCAATAGCTCGGCAAATATACGTTACATGACACAATAAAGCAGCCATCCAACATCGCAAGAAGATCCTTCACATTAGGTTAGTTCGACGACAAGCACATAGTAGACCAACCCGCAATGCGGTATCAGCTCCGAACAGAACACTCACTTTTAAAGCAGTTTCTTAATATCAAGTAATTACTTTCCGATACAGAACATATTGAAGAAACAAAATAATTATAAGAATATCAATATTAGAGAAGGGGTGACGCAAAAAATGAATGGCTAAACACGATTTAAAAATGCATCAACAGAGAATTCAAATATATATTAAATGACTATGGATACACACGTTCATTAGCCATCATGCATGAGAAGACGCTAACGCCCGGTTGGGAACAATGTAACACGTCAAGTCATTTGGCGCCAGATCTGCTAGATTCTCATCAACAAGCAGCAATGAAGTATCATTAGAACAAAAAAAAAATTTAAATCTTTTCAGAACTAACCTTTGCTCCAATCTGATTCCCACATTGCCCCGTTTGGAGATGCACTATTTCCCTCATTTTCAGCCAGACGTTAGCAACGTGGTCAGAAAGCTCAAACTTCTCTTGCTAATGCTCGCAGTTCGGGGGATCTTCCGGGTTTATATCGTGCTTGACTTCGGAGGGTTTGACATTGAACTATTAGACCGCCCTCTTGGAATTCTTTGCTACTATTGGTTGATGTTTCAAAACCAACCTTTTACACCAGTTAGAAATCTAAGATAATTTATCTGGCTTCCGCGAAGCATTCTATTGGTTATTCCATGGCTCCGCGACCTTGCTGGCCATATGAGAAGGCTCCCGCTAGCGCAACCGTATTGGGTTAACCTGAGGTTTGCCTAAAGTCTAGGTAGTCTGGGGCCGTTTAGTGGCTGTTTTGGTAAGCAACCGGAACCAGGGCGAGAGAGACAGGATCCGGAATTCGATGGATGCGCCAAGCTAATAAAAATGCGGTGAAACCTTTTAATTTAAAGAATATAATTTTGTGCGACCATGTTTAAATGAATAAAATGTTTCAAAACCGGAGACGGGAATCGATGGTGCGCCAGAATTTGAAGTTTTATTTTGGTGAACACTTTTACTTTGGTGAATTTGGTGAATTCCGGATCCGCTCTCTAGACCGGAACCAGAATCCAAACAAAATTCAGAGTGAACGGAAACCAGGCTCTTCTCCCCTGTATGAAGAGCCTGGTGGCGCGAGGCTAAGTCTAGGGCATCTGAAGTCGATTTTCAGATGGGACGTTGAACGTCCAATGTTTACAAACAAATCACTTGCTTTTGTTGACATCTTGCATTGTCACATGACCAATTTCATTCCTATAAACCAATGTTTTGTGTACATGCGTAGATAATCCTTCTATTTCGGTTCGTTTGCGCAGGTGCGGCTCGCTGATTGGCCGATAAACAAAAACAATGGGAATCGACTTTAGATGCCCTTTACAAGTGTGTTGTAGCGTCATCCTAAAATTCGTAAACAAGTTAGCATATCAGCCATTAATTCTCATACTTTTTCCTCTTGGAGGAGTGCAGTTTGTTATTCGTTTGTTCATCGTCGTACAATTTTCTTCCACTACTGCAACTCTGAATAGAGCAAAGTCTGACACATCGTATAGGGAAGAGCTGTTGATGGAGAGAACAGAGTGAGAGAACGGGACTGATGTCTTGCTTCTGTCAGGTTCATGGCGTTGGAGTCGAAGGCATTGAGAATGCATATGCTGTGGCTAAGACTGCTGGGAGGAGAGATTAAGTTGATTCACGTGAATATTTGGCAAAAGCAGAGGGACAATAGCAAAACAATGAAGAGAACAGTTTGCATAATGACATGGGGAACTTGGTCATTGCTGCAATATCCACAGACCTGATTGTGTATCCCTGTCTTTATACACATCTAACATTACCAATAACTATATGGTGGTGCATATCTTCTGTTATTTCCTGATAATTATACTTGGTCAGGCCTTTTCCTGCTCATACAAAAAAGGCCATTAATTTATATTTATATGCCCTGTGAAATCAAACTTTTTCTTGAGCTTGATGCTATGGTTTCTAGACAGAGGCTGATACTATGTAGCCAATTCATTAATGTAGAATGCTGAACAGACAGTATCACTGGAACTACAAACCCCAATTCCAATGAAGTTGGGACGTTATGTAAAACGTTAATAAAAACAGAATGCAATGATTTGCAAATCTCAAAAACCCACATTTTATTCACAATAGGACATAGACAACATATCAGATGTTGAAAGTGAGACATTTTACCATTTCATGAAAAATATTTGCTTATTTTGAAATTGATGGCAGCAACACATCTCAAAAAACTTGGGACAGGGGCAACAAAAGGCTGGAAAAGTAAGTGGTGCGTATAAAAAAATAATGGGAGAAGCATTTTGCAACTAATTAGGTTAATTGGCAACAGGTCAGTAACATGACTGGATGTAAAAAGAGCATTTTAGAAAGGCAGAGTCTCTCAGAAGTAAAGATGGGCAGAGGTTCACCAATCTGTGAAAAACTGCATCTAAAAATTGGGGAACAATTTCAGAGAAATGTTCCTTGATGTAAAATTACGAAGACTTTGAATATCCCACTATCTACAGTACATAATATCATCATTTCTCAGAGAATCTGGAGAAATGTCTGAGCACAAGGGACTAGGCTGAATATCAATATTGGATGCTTGTGATCTTCGGGCCGTCAAGCAGCACAGCATAAAAAACAGGCCTGATTCTGCACCGGAATTCACTGCATGAGCTCAGGAACACTTCCAGCAATCATTGTCTGTGAACACAGTCCACTGTGCAATCCACAAATGCAAGTTAAAGCTGTATCATGCAAATAAGAAGCCATATGTGAACACGATTCAGAAATGCCGCTGTCTTCTCTGGGCCAAAGCTCATTTAAAATGGACTGAGGCAAAATGGAAAACTGTTCTACGGTCAGATGAATCAAAATTTGAAATTCTTTTTGGAAACCACGGACGTCGTGTTGTGCGGACTAAAGAGGAGAGAGACCATCCAGCTTGTTATCAGCGCTCAGTTCAAAAGCCTGCATCTCTGATTGTATGGAGTTGCATTAGTGCCTATTGTGTGGGCAGCTTACACATCTGGAAAGGCACTATCAATACTGAAAAGGATATAGAGGTTTTACAACAACATATGCTCCCATCCAGACAATGTCTTGCTCAGGGCAAGCCTTGCATATTGCAGCAAGACAATGCCAAACCACATACTGCATCCATCACAACAGCATGGCCTTGCAGTAGAAGAGTCTGGGTGCTGAACTTGCCTACCTGCAGTCCGGACCTTTCACCAATAGAAAACATTTGACGCATCATGAAACGGAAATTCCGGCAAAGAAGACCCAGGACAGTTGAGCAGCTAGAGTTCTTCATCAGACAAGAATGGGACTACATTGCTCTCCCAATACTCCAGCAGCTGGTCTCCTTCCTTCCCAGATGTTTACAGAATGTTGTTAAAAGAAGAGGGGATACTACACAATGGCAAACATGGCCCTGTCCCAACTTTTGTGAGGTGTGTTGCTGCCATCAAATTCAAAACGAGCCAATATTTTTCATGAAATGGTAAAATGTCTCACTTTCAACATCTGATATGTTGTCTATGTTCTATTGTGAATAAAATATGAGTTTATGAGATTTGCAAATCATTGTTTTCTGTTTTTATGCACATTTTACACAACATCCCAACTTCATTGGAATTTGGGTTGTACTTTGTTGGTGTACAGGTATGAGGAATTAATTGAAACCCTGCAACTAATCGTACTAAGTATTCACACCGACCACGGTATATATAAAACAAAGCTAAATGACTGGAGAAATACTGTAAATCTGATCTTCTTGAGTGTGTGAATTTCTTTGAGACCACCTACTCTTACAGCAGCAGCCAGGACATGGAGCATCCATATGAAAATTACATTCAAATATGCATACAGTGCTTTGCAAATGTATGAAAAGGCAGCTTTGTGCAGGGAAAGCATAGGCTGTGGTTTGTGGAGCGGAACTTTGATATCACTAATAGTTAACAGAGCAGAAAGTGCTGGTATGAGCGTAGAGTATTTATAGATAAACTGTACTATTCAGCGGTATGCTGTGAGAATGGTATTTCTGAGGCATGGATGCAGTTGTTGTTTGACAACAGGCAAGAGGGGATGTTAATGGGGGGTGGAGTGGGAAGGGGGGTTACCCCCAGTTATCCCAATTTAGTAAGGGTGTATACATAGGCTGCCCAGCAAGTTCTGTGATACTATCAGTGGTATTTCGGGTAGTGAGATGAATGGGTTAGCAGAATACTGAGTGGTTATCAGGCTACCTCTGATCGTGTCTCTGTCTTGCTGGATGTCTGGCTCTATGTAAAAGCGTTAGTTAAATGAGGTGAATTTTGGAGAAAGAGGTCTTTTTGGTCTTTCCTCAATCTCATGACAAACTTGTGCTTGGCTGTCTACCCCTGGCAAGTCAGACTACCTTTGCATGTGCTTGCAGTGCGTGGGGTTGAGCTTGGAAAAAAACAAAGGGGCTTTATCGTGTGAGAGTGTCCACAAACTACCATCGTTCACTGAGCCACTACTAAAGAGCTCAACTGGGTTTACCTGAACTATGACACAGCACACAAGCACACACAAACACCTCATTAGTTCCACTGGGAGGGAATATTTTTGAAATGTGTTTGCATGGGTTTCCACTGGGTACCCCAGTTTCCACCTAAAGCCCAAAGACATGTATGCTAGGTTAAGTGGACTCTCTAAATTGCCCCTGGTTGTCCAGGGTGTGTGGCTGCCCTTAATACACAGTCAGCTGGGGGTTTATGGGTTTAGATGATAGATGAATGTGGGATGTGCTGATGTTATGAGAGGGAACTGATCCTCATTAACTCAACTGAACAAAGTTCAGTTATTTACAGCAATTAAAGCCAACTATCATATACTCATTTTATGTCTGACAAATTTTTTTATTTGATTTTACAAACTATAGTATAACCAGAAATGAGATTGTAATCTAACATTAGTTTGCAGCAGAATCTATCATTAATAGTACTAGACTGCATGATATTGCCATATTTACCTCAGCCTGTTTGGTAACTTCCTCATCCAGATAAAAGTGGCACTTGAGTGACTGGTTTACTTTTTTTCATCAAAGACAGGCTTTGTCAAAAGACTCGGTACAGATCTTCTGACAGTCCTCACATCAGTGATCATTGATTTGGCCAGAATTTTACTTGACTACATTCAGAAATTAGCTAAAATTATCAACAGAACGTGAATACATAACAGTTTTGACATTATGACAAAGACGTCCATTTATTGTGTTGCAGAGATAGCTATCTAGTAAAGGGTCATGTCTAGATGGTAACACCAGATTTGCAAAAGCCTCACACATGCACAATTGATTCTGCACAGATTCATGGCATACTTGGCTTGCAAGTTGTTACACGCCGTCCCGTTCTTTGTTTTGTTCAGCCGATTATTGCGGTGGTTGTGTTGCGATGACAGGAACTTGGTTGATATTCGTCCAACGTAGACAAGTACTTACGCGTAGCCGAGCCTATCTACAACATACGTCTTCGCTTCGGTCCTCAAACAGTGTGCTGTGGCATTGTCTCAACTAGTAGAAGGGAGACGTGACACCTCTAACAGCTCCAAGGCAATGTTACGTTGAGACAAGTCATAGTACAAATCTCATGAGAGCTTTGCAAATTTTGGGTTACCATATTGACATGACTATTTTGGTCAACGTTGCAAGATTTATTTAGCAAATCTACCTGTACGCAATTTTAAACAGTGATTTCTGGTGAAATTCTGCTCACTATTTGCCTAGAGCTCCTTTAATGGACACCGATGAGATAAATCATTTCGACCACTTCCTTGATTTGGTGTTGTTCCTCTGTGAGCCCCCAAATCAGGTCCATCAAATTGACATTCATATTAATGCCCAGACTCTGGGTTTCCAAGCAGAACATTGCCCAAGCATGAAATTCCTTCCTCCAGCTGTTCTTCCTCCCAAAGTGCATCCTGGTACATGTACTCAGCTGATATATGCTGTGTAGTGTAAAAGAAAACGGGAACAGTTCCGACTCCCTTAGGCCCATTTTTGGCACCGTTGACCGTGGACAGGGGTTCAAATAGGACCTCTGATAAGACTGCAGCTACAAACCCCCATACATAGCAGGATATGATGCACTGTGTGTTGTGAGACATTCTTTCTGTAACTGCAATTTTTTATGACTTGTGTCACAGCTGCCCCTCTGTTGGCTCAGACCAGACAGGATAGCCTTGGATGGTCTTACACATCGATGAGTCTCAGGCTTCAAACACCCTGTTACCAGTTTGTTCTTTGTCCCTCTTCAAACCACTGCTGATAGGTACTCACCACTGCTGACTGTAAGCATCCCATGCTTTGCTGTTTTGGAGATGCTTTGACCTCATCATCTGGCCATAATGATTTGGTCTTCTTCCAAGTCACTCAGATCTTATTTCTTTCGCGTCTTACCTGTTGACTGTGAGAACCAACTGTTTGCTTACCGTTCCCGGTCTGTTTGTAGACCATGACTAGTGCTGTTATTACGAGATAATCAATGTTATTCGCTTCATCTGTGAGTGGTCATAATGTTTCGGCTTGTCAGTGTATACCATGAATGCATTGGCGTATACACAGTCCGCTGATGCAGCTAATGTAGATTCAAGAGTGGTATGTTGAATGTTCATGTTTTATCCAGTAAGATAAATTTTTTAATAACAGAATCCCACTTCACCAGTAGCTAGCGTTAAAGCAGAGTCAGCAAAAGGCAGAATCGAGAAATTTAGAGTGGAGGAAATTCAGGTTTAGAGTTGTTTTGACATAAATCGACCAGCTGGCTATTTGTTAACCACATTTTTAGCTTTCACATGCAGACAGGCTACATTTTGGCTTTTAAGAAAATGTTTCAACGTTCAGCTGAATGCAGCTGACTTTTCATCCAACTGTCAAAACCGCAATTTAGCGATGTGATTCTGCTAAAATGTTCCCCGTGTTAAGTCATTAGCATGAACAACCTTAACCTTAACATTAATTTAACTATACCTATTGCATCTGCCAAGTCACTCTTTTCATTAATTGTTGAAATGCTTGATGGCCATATTATCAAAGCACTTTATAAATGAAGGACCCGAGTCGTTCAAAAGCGCACCGTCATACTGTCATAACTGCATTGGATATCCAGTAGTATTAGATGCAGTAACTCACTCAAAGGTAGCATATGAGGAGCACAATCTTAAAATAATGTGATGAAAGAGGGAGCCCAAGTAGGTGGAACTTAGGGTCGGTCACTTGTCGCATGCATAGCAGACACATTTGAGCTCGCCTGCGTGGAGTATTCACTCGACACTGTGAGCCTGGGTATTTCCCCATGATCGTTTGTGTGGAAAGAACAGAAGGAGCATGGGATAAGAGGGACAGCTCCTCTTCTCCTTTGTATTGGCAGAGGAGCTGTTCTTAGACAGAAAGGGCCTCCGTAAAGCTGATGATGGCATCACAAACATCTCCACCACATCTCGAGGTCTCTTAGACAGGGTGCAGGGTGTTTTCACCACTCCTTACTCTGCAGCAGCCCTTGTGTCATTCTTCAGGGCAGAATTCCTCCAATGAGAGTGTGTAGGGCTTGAGATGGGAGAGGATTAAAATGAGCATGCCATAGAACATTTGAATGATACATTTTGTAAATTTACCTGTAGTAAGTTTTGCATGCTTTCCGATGAAAGAGACAAAGATAGCATATTTTCTTTCCCGCTTTAATAGCTTTTAAAAATCGCACCTTGTCAAGAGACTCATTCTTTGCTTCCTCCTTCCCTGTGAATTTAGAAGTATGTGACACAACTGTGGTCACTGTGTCTGATGGCTTGGCAGGAATTACGCAAATGTTTGAGGTTTCACATGGCGATGAGTGATGAATTGCAGGAAAGGATGGAGAGAGGAGGTGTGTTCTGCTGCATTGTGGTTACAGCAGGGGAAAAACAGAGCTTCATTGTGGCCTTTTTGCTTGGACATTCAGTGTAGGGCTTGCATTTCTCAGTGTTGTCTATTCTGGTGGGATTAGAGTAGCGTATTGCACCTCTTCTTTTATGTGTTGCCAGGAATCTGTTTCACCTTATCTCTGTAAGCACATAAAAACACACACATACCCAGACTGTGGAATGATTTTGGTCCCATAACATAGTATGAACTGGTATGTAATAAATAATCGAAATACTGTATGAGAAGGGAATGTTGTTATAAAAGCGTCTGGGCATTTAACACCCACTGATCCTCCTGGTTCCATATCTGATTGACCCCCTGTCCCTTGCATGCACTTACTGTGTTAATATCTTGTCCCTCTCTTGACTGTCGGGATGAGGAAAAGCAGCCATAGGCCTACTGTTTGACACAAATTAATTTGGGAATTTGGTTCCCAGGGAGTGACACTCCTGCTCATTGAGGCCTGCAGTTCCAGGGAGGAAATTAATTCAGGAGGGACTCCACTCATTTACAAAGCGCATGTCTGTGATGCTGTGTGATCTTCAGCTACAGCACATTTTTCAGTCGATAAACTCCCTCCTCCTGCCAACATCACCAGTCTATGCTTGTTATGATATATTTTTACGACTTTGGACCAATGGTAGTGATGCCTTTGAGGCTGGGTGGGGTGACTATGGATCAAATCTGTTAAAAATCCCTGCGCTAATTTTGATCTCAGACATCATTGCTGCAGTCACAATTCAAGATCACAATCTTACCCAAATGAAGTAACAGATGGATATAGTTCAAATTTAAATAATAATACATGAAAAAGTCATTAATAGATCACTATTCGTCAGGTTTTAGTGGTTTCATTTAGTTTTTTTTTTTTTTTTTAATTGCAGATACTGTAAAGGTCAAAAGATTCATACACCAACAATTTTGAGCAGTCAGAGATGCAAAAAACAATGTAAAGCTCTTTGTTTCACAAAAAGCTGTTTGAATTTTAGGTTGAGTAAAGTGGCTACCTTATGCGCTCATAACTGCTGAGCAGATTCAAAGCATTTATTTCTAAAAGGACAGCCATTTGGTTCAGAGGGTTTATAGTTAATGTAATTGTGGCTCTAATGGTTGGCTTTTTCTTCCTATTTCCATTCCAGTTTGCACCAGTGTAGGCTAATTTTTCATCTTTCCTTAGAAAATGAAAATGATTAATCTTTTTATTTTGCCAATAACAAATGTTTCATATATTCCAGAATTTAAGTTGCTATCCTAAATTTACATTCTTTTTGACTTGTCACTATTCACATCATGCATCATGCATTGAGTCATTGGAGATTTCTCTAAAACATGGCACAAAAACAGGAGAAAAATTATCAAATATATTTGACCAGTAGTGAAAATAAAAATTAAAAAAATTGTAATTGGTAGTTAGTGGTAAAGTATTGTTGAGGTGAATATCTACAGAATTAATATAGCACTACTGTAACCTTTAAACTGTAACCACAAACTGGTGCTACTGTTCTTTTTTTCTTTAGTTTCGCTATTTCCAGTCGAGTATGTTGAGCTGGTCTGTTTTTAGGTCTTCCGCAGGTGGGGTTGAGTGAATTGACTTATCAACAGTCGCTCCTGTTTAAAAACTGACTGTCCAACCACAACTGCTGCTCAGCATGAGGAACCAATTGGCAGGCTCCCCGCCAAAATTCTATAATTTGCTTACCTCGGTAAGGGCGCCAAGACTAGTATGTACCTGGGGGGCCTAATCTACTAACAATGTTTTTCAGTGAAAAGGCCTCTAACCGCTCTTCACTCTGCACTCGGAGCCTCTAGCTCCACCTACACCCGCCTACTCCCTCACCAACATTTCCTGTTTGCTTTCAGCTGCTCGCTTCCTCTTAATACACGAGCAAAAATACTGGGTGTTGTGCAATGATTGATTAACATTGCCAACCACTTGCACCAGGGTTTGTTTAATCTTTTGAGTCTTGTCTTTATAATCCACAATACATTCTAAGATCACTGTTTGAATAACTGAAAAGTAACATGGCAGGGAGAATTTATGAATCTTTAACCTAACGTAACGTAACATAACATAACATAACATAACATAACATGACATGACATGACCAGACATGACGAGTGGCAAGTGGGAATTTTTTAAAAAACTCTTTAAAAATTAGATGATGATTAAAACATTAATTAAAAATACACTGCATTGCCAAAAAAAAAGTTGACATCAGGATTTAAAAAAGCAAATACTTCAGACCATATGATTGGATGATTACGGCAGTAATTAATGTTTCAGCTGGCAGCAATTATTTTACCCCAAAGTGATGCAGCGCGTACCCTCTCATTTCTTAAAGAAATGTGCCGGAAGATGCATCCCCCGGTCGTGAAAAAGATGCCACCGTGTTTCAGAAGGGGCAATTTGCTGACCTGTGTGACTAAAAAAAAAAAAAACTAAGGAATCTGCTGAAATCACCAGAATGGGATTAAGAACTGTCTAAAGCATTGTTTTTTTTTGTTTGTTTTTTTTAATTGTGCACAAAATGCAATTACAGATATAGCGCAAAGCAAAAAAAAAAACAAAAAAAACCAAACAACCAATTACACAGTAAATGAACAGAAAACATACATAAACATACAATTACAAAGTGGGTGAACAAAATAAATACCTGACGAAGCATGAATTATAGGGGATGCAAGATTAGTGCATCAAAAAACCTGAGGAACGAAGGAAAGAAAGGAAATGAAAGGTCTATGTGTGTGCGAGTGCGTGTGTGTGCGTGTGTGTGTAGGTGTGTGAGAGTGTGAGAAAGTGTGTGCATAAATATTTGGGACCAATATGAAGGTAGTATGCGTATGTAGTGAGACATTCAACAGATAACTTTAATTTGAGTAAATCATGTACATCATATACCCATGCAATAATATATCAGAGGTGTGGGAAGAGGACAGAATGAATGATGCTTATAATGGAATGACAGACATAACATTTTTTTTCCTTCTTCCCTTTCTCCCTCCCCTCTTAAGGCAATACTTTGAAATTGAATTAATAAATAAAGTTAAAAAATATATAATAATTAAAAAAGAGAAAAAAGAACATAAACTAAACAAAAGCCATAATAATAATAATGGTATGAAGAGAGAAAAAAATCCTTGATTTATCGATGAATGTGTGTGTGTGTGTGTGAGTGTGTGAGAGAGAGAGAGAGAGAGAGAGAGAGAGTGTGGGTGTGTGTGAGTGAGAATGAGTGTGTGAGTGTGTATCAGAGGGAACAAGAGCTGGGGGGGCAGGAGGAGGGAGATGATGCAGTGAGTCTCAGTGGTTCACTCCATCACCACAAAGCAGTTAAGAACGTGTCTTCCCGGGGTGTATCTTGGTTTCCCTTTTCAGGGCCCTAGTTAAGCTCACAACCACAAGCATTTCGCCAGACTGTTGAGGCACTGCCTCCACCCTCAGGTGGGGCATTATCCCTCAAGTCGGCTATGATGATGTTATGATGTCGCGTGTGAGATGGCAAGATCAATATCCAGCCATTAACACCTCCAGGGAATAGGCTGATACCAACCAGTACTGCTGCATAACACTGCCTTGGAGGACCAGAGGTTGGGGGGGGGGGGGGGGTTAATGCATTGTGTGAATGTGTGTGGTGTGTGTGCGCAAGTGTGTTTTGTGGTTAAAAATAATAATAAATAAATAAATAAATAAATAAATAAATTTAAAAAAAGGGAAAAGAGAAAAAAGGAGGAAATTATATATACTGAACAACAAAAGAAACGCAAGTATAGTTTAGTATGCTTTATATGGGAGAATTCTTTTTTGGTTGTATCTTGGACGCGTCTTTTGAAATTGATAGTGACAGTGTGTTTGAGTTTATCAACAGAAATGAAGAGAAATTAGCGTTCTGGATCAGGTCAAAGTCAATATCTGGTGTGACCACCATGTGCTGCAATTAGTGCAGCCTATCTTCTCTTGACGAACCCACTAAATGACGGATTTCTTGTTGCGAATCGCCTGCCATTCCTCCTTCAGAGCATTCTGGAGTTGCCCCACTGTGTTTGGGACCAGGATACGGGCACGGACGCGACGATCCAGAATGTCCCACAAGTGCTCTATGGGCGACATATCCGGAACCGGAGGTTCCGGAACCTCGTCCTCAGCCTACTGATGGTTGATTCGTGAACATTAAGACCTCTGGCAACGTTGCGACCCGTCATACCAGCATGAAGCATACCAATGGCGCGTTCCCTGAGATTTTGTGTGAGGCGTGGCATCGTGAAAATGCGGTAAATGTCGAATGTTACCGTTTGCTTTCATAGACCCCGGATACACCAACGAAATCGCCAATCCCAATTTTTGGCGACGCTGCGGTATTGCTCAGAACATGCCGCACCTCCGTTAATTCATACACGTGCTCGCTATCACACGTGATCGTGTTTGTCGGCAAACTCATGCTCCATTGGGTACTGCTCACCAACTTTACTCTGTATTTTGTTGGAAAACTCAGCAGGACACATACCCCCTTGTCTAAACCACACAGAAAAACATGCGTTTCTTTTGTTGTTCAGTATATATAAAAGAAAAAATTAAAAAAAAAAAAAAAGGAAAAAAAATACATTTTTAAAAAGATTAAGGGCTCTATCTTTCACACTGCCCTACCCGTGTCCACTACCCGCTACCCGTGGATTACGCATTTAGAAGCTTGCACTATCCCTAAACGGTATCTTGCGGCCACACTACCCGCTATACATTATGCCGAATCCTTTATTTGCGCCTGGAGGTGTGCTCGTGGGCGTGTTAATGCGCTTTCCCCACAATTGCTATCTTGACCACAAAGGTTAGGGAAAGCGTATGGCGGGTCCTCAAACCACCCGCTACCCATTTGGCAATTGAAGACACGGCTTCTCTCCCCCCATGCGATCTAACAGCGACAAATGGGCTACATTCAGTTCAGAAAAATAATTACTTATAATTAGGTCTATGCACTGGCACTCAGCGACGTAACTTTTTTTTTTCCAGCGAGAGCGACATTTCAGAACTCTTCAGCGAATGAAGGTAATTCTAGTGACAAGTACGTGGTTTCGTCCGTTTACATTTTCCAATCGGACAGCTGTCTATTTTTTTTTTTTTTTTTTTACAGCAAGTTGCGTGACCGTGCTGCAAAAACAGGAGTGCGTTCTTGTCGCCGAAATTACCTTCATTCGCAGGAGAGTAATGAAATTCCGCTGTCGCCAAAAAAAAAAAAAAAAAAAGCCGTTGCTGAGTGCCAGTGCATAGACCTATTTATAATTAGATTATTTTTCTGTACTGAATGTAGCCCATTATTTTGTCGCTGTTAGATCGCAAGGGGGAGAGAAGCCGTGTCTTCAATTGCCACTTGATAATTCTTGAATTGGAAAACGTGTTAGTAAGGGAAAACCATCTAGAATTAGCCAGGACTAATTGTAGTCAATAAAGGGATGGATATTTTCTCCCAAATTTTCAGGTCTAGCGCCGGCCCTGAGTATTATCTCCCACAGAACGAGAATGCCTGACAAAACTGCGCCTCTCCCGTCAGGCAATGACGGAATTATGTCACCTGGTTGCAGATGATGTTTACACCGCTGCCAGCTGTCTTTATGCCTTGCCCGTTGGTGTTAGGGTTACTGTGGCACTATTTTTCTATGCTAATGGGTCATTCCTACACCCTCTCAGCTCAGTTGGAGGCATGACCCAATCATGGCGAAACGCATGTTTTTCTTTTTTCTTTCTTTTTTTTTTTGAAGTTTCCATCACAAAAGGGGTAGGCTTGATGTTTTTTTAAATTAAATAACAAACATTAAACAATATGTCAATGTCAAATAATAATAACAATAATAATAATAATAATAATACAATTCATGATTAACGTAACAAAAACAGATCCTCCCCTGTCTGGATTTGACCTCATGCACGAGCAATTTAACTTCGTCTTCGGAGAAACCTTCCTCTCTCCATCACGGGTTTCGGTTTGAGGATTTGGGATAGCGCAGCCTGCTCCTAAAGGCAATGGCACCTGGCACACTGATTGGTTTAACTGGCGTAACGCCCAAACCACGCCTATGCATAATATAACGGGTAGCGCAGGTGTTTTAGGGATACAGGCAGGTGTGCAAGATATCAACTTTTGCGGGGGAACGCCTCTTACGCAATGCTAAATCCCCAAATAACGGGTTTAGGGACTCTGGCGTAAGATAGGGCCCTATCTAAAGGAAAACCATCTAGAATTAGCCAGGACTAGGGGAGAGCTGGTACGAAAGTTACATTTTTCACATGGACGTCATTTTAAAAGATAACGTTACAGACCGAGACAAAATTTCGGAGTGATTAACTACTTTTGTGTGTGCTCTGTCAATATCAGGTGCTAAATCATCACCATTGACTTCGGCATAGTTTGACGTCAAACGGAAGTTGCGGCTTGCTTCTTTCGACCCATCCAGCCGGGATGAAAGTAATGCACGGGCAGGGCAAAAGTAACGTGATCAAATTTACTGGAATCTTTTTAAAATTTCTCGTTAAAACAGAAGCAAAAACAGCCAGGCATTTGTTTTAAACATTTTAATTGGCTTCAAATGTTCCAAAAGTGACCGTGAACATGTTTAATGTGCAAGGTCTATTTATAAAAATTATCCCAGTGAGCAAGCACCTCCGCTCCGGATCTGCCCGGCTCTGTGCCGACTCCAGCTGATCCGCTCAGAGCCAGGGCAGATCCGGAGCGGAGGAGCTTGCTATCTGGGATGAAATTACTCATCACAGTTGTGACAGATATAATGAGTGGCACCCTCAGTGCATGCCTCATGCGACCACAGCAGACTAAAGATGCACTGCACCCACACTTCTCCAGGCAAAGATGAGGCAAATGTCTCCCCACAAACAAGACATTCCTCATCCTTGCCCCAAGAAACTGTGGTTGCAGTGTGTCCACTAAGCCTCTTTTTTCTTTGGGAGTTTTGAAGAGGACTGTTTTCTCTGGCCCTCTGCCGACTCTCCTCCTCCAAAGCAGCTTTCACCGGGTGTCGGTCAGTATTGCTGTTGACCTGCAACATTCAATGAGATAATAGTCAGAATCAGCTTGTTTTTATACAAGCAAGAGAACCAAGACGAGTTAAAAATGACACTATGCCCACCTCTTTCGACCTCTCCTTTTACTTTCTTTCCTCGAGCCAGCCTTTGGATATGGGCGAAGCTTTTCTGGGCTGAACCTCTGTACTGGCGTGCCACTAGATGTTCCTGGAACCACTAGCATACCTGGATAGATGGTATGCGCTGGCGATGGAGCCGGCGCTGGTGATGGAGCTGGCCCTGGCACTGGGGATGGAGCTGGTGCTGGTGCAGGACGGTCGGTCACGTAAGCTGGAGCAAAGTCTTCCTCACTGAAAATATCTGGATTCAAGGGCCAGATACCGGTACACTCGAACCCAGACGAAATGCTGCTTGGTGTCGCAGCTTGAGGCAGAGCTTTAGCCACAAGACTCGGGATGTTGTAGATGGTCAAAGTTCTTCCAGGGTTCATTCGCATCCAATTGTCTGCTGCACTGTTAATGTAGTGCTTCAGAGGGCAAAAAACGCTTCGGTCTAGCGGCTGAAGACGGTGGGAGCAGTGGGGTGGAAATGACAGGAGTACAATGCCCTGTGACTTGCAAAAGTCAATAGCTACCACGGAGAGGTGTGATGCATGGTTGTCTAAGAGTAGCAGCAACTTTGACTCCGGGGTCACGCGGATGTGTCTTGCAAAATGCTGTAAAAAGGCCAAAAAATCTGTCTCCTCCATCAATCCCCGATCCATTGGCAGAACCAGTGGAGCCAGGGGGACCATCCCGGATAAAGTGGTCATGGAACTTCTTCCTTGGGAAGATAAAGTAAGGGGGAACAAAGTTGCCTTGTGCGTTGGCAGCAAAGGCAACGGTCACCAATGTCCCTCTTTCCCCGGAGGTCACAGCACCGACCTGGCGCTGGCCCTTGGTGGCAATGACTTTGTCTGGCACTTGAACCGTTGGTACCTGAAATAATCAGTGAAATGAATTATTGCTGGTGCAAATCACTGGTGCTTTTAAATTTATCATCCAAATATAAATTTTTACCTGTTTCATCTATGTTCCAGATGTCATTTGCCTCAAAATTATAGTGGGTGAGGACAGTCTTTAGGTTGTTAAAAAACGCGGTCACGTTGGTCTTGTTGAAGCTGGTGGAACGGGACATGCTGGTGGCTTGAGGTCGACGGATGGACAGGGTTCTGTTGTGCTCGAGGAAGGAGGTGAGCCAATCCTTCCCTGCCATCTGGTTTTTCTTCCATGAACATGGAGTTTTGAGGCCAATATTTTCGGCCAGCTCATATGCAAACTTTCGCACCTAAAAAAGCATAAAAAAGAGGTAAATCAGATAGCAAGCACCTCCGCTCCGGATCTGCCCCGGATCTGCCCCGGCTCCAGCTGATCCGGCTCAGAACCGTGGCAGATCCGGAGCAGAGGTGCTTGCTATATGGCGGTAGTGGTGTAGCTCTGTCTGCGGTGTTACTCGCACCTCTTTAGGACTCAGGCCAAAATATATATCGGCTGCTCTCTTTATATATGCCTGCAGTCTCTTCTCCTGTTCTTCTGTGAAGACTTTGTTGTGAGCCCTGTACCCCGGGGCCCTGGTCTGCTGCCCTCTTGCCTCTGCCCTCCTCTTGCAGTACCTGAACAGGGTGACATGACAAACGCCATGCACCGCTGCTGCCCTCCTTATACTATCGCCTCTTCGGACATCAAAAAAGGCCCTTGCGTAAACCTCCGGGTCAACCGTTCCTCTCTGGGTAGTTCTGACCCTAACTCTGGGCATTTTCTGTCGGTAAAACATAACACACATTTTATGGAGCTTTTAAACACAAAATGCGGCGCATTAGCAGAGAGGGACGAACGTAACTGTTGCTACTTCAGTCCCGACGGTGACTCCTGACATTTGAACGAGGATTCCTTCCAAAGTGGAAAAATTCTGACATTTCAAACTGAACCATATGTTGCGGAACTAAATCACCGATCATTTCATCATAAATATGACACATGGAGCGATAAAGACAATCTTTAAATCGAAAAAGTTTAGCATTCGTCTGAATTTACTCACCGCTGTGGAAAACAGTCTTCTCGGTCTTGTGCATGAGGAAGACTGGGCGCCTCAAGAATGTTCGCGGTTCTGGAGAGGGGCGCGAGCTGCACATGCTGACCTAGTATGACGCATCGAAGTGCAAATGGCTGTGAGTAAATCACCGTGTTACTTTCGTCCAGAGTTACTTTCGCACCGGCGCTCCCCTAATTGTAGTCAATAAAGGGATGGATATTTTCCCCCAAATTTTCAGGTCTAGCGCCGGCCCTAATATTATACAGTATATAATATATATCATTAATATATATTATAGGGGAGAGCTGGTACGAAAGTTACATTTTTCACATGGACGTCATTTTAAAAGATAACGTGACAGACCGAAAAAAAATTTCAGAGCGATTAACTACTTTCGTGTGTGCTCTGTCAATATCAGGTGCTAAATCATCACCATATATATTGACTTCGGCATACTTTGACGTCGAACGGAAGTTGCGGCTTGCTTCTTTCGACCCATCCAGCCGGGATGAAAGTAATGTATGGGCAGGGCAAAACTAACGTGATCAAATTTACTGGAATCTTTTTAAATTTCTCGTTAAAACAGAAGCAAAAACAGCCAGACATTTGTTTTAAATATTTTAATTGGCTTCAAATGTTCCAAAAGTGAACGTGAACATGTTTAATGTGCAAGGTCTATTTATAAAAATTATCCCAGATAGCAAGCACCTCCGCTCCGGATCTGCCCCAGCTCTGTGCCGACTCCAGCTGATCCGGCTAGAGCCGGGCAGATCCGGGCGGAGGAGCTTGCTATCTGGGATGAAATTACTCATCACAGTTGTGACAGATATAATGAGTGGCACCCTCAGTGCATGCCTCATGCGACCACAGCAGACAAAAGATGCACTGCACCCACACTTCTCCAGGCAAAGATGAGGCAAATGTCTCCCCACAAACAAGACATTCCTCATCCTTGCCGCGAGAAACTGTGGTTGCAGTGTGTCCACTAAGCCTCGTTTTCTTTAGGAGTTTTGAAGAGGACTGTTTTCTCTGGCCCCTCTGCCGACTCTCCTCCTCCAAAGCAGCTTTCACCGGGGTGTCGGTCAGTATTGCTGTTGACCTGCAACATTCAATGAGATTATAGTCAGAATCAGCTTGTTTTTATACAAGCAAGAGAATCAAGACGAGTTAAAAATGACACTATGCTCACCTCTTTCTGCCTCTCCTTTTATTTTCTTTCCTCGAGCCAGCCTTTGGATATGGGCGAAGCTTTTCTGGGCTGAACCTCTGTACTGGCGTGCCACTAGATGTTCCTGGAACCACTAGCATACCTGGATAGATGATATGCGCCGGCGATGGAGCTGGCGCTGATGATGAAGGGGGCGCTGGTGATGGAGCTGGCCCTGGCACTGGGGATGGAGCTGGTGCTGGTGCAGGACGGTCGGTCACAAAAGCTGGAGCAAAGTCTGCCTCACTGAAAATATCTGGATTCAAGGGCCCGATACCGGTACACTTGAACCCAGACGAAATGCTGCTTGGTGTCGCAGCTTGAGGCAGAGCTTTAGCCACAAGACTTGGGATGTTGTAGATGGTCAAAGTTCTTCCAGGGTTCATTTGCATCCAGTTGTTTGCTGCACTGTTAATGTAGCGCTTCAGAGGGCCAAAAACGCTTCGGTCTAGCAGCTGAAGACGGTGGGAGCAGTGGGGTGGAAAAGACAGGAGTACAATGCCCTGTGACTTGCAAAAGTCAATAGCTACTACAGAGAGGTGTGATGCATGATTGTCTAAGAGTAGCAGCAACTTTGACTCCGGGGTCACGCGGGAGTGTCTTGCAAAATGCTGTAAAAAGGCCAAAAAATCTGTCTCCTCCATCCACCCGATCCATTGGCAGAACCAGTGGAGCCAGGGGGACCATCCCGGATGAAGTGGTCATGGAACTTCTTCCTTGGGAAGATAAAGTAAGGGGGAACAAAGTTGCCTTGTGCGTTGGCAGCAAAGGCAACGGTCACCAATGTCCCTCTTTCCCCGGAGGTCACAGCACCGACCTGGCGCTGGCCCTTGGTGGCAATGACTTTGTCTGGCACTTGAACCATTGTGGTACCTGAAATAATCAGTGAAATGAATTATTGCTGGTGCAAATCACTGTTGCTTTTAAATTTATCATCTAAATATAAATTTTTACCTGTTTCATCCATGTTCCAGATGTCATTTGCTTCAAAATTAAAGCGGGTGAGGACAGTCTTTAGGTTGTTAAAAAACGCGGTCACGTTGGTCTTGTTGAAGCTGGTGGAACGGGACATGCTGGTGGCTTGAGGTTGACAGATGGACAGAGTTTTGTTGCGCTCGAGGAAGGAGGTGAGCCAATCCTTCCCTGCCATCTGGTTTTTCTTCCATGAACATGGAGTTTGGAGGCCAATATTTTTGGCCAGCTCATATCTAAACTTTTCGCACCTAAAAAAAGCATAAAAAAAGAGGTTAATTCCCAGATAGCAAGCACCTCCGCTCCGGATCTGCCCCGGCTCCAGCTGATCCGGCTCAGAGCCGTGGCAGATCCGGAGCGGAGGTGCTTGCTATATGGCGGTAGTGGTGTAGCTCTGTCTGCGGTGTTACTCGCACCTCTTTAGGACTCAGGCCAAAATATATATTGGCTGCTCTCTTTATATATGCCTGCAGTCTCTTCTCCTGTTCTTCTGTGAAGACTTTGTTGTGAGCCCTGTACCCCGGGGCCCTGGTCTGCTGCCCTCTTGCCTCTGCCCTCCTCTTGCAGTACCTGAACAGGGTGACATGACAAACGCCATGCACCGCAGCTGCCCTCCTTATACTATCGCCTCTTGGGACATCAAAAAAAGGCCCTTCGCGTAAACCTCCGGGTCAACCGTTCCTCTCTGGGTAGTTCTGACCCTAACTCTGGGCATTTTCTGTCAGTAAAACATAACACACATTTTTATGGAGCTTTTAAACACAAAATGCAGCTGCATTAGCAGAGAGGGACGAACGTAACTGTTGCTACTTCAGTCCCGACGGTGACTCCTGACATTTGAACGAGGATTACTTCCAAAGTGGAAAAATTCTGACATTTCAAACTGCACCATATGTTACGGAACTAAATCACCTATCATTTCATCATAAATATGACACATGGAGCGATAAAGACAATCTTTAAATCGAAAAAGTTTAGCATTCGTCTGAATTTACTCACCGCTGTGGAAAACAGTCTTCTCGGTCTTGTGCCGCGAGGAAGACTGGACGCCTCAAGAATGTTCGCGGTTCTGGAGAGGGGCGCGAGCTGCACATGCTGACCTAGTATGACGCATCGAAGTGCGGATGGCTGTGAGTAAATCGCCGTGTTACTTTCGTCCAGAGTTACTTTCGCCCCGGCGCTCCCCTTTATAATAATTATATACTATTATAAAAGCGGAAATAATGATTGATACAAAATACAAACAATATAGACTTACATGAAAGGCCAAGGTAGCTGGTGCGCTGGCGGTACACGCGTTCTGGGCGTCTTCTATTATTTAACTGGCGATCAAGGCGATTTAGTACTATCTCTGCCATTTTCTCAGGGGTTCAACAGAGGCTAAAGCAAGGTGGCTTTTTATAGGCGAGTTAATTCGGGAAGTGGAGCCGCATGTGCACGTCCACATGTGCCCAAGTGGACGCGCAATGAAGCCGCCTGGGTGCGCTCTTGTAAAAGCCCAAATGGGTAGCGGGTGGTTTTAGGACCCGCTATACGCTTTCCCTAAAGTGTGTTGTCAAGATAGCAATTGTAGGGAAAGCGCATAAACACGCCCACAGGCTCACCTCCAGGCGCAAATAAGGGAGTCGGCATAATACATAGCGGGTAGTGTGGCCGCAAGATACCGTTTAGGGATAGTGGAAGCTGCTAAATGCGTAATTCACGGGTAGCGGGTAGTGGCAACGGGTAGGGCAGTGTGAAAGATAGAGCCCATAATACACAAGAATTGTAATCATAATGGTGTTGAATGGTATCAATGGTTCAGGTATATGGTAATCCAGAAGGAGAAGGGAGAAGAAAAAGCAGAAGAGAAATATGGAAAATATGCTGGCGGAAATGGACATAGTGAAAGTGGATGAGGAAAAGAAAAAAAAGGGGGGGAACTGAATAAGATATATGATAAATAAATGAATGCTGACATAACTATTGCGTCTGTTTTTCTGCAGTCTCATATCGAGGGCTGACTGCAATAAACAGTTATGTCCAGATGTTTTACATTGGACATAGCCGTTTATTGCAGTCAGCCCTCGATATTATATTGGATTTGTTTTTCTTTTCAGGTATTGCCTTCCCTTTTAAATGTGTGAATCATGGTAGATGTGGGATGGGGGCTGTGAGTGTATAGTGAGGGGCGGTTATATTTATCCAGGTTGGTTCACAGGCAAGAGGCAGTGAATGAAGTAGTGGGTGTTAAGAGTTAACTGTGTGAATGAATGGAATCCAGGTTGAATCAAAGTCGGCAGAATTGTTTTTAAGAGAAGCTGATAATTTTTCCATTGATATGTACTCGGTCACTTGATTTTTCCAGTGTGAAATGGATATTTTTTTCCTTCATTTCCAGTTCATGAGGATAGTTTTCTTGGCGATTATTAGGGATACCAGGAGTATTCTGTTGGACATGTTGGTTGAGTTGATGGATATGTCACCGAGTAAACAGAGGGAAGGGGTTAGAGGGATGTGGCAGCCAAGAAGTTGGGCAAGGATGTCAGTGATGTCCTGCCAAAATTGTTTGATAGTTGTGCAGTCCCATGTGGCATGCAAATAACTATCTGTGGTGTTCTGTACAGTTCAAACAAATTTCCGTGTCTGCAAAACCCATTTTAAACATTCTTTTACTCTGTGGATGATTTTGCATTGAATGAGTTGTATGTTTGAGTTGGCTGTAGTGGAGAAGATGTTCCTACAGATTTGCGTCCAGAAGCCGGCACTGGGAGCGATCTGTAGGTCATGTTCCCATTTCGATGAGGGTAAGGATATTGTTTGGTCGTATGTAGCACTTTATTTGTATATATTTAATAGCAGTTTTTTTTCTGGAAGTGATGTTTAATATGTTTGATATTAGTGGGGGAGGATCTAAATCATGTGATTTAATATTGATTTTGGACGCAGTACAAGATTTTATCTGAATAAATTCAAAGAAGTGATTCTCCCCAATGCCGTATTTCTGGACCAAATGACTGAATGAGGAAACATTGTCATTGTGAAAAATATGTGGGAGGTGTGTAATTCCTTTGAGAATCCATGGTGCAAAGTAGAGTGGTTTTTTGTTAATTAAGAAATCAGGATTATTCTAGATGGGTGTGTGTTTGTTAAGCAACATTGTGGAGTTGGTTATTTGGTGAAATTTCCACCAGGCTGTCAGAGTTGTAGCAATGGCTGGGTTTTTGAAACATGGATGATGTGTGATGGAACGGCTTATGAATGGCACGTCTGAGATATGGATATCTTTGCATAGTGTCTCTTCTATATCTGCCCAGGTATTGTCGGATTGATCTGGATTTCTCCATTTATGGATATATTGAAGTTTATTAGCAATGAAATAATGATGGAAATTTGGTGCTTCCAGTCCTCGTTTGGTTTTGGGCTTTTGTAATGTTGCTAGCTTGATTCTTGGGGTTTTATTTTTCCAGTAAAATTTTGAGATGATTGAGTCTAGGGATTTAAACCAGGAGGGTGGGGGTGTGCTTGGGATCATTGAGACAAAGTAATTTATTGTTGGTAATATGGACATCTTGATTGTTGCTATTCTGCCTATTAGGGATATCGGTAGGTTCATCCAACGTTGAAGGTTGTCCTCTACCATTTAGAGAAGTGGGTTGAAGTTAAGATTGGTTAACTCTGACAGCCTGGGGGAGATTTTGATTCCTAAATATATGATATTACCAGTGCACAGTGAGAGGGAAGAGGTGTGGGTTGCCACATCCCAGCTGTTGGATGTAAGTGGGAGGATGGTGGATTTAGACCATAGACCGTACAAAAAGATGGACGCAGCACCTGGGTCTGAAAAGTGAGGTCGATGCTGAAATCTCAAAAATTTGCATTATATTTAATGGCCGGCAGATGGTGACGTCGGTGGTTGCAGAAAGAAGTTCAATGGTATTGAAGTCTATGAGAAAATGACCCTGCTTTGCCACCTGATTTATTATTTCAACAATGATTTTCCACATCATTTTATGGTATCTATTGCAAGTTTCAAGTCTCCTTCGATATATCGTGATGTTCATTTTTGTAAATTATGGTCCCAAGTAGACTAGAATAAAGGATAAAGCCAGAATATGCTTTAGGGGCGTGGCTATCCTCTGGTCCTCGTCTGATATGGCCAGATCCAGAGCCACGGTCCTCCCCGGATTTTCAATTCATGCTCTCGTCCAATAGGAATCACTTCCGGTTTCAAAATGACAAAATGGTGCTATTCAAATTGCCAAAATCGAGGCTTCCTAAATGGTATGCTGAAACCAATGGGTGACATCACCATTGCTTCGTCCATCTTTTCATACAGTCTATGATTTAGACCAGTTAATGGTGTAGTCAGAGATTTTAGAAAATGTGTTTATCAGGGAAATTGTTTCAGGCAAGGAAGAGGAAGGGTTTTGTGAATACAATAGAATGTCATCTGCATAAAGGCTGATTTTATGGTGTATATTTTTTGATTGAATTCCTGTGATCAGTGTATTTTGGCGTATGGCGGCCGCAAGTGGTTCTATGAATATGGCAAATAAGGATGGAGAGAAAGGGCATCCTTGCCTATTACCCCTGTGCAAAGTGAACTGTTGTGATGTTAATCCATTGGTGTTGATGGTGGCCATTGGTGCAGTGTACAAAATCCTCACCCAGTGTATAAATGATTCACCAAAACCAAATTTTTTTAGTGTAGAAAATAAAAATTCCCTATTCACTTTATTGAATGCTTTTTCTGCATCTACTGAAACTATGGCTGTGGGTGTGCTTGTGAGAGATGAGCAATGAATTAAGTTAATGAGTCTGCATAAATTGTTAGAAGAGTGTCTACCTTTAATAAATCCAGTTTGATCAGGGTGGATAATGTATGGGATAACTGTTTCAACTCTGGATGCTAATGCTTTACTGATGATTTTTGTGTCTGTGTTGATAAGTGATAGTGGGCAATAGGTTTGATGAAAGTGTCAAAGTCAGAGTCATATAGAAAAGAAGTGTTGAATCGCCATCTGCAGGAGGGTTTATGGGGATGATTAATATTAAGGATGAGAGAGACAGGTGCATGATCGCTGATGGTGATGGGGTATATTTGCATATCTGAGATTTGTGAAACAATTGAGTTGCTGGTTAAAAAGAATACGGTCAATACGGCAGTAGGAGTGATGAGCTGATGAAAAGAATGAAAACTTTTTATCGGTTGGGTATTTTAATCGCCAAACATTGCCAAGACCAAAATCACTCATGAACTGTTTTATTGTTTCTGTTGATTGGTGGTTATGTGTGGTTTTTAGATTGTTGGATCTGTCCAAGGATGGGTTCATGACTGTATTAAAATCTCCTCCGATGATTATTGGGGTGTTGGAGAAATTGTCGAGAGCGGCAAAAAAATCACAGAAAAAAGATGGGTCGTCGTTATTTGGACCATAAATGCATGCTACTGTGATTGGGTTATTATGAATTATGATATTTATAATGAGAAATCGTCCTTCAGTGTCAGTGATGGAATTGTTGAGAGTAAATAAAATATTTTTGTGAATCAGGATGGCTACCCCTCTTTGTCTGTGATTGAAATGAGGAAAAAAAGGTGTGGTTGAGTTGTGGTGTTCTTAATTTATACTGGTCAGATTCGGTGAGGTGAGTTTCTTGAAGAAGACATATATCTGCTTGTAGTTTGCTTATTTGGTTGATTACCTTAAGTCCTTTTGTCAGTGAACCAACTCCATGGATGTTCCAGGAGAGAAATCGGAGTGGATTCATGTTGAACAGATGTTGGGGTCTGTTTTGTTTCTGTGTTTTGGATTTAGCGTTTGCCTATGTGTGTGCGTGCATGGGAATGTGTGTATATGTGTACTTAGGCATGTGTGATTTGGGTATAGTGTGCGTGCTTGTGCGTGCATATGTAGGAGATAGAAAAGGTGGGCAGTTACCTCTATGAATGTGGTACATGAGTCTGTTTTTTGAGGGGGATCTGGGGTCAGGCATCAAAAGTGTGACAGACTGAGAAAGGGCTTGGAATTTACAAAAATAAGCAAACAAACAAACAAATAAACAGGCAATGAACACAAAAAATAATGAAGGGTAACAGTGCCGAGGCGATGGAAGAGACCAGCGTGCAATATCATATATACAAATGTAATGCATTGCAGTGAATAGTGAGAGAGAGAGAGAGAGAGAGAAAAATAAATGTCTGTGGGGGGAGAGCTGTAGAGATGTTGATTATTAAATACAGTTTGAATTGAGAATTAGAAAGTAAGAGCTGTAGTAAAAAAGGAGAGAGAAAGAAAGAGAGGGAGGGAGAGGGAGAGAGCTGGAGTGTTAGAAAAGCCAAGGGGTGATATTTTTTTCTCAGTAAAGTTAGCCTTGCATGAATAATTTGTCAACTGAAATGAGTGCTTTTTTACCTTCTTGAATGTGCGGTTTTCTGATTGGGAAGAGTATTTTGCGTCAGTGATCAGATTAAGGAAAAAAAATTGATTCGCTTTTTTTTTAAGATTTTTTTTTGGGAATTTTTCATTTATTTGACAGTTACACAGTGTAGAGAGACAGGAAGGTTGGGGAGAAGAATGGGTGAAGACATGCAGCAAATGACTTGAGCTGGAATCGAACCCAGGTCGCTGTGGGAAGGACACGGCCTTTATGGTACGCGCGCTTCAACCGATGAGCCACCGGGGCGCCCCTGATTCGTTTTTTTTGCTAATCATTATATCAATTGATTAGCACATTTGAATAATGATTAGCAAAAATTAAAAAAACAGTAAATCAGATTTTAAATGACGAAAGGGCTTTTTTTATTCTTTCCTGATGACAGATTTTAAGGAGAAATACAACACCACTCTGAAAGAAAAACAAATAATTTCCAAAAGGCATCAATTTTACCCTGAACTACCCCATCTTCATTTAATGCAGCACACTTCCGTTTCCCTGTGAAATTTCTGTAAACCACTTGTAACCTGCAGTACATCTGTCTTATCTATACCTTACTGTAGCATATGATGTTGTTCAGCACCTAATCAGAGATGTGAAATGATTCATATCCATTATACAAGGCAATCTCCAACTCAGTTACGTTTTAACATCACAAAATCATGTATTTGAATGATTAGAGATCATGGTGCATGTTTTGGGAGAGGCCGGCAAACTTGCAATTCCCTAACGTAGTGGCTATTGCCCCGGACGCCGCCGGGTCAATAACAGGTAGAGGCTGAGTAATATAGCTGGCGTCCGGTTCAATTGTCTCAAATTTCCAGTTACTGAGCCGGACGAAGTGGGGGCACTCGTTCTAAATTAGAAGTTACGTCTGGGTCAATAACAGGAAAAGTCAAGTCAAGTTGGGGCAAGAAACAAATCATATCACCTTAATATGATGACCATTTACAAAGATTTTCTTTAGTTAACGTTAGTTAGCTTACTAGCGAACTAGGTGGCTATATCCAAAGTGCAACTTAATTTAATACGGTATGACTCACACTGCAGTCAAGACATTACGTCATTATAACAGCCTCCCTAGCACATGCATGCGCTCCCCAGAAGCTGATTGGTTGGTATGCAAATAAACATCATTTTCCAGCCAAGCGAAGTCGCGAAAACTTCTCCTGTTGCTGTGTGGCTCCGTAACTCAGAAGTTCGCAGGCCAGTGAGTGGGGATCAATGAAATATCATTAGGATTTTTTGAATCGCATTTTTTACGAAGGGATTGTTATGATGATTAGCATTTTGTCAAAACTGCTGAAATTTGATTCGCATTTTGCGATGCGAATCCGCCTAATCTGATCACTGTGCGTCTGTCCAAAATTTTGCGGGGTAACTGATCATTAAAGGCCGTATCAGTGATATGACGTCACTATTGTTGACAGTTGAAACACAACAGAGCCGCTCGCCCCTCCCCTTCAGAAGCTTGGAACATGAATGCGCTTTTCTTAAAGTGAAACTTCGCGTCTTTGCATTGACTTTGAAAGTAATCTGTCGCGCGAAAAATTTGTTTCGCGTCTGGTGTGAAAGCAGCTTAAGAATGGCTCACTCAGCTGGGTAAATGGCCGTCTCAGCTCGTTGTGATAAACGCCCGGTAGCAACAATGACGACCATTGCCAGACGATAAATTTACACCATTAGTGCTAGCTACAACAAGGTATCTGACAAGTATCTTAGCTCGGCATTATAAAATGAGTATTAACAACGTCACATAGATCACCACTTTTAGCTAAACTTATCATACGGTTATACATTCATCGACGAATTTCAAATCAGAGTACTAACCAGAGAAAAAATGTTATTACACGAACACAAGCTCTGGTTTGATCAGACAGAATTAGCAAACTCACTAGCTTGCCAACCGAGAGTTAGTAAAGGTTGCTAACTCACTCCAAAGAGGAAATATCGATCTCTCTACTGTTTGATTCATTCTGACCAGCATGATCTATGAAAGATAGCCATACAAAAACAATACATGAGCTTCCCTCTATTTTGCTTGGGATGACAATTTACAATTCACATCCAACCGAGTTAGCACCAGGGCCCCGTTTTAGAAAGTGGGGTTAGTGGTATACTCTGAGTTTGATAGCTCAGAGTTGCAAGAAACTCTGAGTTTTCCGGTTCACAATGCGAGTTTAGTCCAACTGTGAGTCAGTTACTGCAGCAACATACTTCGTGAAGCTAACCTGCTCGCTGGCAGGTTTTTAAATAACTCAGAGTTTCTTCTCCTACTGAAACTGCAGACTGAGGAGGTTTCAGACATTGCATGTCCGTTCCTTGAAGAGACAGAGGACATCAAAGCACAAATACTGAGAAGAATTCTCCGTTAGGAGAGAGTTATCCGACCACGTTTTGATGTTTTTCGTTTTGGGACGAGTAGTTGTTTGAGCGTTCCGTTTCTCTGTGGAATCTACAATTTATTTCAACAAAATTTTCAGCCCGCATATAGCTTGTGTTACACACCGAGGACATTCTCTCAGTTCAGAACACATTGCGTAGCTCTTCGTTTTTTTCTTCCTTTCTTTTTTTTGCAAACGGCAGTGTTCATTATTGTTTTGTTTTATTACGGAAAGAAACAACCACGACTTCATTCATTAAAGGCACAGTCAGTTTCTATCACGAGTGGACTCTTCAAAGTACAAAATAATGAATAACTCTCTGGAGAGCTTTTAATTCTTCAAAATACATGTTGGAAAGTCTGCTAATTTGCTGTAATGAATGATCAGCAGGTTGTATGTTCAATTCATTCCAAATCAAAAGACCTCAAGATAGAACAACTAATGTCTTAAAATTTGAAAATTAAAGTCTGTGGAATTATCCTGAAATAAGTTATTTGCATCAGCTTGGAATGAGAAAAAAAGATTCCACTTGTATCATCTTAAATAAAATGAAGACAACTTGAACTTGGATTTTTTTATTTCTTTGCTTCCTGCAAGAACAAATGCAGTAGTTAATATTTTGTATGCCGTTCAAACAAGTAAAATCATCCACCTGTTATTCCCTCATCCACCTGTAACTGATGCTCCAGCATTTGGATTTCTAATTTAGTTTTCTGCATCCGTAATTTTACCTTCATTTGGTTGTTTTTTTATACTCTCGCATTGACTCGGTCAGCGATTTTCCGCCGCACAAACTCACGCTTTATTGCAGCTGCAACTGCACTTTTTTTTTTTTTTTTTAAATAATTGGTCGTACTCAGCGTGTACCTTTATTAATTTGTCCAACTCTGCTGGAGAAAAATAAGACCTGCAACTTTTTTTCTCCACCGTTGCCATGGTGAAGCGTGTTATCTATATTCCGTTGATGAGGGCTTTTAATATCTTCAGGCACACGCCTGACTGTGGCGTAAGTTAACTCAAAGTTGATTGAACCAAGTGTTATCACCTGTTCTGAACCCGAAAACTCCGCGGTCAGCAACTCAGAGTAAGTCAACTCACAGTTATGGCGCTTTTCCACTACACAGTACCGGCTCTACTCTACTCTACTCGCCTTTTTTGCTTTTCCATTAGGAAAAAAGTACCTGGTACCAGGCACTAGTACTTTTTCTGGTACCTGCTCTCCTGGGGTTCCAAAAAACGTCCAACCAGGTACTAGTAGGTACTAAAATGTGACGTGCAACATTGCAGCCCACTGATTGGTCAGAGAGAATCGTCTCTGCAAAAGACAACTCGCTTCCGCATTATCGCTAGGAAACTGGCTTCACTTGCCATCATTGAAACAGGTCCTCAAATTGTGTTTTTGAAACGTGTGTTGTTTTAGGCAGCTTGATAAATATACTGTGCGTTGACTTACCTTTTAAACAAGGTTGCGTTTGTTCAGCGAAGCTGCTGCATTTATGAAATGCGTTTCTTTGTCTGTGACCCTGTTCTCAGCGAAATTGTGTCCAATTCTGTTCCCCTAATTCCCCTTAAAAAAGTTATTGTGCTGCCCCTATTTTACGAAAATTGCGCGGAAGATAACTTTACGGATGCTGATGAAGCATTTTGTTCTAAGGAAAGGTATCAGATGAGATGACGCATGGTAAAGTGATAAATTCTAATACTCTGCCATTTCCTGCGATTTGCGCATTTGCTACGTGCTTTGCCTTCAATTGCAAAGTGAAATGTTTCATGAAGCCTGAATATGAATACTCTATGCCTTTTACGTATACCATTGCTTTACGTTTTTAGGTGGTACGTTATTTAATGTGCAACCAAATCGGACACAACACCAGCTGCTATCCTATGCATTAGGAGAATGTCAAACAGAAATTACAATTAAACACTCGCGGACTTTAGTGCCATAACATGGTGACGGTAGTGCCCGTCCCCTGATTTAAACACACAAATATTTAACAAAATCGACGGAATAAAAGTAAACTTGATATAACTGAGGATGCAGGCGCGGCAGTAACATGCTGCGTCGCAACGACGAGCAGGTACCACGGAGGCGGCACTATCCTCTAATGGAAAAGCAACCCCAAAAAAGTACCCGGTGCGGAGTAGAGTAGAGTCGAGTAGAGTAGAGCCGGTACCATGCAGTGG
Organism: Gymnothorax javanicus; assembly: GCA_029692085.1. Taxonomy (NCBI): domain Eukaryota; kingdom Metazoa; phylum Chordata; class Actinopteri; order Anguilliformes; family Muraenidae; genus Gymnothorax; species Gymnothorax javanicus. The sequence continues at coordinate 51,157,337 of CM056194.1, forward strand.
AAAAGCGCCATTACAGAACAAACTCAGAGTTTGTTTACCCTGCTTTCTGAAACGGGGCCCAGCCCTACTCACCTCAAGTAGAAACAAGGCAACCTGGGCGTCAGAATTAAAACCATTCAACTCCCGGAATTCTCTCCAACGTTGGTATGCTTTCCCTATGTTTATTCGGGACTTCGCATAGCTGTGATCGCGTTCTTTTTTCCTCGACATGCACTTGTTCGAGCGTCTCTTTTTCGGTTTAGCTTCCACCATGCTTCACTCTGCCAGTTCCTTTCATTGCTCAGTCCCACCCACTTGTCGTGCATGAGCACGGAACTGGCGCAGAAGACCCACCCCTGCCCTCTGATTCGTTGGAACACTTTTGTTGATGTTTGGGGACGCGGGTAGGTCCCCATGAGTTTGTGTATCTTTCTCAGTGTCTACCTGGCTGTAGGTGGCCTACAGAGACCGGAGTTTTTCACCGCCCACTCATGAGAGGAGCTGCTAACAGTTTGTGGGAAAAAAATCTCCTGTACGTGACAAATTATGTTTTGGCCCAGAATCGCTGATACAACCTTTAAGCCCAAAGTCCGTGCCTTTCAACTGAATGCCTCGATGTTGAACAAGTTGTTTCTGTTTAAAGTGTTCGAATTTTGCGACGATGGGGTGAGGGCGTGCATTTTTGGGATTTTTTGGTCCGATGCGGTGAACTCTGTGGAATGTAATGTCCGTAACCGTGTCCGGAGGAATTTTTAGGTGAGTGGTCATGAATTCCTTTATTAATTGTTTGGGGTTTTCATTATGTGCGTGTTCTTTAATACCAAAAAATACCAGATTGTCTCTCACGCTTCGCGATTGTAAATCCAGAATGATTCGTTTCATGTCCTTGGGCCTATTGCGCGAAAGTCAGATCCTGAGATCCTGGATCAACGCCAAAGCGAGGATTGCCATATCCCAAACAGCGCGTTGCTGGCTTAATTGATTGCACAAAGCCAACAGCGGGGGGGTATACTACGAAGCAAGATAAGTGGGTTAGCGAGGTATGAGCCTAAACCTAGGCTTTTCAATGTCACAAAGGTGCCTCTCTTTTAAGGTGGCTAGATTACCATGGTAACTTACGCTGCTGGTCGGGAGCAGGTTATGTGGCGAGTTTTGTCTTAAATCGGCTATGTGCTGCCTTATCACTAAGCACCTCCTTTGAAGTTGGCGTCAACTTTCTTGAATAATCCTGTGGACTTTGGTGCCCGAAACGTACGCGGTTCTCTTCGGAGGGAGACTGACATGACCTGTTTGCTTTTTCTGATGATATTCTCTATGAACGCTACAGATTATCAGCTGAGGGAATTCGTTACTTATGCGATCTACTGGAACCATATATTGGCAATGTTGTAAAGAGAGGCACTTACAGTTGCATGAACAGTATGCATAACATTGCGTTTTTTTTTGCCACGGGAACCGACAACATTCAGGTGGTGATGCAGAAAATCTGAGCAAGAATATTGTATGCCGCGCTATACATTTTACACAGCATGCCATTAAAATAATTTAAATAATTATGAAAGCAAAGTAGCATAGGGTGTACTACTTTGAAAAATGTTCTCATGCTTTGTTTTAACTTGCTGCCAAGTCCTCTTGACAGTGCTGGTACTGCAACTATTAAAGCGTATTCAACTATTAAATAGTATTTTATGCCACTGGACTACTGTAAAATTGGAATGGTGCAACTGGTTAGGGTTAGTGGTGGGATACGATTTTATTAAAATCATGCTGTATAAAAGAAAAGCAAGGGGAAAAAATACTTTAAACCAAAAACGAAGAAATTAATAAAATGGAGTTTACTATTGGTATTTATCAGTCAGATAATATTCAATCTATACTTTAATTTCATTTTGTTTCATTTGGCCAAGAAACTAAAGTGATTTCCACTGGTCCCTCATCAGAGGACTTACATTTACACGGTCAGAAATTTTCCGACAGAATTCTTCTCAGGCTTTATTAGCAGCAACAGTGTTGCTTTTTACTGTTTTTATATTTTTACATTTTTACATTCCTCATAACTGTCCATAAACACGACCCACTCCTCCTAGGAGATTTTTTTAAAAGATTTTATTTATCACCCAGCAACCACTTACATTACATCCAACGAACAAGTGCATACATCAACCAACAAGAACACATATACTGACATAAATCTCAATTACAATTTCCCAAGAGTCTATGCGCATGCATAATCGTGCAGTCTTTCAAAGTGTCCAACCAATCAGTGTAAATCTTCATCTGTGTCTCCCATTAAGCCGCTGGAGGCGCCCCCTGGTGCCGCGGGGGGACACATCCCGCAATCTTCCTATTCCTGGATGAGGGATAGCTTCCTTGGAGAAACATTCAGCACGCGATCGGTCATTTTATGAAGGGATATATGGTAAATTGACGCTTGGAACGCCCTTTAATTGAGAGCGGTCACGGCGTTAAAAACACAAAGCCGAGGTTAGCAATGGTTGAGTTTACCTTCTGCTTTTAATCACCTCTGATGAAGGCATACTCAAGTTAAAAAGTAAAATGTTAACGTCAGAAAATTACATCAAGGAGCCTCCTGAAAATGTTTGATTCCAGTATCGCGAAGCAAGCGACATTGCACTCGCGTCCAGCACTAAGGCAACGACTCTACCTTACCCGTTGCAGTCTGAATAAAGACGAGAAAAGTAGCAGCAGTGCTGTAGGTTGGGGGTTACCGCAGCGATGTAAGACTGCGCTGAAACACGGTAACCCTCTTCATACAGCACTGCTCATTTTCTACTCTGATGGAAGTCTCAACTTGGGGAATAAGGGCAAATCTGATAATGACGGATTCTAAATATGGTTAAAATGTGACATGGAAGGGGGACTGATTCAACTGTGATGGTCACTGTCACATGCATACTTGAATATGATGATCGAATATTGGCTATTTTACTGACATCAATGTTCACAAGTTTCTAAGATAATTACTCTGGGCCTACTATAATTGAGATAGCAATGTGTAGTGGACAATTCAGAACGACTGTTAAGGACATTGATTTTCATTATGGGTGACTGCTGAATGAGGTGAGGTGAAATTGGCTGGAGGTAGGAGCTTAGCTAGTTTGTAAGCTTGCTCTGGAGCTGGCTAGCTCCACACTTTGTTTCCATAGTAACTAGTCCCATGGCTTAGCTCACACGCTCTGTGCAACCGAAATGGGGCTTGAGATCAGGCTAATCCCGTGCCGATCCTGGGCTAATCCCTTATCCGGCCTCCGTGCAATAGGCCCCTTGTTTTCTTTTTCGATTACTGTTAGTTTAGAACAGTGGCATACATGCCAACTCTACCGCTTTTGGGGCGTTTTTCTCAGAATGAAACGCCCCGAAAGCGGTAGTCTACCGCCAAAAACGGTAGAGTTGGCATGTATGCAGTGGTAGTCAACCCTGGTCCTGGAGAGCCGCAGTGTCTGCTGGGGGGTGTACTACGAAACAAGATAAGTGGGTTAGCGAGGTATGTCGAGCCTAAACCTAGGCTTTTCAATGTCACGAAGGTGCCTCTCTTTGAACATGGCTAGATTACCATGGTAACTTACGCTGCGAACTTAACCTGGTCGGAGCAGGTTATTGCGAGTTTTGTCTTAAATCGGCTATGTGCTGCCTTTATCACTAAGCACCTCCTTTGAAGTTGGCGTCACCTTTCTTGAATAATCCTGTGGACTTTGGTGCCCAAACATACGCGTTCTCTTGGGAGGGAGACTGGCATGACCTGTTTGCTTTTTTCTGATGATATTCTCTATGAACGCTAGAGATTCTCAGCTGAGGGAATTCGTTACTTATGCGATCTACTGGAACCATATATTGGCAATGTTGTAAAGAGAGGCACTTACTTGCATGAACAGTATGCATAACGTTGCAGTTTTTTTTTTTTTTTACGGGAACCGACAAAATTCAGGTAGTGATGCAGAAAATATGAGCAAGAATATTGTATGCCGCGCTATACATTTTACACAGCATACCATTAAAATAATTTAAATAATTATGAAAGCAAAGCAGCATAGGGTGTACTACTTTGAAAAATGTTCTCATGCTTTGTTTTAACTTGCTGCCATGTCCTCTTGACAGTGCTGGTACTGCAACTGTTAAAGCGTACTCAATTATTAAATGGTATTTGATGCCACAGGACTACTGTAAATTTGCAATGGTGCAACTGGTTAGGGTTAGTGGTGGAATACGATTTTTATTAAAATCATGCTGTATAAAAGAAAAGCAATGGAAAAAATACTTTAAACTAAAAACGAAGAAATTAGTAAAACGGAGTTTACTATTGGTATTTATCAGTCAGATAATATTCAATCTATAATTTAATTTCACTTTATTTCATTTGGCCGAGAAACTAAAGTGATTTCCATTAGTCCTTTATCAGAGGACTTACGCATTTACACGGTCAGCAATTTTCCGCAAGAATTACTCTCTGGCCTAATTACAACCAACAAGAATACATACACTAACATAAATCTCATTTACAATTTCCCAAGTGTCTATCCGAGTAAGCGCATGCATAATCGTGCAGTCTTTCAAGTGTCCAACCAATAGTGTTAAACTTCATATGTCTCCGATGAAGCTGCTGGGGCGCCCCCTGGTGCCGCGGGGGGAGACATCCCGCAGTCTTCCTGATCCTGGATCAGGGATAGCTTCCTCGGAGAAACGTTCAGCGCGCGGCCGGTCATTTTATGAAGGGAAATTCAGTAAATTGAGGCTTGGAGCACCCTTTAATCGAGACCGCTCACAGCGTTAAAAGCACAAAGCCGAGGTTAACAAAGAAAGGTTACAACCACCGTTGTGATACCAATTATCTCTGATTGCGAGTTCAGGGTTTGTTGAACCGGCTTACTCAAATAAAGCCTGTCTATGTTGAACTTGCTTCGTGGTATACCCCCCTGGTGTCTTAGGTTTAAATAGGGTGGAGAAAACCAAATTCGGCACATCCTGAGTACGGTGGCCCTAAGACGACATCATCGGAAAACAACCGTCAGTTCACGTACCTCAATCATAGGAAAACATGTCTCGATCCGAGGAAAACGTCTTGATCAGAGGAAAACTTGTTTCAATCCGAGGAAAACTTGTTTCGATCCGAGGAAAACTTGTTTCTAACCAAGGAAAACATGTCTCGATCCGAACAAAACTTGTTTCGATCCGAGGAAAGCTTCTCTCAATCCGAGGGAAACATGTTTCGATCCGAGGAAAACATGTCTCGATCAGAGGAAAACTTCTCTCAATCTGAGGAAAACATGTCTTGATCTGAGGAAAACATATCTCAATCCGAGGAAAACGTGTTTCGATCAGAGGAAAACTTGTTTCGATCAGAGGAGAACTTGTTTCGATCAGAGGAAAACTTGCTTCGATCCGAAGAAAACTTGTTTCGATCAGACGAAAACTTCTATTTAATGGCTAGTTAGCTAGCTAGCCACAATTATCTTCGTGGGCACCGCCATGTTTGTTTACTCGAGTCTAACCCGGAACCGGAAGTTGCTTTCAAACCTGGTGAATAAAGCTGGGCACTACAGATTTTCATAAGTGAAGAGATAATAATGATGCCCAGTAATAGTTACTGTGAATGTTCTCCTGAAATGAGGAAAGTTAGGATGTTGAATACATTGGCATGCTAGCTATAACATCATAGATTTCGATGTCACTTCATCTTGATAACTAGGACTGCGGTTAAGCTATCACCAGTTCGGAAAACGACGGTCAGACTACCGCCGCTAAAAATTTGATGCGCAAATAAGGTGGCTAGCACGGTAGTAAAGACACGTGATACAATTGCTGTCAAAATTGGCTTGAAAAAAGAAATAACACGGCTTATTCAACGAAAGAATGCATGTATTTTCTTCAGAAAAAAATCGGAAACAACGTCCATAATTTGGTTTGAATATGATTCTTAATTAGTCCTTTTTTCACTTAATAGTTGACATTTTGTGCAGATTGAAATTGTGAGATTTTGGTGAACTGCTGTTGCTCCAGATGACTAACAATTGCATGTCACTGGACCAGTGTTTTACTTGAAGCAAAAGGAAAAAAAAAGAAAAAAGGTAGATATTACTGCCGTTAATGTAGAAATTGCCATTAGAATTGGTATTTAGAGGTGGACATAAAAGGAGAAAATACAAGTGGGGACCATAATACTTCTGTTATTCAAAATGTTTGTGGAAATTAGTGGTCTCAAACCATACTGCATAGTAAAAGCGTACTGAATAAAAAGAGAATGTATGGGTGAATCATCAAATAAACAGCCATCAAAGTATGTACTTGGCAATTGGACAAAACTAAATGGGGGCATGTCTGAGGGCCTGTTATGGTTAAAATTGAAAAGGTTTGTGAAAAATGGCACTTGCATACAACAATGCATGTATTACAGTACAGGATATCTGCATATGAAGAGACTTCATTTTGGAGATATTAAATAAATGGCTATCAAAGTTGATACGGTGCAATGTGCGAATGCAGACAATTGAATGGGACAGGGCATGTTTGAGGGCTTATAATTCCTGCAAATCAAAAGCTTTGTGAAAAGCAACACTTGCACAGTATAATACATGTATACTAGTATAAGCTCACAGAATATGAAGAGATTCTGTGGTGGAATCATAAATATAAAAGCGAAGTGGACTCTGTGTGTGTGCATACACGTACACAGAGTCCACTTCTCTTTTATATTATACTAGGGTCTGCATTCGCACAGTATCAACTTTGTTAGCCATTTATTTACAACCACAATTCTGAAATAGTTGGGACAAAGTGTAAATTGTGAATAAAATCAAAATGCAATGACTTTCAAATCACACCAGCCAGTATTTTATTCACAATAGAACAGAGATAACGTAGCAAATGTTGAAACTGAGAAATTTTACAATTTTATCCACAAAATGAGCTCATTTCAAATTTGATGGCTACTACAGGTCTCAAAAAAGTTGGGACAGGGGCCTGTTGACCATGGTGTAGCATCCCCTCTTCTTTTTAACACAGAGTGGAGGCATCTGGGCAATGAGGAGACAAGTTTCTTGAGTTTAGCCATTGGAATTTGATCCTACTCCTGTTTAATACAGGCTTCCAGCTGCTGGAGAGTTTTGGGTCTCATTTGACGGACTTTTCATTTAATTATGCTCCAAGTGTTCTCAATCGGTGAAAGATCAGGACTGCAGGCAGGCCAGTTCAGCACACGGACTCTTTTACTACGAAGCCATGCTGTTGTAATAGCTGCAGTATGTGATTTTGCATTGTCCTGCCGAAATACACAAGGCCTTCCCTGGAATAGATGTCATCTGGAGGGGAGCATATGTTGCTCTAAAACCTTTATATACCTTTCAGCATTCATAGTGCTTTTTAAAACATGCAAGTGTCCCACACCATTTGCACTAATGCATCCCCATACCATCAGAGATGCTGGCTTTTGAACTGAACGTTGATAACAGGGGTGGTCTTTCTCCTCTTTAGCCCGGAGGACACGACGCCCATGATTTCCAACAAGAATGTCAAATTTGGACTCGTCTGACCACAGGAAACTTTGCCACTTTGCTACAATCCATTTTAAATGAGCCTTGGCCCACAGAACACAGCGGGGCTTCAGGATCATGCTCAACAACGGCTTCTTTTTTGCATGATAGAGTTTTAGGTGGCATCTGTGGATGGCACAGTGGACTGTGTTTACTGACAGTGGTTTCTTAAACTATTCCTTGGCCCATTTACTAATGTCAATGACAGAATCATGCTGGTGAGTGATGCAGTGGCGTCTGAGGGCCCGAAGATCACAGGCATCCAGTAAAGGTCTTCGGCCTTGTCCCTTACGCACAGAGATTTTTCCAGTTTCTCTGAATCTTTTGATGATTTTATGCACTGTCGATGATGAGACCTTCAAAGCCTTTGCAATTTGATGTTGAGGAACATTGTTTTTAAAGTACTCCACAATTTTTTTACGCAAGCCTTCACAGGTTGGAGAGCCTCTGACCATCTTTACTTCTGAGAGACTCAGCCTCTCTAGGACATCCCTTTTATAGCCAATCATGTTACACACGTGATGCCAGTTAACTCAATTACTTGCTAAATGTTCTTTCAGCTGATTCTCTTTTATATTAATTGCTTTTTCAGCTCTTTTTTGCCTGTGTCCCAACTTTTTTGAGACCTGTTGCAGCCAGAAAATTTGACAGAAGCTCATTTTGTGGATAAAAATGTAAAATGTCTCAGTTTCAACATTTGAAATGTTATCTATGTTCTATTGTAAATAACATTGGCTCATGTGATCTGAAAGTCATTGCATTTTGATTTTATTCACAATTTACACTTCGTTCCAATTATTTCGGAATTGGGGTTGTAAATAAATAAAAATCATATTCAAACCAAATTATGGAAGTTGTTTCCGATATTTTTTTCCTGAACAAAATACATGCATTCTTTCGTTGAATAAGCCGTGTTATTTCCTTTTACAAGCCAATTTTTGACAGCAATTTCATCACGTGGCTTTACTACCGCGCTATCCGCTGTATTTACGCATCAAATTTTTAGCGGTGACAGTTTGACTGTTGTTTTCCGAACTGGCAACAGCTTGACCGCAGTTAGCTAGGTAGCCAAATAGCTTGCTCGCGAGTTTTCCATTGTGAGCGAACTGTAGCCTTTTTAGCTCGCTAGCCAGTTGGCTATGTAGCTAAATACATTGGCGCGCTAGCTATGACACACAATTCGATATCACTTTGGCTTGCTAGTGCGAAACGCGTGCATTCGAGTCTTTGCAATTTATTTACTGAATAATCAAGACCAATATATAAGCCTGAGATTAATGCATTGCGTTACCAAAGATGAGCATTTCAAAAGTCATGACAGTAGCCTTTTGACATCCTCTTTGGCTTTTTTCCACATATCTAGTGTTCTTGGCTTAGCATTATTGATCCTGGCTGATGACCACTCCTGGTAGATCTTGTCAAGAAGAGTTTGTAGCCAATGTTTTATTAATAATTGATGTGGAGGAAGCCATCTCGAGACTATAATTTTCTTTGCTGCAGTCATGCCGGCCAGCCAGAGCTTACTTTCTGTATCAGTGATCTTGAACCTGGAGTCATCATTTAAAATAAGGAGCAGGTTCTAAAGGGAACCTCCTCCCCACCATACCAGACACTTTATCTACACCATTGACCCAGAATCTTTGTACATCTGGGCATTCCCATAAGACATGCATCAATGTACCCACAATACCCTCACTGCAAAATGTACAGTGAGGATTGGGAGCCAAGCCAATTGAATGTCTTTTGCGCGGAGTTAAGTAAGTCTTCTGATAAATTTTATAGTGGATTAACTGATGATTTGGGTTTTTAGATGCCCCAAAGACATTATCCCATACAGCATTCCAGTCAATAGTCTCTGTTCCTAGAGGTATATTGGTCTTCTATAATCTGCGTTCAGATGATTCTACAGTGAGGTGTGACATAAGACTGTTATATATGTAAGAGACTGTTTGAGGTGCTCTCTCCATTAGGGATATTATGGGATAATTAGTTAAGGGGTCTTCAGGGTAAAGATTTCAATTTTTTTTTTTTTCAAAAATTTCAATATTTTTGATTTTCACATAGAATAATTAAAATAAATAAAGGAATGCAGTGAGATGCCAGTAAACACCAAGAATCTATGTTTTTCCTCTGCCTCAATTCTTAGTTGTGACTTTAAATGCAAATTACCGAAAATCACAATTTTGACTGATTTTCCACCTTGTGGCATTCATAAAATCATTAATATTTATCTGATTGACTTGAAATTTGGACGGAAGTTGTATCTGTTGGAGATCTATGAAATGACGCAGGATTTTCTAGATAGGTGCATCCCTAGGGGGTTAATTTAATGTTAATGTTAATTCAATTTAATAAAATGAAGCAAGTTGATGATAGTGATTTTTGTTATGGTTACATAACAGAGCTCATTAAATATTCATAAATGTTCCAAACAAAAAAATCCTACATCATTTCATAGAACTATCTTAAACCTTTCATATGAGACTAATTTGAGTAAAATCTGACCATGGGTTATTGAAATATCACTGCCACAAAATATTTTCAATTTTGTCATTAAAGTGCCGTTTCCATGGCAACCATGTAAATTTTTATCAAAATACTACATTTTATGAGGTTAAAATCATGTTGAGTATGTTTATTTCTTAGTTTTTACATTATTATGACTATTTCTACATTTTACCCTGAAGACCCCTTAATTCAGACCCCCAAGGAACCCTAAGTGAGTTAAGCGCTGATCTTACTCTGAAATAAAGAAATTGTGAGTTTCTTGGAATGCCAAAATGAGACATAAGTTCAGGAAAGTCTAAAATTTAAGTTTGACCAGAGATATCTCCCAATGTTTGGGTGCCATGTTGGGCCCATATTTGTGAAATTAATGGCTCACCACCTGTCAATAAATTTGCGTTATGCCAGATAGGGGAGCGTGTATGCCATTTTGATTTGAAACCCATGTATTTCTCAACCTTCAGTATAGTTTGTATTGCATATGATACTATTGGTCCAAATTGTAAATAACAGTTCTTATGTGTTAGTCCAGAGAAAGCCACATCTTGGAGTCTTACTTGATAAACCAGATCTTGCTCTCACGTTTTCCGGGGTGAATGTAGTTCTGCATCAAACCAGTATTTTAGAGAACGTAATAGAAAAGCCCAATCATACAGTTGAAAATTCGGGCAGGCCCATCCACCTTGAGGTTTGTCCCGCTGTAAGGTTGACCATTTAATGCAAGGTTTCTTTCCATTCCAAATGAATTTTCTTAATTTGGAGTCAAGTTTCTTCCAGTAGCTTGATGGAGTTGATAATGAGAGCACAGAGCTTATAAAGTTTATGCGGGGAAGAATATTCATTTTAACTGTGGCTATATGGGCGGGCATTGATGAAGGGAGTGCTGTCCATCTCACAAGATCATCATCAACTTTCTTCATGATAGATAAATAGTTATATCTTGCTATTGTATGCATACAGGGATCAATCTCTATACCTGTATACGGGATTGAATGTTCGGTTTCCCCAAGTCAGTGTTTAACAGCATCAGGATTGATTTAGAATAGTTAATCTTGTAAACAGACAACATTCCAAAATTTTCTATAATTTTTAAAACGTTTGGGAGGGACCTTTGTATATCAGAGAGATATACAAGTGTGTCATCAGCATATATAGAAATGGAGTGTGATGTGGACCCTACTTTAATTGGAGCTACCAAGGCGCTTTGTCGTATATATTGTGCTAACAGTTAACAAGCGATAAATTAAGGATGGAGGGGGATGCCGGGCAACCCTGCCTAGCACTGTGATATACATTGAAAAGATCAGAAAAGTGTCCAGCTATGATAACCCTGGCAGAGGGATTAGAATATAATACCTGAATCATTTTAATAAATTTTGGACCAAAAATGACTTTTTTTTAAGTCGTTCCACAAATATCTCTATTCTAGGCGATCAAACGCCTTTTAAAAGACCACAGGCTAAGCCAGTCTTTTTTGTCTCTGAGATAATATGTAGAAGCCTGCGAACATTATCTGATGCCATCCGACCTTTAACGAAAGCAGTTTGGTCTGGATTAATTAATTTCCCAATCACCTTTTCTAAACGCATAGCAATAACTTTGGAATAAATTTTTATATTCGCATTAATTAGTGATGTAGGGTGGTAATTTGAGCAATTCTGGGGGTCTTTCCCAGGTTTGTGAAGTACTGAAATAAGTACTTTTAGCACTACTCGCTACTACTCAACTCTACTCGGTTTCGGTCGTTTTCCATTGAGTACCACCTCAACGTGGGTGGGGTCATTATAGCAAATTAAGTTCGCTGTCTGTTCGCTGTCTGATAAACTGAATCTTTATATAGTCTTATACTCAGGGTCATCTCATATTAAAGTTATGAAACTCGTTGAGTTGATTTTGGGTTGGTCAACAAATGCAAAATTCACTCAACTCGCATCATACCTTTCATAAGCAAATAGGATTTCATGTTCTTTGCGTCTGGGTATCAAGCCGACCCAGCAGTGGCATCTGCGTTCAGGAGAATTTTCTTGAGCTCAATGTCCGTGATTGGAAATGTGCCGCATTTTATCGACAGATTAAACATTTAAATAGTTTCAAGTGTTTGTTGTTTTTCTACTACAAAAACTTCGGTCGAAGTTGAATCAGAACCTGACGTTGATGCATGGACTTGATACTCTGCCCCAAGTATTCTTCCGCTTGGCCCATCAAACTGTCATTAATAATTTCTTTCCACTGCATGTCACTGCAATATTCTTTCAATCTGTTTTTCACGACACACTGTATTTTTGCCACGTTTCGCATTTACGCTGACAAAAAAAAAAAAAAAAACTATAGACATCTTCCTTGATGCTCAAGATAGACAATCAGTAAATGAACATGACTGCACCACTGCAAAAAATAATAATGGCCTAAATAAATAAAAGAGCCGCCACTTTGACACGTGAGTGATGGAGGAAACCTAACTCTTTCGTCAGAAAAGAGATTTTACAAATTTGTGAAAAACCCAGGGGGTGGGGACGTACGTACCAGTGCTGCAGCGGTATGCACTATGTGAGCGACATCCACCTGTTGAATCTAGTTTTGGGCCAGCAGACAAGCCTTCATGGATGGTCCTACTGGTCCTTTCCAACATTTCCAACAAATGAGGAATATTCCAAGAATATTGATAGACTTCTTTGTGTGATGGTCATGGTATATTGTTTATCAAGCTCCCGAATCCACAATTTTAGGCACTGCAGGTAAACCAGCTGATGAATGCGATTATAAATGCATGTGAAACCTACCACAAACATATAACAGCATTGCTATTTCAAACAATGAAATTCTTTCAATTCAGTGCTTGTATTTAATTCATTGAGGGATAAATACTGCATGATCAAAGCATTATATATGAATGACTGTGTGATGTGTCTTTTCTCTGCTGGACACAAAATGACAACATGGTCACATGGGTTATAACCTTATACTTAAAAAGCAAATCCTTCATTCCTCAACTTGTCTCCTTTTTTCTATTCAGAGGTTCAGGGGGGAGGAGATGAGTTAAGGTGCATTTCTTGAGTATTGGGACTGCTCTCATAATTGTGGTTTGTTTGATGATTATAGTTTGTTCAATAATTTTGTAAGTGACTCACTGCTGACACTCAGTGGCTGCAGTGAGAAATATGAACTGAGCACTTGGTTGCACAAGGTTTTCCTTTAGTGAAGTGGTTCTCAAACTCGGTCCTGGCGCCCCACTGTGTATGCTTGTTTTTGTTCCGACCACAGTTGCAATTTTAGGACATAAACAAGCTGTTGATTTGCCTTAGTTAGGTGCACTCATGTTTAGAGCAGTTATTTGCCCTCTTAAGCCACATTTGACAAATCTACACATGCCATGAAGAATTAAAATTTCATATCCACAATGAGATATGTTAGAAACCAGAATGAATAACTGCTGAGGGAAACAATTTGACCGAACCCTTAATCAACGTAAACAATCCATAGGTTCCTCATTGGTGAAACTGTCAGCACATAATTGCAAAAACCTACAATTTATTAGGCAAACAGTAAAGTCACACCTGTTTCGTTTCATGTTGATTTTATTAAGTTCAGGCAAATTATTTTGAAAGAATTCAAAACACCTGCGTTCAGATACCCAAGTTGGAGCTTATTGATTTTCTCAGAGTCTAGTCTGATCTGTTTAGAAATGTTTTTTACCTGAAAATCCTCACAATATGGAAAAATAAGCATAACATGTTTAAGGGTTTTTATTCTTCATGGCACAGTGGATATGTCCATAAAAATGCAGCTAAAGGTGGTAAATAATTGTTCTAAACATGGAATGCAGCTAATTAAGACAAATCGACACCTTGTTAAAAGTCTAAGATTGCAGATGTGGTTGTAACAAAAACCAGCATACACAGTGGGGTGCCAGGAAAGAGTCTGACAACCACTGCTTTAGTGGAAGTGTCTAAAATTTACTGTTGAATTTAATAAACAACCATCCTGCCTCATGATGTGATATAGTATAAGGTTTCATGAATCCTCCAACCCAAAATCTTGTGAACCTTTTAAAAAAAATGCATGCTGTAAGTCAGTTGGGGTACATCAAAGGCCCACAGTTTACTGTGCCTGATTAGAAACAGTTGCTATGACTAACTGGTAGAAAGATGGCATTTTCGATAGCATTGTTGTATATTGCATCACAAAGTTATGAGGCATTTTCTTTTGCACATAAATGCCGTTTAAATGTCAATATGTTTTTGTACAACCTCATTTCCAGAAAAGTTGGGACACTGTGTAAAATTTGAATAAAAACACAGTGCAATGTTTTCTAGTTCTCCTCGTGAAGGTAAGATGACAATCATTAGATTGGAAGCGCTTGAACAATTATTACCCCTGATTTTCCATTATTAAAACGTTTTCCAATTCCAATTTTTTAAAAAATATTAAAGAATTCTGGACCACTCCCAAAGTGGAGGAGAGTGTTGGGTGGAACTGCGGATAGGGAGTAGGGGCGAATGTGATATGGGACTTGGTTGTGATTGCGCGAACGTTGGGCGTCCCCAGGTGGCAAGACTCAGGGTGGGGCTCGCATCTCTTGTCGGAGTCCGGGTGGCTCCTAGCCCCTCCAGGGTACCAGTTGGTGGCTGTTTCTTGCTTCCTTCTTCAAGAGGGAAGGGAGGGTGGGACGTAGAAACGAGACGAGCGGGGTTTGTGGGAATATAGGAGGTATTTATCGGCGTAAGGACGAATAGGGAGGCGCGTTGGGAGTGGTCCTGTTCATTAAATTATGTTATTGGGAACTCCCTTTAATGAATTCTGGACCACTCCCAAAGTGGAGGAGAGTGTTGGGTGGAACTGCGGATAGGGAGTAGGGGCGAATGTGATGTAGGACTTGGTTGTGATTGTGCGAACGTTGGACGTCCTCAGGTGGCAAGACTCAGGGTGGGGCTCACATCTCTTGTCGGAGTCCGTGTGGCTCCTAGCCCCCAAAAAGTGTTCGTGGATCAGCGAGAGATGAGCTCTACGTACTTCATCAACGTTATTGCGAATATAGCTTGCATATGAGTTCGACGTCCAGCGGCCAAGGATTTTGATCAGGTGGTTCGGCACTCCTTTCTTGGATGCTGTGGTGGCGGCGCTGATGCAGAAGGGGTGCCTGGAGAAGTATTTGGGTGGAATGTTGGCTCTAAGTAAGACATGACGGAAACGGTAGAGGAACCAGTGGCGAGTGCCCACGGCCCCGGTGGCAGTCGTAAATAGCGGGTCTTGGGGAGAAGCGTGGTTATTGTGTCTTGAGGTGACGTGGTTTGATATTGGATCGAACAGCCTAAGGGCAGAGGCTAGGCGAAACAGGAATATAGGCTGGGAAATGCCAAACTGATCAGTTTTACAACTCTTTATCTTGAACATGAGACAGTTGGAGGAGTAGTATGAGATGTCGTTTAGGCTGGCGTGGCGAGAAGGATCATAATTAGCGGAGAGCGGAGCGAACTCGGCACATCTCAAAACCAAAGAAGGCCAATAGGGACCTGGCTTCTTGAGTGGAATCCATGGAAGGAGAATGGTACCCTGAGCGCAGCGTCTGGGTGCAGCGAGAGAGGAGGTCTGCCGTCGGGGTAAACGTACGATGGGCGCGGGAGGTTCTTGTCTAAATAAACCTTTCAGTAGTGTTTGCACGTGAGAGTGGGAAATAGACGAGCACAGATAGCCCGTGACCAATTTGACGAGGACGTTGATGCCGCTTAGGTAGACCCTTATTGAAGCTGTTTGAACAAGGAGTACGGAGTGAACGTATGTAATGAAGCTCGTAATGGAAATGACGTTGAGTGCCAGGAATGGCAGTAGGAGGGTTGAATGGAATTTCTTAAATTGCCTCCATCCGGCGAGGTATGAGGAAAGTTAGCGAGAGGCGAACCGATTTAGGATGGTGTCTCGGGATAAAGCGGCGAATGGCTCGAGTTGCGGAGTCAGGGGTAGACGGTCGGCAATTTATGGTTATTACGCGAAATCCAGCACAACGCTTCTGATAGGGAATCGAAAATCTTGGGGCTGCTTTTCCAGTCGAAAGTAAGGCGAACGGTGAAGTAATATCGCCCCTTCCAGGAAACGCCAAAAAAAAATCCCCAAAAAAGTGGGTCGAGTGGGATGACCTTAAAAGCGTTTGTGGTGAGCTGCCGGATAGCTCACTCGGTTAAAGCATCGCATTGCAATGCAGAAGTGACTATCACAGCGCGGGTTCGAGCCCCGGTCGTACCATCTGGCAGTGGCCAGCAGCTTTTTCAGAAGTAGCGAGCAATTGGCCAATACGCTACAGGAATGCAAATTGGTAAAGGTCTGCCGGGAAGGGTAAAATAAGTTGCTTTGTTCGTTCCTTAGGCACCTCCTGTTGGCCAGACGGGCGCTCGTCAGGAAGATTCTAAGCTTGTTCATGTTCAGGTATCCTCCGCCCTCTTTCTGAACTTGCCTCAATTCAACCAATGAGTATATAAGAAGCGGTGGCTGACAGGCGCCTGCTTTGGAGGAGAGCCGCAAGCTATCTTCACTCTCCTGAGTTGGCAACAGGGGGTCGCATATGCGAAAGCCTTGTACATAGTTCCCCAATTGGACATTCCAGATTCGGGTGGGATTGGAGATGCCATATTAAAAAAAAAAAAAAAAAAAAAAAAAAAAAAAAAAGCGTTTGTGGTATCGGCTTCAGCGAACCAGGCGCCGCGGCTGGCGAAGCGGATAAGAGTGATAGCGTGGTCCACGGAGGAGTAGTGCATGGAGAAATCATTGCTGGGGATAAGGCTATTGATACCGGGGAGGGCGGAACCGTGGGGGATGATAAGTCTATGATTAACTGCTTTTTCTCGAGTGTTTACAGGTAGCTATCCCAATGGGGCTAACAAAAAGGAGAATCTTTCGCCGTTTTAGATAGAACTGGAATAGTACATGCGGTAGCGGGGTGAGAGGGGGCTCCGCAGAGCTCGCATACGAGCGAAGTTTGGGCGGCGAAAACTCGACAATACAAGTCTGAGTCTAAAGCACCCCAGTAAACTCCCTGATTGTACTGCTGAATCGAACTTGCTGCTTTAGAGGCCAAAAGTATGTGGTATTGATAAAAACCCCTATTGCTGAAACGTAAAGCGAGATCGAGGACGAGTGTAAGGTAATCATCCAGTTCTTGCCTCCGATGAGGAAAGGACTGGCGGATTGTGTCTCGGTAGAGTGAAAAGGCGAATGCGAATTCGGTCGGGGTAAGCTCCTTAGAACGAGCGGGGGTCGGGTGCTTGAGCTGGGCGAGGCCGCGGATGGTTTGGATTTCGCGACAGAAATGTGAATGTGGAAAGGATGGTTGGATGAGCTGGGCCAGATCGACACACATACCTGATAAAATCTGTTGTCTAAGTGTGGGGGATAATGGTGAGGGGTTTGGGGTGAGTTGCGGGGGGCGTATGGGGGGTAGGGCTGTGGCTAGTGTGTATTGAGGTTGAGTTGAGGGAAAACAGAAAGGGACCAATCGGCATAGTTGAAGGGAAGGGCGGACCTGTGGAGGGAAGCACAGAATTAACAGCATTGGGGAGCAGGGTAAGGGGAGGGGGAGAGGGAGCAGTATGGAAGAGAGGAGCGGATGGCGCTGCTGTGGGTGCTTGTCCGGGCGGGGGAGGGTTAACCCCGGAACTGCTGGAGCCTTGGAGGGTTGGGTTAGGGGCTGAAGTAGCCACAGAAGCCGGATTTCGACCGGCAGAAAAAAGTAGGGGAGGGAGGGAATGGGGCCGCGTGTCTTGCGCTGGGCAGAAGTGCAGCCTCTCTTGGACACAGGGACGAAAAAAAAGGGGCGAAAAGAGACCGTAGAGGTCATTAACAGAGGGAGCAGGCACGGGGGGGACTGGCTGGTTAGCGGGAGGGGCAGCTTCCACTGGAACTGGAATGGTGTGGACGTTGCCGACGGGGCCAGGAAGTGCTGTGTCGTTTGCTTTAGGACGCTGGGGAGGATTAGTTGGACTGCTGAGGGAGTCGGTGTATAATTTGAGGAGTGTGGCCTTGTTATCGGCGCGGTGGAAGGGGATTTTTCTTTGTTTAAGAGCCCGATGGAGTTTGGCAATGGTCCAGCGTGGAGCCTCGTGTGAGCCTGTGGTTTAGGCCATGGCAGGCCTTGCTGGGGAGCTGTGGGCTGTAGCTTCGGGGCACTGTGGTTGGTGAGGGGCATAGCTGCTTCGGGATAGCGCTACACACCGCCGCCTGAGAATCCTACGGCGCAGAGCCCGGGCAGGAGACCGACCTCGGTCGTCGAGGCGAGAGGAGCGTAGAGCGGAATATAAGCATCCCGGTTGTGGCGAACGGGAGGTGCTGCGAGGCGGAGGTACGATGATTGCGGAGCGCAGGCGAGACCGCGGAGGAGAAGCGGGAGTTGCAGCATCAGATTGGAGAGAAGGACGAATAGGGAGGCGCGTTGGGAGTGGCTCTGTTCATTAACCTACATTATCGGGAACTGCCTTTAAATTACTGGCAATTATAGACACGGCATGCGATCTTCATGCGATCAAAGGGTGACAAAATAATAGGCTAAACTCAGTTCAGAAAAATAATTTACTCGTAGGCGTAACGAAACTGCTCTCGATCTTCCGCGCCACATTTCTGGCACATCAAGTGATCAAACCTGCTCTTCATGATTGCTTAAATTGTTGAAATGAAATCAAAGGCGAAGATTAGAAACTACTTTATGCAATTTTGAGCAAGGCTGATTGAAATGCTAAAAAAAAAAAGAAAAAAAAAAGCCCGTCCAAACCAATGATTGTCATCTTACCTTCAAGAGGAGAATTAGCAACACCTGATAGTGTGGAGTTTTTTCAGAGTGAATGTATTATTCACTAGGAAAGATGATTGCAAACAAGTCAGGACTAATGAAAGTTGTAAAGGGATGTTCTTTGCCCACCCAATTTTCAGTTCTGGCTACGACACTGATGTATAGTATAAATTTCAGTGACCATTATCTCTGACTTTGGCGTATTTTTCTTTTTCATTTTGAAATGGACACATGAATGTGAGAAGTGTTTATCTTTTAACTTAAGAAGCTATTAGTTAGCTGTAAACTAAATGCTATTAACTAGGGAGCGCAGTGACTAATGTTTCTTCCTATTTACCTGTCATTTAATCAGGATTGGGGCTTTTCAAATGGTAATCCATTACAGGAAAGACCTTGTATATTATTTGTGCTGTTGGAGGAGGAAATGTGGGTCAATAACGCAAAAAAAAAAAAAAAAAAAAACTTGACAGCATTTTAAAGAAAATCAGTAGACACTTTTATTGTGTATGAACCCTTGTATTTATTCAAGACACTGGTAAATAAAAAAAATAAAAAACATGAATTTAAATTCATGAAATGCAAAAGTAAAACTACAGAAGTTTATGCCATTGACTCCAAAAGGCTGAATAGTAATGAATGCCTTGCTGCGTGTGCAGGTTGAGCGGTTAGGCCAGACTTCCCAGCCAGAGTTATAGCAGTGTGCAGAGAGGCTTTGGCTGCATCGGGGGCACTGGGGCTACATCATGAGGCTCTTTCTCCCTGTAGAATCCACTTTTTTTTAAGCTGGAGAGGAAACTGTAAATAATCAGGTGTGCGTGTGCACGCAGGCCAAAGACAGTATTGGGTTAGTGAGCCAAAGCCATTGCCAATGCAGGACATCGTGTGGTTTGAATGTGTCTTGTAGCCATGTTTTCTGGTTTAGCAGTTAGTTGTGATGTAAGACAAGTTATCAGATGCAAACCAAAGAAGCATGCTCAGCAATGGAAATATCCACAAACTGAAAATAGTAATGGCTGAAATGGAATAGCTCAGTCATGGTGACTGCCAGCGGCACCTGATGAGCTGATAATAGAGGAGGAACAGAACATCCCTTTAAACTAATGATTGGTCTTAACCTGTTATCCGTTGTTTATTTAAATTAACATTGTGTGAACTCCAAAAATACTTCACAATCAGGTGTGGCCAGGCCTCCTTGTTAGGGAAAAATGAGAGAATAAATGTGCCACTTCGATGTGATACTTCTTGCATACTTTGATACTTGTTGCTAATCTTTATTTTTATTTCTTTGTAATTGAAACAATCATGAAGTGCAGATTAGATAGCCTGCATTGTGGGATGTGCTAAGAACAAATGTAAAAGTTAACAGAGTTGGCTATCTTTTTTGGCAATAAAAAGAAACATTTTTCTGAATTGAATTCACAGTTCAATCATTGTAAAATTGCACTAACAATGAAACTGTGTGTTTAGCTGCCAGTATAATATTATAATAATTGGAAAACTGTTTAATTCAAATAATGAAAAAAAGTTTAAATACGGGTTAAGATAGCATATTAGTTAAAAGGGATTTTTTTTGCACCACCTCTGCTTTCAGCTGAGTATAGCATTCATTAGTGTCCACCATGGTGAGACAGAAATGGTGCCTATATACGACTCTTCATTCATAAAGTAGAACATATACAAGTATACTAAGAAAGTATCTACTCTGGCAAACTTATGAGCCATGTTTCACAAGAGCTTATACATTTTGTCGCAATTTTAGTCCAAAAGAGCAAAAAAAAAAAAAAGCAGGACATTCTGCATTTGTTTGCATGCATACAGCATAATTGAGCCATAATGAAGTTGTTGGGTTACCTGGTGGCAGGATGTTGTCCTCAAAGTAGCCCTTAATAGTTTTGTTGCCTGCAGGGCTGTACTGGCCCACCACAAATACTGTCTGCCCATCAGTCGCTAAGCCTACTCCAACCTCCTTAGTATTCTTCCACACCACTTTGGTGAAGTATCCTGTTGATAACAGCAGAGGGTGCTGTTATGAGGCATAGACATAGACCAGGGGTCTCCAACCCTGTTCCTGGAGAGCTACCATCCTGTAGGTTTCTACTCCAAACCTAATTCAACACACCTGATTCAGCTCATTAACAGCTCGTCAAGGTCTCTAACTGGGAAAGCAGGTGTGGTTTGCTTTGGTTGGAGTGATAACCTTCAGGATGGGAGCTCTCCAGGAACAGGGTTGGAGACCCCTGACATAGACTGTATTAAAAGATGGACGAAGCGACACGAACAGTGACATCTCCCATTGGTTTCAGCATACCATTTAAGAAGATTCGATTTTGGCAATTTCAACAGCGCCATTTTGTCATTGTGAAATCAGATGTGATTTCTATTAGATGAGAGCTTGAATTGAAAATCCAGGGAGGAGCAAGGGTGGATCTACAGGTGGATCTGACCGTATCTGATGAGGACCAGAGGATAGCCGTGCCCCTAAATCATATTCTGCCTTTATCCTTTATTCTAGTCTATTTGGGAGCATAACGTACAAAAATGAACATCATGATATATCGAAGGAGACTTGAAATTCATGATAGATACAATAAAATAATGTGGAAAATCATTATTGAAATTCTAAATCAGGTGGGAAAGTAGGATCATTTTCTCATAGACTTCTACAGCATTGAACATCGCCATCCGCTGGTCATCAAATAGAATGCATTTTTTTTTTTTTAAGATTTCCGCAGAGGCCTCACTTTTCAGACCCGGGTGCCGCATCCATCTTTTTATACAGTCTATGGGCATAGACTGGAACAAGGCAATTTTAAAAGGAGAAAAATTGGGCTTTAGTGATGCATTGTTTACCCAGGATTAGTTGTCAGCGAAGGCTGCTACACTAAGTGATGGGTGATATGAGTTATCATGGGGACTTTTAAGAAAAATTGATGGATGATTGTGGCGATGTGGATGAGTCAGAGTCTATGTAAAACTAGAGGCTCTAGAGAGCCTGAATCGCTCACCTGGATCTGCATGAAAATGAACTCATTCTTAAAATTACAGAAACAAAACCTACTGCAGCATACAAGTAACAAGGTACTGGATCTTAATGAAATACCAAAAAACATGATTACGACCTCGTCCCATAATTTAGCAAAATCGATTTTTAGATGGAAAATGAAAAAATTAATCAATTTGATTCAAATGGAAATTCTAAGAGATTCTGATTATCATTTAAAGAATCTAATGAGCAAATTGAATGTGATGGTTTATTCAGATGCTATAGTGAAATACAACAAAAACCATTATATTTGATGTTTTAAGGCGAATAACTCCTACAAAGAGCCATTGCACAATTTCAGTTAGACACAGATTTTTGTAGAGCTTTATTTGCTGATCATTTTATCAATGAAAGTTTTTTCTCTATCTCTTATAGTTTTCATTATATAGGCCAAAAAAAAAACACAAAATCATCAAATTTGACATTTCAAGGTCAATAACTCCTACAATGAGGCATTGTATGATTTCTATCCTATGGAGAAATTTGTGGAGTTTCATCTGCTGATCATTTTGAGGATGGTTTTTTTTTTTCCTCTTGCTGCATTAGTTCCTGAGATAAAGCTGAAAATAGGTGGTTTTACCCCTATGTTCTATTTTTAGTAACAGCGGCCATGTTTTCAGACAGCGAGCATAATCGACCCAATTTTTTGAGTAGACATCCTAAGGATGCTTGTAGCTA